>OX415251.1:55079571-56345773 GCA_948329865.1 Linaria vulgaris | reverse complement strand
AAAGTATGGAGACTTTAAACACTCTAGAATGATCTTTCCTTCAACGATTTGATCAAACGTAACTCACTTAGTCTATTACTTCACCACGAAGTAACAGTATCATGTTACTTCGTGAGAAAGTAATATTTGGTCAAATGGGCCAACATGTATCGTACGAACCAAAACGCACTCGATTAGTGTTAATAAGCTTAGATTATCCTTGGGAAGGTTAAGACTTGTGATCAAGAATATAAAGTTCCATACAACGAGTCGTGGCCAAAAAAACTAAGTATGGAGACTTTAAACACTCTAGAATGATCTTTCCTTCAACGATTTGATCAAACGTAACTTGTTTAGGTCTATTACTTCACCACGAAGTAACAATTTACTTTGTTACTTCGTGAGAAAGTAATAGTTGGTCAAATGGGCCCACGGGCCATCGTACGAACCAAAACGCACTCGATTACTGTTAATAAGCTTAGATTATCCTTGGTAAGGTTAAGACTTGTGACAAAGAATATGAAGTTCCATACAACAAGTCATGGCCAAAAAAACAAGTATGGAGACTTTAAACACTCTAGAATGATCTTTCCTTCAACGATTTGATCAAACGTAACTCACTTAGTCTATTACTTCACCACGAAGTAACAGTATCATGTTACTTCGTGAGAAAGTAATATTTGGTCAAATGGGCCAACATGTATCGTACAAACCAAAACGCACTCGATTAGTGTTAATAAGCTTAGATTATCCTTGGGAAGGTTAAGACTTGTGATCAAGAATATAAAGTTCCATACAACGAGTCGTGGCCAAAAAAACTAAGTATGGAGACTTTAAACACTCTAGAATGATCTTTCCTTCAACGATTTGATCAAACGTAACTTGTTTAGTCTATTACTTCACCACGAAGTAACAATTTACGTTATTACTTCGTGAGAAAGTTATAGTTGGTCAAATGGGCCAACGGGCATCGTACGAACCAAAACGCACTCGATTAGTGTTAATAAGCTTAGATTATCCTTGGAAAGGTTAAGACTTGTGATAAAGAATATGAAGTTCCGTACAACAAGTCGTGGCCAAAAAAACTAACTATGGAGACTTTAAACACTCTAGAATGATCTTTCGTTCAACGATTTGATCAAACGTAACTCGCTTAGTCTATTACTTCACCACGAAGTAGCAATTTACTTTGTTACTTCGTGAGAAAGTTATAGTTGGTCAAATGGGCCAACGGGCATCGTACGAACCAAAACGCACTCGATTAGTGTTAATAAGCTTAGATTATCCTTGGGAAGGTTAAGACTTGTGATAAAGAATATGAAGTTCCATACAACAAGTTGTGGCCAAAAAAACTAAGTATGGAGACATTAAACACTCTAGAATAATCTTTCCTTCAACGATTTGATCAAACGTAACTCGCTTAGTCTATTACTTCACCACGAAGTAACAGTTTACTTTGTTACTTCGTGAGAAAGTAATAGTTGGTCAAATGGGCCCACGGGCATCGTACGAACCAAAACGCACTCGATTACTGTTAATAAGCTTAGATTATCCTTGGTAAGGTTAAGACTTGTGACAAAGAATATGAAGTTCCATACAACAAGTCATGGCCAAAAAAACAAAGTATGGAGACTTTAAACACTCTAGAATGATCTTTCCTTCAACGATTTGATCAAACGTAACTCACTTAGTCTATTACTTCACCACGAAGTAACAGTATCATGTTACTTCGTGAGAAAGTAATATTTGGTCAAATGGGCCAACATGTATCGTACAAACCAAAACGCACTCGATTAGTGTTAATAAGCTTAGATTATCCTTGGGAAGGTTAAGACTTGTGATCAAGAATATAAAGTTCCATACAACGAGTCGTGGCCAAAAAAACTAAGTATGGAGACTTTAAACACTCTAGAATGATCTTTCCTTCAACGATTTGATCAAACGTAACTTGTTTAGTCTATTACTTCACCACGAAGTAACAATTTACGTTATTACTTCGTGAGAAAGTTATAGTTGGTCAAATGGGCCAACGGGCATCGTACGAACCAAAACGCACTCGATTAGTGTTAATAAGCTTAGATTATCCTTGGAAAGGTTAAGACTTGTGATAAAGAATATGAAGTTCCGTACAACAAGTCGTGGCCAAAAAAAACTAACTATGGAGACTTTAAACACTCTAGAATGATCTTTCGTTCAACGATTTGATCAAACGTAACTCGCTTAGTCTATTACTTCACCACGAAGTAGCAATTTACTTTGTTACTTCGTGAGAAAGTTATAGTTGGTCAAATGGGCCAACGGGCATCGTACGAACCAAAACGCACTCGATTAGTGTTAATAAGCTTAGATTATCTTGGGAAGGTTAAGACTTGTGATAAAGAATATGAAGTTCCATACAACAAGTTGTGGCCAAAAAAACTAAGTATGGAGACATTAAACACTCTAGAATAATCTTTCCTTCAACGATTTGATCAAACGTAACTCGCTTAGTCTATTACTTCACCACGAAGTAACAGTTTACTTTGTTACTTCGTGAGAAAGTAATAGTTGGTCAAATGGGCCCACGGGCATCGTACGAACCAAAACGCACTCGATTACTGTTAATAAGCTTAGATTATCCTTGGTAAGGTTAAGACTTGTGACAAAGAATATGAAGTTCCATACAACAAGTCATGGCCAAAAAAACAAAGTATGGAGACTTTAAACACTCTAGAATGATCTTTCCTTCAACGATTTGATCAAACGTAACTCACTTAGTCTATTACTTCACCACGAAGTAACAGTATCATGTTACTTCGTGAGAAAGTAATATTTGGTCAAATGGGCCAACATGTATCGTACGAACCAAAACGCTCTCGATTAGTGTTAATAAGCTTAGATTATCCTTGGGAAGGTTAAGACTTGTGATCAAGAATATAAAGTTCCATACAACGAGTCGTGGCCAAAAAAACTAAGTATGGAGACTTTAAACACTCTAGAATGATCTTTCCTTCAACGATTTGATCAAACGTAACTTGTTTAGTCTATTACTTCACCACACGAAGTAACAATTTACTTTGTTACTTCGTGAGAAAGTAATAGTTGGTCAAATGGGCACACGGGCATCGTACGAACCAAAACGCACTCGATTACTGTTAATAAGCTTAGATTATCCTTGGTAAGGTTAAGACTTGTGACAAAGAATATGAAGTTCCATACAACAAGTCATGGCCAAAAAAACAAGTATGGAGACTTTAAACACTCTAGAATGATCTTTCCTTCAACGATTTGATCAAACGTAACTTGTTTAGTCTATTACTTCACCACGAAGTAACAATTTACGTTATTACTTCGTGAGAAAGTTATAGTTGGTCAAATGGGCCAACGGGCATCGTACGAACCAAAACGCACTCGATTAGTGTTAATAAGCTTAGATTATCCTTGGAAAGGTTAAGACTTGTGATAAAGAATATGAAGTTCCGTACAACAAGTCGTGGCCAAAAAAACTAACTATGGAGACTTTAAACACTCTAGAATGATCTTTCGTTCAACGATTTGATCAAACGTAACTCGCTTAGTCTATTACTTCACCACGAAGTAGCAATTTACTTTGTTACTTCGTGAGAAAGTTATAGTTGGTCAAATGGGCCAACGGGCATCGTACGAACCAAACGCACTCGATTAGTGTTTAATAAGCTTAGATTATCCTTGGTAAGGTTAAGACTTGTGACAAAGAATATGAAGTTCCATACAACAAGTCATGGCCAAAAAAACAAAGTATGGAGACTTTAAACACTCTAGAATGATCTTTCCTTCAACGATTTGATCAAACGTAACTCACTTAGTCTATTACTTCACCACGAAGTAACAGTATCATGTTACTTCGTGAGAAAGTAATATTTGGTCAAATGGGCCAAACATGTATCGTACGAACCAAAACGCACTCGATTAGTGTTAATAAGCTTAGATTATCCTTGGGAAGGTTAAGACTTGTGATCAAGAATATAAAGTTCCATACAACGAGTCGTGGCCAAAAAAACTAAGTATGGAGACTTTAAACACTCTAGAATGATCTTTCCTTCAACGATTTGATCAAACGTAACTTGTTTAGTCTATTACTTCACCACGAAGTAACAATTTACTTTGTTACTTCGTGAGAAAGTAATAGTTGGTCAAATGGGCCCACGGGCATCGTACGAACCAAAACGCACTCGATTACTGTTAATAAGCTTAGATTATCCTTGGTAAGGTTAAGACTTGTGACAAAGAATATGAAGTTCCATACAACAAGTCATGGCCAAAAAAACAAGTATGGAGACTTTAAACACTCTAGAATGATCTTTCCTTCAACGATTTGATCAAACGTAACTCACTTAGTCTATTACTTCACCACGAAGTAACAGTATCATGTTACTTCGTGAGAAAGTAATATTTGGTCAAATGGGCCAACATGTATCGTACAAACCAAAACGCACTCGATTAGTGTTAATAAGCTTAGATTATCCTTGGGAAGGTTAAGACTTGTGATCAAGAATATAAAGTTCCATACAACGAGTCGTGGCCAAAAAAACTAAGTATGGAGACTTTAAACACTCTAGAATGATCTTTCCTTCAACGATTTGATCAAACGTAACTTGTTTAGTCTATTACTTCACCACGAAGTAACAATTTACGTTATTACTTCGTGAGAAAGTTATAGTTGGTCAAATGGGCCAACGGGCATCGTACGAACCAAAACGCACTCGATTAGTGTTAATAAGCTTAGATTATCCTTGGAAAGGTTAAGACTTGTGATAAAGAATATGAAGTTCCGTACAACAAGTCGTGGCCAAAAAAACTAACTATGGAGACTTTAAACACTCTAGAATGATCTTTCGTTCAACGATTTGATCAAACGTAACTCGCTTAGTCTATTACTTCACCACGAAGTAGCAATTTACTTTGTTACTTCGTGAGAAAGTTATAGTTGGTCAAATGGGCCAACGGGCATCGTACGAACCAAAACGCACTCGATTAGTGTTAATAAGCTTAGATTATCCTTGGGAAGGTTAAGACTTGTGATAAAGAATATGAAGTTCCATACAACAAGTTGTGGCCAAAAAAACTAAGTATGGAGACATTAAACACTCTAGAATAATCTTTCCTTCAACGATTTGATCAAACGTAACTCGCTTAGTCTATTACTTCACCACGAAGTAACAGTTTACTTTGTTACTTCGTGAGAAAGTAATAGTTGGTCAAATGGGCCCACGGGCATCGTACGAACCAAAACGCACTCGATTACTGTTAATAAGCTTAGATTATCCTTGGTAAGGTTAAGACTTGTGACAAAGAATATGAAGTTCCATACAACAAGTCATGGCCAAAAAAACAAAGTATGGAGACTTTAAACACTCTAGAATGATCTTTCCTTCAACGATTTGATCAAACGTAACTCACTTAGTCTATTACTTCACCACGAAGTAACAGTATCATGTTACTTCGTGAGAAAGTAATATTTGGTCAAATGGGCCAACATGTATCGTACGAACCAAAACGCACTCGATTAGTGTTAATAAGCTTAGATTATCCTTGGGAAGGTTAAGACTTGTGATCAAGAATATAAAGTTCCATACAACGAGTCGTGGCCAAAAAAACTAAGTATGGAGACTTTAAACACTCTAGAATGATCTTTCCTTCAACGATTTGATCAAACGTAACTTGTTTAGTCTATTACTTCACCACGAAGTAACAATTTACTTTGTTACTTCGTGAGAAAGTAATAGTTGGTCAAATGGGCACACGGGCATCGTACGAACCAAAACGCACTCGATTACTGTTAATAAGCTTAGATTATCCTTGGTAAGGTTAAGACTTGTGACAAAGAATATGAAGTTCCATACAACAAGTCATGGCCAAAAAAACAAGTATGGAGACTTTAAACACTCTAGAATGATCTTTCCTTCAACGATTTGATCAAACGTAACTCACTTAGTCTATTACTTCACCACGAAGTAACAGTATCATGTTACTTCGTGAGAAAGTAATATTTGGTCAAATGGGCCAACATGTATCGTACAAACCAAAACGCACTCGATTAGTGTTAATAAGCTTAGATTATCCTTGGGAAGGTTAAGACTTGTGATCAAGAATATAAAGTTCCATACAACGAGTCGTGGCCAAAAAAACTAAGTATGGAGACTTTAAACACTCTAGAATGATCTTTCCTTCAACGATTTGATCAAACGTAACTTGTTTAGTCTATTACTTCACCACGAAGTAACAATTTACTTTATTACTTCGTGAGAAAGTTATAGTTGGTCAAATGGGCCAACGGGCATCGTACGAACCAAAACGCACTCGATTAGTGTTAATAAGCTTAGATTATCCTTGGAAAGGTTAAGACTTGTGATAAAGAATATGAAGTTCCGTACAACAAGTCGTGGCCAAAAAAACTAACTATGGAGACTTTAAACACTCTAGAATGATCTTTCGTTCAACGATTTGATCAAACGTAACTCGCTTAGTCTATTACTTCACCACGAAGTAGCAATTTACTTTGTTACTTCGTGAGAAAGTTATAGTTGGTCAAATGGGCCAACGGGCATCGTACGAACCAAAACGCACTCGATTAGTGTTAATAAGCTTAGATTATCCTTGGGAAGGTTAAGACTTGTGATAAAGAATATGAAGTTCCATACAACAAGTTGTGGCCAAAAAAACTAAGTATGGAGACATTAAACACTCTAGAATAATCTTTCCTTCAACGATTTGATCAAACGTAACTCGCTTAGTCTATTACTTCACCACGAAGTAACAATTTACTTTGTTACTTCGTGAGAAAGTAATAGTTGGTCAAATGGGCCCACGGGCATCGTACGAACCAAAACGCACTCGATTACTGTTAATAAGCTTAGATTATCCTTGGTAAGGTTAAGACTTGTGACAAAGAATATGAAGTTCCATACAACAAGTCATGGCCAAAAAAACAAAGTATGGAGACTTTAAACACTCTAGAATGATCTTTCCTTCAACGATTTGATCAAACGTAACTCACTTAGTCTATTACTTCACCACGAAGTAACAGTATCATGTTACTTCGTGAGAAAGTAATATTTGGTCAAATGGGCCAACATGTATCGTACGAACCAAAACGCACTCGATTAGTGTTAATAAGCTTAGATTATCCTTGGGAAGGTTAAGACTTGTGATCAAGAATATAAAGTTCCATACAACGAGTCGTGGCCAAAAAAACTAAGTATGGAGACTTTAAACACTCTAGAATGATCTTTCCTTCAACGATTTGATCAAACGTAACTTGTTTAGTCTATTACTTCACCACGAAGTAACAATTTACGTTATTACTTCGTGAGAAAGTTATAGTTGGTCAAATGGGCCAACGGGCATCGTACGAACCAAAACGCACTCGATTAGTGTTAATAAGCTTAGATTATCCTTGGAAAGGTTAAGACTTGTGATAAAGAATATGAAGTTCCGTACAACAAGTCGTGGCCAAAAAAACTAACTATGGAGACTTTAAACACTCTAGAATGATCTTTCGTTCAACGATTTGATCAAACGTAACTCGCTTAGTCTATTACTTCACCACGAAGTAGCAATTTACTTTGTTACTTCGTGAGAAAGTTATAGTTGGTCAAATGGGCCAACGGGCATCGTACGAACCAAAACGCACTCGATTAGTGTTAATAAGCTTAGATTATCCTTGGGAAGGTTAAGACTTGTGATAAAGAATATGAAGTTCCATACAACAAGTTGTGGCCAAAAAAAACTAAGTATGGAGACATTAAACACTCTAGAATAATCTTTCCTTCAACGATTTGATCAAACGTAACTCGCTTAGTCTATTACTTCACCACGAAGTAACAGTTTACTTTGTTACTTCGTGAGAAAGTAATAGTTGGTCAAATGGGCCCACGGGCATCGTACGAACCAAAACGCACTCGATTACTGTTAATAAGCTTAGATTATCCTTGGTAAGGTTAAGACTTGTGACAAAGAATATGAAGTTCCATACAACAAGTCATGGCCAAAAAAACAAAGTATGGAGACTTTAAACACTCTAGAATGATCTTTCCTTCAACGATTTGATCAAACGTAACTCACTTAGTCTATTACTTCACCACGAAGTAACAGTATCATGTTACTTCGTGAGAAAGTAATATTTGGTCAAATGGGCCAACATGTATCGTACGAACCAAAACGCACTCGATTAGTGTTAATAAGCTTAGATTATCCTTGGGAAGGTTAAGACTTGTGATCAAGAATATAAAGTTCCATACAACGAGTCGTGGCCAAAAAAACTAAGTATGGAGACTTTAAACACTCTAGAATGATCTTTCCTTCAACGATTTGATCAAACGTAACTTGTTTAGTCTATTACTTCACCACGAAGTAACAATTTACGTTATTACTTCGTGAGAAAGTTATAGTTGGTCAAATGGGCCAACGGGCATCGTACGAACCAAAACGCACTCGATTAGTGTTAATAAGCTTAGATTATCCTTGGAAAGGTTAAGACTTGTGATAAAGAATATGAAGTTCCGTACAACAAGTCGTGGCCAAAAAAACTAACTATGGAGACTTTAAACACTCTAGAATGATCTTTCGTTCAACGATTTGATCAAACGTAACTCGCTTAGTCTATTACTTCACCACGAAGTAGCAATTTACTTTGTTACTTCGTGAGAAAGTTATAGTTGGTCAAATGGGCCAACGGGCATCGTACGAACCAAAACGCACTCGATTAGTGTTAATAAGCTTAGATTATCCTTGGGAAGGTTAAGACTTGTGATAAAGAATATGAAGTTCCATACAACAAGTCGTGGCCAAAAAAACTAAGTATGGAGACTTTAAACACTCTAGAATGATCTTTCCTTCAACGATTTGATCAAACGTAACTCGCTTAGTCTATTACTTCACCACGAAGTAACAATTTACTTTGTTACTTCGTGAGAAAGTAATAGTTGGTCAAATGGGCCAACGGGCATCGTACGAACCAAAAAGCACTCGATTACTGTTAATAAGCTTAGATTATCCTTGGTAAGGTTAAGACTTGTGATAAAGAATATGAAGTTCCATACAACAAGTCATGGCCAAAAAAACAAAGTATGGAGACTTTAAACACTCTAGAATGATCTTTCCTTCAACGATTTGATCAAACGTAACTCACTTAGTCTATTACTTCACCACGAAGTAACAGTATCATGTTACTTCGTGAGAAAGTAATATTTGGTCAAATGGGCCAACATGTATCGTACGAACCAAAACGCACTCGATTAGTATTAATAAGCTTAGATTATCCTTGGGAAGGTTAAGACTTGTGATCAAGAATATAAAGTTCCATACAACGAGTCGTGGCCAAAAAAACTAAGTATGGAGACTTTAAACACTCTAGAATGATCTTTCCTTCAACGATTTAATCAAACGTAACTTGTTTAGTCTATTACTTCACCACGAAGTAACAATTTACGTTATTACTTCGCGAGAAAGTTATAGTTGGTCAAATGGGCCAACGGGCATCGTACAAACCAAAACGCACTCGATTAGTGTTAATAAGCTTAGATTATCCTTGGAAAGGTTAAGACTTGTGATAAAGAATATGAAGTTCCGTACAACAAGTCGTGGCCAAAAAAACTAACTATGGAGACTTTAAACACTCTAGAATGATCTTTCGTTCAACGATTTGATCAAACGTAACTCGCTTAGTCTATTACTTCACCACGAAGTAGCAATTTACTTTGTTACTTCGTGAGAAAGTTATAGTTGGTCAAATGGGCCAACGGGCATCGTACGAACCAAAACGCACTCGATTAGTGTTAATAAGCTTAGATTATCCTTGGGAAGGTTAAGACTTGTGATAAAGAATATGAAGTTCCATACAACAAGTCGTGGCCAAAAAAACTAAGTATGGAGACTTTAAACACTCTAGAATGATCTTTCCTTCAACGATTTGATCAAACGTAACTCGCTTAGTCTATTACTTCACCACGAAGTAACAATTTACTTTGTTACTTCGTGAGAAAGTAATAGTTGGTCAAATGGGCCAACGGGCATCGTACGAACCAAAAAGCACTCGATTACTGTTAATAAGCTTAGATTATCCTTGGTAAGGTTAAGACTTGTGATAAAGAATATGAAGTTCCATACAACAAGTCATGGCCAAAAAAACAAAGTATGGAGACTTTAAACACTCTAGAATGATCTTTCCTTCAACGATTTGATCAAACGTAACTCACTTAGTCTATTACTTCACCACGAAGTAACAGTATCATGTTACTTCGTGAGAAAGTAATATTTGGTCAAATGGGCCAACATGTATCGTACGAACCAAAACGCACTCGATTAGTATTAATAAGCTTAGATTATCCTTGGGAAGGTTAAGACTTGTGATCAAGAATATAAAGTTCCATACAACGAGTCGTGGCCAAAAAAACTAAGTATGGAGACTTTAAACACTCTAGAATGATCTTTCCTTCAACGATTTAATCAAACGTAACTTGTTTAGTCTATTACTTCACCACGAAGTAACAATTTACGTTATTACTTCGCGAGAAAGTTATAGTTGGTCAAATGGGGCCAACGGGCATCGTACGAACCAAAACGCACTCGATTAGTGTTAATAAGCTTAGATTATCCTTGGAAAGGTTAAGACTTGTGATAAAGAATATGAAGTTCCGTACAACAAGTCGTGGCCAAAAAAACTAACTATGGAGACTTTAAACACTCTAGAATGATCTTTCGTTCAACGATTTGATCAAACGTAACTCGCTTAGTCTATTACTTCACCACGAAGTAGCAATTTACTTTGTTACTTCGTGAGAAAGTTATAGTTGGTCAAATGGGCCAACGGGCATCGTACGAACCAAAACGCACTCGATTAGTGTTAATAAGCTTAGATTATCCTTGGGAAGGTTAAGACTTGTGATAAAGAATATGAAGTTCCATACAACAAGTCGTGGCCAAAAAAACTAAGTATGGAGACTTTAAACACTCTAGAATGATCTTTCTTTCAACGATTTGATCAAACGTAACTCGCTTAGTCTATTACTTCACCACGAATTAACAATTTACTTTGTTACTTCGTGAGAAAGTAATAGTTGGTCAAATGGGCCAACGGGCATCGTACGAACCAAAAAGCACTCGATTACTGTTAATAAGCTTAGATTATCCTTGGTAAGGTTAAGACTTGTGATAAAGAATATGAAGTTCCATACAACAAGTCATGGCCCAAAAAAACAAAGTATGGAGACTTTAAACACTCTAGAATGATCTTTCCTTCAACGATTTGATCAAACGTAACTCACTTAGTCTATTACTTCACCACGAAGTAACAGTATCATGTTACTTCGTGAGAAAGTAATATTTGGTCAAATGGGCCAACATGTATCGTACGAACCAAAACGCACTCGATTAGTGTTAATAAGCTTAGATTATCCTTGGGAAGGTTAAGACTTGTGATCAAGAATATAAAGTTCCATACAACGAGTCGTGGCCAAAAAAAACTAAGTATGGAGACTTTAAACACTCTAGAATGATCTTTCCTTCAACGATTTGATCAAACGTACTTGTTTAGTCTATTACTTCACCACGAAGTAACAATTTACGTTATTACTTCGTGAGAAAGTTATAGTTGGTCAAATGGGCCAACGGGCATCGTACGAACCAAAACGCACTCGATTAGTGTTAATAAGCTTAGATTATCCTTGGAAAGGTTAAGACTTGTGATAAAGAATATGAAGTTCCGTACAACAAGTCGTGGCCAAAAAAACTAACTATGGAGACTTTAAACACTCTAGAATGATCTTTCGTTCAACGATTTGATCAAACGTAACTCGCTTAGTCTATTACTTCACCACGAAGTAGCAATTTACTTTGTTACTTCGTGAGAAAGTTATAGTTGGTCAAATGGGCCAACGGGCATCGTACGAACCAAAACGCACTCGATTAGTGTTAATAAGCTTAGATTATCCTTGGGAAGGTTAAGACTTGTGATAAAGAATATGAAGTTCCATACAACAAGTCGTGGCCAAAAAAACTAAGTATGGAGACTTTAAACACTCTAGAATGATCTTTCCTTCAACGATTTGATCAAACGTAACTCGCTTAGTCTATTACTTCACCACGAAGTAACAATTTACTTTGTTACTTCGTGAGAAAGTAATAGTTGGTCAAATGGGCCAACGGGCATCGTACGAACCAAAAAGCACTCGATTACTGTTAATAAGCTTAGATTATCCTTGGTAAGGTTAAGACTTGTGATAAAGAATATTGAAGTTCCATACAACAAGTCATGGCCAAAAAAACAAAGTATGGAGACTTTAAACACTCTAGAATGATCTTTCCTTCAACGATTTGATCAAACGTAACTCACTTAGTCTATTACTTCACCACGAAGTAACAGTATCATGTTACTTCGTGAGAAAGTAATATTTGGTCAAATGGGCCAACATGTATCGTACGAACCAAACGCACTCGATTAGTATTAATAAGCTTAGATTATCCTTGGGAAGGTAAGACTTGTGATCAAGAATATAAAGTTCCATACAACGAGTCGTGGCCAAAAAAACTAAGTATGGAGACTTTAAACACTCTAGAATGATCTTTCCTTCAACGATTTGATCCAAACGTAACTTGTTTAGTCTATTACTTCACCACGAAGTAACAATTTACGTTATTACTTCGCGAGAAAGTTATAGTTGGTCAAATGGGCCAACGGGCATCGTACGAACCAAAACGCACTCGATTAGTGTTAATAAGCTTAGATTATCCTTGGAAAGGTAAGACTTGTGATAAAGAATATGAAGTTCCGTACAACAAGTCGTGCCAAAAAAAACTAACTATGGAGACTTTAAACACTCTAGAATGATCTTTCGTTCAACGATTTGATCAAACGTAACTCGCTTAGTCTATTACTTCACCACGAAGTAGCAATTTACTTTGTTACTTCGTGAGAAAGTTATAGTTGGTCAAATGGGCCAACGGGCATCGTACGAACCAAAACGCACTCGATTAGTGTTAATAAGCTTAGATTATCCTTGGGAAGGTTAAGACTTGTGATAAAGAATATGAAGTTCCATACAACAAGTCGTGGCCAAAAAAACTAAGTATGGAGACTTTAAACACTCTAGAATGATCTTTCTTTCAACGATTTGATCAAACGTAACTCGCTTAGTCTATTACTTCACCACGAAGTAACAATTTACTTTGTTACTTCGTGAGAAAGTAATAGTTGGTCAAATGGGCCAACGGGCATCGTACGAACCAAAAAGCACTCGATTACTGTTAATAAGCTTAGATTATCCTTGGTAAGGTTAAGACTTGTGATAAAGAATATGAAGTTCCATACAACAAGTCATGGCCAAAAAAACAAAGTATGGAGACTTTAAACACTCTAGAATGATCTTTCCTTCAACGATTTGATCAAACGTAACTCACTTAGTCTATTACTTCACCACGAAGTAACAGTATCATGTTACTTCGTGAGAAAGTAATATTTGGTCAAATGGGCCAACATGTATCGTACGAACCAAAACGCACTCGATTAGTGTTAATAAGCTTAGATTATCCTTGGGAAGGTTAAGACTTGTGATCAAGAATATAAAAGTTCCATACAACGAGTCGTGGCCAAAAAAACTAAGTATGGAGACTTTAAACACTCTAGAATGATCTTTCCTTCAACGATTTGATCAAACGTAACTTGTTTAGTCTATTACTTCACCACGAAGTAACAATTTACTTTGTTACTTCGTGAGAAAGTAATAGTTGGTCAAATGGGCCCACGGGCATCGTACGAACCAAAACGCACTCGATTACTGTTAATAAGCTTAGATTATCCTTGGTAAGGTTAAGACTTGTGACAAAGAATATGAAGTTCCATACAACAAGTCATGGCCAAAAAAACAAGTATGGAGACTTTAAACACTCTAGAATGATCTTTCCTTCAACGATTTGATCAAACGTAACTTGTTTAGTCTATTACTTCACCACGAAGTAACAATTTACGTTATTACTTCGTGAGAAAGTTATAGTTGGTCAAATGGGCCAACGGGCATCGTACGAACCAAAACGCACTCGATTAGTGTTAATAAGCTTAGATTATCCTTGGGAAGGTTAAGACTTGTGATAAAGAATATGAAGTTCCATACAACAAGTTGTGGCCAAAAAAACTAAGTATGGAGACATTAAACACTCTAGAATAATCTTTCCTTCAACGATTTGATCAAACGTAACTCGCTTAGTCTATTACTTCACCACGAAGTAACAGTTTACTTTGTTACTTCGTGAGAAAGTAATAGTTGGTCAAATGGGCCCACGGGCATCGTACGAACCAAAACGCACTCGATTACTGTTAATAAGCTTAGATTATCCTTGGTAAGGTTAAGACTTGTGACAAAGAATATGAAGTTCCATACAACAAGTCATGGCCAAAAAAACAAAGTATGGAGACTTTAAACACTCTAGAATGATCTTTCCTTCAACGATTTGATCAAACGTAACTCACTTAGTCTATTACTTCACCACGAAGTAACAGTATCATGTTACTTCGTGAGAAAGTAATATTTGGTCAAATGGGCCAACATGTATCGTACGAACCAAAACGCACTCGATTAGTGTTAATAAGCTTAGATTATCCTTGGGAAGGTTAAGACTTGTGATCAAGAATATAAAGTTCCATACAACGAGTCGTGGCCAAAAAAACTAAGTATGGAGACTTTAAACACTCTAGAATGATCTTTCCTTCAACGATTTGATCAAACGTAACTTGTTTAGTCTATTACTTCACCACGAAGTAACAATTTACGTTATTACTTCGTGAGAAAGTTATAGTTGGTCAAATGGGCCAACGGGCATCGTACGAACCAAAACGCACTCGATTAGTGTTAATAAGCTTAGATTATCCTTGGAAAGGTTAAGACTTGTGATAAAGAATATGAAGTTCCGTACAACAAGTCGTGGCCAAAAAAACTAACTATGGAGACTTTAAACACTCTAGAATGATCTTTCGTTCAACGATTTGATCAAACGTAACTCGCTTAGTCTATTACTTCACCACGAAGTAGCAATTTACTTTGTTACTTCGTGAGAAAGTTATAGTTGGTCAAATGGGCCAACGGGCATCGTACGAACCAAAACGCACTCGATTAGTGTTAATAAGCTTAGATTATCCTTGGGAAGGTTAAGACTTGTGATAAAGAATATGAAGTTCCATACAACAAGTCGTGGCCAAAAAAACTAAGTATGGAGACTTTAAACACTCTAGAATGATCTTTCCTTCAACGATTTGATCAAACGTAACTCGCTTAGTCTATTACTTCACCACGAAGTAACAATTTACTTTGTTACTTCGTGAGAAAGTAATAGTTGGTCAAATGGGCCAACGGGCATCGTACGAACCAAAAAGCACTCGATTACTGTTAATAAGCTTAGATTATCCTTGGTAAGGTTAAGACTTGTGATAAAGAATATGAAGTTCCATACAACAAGTCATGGCCAAAAAAACAAAGTATGGAGACTTTAAACACTCTAGAATGATCTTTCCTTCAACGATTTGATCAAACGTAACTCACTTAGTCTATTACTTCACCACGAAGTAACAGTATCATGTTACTTCGTGAGAAAGTAATATTTGGTCAAATGGGCCAACATGTATCGTACGAACCAAAACGCACTCGATTAGTATTAATAAGCTTAGATTATCCTTGGGAAGGTTAAGACTTGTGATCAAGAATATAAAGTTCCATACAACGAGTCGTGGCCAAAAAAACTAAGTATGGAGACTTTAAACACTCTAGAATGATCTTTCCTTCAACGATTTAATCAAACGTAACTTGTTTAGTCTATTACTTCACCACGAAGTAACAATTTACGTTATTACTTCGCGAGAAAGTTATAGTTGGTCAAATGGGCCAACGGGCATCGTACAAACCAAAACGCACTCGATTAGTGTTAATAAGCTTAGATTATCCTTGGAAAGGTTAAGACTTGTGATAAAGAATATGAAGTTCCGTACAACAAGTCGTGGCCAAAAAAACTAACTATGGAGACTTTAAACACTCTAGAATGATCTTTCGTTCAACGATTTGATCAAACGTAACTCGCTTAGTCTATTACTTCACCACGAAGTAGCAATTTACTTTGTTACTTCGTGAGAAAGTTATAGTTGGTCAAATGGGCCAACGGGCATCGTACGAACCAAAACGCACTCGATTAGTGTTAATAAGCTTAGATTATCCTTGGGAAGGTTAAGACTTGTGATAAAGAATATGAAGTTCCATACAACAAGTCGTGGCCAAAAAAACTAAGTATGGAGACTTTAAACACTCTAGAATGATCTTTCCTTCAACGATTTGATCAAACGTAACTCGCTTAGTCTATTACTTCACCACGAAGTAACAATTTACTTTGTTACTTCGTGAGAAAGTAATAGTTGGTCAAATGGGCCAACGGGCATCGTACGAACCAAAAAGCACTCGATTACTGTTAATAAGCTTAGATTATCCTTGGTAAGGTTAAGACTTGTGATAAAGAATATGAAGTTCCATACAACAAGTCATGACCAAAAAAACAAAGTATGGAGACTTTAAACACTCTAGAATGATCTTTCCTTCAACGATTTGATCAAACGTAACTCACTTAGTCTATTACTTCACCACGAAGTAACAGTATCATGTTACTTCGTGAGAAAGTAATATTTGGTCAAATGGGCCAACATGTATCGTACGAACCAAAACGCACTCGATTAGTATTAATAAGCTTAGATTATCCTTGGGAAGGTTAAGACTTGTGATCAAGAATATAAAGTTCCATACAACGAGTCGTGGCCAAAAAAACTAAGTATGGAGACTTTAAACACTCTAGAATGATCTTTCCTTCAACGATTTAATCAAACGTAACTTGTTTAGTCTATTACTTCACCACGAAGTAACAATTTACGTTATTACTTCGCGAGAAAGTTATAGTTGGTCAAATGGGCCAACGGGCATCGTACGAACCAAAACGCACTCGATTAGTGTTAATAAGCTTAGATTATCCTTGGAAAGGTTAAGACTTGTGATAAAGAATATGAAGTTCCGTACAACAAGTCGTGGCCAAAAAAACTAACTATGGAGACTTTAAACACTCTAGAATGATCTTTCGTTCAACGATTTGATCAAACGTAACTCGCTTAGTCTATTACTTCACCACGAAGTAGCAATTTACTTTGTTACTTCGTGAGAAAGTTATAGTTGGTCAAATGGGCCAACGGGCATCGTACGAACCAAAACGCACTCGATTAGTGTTAATAAGCTTAGATTATCCTTGGGAAGGTTAAGACTTGTGATAAAGAATATGAAGTTCCATACAACAAGTCGTGGCCAAAAAAACTAAGTATGGAGACTTTAAACACTCTAGAATGATCTTTCTTTCAACGATTTGATCAAACGTAACTCGCTTAGTCTATTACTTCACCACGAATTAACAATTTACTTTGTTACTTCGTGAGAAAGTAATAGTTGGTCAAATGGGCCAACGGGCATCGTACGAACCAAAAAGCACTCGATTACTGTTAATAAGCTTAGATTATCCTTGGTAAGGTTAAGACTTGTGATAAAGAATATGAAGTTCCATACAACAAGTCATGGCCCAAAAAACAAAGTATGGAGACTTTAAACACTCTAGAATGATCTTTCCTTCAACGATTTGATCAAACGTAACTCACTTAGTCTATTACTTCACCACGAAGTAACAGTATCATGTTACTTCGTGAGAAAGTAATATTTGGTCAAATGGGCCAACATGTATCGTACGAACCAAAACGCACTCGATTAGTGTTAATAAGCTTAGATTATCCTTGGGAAGGTTAAGACTTGTGATCAAGAATATAAAGTTCCATACAACGAGTCGTGGCCAAAAAAACTAAGTATGGAGACTTTAAACACTCTAGAATGATCTTTCCTTCAACGATTTGATCAAACGTAACTTGTTTAGTCTATTACTTCACCACGAAGTAACAATTTACGTTATTACTTCGTGAGAAAGTTATAGTTGGTCAAATGGGCCAACGGGCATTGTACGAACCAAAACGCACTCGATTAGTGTTAATAAGCTTAGATTATCCTTGGAAAGGTTAAGACTTGTGATAAAGAATATGAAGTTCCGTACAACAAGTCGTGGCCAAAAAAACTAACTATGGAGACTTTAAACACTCTAGAATGATCTTTCGTTCAACGATTTGATCAAACGTAACTCGCTTAGTCTATTACTTCACCACGAAGTAGCAATTTACTTTGTTACTTCGTGAGAAAGTTATAGTTGGTCAAATGGGCCAACGGGCATCGTACGAACCAAAACGCACTCGATTAGTGTTAATAAGCTTAGATTATCCTTGGGAAGGTTAAGACTTGTGATAAAGAATATGAAGTTCCATACAACAAGTCGTGGCCAAAAAAACTAAGTATGGAGACTTTAAACACTCTAGAATGATCTTTCCTTCAACGATTTGATCAAACGTAACTCGCTTAGTCTATTACTTCACCACGAAGTAACAATTTACTTTGTTACTTCGTGAGAAAGTAATAGTTGGTCAAATGGGCCAACGGGCATCGTACGAACCAAAAAGCACTCGATTACTGTTAATAAGCTTAGATTATCCTTGGTAAGGTTAAGACTTGTGATAAAGAATATGAAGTTCCATACAACAAGTCATGGCCAAAAAAACAAAGTATGGAGACTTTAAACACTCTAGAATGATCTTTCCTTCAACGATTTGATCAAACGTAACTCACTTAGTCTATTACTTCACCACGAAGTAACAGTATCATGTTACTTCGTGAGAAAGTAATATTTGGTCAAATGGGCCAACATGTATCGTACGAACCAAAACGCACTCGATTAGTATTAATAAGCTTAGATTATCCTTGGGAAGGTTAAGACTTGTGATCAAGAATATAAAGTTCCATACAACGAGTCGTGGCCAAAAAAACTAAGTATGGAGACTTTAAACACTCTAGAATGATCTTTCCTTCAACGATTTGATCAAACGTAACTTGTTTAGTCTATTACTTCACCACGAAGTAACAATTTACGTTATTACTTCGCGAGAAAGTTATAGTTGGTCAAATGGGCCAACGGGCATCGTACGAACCAAAACGCACTCGATTAGTGTTAATAAGCTTAGATTATCCTTGGAAAGGTTAAGACTTGTGATAAAGAATATGAAGTTCCGTACAACAAGTCGTGGCCAAAAAAACTAACTATGGAGACTTTAAACACTCTAGAATGATCTTTCGTTCAACGATTTGATCAAACGTAACTCGCTTAGTCTATTACTTCACCACGAAGTAGCAATTTACTTTGTTACTTCGTGAGAAAGTTATAGTTGGTCAAATGGGCCAACGGGCATCGTACGAACCAAAACGCACTCGATTAGTGTTAATAAGCTTAGATTATCCTTGGGAAGGTTAAGACTTGTGATAAAGAATATGAAGTTCCATACAACAAGTCGTGGCCAAAAAAACTAAGTATGGAGACTTTAAACACTCTAGAATGATCTTTCTTTCAACGATTTGATCAAACGTAACTCGCTTAGTCTATTACTTCACCACGAAGTAACAATTTACTTTGTTACTTCGTGAGAAAGTAATAGTTGGTCAAATGGGCCAACGGGCATCGTACGAACCAAAAAGCACTCGATTACTGTTAATAAGCTTAGATTATCCTTGGTAAGGTTAAGACTTGTGATAAAGAATATGAAGTTCCATACAACAAGTCATGGCCAAAAAAACAAAGTATGGAGACTTTAAACACTCTAGAATGATCTTTCCTTCAACGATTTGATCAAACGTAACTCACTTAGTCTATTACTTCACCACGAAGTAACAGTATCATGTTACTTCGTGAGAAAGTAATATTTGGTCAAATGGGCCAACATGTATCGTACGAACCAAAACGCACTCGATTAGTGTTAATAAGCTTAGATTATCCTTGGGAAGGTTAAGACTTGTGATCAAGAATATAAAGTTCCATACAACGAGTCGTGGCCAAAAAAACTAAGTATGGAGACTTTAAACACTCTAGAATGATCTTTCCTTCAACGATTTGATCAAACGTAACTTGTTTAGTCTATTACTTCACCACGAAGTAACAATTTACTTTGTTACTTCGTGAGAAAGTAATAGTTGGTCAAATGGGCCCACGGGCATCGTACGAACCAAAACGCACTCGATTACTGTTAATAAGCTTAGATTATCCTTGGTAAGGTTAAGACTTGTGACAAAGAATATGAAGTTCCATACAACAAGTCATGGCCAAAAAAACAAGTATGGAGACTTTAAACACTCTAGAATGATCTTTCCTTCAACGATTTGATCAAACGTAACTTGTTTAGTCTATTACTTCACCACGAAGTAACAATTTACGTTATTACTTCGTGAGAAAGTTATAGTTGGTCAAATGGGCCAACGGGCATCGTACGAACCAAAACGCACTCGATTAGTGTTAATAAGCTTAGATTATCCTTGGAAAGGTTAAGACTTGTGATAAAGAATATGAAGTTCCGTACAACAAGTCGTGGCCAAAAAAACTAACTATGGAGACTTTAAACACTCTAGAATGATCTTTCGTTCAACGATTTGATCAAACGTAACTCGCTTAGTCTATTACTTCACCACGAAGTAGCAATTTACTTTGTTACTTCGTGAGAAAGTTATAGTTGGTCAAATGGGCCAACGGGCATCGTACGAACCAAAACGCACTCGATTAGTGTTAATAAGCTTAGATTATCCTTGGGAAGGTTAAGACTTGTGATAAAGAATATGAAGTTCCATACAACAAGTCGTGGCCAAAAAAACTAAGTATGGAGACTTTAAACACTCTAGAATGATCTTTCCTTCAACGATTTGATCAAACGTAACTCGCTTAGTCTATTACTTCACCACGAAGTAACAATTTACTTTGTTACTTCGTGAGAAAGTAATAGTTGGTCAAATGGGCCAACGGGCATCGTACGAACCAAAAAGCACTCGATTACTGTTAATAAGCTTAGATTATCCTTGGTAAGGTTAAGACTTGTGATAAAGAATATGAAGTTCCATACAACAAGTCATGGCCAAAAAAACAAAGTATGGAGACTTTAAACACTCTAGAATGATCTTTCCTTCAACGATTTGATCAAACGTAACTCACTTAGTCTATTACTTCACCACGAAGTAACAGTATCATGTTACTTCGTGAGAAAGTAATATTTGGTCAAATGGGCCAACATGTATCGTACGAACCAAAACGCACTCGATTAGTATTAATAAGCTTAGATTATCCTTGGGAAGGTTAAGACTTGTGATCAAGAATATAAAGTTCCATACAACGAGTCGTGGCCAAAAAAACTAAGTATGGAGACTTTAAACACTCTAGAATGATCTTTCCTTCAACGATTTGATCAAACGTAACTTGTTTAGTCTATTACTTCACCACGAAGTAACAATTTACGTTATTACTTCGCGAGAAAGTTATAGTTGGTCAAATGGGCCAACGGGCATCGTACGAACCAAAACGCACTCGATTAGTGTTAATAAGCTTAGATTATCCTTGGAAAGGTTAAGACTTGTGATAAAGAATATGAAGTTCCGTACAACAAGTCGTGGCCAAAAAAACTAACTATGGAGACTTTAAACACTCTAGAATGATCTTTCGTTCAACGATTTGATCAAACGTAACTCGCTTAGTCTATTACTTCACCACGAAGTAGCAATTTACTTTGTTACTTCGTGAGAAAGTTATAGTTGGTCAAATGGGCCAACGGGCATCGTACGAACCAAAACGCACTCGATTAGTGTTAATAAGCTTAGATTATCCTTGGGAAGGTTAAGACTTGTGATAAAGAATATGAAGTTCCATACAACAAGTCGTGGCCAAAAAAACTAAGTATGGAGACTTTAAACACTCTAGAATGATCTTTCTTTCAACGATTTGATCAAACGTAACTCGCTTAGTCTATTACTTCACCACGAAGTAACAATTTACTTTGTTACTTCGTGAGAAAGTAATAGTTGGTCAAATGGGCCAACGGGCATCGTACGAACCAAAAAGCACTCGATTACTGTTAATAAGCTTAGATTATCCTTGGTAAGGTTAAGACTTGTGATAAAGAATATGAAGTTCCATACAACAAGTCATGGCCAAAAAAACAAAGTATGGAGACTTTAAACACTCTAGAATGATCTTTCCTTCAACGATTTGATCAAACGTAACTCACTTAGTCTATTACTTCACCACGAAGTAACAGTATCATGTTACTTCGTGAGAAAGTAATATTTGGTCAAATGGGCCAACATGTATCGTACGAACCAAAACGCACTCGATTAGTGTTAATAAGCTTAGATTATCCTTGGGAAGGTTAAGACTTGTGATCAAGAATATAAAGTTCCATACAACGAATCGTGGCCAAAAAAACTAAGTATGGAGACTTTAAACACTCTAGAATGATCTTTCCTTCAACGATTTGATCAAACGTAACTTGTTTAGTCTATTACTTCACCACGAAGTAACAATTTACTTTGTTACTTCGTGAGAAAGTAATAGTTGGTCAAATGGGCCCACGGGCATCGTACGAACCAAAACGCACTCGATTACTGTTAATAAGCTTAGATTATCCTTGGTAAGGTTAAGACTTGTGACAAAGAATATGAAGTTCCATACAACAAGTCATGGCCAAAAAAACAAGTATGGAGACTTTAAACACTCTAGAATGATCTTTCCTTCAACGATTTGATCAAACGTAACTTGTTTAGTCTATTACTTCACCACGAAGTAACAATTTACGTTATTACTTCGTGAGAAAGTTATAGTTGGTCAAATGGGCCAACGGGCATCGTACGAACCAAAACGCACTCGATTAGTGTTAATAAGCTTAGATTATCCTTGGAAAGGTTAAGACTTGTGATAAAGAATATGAAGTTCCGTACAACAAGTCGTGGCCAAAAAAACTAACTATGGAGACTTTAAACACTCTAGAATGATCTTTCGTTCAACGATTTGATCAAACGTAACTCGCTTAGTCTATTACTTCACCACGAAGTAGCAATTTACTTTGTTACTTCGTGAGAAAGTTATAGTTGGTCAAATGGGCCAACGGGCATCGTACGAACCAAAACGCACTCGATTAGTGTTAATAAGCTTAGATTATCCTTGGGAAGGTTAAGACTTGTGATAAAGAATATGAAGTTCCATACAACAAGTCGTGGCCAAAAAAACTAAGTATGGAGACTTTAAACACTCTAGAATGATCTTTCCTTCAACGATTTGATCAAACGTAACTCGCTTAGTCTATTACTTCACCACGAAGTAACAATTTACTTTGTTACTTCGTGAGAAAGTAATAGTTGGTCAAATGGGCCAACGGGCATCGTACGAACCAAAAAGCACTCGATTACTGTTAATAAGCTTAGATTATCCTTGGTAAGGTTAAGACTTGTGATAAAGAATATGAAGTTCCATACAACAAGTCATGGCCAAAAAAACAAAGTATGGAGACTTTAAACACTCTAGAATGATCTTTCCTTCAACGATTTGATCAAACGTAACTCACTTAGTCTATTACTTCACCACGAAGTAACAGTATCATGTTACTTCGTGAGAAAGTAATATTTGGTCAAATGGGCCAACATGTATCGTACGAACCAAAACGCACTCGATTAGTATTAATAAGCTTAGATTATCCTTGGGAAGGTTAAGACTTGTGATCAAGAATATAAAGTTCCATACAACGAGTCGTGGCCAAAAAAACTAAGTATGGAGACTTTAAACACTCTAGAATGATCTTTCCTTCAACGATTTGATCAAACGTAACTTGTTTAGTCTATTACTTCACCACGAAGTAACAATTTACGTTATTACTTCGCGAGAAAGTTATAGTTGGTCAAATGGGCCAACGGGCATCGTACGAACCAAAACGCACTCGATTAGTGTTAATAAGCTTAGATTATCCTTGGAAAGGTTAAGACTTGTGATAAAGAATATGAAGTTCCGTACAACAAGTCGTGGCCAAAAAAACTAACTATGGAGACTTTAAACACTCTAGAATGATCTTTCGTTCAACGATTTGATCAAACGTAACTCGCTTAGTCTATTACTTCACCACGAAGTAGCAATTTACTTTGTTACTTCGTGAGAAAGTTATAGTTGGTCAAATGGGCCAACGGGCATCGTACGAACCAAAACGCACTCGATTAGTGTTAATAAGCTTAGATTATCCTTGGGAAGGTTAAGACTTGTGATAAAGAATATGAAGTTCCATACAACAAGTCGTGGCCAAAAAAACTAAGTATGGAGACTTTAAACACTCTAGAATGATCTTTCTTTCAACGATTTGATCAAACGTAACTCGCTTAGTCTATTACTTCACCACGAAGTAACAATTTACTTTGTTACTTCGTGAGAAAGTAATAGTTGGTCAAATGGGCCAACGGGCATCGTACGAACCAAAAAGCACTCGATTACTGTTAATAAGCTTAGATTATCCTTGGTAAGGTTAAGACTTGTGATAAAGAATATGAAGTTCCATACAACAAGTCATGGCCAAAAAAACAAAGTATGGAGACTTTAAACACTCTAGAATGATCTTTCCTTCAACGATTTGATCAAACGTAACTCACTTAGTCTATTACTTCACCACGAAGTAACAGTATCATGTTACTTCGTGAGAAAGTAATATTTGGTCAAATGGGCCAACATGTATCGTACGAACCAAAACGCACTCGATTAGTGTTAATAAGCTTAGATTATCCTTGGGAAGGTTAAGACTTGTGATCAAGAATATAAAGTTCCATACAACGAGTCGTGGCCAAAAAAACTAAGTATGGAGACTTTAAACACTCTAGAATGATCTTTCCTTCAACGATTTGATCAAACGTAACTTGTTTAGTCTATTACTTCACCACGAAGTAACAATTTACTTTGTTACTTCGTGAGAAAGTAATAGTTGGTCAAATGGGCCCACGGGCATCGTACGAACCAAAACGCACTCGATTACTGTTAATAAGCTTAGATTATCCTTGGTAAGGTTAAGACTTGTGACAAAGAATATGAAGTTCCATACAACAAGTCATGGCCAAAAAAACAAGTATGGAGACTTTAAACACTCTAGAATGATCTTTCCTTCAACGATTTGATCAAACGTAACTTGTTTAGTCTATTACTTCACCACGAAGTAACAATTTACGTTATTACTTCGTGAGAAAGTTATAGTTGGTCAAATGGGCCAACGGGCATCGTACGAACCAAAACGCACTCGATTAGTGTTAATAAGCTTAGATTATCCTTGGAAAGGTTAAGACTTGTGATAAAGAATATGAAGTTCCGTACAACAAGTCGTGGCCAAAAAAACTAACTATGGAGACTTTAAACACTCTAGAATGATCTTTCGTTCAACGATTTGATCAAACGTAACTCGCTTAGTCTATTACTTCACCACGAAGTAGCAATTTACTTTGTTACTTCGTGAGAAAGTTATAGTTGGTCAAATGGGCCAACGGGCATCGTACGAACCAAAACGCACTCGATTAGTGTTAATAAGCTTAGATTATCCTTGGGAAGGTTAAGACTTGTGATAAAGAATATGAAGTTCCATACAACAAGTCGTGGCCAAAAAAACTAAGTATGGAGACTTTAAACACTCTAGAATGATCTTTCCTTCAACGATTTGATCAAACGTAACTCGCTTAGTCTATTACTTCACCACGAAGTAACAATTTACTTTGTTACTTCGTGAGAAAGTAATAGTTGGTCAAATGGGCCAACGGGCATCGTACGAACCAAAAAGCACTCGATTACTGTTAATAAGCTTAGATTATCCTTGGTAAGGTTAAGACTTGTGATAAAGAATATGAAGTTCCATACAACAAGTCATGGCCAAAAAAACAAAGTATGGAGACTTTAAACACTCTAGAATGATCTTTCCTTCAACGATTTGATCAAACGTAACTCACTTAGTCTATTACTTCACCACGAAGTAACAGTATCATGTTACTTCGTGAGAAAGTAATATTTGGTCAAATGGGCCAACATGTATCGTACGAACCAAAACGCACTCGATTAGTATTAATAAGCTTAGATTATCCTTGGGAAGGTTAAGACTTGTGATCAAGAATATAAAGTTCCATACAACGAGTCGTGGCCAAAAAAACTAAGTATGGAGACTTTAAACACTCTAGAATGATCTTTCCTTCAACGATTTGATCAAACGTAACTTGTTTAGTCTATTACTTCACCACGAAGTAACAATTTACGTTATTACTTCGCGAGAAAGTTATAGTTGGTCAAATGGGCCAACGGGCATCGTACGAACCAAAACACACTCGATTAGTGTTAATAAGCTTAGATTATCCTTGGAAAGGTTAAGACTTGTGATAAAGAATATGAAGTTCCGTACAACAAGTCGTGGCCAAAAAAACTAACTATGGAGACTTTAAACACTCTAGAATGATCTTTCGTTCAACGATTTGATCAAACGTAACTCGCTTAGTCTATTACTTCACCACGAAGTAGCAATTTACTTTGTTACTTCGTGAGAAAGTTATAGTTGGTCAAATGGGCCAACGGGCATCGTACGAACCAAAACGCACTCGATTAGTGTTAATAAGCTTAGATTATCCTTGGGAAGGTTAAGACTTGTGATAAAGAATATGAAGTTCCATACAACAAGTCGTGGCCAAAAAAACTAAGTATGGAGACTTTAAACACTCTAGAATGATCTTTCTTTCAACGATTTGATCAAACGTAACTCGCTTAGTCTATTACTTCACCACGAAGTAACAATTTACTTTGTTACTTCGTGAGAAAGTAATAGTTGGTCAAATGGGCCAACGGGCATCGTACGAACCAAAAAGCACTCGATTACTGTTAATAAGCTTAGATTATCCTTGGTAAGGTTAAGACTTGTGATAAAGAATATGAAGTTCCATACAACAAGTCATGGCCAAAAAAACAAAGTATGGAGACTTTAAACACTCTAGAATGATCTTTCCTTCAACGATTTGATCAAACGTAACTCACTTAGTCTATTACTTCACCACGAAGTAACAGTATCATGTTACTTCGTGAGAAAGTAATATTTGGTCAAATGGGCCAACATGTATCGTACGAACCAAAACGCACTCGATTAGTGTTAATAAGCTTAGATTATCCTTGGGAAGGTTAAGACTTGTGATCAAGAATATAAAGTTCCATACAACGAGTCGTGGCCAAAAAAACTAAGTATGGAGACTTTAAACACTCTAGAATGATCTTTCCTTCAACGATTTGATCAAACGTAACTTGTTTAGTCTATTACTTCACCACGAAGTAACAATTTACTTTGTTACTTCGTGAGAAAGTAATAGTTGGTCAAATGGGCCCACGGGCATCGTACGAACCAAAACGCACTCGATTACTGTTAATAAGCTTAGATTATCCTTGGTAAGGTTAAGACTTGTGACAAAGAATATGAAGTTCCATACAACAAGTCATGGCCAAAAAAACAAGTATGGAGACTTTAAACACTCTAGAATGATCTTTCCTTCAACGATTTGATCAAACGTAACTTGTTTAGTCTATTACTTCACCACGAAGTAACAATTTACGTTATTACTTCGTGAGAAAGTTATAGTTGGTCAAATGGGCCAACGGGCATCGTACGAACCAAAACGCACTCGATTAGTGTTAATAAGCTTAGATTATCCTTGGAAAGGTTAAGACTTGTGATAAAGAATATGAAGTTCCGTACAACAAGTTGTGGCCAAAAAAACTAACTATGGAGACTTTAAACACTCTAGAATGATCTTTCGTTCAACGATTTGATCAAACGTAACTCGCTTAGTCTATTACTTCACCACGAAGTAGCAATTTACTTTGTTACTTCGTGAGAAAGTTATAGTTGGTCAAATGGGCCAACGGGCATCGTACGAACCAAAACGCACTCGATTAGTGTTAATAAGCTTAGATTATCCTTGGGAAGGTTAAGACTTGTGATAAAGAATATGAAGTTCCATACAACAAGTCGTGGCCAAAAAAACTAAGTATGGAGACTTTAAACACTCTAGAATGATCTTTCCTTCAACGATTTGATCAAACGTAACTCGCTTAGTCTATTACTTCACCACGAAGTAACAATTTACTTTGTTACTTCGTGAGAAAGTAATAGTTGGTCAAATGGGCCAACGGGCATCGTACGAACCAAAAAGCACTCGATTACTGTTAATAAGCTTAGATTATCCTTGGTAAGGTTAAGACTTGTGATAAAGAATATGAAGTTCCATACAACAAGTCATGGCCAAAAAAACAAAGTATGGAGACTTTAAACACTCTAGAATGATCTTTCCTTCAACGATTTGATCAAACGTAACTCACTTAGTCTATTACTTCACCACGAAGTAACAGTATCATGTTACTTCGTGAGAAAGTAATATTTGGTCAAATGGGCCAACATGTATCGTACGAACCAAAACGCACTCGATTAGTATTAATAAGCTTAGATTATCCTTGGGAAGGTTAAGACTTGTGATCAAGAATATAAAGTTCCATACAACGAGTCGTGGCCAAAAAAACTAAGTATGGAGACTTTAAACACTCTAGAATGATCTTTCCTTCAACGATTTGATCAAACGTAACTCGCTTAGTCTATTACTTCACCACGAAGTAACAGTTTACTTTGTTACTTCGTGAGAAAGTAATAGTTGGTCAAATGGGCCAACGGGCATCGTACGAACCAAAACGCACTCGATTACTGTTAATAAGCTTAGATTATCCTTGGTAAGGTTAAGACTTGTGACAAAGAATATGAAGTTCCATACAACAAGTCATGGCCAAAAAAACAAAGTATGGAGACTTTAAACACTCTAGAATGATCTTTCCTTCAACGATTTGATCAAACGTAACTCACTTAGTCTATTACTTCACCACGAAGTAACAGTATCATGTTACTTCGTGAGAAAGTAATATTTGGTCAAATGGGCCAACATGTATCGTACGAACCAAAACGCACTCGATTAGTGTTAATAAGCTTAGATTATCCTTGGGAAGGTTAAGACTTGTGATCAAGAATATAAAGTTCCATACAACGAGTCGTGGCCAAAAAAACTAAGTATGGAGACTTTAAACACTCTAGAATGATCTTTCCTTCAACGATTTGATCAAACGTAACTTGTTTAGTCTATTACTTCACCACGAAGTAACAATTTACTTTGTTACTTCGTGAGAAAGTAATAGTTGGTCAAATGGGCCCACGGGCATCGTACGAACCAAAACGCACTCGATTACTGTTAATAAGCTTAGATTATCCTTGGTAAGGTTAAGACTTGTGACAAAGAATATGAAGTTCCATACAACAAGTCATGGCCAAAAAAACAAGTATGGAGACTTTAAACACTCTAGAATGATCTTTCCTTCAACGATTTGATCAAACGTAACTTGTTTAGTCTATTACTTCACCACGAAGTAACAATTTACGTTATTACTTCGTGAGAAAGTTATAGTTGGTCAAATGGGCCAACGGGCATCGTACGAACCAAAACGCACTCGATTAGTGTTAATAAGCTTAGATTATCCTTGGAAAGGTTAAGACTTGTGATAAAGAATATGAAGTTCCGTACAACAAGTTGTGGCCAAAAAAACTAACTATGGAGACTTTAAACACTCTAGAATGATCTTTCGTTCAACGATTTGATCAAACGTAACTCGCTTAGTCTATTACTTCACCACGAAGTAGCAATTTACTTTGTTACTTCGTGAGAAAGTTATAGTTGGTCAAATGGGCCAACGGGCATCGTACGAACCAAAACGCACTCGATTAGTGTTAATAAGCTTAGATTATCCTTGGGAAGGTTAAGACTTGTGATAAAGAATATGAAGTTCCATACAACAAGTCGTGGCCAAAAAAACTAAGTATGGAGACTTTAAACACTCTAGAATGATCTTTCCTTCAACGATTTGATCAAACGTAACTCGCTTAGTCTATTACTTCACCACGAAGTAACAATTTACTTTGTTACTTCGTGAGAAAGTAATAGTTGGTCAAATGGGCCAACGGGCATCGTACGAACCAAAAAGCACTCGATTACTGTTAATAAGCTTAGATTATCCTTGGTAAGGTTAAGACTTGTGATAAAGAATATGAAGTTCCATACAACAAGTCATGGCCAAAAAAACAAAGTATGGAGACTTTAAACACTCTAGAATGATCTTTCCTTCAACGATTTGATCAAACGTAACTCACTTAGTCTATTACTTCACCACGAAGTAACAGTATCATGTTACTTCGTGAGAAAGTAATATTTGGTCAAATGGGCCAACATGTATCGTACGAACCAAAACGCACTCGATTAGTATTAATAAGCTTAGATTATCCTTGGGAAGGTTAAGACTTGTGATCAAGAATATAAAGTTCCATACAACGAGTCGTGGCCAAAAAAACTAAGTATGGAGACTTTAAACACTCTAGAATGATCTTTCCTTCAACGATTTGATCAAACGTAACTCGCTTAGTCTATTACTTCACCACGAAGTAACAGTTTACTTTGTTACTTCGTGAGAAAGTAATAGTTGGTCAAATGGGCCAACGGGCATCGTACGAACCAAAACGCACTCGATTACTGTTAATAAGCTTAGATTATCCTTGGTAAGGTTAAGACTTGTGACAAAGAATATGAAGAAATAAAAGGTTTATAAAAGAAAACTAGGGGAGGTACTACATAGCGAAGGCCGTATGGTGTACCCCACCCATACGATCGCCAAACACAGAGAAATAGAAATCTCAACAACAAATAAGAGCATATCCCAAAAGTGGATACCTCGAAAGTAAAGTAAGCCAAAATGTGAAAAAAATCGGCCTATATCATCTATGAATATGATCTATTCTTCCACTTCATCTTTTCTTCTGCTCTTCGTTCTTTGTTCTCTTTTTTCCGTTGACTCTTGCTTATGTAGGTGGAGCAATCTGGTGCTTTAATCCTATTTTTTTCTCTTCTCTCTTCACCTTCTCGGAGTATTCGCCTACAACATTCCTCATAAGACTCATCTTTTGTAACAGTTGAGTCCTCGAGGTCGCTCGTTACAATTTGTCTTGGGATTGGAGTGCAGATTCTTCTTTGATTAAATGAGGATTCCAACTCCTCAACAAACGCATCATCACCCACGGCTTCATCATGCCCAAGTAGGAGGGTTGGCGAGGTGGGAGGGGTAGAGATATCACACGAGAAAGTATCATCCGGAAAGCACACCCTTGGAGAGAGAAGTCTAGACTTAGGTTGATAGTTAGAATCCGATAACCTCTTTGCATCGTCATTGTCATCCCTAAGTATCCTATCTTCCATCTCTTTTTCTTCGGCCTTTCTCAACTCTTCCTCCCTTAGGAGGTCTTCATTTCCATCATTAGTCGCAACGTGAATTATTGCCAACTTGAGGTGTTTCTCTTGATCCGCCTCTTCGGCCACTTCCTCAACATTGGGTACTTGTTCAAGGCTATCGACTTTCTTCGGTGATGAAATTGGAGCAATGTTCCTCTTAGCCTTCCAAACAAAGGTCGTCGGTTTTGGGACATCCGCAACCTTCTCATTAGTTCCTTGAGGTATCTCCGCACCACAATCCTCAAGTATATGGCCCATTCGTTGACATTTTCGGCAATAGGTTGGTATATTTTCATATACGACCTTTTGCTTGATGATGTCAACTTGACCATGCACATCTTCTATCCCCCATTCTATTTCTTCTTTCAATGGATCAAGGAGGTTGATCTCAACGCATATTCTAGGATAATCCGGGCGTGACATAGTGGCCGCACCTTCATCAAGCCTCAAAGGTCTTCCAAAGTAAGAACCAATGTTCATAAGGGCATTTCTCTCACAAAACCGCATGTTGAGGTTTGGTAAACCAATCCACACGGGAGCTATCGGAGGATCAAGATCGGGATCGAAATCCGGGGTCCACTTATAGATTGAACCATTAAGATCAAGAAATTGAAGATCCTTCTTCAACCATAAACGAGTGTAGTCCTCCTCCGTGGTCAATTTCAACATAACGTGGCGAGGGCCAATTGGACCAAGAGTGTATTTTCCTTTGAGTTTGAGTCTTGCCATCTTGTTATGAATAAACGTGTAGCTCGGCTTAACGAGAGGGAAGCGAAGGATCAAGACAAGCTTAAGCCTATCATCAAGGACTTTAATTTCCTCATTCTTGAAGACGATCATAGATTTCCCTTTGACCACTCGAAGCTCCATTGTAGTGAGTGTAGGATCATCAATAAGAGAGCGGTTTATTTCATATTGTCTTGTGGGAGCGGCCGCTTGCGCATAAGAAGCGCGACGCAATGGAGCACGGATTTGATACGGTCGAGGATTGTCCGGTGCCACATTTGGTTGTCTCGAAAATGTAGGTGGACCAAATGGAGCCTTCGCCACTCTAGCAAAGTTATTTGAGAGAAGCGGAAAAAGTCCCGTCCCAAACTTAGGCTTTTCGGACACAACAAGCTCCGAAATCATGTGGTCAACTTTGGCTTTCGGAGTTGACTTTTCGAGAGTCAACTTTGACTTCTGGGCGTTGACTTCGTGAGTCAAAGTTGACTGAGTCAAAGGAGGTGATGTGGCAGTGGGTCCCTCATTAGTGGTCTTGCATAATGGAAGACTAGTAGTGGGAAGCATGGTGGGGGACAAAGGGACAAGACAAGAGCACTCTTGTCCCCTTAGTGGTCTTACACATCCACCACCACACAAGGCTCAAGGTAGTGGAGTGTTCTTGTCCCCACTAGCAAACCCTAGCAGCAGTTGACCGCCGCCTATGCACAGTTGACCGGACGGATGCGGATGGCGGAGTCGCGGTGGCGCCGGAAACTCGCCGGAAATGACACCTTGCACGGAAAATGACTTATCTCCTCACCCACAAAGGCTCTCTGGTCGGTCCACCCACCAAAATGACCGCAACGAAGAGGGCTACCTGAATATGACACTTTCCGGCGAGGATGCACCGAGGAGGTGGTCGGAAAAAGCCGAAAACCGCCGGAAAGTGCTTAAAACCCTCGGATTTGAAGCCAAAAAAGACCCCAAGACTCAAATCCGATGAAAATCTCCTCCACAACCACCCAAAAACACGCAAGAGGCTTGAACCTTAACAACCCCGAAGAGAACAACAAGAAAAACAACAAGAAAAACAAAAAAGAAGAAAGAAGAGCACCACACAAAAGGGTTTGAATCCTTGATGGCCACGAATCCTAGCAAAAGATCATCAAAGACAACCTCGGGATTCAAGCTCACACCAAGGATGAAAACACTTCCAAATCCCAAACTCAAATCAAAAGTCCATAGCATATAAAATGAGGAGCATGAGATTTGAGTCTACGATGAGGGTTCGGTGTCGAAAAGCAAAGGCAAGGAGAGAGAGGAAACAATGAAACAAACAACAACAAACAACAACAACACGGATCCAAGAAAACAAAGCTCAAAATCCACCATTAACGCACCAAGCTCTTGCGAAAACGAAGATGAAGAAGACGTGAACAAAATACCTCGAAGTAACCACAAAAAACGATCCTCATGAGCTCACGATTATGGTGATGACATTTCCGAGGATGAAAGTCGATCACCGCCGTGGTGGAGCTCCGGGGAGGGTGGCGGCCGTGAGATGACTAAGAGGAGAGAGAAGAGAGCATTTAGGGTTTGTTGTTGTGACAAAGAATATGAAGTTCCATACAACAAGTCATGGCCAAAAAAACAAAGTATGGAGACTTTAAACACTCTAGAATGATCTTTCCTTCAACGATTTGATCAAACGTAACTCACTTAGTCTATTACTTCACCACGAAGTAACAGTATCATGTTACTTCGTGAGAAAGTAATATTTGGTCAAATGGGCCAACATGTATCGTACGAACCAAAACGCACTCGATTAGTGTTAATAAGCTTAGATTATCCTTGGGAAGGTTAAGACTTGTGATCAAGAATATAAAGTTCCATACAACGAGTCGTGGCCAAAAAAACTAAGTATGGAGACTTTAAACACTCTAGAATGATCTTTCCTTCAACGATTTGATCAAACGTAACTTGTTTAGTCTATTACTTCACCACGAAGTAACAATTTACGTTATTACTTCGTGAGAAAGTTATAGTTGGTCAAATGGGCCAACGGGCATCGTACGAACCAAAACGCACTCGATTAGTGTTAATAAGCTTAGATTATCCTTGGAAAGGTTAAGACTTGTGATAAAGAATATGAAGTTCCGTACAACAAGTCGTGGCCAAAAAAACTAACTATGGAGACTTTAAACACTCTAGAATGATCTTTCGTTCAACGATTTGATCAAACGTAACTCGCTTAGTCTATTACTTCACCACGAAGTAGCAATTTACTTTGTTACTTCGTGAGAAAGTTATAGTTGGTCAAATGGGCCAACGGGCATCGTACGAACCAAAGCGCACTCGATTAGTGTTAATAAGCTTAGATTATCCTTGGGAAGGTTAAGACTTGTGATAAAGAATATGAAGTTCCATACAACAAGTCGTGGCCAAAAAAACTAAGTATGGAGACTTTAAACACTCTAGAATGATCTTTCCTTCAACGATTTGATCAAACGTAACTCGCTTAGTCTATTACTTCACCACGAAGTAACAATTTACTTTGTTACTTCGTGAGAAAGTAATAGTTGGTCAAATGGGCCAACGGGCATCGTACGAACCAAAAAGCACTCGATTACTGTTAATAAGCTTAGATTATCCTTGGTAAGGTTAAGACTTGTGATAAAGAATATGAAGTTCCATACAACAAGTCATGGCCAAAAAAACAAAGTATGGAGACTTTAAACACTCTAGAATGATCTTTCCTTCAACGATTTGATCAAACGTAACTCACTTAGTCTATTACTTCACCACGAAGTAACAGTATCATGTTACTTCGTGAGAAAGTAATATTTGGTCAAATGGGCCAACATGTATCGTACGAACCAAAACGCACTCGATTAGTATTAATAAGCTTAGATTATCCTTGGGAAGGTTTAGACTTGTGATCAAGAATATAAAGTTCCATACAACGAGTCGTGGCCAAAAAAACTAAGTATGGAGACTTTAAACACTCTAGAATGATCTTTCCTTCAACGATTTAATCAAACGTAACTTGTTTAGTCTATTACTTCACCACGAAGTAACAATTTACGTTATTACTTCGCGAGAAAGTTATAGTTGGTCAAATGGGCCAACGGGCATCGTACGAACCAAAACGCACTCGATTAGTGTTAATAAGCTTAGATTATCCTTGGAAAGGTTAAGACTTGTGATAAAGAATATGAAGTTCCGTACAACAAGTCGTGGCCAAAAAAACTAACTATGGAGACTTTAAACACTCTAGAATGATCTTTCGTTCAACGATTTGATCAAACGTAACTCGCTTAGTCTATTACTTCACCACGAAGTAGCAATTTACTTTGTTACTTCGTGAGAAAGTTATAGTTGGTCAAATGGGCCAACGGGCATCGTACGAACCAAAACGCACTCGATTAGTGTTAATAAGCTTAGATTATCCTTGGGAAGGTTAAGACTTGTGATAAAGAATATGAAGTTCCATACAACAAGTCGTGGCCAAAAAAACTAAGTATGGAGACTTTAAACACTCTAGAATGATCTTTCCTTCAACGATTTGATCAAACGTAACTCGCTTAGTCTATTACTTCACCACGAAGTAACAATTTACTTTGTTACTTCGTGAGAAAGTAATAGTTGGTCAAATGGGCCAACGGGCATCGTACGAACCAAAAAGCACTCGATTACTGTTAATAAGCTTAGATTATCCTTGGTAAGGTTAAGACTTGTGATAAAGAATATGAAGTTCCATACAACAAGTCATGGCCAAAAAAACAAAGTATGGAGACTTTAAACACTCTAGAATGATCTTTCCTTCAACGATTTGATCAAACGTAACTCACTTAGTCTATTACTTCACCACGAAGTAACAGTATCATGTTACTTCGTGAGAAAGTAATATTTGGTCAAATGGGCCAACATGTATCGTACGAACCAAAACGCACTCGATTAGTATTAATAAGCTTAGATTATCCTTGGGAAGGTTAAGACTTGTGATCAAGAATATAAAGTTCCATACAACGAGTCGTGGCCAAAAAAACTAAGTATGGAGACTTTAAACACTCTAGAATGATCTTTCCTTCAACGATTTGATCAAACGTAACTTGTTTAGTCTATTACTTCACCACGAAGTAACAATTTACGTTATTACTTCGTGAGAAAGTTATAGTTGGTCAAATGGGCCAACGGGCATCGTACGAACCAAAACGCACTCGATTAGTGTTAATAAGCTTAGATTATCCTTGGAAAGGTTAAGACTTGTGATAAAGAATATGAAGTTCCGTACAACAAGTCGTGGCCAAAAAAACTAACTATGGAGACTTTAAACACTCTAGAATGATCTTTCGTTCAACGATTTGATCAAACGTAACTCGCTTAGTCTATTACTTCACCACGAAGTAGCAATTTACTTTGTTACTTCGTGAGAAAGTTATAGTTGGTCAAATGGGCCAACGGGCATCGTACGAACCAAAACGCACTCGATTAGTGTTAATAAGCTTAGATTATCCTTGGGAAGGTTAAGACTTGTGATAAAGAATATGAAGTTCCATACAACAAGTCGTGGCCAAAAAAACTAAGTATGGAGACTTTAAACACTCTAGAATGATCTTTCCTTCAACGATTTGATCAAACGTAACTCGCTTAGTCTATTACTTCACCACGAAGTAACAATTTACTTTGTTACTTCGTGAGAAAGTAATAGTTGGTCAAATGGGCCAACGGGCATCGTACGAACCAAAAAGCACTCGATTACTGTTAATAAGCTTAGATTATCCTTGGTAAGGTTAAGACTTGTGATAAAGAATATGAAGTTCCATACAACAAGTCATGGCCAAAAAAACAAAGTATGGAGACTTTAAACACTCTAGAATGATCTTTCCTTCAACGATTTGATCAAACGTAACTCACTTAGTCTATTACTTCACCACGAAGTAACAGTATCATGTTACTTCGTGAGAAAGTAATATTTGGTCAAATGGGCCAACATGTATCGTACGAACCAAAACGCACTCGATTAGTATTAATAAGCTTAGATTATCCTTGGGAAGGTTAAGACTTGTGATCAAGAATATAAAGTTCCATACAACGAGTCGTGGCCAAAAAAACTAAGTATGGAGACTTTAAACACTCTAGAATGATCTTTCCTTCAACGATTTAATCAAACGTAACTTGTTTAGTCTATTACTTCACCACGAAGTAACAATTTACGTTATTACTTCGCGAGAAAGTTATAGTTGGTCAAATGGGCCAACGGGCATCGTACGAACCAAAACGCACTCGATTAGTGTTAATAAGCTTAGATTATCCTTGGAAAGGTTAAGACTTGTGATAAAGAATATGAAGTTCCGTACAACAAGTCGTGGCCAAAAAAACTAACTATGGAGACTTTAAACACTCTAGAATGATCTTTCGTTCAACGATTTGATCAAACGTAACTCGCTTAGTCTATTACTTCACCACGAAGTAGCAATTTACTTTGTTACTTCGTGAGAAAGTTATAGTTGGTCAAATGGGCCAACGGGCATCGTACGAACCAAAACGCACTCGATTAGTGTTAATAAGCTTAGATTATCCTTGGGAAGGTTAAGACTTGTGATAAAGAATATGAAGTTCCATACAACAAGTCGTGGCCAAAAAAACTAAGTATGGAGACTTTAAACACTCTAGAATGATCTTTCCTTCAACGATTTGATCAAACGTAACTCGCTTAGTCTATTACTTCACCACGAAGTAACAATTTACTTTGTTACTTCGTGAGAAAGTAATAGTTGGTCAAATGGGCCAACGGGCATCGTACGAACCAAAAAGCACTCGATTACTGTTAATAAGCTTAGATTATCCTTGGTAAGGTTAAGACTTGTGATAAAGAATATGAAGTTCCATACAACAAGTCATGGCCAAAAAAACAAAGTATGGAGACTTTAAACACTCTAGAATGATCTTTCCTTCAACGATTTGATCAAACGTAACTCACTTAGTCTATTACTTCACCACGAAGTAACAGTATCATGTTACTTCGTGAGAAAGTAATATTTGGTCAAATGGGCCAACATGTATCGTACGAACCAAAACGCACTCGATTAGTATTAATAAGCTTAGATTATCCTTGGGAAGGTTAAGACTTGTGATCAAGAATATAAAGTTCCATACAACGAGTCGTGGCCAAAAAAACTAAGTATGGAGACTTTAAACACTCTAGAATGATCTTTCCTTCAACGATTTAATCAAACGTAACTTGTTTAGTCTATTACTTCACCACGAAGTAACAATTTACGTTATTACTTCGCGAGAAAGTTATAGTTGGTCAAATGGGCCAACGGGCATCGTACGAACCAAAACGCACTCGATTAGTGTTAATAAGCTTAGATTATCCTTGGAAAGGTTAAGACTTGTGATAAAGAATATGAAGTTCCGTACAACAAGTCGTGGCCAAAAAAACTAACTATGGAGACTTTAAACACTCTAGAATGATCTTTCGTTCAACGATTTGATCAAACGTAACTCGCTTAGTCTATTACTTCACCACGAAGTAGCAATTTACTTTGTTACTTCGTGAGAAAGTTATAGTTGGTCAAATGGGCCAACGGGCATCGTACGAACCAAAACGCACTCGATTAGTGTTAATAAGCTTAGATTATCCTTGGGAAGGTTAAGACTTGTGATAAAGAATATGAAGTTCCATACAACAAGTCGTGGCCAAAAAAACTAAGTATGGAGACTTTAAACACTCTAGAATGATCTTTCTTTCAACGATTTGATCAAACGTAACTCGCTTAGTCTATTACTTCACCACGAAGTAACAATTTACTTTGTTACTTCGTGAGAAAGTAATAGTTGGTCAAATGGGCCAACGGGCATCGTACGAACCAAAAAGCACTCGATTACTGTTAATAAGCTTAGATTATCCTTGGTAAGGTTAAGACTTGTGATAAAGAATATGAAGTTCCATACAACAAGTCATGGCCCAAAAAACAAAGTATGGAGACTTTAAACACTCTAGAATGATCTTTCCTTTAACGATTTGATCAAACGTAACTCACTTAGTCTATTACTTCACCACGAAGTAACAGTATCATGTTACTTCGTGAGAAAGTAATATTTGGTCAAATGGGCCAACATGTATCGTACGAACCAAAACGCACTCGATTAGTGTTAATAAGCTTAGATTATCCTTGGGAAGGTTAAGACTTGTGATCAAGAATATAAAGTTCCATACAACGAGTCGTGGCCAAAAAAACTAAGTATGGAGACTTTAAACACTCTAGAATGATCTTTCCTTCAACGATTTGATCAAACGTAACTTGTTTAGTCTATTACTTCACCACGAAGTAACAATTTACGTTATTACTTCGTGAGAAAGTTATAGTTGGTCAAATGGGCCAACGGGCATCGTACGAACCAAAACGCACTCGATTAGTGTTAATAAGCTTAGATTATCCTTGGAAAGGTTAAGACTTGTGATAAAGAATATGAAGTTCCGTACAACAAGTCGTGGCCAAAAAAACTAACTATGGAGACTTTAAACACTCTAGAATGATCTTTCGTTCAACGATTTGATCAAACGTAACTCGCTTAGTCTATTACTTCACCACGAAGTAGCAATTTACTTTGTTACTTCGTGAGAAAGTTATAGTTGGTCAAATGGGCCAACGGGCATCGTACGAACGAAAACGCACTCGATTAGTGTTAATAAGCTTAGATTATCCTTGGGAAGGTTAAGACTTGTGATAAAGAATATGAAGTTCCATACAACAAGTCGTGGCCAAAAAAACTAAGTATGGAGACTTTAAACACTCTAGAATGATCTTTCCTTCAACGATTTGATCAAACGTAACTCGCTTAGTCTATTACTTCACCACGAAGTAACAATTTACTTTGTTACTTCGTGAGAAAGTAATAGTTGGTCAAATGGGCCAACGGGCATCGTACGAACCAAAAAGCACTCGATTACTGTTAATAAGCTTAGATTATCCTTGGTAAGGTTAAGACTTGTGATAAAGAATATGAAGTTCCATACAACAAGTCATGGCCAAAAAAACAAAGTATGGAGACTTTAAACACTCTAGAATGATCTTTCCTTCAACGATTTGATCAAACGTAACTCACTTAGTCTATTACTTCACCACGAAGTAACAGTATCATGTTACTTCGTGAGAAAGTAATATTTGGTCAAATGGGCCAACATGTATCGTACGAACCAAAACGCACTCGATTAGTATTAATAAGCTTAGATTATCCTTGGGAAGGTTAATACTTGTGATCAAGAATATAAAGTTCCATACAACGAGTCGTGGCCAAAAAAACTAAGTATGGAGACTTTAAACACTCTAGAATGATATTTCCTTCAACGATTTGATCAAACGTAACTTGTTTAGTCTATTACTTCACCACGAAGTAACAATTTACGTTATTACTTCGCGAGAAAGTTATAGTTGGTCAAATGGGCCAACGGGCATCGTACGAACCAAAACGCACTCGATTAGTGTTAATAAGCTTAGATTATCCTTGGAAAGGTTAAGACTTGTGATAAAGAATATGAAGTTCCGTACAACAAGTCGTGGCCAAAAAAACTAACTATGGAGACTTTAAACACTCTAGAATGATCTTTCGTTCAACGATTTGATCAAACGTAACTCGCTTAGTCTATTACTTCACCACGAAGTAGCAATTTACTTTGTTACTTCGTGAGAAAGTTATAGTTGGTCAAATGGGCCAACGGGCATCGTACGAACCAAAACGCACTCGATTAGTGTTAATAAGCTTAGATTATCCTTGGGAAGGTTAAGACTTGTGATAAAGAATATGAAGTTCCATACAACAAGTCGTGGCCAAAAAAACTAAGTATGGAGACTTTAAACACTCTAGAATGATCTTTCTTTCAACGATTTGATCAAACGTAACTCGCTTAGTCTATTACTTCACCACGAAGTAACAATTTACTTTGTTACTTCGTGAGAAAGTAATAGTTGGTCAAATGGGCCAACGGGCATCGTACGAACCAAAAAGCACTCGATTACTGTTAATAAGCTTAGATTATCCTTGGTAAGGTTAAGACTTGTGATAAAGAATATGAAGAAGAAAGTAAAAGGTTTATAAAAGGAAAACTAGGGGGGAGGTACTACATAGCGAAGGCCGTATGGTGTACCCCACCCATACGATCGCCAAAAACAATAAGAAATAGAAATCTCAACTACAAGGAAGAGCATATCGCAAAAATGGATACCTCGAAAGTAAAGTAAGCCAAAATGTGAAAAAATCGGCTTATAACAATTATGAGTAGGATCTAGTCCTCATCCTCATCTTTTCTTCTGCTCTTCGTTCTTTGTTCGCTTTTTTTCGTTCACTTTTGCTAATATAGATGTTGCAATCTGGACCCTTCCTTTTTTCTTCTTCTTTTGCATATTCTGCTATTCTCTCCTCTTGTTCTTTAATCCGCTTCTCTTCCCGGTATAGCCACGAAGACTCATCTCTTGTAAATGGAGAGTCCTCAAGACCGACATCTGCTGCATGTCTTGGGATTGGAGTACAGATTCTCCTTTGATTGAATGAGGATTCCAGCTCATCAGCAAAAGCATCCTCACTCACAGTTTCATCATAAATATGCCCAAGTAGTGAGGTTGGCGAGGTGAGAGGGGTAGAGATATCACACGCGAAAGTAGCATCCGGGAAGCACACCCTTGGGGAGAGGAGCCTAGATTTAGGTTTATAGTTAGAATCCGATAACCTTTTTGCATCGTCATTGTCATCCCTAAGTATCCTATCTTCCATCTCTTTTTCTTCGGCCTTTCTCAACTCTTCCTCCCTTAGGAGGTCTTCATTTCCATCATTAGTCGCAACGTGAATTATTGCCAACTTGAGGTGTTTCTCTTGATCCGCCTCTTCGGCCACTTTCTCAACATTGGGTACTTGTTCAAGGCTATCGACTTTCTTCGGTGATGAAATTGGAGCAATGTTCCTCTTAGCCTTCCAAACAAAGGTCGTCGGTTTTGGGACATCCGCAACCTTCTCATTAGTTCCTTGAGGTATCTCCGCACCACAATCCTCAAGTATATGGCCCATTCGTTGACATTTTCGGCAATAGGTTGGTATATTTTCATATACGACCTTTTGCTTTACGATGTCCACTTGACCATGCACATCTTCTATCCCCCATTCTATTTCTTCTTTCAATGGATCAAGGAGGTTGATCTCAACGCATATTCGAGGATAGTCCGGGCGTGACATAGTGGCCGCACCTTCATCAAGCCTCAAAGGTCTTCCAAAGTAAGAACCAATGTTCAAAAGGGCATTTCTCTCACAAAACCGCATGTTAAGGTTTGGTAAACCAATCCACACGGGAGCTATAGGAGGATCAAGATCAGGATCGAAATCCGGGGTCCACTTATAGATTGAACCATTAAGATCAAGAAATCGAAGATCCTTCTTCAACCATAAACGAGTATAGTCCTCCTCCGTGGTCAATTTCAACATAACGTGGCGAGGGCCAATTGGACCAAGTGTGTATTTTCCTTTGAGTTTGAGTCTCGCCATCTTGTTATGGATAAACGTGTAGCTCGGCTTAACGAGAGGGAAACGAAGGATCAAGACAAGCTTAAGCCTATCATCAAGGACTTTAATTTCCTCATTCTTGAAGACGATCATAGATTTCCCTTTGACCACTCGAAGCTCCATTGTAGTGAGTGTCGGATCATCAATAAGAGAGCGGTTTATTTCATATTGTCTTGTGGGAGCGGCCGCTTGCGCATAAGAAGCGCGACGCAATGGAGCACGGATTTGATACGGTCGAGGATTGTCCGGTGCCACATTTAGTTGCCTCGAGAATGTAGGTGGAACAAATGGAGCCTTCGCAACTCGAACAAAGTTATTCGAGAGAAGCGGAAAAAGGCCGGTCCCAATCTTAGATTTTTCAACCACAACAAGCTCGGAGTTCATGTGGTCAACTTTGGCTCTCGGAGTTGACTTTTCGGGGGTCAACTTTGACTTCTGGACGTTGACTTCGTTAGTCAAAGTTGACCGAGTCAACTGAGGTGATGTGGCAGTGGGTCCCACATTAGTGGTCTTGCATAGTGGAAGACTATTAGTGGGAAGCATGGTGGGGGACAAAGGGACAAGACAAGAGCACTCTTGTCCCCTTAGTGGTCTTACACATCCACCAACACACAAGGCTCAAGGTAGTGGAGTGTTCTTGTCCCCACTAGCAAACCCTAGCAGCAGTTGACCGCCGCCTATGCACAGTTGACCGGACGGATGCGGATGGCGGAGTCGCGGTGGCGCCGGAAACTCGCCGGAAATGACACCTTGCACGGAAAATGACTTATCTCCTCACCCACAAAGGCTCTCTGGTCGGTCCACCCACCAAAATGACCGCAACGAAGAGGGCTACCTGAATATGACACTTTCCGGCGAGGGTGCACCGAGGAGGTGGTCGGAAAAAGCCGAAAACCGCCGGAAAGTGCTTAAAACCCTCGGATTTGAAGCCAAAAAAGACCCCAAGACTCAAATCCGATGAAAATCTCCTCCACAACCACCCAAAAACACGCAAAGAGACCCTAAAACGAAGAGGATCCGAAGCAAAACAACAAGAAAAAACAAGAAAGAAAAAAGAAGAAAGAAGAACACCACACAAAAGGGTTTGAATCCTTGATGGCCACGAATCCTAGCAAAAGATCATCAAAGACAACCTCGGGATTCAAGCTCACACCAAGAACGAAAACACTTCCAAATCCCAAACTCAAATCACAAGTCCAAAGCATATAAAATGAGGAGCATGAGATTTGAGTCTACGATGAGGGTTCGGTGTCGGAAAGCAAAGGCAAGGAGAGAGAGAAAACAACGAAACAAACAACAACAAACACCCACTACACGGATCCAAGAAAACAACTCTCAAAATCCACCATTAACGCACCAAGCTCTTGCGAAAACGAAGATGGAGAAGACGTGAACAAAATACCTCGAAGTCACCACAAAAAACGATCCTCATGAGCTCACGATTATGGTGATGACATTTCCGAGGATGAATGTCGATCACCGCGGTGGTGGAGCTCCGGGGAGGGTGGCGGCCGTGAGATTGCTTAGAGGAGAGAGAAGAGAGCATTTAGGGTTTCCATGTTGTGATCAAGAATATTGTGATAAAGAATATGAAGTTCCATACAACAAGTCATGGCCAAAAAAACAAAGTATGGAGACTTTAAACACTCTAGAATGATCTTTCCTTCAACGATTTGATCAAACGTAACTCACTTAGTCTATTACTTCACCACGAAGTAACAGTATCATGTTACTTCGTGAGAAAGTAATATTTGGTCAAATGGGCCAACATGTATCGTACGAACCAAAACGCACTCGATTAGTGTTAATAAGCTTAGATTATCCTTGGGAAGGTTAAGACTTGTGATCAAGAATATAAAGTTCCATACAACGAGTCGTGGCCAAAAAAACTAAGTATGGAGACTTTAAACACTCTAGAATGATCTTTCCTTCAACGATTTGATCAAACGTAACTTGTTTAGTCTATTACTTCACCACGAAGTAACAATTTACTTTGTTACTTCGTGAGAAAGTAATAGTTGGTCAAATGGGCCCACGGGCATCGTACGAACCAAAACGCACTCGATTACTGTTAATAAGCTTAGATTATCCTTGGTAAGGTTAAGACTTGTGACAAAGAATATGAAGTTCCATACAACAAGTCATGGCCAAAAAAACAAGTATGGAGACTTTAAACACTCTAGAATGATCTTTCCTTCAACGATTTGATCAAACGTAACTTGTTTAGTCTATTACTTCACCACGAAGTAACAATTTACGTTATTACTTCGTGAGAAAGTTATAGTTGGTCAAATGGGCCAACGGGCATCGTACGAACCAAAACGCACTCGATTAGTGTTAATAAGCTTAGATTATCCTTGGAAAGGTTAAGACTTGTGATAAAGAATATGAAGTTCCGTACAACAAGTCGTGGCCAAAAAAACTAACTATGGAGACTTTAAACACTCTAGAATGATCTTTCGTTCAACGATTTGATCAAACGTAACTCGCTTAGTCTATTACTTCACCACGAAGTAGCAATTTACTTTGTTACTTCGTGAGAAAGTTATAGTTGGTCAAATGGGCCAACGGGCATCGTACGAACCAAAACGCACTCGATTAGTGTTAATAAGCTTAGATTATCCTTGGGAAGGTTAAGACTTGTGATAAAGAATATGAAGTTCCATACAACAAGTCGTGGCCAAAAAAACTAAGTATGGAGACTTTAAACACTCTAGAATGATCTTTCCTTCAACGATTTGATCAAACGTAACTCGCTTAGTCTATTACTTCACCACGAAGTAACAATTTACTTTGTTACTTCGTGAGAAAGTAATAGTTGGTCAAATGGGCCAACGGGCATCGTACGAACCAAAAAGCACTCGATTACTGTTAATAAGCTTAGATTATCCTTGGTAAGGTTAAGACTTGTGATAAAGAATATGAAGTTCCATACAACAAGTCATGGCCAAAAAAACAAAGTATGGAGACTTTAAACACTCTAGAATGATATTTCCTTCAACGATTTGATCAAACGTAACTCACTTAGTCTATTACTTCACCACGAAGTAACAGTATCATGTTACTTCGTGAGAAAGTAATATTTGGTCAAATGGGCCAACATGTATCGTACGAACCAAAACGCACTCGATTAGTATTAATAAGCTTAGATTATCCTTGGGAAGGTTAAGACTTGTGATCAAGAATATAAAGTTCCATACAACGAGTCGTGGCCAAAAAAACTAAGTATGGAGACTTTAAACACTCTAGAATGATCTTTCCTTCAACGATTTGATCAAACGTAACTTGTTTAGTCTATTACTTCACCACGAAGTAACAATTTACGTTATTACTTCGCGAGAAAGTTATAGTTGGTCAAATGGGCCAACGGGCATCGTACGAACCAAAACGCACTCGATTAGTGTTAATAAGCTTAGATTATCCTTGGAAAGGTTAAGACTTGTGATAAAGAATATGAAGTTCCGTACAACAAGTCGTGGCCAAAAAAACTAACTATGGAGACTTTAAACACTCTAGAATGATCTTTCGTTCAACGATTTGATCAAACGTAACTCGCTTAGTCTATTACTTCACCACGAAGTAGCAATTTACTTTGTTACTTCGTGAGAAAGTTATAGTTGGTCAAATGGGCCAACGGGCATCGTACGAACCAAAACGCACTCGATTAGTGTTAATAAGCTTAGATTATCCTTGGGAAGGTTAAGACTTGTGATAAAGAATATGAAGTTCCATACAACAAGTCGTGGCCAAAAAAACTAAGTATGGAGACTTTAAACACTCTAGAATGATCTTTCTTTCAACGATTTGATCAAACGTAACTCGCTTAGTCTATTACTTCACCACGAAGTAACAATTTACTTTGTTACTTCGTGAGAAAGTAATAGTTGGTCAAATGGGCCAACGGGCATCGTACGAACCAAAAAGCACTCGATTACTGTTAATAAGCTTAGATTATCCTTGGTAAGGTTAAGACTTGTGATAAAGAATATGAAGTTCCATACAACAAGTCATGGCCAAAAAAACAAAGTATGGAGACTTTAAACACTCTAGAATGATCTTTCCTTCAACGATTTGATCAAACGTAACTCACTTAGTCTATTACTTCACCACGAAGTAACAGTATCATGTTACTTCGTGAGAAAGTAATATTTGGTCAAATGGGCCAACATGTATCGTACGAACCAAAACGCACTCGATTAGTGTTAATAAGCTTAGATTATCCTTGGGAAGGTTAAGACTTGTGATCAAGAATATAAAGTTCCATACAACGAGTCGTGGCCAAAAAAACTAAGTATGGAGACTTTAAACACTCTAGAATGATCTTTCCTTCAACGATTTGATCAAACGTAACCTGTTTAGTCTATTACTTCACCACGAAGTAACAATTTACTTTGTTACTTCGTGAGAAAGTAATAGTTGGTCAAATGGGCCCACGGGCATCGTACGAACCAAAACGCACTCGATTACTGTTAATAAGCTTAGATTATCCTTGGTAAGGTTAAGACTTGTGACAAAGAATATGAAGTTCCATACAACAAGTCATGGCCAAAAAAACAAGTATGGAGACTTTAAACACTCTAGAATGATCTTTCCCTCAACGATTTGATCAAACGTAACTCACTTAGTCTATTACTTCACCACGAAGTAACAGTATCATGTTACTTCGTGAGAAAGTAATATTTGGTCAAATGGGCCAACATGTATCGTACGAACCAAAACGCACTCGATTAGTGTTAATAAGCTTAGATTATCCTTGGGAAGGTTAAGACTTGTGATCAAGAATATAAAGTTCCATACAACAAGTCGTGGCCAAAAAAACTAAGTATGGAGACTTTAAACACTCTAGAATGATCTTTCTTTCAACGATTTGATCAAACGTAACTCGCTTAGTCTATTACTTCACCACGAAGTAACAATTTACTTTGTTACTTCGTGAGAAAGTAATAGTTGGTCAAATGGGCCAACGGGCATCGTACGAACCAAAAAGCACTCGATTACTGTTAATAAGCTTAGATTATCCTTGGTAAGGTTAAGACTTGTGATAAAGAATATGAAGTTCCATATAACAAGTCATGGCCAAAAAAACAAAGTATGGAGACTTTAAACACTCTAGAATGATCTTTCCTTCAACGATTTGATCAAACGTAACTCACTTAGTCTATTACTTCACCACGAAGTAACAGTATCATGTTACTTCGTGAGAAAGTAATATTTGGTCAAATGGGCCAACATGTATCGTACGAACCAAAACGCACTCGATTAGTGTTAATAAGCTTAGATTATCCTTGGGAAGGTTAAGACTTGTGATCAAGAATATAAAGTTCCATACAACGAGTCGTGGCCAAAAAAACTAAGTATGGAGACTTTAAACACTCTAGAATGATCTTTCCTTCAACGATTTGATCAAACGTAACTTGTTTAGTCTATTACTTCACCACGAAGTAACAATTTACTTTATTACTTCGTGAGAAAGTTATAGTTGGTCAAATGGGCCAACGGGCATCGTACGAACCAAAACGCACTCGATTAGTGTTAATAAGCTTAGATTATCCTTGGAAAGGTTAAGACTTGTGATAAAGAATATGAAGTTCCGTACAACAAGTCGTGGCCAAAAAAACTAACTATGGAGACTTTAAACACTCTAGAATGATCTTTCGTTCAACGATTTGATCAAACGTAACTCGCTTAGTCTATTACTTCACCACGAAGTAGCAATTTACTTTGTTACTTCGTGAGAAAGTTATAGTTGGTCAAATGGGCCAACGGGCATCGTACGAACCAAAACGCACTCGATTAGTGTTAATAAGCTTAGATTATCCTTGGGAAGGTTAAGACTTGTGATAAAGAATATGAAGTTCCATACAACAAGTTGTGGCCAAAAAAACTAAGTATGGAGACATTAAACACTCTAGAATAATCTTTCCTTCAACGATTTGATCAAACGTAACTCGCTTAGTCTATTACTTCACCACGAAGTAACAGTTTACTTTGTTACTTCGTGAGAAAGTAATAGTTGGTCAAATGGGCCCACGGGCATCGTACGAACCAAAACGCACTCGATTACTGTTAATAAGCTTAGATTATCCTTGGTAAGGTTAAGACTTGTGACAAAGAATATGAAGTTCCATACAACAAGTCATGGCCAAAAAAACAAAGTATGGAGACTTTAAACACTCTAGAATGATCTTTCCTTCAACGATTTGATCAAACGTAACTCACTTAGTCTATTACTTCACCACGAAGTAACAGTATCATGTTACTTCGTGAGAAAGTAATATTTGGTCAAATGGGCCAACATGTATCGTACGAACCAAAACGCACTCGATTAGTGTTAATAAGCTTAGATTATCCTTGGGAAGGTTAAGACTTGTGATCAAGAATATAAAGTTCCATACAACAAGTCGTGGCCAAAAAAACTAAGTATGGAGACTTTAAACACTCTAGAATGATCTTTCTTTCAACGATTTGATCAAACGTAACTCGCTTAGTCTATTACTTCACCACGAAGTAACAATTTACTTTGTTACTTCGTGAGAAAGTAATAGTTGGTCAAATGGGCCAACGGGCATCGTACGAACCAAAAAGCACTCGATTACTGTTAATAAGCTTAGATTATCCTTGGTAAGGTTAAGACTTGTGATAAAGAATATGAAGTTCCATATAACAAGTCATGGCCAAAAAAACAAAGTATGGAGACTTTAAACACTCTAGAATGATCTTTCCTTCAACGATTTGATCAAACGTAACTCACTTAGTCTATTACTTCACCACGAAGTAACAGTATCATGTTACTTCGTGAGAAAGTAATATTTGGTCAAATGGGCCAACATGTATCGTACGAACCAAAACGCACTCGATTAGTGTTAATAAGCTTAGATTATCCTTGGGAAGGTTAAGACTTGTGATCAAGAATATAAAGTTCCATACAACGAGTCGTGGCCAAAAAAACTAAGTATGGAGACTTTAAACACTCTAGAATGATCTTTCCTTCAACGATTTGATCAAACGTAACTTGTTTAGTCTATTACTTCACCACGAAGTAACAATTTACTTTATTACTTCGTGAGAAAGTTATAGTTGGTCAAATGGGCCAACGGGCATCGTACGAACCAAAACGCACTCGATTAGTGTTAATAAGCTTAGATTATCCTTGGAAAGGTTAAGACTTGTGATAAAGAATATGAAGTTCCGTACAACAAGTCGTGGCCAAAAAAACTAACTATGGAGACTTTAAACACTCTAGAATGATCTTTCGTTCAACGATTTGATCAAACGTAACTCGCTTAGTCTATTACTTCACCACGAAGTAGCAATTTACTTTGTTACTTCGTGAGAAAGTTATAGTTGGTCAAATGGGCCAACGGGCATCGTACGAACCAAAACGCACTCGATTAGTGTTAATAAGCTTAGATTATCCTTGGGAAGGTTAAGACTTGTGATAAAGAATATGAAGTTCCATACAACAAGTTGTGGCCAAAAAAACTAAGTATGGAGACATTAAACACTCTAGAATAATCTTTCCTTCAACGATTTGATCAAACGTAACTCGCTTAGTCTATTACTTCACCACGAAGTAACAGTTTACTTTGTTACTTCGTGAGAAAGTAATAGTTGGTCAAATGGGCCCACGGGCATCGTACGAACCAAAACGCACTCGATTACTGTTAATAAGCTTAGATTATCCTTGGTAAGGTTAAGACTTGTGACAAAGAATATGAAGTTCCATACAACAAGTCATGGCCAAAAAAACAAAGTATGGAGACTTTAAACACTCTAGAATGATCTTTCCTTCAACGATTTGATCAAACGTAACTCACTTAGTCTATTACTTCACCACGAAGTAACAGTATCATGTTACTTCGTGAGAAAGTAATATTTGGTCAAATGGGCCAACATGTATCGTACGAACCAAAACGCACTCGATTAGTGTTAATAAGCTTAGATTATCCTTGGGAAGGTTAAGACTTGTGATCAAGAATATAAAGTTCCATACAACAAGTCGTGGCCAAAAAAACTAAGTATGGAGACTTTAAACACTCTAGAATGATCTTTCTTTCAACGATTTGATCAAACGTAACTCGCTTAGTCTATTACTTCACCACGAAGTAACAATTTACTTTGTTACTTCGTGAGAAAGTAATAGTTGGTCAAATGGGCCAACGGGCATCGTACGAACCAAAAAGCACTCGATTACTGTTAATAAGCTTAGATTATCCTTGGTAAGGTTAAGACTTGTGATAAAGAATATGAAGTTCCATATAACAAGTCATGGCCAAAAAAACAAAGTATGGAGACTTTAAACACTCTAGAATGATCTTTCCTTCAACGATTTGATCAAACGTAACTCACTTAGTCTATTACTTCACCACGAAGTAACAGTATCATGTTACTTCGTGAGAAAGTAATATTTGGTCAAATGGGCCAACATGTATCGTACGAACCAAAACGCACTCGATTAGTGTTAATAAGCTTAGATTATCCTTGGGAAGGTTAAGACTTGTGATCAAGAATATAAAGTTCCATACAACGAGTCGTGGCCAAAAAAACTAAGTATGGAGACTTTAAACACTCTAGAATGATCTTTCCTTCAACGATTTGATCAAACGTAACTTGTTTAGTCTATTACTTCACCACGAAGTAACAATTTACTTTATTACTTCGTGAGAAAGTTATAGTTGGTCAAATGGGCCAACGGGCATCGTACGAACCAAAACGCACTCGATTAGTGTTAATAAGCTTAGATTATCCTTGGAAAGGTTAAGACTTGTGATAAAGAATATGAAGTTCCGTACAACAAGTCGTGGCCAAAAAAACTAACTATGGAGACTTTAAACACTCTAGAATGATCTTTCGTTCAACGATTTGATCAAACGTAACTCGCTTAGTCTATTACTTCACCACGAAGTAGCAATTTACTTTGTTACTTCGTGAGAAAGTTATAGTTGGTCAAATGGGCCAACGGGCATCGTACGAACCAAAACGCACTCGATTAGTGTTAATAAGCTTAGATTATCCTTGGGAAGGTTAAGACTTGTGATAAAGAATATGAAGTTCCATACAACAAGTTGTGGCCAAAAAAACTAAGTATGGAGACATTAAACACTCTAGAATAATCTTTCCTTCAACGATTTGATCAAACGTAACTCGCTTAGTCTATTACTTCACCACGAAGTAACAGTTTACTTTGTTACTTCGTGAGAAAGTAATAGTTGGTCAAATGGGCCCACGGGCATCGTACGAACCAAAACGCACTCGATTACTGTTAATAAGCTTAGATTATCCTTGGTAAGGTTAAGACTTGTGACAAAGAATATGAAGTTCCATACAACAAGTCATGGCCAAAAAAACAAAGTATGGAGACTTTAAACACTCTAGAATGATCTTTCCTTCAACGATTTGATCAAACGTAACTCACTTAGTCTATTACTTCACCACGAAGTAACAGTATCATGTTACTTCGTGAGAAAGTAATATTTGGTCAAATGGGCCAACATGTATCGTACGAACCAAAACGCACTCGATTAGTGTTAATAAGCTTAGATTATCCTTGGGAAGGTTAAGACTTGTGATCAAGAATATAAAGTTCCATACAACGAGTCGTGGCCAAAAAAACTAAGTATGGAGACTTTAAACACTCTAGAATGATCTTTCCTTCAACGATTTGATCAAACGTAACTTGTTTAGTCTATTACTTCACCACGAAGTAACAATTTACGTTATTACTTCGTGAGAAAGTTATAGTTGGTCAAATGGGCCAACGGGCATCGTACGAACCAAAACGCACTCGATTAGTGTTAATAAGCTTAGATTATCCTTGGAAAGGTTAAGACTTGTGATAAAGAATATGAAGTTCCGTACAACAAGTCGTGGCCAAAAAAACTAACTATGGAGACTTTAAACACTCTAGAATGATCTTTCGTTCAACGATTTGATCAAACGTAACTCGCTTAGTCTATTACTTCACCACGAAGTAGCAATTTACTTTGTTACTTCGTGAGAAAGTTATAGTTGGTCAAATGGGCCAACGGGCATCGTACGAACCAAAACGCACTCGATTAGTGTTAATAAGCTTAGATTATCCTTGGGAAGGTTAAGACTTGTGATAAAGAATATGAAGTTCCATACAACAAGTCGTGGCCAAAAAAACTAAGTATGGAGACTTTAAACACTCTAGAATGATCTTTCCTTCAACGATTTGATCAAACGTAACTCGCTTAGTCTATTACTTCACCACGAAGTAACAATTTACTTTGTTACTTCGTGAGAAAGTAATAGTTGGTCAAATGGGCCAACGGGCATCGTACGAACCAAAAAGCACTCGATTACTGTTAATAAGCTTAGATTATCCTTGGTAAGGTTAAGACTTGTGATAAAGAATATGAAGTTCCATACAACAAGTCATGGCCAAAAAAACAAAGTATGGAGACTTTAAACACTCTAGAATGATCTTTCCTTCAACGATTTGATCAAACGTAACTCACTTAGTCTATTACTTCACCACGAAGTAACAGTATCATGTTACTTCGTGAGAAAGTAATATTTGGTCAAATGGGCCAACATGTATCGTACGAACCAAAACGCACTCGATTAGTATTAATAAGCTTAGATTATCCTTGGGAAGGTTAAGACTTGTGATCAAGAATATAAAGTTCCATACAACGAGTCGTGGCCAAAAAAACTAAGTATGGAGACTTTAAACACTCTAGAATGATCTTTCCTTCAACGATTTGATCAAACGTAACTTGTTTAGTCTATTACTTCACCACGAAGTAACAATTTACGTTATTACTTCGCGAGAAAGTTATAGTTGGTCAAATGGGCCAACGGGCATCGTACGAACCAAAACGCACTCGATTAGTGTTAATAAGCTTAGATTATCCTTGGAAAGGTTAAGACTTGTGATAAAGAATATGAAGTTCCGTACAACAAGTCGTGGCCAAAAAAACTAACTATAGAGACTTTAAACACTCTAGAATGATCTTTCGTTCAACGATTTGATCAAACGTAACTCGCTTAGTCTATTACTTCACCACGAAGTAGCAATTTACTTTGTTACTTCGTGAGAAAGTTATAGTTGGTCAAATGGGCCAACGGGCATCGTACGAACCAAAACGCACTCGATTAGTGTTAATAAGCTTAGATTATCCTTGGGAAGGTTAAGACTTGTGATAAAGAATATGAAGTTCCATACAACAAGTCGTGGCCAAAAAAACTAAGTATGGAGACTTTAAACACTCTAGAATGATCTTTCTTTCAACGATTTGATCAAACGTAACTCGCTTAGTCTATTACTTCACCACGAAGTAACAATTTACTTTGTTACTTCGTGAGAAAGTAATAGTTGGTCAAATGGGCCAACGGGCATCGTACGAACCAAAAAGCACTCGATTACTGTTAATAAGCTTAGATTATCCTTGGTAAGGTTAAGACTTGTGATAAAGAATATGAAGTTCCATACAACAAGTCATGGCCAAAAAAACAAAGTATGGAGACTTTAAACACTCTAGAATGATCTTTCCTTCAACGATTTGATCAAACGTAACTCACTTAGTCTATTACTTCACCACGAAGTAACAGTATCATGTTACTTCGTGAGAAAGTAATATTTGGTCAAATGGGCCAACATGTATCGTACGAACCAAAACGCACTCGATTAGTGTTAATAAGCTTAGATTATCCTTGGGAAGGTTAAGACTTGTGATCAAGAATATAAAGTTCCATACAACGAGTCGTGGCCAAAAAAACTAAGTATGGAGACTTTAAACACTCTAGAATGATATTTCCTTCAACGATTTGATCAAACGTAACTTGTTTAGTCTATTACTTCACCACGAAGTAACAATTTACTTTATTACTTCGTGAGAAAGTTATAGTTGGTCAAATGGGCCAACGGGCATCGTACGAACCAAAACGCACTCGATTAGTGTTAATAAGCTTAGATTATCCTTGGAAAGGTTAAGACTTGTGATAAAGAATATGAAGTTCCGTACAACAAGTCGTGGCCAAAAAAACTAACTATGGAGACTTTAAACACTCTAGAATGATCTTTCGTTCAACGATTTGATCAAACGTAACTCGCTTAGTCTATTACTTCACCACGAAGTAGCAATTTACTTTGTTACTTCGTGAGAAAGTTATAGTTGGTCAAATGGGCCAACGGGCATCGTACGAACCAAAACGCACTCGATTAGTGTTAATAAGCTTAGATTATCCTTGGGAAGGTTAAGACTTGTGATAAAGAATATGAAGTTCCATACAACAAGTTGTGGCCAAAAAAACTAAGTATGGAGACATTAAACACTCTAGAATAATCTTTCCTTCAACGATTTGATCAAACGTAACTCGCTTAGTCTATTACTTCACCACGAAGTAACAGTTTACTTTGTTACTTCGTGAGAAAGTAATAGTTGGTCAAATGGGCCCACGGGCATCGTACGAACCAAAACGCACTCGATTACTGTTAATAAGCTTAGATTATCCTTGGTAAGGTTAAGACTTGTGACAAAGAATATGAAGTTCCATACAACAAGTCATGGCCAAAAAAACAAAGTATGGAGACTTTAAACACTCTAGAATGATCTTTCCTTCAACGATTTGATCAAACGTAACTCACTTAGTCTATTACTTCACCACGAAGTAACAGTATCATGTTACTTCGTGAGAAAGTAATATTTGGTCAAATGGGCCAACATGTATCGTACGAACCAAAACGCACTCGATTAGTGTTAATAAGCTTAGATTATCCTTGGGAAGGTTAAGACTTGTGATCAAGAATATAAAGTTCCATACAACGAGTCGTGGCCAAAAAAACTAAGTATGGAGACTTTAAACACTCTAGAATGATCTTTCCTTCAACGATTTGATCAAACGTAACTTGTTTAGTCTATTACTTCACCACGAAGTAACAATTTACGTTATTACTTCGTGAGAAAGTTATAGTTGGTCAAATGGGCCAACGGGCATCGTACGAACCAAAACGCACTCGATTAGTGTTAATAAGCTTAGATTATCCTTGGAAAGGTTAAGACTTGTGATAAAGAATATGAAGTTCCGTACAACAAGTCGTGGCCAAAAAAACTAACTATGGAGACTTTAAACACTCTAGAATGATCTTTCGTTCAACGATTTGATCAAACGTAACTCGCTTAGTCTATTACTTCACCACGAAGTAGCAATTTACTTTGTTACTTCGTGAGAAAGTTATAGTTGGTCAAATGGGCCAACGGGCATCGTACGAACCAAAACGCACTCGATTAGTGTTAATAAGCTTAGATTATCCTTGGGAAGGTTAAGACTTGTGATAAAGAATATGAAGTTCCATACAACAAGTCGTGGCCAAAAAAACTAAGTATGGAGACTTTAAACACTCTAGAATGATCTTTCCTTCAACGATTTGATCAAACGTAACTCGCTTAGTCTATTACTTCACCACGAAGTAACAATTTACTTTGTTACTTCGTGAGAAAGTAATAGTTGGTCAAATGGGCCAACGGGCATCGTACGAACCAAAAAGCACTCGATTACTGTTAATAAGCTTAGATTATCCTTGGTAAGGTTAAGACTTGTGATAAAGAATATGAAGTTCCATACAACAAGTCATGGCCAAAAAAACAAAGTATGGAGACTTTAAACACTCTAGAATGATCTTTCCTTCAACGATTTGATCAAACGTAACTCACTTAGTCTATTACTTCACCACGAAGTAACAGTATCATGTTACTTCGTGAGAAAGTAATATTTGGTCAAATGGGCCAACATGTATCGTACGAACCAAAACGCACTCGATTAGTATTAATAAGCTTAGATTATCCTTGGGAAGGTTAAGACTTGTGATCAAGAATATAAAGTTCCATACAACGAGTCGTGGCCAAAAAAACTAAGTATGGAGACTTTAAACACTCTAGAATGATCTTTCCTTCAACGATTTGATCAAACGTAACTTGTTTAGTCTATTACTTCACCACGAAGTAACAATTTACGTTATTACTTCGCGAGAAAGTTATAGTTGGTCAAATGGGCCAACGGGCATCGTACGAACCAAAACGCACTCGATTAGTGTTAATAAGCTTAGATTATCCTTGGAAAGGTTAAGACTTGTGATAAAGAATATGAAGTTCCGTACAACAAGTCGTGGCCAAAAAAACTAACTATAGAGACTTTAAACACTCTAGAATGATCTTTCGTTCAACGATTTGATCAAACGTAACTCGCTTAGTCTATTACTTCACCACGAAGTAGCAATTTACTTTGTTACTTCGTGAGAAAGTTATAGTTGGTCAAATGGGCCAACGGGCATCGTACGAACCAAAACGCACTCGATTAGTGTTAATAAGCTTAGATTATCCTTGGGAAGGTTAAGACTTGTGATAAAGAATATGAAGTTCCATACAACAAGTCGTGGCCAAAAAAACTAAGTATGGAGACTTTAAACACTCTAGAATGATCTTTCTTTCAACGATTTGATCAAACGTAACTCGCTTAGTCTATTACTTCACCACGAAGTAACAATTTACTTTGTTACTTCGTGAGAAAGTAATAGTTGGTCAAATGGGCCAACGGGCATCGTACGAACCAAAAAGCACTCGATTACTGTTAATAAGCTTAGATTATCCTTGGTAAGGTTAAGACTTGTGATAAAGAATATGAAGTTCCATACAACAAGTCATGGCCAAAAAAACAAAGTATGGAGACTTTAAACACTCTAGAATGATCTTTCCTTCAACGATTTGATCAAACGTAACTCACTTAGTCTATTACTTCACCACGAAGTAACAGTATCATGTTACTTCGTGAGAAAGTAATATTTGGTCAAATGGGCCAACATGTATCGTACGAACCAAAACGCACTCGATTAGTGTTAATAAGCTTAGATTATCCTTGGGAAGGTTAAGACTTGTGATCAAGAATATAAAGTTCCATACAACGAGTCGTGGCCAAAAAAACTAAGTATGGAGACTTTAAACACTCTAGAATGATCTTTCCTTCAACGATTTGATCAAACGTAACTCGCTTAGTCTATTACTTCACCACGAAGTAACAATTTACTTTGTTACTTCGTGAGAAAGTAATAGTTGGTCAAATGGGCCAACGGGCATCGTACGAACCAAAACGCACTCGATTAGTGTTAATAAGCTTAGATTATCCTTGGAAAGGTTAAGACTTGTGATAAAGAATATGAAGTTCCGTACAACAAGTCGTGGCCAAAAAAACTAACTATGGAGACTTTAAACACTCTGGAATGATCTTTCGTTCAACGATTTGATCAAACGTAACTCGCTTAGTCTATTACTTCACCACGAAGTAGCAATTTACTTTGTTACTTCGTGAGAAAGTTATAGTTGGTCAAATGGGCCAACGGGCATCGTACGAACCAAAACGCACTCGATTAGTGTTAATAAGCTTAGATTATCCTTGGGAAGGTTAAGACTTGTGATAAAGAATATGAAGTTCCATACAACAAGTTGTGGCCAAAAAAACTAAGTATGGAGACATTAAACACTCTAGAATAATCTTTCCTTCAACGATTTGATCAAACGTAACTCGCTTAGTCTATTACTTCACCACGAAGTAACAGTTTACTTTGTTACTTCGTGAGAAAGTAATAGTTGGTCAAATGGGCCCACGGGCATCGTACGAACCAAAACGCACTCGATTACTGTTAATAAGCTTAGATTATCCTTGGTAAGGTTAAGACTTGTGACAAAGAATATGAAGTTCCATACAACAAGTCATGGCCAAAAAAACAAAGTATGGAGACTTTAAACACTCTAGAATGATCTTTCCTTCAACGATTTGATCAAACGTAACTCACTTAGTCTATTACTTCACCACGAAGTAACAGTATCATGTTACTTCGTGAGAAAGTAATATTTGGTCAAATGGGCCAACATGTATCGTACGAACCAAAACGCACTCGATTAGTGTTAATAAGCTTAGATTATCCTTGGGAAGGTTAAGACTTGTGATCAAGAATATAAAGTTCCATACAACGAGTCGTGGCCAAAAAAACTAAGTATGGAGACTTTAAACACTCTAGAATGATCTTTCCTTCAACGATTTGATCAAACGTAACTTGTTTAGTCTATTACTTCACCACGAAGTAACAATTTACGTTATTACTTCGTGAGAAAGTTATAGTTGGTCAAATGGGCCAACGGGCATCGTACGAACCAAAACGCACTCGATTAGTGTTAATAAGCTTAGATTATCCTTGGAAAGGTTAAGACTTGTGATAAAGAATATGAAGTTCCGTACAACAAGTCGTGGCCAAAAAAACTAACTATGGAGACTTTAAACACTCTAGAATGATCTTTCGTTCAACGATTTGATCAAACGTAACTCGCTTAGTCTATTACTTCACCACGAAGTAGCAATTTACTTTGTTACTTCGTGAGAAAGTTATAGTTGGTCAAATGGGCCAACGGGCATCGTACGAACCAAAACGCACTCGATTAGTGTTAATAAGCTTAGATTATCCTTGGGAAGGTTAAGACTTGTGATAAAGAATATGAAGTTCCATACAACAAGTCGTGGCCAAAAAAACTAAGTATGGAGACTTTAAACACTCTAGAATGATCTTTCCTTCAACGATTTGATCAAACGTAACTCGCTTAGTCTATTACTTCACCACGAAGTAACAATTTACTTTGTTACTTCGTGAGAAAGTAATAGTTGGTCAAATGGGCCAACGGGCATCGTACGAACCAAAAAGCACTCGATTACTGTTAATAAGCTTAGATTATCCTTGGTAAGGTTAAGACTTGTGATAAAGAATATGAAGTTCCATACAACAAGTCATGGCCAAAAAAACAAAGTATGGAGACTTTAAACACTCTAGAATGATCTTTCCTTCAACGATTTGATCAAACGTAACTCACTTAGTCTATTACTTCACCACGAAGTAACAGTATCATGTTACTTCGTGAGAAAGTAATATTTGGTCAAATGGGCCAACATGTATCGTACGAACCAAAACGCACTCGATTAGTATTAATAAGCTTAGATTATCCTTGGGAAGGTTAAGACTTGTGATCAAGAATATAAAGTTCCATACAACGAGTCGTGGCCAAAAAAACTAAGTATGGAGACTTTAAACACTCTAGAATGATCTTTCCTTCAACGATTTGATCAAACGTAACTTGTTTAGTCTATTACTTCACCACGAAGTAACAATTTACGTTATTACTTCGCGAGAAAGTTATAGTTGGTCAAATGGGCCAACGGGCATCGTACGAACCAAAACGCACTCGATTAGTGTTAATAAGCTTAGATTATCCTTGGAAAGGTTAAGACTTGTGATAAAGAATATGAAGTTCCGTACAACAAGTCGTGGCCAAAAAAACTAACTATAGAGACTTTAAACACTCTAGAATGATCTTTCGTTCAACGATTTGATCAAACGTAACTCGCTTAGTCTATTACTTCACCACGAAGTAGCAATTTACTTTGTTACTTCGTGAGAAAGTTATAGTTGGTCAAATGGGCCAACGGGCATCGTACGAACCAAAACGCACTCGATTAGTGTTAATAAGCTTAGATTATCCTTGGGAAGGTTAAGACTTGTGATAAAGAATATGAAGTTCCATACAACAAGTCGTGGCCAAAAAAACTAAGTATGGAGACTTTAAACACTCTAGAATGATCTTTCTTTCAACGATTTGATCAAACGTAACTCGCTTAGTCTATTACTTCACCACGAAGTAACAATTTACTTTGTTACTTCGTGAGAAAGTAATAGTTGGTCAAATGGGCCAACGGGCATCGTACGAACCAAAAAGCACTCGATTACTGTTAATAAGCTTAGATTATCCTTGGTAAGGTTAAGACTTGTGATAAAGAATATGAAGTTCCATACAACAAGTCATGGCCAAAAAAACAAAGTATGGAGACTTTAAACACTCTAGAATGATCTTTCCTTCAACGATTTGATCAAACGTAACTCACTTAGTCTATTACTTCACCACGAAGTAACAGTATCATGTTACTTCGTGAGAAAGTAATATTTGGTCAAATGGGCCAACATGTATCGTACGAACCAAAACGCACTCGATTAGTGTTAATAAGCTTAGATTATCCTTGGGAAGGTTAAGACTTGTGATCAAGAATATAAAGTTCCATACAACGAGTCGTGGCCAAAAAAACTAAGTATGGAGACTTTAAACACTCTAGAATGATCTTTCCTTCAACGATTTGATCAAACGTAACTCGCTTAGTCTATTACTTCACCACGAAGTAACAATTTACTTTGTTACTTCGTGAGAAAGTAATAGTTGGTCAAATGGGCCAACGGGCATCGTACGAACCAAAACGCACTCGATTAGTGTTAATAAGCTTAGATTATCCTTGGAAAGGTTAAGACTTGTGATAAAGAATATGAAGTTCCGTACAACAAGTCGTGGCCAAAAAAACTAACTATGGAGACTTTAAACACTCTGGAATGATCTTTCGTTCAACGATTTGATCAAACGTAACTCGCTTAGTCTATTACTTCACCACGAAGTAGCAATTTACTTTGTTACTTCGTGAGAAAGTTATAGTTGGTCAAATGGGCCAACGGGCATCGTACGAACCAAAACGCACTCGATTAGTGTTAATAAGCTTAGATTATCCTTGGGAAGGTTAAGACTTGTGATAAAGAATATGAAGTTCCATACAACAAGTCGTGGCCAAAAAAACTAAGTATGGAGACTTTAAACACTCTAGAATGATCTTTCCTTCAACGATTTGATCAAACGTAACTCGCTTAGTCTATTACTTCACCACGAAGTAACAATTTACTTTGTTACTTCGTGAGAAAGTAATAGTTGGTCAAATGGGCCAACGGGCATCGTACGAACCAAAAAGCACTCGATTACTGTTAATAAGCTTAGATTATCCTTGGTAAGGTTAAGACTTGTGATAAAGAATATGAAGTTCCATACAACAAGTCATGGCCAAAAAAACAAAGTATGGAGACTTTAAACACTCTAGAATGATCTTTCCTTCAACGATTTGATCAAACGTAACTCACTTAGTCTATTACTTCACCACGAAGTAACAGTATCATGTTACTTCGTGAGAAAGTAATATTTGGTCAAATGGGCCAACATGTATCGTACGAACCAAAACGCACTCGATTAGTATTAATAAGCTTAGATTATCCTTGGGAAGGTTAAGACTTGTGATCAAGAATATAAAGTTCCATACAACGAGTCGTGGCCAAAAAAACTAAGTATGGAGACTTTAAACACTCTAGAATGATCTTTCCTTCAACGATTTGATCAAACGTAACTTGTTTAGTCTATTACTTCACCACGAAGTAACAATTTACGTTATTACTTCGCGAGAAAGTTATAGTTGGTCAAATGGGCCAACGGGCATCGTACGAACCAAAACGCACTCGATTAGTGTTAATAAGCTTAGATTATCCTTGGAAAGGTTAAGACTTGTGATAAAGAATATGAAGTTCCGTACAACAAGTCGTGGCCAAAAAAACTAACTATAGAGACTTTAAACACTCTAGAATGATCTTTCGTTCAACGATTTGATCAAACGTAACTCGCTTAGTCTATTACTTCACCACGAAGTAGCAATTTACTTTGTTACTTCGTGAGAAAGTTATAGTTGGTCAAATGGGCCAACGGGCATCGTACGAACCAAAACGCACTCGATTAGTGTTAATAAGCTTAGATTATCCTTGGGAAGGTTAAGACTTGTGATAAAGAATATGAAGTTCCATACAACAAGTCGTGGCCAAAAAAACTAAGTATGGAGACTTTAAACACTCTAGAATGATCTTTCTTTCAACGATTTGATCAAACGTAACTCGCTTAGTCTATTACTTCACCACGAAGTAACAATTTACTTTGTTACTTCGTGAGAAAGTAATAGTTGGTCAAATGGGCCAACGGGCATCGTACGAACCAAAAAGCACTCGATTACTGTTAATAAGCTTAGATTATCCTTGGTAAGGTTAAGACTCGTGATAAAGAATATGAAGTTCCATACAACAAGTCATGGCCAAAAAAACAAAGTATGGAGACTTTAAACACTCTAGAATGATCTTTCCTTCAACGATTTGATCAAACGTAACTCACTTAGTCTATTACTTCACCACGAAGTAACAGTATCATGTTACTTCGTGAGAAAGTAATATTTGGTCAAATGGGCCAACATGTATCGTACGAACCAAAACGCACTCGATTAGTGTTAATAAGCTTAGATTATCCTTGGGAAGGTTAAGACTTGTGATCAAGAATATAAAGTTCCATACAACGAGTCGTGGCCAAAAAAACTAAGTATGGAGACTTTAAACACTCTAGAATGATCTTTCCTTCAACGATTTGATCAAACGTAACTTGTTTAGTCTATTACTTCACCACGAAGTAACAATTTACTTTGTTACTTCGTGAGAAAGTAATAGTTGGTCAAATGGGCCCACGGGCATCGTACGAACCAAAACGCACTCGATTACTGTTAATAAGCTTAGATTATCCTTGGTAAGGTTAAGACTTGTGACAAAGAATATGAAGTTCCATACAACAAGTCATGGCCAAAAAAACAAGTATGGAGACTTTAAACACTCTAGAATGATCTTTCCTTCAACGATTTGATCAAACGTAACTTGTTTAGTCTATTACTTCACCACGAAGTAACAATTTACGTTATTACTTCGTGAGAAAGTTATAGTTGGTCAAATGGGCCAACGGGCATCGTACGAACCAAAACGCACTCGATTAGTGTTAATAAGCTTAGATTATCCTTGGAAAGGTTAAGACTTGTGATAAAGAATATGAAGTTCCGTACAACAAGTCGTGGCCAAAAAAACTAACTATGGAGACTTTAAACACTCTAGAATGATCTTTCGTTCAACGATTTGATCAAACGTAACTCGCTTAGTCTATTACTTCACCACGAAGTAGCAATTTACTTTGTTACTTCGTGAGAAAGTTATAGTTGGTCAAATGGGCCAACGGGCATCGTACGAACCAAAACGCACTCGATTAGTGTTAATAAGCTTAGATTATCCTTGGGAAGGTTAAGACTTGTGATAAAGAATATGAAGTTCCATACAACAAGTCGTGGCCAAAAAAACTAAGTATGGAGACTTTAAACACTCTAGAATGATCTTTCCTTCAACGATTTGATCAAACGTAACTCGCTTAGTCTATTACTTCACCACGAAGTAACAATTTACTTTGTTACTTCGTGAGAAAGTAATAGTTGGTCAAATGGGCCAACGGGCATCGTACGAACCAAAAAGCACTCGATTACTGTTAATAAGCTTAGATTATCCTTGGTAAGGTTAAGACTTGTGATAAAGAATATGAAGTTCCATACAACAAGTCATGGCCAAAAAAACAAAGTATGGAGACTTTAAACACTCTAGAATGATCTTTCCTTCAACGATTTGATCAAACGTAACTCACTTAGTCTATTACTTCACCACGAAGTAACAGTATCATGTTACTTCGTGAGAAAGTAATATTTGGTCAAATGGGCCAACATGTATCGTACGAACCAAAACGCACTCGATTAGTATTAATAAGCTTAGATTATCCTTGGGAAGGTTAAGACTTGTGATCAAGAATATAAAGTTCCATACAACGAGTCGTGGCCAAAAAAACTAAGTATGGAGACTTTAAACACTCTAGAATGATCTTTCCTTCAACGATTTGATCAAACGTAACTTGTTTAGTCTATTACTTCACCACGAAGTAACAATTTACGTTATTACTTCGCGAGAAAGTTATAGTTGGTCAAATGGGCCAACGGGCATCGTACGAACCAAAACGCACTCGATTAGTGTTAATAAGCTTAGATTATCCTTGGAAAGGTTAAGACTTGTGATAAAGAATATGAAGTTCCGTACAACAAGTCGTGGCCAAAAAAACTAACTATGGAGACTTTAAACACTCTAGAATGATCTTTCGTTCAACGATTTGATCAAACGTAACTCGCTTAGTCTATTACTTCACCACGAAGTAGCAATTTACTTTGTTACTTCGTGAGAAAGTTATAGTTGGTCAAATGGGCCAACGGGCATCGTACGAACCAAAACGCACTCGATTAGTGTTAATAAGCTTAGATTATCCTTGGGAAGGTTAAGACTTGTGATAAAGAATATGAAGTTCCATACAACAAGTCGTGGCCAAAAAAACTAAGTATGGAGACTTTAAACACTCTAGAATGATCTTTCTTTCAACGATTTGATCAAACGTAACTCGCTTAGTCTATTACTTCACCACGAAGTAACAATTTACTTTGTTACTTCGTGAGAAAGTAATAGTTGGTCAAATGGGCCAACGGGCATCGTACGAACCAAAAAGCACTCGATTACTGTTAATAAGCTTAGATTATCCTTGGTAAGGTTAAGACTTGTGATAAAGAATATGAAGTTCCATACAACAAGTCATGGCCAAAAAAACAAAGTATGGAGACTTTAAACACTCTAGAATGATCTTTCCTTCAACGATTTGATCAAACGTAACTCACTTAGTCTATTACTTCACCACGAAGTAACAGTATCATGTTACTTCGTGAGAAAGTAATATTTGGTCAAATGGGCCAACATGTATCGTACGAACCAAAACGCACTCGATTAGTGTTAATAAGCTTAGATTATCCTTGGGAAGGTTAAGACTTGTGATCAAGAATATAAAGTTCCATACAACGAGTCGTGGCCAAAAAAACTAAGTATGGAGACTTTAAACACTCTAGAATGATCTTTCCTTCAACGATTTGATCAAACGTAACTTGTTTAGTCTATTACTTCACCACGAAGTAACAATTTACTTTGTTACTTCGTGAGAAAGTTATAGTTGGTCAAATGGGCCAACGGGCATCGTACGAACCAAAACGCACTCGATTAGTGTTAATAAGCTTAGATTATCCTTGGGAAGGTTAAGACTTGTGATAAAGAATATGAAGTTCCATACAACAAGTTGTGGCCAAAAAAACTAAGTATGGAGACATTAAACACTCTAGAATAATCTTTCCTTCAACGATTTGATCAAACGTAACTCGCTTAGTCTATTACTTCACCACGAAGTAACAGTTTACTTTGTTACTTCGTGAGAAAGTAATAGTTGGTCAAATGGGCCCACGGGCATCGTACGAACCAAAACGCACTCGATTACTGTTAATAAGCTTAGATTATCCTTGGTAAGGTTAAGACTTGTGACAAAGAATATGAAGTTCCATACAACAAGTCATGGCCAAAAAAACAAAGTATGGAGACTTTAAACACTCTAGAATGATCTTTCCTTCAACGATTTGATCAAACGTAACTCACTTAGTCTATTACTTCACCACGAAGTAACAGTATCATGTTACTTCGTGAGAAAGTAATATTTGGTCAAATGGGCCAACATGTATCGTACGAACCAAAACGCACTCGATTAGTATTAATAAGCTTAGATTATCCTTGGGAAGGTTAAGACTTGTGATCAAGAATATAAAGTTCCATACAACGAGTCGTGGCCAAAAAAACTAAGTATGGAGACTTTAAACACTCTAGAATGATCTTTCCTTCAACGATTTGATCAAACGTAACTTGTTTAGTCTATTACTTCACCACGAAGTAACAATTTACGTTATTACTTCGCGAGAAAGTTATAGTTGGTCAAATGGGCCAACGGGCATCGTACGAACCAAAACGCACTCGATTAGTGTTAATAAGCTTAGATTATCCTTGGAAAGGTTAAGACTTGTGATAAAGAATATGAAGTTCCGTACAACAAGTCGTGGCCAAAAAAACTAACTATAGAGACTTTAAACACTCTAGAATGATCTTTCGTTCAACGATTTGATCAAACGTAACTCGCTTAGTCTATTACTTCACCACGAAGTAGCAATTTACTTTGTTACTTCGTGAGAAAGTTATAGTTGGTCAAATGGGCCAACGGGCATCGTACGAACCAAAACGCACTCGATTAGTGTTAATAAGCTTAGATTATCCTTGGGAAGGTTAAGACTTGTGATAAAGAATATGAAGTTCCATACAACAAGTCGTGGCCAAAAAAACTAAGTATGGAGACTTTAAACACTCTAGAATGATCTTTCTTTCAACGATTTGATCAAACGTAACTCGCTTAGTCTATTACTTCACCACGAAGTAACAATTTACTTTGTTACTTCGTGAGAAAGTAATAGTTGGTCAAATGGGCCAACGGGCATCGTACGAACCAAAAAGCACTCGATTACTGTTAATAAGCTTAGATTATCCTTGGTAAGGTTAAGACTTGTGATAAAGAATATGAAGTTCCATACAACAAGTCATGGCCAAAAAAACAAAGTATGGAGACTTTAAACACTCTAGAATGATCTTTCCTTCAACGATTTGATCAAACGTAACTCACTTAGTCTATTACTTCACCACGAAGTAACAGTATCATGTTACTTCGTGAGAAAGTAATATTTGGTCAAATGGGCCAACATGTATCGTACGAACCAAAACGCACTCGATTAGTGTTAATAAGCTTAGATTATCCTTGGGAAGGTTAAGACTTGTGATCAAGAATATAAAGTTCCATACAACGAGTCGTGGCCAAAAAAACTAAGTATGGAGACTTTAAACACTCTAGAATGATCTTTCCTTCAACGATTTGATCAAACGTAACTTGTTTAGTCTATTACTTCACCACGAAGTAACAATTTACTTTGTTACTTCGTGAGAAAGTAATAGTTGGTCAAATGGGCCCACGGGCATCGTACGAACCAAAACGCACTCGATTACTGTTAATAAGCTTAGATTATCCTTGGTAAGGTTAAGACTTGTGACAAAGAATATGAAGTTCCATACAACAAGTCATGGCCAAAAAAACAAGTATGGAGACTTTAAACACTCTAGAATGATCTTTCCTTCAACGATTTGATCAAACGTAACTTGTTTAGTCTATTACTTCACCACGAAGTAACAATTTACGTTATTACTTCGTGAGAAAGTTATAGTTGGTCAAATGGGCCAACGGGCATCGTACGAACCAAAACGCACTCGATTAGTGTTAATAAGCTTAGATTATCCTTGGAAAGGTTAAGACTTGTGATAAAGAATATGAAGTTCCGTACAACAAGTCGTGGCCAAAAAAACTAACTATGGAGACTTTAAACACTCTAGAATGATCTTTCGTTCAACGATTTGATCAAACGTAACTCGCTTAGTCTATTACTTCACCACGAAGTAGCAATTTACTTTGTTACTTCGTGAGAAAGTTATAGTTGGTCAAATGGGCCAACGGGCATCGTACGAACCAAAACGCACTCGATTAGTGTTAATAAGCTTAGATTATCCTTGGGAAGGTTAAGACTTGTGATAAAGAATATGAAGTTCCATACAACAAGTCGTGGCCAAAAAAACTAAGTATGGAGACTTTAAACACTCTAGAATGATCTTTCCTTCAACGATTTGATCAAACGTAACTCGCTTAGTCTATTACTTCACCACGAAGTAACAATTTACTTTGTTACTTCGTGAGAAAGTAATAGTTGGTCAAATGGGCCAACGGGCATCGTACGAACCAAAAAGCACTCGATTACTGTTAATAAGCTTAGATTATCCTTGGTAAGGTTAAGACTTGTGATAAAGAATATGAAGTTCCATACAACAAGTCATGGCCAAAAAAACAAAGTATGGAGACTTTAAACACTCTAGAATGATCTTTCCTTCAACGATTTGATCAAACGTAACTCACTTAGTCTATTACTTCACCACGAAGTAACAGTATCATGTTACTTCGTGAGAAAGTAATATTTGGTCAAATGGGCCAACATGTATCGTACGAACCAAAACGCACTCGATTAGTATTAATAAGCTTAGATTATCCTTGGGAAGGTTAAGACTTGTGATCAAGAATATAAAGTTCCATACAACGAGTCGTGGCCAAAAAAACTAAGTATGGAGACTTTAAACACTCTAGAATGATCTTTCCTTCAACGATTTGATCAAACGTAACTTGTTTAGTCTATTACTTCACCACGAAGTAACAATTTACGTTATTACTTCGCGAGAAAGTTATAGTTGGTCAAATGGGCCAACGGGCATCGTACGAACCAAAACGCACTCGATTAGTGTTAATAAGCTTAGATTATCCTTGGAAAGGTTAAGACTTGTGATAAAGAATATGAAGTTCCGTACAACAAGTCGTGGCCAAAAAAACTAACTATGGAGACTTTAAACACTCTAGAATGATCTTTCGTTCAACGATTTGATCAAACGTAACTCGCTTAGTCTATTACTTCACCACGAAGTAGCAATTTACTTTGTTACTTCGTGAGAAAGTTATAGTTGGTCAAATGGGCCAACGGGCATCGTACGAACCAAAACGCACTCGATTAGTGTTAATAAGCTTAGATTATCCTTGGGAAGGTTAAGACTTGTGATAAAGAATATGAAGTTCCATACAACAAGTCGTGGCCAAAAAAACTAAGTATGGAGACTTTAAACACTCTAGAATGATCTTTCCTTCAACGATTTGATCAAACGTAACTCACTTAGTCTATTACTTCACCACGAAGTAACAGTATCATGTTACTTCGTGAGAAAGTAATATTTGGTCAAATGGGCCAACATGTATCGTACGAACCAAAACGCACTCGATTAGTATTAATAAGCTTAGATTATCCTTGGGAAGGTTAAGACTTGTGATCAAGAATATAAAGTTCCATACAACGAGTCGTGGCCAAAAAAACTAAGTATGGAGACTTTAAACACTCTAGAATGATCTTTCCTTCAACGATTTGATCAAACGTAACTTGTTTAGTCTATTACTTCACCACGAAGTAACAATTTACGTTATTACTTCGCGAGAAAGTTATAGTTGGTCAAATGGGCCAACGGGCATCGTACGAACCAAAACGCACTCGATTAGTGTTAATAAGCTTAGATTATCCTTGGAAAGGTTAAGACTTGTGATAAAGAATATGAAGTTCCGTACAACAAGTCGTGGCCAAAAAAACTAACTATAGAGACTTTAAACACTCTAGAATGATCTTTCGTTCAACGATTTGATCAAACGTAACTCGCTTAGTCTATTACTTCACCACGAAGTAGCAATTTACTTTGTTACTTCGTGAGAAAGTTATAGTTGGTCAAATGGGCCAACGGGCATCGTACGAACCAAAACGCACTCGATTAGTGTTAATAAGCTTAGATTATCCTTGGGAAGGTTAAGACTTGTGATAAAGAATATGAAGTTCCATACAACAAGTCGTGGCCAAAAAAACTAAGTATGGAGACTTTAAACACTCTAGAATGATCTTTCTTTCAACGATTTGATCAAACGTAACTCGCTTAGTCTATTACTTCACCACGAAGTAACAATTTACTTTGTTACTTCGTGAGAAAGTAATAGTTGGTCAAATGGGCCAACGGGCATCGTACGAACCAAAAAGCACTCGATTACTGTTAATAAGCTTAGATTATCCTTGGTAAGGTTAAGACTTGTGATAAAGAATATGAAGTTCCATACAACAAGTCATGGCCAAAAAAACAAAGTATGGAGACTTTAAACACTCTAGAATGATCTTTCCTTCAACGATTTGATCAAACGTAACTCACTTAGTCTATTACTTCACCACGAAGTAACAGTATCATGTTACTTCGTGAGAAAGTAATATTTGGTCAAATGGGCCAACATGTATCGTACGAACCAAAACGCACTCGATTAGTGTTAATAAGCTTAGATTATCCTTGGGAAGGTTAAGACTTGTGATCAAGAATATAAAGTTCCATACAACGAGTCGTGGCCAAAAAAACTAAGTATGGAGACTTTAAACACTCTAGAATGATCTTTCCTTCAACGATTTGATCAAACGTAACTTGTTTAGTCTATTACTTCACCACGAAGTAACAATTTACTTTGTTACTTCGTGAGAAAGTAATAGTTGGTCAAATGGGCCCACGGGCATCGTACGAACCAAAACGCACTCGATTACTGTTAATAAGCTTAGATTATCCTTGGTAAGGTTAAGACTTGTGACAAAGAATATGAAGTTCCATACAACAAGTCATGGCCAAAAAAACAAGTATGGAGACTTTAAACACTCTAGAATGATCTTTCCTTCAACGATTTGATCAAACGTAACTTGTTTAGTCTATTACTTCACCACGAAGTAACAATTTACGTTATTACTTCGTGAGAAAGTTATAGTTGGTCAAATGGGCCAACGGGCATCGTACGAACCAAAACGCACTCGATTAGTGTTAATAAGCTTAGATTATCCTTGGAAAGGTTAAGACTTGTGATAAAGAATATGAAGTTCCGTACAACAAGTCGTGGCCAAAAAAACTAACTATGGAGACTTTAAACACTCTAGAATGATCTTTCGTTCAACGATTTGATCAAACGTAACTCGCTTAGTCTATTACTTCACCACGAAGTAGCAATTTACTTTGTTACTTCGTGAGAAAGTTATAGTTGGTCAAATGGGCCAACGGGCATCGTACGAACCAAAACGCACTCGATTAGTGTTAATAAGCTTAGATTATCCTTGGGAAGGTTAAGACTTGTGATAAAGAATATGAAGTTCCATACAACAAGTCGTGGCCAAAAAAACTAAGTATGGAGACTTTAAACACTCTAGAATGATCTTTCCTTCAACGATTTGATCAAACGTAACTCGCTTAGTCTATTACTTCACCACGAAGTAACAATTTACTTTGTTACTTCGTGAGAAAGTAATAGTTGGTCAAATGGGCCAACGGGCATCGTACGAACCAAAAAGCACTCGATTACTGTTAATAAGCTTAGATTATCCTTGGTAAGGTTAAGACTTGTGATAAAGAATATGAAGTTCCATACAACAAGTCATGGCCAAAAAAACAAAGTATGGAGACTTTAAACACTCTAGAATGATCTTTCCTTCAACGATTTGATCAAACGTAACTCACTTAGTCTATTACTTCACCACGAAGTAACAGTATCATGTTACTTCGTGAGAAAGTAATATTTGGTCAAATGGGCCAACATGTATCGTACGAACCAAAACGCACTCGATTAGTATTAATAAGCTTAGATTATCCTTGGGAAGGTTAAGACTTGTGATCAAGAATATAAAGTTCCATACAACGAGTCGTGGCCAAAAAAACTAAGTATGGAGACTTTAAACACTCTAGAATGATCTTTCCTTCAACGATTTGATCAAACGTAACTTGTTTAGTCTATTACTTCACCACGAAGTAACAATTTACGTTATTACTTCGCGAGAAAGTTATAGTTGGTCAAATGGGCCAACGGGCATCGTACGAACCAAAACGCACTCGATTAGTGTTAATAAGCTTAGATTATCCTTGGAAAGGTTAAGACTTGTGATAAAGAATATGAAGTTCCGTACAACAAGTCGTGGCCAAAAAAACTAACTATGGAGACTTTAAACACTCTAGAATGATCTTTCGTTCAACGATTTGATCAAACGTAACTCGCTTAGTCTATTACTTCACCACGAAGTAGCAATTTACTTTGTTACTTCGTGAGAAAGTTATAGTTGGTCAAATGGGCCAACGGGCATCGTACGAACCAAAACGCACTCGATTAGTGTTAATAAGCTTAGATTATCCTTGGGAAGGTTAAGACTTGTGATAAAGAATATGAAGTTCCATACAACAAGTCGTGGCCAAAAAAACTAAGTATGGAGACTTTAAACACTCTAGAATGATCTTTCTTTCAACGATTTGATCAAACGTAACTCGCTTAGTCTATTACTTCACCACGAAGTAACAATTTACTTTGTTACTTCGTGAGAAAGTAATAGTTGGTCAAATGGGCCAACGGGCATCGTACGAACCAAAAAGCACTCGATTACTGTTAATAAGCTTAGATTATCCTTGGTAAGGTTAAGACTTGTGATAAAGAATATGAAGTTCCATACAACAAGTCATGGCCAAAAAAACAAAGTATGGAGACTTTAAACACTCTAGAATGATCTTTCCTTCAACGATTTGATCAAACGTAACTCACTTAGTCTATTACTTCACCACGAAGTAACAGTATCATGTTACTTCGTGAGAAAGTAATATTTGGTCAAATGGGCCAACATGTATCGTACGAACCAAAACGCACTCGATTAGTATTAATAAGCTTAGATTATCCTTGGGAAGGTTAAGACTTGTGATCAAGAATATAAAGTTCCATACAACGAGTCGTGGCCAAAAAAACTAAGTATGGAGACTTTAAACACTCTAGAATGATCTTTCCTTCAACGATTTGATCAAACGTAACTTGTTTAGTCTATTACTTCACCACGAAGTAACAATTTACGTTATTACTTCGCGAGAAAGTTATAGTTGGTCAAATGGGCCAACGGGCATCGTACGAACCAAAACGCACTCGATTAGTGTTAATAAGCTTAGATTATCCTTGGAAAGGTTAAGACTTGTGATAAAGAATATGAAGTTCCGTACAACAAGTCGTGGCCAAAAAAACTAACTATGGAGACTTTAAACACTCTAGAATGATCTTTCGTTCAACGATTTGATCAAACGTAACTCGCTTAGTCTATTACTTCACCACGAAGTAGCAATTTACTTTGTTACTTCGTGAGAAAGTTATAGTTGGTCAAATGGGCCAACGGGCATCGTACGAACCAAAACGCACTCGATTAGTGTTAATAAGCTTAGATTATCCTTGGGAAGGTTAAGACTTGTGATAAAGAATATGAAGTTCCATACAACAAGTCGTGGCCAAAAAAACTAAGTATGGAGACTTTAAACACTCTAGAATGATCTTTCTTTCAACGATTTGATCAAACGTAACTCGCTTAGTCTATTACTTCACCACGAAGTAACAATTTACTTTGTTACTTCGTGAGAAAGTAATAGTTGGTCAAATGGGCCAACGGGCATCGTACGAACCAAAAAGCACTCGATTACTGTTAATAAGCTTAGATTATCCTTGGTAAGGTTAAGACTTGTGATAAAGAATATGAAGTTCCATACAACAAGTCATGGCCAAAAAAACAAAGTATGGAGACTTTAAACACTCTAGAATGATCTTTCCTTCAACGATTTGATCAAACGTAACTCACTTAGTCTATTACTTCACCACGAAGTAACAGTATCATGTTACTTCGTGAGAAAGTAATATTTGGTCAAATGGGCCAACATGTATCGTACGAACCAAAACGCACTCGATTAGTGTTAATAAGCTTAGATTATCCTTGGGAAGGTTAAGACTTGTGATCAAGAATATAAAGTTCCATACAACGAGTCGTGGCCAAAAAAACTAAGTATGGAGACTTTAAACACTCTAGAATGATCTTTCCTTCAACGATTTGATCAAACGTAACTTGTTTAGTCTATTACTTCACCACGAAGTAACAATTTACTTTGTTACTTCGTGAGAAAGTTATAGTTGGTCAAATGGGCCAACGGGCATCGTACGAACCAAAACGCACTCGATTAGTGTTAATAAGCTTAGATTATCCTTGGGAAGGTTAAGACTTGTGATAAAGAATATGAAGTTCCATACAACAAGTTGTGGCCAAAAAAACTAAGTATGGAGACATTAAACACTCTAGAATAATCTTTCCTTCAACGATTTGATCAAACGTAACTCGCTTAGTCTATTACTTCACCACGAAGTAACAGTTTACTTTGTTACTTCGTGAGAAAGTAATAGTTGGTCAAATGGGCCCACGGGCATCGTACGAACCAAAACGCACTCGATTACTGTTAATAAGCTTAGATTATCCTTGGTAAGGTTAAGACTTGTGACAAAGAATATGAAGTTCCATACAACAAGTCATGGCCAAAAAAACAAAGTATGGAGACTTTAAACACTCTAGAATGATCTTTCCTTCAACGATTTGATCAAACGTAACTCACTTAGTCTATTACTTCACCACGAAGTAACAGTATCATGTTACTTCGTGAGAAAGTAATATTTGGTCAAATGGGCCAACATGTATCGTACGAACCAAAACGCACTCGATTAGTATTAATAAGCTTAGATTATCCTTGGGAAGGTTAAGACTTGTGATCAAGAATATAAAGTTCCATACAACGAGTCGTGGCCAAAAAAACTAAGTATGGAGACTTTAAACACTCTAGAATGATCTTTCCTTCAACGATTTGATCAAACGTAACTTGTTTAGTCTATTACTTCACCACGAAGTAACAATTTACGTTATTACTTCGCGAGAAAGTTATAGTTGGTCAAATGGGCCAACGGGCATCGTACGAACCAAAACGCACTCGATTAGTGTTAATAAGCTTAGATTATCCTTGGAAAGGTTAAGACTTGTGATAAAGAATATGAAGTTCCGTACAACAAGTCGTGGCCAAAAAAACTAACTATAGAGACTTTAAACACTCTAGAATGATCTTTCGTTCAACGATTTGATCAAACGTAACTCGCTTAGTCTATTACTTCACCACGAAGTAGCAATTTACTTTGTTACTTCGTGAGAAAGTTATAGTTGGTCAAATGGGCCAACGGGCATCGTACGAACCAAAACGCACTCGATTAGTGTTAATAAGCTTAGATTATCCTTGGGAAGGTTAAGACTTGTGATAAAGAATATGAAGTTCCATACAACAAGTCGTGGCCAAAAAAACTAAGTATGGAGACTTTAAACACTCTAGAATGATCTTTCTTTCAACGATTTGATCAAACGTAACTCGCTTAGTCTATTACTTCACCACGAAGTAACAATTTACTTTGTTACTTCGTGAGAAAGTAATAGTTGGTCAAATGGGCCAACGGGCATCGTACGAACCAAAAAGCACTCGATTACTGTTAATAAGCTTAGATTATCCTTGGTAAGGTTAAGACTTGTGATAAAGAATATGAAGTTCCATACAACAAGTCATGGCCAAAAAAACAAAGTATGGAGACTTTAAACACTCTAGAATGATCTTTCCTTCAACGATTTGATCAAACGTAACTCACTTAGTCTATTACTTCACCACGAAGTAACAGTATCATGTTACTTCGTGAGAAAGTAATATTTGGTCAAATGGGCCAACATGTATCGTACGAACCAAAACGCACTCGATTAGTGTTAATAAGCTTAGATTATCCTTGGGAAGGTTAAGACTTGTGATCAAGAATATAAAGTTCCATACAACGAGTCGTGGCCAAAAAAACTAAGTATGGAGACTTTAAACACTCTAGAATGATCTTTCCTTCAACGATTTGATCAAACGTAACTTGTTTAGTCTATTACTTCACCACGAAGTAACAATTTACTTTGTTACTTCGTGAGAAAGTTATAGTTGGTCAAATGGGCCAACGGGCATCGTACGAACCAAAACGCACTCGATTAGTGTTAATAAGCTTAGATTATCCTTGGGAAGGTTAAGACTTGTGATAAAGAATATGAAGTTCCATACAACAAGTTGTGGCCAAAAAAACTAAGTATGGAGACATTAAACACTCTAGAATAATCTTTCCTTCAACGATTTGATCAAACGTAACTCGCTTAGTCTATTACTTCACCACGAAGTAACAGTTTACTTTGTTACTTCGTGAGAAAGTAATAGTTGGTCAAATGGGCCCACGGGCATCGTACGAACCAAAACGCACTCGATTACTGTTAATAAGCTTAGATTATCCTTGGTAAGGTTAAGACTTGTGACAAAGAATATGAAGTTCCATACAACAAGTCATGGCCAAAAAAACAAAGTATGGAGACTTTAAACACTCTAGAATGATCTTTCCTTCAACGATTTGATCAAACGTAACTCACTTAGTCTATTACTTCACCACGAAGTAACAGTATCATGTTACTTCGTGAGAAAGTAATATTTGGTCAAATGGGCCAACATGTATCGTACGAACCAAAACGCACTCGATTAGTATTAATAAGCTTAGATTATCCTTGGGAAGGTTAAGACTTGTGATCAAGAATATAAAGTTCCATACAACGAGTCGTGGCCAAAAAAACTAAGTATGGAGACTTTAAACACTCTAGAATGATCTTTCCTTCAACGATTTGATCAAACGTAACTTGTTTAGTCTATTACTTCACCACGAAGTAACAATTTACGTTATTACTTCGCGAGAAAGTTATAGTTGGTCAAATGGGCCAACGGGCATCGTACGAACCAAAACGCACTCGATTAGTGTTAATAAGCTTAGATTATCCTTGGAAAGGTTAAGACTTGTGATAAAGAATATGAAGTTCCGTACAACAAGTCGTGGCCAAAAAAACTAACTATAGAGACTTTAAACACTCTAGAATGATCTTTCGTTCAACGATTTGATCAAACGTAACTCGCTTAGTCTATTACTTCACCACGAAGTAGCAATTTACTTTGTTACTTCGTGAGAAAGTTATAGTTGGTCAAATGGGCCAACGGGCATCGTACGAACCAAAACGCACTCGATTAGTGTTAATAAGCTTAGATTATCCTTGGGAAGGTTAAGACTTGTGATAAAGAATATGAAGTTCCATACAACAAGTCGTGGCCAAAAAAACTAAGTATGGAGACTTTAAACACTCTAGAATGATCTTTCTTTCAACGATTTGATCAAACGTAACTCGCTTAGTCTATTACTTCACCACGAAGTAACAATTTACTTTGTTACTTCGTGAGAAAGTAATAGTTGGTCAAATGGGCCAACGGGCATCGTACGAACCAAAAAGCACTCGATTACTGTTAATAAGCTTAGATTATCCTTGGTAAGGTTAAGACTTGTGATAAAGAATATGAAGTTCCATACAACAAGTCATGGCCAAAAAAACAAAGTATGGAGACTTTAAACACTCTAGAATGATCTTTCCTTCAACGATTTGATCAAACGTAACTCACTTAGTCTATTACTTCACCACGAAGTAACAGTATCATGTTACTTCGTGAGAAAGTAATATTTGGTCAAATGGGCCAACATGTATCGTACGAACCAAAACGCACTCGATTAGTGTTAATAAGCTTAGATTATCCTTGGGAAGGTTAAGACTTGTGATCAAGAATATAAAGTTCCATACAACGAGTCGTGGCCAAAAAAACTAAGTATGGAGACTTTAAACACTCTAGAATGATCTTTCCTTCAACGATTTGATCAAACGTAACTTGTTTAGTCTATTACTTCACCACGAAGTAACAATTTACTTTGTTACTTCGTGAGAAAGTAATAGTTGGTCAAATGGGCCCACGGGCATCGTACGAACCAAAACGCACTCGATTACTGTTAATAAGCTTAGATTATCCTTGGTAAGGTTAAGACTTGTGACAAAGAATATGAAGTTCCATACAACAAGTCATGGCCAAAAAAACAAGTATGGAGACTTTAAACACTCTAGAATGATCTTTCCTTCAACGATTTGATCAAACGTAACTTGTTTAGTCTATTACTTCACCACGAAGTAACAATTTACGTTATTACTTCGTGAGAAAGTTATAGTTGGTCAAATGGGCCAACGGGCATCGTACGAACCAAAACGCACTCGATTAGTGTTAATAAGCTTAGATTATCCTTGGAAAGGTTAAGACTTGTGATAAAGAATATGAAGTTCCGTACAACAAGTCGTGGCCAAAAAAACTAACTATGGAGACTTTAAACACTCTAGAATGATCTTTCGTTCAACGATTTGATCAAACGTAACTCGCTTAGTCTATTACTTCACCACGAAGTAGCAATTTACTTTGTTACTTCGTGAGAAAGTTATAGTTGGTCAAATGGGCCAACGGGCATCGTACGAACCAAAACGCACTCGATTAGTGTTAATAAGCTTAGATTATCCTTGGGAAGGTTAAGACTTGTGATAAAGAATATGAAGTTCCATACAACAAGTCGTGGCCAAAAAAACTAAGTATGGAGACTTTAAACACTCTAGAATGATCTTTCCTTCAACGATTTGATCAAACGTAACTCGCTTAGTCTATTACTTCACCACGAAGTAACAATTTACTTTGTTACTTCGTGAGAAAGTAATAGTTGGTCAAATGGGCCAACGGGCATCGTACGAACCAAAAAGCACTCGATTACTGTTAATAAGCTTAGATTATCCTTGGTAAGGTTAAGACTTGTGATAAAGAATATGAAGTTCCATACAACAAGTCATGGCCAAAAAAACAAAGTATGGAGACTTTAAACACTCTAGAATGATCTTTCCTTCAACGATTTGATCAAACGTAACTCACTTAGTCTATTACTTCACCACGAAGTAACAGTATCATGTTACTTCGTGAGAAAGTAATATTTGGTCAAATGGGCCAACATGTATCGTACGAACCAAAACGCACTCGATTAGTGTTAATAAGCTTAGATTATCCTTGGGAAGGTTAAGACTTGTGATCAAGAATATAAAGTTCCATACAACGAGTCGTGGCCAAAAAAACTAAGTATGGAGACTTTAAACACTCTAGAATGATCTTTCCTTCAACGATTTGATCAAACGTAACTTGTTTAGTCTATTACTTCACCACGAAGTAACAATTTACTTTGTTACTTCGTGAGAAAGTAATAGTTGGTCAAATGGGCCCACGGGCATCGTACGAACCAAAACGCACTCGATTACTGTTAATAAGCTTAGATTATCCTTGGTAAGGTTAAGACTTGTGACAAAGAATATGAAGTTCCATACAACAAGTCATGGCCAAAAAAACAAGTATGGAGACTTTAAACACTCTAGAATGATCTTTCCTTCAACGATTTGATCAAACGTAACTTGTTTAGTCTATTACTTCACCACGAAGTAACAATTTACGTTATTACTTCGTGAGAAAGTTATAGTTGGTCAAATGGGCCAACGGGCATCGTACGAACCAAAACGCACTCGATTAGTGTTAATAAGCTTAGATTATCCTTGGAAAGGTTAAGACTTGTGATAAAGAATATGAAGTTCCGTACAACAAGTCGTGGCCAAAAAAACTAACTATGGAGACTTTAAACACTCTAGAATGATCTTTCGTTCAACGATTTGATCAAACGTAACTCGCTTAGTCTATTACTTCACCACGAAGTAGCAATTTACTTTGTTACTTCGTGAGAAAGTTATAGTTGGTCAAATGGGCCAACGGGCATCGTACGAACCAAAACGCACTCGATTAGTGTTAATAAGCTTAGATTATCCTTGGGAAGGTTAAGACTTGTGATAAAGAATATGAAGTTCCATACAACAAGTCGTGGCCAAAAAAACTAAGTATGGAGACTTTAAACACTCTAGAATGATCTTTCCTTCAACGATTTGATCAAACGTAACTCGCTTAGTCTATTACTTCACCACGAAGTAACAATTTACTTTGTTACTTCGTGAGAAAGTAACAGTTGGTCAAATGGGCCAACGGGCATCGTACGAACCAAAAAGCACTCGATTACTGTTAATAAGCTTAGATTATCCTTGGTAAGGTTAAGACTTGTGATAAAGAATATGAAGTTCCATACAACAAGTCATGGCCAAAAAAACAAAGTATGGAGACTTTAAACACTCTAGAATGATCTTTCCTTCAACGATTTGATCAAACGTAACTCACTTAGTCTATTACTTCACCACGAAGTAACAGTATCATGTTACTTCGTGAGAAAGTAATATTTGGTCAAATGGGCCAACATGTATCGTACGAACCAAAACGCACTCGATTAGTATTAATAAGCTTAGATTATCCTTGGGAAGGTTAAGACTTGTGATCAAGAATATAAAGTTCCATACAACGAGTCGTGGCCAAAAAAACTAAGTATGGAGACTTTAAACACTCTAGAATGATCTTTCCTTCAACGATTTGATCAAACGTAACTTGTTTAGTCTATTACTTCACCACGAAGTAACAATTTACGTTATTACTTCGCGAGAAAGTTATAGTTGGTCAAATGGGCCAACGGGCATCGTACGAACCAAAACGCACTCGATTAGTGTTAATAAGCTTAGATTATCCTTGGAAAGGTTAAGACTTGTGATAAAGAATATGAAGTTCCGTACAACAAGTCGTGGCCAAAAAAACTAACTATGGAGACTTTAAACACTCTAGAATGATCTTTCGTTCAACGATTTGATCAAACGTAACTCGCTTAGTCTATTACTTCACCACGAAGTAGCAATTTACTTTGTTACTTCGTGAGAAAGTTATAGTTGGTCAAATGGGCCAACGGGCATCGTACGAACCAAAACGCACTCGATTAGTGTTAATAAGCTTAGATTATCCTTGGGAAGGTTAAGACTTGTGATAAAGAATATGAAGTTCCATACAACAAGTCGTGGCCAAAAAAACTAAGTATGGAGACTTTAAACACTCTAGAATGATCTTTCTTTCAACGATTTGATCAAACGTAACTCGCTTAGTCTATTACTTCACCACGAAGTAACAATTTACTTTGTTACTTCGTGAGAAAGTAATAGTTGGTCAAATGGGCCAACGGGCATCGTACGAACCAAAAAGCACTCGATTACTGTTAATAAGCTTAGATTATCCTTGGTAAGGTTAAGACTTGTGATAAAGAATATGAAGTTCCATACAACAAGTCATGGCCAAAAAAACAAAGTATGGAGACTTTAAACACTCTAGAATGATCTTTCCTTCAACGATTTGATCAAACGTAACTCGCTTAGTCTATTACTTCACCACGAAGTAACAATTTACGTTATTACTTCGCGAGAAAGTTATAGTTGGTCAAATGGGCCAACGGGCATCGTACGAACCAAAACGCACTCGATTAGTGTTAATAAGCTTAGATTATCCTTGGAAAGGTTAAGACTTGTGATAAAGAATATGAAGTTCCGTACAACAAGTCGTGGCCAAAAAAACTAACTATAGAGACTTTAAACACTCTAGAATGATCTTTCGTTCAACGATTTGATCAAACGTAACTCGCTTAGTCTATTACTTCACCACGAAGTAGCAATTTACTTTGTTACTTCGTGAGAAAGTTATAGTTGGTCAAATGGGCCAACGGGCATCGTACGAACCAAAACGCACTCGATTAGTGTTAATAAGCTTAGATTATCCTTGGGAAGGTTAAGACTTGTGATAAAGAATATGAAGTTCCATACAACAAGTCGTGGCCAAAAAAACTAAGTATGGAGACTTTAAACACTCTAGAATGATCTTTCTTTCAACGATTTGATCAAACGTAACTCGCTTAGTCTATTACTTCACCACGAAGTAACAATTTACTTTGTTACTTCGTGAGAAAGTAATAGTTGGTCAAATGGGCCAACGGGCATCGTACGAACCAAAAAGCACTCGATTACTGTTAATAAGCTTAGATTATCCTTGGTAAGGTTAAGACTTGTGATAAAGAATATGAAGTTCCATACAACAAGTCATGGCCAAAAAAACAAAGTATGGAGACTTTAAACACTCTAGAATGATCTTTCCTTCAACGATTTGATCAAACGTAACTCACTTAGTCTATTACTTCACCACGAAGTAACAGTATCATGTTACTTCGTGAGAAAGTAATATTTGGTCAAATGGGCCAACATGTATCGTACGAACCAAAACGCACTCGATTAGTATTAATAAGCTTAGATTATCCTTGGGAAGGTTAAGACTTGTGATCAAGAATATAAAGTTCCATACAACGAGTCGTGGCCAAAAAAACTAAGTATGGAGACTTTAAACACTCTAGAATGATCTTTCCTTCAACGATTTGATCAAACGTAACTTGTTTAGTCTATTACTTCACCACGAAGTAACAATTTACGTTATTACTTCGCGAGAAAGTTATAGTTGGTCAAATGGGCCAACGGGCATCGTACGAACCAAAACGCACTCGATTAGTGTTAATAAGCTTAGATTATCCTTGGAAAGGTTAAGACTTGTGATAAAGAATATGAAGTTCCGTACAACAAGTCGTGGCCAAAAAAACTAACTATAGAGACTTTAAACACTCTAGAATGATCTTTCGTTCAACGATTTGATCAAACGTAACTCGCTTAGTCTATTACTTCACCACGAAGTAGCAATTTACTTTGTTACTTCGTGAGAAAGTTATAGTTGGTCAAATGGGCCAACGGGCATCGTACGAACCAAAACGCACTCGATTAGTGTTAATAAGCTTAGATTATCCTTGGGAAGGTTAAGACTTGTGATAAAGAATATGAAGTTCCATACAACAAGTCGTGGCCAAAAAAACTAAGTATGGAGACTTTAAACACTCTAGAATGATCTTTCTTTCAACGATTTGATCAAACGTAACTCGCTTAGTCTATTACTTCACCACGAAGTAACAATTTACTTTGTTACTTCGTGAGAAAGTAATAGTTGGTCAAATGGGCCAACGGGCATCGTACGAACCAAAAAGCACTCGATTACTGTTAATAAGCTTAGATTATCCTTGGTAAGGTTAAGACTTGTGATAAAGAATATGAAGTTCCATACAACAAGTCATGGCCAAAAAAACAAAGTATGGAGACTTTAAACACTCTAGAATGATCTTTCCTTCAACGATTTGATCAAACGTAACTCACTTAGTCTATTACTTCACCACGAAGTAACAGTATCATGTTACTTCGTGAGAAAGTAATATTTGGTCAAATGGGCCAACATGTATCGTACGAACCAAAACGCACTCGATTAGTGTTAATAAGCTTAGATTATCCTTGGGAAGGTTAAGACTTGTGATCAAGAATATAAAGTTCCATACAACGAGTCGTGGCCAAAAAAACTAAGTATGGAGACTTTAAACACTCTAGAATGATCTTTCCTTCAACGATTTGATCAAACGTAACTTGTTTAGTCTATTACTTCACCACGAAGTAACAATTTACTTTGTTACTTCGTGAGAAAGTAATAGTTGGTCAAATGGGCCCACGGGCATCGTACGAACCAAAACGCACTCGATTACTGTTAATAAGCTTAGATTATCCTTGGTAAGGTTAAGACTTGTGACAAAGAATATGAAGTTCCATACAACAAGTCATGGCCAAAAAAACAAGTATGGAGACTTTAAACACTCTAGAATGATCTTTCCTTCAACGATTTGATCAAACGTAACTTGTTTAGTCTATTACTTCACCACGAAGTAACAATTTACGTTATTACTTCGTGAGAAAGTTATAGTTGGTCAAATGGGCCAACGGGCATCGTACGAACCAAAACGCACTCGATTAGTGTTAATAAGCTTAGATTATCCTTGGAAAGGTTAAGACTTGTGATAAAGAATATGAAGTTCCGTACAACAAGTCGTGGCCAAAAAAACTAACTATGGAGACTTTAAACACTCTAGAATGATCTTTCGTTCAACGATTTGATCAAACGTAACTCGCTTAGTCTATTACTTCACCACGAAGTAGCAATTTACTTTGTTACTTCGTGAGAAAGTTATAGTTGGTCAAATGGGCCAACGGGCATCGTACGAACCAAAACGCACTCGATTAGTGTTAATAAGCTTAGATTATCCTTGGGAAGGTTAAGACTTGTGATAAAGAATATGAAGTTCCATACAACAAGTCGTGGCCAAAAAAACTAAGTATGGAGACTTTAAACACTCTAGAATGATCTTTCCTTCAACGATTTGATCAAACGTAACTCGCTTAGTCTATTACTTCACCACGAAGTAACAATTTACTTTGTTACTTCGTGAGAAAGTAATAGTTGGTCAAATGGGCCAACGGGCATCGTACGAACCAAAAAGCACTCGATTACTGTTAATAAGCTTAGATTATCCTTGGTAAGGTTAAGACTTGTGATAAAGAATATGAAGTTCCATACAACAAGTCATGGCCAAAAAAACAAAGTATGGAGACTTTAAACACTCTAGAATGATCTTTCCTTCAACGATTTGATCAAACGTAACTCACTTAGTCTATTACTTCACCACGAAGTAACAGTATCATGTTACTTCGTGAGAAAGTAATATTTGGTCAAATGGGCCAACATGTATCGTACGAACCAAAACGCACTCGATTAGTGTTAATAAGCTTAGATTATCCTTGGGAAGGTTAAGACTTGTGATCAAGAATATAAAGTTCCATACAACGAGTCGTGGCCAAAAAAACTAAGTATGGAGACTTTAAACACTCTAGAATGATCTTTCCTTCAACGATTTGATCAAACGTAACTTGTTTAGTCTATTACTTCACCACGAAGTAACAATTTACTTTGTTACTTCGTGAGAAAGTAATAGTTGGTCAAATGGGCCCACGGGCATCGTACGAACCAAAACGCACTCGATTACTGTTAATAAGCTTAGATTATCCTTGGTAAGGTTAAGACTTGTGACAAAGAATATGAAGTTCCATACAACAAGTCATGGCCAAAAAAAACAAGTATGGAGACTTTAAACACTCTAGAATGATCTTTCCTTCAACGATTTGATCAAACGTAACTTGTTTAGTCTATTACTTCACCACGAAGTAACAATTTACGTTATTACTTCGTGAGAAAGTTATAGTTGGTCAAATGGGCCAACGGGCATCGTACGAACCAAAACGCACTCGATTAGTGTTAATAAGCTTAGATTATCCTTGGAAAGGTTAAGACTTGTGATAAAGAATATGAAGTTCCGTACAACAAGTCGTGGCCAAAAAAACTAACTATGGAGACTTTAAACACTCTAGAATGATCTTTCGTTCAACGATTTGATCAAACCGTAACTCGCTTAGTCTATTACTTCACCACGAAGTAGCAATTTACTTTGTTACTTCGTGAGAAAGTTATAGTTGGTCAAATGGGCCAACGGGCATCGTACGAACCAAAACGCACTCGATTAGTGTTAATAAGCTTAGATTATCCTTGGGAAGGTTAAGACTTGTGATAAAGAATATGAAGTTCCATACAACAAGTCGTGGCCAAAAAAAACTAAGTATGGAGACTTTAAACACTCTAGAATGATCTTTCCTTCAACGATTTGATCAAACGTAACTCGCTTAGTCTATTACTTCACCACGAAGTAACAATTTACTTTGTTACTTCGTGAGAAAGTAATAGTTGGTCAAATGGGCCAACGGGGCATCGTACGAACCAAAAAGCACTCGATTACTGTTAATAAGCTTAGATTATCCTTGGTAAGGTTAAGACTTGTGATAAAGAATATGAAGTTCCATACAACAAGTCATGGCCAAAAAAACAAAGTATGGAGACTTTAAACACTCTAGAATGATCTTTCCTTCAACGATTTGATCAAACGTAACTCACTTAGTCTATTACTTCACCACGAAGTAACAGTATCATGTTACTTCGTGAGAAAGTAATATTTGGTCAAATGGGCCAACATGTATCGTACGAACCAAAACGCACTCGATTAGTATTAATAAGCTTAGATTATCCTTGGGAAGGTTAAGACTTGTGATCAAGAATATAAAGTTCCATACAACGAGTCGTGGCCAAAAAAACTAAGTATGGAGACTTTAAACACTCTAGAATGATCTTTCCTTCAACGATTTGATCAAACGTAACTTGTTTAGTCTATTACTTCACCACGAAGTAACAATTTACGTTATTACTTCGCGAGAAAGTTATAGTTGGTCAAATGGGCCAACGGGCATCGTACGAACCAAAACGCACTCGATTAGTGTTAATAAGCTTAGATTATCCTTGGGAAGGTTAAGACTTGTGATCAAGAATATAAAGTTCCATACAACGAGTCGTGGCCAAAAAAACTAAGTATGGAGACTTTAAACACTCTAGAATGATCTTTCCTTCAACGATTTGATCAAACGTAACTTGTTTAGTCTATTACTTCACCACGAAGTAACAATTTACGTTATTACTTCGCGAGAAAGTTATAGTTGGTCAAATGGGGCCAACGGGCATCGTACGAACCAAAACGCACTCGATTAGTGTTAATAAGCTTAGATTATCCTTGGAAAGGTTAAGACTTGTGATAAAGAATATGAAGTTCCGTACAACAAGTCGTGGCCAAAAAAACTAACTATGGAGACTTTAAACACTCTAGAATGATCTTTCGTTCAACGATTTGATCAAACGTAACTCGCTTAGTCTATTACTTCACCACGAAGTAGCAATTTACTTTGTTACTTCGTGAGAAAGTTATAGTTGGTCAAATGGGCCAACGGGCATCGTACGAACCAAAACGCACTCGATTAGTGTTAATAAGCTTAGATTATCCTTGGGAAGGTTAAGACTTGTGATAAAGAATATGAAGTTCCATACAACAAGTCGTGGCCAAAAAAACTAAGTATGGAGACTTTAAACACTCTAGAATGATCTTTCTTTCAACGATTTGATCAACGTAACTCGCTTAGTCTATTACTTCACCACGAAGTAACAATTTACTTTGTTACTTCGTGAGAAAGTAATAGTTGGTCAAATGGGCCAACGGGCATCGTACGAACCAAAAAGCACTCGATTACTGTTAATAAGCTTAGATTATCCTTGGTAAGGTTAAGACTTGTGATAAAGAATATGAAGTTCCATACAACAAGTCATGGCCAAAAAAACAAAGTATGGAGACTTTAAACACTCTAGAATGATCTTTCCTTCAACGATTTGATCAAACGTAACTCACTTAGTCTATTACTTCACCACGAAGTAACAGTATCATGTTACTTCGTGAGAAAGTAATATTTGGTCAAATGGGCCAACATGTATCGTACGAACCAAAACGCACTCGATTAGTGTTAATAAGCTTAGATTATCCTTGGGAAGGTTAAGACTTGTGATCAAGAATATAAAGTTCCATACAACGAGTCGTGGCCAAAAAAACTAAGTATGGAGACTTTAAACACTCTAGAATGATCTTTCCTTCAACGATTTGATCAAACGTAACTTGTTTAGTCTATTACTTCACCACGAAGTAACAATTTACTTTGTTACTTCGTGAGAAAGTAATAGTTGGTCAAATGGGCCCACGGGCATCGTACGAACCAAAACGCACTCGATTACTGTTAATAAGCTTAGATTATCCTTGGTAAGGTTAAGACTTGTGACAAAGAATATGAAGTTCCATACAACAAGTCATGGCCAAAAAAACAAGTATGGAGACTTTAAACACTCTAGAATGATCTTTCCTTCAACGATTTGATCAAACGTAACTCACTTAGTCTATTACTTCACCACGAAGTAACAGTATCATGTTACTTCGTGAGAAAGTAATATTTGGTCAAATGGGCCAACATGTATCGTACGAACCAAAACGCACTCGATTAGTGTTAATAAGCTTAGATTATCCTTGGGAAGGTTAAGACTTGTGATCAAGAATATAAAGTTCCATACAACGAGTCGTGGCCAAAAAAACTAAGTATGGAGACTTTAAACACTCTAGAATGATCTTTCCTTCAACGATTTGATCAAACGTAACTTGTTTAGTCTATTACTTCACCACGAAGTAACAATTTACTTTATTACTTCGTGAGAAAGTTATAGTTGGTCAAATGGGCCAACGGGCATCGTACGAACCAAAACGCACTCGATTAGTGTTAATAAGCTTAGATTATCCTTGGAAAGGTTAAGACTTGTGATAAAGAATATGAAGTTCCGTACAACAAGTCGTGGCCAAAAAAACTAACTATGGAGACTTTAAACACTCTAGAATGATCTTTCCTTCAACGATTTGATCAAACGTAACTCGCTTAGTCTATTACTTCACCACGAAGTAACAATTTACTTTGTTACTTCGTGAGAAAGTAATAGTTGGTCAAATGGGCCAACGGGCATCGTACGAACCAAAAAGCACTCGATTACTGTTAATAAGCTTAGATTATCCTTGGTAAGGTTAAGACTTGTGATAAAGAATATGAAGTTCCATACAACAAGTCATGGCCAAAAAAACAAAGTATGGAGACTTTAAACACTCTAGAATGATCTTTCCTTCAACGATTTGATCAAACGTAACTCACTTAGTCTATTACTTCACCACGAAGTAACAGTTTACTTTGTTACTTCGTGAGAAAGTAATAGTTGGTCAAATGGGCCCACGGGCATCGTACGAACCAAAACGCACTCGATTACTGTTAATAAGCTTAGATTATCCTTGGTAAGGTTAAGACTTGTGACAAAGAATATGAAGTTCCATACAACAAGTCATGGCCAAAAAAACAAAGTATGGAGACTTTAAACACTCTAGAATGATCTTTCCTTCAACGATTTGATCAAACGTAACTCACTTAGTCTATTACTTCACCACGAAGTAACAGTATCATGTTACTTCGTGAGAAAGTAATATTTGGTCAAATGGGCCAACATGTATCGTACGAACCAAAACGCACTCGATTAGTGTTAATAAGCTTAGATTATCCTTGGGAAGGTTAAGACTTGTGATCAAGAATATAAAGTTCCATACAACGAGTCGTGGCCAAAAAAACTAAGTATGGAGACTTTAAACACTCTAGAATGATCTTTCCTTCAACGATTTGATCAAACGTAACTTGTTTAGTCTATTACTTCACCACGAAGTAACAATTTACGTTATTACTTCGTGAGAAAGTTATAGTTGGTCAAATGGGCCAACGGGCATCGTACGAACCAAAACGCACTCGATTAGTGTTAATAAGCTTAGATTATCCTTGGAAAGGTTAAGACTTGTGATAAAGAATATGAAGTTCCGTACAACAAGTCGTGGCCAAAAAAACTAACTATGGAGACTTTAAACACTCTAGAATGATCTTTCGTTCAACGATTTGATCAAACGTAACTCGCTTAGTCTATTACTTCACCACGAAGTAGCAATTTACTTTGTTACTTCGTGAGAAAGTTATAGTTGGTCAAATGGGCCAACGGGCATCGTACGAACCAAAACGCACTCGATTAGTGTTAATAAGCTTAGATTATCCTTGGGAAGGTTAAGACTTGTGATAAAGAATATGAAGTTCCATACAACAAGTCGTGGCCAAAAAAACTAAGTATGGAGACTTTAAACACTCTAGAATGATCTTTCCTTCAACGATTTGATCAAACGTAACTCGCTTAGTCTATTACTTCAACACGAAGTAACAATTTACTTTGTTACTTCGTGAGAAAGTAATAGTTGGTCAAATGGGCCAACGGGCATCGTACGAACCAAAAAGCACTCGATTACTGTTAATAAGCTTAGATTATCCTTGGTAAGGTTAAGACTTGTGATAAAGAATATGAAGTTCCATACAACAAGTCATGGCCAAAAAAACAAAGTATGGAGACTTTAAACACTCTAGAATGATCTTTCCTTCAACGATTTGATCAAACGTAACTCACTTAGTCTATTACTTCACCACGAAGTAACAGTATCATGTTACTTCGTGAGAAAGTAATATTTGGTCAAATGGGCCAACATGTATCGTACGAACCAAAACGCACTCGATTAGTGTTAATAAGCTTAGATTATCCTTGGGAAGGTTAAGACTTGTGATCAAGAATATAAAGTTCCATACAACGAGTCGTGGCCAAAAAAACTAAGTATGGAGACTTTAAACACTCTAGAATGATCTTTCTTTCAACGATTTGATCAAACGTAACTCGCTTAGTCTATTACTTCACCACGAAGTAACAATTTACTTTGTTACTTCGTGAGAAAGTAATAGTTGGTCAAATGGGCCAACGGGCATCGTACGAACCAAAAAGCACTCGATTACTGTTAATAAGCTTAGATTATCCTTGGTAAGGTTAAGACTTGTGATAAAGAATATGAAGTTCCATACAACAAGTCATGGCCAAAAAAACAAAGTATGGAGACTTTAAACACTCTAGAATGATCTTTCCTTCAACGATTTGATCAAACGTAACTCACTTAGTCTATTACTTCACCACGAAGTAACAGTATCATGTTACTTCGTGAGAAAGTAATATTTGGTCAAATGGGCCAACATGTATCGTACGAACCAAAACGCACTCGATTAGTGTTAATAAGCTTAGATTATCCTTGGGAAGGTTAAGACTTGTGATCAAGAATATAAAGTTCCATACAACGAGTCGTGGCCAAAAAAACTAAGTATGGAGACTTTAAACACTCTAGAATGATCTTTCCTTCAACGATTTGATCAAACGTAACTTGTTTAGTCTATTACTTCACCACGAAGTAACAATTTACTTTGTTACTTCGTGAGAAAGTAATAGTTGGTCAAATGGGCCCACGGGCATCGTACGAACCAAAACGCACTCGATTACTGTTAATAAGCTTAGATTATCCTTGGTAAGGTTAAGACTTGTGACAAAGAATATGAAGTTCCATACAACAAGTCATGGCCAAAAAAACAAGTATGGAGACTTTAAACACTCTAGAATGATCTTTCCTTCAACGATTTGATCAAACGTAACTCACTTAGTCTATTACTTCACCACGAAGTAACAGTATCATGTTACTTCGTGAGAAAGTAATATTTGGTCAAATGGGCCAACATGTATCGTACGAACCAAAACGCACTCGATTAGTGTTAATAAGCTTAGATTATCCTTGGGAAGGTTAAGACTTGTGATCAAGAATATAAAGTTCCATACAACGAGTCGTGGCCAAAAAAACTAAGTATGGAGACTTTAAACACTCTAGAATGATCTTTCCTTCAACGATTTGATCAAACGTAACTTGTTTAGTCTATTACTTCACCACGAAGTAACAATTTACTTTATTACTTCGTGAGAAAGTTATAGTTGGTCAAATGGGCCAACGGGCATCGTACGAACCAAAACGCACTCGATTAGTGTTAATAAGCTTAGATTATCCTTGGAAAGGTTAAGACTTGTGATAAAGAATATGAAGTTCCGTACAACAAGTCGTGGCCAAAAAAACTAACTATGGAGACTTTAAACACTCTAGAATGATCTTTCCTTCAACGATTTGATCAAACGTAACTCGCTTAGTCTATTACTTCACCACGAAGTAACAATTTACTTTGTTACTTCGTGAGAAAGTAATAGTTGGTCAAATGGGCCAACGGGCATCGTACGAACCAAAAAGCACTCGATTACTGTTAATAAGCTTAGATTATCCTTGGTAAGGTTAAGACTTGTGATAAAGAATATGAAGTTCCATACAACAAGTCATGGCCAAAAAAACAAAGTATGGAGACTTTAAACACTCTAGAATGATCTTTCCTTCAACGATTTGATCAAACGTAACTCACTTAGTCTATTACTTCACCACGAAGTAACAGTTTACTTTGTTACTTCGTGAGAAAGTAATAGTTGGTCAAATGGGCCCACGGGCATCGTACGAACCAAAACGCACTCGATTACTGTTAATAAGCTTAGATTATCCTTGGTAAGGTTAAGACTTGTGACAAAGAATATGAAGTTCCATACAACAAGTCATGGCCAAAAAAACAAAGTATGGAGACTTTAAACACTCTAGAATGATCTTTCCTTCAACGATTTGATCAAACGTAACTCACTTAGTCTATTACTTCACCACGAAGTAACAGTATCATGTTACTTCGTGAGAAAGTAATATTTGGTCAAATGGGCCAACATGTATCGTACGAACCAAAACGCACTCGATTAGTGTTAATAAGCTTAGATTATCCTTGGGAAGGTTAAGACTTGTGATCAAGAATATAAAGTTCCATACAACGAGTCGTGGCCAAAAAAACTAAGTATGGAGACTTTAAACACTCTAGAATGATCTTTCCTTCAACGATTTGATCAAACGTAACTTGTTTAGTCTATTACTTCACCACGAAGTAACAATTTACGTTATTACTTCGTGAGAAAGTTATAGTTGGTCAAATGGGCCAACGGGCATCGTACGAACCAAAACGCACTCGATTAGTGTTAATAAGCTTAGATTATCCTTGGAAAGGTTAAGACTTGTGATAAAGAATATGAAGTTCCGTACAACAAGTCGTGGCCAAAAAAACTAACTATGGAGACTTTAAACACTCTAGAATGATCTTTCGTTCAACGATTTGATCAAACGTAACTCGCTTAGTCTATTACTTCACCACGAAGTAGCAATTTACTTTGTTACTTCGTGAGAAAGTTATAGTTGGTCAAATGGGCCAACGGGCATCGTACGAACCAAAACGCACTCGATTAGTGTTAATAAGCTTAGATTATCCTTGGGAAGGTTAAGACTTGTGATAAAGAATATGAAGTTCCATACAACAAGTCGTGGCCAAAAAAACTAAGTATGGAGACTTTAAACACTCTAGAATGATCTTTCCTTCAACGATTTGATCAAACGTAACTCGCTTAGTCTATTACTTCAACACGAAGTAACAATTTACTTTGTTACTTCGTGAGAAAGTAATAGTTGGTCAAATGGGCCAACGGGCATCGTACGAACCAAAAAGCACTCGATTACTGTTAATAAGCTTAGATTATCCTTGGTAAGGTTAAGACTTGTGATAAAGAATATGAAGTTCCATACAACAAGTCATGGCCAAAAAAACAAAGTATGGAGACTTTAAACACTCTAGAATGATCTTTCCTTCAACGATTTGATCAAACGTAACTCACTTAGTCTATTACTTCACCACGAAGTAACAGTATCATGTTACTTCGTGAGAAAGTAATATTTGGTCAAATGGGCCAACATGTATCGTACGAACCAAAACGCACTCGATTAGTGTTAATAAGCTTAGATTATCCTTGGGAAGGTTAAGACTTGTGATCAAGAATATAAAGTTCCATACAACGAGTCGTGGCCAAAAAAACTAAGTATGGAGACTTTAAACACTCTAGAATGATCTTTCTTTCAACGATTTGATCAAACGTAACTCGCTTAGTCTATTACTTCACCACGAAGTAACAATTTACTTTGTTACTTCGTGAGAAAGTAATAGTTGGTCAAATGGGCCAACGGGCATCGTACGAACCAAAAAGCACTCGATTACTGTTAATAAGCTTAGATTATCCTTGGTAAGGTTAAGACTTGTGATAAAGAATATGAAGTTCCATACAACAAGTCATGGCCAAAAAAACAAAGTATGGAGACTTTAAACACTCTAGAATGATCTTTCCTTCAACGATTTGATCAAACGTAACTCACTTAGTCTATTACTTCACCACGAAGTAACAGTATCATGTTACTTCGTGAGAAAGTAATATTTGGTCAAATGGGCCAACATGTATCGTACGAACCAAAACGCACTCGATTAGTGTTACTAAGCTTAGATTATCCTTGGGAAGGTTAAGACTTGTGATCAAGAATATAAAGTTCCATACAACGAGTCGTGGCCAAAAAAACTAAGTATGGAGACTTTAAACACTCTAGAATGATCTTTCCTTCAACGATTTGATCAAACGTAACTTGTTTAGTCTATTACTTCACCACGAAGTAACAATTTACTTTGTTACTTCGTGAGAAAGTAATAGTTGGTCAAATGGGCCCACGGGCATCGTACGAACCAAAACGCACTCGATTACTGTTAATAAGCTTAGATTATCCTTGGTAAGGTTAAGACTTGTGACAAAGAATATGAAGTTCCATACAACAAGTCATGGCCAAAAAAACTAAGTATGGAGACTTTAAACACTCTAGAATGATCTTTCCTTCAACGATTTGATCAAACGTAACTCGCTTAGTCTATTACTTCACCACGAAGTAACAATTTACTTTGTTACTTCGTGAGAAAGTAATAGTTGGTCAAATGGGCCAACGGGCATCGTACGAACCAAAACGCACTCGATTAGTGTTAATAAGCTTAGATTATCCTTGGGAAGGTTAAGACTTGTGATAAAGAATATGAAGTTCCATACAACAAGTCGTGGCCAAAAAAACTAAGTATGGAGACTTTAAACACTCTAGAATGATCTTTCCTTCAACGATTTGATCAAACGTAACTCGCTTAGTCTATTACTTCACCACGAAGTAACAATTTACTTTGTTACTTCGTGAGAAAGTAATAGTTGGTCAAATGGGCCAACGGGCATCGTACGAACCAAAAAGCACTCGATTACTGTTAATAAGCTTAGATTATCCTTGGTAAGGTTAAGACTTGTGATAAAGAATATGAAGTTCCATACAACAAGTCATGGCCAAAAAAACAAAGTATGGAGACTTTAAACACTCTAGAATGATCTTTCCTTCAACGATTTGATCAAACGTAACTCACTTAGTCTATTACTTCACCACGAAGTAACAGTATCATGTTACTTCGTGAGAAAGTAATATTTGGTCAAATGGGCCAACATGTATCGTACGAACCAAAACGCACTCGATTAGTATTAATAAGCTTAGATTATCCTTGGGAAGGTTAAGACTTGTGATCAAGAATATAAAGTTCCATACAACGAGTCGTGGCCAAAAAAACTAAGTATGGAGACTTTAAACACTCTAGAATGATCTTTCCTTCAACGATTTGATCAAACGTAACTTGTTTAGTCTATTACTTCACCACGAAGTAACAATTTACGTTATTACTTCGCGAGAAAGTTATAGTTGGTCAAATGGGCCAACGGGCATCGTACGAACCAAAACGCACTCGATTAGTGTTAATAAGCTTAGATTATCCTTGGAAAGGTTAAGACTTGTGATAAAGAATATGAAGTTCCGTACAACAAGTCGTGGCCAAAAAAACTAACTATGGAGACTTTAAACACTCTAGAATGATCTTTCGTTCAACGATTTGATCAAACGTAACTCGCTTAGTCTATTACTTCACCACGAAGTAGCAATTTACTTTGTTACTTCGTGAGAAAGTTATAGTTGGTCAAATGGGCCAACGGGCATCGTACGAACCAAAACGCACTCGATTAGTGTTAATAAGCTTAGATTATCCTTGGGAAGGTTAAGACTTGTGATAAAGAATATGAAGTTCCATACAACAAGTCGTGGCCAAAAAAACTAAGTATGGAGACTTTAAACACTCTAGAATGATCTTTCTTTCAACGATTTGATCAAACGTAACTCGCTTAGTCTATTACTTCACCACGAAGTAACAATTTACTTTGTTACTTCGTGAGAAAGTAATAGTTGGTCAAATGGGCCAACGGGCATCGTACGAACCAAAAAGCACTCGATTACTGTTAATAAGCTTAGATTATCCTTGGTAAGGTTAAGACTTGTGATAAAGAATATGAAGTTCCATACAACAAGTCATGGCCAAAAAAACAAAGTATGGAGACTTTAAACACTCTAGAATGATCTTTCCTTCAACGATTTGATCAAACGTAACTCACTTAGTCTATTACTTCACCACGAAGTAACAGTATCATGTTACTTCGTGAGAAAGTAATATTTGGTCAAATGGGCCAACATGTATCGTACGAACCAAAACGCACTCGATTAGTGTTAATAAGCTTAGATTATCCTTGGGAAGGTTAAGACTTGTGATCAAGAATATAAAGTTCCATACAACGAGTCGTGGCCAAAAAAACTAAGTATGGAGACTTTAAACACTCTAGAATGATCTTTCCTTCAACGATTTGATCAAACGTAACTCGCTTAGTCTATTACTTCACCACGAAGTAACAATTTACTTTGTTACTTCGTGAGAAAGTAATAGTTGGTCAAATGGGCCAACGGGCATCGTACGAACCAAAAAGCACTCGATTATTGTTAATAAGCTTAGATTATCCTTGGTAAGGTTAAGACTTGTGATAAAGAATATGAAGTTCCATACAACAAGTCATGGCCAAAAAAACAAAGTATGGAGACTTTAAACACTCTAGAATGATCTTTCCTTCAACGATTTGATCAAACGTAACTCACTTAGTCTATTACTTCACCACGAAGTAACAGTATCATGTTACTTCGTGAGAAAGTAATATTTGGTCAAATGGGCCAACATGTATCGTACGAACCAAAACGCACTCGATTAGTATTAATAAGCTTAGATTATCCTTGGGAAGGTTAAGACTTGTGATCAAGAATATAAAGTTCCATACAACGAGTCGTGGCCAAAAAAACTAAGTATGGAGACTTTAAACACTCTAGAATGATCTTTCCTTCAACGATTTGATCAAACGTAACTTGTTTAGTCTATTACTTCACCACGAAGTAACAATTTACTTTGTTACTTCGTGAGAAAGTAATAGTTGGTCAAATGGGCCCACGGGCATCGTACGAACCAAAACGCACTCGATTACTGTTAATAAGCTTAGATTATCCTTGGTAAGGTTAAGACTTGTGACAAAGAATATGAAGTTCCATACAACAAGTCATGGCCAAAAAAACTAAGTATGGAGACTTTAAACACTCTAGAATGATCTTTCCTTCAACGATTTGATCAAACGTAACTCGCTTAGTCTATTACTTCACCACGAAGTAACAATTTACTTTGTTACTTCGTGAGAAAGTAATAGTTGGTCAAATGGGCCAACGGGCATCGTACGAACCAAAACGCACTCGATTAGTGTTAATAAGCTTAGATTATCCTTGGGAAGGTTAAGACTTGTGATAAAGAATATGAAGTTCCATACAACAAGTCGTGGCCAAAAAAACTAAGTATGGAGACTTTAAACACTCTAGAATGATCTTTCCTTCAACGATTTGATCAAACGTAACTCGCTTAGTCTATTACTTCACCACGAAGTAACAATTTACTTTGTTACTTCGTGAGAAAGTAATAGTTGGTCAAATGGGCCAACGGGCATCGTACGAACCAAAAAGCACTCGATTACTGTTAATAAGCTTAGATTATCCTTGGTAAGGTTAAGACTTGTGATAAAGAATATGAAGTTCCATACAACAAGTCATGGCCAAAAAAACAAAGTATGGAGACTTTAAACACTCTAGAATGATCTTTCCTTCAACGATTTGATCAAACGTAACTCACTTAGTCTATTACTTCACCACGAAGTAACAGTATCATGTTACTTCGTGAGAAAGTAATATTTGGTCAAATGGGCCAACATGTATCGTACGAACCAAAACGCACTCGATTAGTATTAATAAGCTTAGATTATCCTTGGGAAGGTTAAGACTTGTGATCAAGAATATAAAGTTCCATACAACGAGTCGTGGCCAAAAAAACTAAGTATGGAGACTTTAAACACTCTAGAATGATCTTTCCTTCAACGATTTGATCAAACGTAACTTGTTTAGTCTATTACTTCACCACGAAGTAACAATTTACGTTATTACTTCGCGAGAAAGTTATAGTTGGTCAAATGGGCCAACGGGCATCGTACGAACCAAAACGCACTCGATTAGTGTTAATAAGCTTAGATTATCCTTGGAAAGGTTAAGACTTGTGATAAAGAATATGAAGTTCCGTACAACAAGTCGTGGCCAAAAAAACTAACTATGGAGACTTTAAACACTCTAGAATGATCTTTCGTTCAACGATTTGATCAAACGTAACTCGCTTAGTCTATTACTTCACCACGAAGTAGCAATTTACTTTGTTACTTCGTGAGAAAGTTATAGTTGGTCAAATGGGCCAACGGGCATCGTACGAACCAAAACGCACTCGATTAGTGTTAATAAGCTTAGATTATCCTTGGGAAGGTTAAGACTTGTGATAAAGAATATGAAGTTCCATACAACAAGTCGTGGCCAAAAAAACTAAGTATGGAGACTTTAAACACTCTAGAATGATCTTTCTTTCAACGATTTGATCAAACGTAACTCGCTTAGTCTATTACTTCACCACGAAGTAACAATTTACTTTGTTACTTCGTGAGAAAGTAATAGTTGGTCAAATGGGCCAACGGGCATCGTACGAACCAAAAAGCACTCGATTACTGTTAATAAGCTTAGATTATCCTTGGTAAGGTTAAGACTTGTGATAAAGAATATGAAGTTCCATACAACAAGTCATGGCCAAAAAAACAAAGTATGGAGACTTTAAACACTCTAGAATGATCTTTCCTTCAACGATTTGATCAAACGTAACTCACTTAGTCTATTACTTCACCACGAAGTAACAGTATCATGTTACTTCGTGAGAAAGTAATATTTGGTCAAATGGGCCAACATGTATCGTACGAACCAAAACGCACTCGATTAGTGTTAATAAGCTTAGATTATCCTTGGGAAGGTTAAGACTTGTGATCAAGAATATAAAGTTCCATACAACGAGTCGTGGCCAAAAAAACTAAGTATGGAGACTTTAAACACTCTAGAATGATCTTTCCTTCAACGATTTGATCAAACGTAACTCGCTTAGTCTATTACTTCACCACGAAGTAACAATTTACTTTGTTACTTCGTGAGAAAGTAATAGTTGGTCAAATGGGCCAACGGGCATCGTACGAACCAAAAAGCACTCGATTATTGTTAATAAGCTTAGATTATCCTTGGTAAGGTTAAGACTTGTGATAAAGAATATGAAGTTCCATACAACAAGTCATGGCCAAAAAAACAAAGTATGGAGACTTTAAACACTCTAGAATGATCTTTCCTTCAACGATTTGATCAAACGTAACTCACTTAGTCTATTACTTCACCACGAAGTAACAGTATCATGTTACTTCGTGAGAAAGTAATATTTGGTCAAATGGGCCAACATGTATCGTACGAACCAAAACGCACTCGATTAGTATTAATAAGCTTAGATTATCCTTGGGAAGGTTAAGACTTGTGATCAAGAATATAAAGTTCCATACAACGAGTCGTGGCCAAAAAAACTAAGTATGGAGACTTTAAACACTCTAGAATGATCTTTCCTTCAACGATTTGATCAAACGTAACTTGTTTAGTCTATTACTTCACCACGAAGTAACAATTTACGTTATTACTTCGCGAGAAAGTTATAGTTGGTCAAATGGGCCAACGGGCATCGTACGAACCAAAACGCACTCGATTAGTGTTAATAAGCTTAGATTATCCTTGGAAAGGTTAAGACTTGTGATAAAGAATATGAAGTTCCGTACAACAAGTCGTGGCCAAAAAAACTAACTATGGAGACTTTAAACACTCTAGAATGATCTTTCGTTCAACGATTTGATCAAACGTAACTCGCTTAGTCTATTACTTCACCACGAAGTAGCAATTTACTTTGTTACTTCGTGAGAAAGTTATAGTTGGTCAAATGGGCCAACGGGCATCGTACGAACCAAAACGCACTCGATTAGTGTTAATAAGCTTAGATTATCCTTGGGAAGGTTAAGACTTGTGATAAAGAATATGAAGTTCCATACAACAAGTCGTGGCCAAAAAAACTAAGTATGGAGACTTTAAACACTCTAGAATGATCTTTCTTTCAACGATTTGATCAAACGTAACTCGCTTAGTCTATTACTTCACCACGAAGTAACAATTTACTTTGTTACTTCGTGAGAAAGTAATAGTTGGTCAAATGGGCCAACGGGCATCGTACCAACCAAAAAGCACTCGATTACTGTTAATAAGCTTAGATTATCCTTGGTAAGGTTAAGACTTGTGATAAAGAATATGAAGTTCCATACAACAAGTCATGGCCAAAAAAACAAAGTATGGAGACTTTAAACACTCTAGAATGATCTTTCCTTCAACGATTTGATCAAACGTAACTCACTTAGTCTATTACTTCACCACGAAGTAACAGTATCATGTTACTTCGTGAGAAAGTAATATTTGGTCAAATGGGCCAACATGTATCGTACGAACCAAAACGCACTCGATTAGTGTTAATAAGCTTAGATTATCCTTGGGAAGGTTAAGACTTGTGATCAAGAATATAAAGTTCCATACAACGAGTCGTGGCCAAAAAAACTAAGTATGGAGACTTTAAACACTCTAGAATGATCTTTCCTTCAACGATTTGATCAAACGTAACTTGTTTAGTCTATTACTTCACCACGAAGTAACAATTTACTTTGTTACTTCGTGAGAAAGTAATAGTTGGTCAAATGGGCCCACGGGCATCGTACGAACCAAAACGCACTCGATTACTGTTAATAAGCTTAGATTATCCTTGGTAAGGTTAAGACTTGTGACAAAGAATATGAAGTTCCATACAACAAGTCATGGCCAAAAAAACAAGTATGGAGACTTTAAACACTCTAGAATGATCTTTCCTTCAACGATTTGATCAAACGTAACTCACTTAGTCTATTACTTCACCACGAAGTAACAGTATCATGTTACTTCGTGAGAAAGTAATATTTGGTCAAATGGGCCAACATGCATCGTACGAACCAAAACGCACTCGATTAGTGTTAATAAGCTTAGATTATCCTTGGGAAGGTTAAGACTTGTGATCAAGAATATAAAGTTCCATACAACAAGTCGTGGCCAAAAAAACTAAGTATGGAGACTTTAAACACTCTAGAATGATCTTTCTTTCAACGATTTGATCAAACGTAACTCGCTTAGTCTATTACTTCACCACGAAGTAACAATTTACTTTGTTACTTCGTGAGAAAGTAATAGTTGGTCAAATGGGCCAACGGGCATCGTACGAACCAAAAAGCACTCGATTACTGTTAATAAGCTTAGATTATCCTTGGTAAGGTTAAGACTTGTGATAAAGAATATGAAGTTCCATATAACAAGTCATGGCCAAAAAAACAAAGTATGGAGACTTTAAACACTCTAGAATGATCTTTCCTTCAACGATTTGATCAAACGTAACTCACTTAGTCTATTACTTCACCACGAAGTAACAGTATCATGTTACTTCGTGAGAAAGTAATATTTGGTCAAATGGGCCAACATGTATCGTACGAACCAAAACGCACTCGATTAGTGTTAATAAGCTTAGATTATCCTTGGGAAGGTTAAGACTTGTGATCAAGAATATAAAGTTCCATACAACGAGTCGTGGCCAAAAAAACTAAGTATGGAGACTTTAAACACTCTAGAATGATCTTTCCTTCAACGATTTGATCAAACGTAACTTGTTTAGTCTATTACTTCACCACGAAGTAACAATTTACTTTATTACTTCGTGAGAAAGTTATAGTTGGTCAAATGGGCCAACGGGCATCGTACGAACCAAAACGCACTCGATTAGTGTTAATAAGCTTAGATTATCCTTGGAAAGGTTAAGACTTGTGATAAAGAATATGAAGTTCCGTACAACAAGTCGTGGCCAAAAAAACTAACTATGGAGACTTTAAACACTCTAGAATGATCTTTCGTTCAACGATTTGATCAAACGTAACTCGCTTAGTCTATTACTTCACCACGAAGTAGCAATTTACTTTGTTACTTCGTGAGAAAGTTATAGTTGGTCAAATGGGCCAACGGGCATCGTACGAACCAAAACGCACTCGATTAGTGTTAATAAGCTTAGATTATCCTTGGGAAGGTTAAGACTTGTGATAAAGAATATGAAGTTCCATACAACAAGTTGTGGCCAAAAAAACTAAGTATGGAGACATTAAACACTCTAGAATAATCTTTCCTTCAACGATTTGATCAAACGTAACTCGCTTAGTCTATTACTTCACCACGAAGTAACAGTTTACTTTGTTACTTCGTGAGAAAGTAATAGTTGGTCAAATGGGCCCACGGGCATCGTACGAACCAAAACGCACTCGATTACTGTTAATAAGCTTAGATTATCCTTGGTAAGGTTAAGACTTGTGACAAAGAATATGAAGTTCCATACAACAAGTCATGGCCAAAAAAACAAAGTATGGAGACTTTAAACACTCTAGAATGATCTTTCCTTCAACGATTTGATCAAACGTAACTCACTTAGTCTATTACTTCACCACGAAGTAACAGTATCATGTTACTTCGTGAGAAAGTAATATTTGGTCAAATGGGCCAACATGTATCGTACGAACCAAAACGCACTCGATTAGTGTTAATAAGCTTAGATTATCCTTGGGAAGGTTAAGACTTGTGATCAAGAATATAAAGTTCCATACAACGAGTCGTGGCCAAAAAAACTAAGTATGGAGACTTTAAACACTCTAGAATGATCTTTCCTTCAACGATTTGATCAAACGTAACTTGTTTAGTCTATTACTTCACCACGAAGTAACAATTTACGTTATTACTTCGTGAGAAAGTTATAGTTGGTCAAATGGGCCAACGGGCATCGTACGAACCAAAACGCACTCGATTAGTGTTAATAAGCTTAGATTATCCTTGGAAAGGTTAAGACTTGTGATAAAGAATATGAAGTTCCGTACAACAAGTCGTGGCCAAAAAAACTAACTATGGAGACTTTAAACACTCTAGAATGATCTTTCGTTCAACGATTTGATCAAACGTAACTCGCTTAGTCTATTACTTCACCACGAAGTAGCAATTTACTTTGTTACTTCGTGAGAAAGTTATAGTTGGTCAAATGGGCCAACGGGCATCGTACGAACCAAAACGCACTCGATTAGTGTTAATAAGCTTAGATTATCCTTGGGAAGGTTAAGACTTGTGATAAAGAATATGAAGTTCCATACAACAAGTCGTGGCCAAAAAAACTAAGTATGGAGACTTTAAACACTCTAGCATGATCTTTCCTTCAACGATTTGATCAAACGTAACTCGCTTAGTCTATTACTTCACCACGAAGTAACAATTTACTTTGTTACTTCGTGAGAAAGTAATAGTTGGTCAAATGGGCCAACGGGCATCGTACGAACCAAAAAGCACTCGATTACTGTTAATAAGCTTAGATTATCCTTGGTAAGGTTAAGACTTGTGATAAAGAATATGAAGTTCCATACAACAAGTCATGGCCAAAAAAACAAAGTATGGAGACTTTAAACACTCTAGAATGATCTTTCCTTCAACGATTTGATCAAACGTAACTCACTTAGTCTATTACTTCACCACGAAGTAACAGTATCATGTTACTTCGTGAGAAAGTAATATTTGGTCAAATGGGCCAACATGTATCGTACGAACAAAAACGCACTCGATTAGTGTTAATAAGCTTAGATTATCCTTGGGAAGGTTAAGACTTGTGATCAAGAATATAAAGTTCCATACAACGAGTCGTGGCCAAAAAAACTAAGTATGGAGACTTTAAACACTCTAGAATGATCTTTCTTTCAACGATTTGATCAAACGTAACTCGCTTAGTCTATTACTTCACCACGAAGTAACAATTTACTTTGTTACTTCGTGAGAAAGTAATAGTTGGTCAAATGGGCCAACGGGCATCGTACGAACCAAAAAGCACTCGATTACTGTTAATAAGCTTAGATTATCCTTGGTAAGGTTAAGACTTGTGATAAAGAATATGAAGTTCCATACAACAAGTCATGGCCAAAAAAACAAAGTATGGAGACTTTAAACACTCTAGAATGATCTTTCCTTCAACGATTTGATCAAACGTAACTCACTTAGTCTATTACTTCACCACGAAGTAACAGTATCATGTTACTTCGTGAGAAAGTAATATTTGGTCAAATGGGCCAACATGTATCGTACGAACCAAAACGCACTCGATTAGTGTTACTAAGCTTAGATTATCCTTGGGAAGGTTAAGACTTGTGATCAAGAATATAAAGTTCCATACAACGAGTCGTGGCCAAAAAAACTAAGTATGGAGACTTTAAACACTCTAGAATGATCTTTCCTTCAACGATTTGATCAAACGTAACTTGTTTAGTCTATTACTTCACCACGAAGTAACAATTTACTTTGTTACTTCGTGAGAAAGTAATAGTTGGTCAAATGGGCCCACGGGCATCGTACGAACCAAAACGCACTCGATTACTGTTAATAAGCTTAGATTATCCTTGGTAAGGTTAAGACTTGTGACAAAGAATATGAAGTTCCATACAACAAGTCATGGCCAAAAAAACAAGTATGGAGACTTTAAACACTCTAGAATGATCTTTCCTTCAACGATTTGATCAAACGTAACTCACTTAGTCTATTACTTCACCACGAAGTAACAGTATCATGTTACTTCGTGAGAAAGTAATATTTGGTCAAATGGGCCAACATGTATCGTACGAACCAAAACGCACTCGATTAGTGTTAATAAGCTTAGATTATCCTTGGGAAGGTTAAGACTTGTGATCAAGAATATAAAGTTCCATACAACGAGTCGTGGCCAAAAAAACTAAGTATGGAGACTTTAAACACTCTAGAATGATCTTTCCTTCAACGATTTGATCAAACGTAACTTGTTTAGTCTATTACTTCACCACGAAGTAACAATTTACGTTATTACTTCGTGAGAAAGTTATAGTTGGTCAAATGGGCCAACGGGCATCGTACGAACCAAAACGCACTCGATTAGTGTTAATAAGCTTAGATTATCCTTGGAAAGGTTAAGACTTGTGATAAAGAATATGAAGTTCCGTACAACAAGCCGTGGCCAAAAAAACTAACTATGGAGACTTTAAACACTCTAGAATGATCTTTCGTTCAACGATTTGATCAAACGTAACTCGCTTAGTCTATTACTTCACCACGAAGTAGCAATTTACTTTGTTACTTCGTGAGAAAGTTATAGTTGGTCAAATGGGCCAACGGGCATCGTACGAACCAAAACGCACTCGATTAGTGTTAATAAGCTTAGATTATCCTTGGGAAGGTTAAGACTTGTGATAAAGAATATGAAGTTCCATACAACAAGTTGTGGCCAAAAAAACTAAGTATGGAGACATTAAACACTCTAGAATAATCTTTCCTTCAACGATTTGATCAAACGTAACTCGCTTAGTCTATTACTTCACCACGAAGTAACAGTTTACTTTGTTACTTCGTGAGAAAGTAATAGTTGGTCAAATGGGCCCACGGGCATCGTACGAACCAAAACGCACTCGATTACTGTTAATAAGCTTAGATTATCCTTGGTAAGGTTAAGACTTGTGACAAAGAATATGAAGTTCCATACAACAAGTCATGGCCAAAAAAACAAAGTATGGAGACTTTAAACACTCTAGAATGATCTTTCCTTCAACGATTTGATCAAACGTAACTCACTTAGTCTATTACTTCACCACGAAGTAACAGTATCATGTTACTTCGTGAGAAAGTAATATTTGGTCAAATGGGCCAACATGTATCGTACGAACCAAAACGCACTCGATTAGTGTTAATAAGCTTAGATTATCCTTGGGAAGGTTAAGACTTGTGATCAAGAATATAAAGTTCCATACAACGAGTCGTGGCCAAAAAAACTAAGTATGGAGACTTTAAACACTCTAGAATGATCTTTCCTTCAACGATTTGATCAAACGTAACTTGTTTAGTCTATTACTTCACCACGAAGTAACAATTTACGTTATTACTTCGTGAGAAAGTTATAGTTGGTCAAATGGGCCAACGGGCATCGTACGAACCAAAACGCACTCGATTAGTGTTAATAAGCTTAGATTATCCTTGGAAAGGTTAAGACTTGTGATAAAGAATATGAAGTTCCGTACAACAAGTCGTGGCCAAAAAAACTAACTATGGAGACTTTAAACACTCTAGAATGATCTTTCGTTCAACGATTTGATCAAACGTAACTCGCTTAGTCTATTACTTCACCACGAAGTAGCAATTTACTTTGTTACTTCGTGAGAAAGTTATAGTTGGTCAAATGGGCCAACGGGCATCGTACGAACCAAAACGCACTCGATTAGTGTTAATAAGCTTAGATTATCCTTGGGAAGGTTAAGACTTGTGATAAAGAATATGAAGTTCCATACAACAAGTCGTGGCCAAAAAAACTAAGTATGGAGACTTTAAACACTCTAGAATGATCTTTCCTTCAACGATTTGATCAAACGTAACTCGCTTAGTCTATTACTTCACCACGAAGTAACAGTTTACTTTGTTACTTCGTGAGAAAGTAATAATTGGTCAAATGGGCCAACGGGCATCGTACGAACCAAAACGCACTCGATTACTGTTAATAAGCTTAGATTATCCTTGGTAAGGTTAAGACTTGTGACAAAGAATATGAAGTTCCATACAACAAGTCATGGCCAAAAAAACAAAGTATGGAGACTTTAAACACTCTAGAATGATCTTTCCTTCAACGATTTGATCAAACGTAACTCACTTAGTCTATTACTTCACCACGAAGTAGCAATTTACTTTGTTACTTCGTGAGAAAGTTATAGTTGGTCAAATGGGCCAACGGGCATCGTACGAACCAAAACGCACTCGATTAGTGTTAATAAGCTTAGATTATCCTTGGGAAGGTTAAGACTTGTGATAAAGAATATGAAGTTCCATACAACAAGTTGTGGCCAAAAAAACTAAGTATGGAGACATTAAACACTCTAGAATAATCTTTCCTTCAACGATTTGATCAAACGTAACTCGCTTAGTCTATTACTTCACCACGAAGTAACAGTTTACTTTGTTACTTCGTGAGAAAGTAATAGTTGGTCAAATGGGCCCACGGGCATCGTACGAACCAAAACGCACTCGATTACTGTTAATAAGCTTAGATTATCCTTGGTAAGGTTAAGACTTGTGACAAAGAATATGAAGTTCCATACAACAAGTCATGGCCAAAAAAACAAAGTATGGAGACTTTAAACACTCTAGAATGATCTTTCCTTCAACGATTTGATCAAACGTAACTCACTTAGTCTATTACTTCACCACGAAGTAACAGTATCATGTTACTTCGTGAGAAAGTAATATTTGGTCAAATGGGCCAACATGTATCGTACGAACCAAAACGCACTCGATTAGTGTTAATAAGCTTAGATTATCCTTGGGAAGGTTAAGACTTGTGATCAAGAATATAAAGTTCCATACAACGAGTCGTGGCCAAAAAAACTAAGTATGGAGACTTTAAACACTCTAGAATGATCTTTCCTTCAACGATTTGATCAAACGTAACTTGTTTAGTCTATTACTTCACCACGAAGTAACAATTTACGTTATTACTTCGTGAGAAAGTTATAGTTGGTCAAATGGGCCAACGGGCATCGTACGAACCAAAACGCACTCGATTAGTGTTAATAAGCTTAGATTATCCTTGGAAAGGTTAAGACTTGTGATAAAGAATATGAAGTTCCGTACAACAAGTCGTGGCCAAAAAAACTAACTATGGAGACTTTAAACACTCTAGAATGATCTTTCGTTCAACGATTTGATCAAACGTAACTCGCTTAGTCTATTACTTCACCACGAAGTAGCAATTTACTTTGTTACTTCGTGAGAAAGTTATAGTTGGTCAAATGGGCCAACGGGCATCGTACGAACCAAAACGCACTCGATTAGTGTTAATAAGCTTAGATTATCCTTGGGAAGGTTAAGACTTGTGATAAAGAATATGAAGTTCCATACAACAAGTCGTGGCCAAAAAAACTAAGTATGGAGACTTTAAACACTCTAGAATGATCTTTCGTTCAACGATTTGATCAAACGTAACTCGCTTAGTCTATTACTTCACCACGAAGTAGCAATTTACTTTGTTACTTCGTGAGAAAGTTATAGTTGGTCAAATGGGCCAACGGGCATCGTACGAACCAAAACGCACTCGATTAGTGTTAATAAGCTTAGATTATCCTTGGGAAGGTTAAGACTTGTGATAAAGAATATGAAGTTCCATACAACAAGTCGTGGCCAAAAAAACTAAGTACGGAGACTTTAAACACTCTAGAATGATCTTTCCTTCAACGATTTGATCAAACGTAACTCGCTTAGTCTATTACTTCACCACGAAGTAACAATTTACTTTGTTACTTCGTGAGAAAGTAATAATTGGTCAAATGGGCCAACGGGCATCGTACGAACCAAAAAGCACTCGATTACTGTTAATAAGCTTAGATTATCCTTGGTAAGGTTAAGACTTGTGATAAAGAATATGAAGTTCCATACAACAAGTCATGGCCAAAAAAACAAAGTATGGAGACTTTAAACACTCTAGAATGATCTTTCCTTCAACGATTTGATCAAACGTAACTCACTTAGTCTATTACTTCACCACGAAGTAACAGTATCATGTTACTTCGTGAGAAAGTAATATTTGGTCAAATGGGCCAACATGTATCGTACGAACCAAAACGCACTCGATTAGTGTTAATAAGCTTAGATTAGCCTTGGGAAGGTTAAGACTTGTGATCAAGAATATAAAGTTCCATACAACGAGTCGTGGCCAAAAAAACTAAGTATGGAGACTTTAAACACTCTAGAATGATCTTTCCTTCAACGATTTGATCAAACGTAACTTGTTTAGTCTATTACTTCACCACGAAGTAACAATTTACGTTATTACTTCGTGAGAAAGTTATAGTTGGTCAAATGGGCCAACGGGCATCGTACGAACCAAAACGCACTCGATTAGTGTTAATAAGCTTAGATTATCCTTGGAAAGGTTAAGACTTGTGATAAAGAATATGAAGTTCCGTACAACAAGTCGTGGCCAAAAAAACTAACTATGGAGACTTTAAACACTCTAGAATGATCTTTCGTTCAACGATTTGATCAAACGTAACTCGCTTAGTCTATTACTTCACCACGAAGTAGCAATTTACTTTGTTACTTCGTGAGAAAGTTATAGTTGGTCAAATGGGCCAACGGGCATCGTACGAACCAAAACGCACTCGATTAGTGTGAATAAGCTTAGATTATCCTTGGGAAGGTTAAGACTTGTGATAAAGAATATGAAGTTCCATACAACAAGTCGTGGCCAAAAAAACAAAGTATGGAGACTTTAAACACTCTAGAATAATCTTTCCTTCAACGATTTGATCAAACGTAACTCGCTTAGTCTATTACTTCACCACGAAGTAACAGTTTACTTTGTTACTTCGTGAGAAAGTAATAGTTGGTCAAATGGGCCCACGGGCATCGTACGAACCAAAACGCACTCGATTACTGTTAATAAGCTTAGATTATCCTTGGTAAGGTTAAGACTTGTGACAAAGAATATGAAGTTCCATACAACAAGTCATGGCCAAAAAAACAAAGTATGGAGACTTTAAACACTCTAGAATGATCTTTCCTTCAACGATTTGATCAAACGTAACTCACTTAGTCTATTACTTCACCACGAAGTAACAGTATCATGTTACTTCGTGAGAAAGTAATATTTGGTCAAATGGGCCAACATGTATCGTACGAACCAAAACGCACTCGATTAGTGTTAATAAGCTTAGATTATCCTTGGGAAGGTTAAGACTTGTGATCAAGAATATAAAGTTCCATACAACGAGTCGTGGCCAAAAAAACTAAGTATGGAGACTTTAAACACTCTAGAATGATCTTTCCTTCAACGATTTGATCAAACGTAACTTGTTTAGTCTATTACTTCACCACGAAGTAACAATTTACGTTATTACTTCGTGAGAAAGTTATAGTTGGTCAAATGGGCCAACGGGCATCGTACGAACCAAAACGCACTCGATTAGTGTTAATAAGCTTAGATTATCCTTGGAAAGGTTAAGACTTGTGATAAAGAATATGAAGTTCCGTACAACAAGTCGTGGCCAAAAAAACTAACTATGGAGACTTTAAACACTCTAGAATGATCTTTCGTTCAACGATTTGATCAAACGTAACTCGCTTAGTCTATTACTTCACCACGAAGTAGCAATTTACTTTGTTACTTCGTGAGAAAGTTATAGTTGGTCAAATGGGCCAACGGGCATCGTACGAACCAAAACGCACTCGATTAGTGTTAATAAGCTTAGATTATCCTTGGGAAGGTTAAGACTTGTGATAAAGAATATGAAGTTCCATACAACAAGTCGTGGCCAAAAAAACTAAGTATGGAGACTTTAAACACTCTAGAATGATCTTTCCTTCAACGATTTGATCAAACGTAACTCGCTTAGTCTATTACTTCACCACGAAGTAACAATTTACTTTGTTACTTCGTGAGAAAGTAATAGTTGGTCAAATGGGCCAACGGGCATCGTACGAACCAAAAAGCACTCGATTACTGTTAATAAGCTTAGATTATCCTTGGTAAGGTTAAGACTTGTGATAAAGAATATGAAGTTCCATACAACAAGTCATGGCCAAAAAAACAAAGTATGGAGACTTTAAACACTCTAGAATGATCTTTCCTTCAACGATTTGATCAAACGTAACTCACTTAGTCTATTACTTCACCACGAAGTAACAGTATCATGTTACTTCGTGAGAAAGTAATATTTGGTCAAATGGGCCAACATGTATCGTACGAACCAAAACGCACTCGATTAGTGTTAATAAGCTTAGATTATCCTTGGGAAGGTTAAGACTTGTGATCAAGAATATAAAGTTCCATACAACGAGTCGTGGCCAAAAAAACTAAGTATGGAGACTTTAAACACTCTAGAATGATCTTTCCTTCAACGATTTGATCAAACGTAACTTGTTTAGTCTATTACTTCACCACGAAGTAACAATTTACGTTATTACTTCGTGAGAAAGTTATAGTTGGTCAAATGGGCCAACGGGCATCGTACGAACCAAAACGCACTCGATTAGTGTTAATAAGCTTAGATTATCCTTGGAAAGGTTAAGACTTGTGATAAAGAATATGAAGTTCCGTACAACAAGTCGTGGCCAAAAAAACTAACTATGGAGACTTTAAACACTCTAGAATGATCTTTCGTTCAACGATTTGATCAAACGTAACTCGCTTAGTCTATTACTTCACCACGAAGTAGCAATTTACTTTGTTACTTCGTGAGAAAGTTATAGTTGGTCAAATGGGCCAACGGGCATCGTACGAACCAAAACGCACTCGATTAGTGTTAATAAGCTTAGATTATCCTTGGGAAGGTTAAGACTTGTGATAAAGAATATGAAGTTCCATACAACAAGTCGTGGCCAAAAAAACGAAGTATGGAGACTTTAAACACTCTAGAATGATCTTTCCTTCAACGATTTGATCAAACGTAACTCGCTTAGTCTATTACTTCACCACGAAGTAACAATTTACTTTGTTACTTCGTGAGAAAGTAATAGTTGGTCAAATGGGCCAACGGGCATCGTACGAACCAAAAAGCACTCGATTACTGTTAATAAGCTTAGATTATCCTTGGTAAGGTTAAGACTTGTGATAAAGAATATGAAGTTCCATACAACAAGTCATGGCCAAAAAAACAAAGTATGGAGACTTTAAACACTCTAGAATGATCTTTCCTTCAACGATTTGATCAAACGTAACTCACTTAGTCTATTACTTCACCACGAAGTAACAGTATCATGTTACTTCGTGAGAAAGTAATATTTGGTCAAATGGGCCAACATGTATCGTACGAACCAAAACGCACTCGATTAGTATTAATAAGCTTAGATTATCCTTGGGAAGGTTAAGACTTGTGATCAAGAATATAAAGTTCCATACAACGAGTCGTGGCCAAAAAAACTAAGTATGGAGACTTTAAACACTCTAGAATGATCTTTCCTTCAACGATTTGATCAAACGTAACTTGTTTAGTCTATTACTTCACCACGAAGTAACAATTTACGTTATTACTTCGCGAGAAAGTTATAGTTGGTCAAATGGGCCAACGGGCATCGTACGAACCAAAACGCACTCGATTAGTGTTAATAAGCTTAGATTATCCTTGGAAAGGTTAAGACTTGTGATAAAGAATATGAAGTTCCGTACAACAAGTCGTGGCCAAAAAAACTAACTATGGAGACTTTAAACACTCTAGAATGATCTTTCGTTCAACGATTTGATCAAACGTAACTCGCTTAGTCTATTACTTCACCACGAAGTAGCAATTTACTTTGTTACTTCGTGAGAAAGTTATAGTTGGTCAAATGGGCCAACGGGCATCGTACGAACCAAAACGCACTCGATTAGTGTTAATAAGCTTAGATTATCCTTGGGAAGGTTAAGACTTGTGATAAAGAATATGAAGTTCCATACAACAAGTCGTGGCCAAAAAAACTAAGTATGGAGACTTTAAACACTCTAGAATGATCTTTCTTTCAACGATTTGATCAAACGTAACTCGCTTAGTCTATTACTTCACCACGAAGTAACAATTTACTTTGTTACTTCGTGAGAAAGTAATAGTTGGTCAAATGGGCCAACGGGCATCGTACGAACCAAAAAGCACTCGATTACTGTTAATAAGCTTAGATTATCCTTGGTAAGGTTAAGACTTGTGATAAAGAATATGAAGTTCCATACAACAAGTCATGGCCAAAAAAACAAAGTATGGAGACTTTAAACACTCTAGAATGATCTTTCCTTCAACGATTTGATCAAACGTAACTCACTTAGTCTATTACTTCACCACGAAGTAACAGTATCATGTTACTTCGTGAGAAAGTAATATTTGGTCAAATGGGCCAACATGTATCGTACGAACCAAAACGCACTCGATTAGTGTTACTAAGCTTAGATTATCCTTGGGAAGGTTAAGACTTGTGATCAAGAATATAAAGTTCCATACAACGAGTCGTGGCCAAAAAAACTAAGTATGGAGACTTTAAACACTCTAGAATGATCTTTCCTTCAACGATTTGATCAAACGTAACTTGTTTAGTCTATTACTTCACCACGAAGTAACAATTTACTTTGTTACTTCGTGAGAAAGTAATAGTTGGTCAAATGGGCCCACGGGCATCGTACGAACCAAAACGCACTCGATTACTGTTAATAAGCTTAGATTATCCTTGGTAAGGTTAAGACTTGTGACAAAGAATATGAAGTTCCATACAACAAGTCATGGCCAAAAAAACAAGTATGGAGACTTTAAACACTCTAGAATGATCTTTCCTTCAACGATTTGATCAAACGTAACTCACTTAGTCTATTACTTCACCACGAAGTAACAGTATCATGTTACTTCGTGAGAAAGTAATATTTGGTCAAATGGGCCAACATGTATCGTACGAACCAAAACGCACTCGATTAGTGTTAATAAGCTTAGATTATCCTTGGGAAGGTTAAGACTTGTGATCAAGAATATAAAGTTCCATACAACGAGTCGTGGCCAAAAAAACTAAGTATGGAGACTTTAAACACTCTAGAATGATCTTTCCTTCAACGATTTGATCAAACGTAACTTGTTTAGTCTATTACTTCACCACGAAGTAACAATTTACGTTATTACTTCGTGAGAAAGTTATAGTTGGTCAAATGGGCCAACGGGCATCGTACGAACCAAAACGCACTCGATTAGTGTTAATAAGCTTAGATTATCCTTGGAAAGGTTAAGACTTGTGATAAAGAATATGAAGTTCCGTACAACAAGTCGTGGCCAAAAAAACTAACTATGGAGACTTTAAACACTCTAGAATGATCTTTCCTTCAACGATTTGATCAAACGTAACTCGCTTAGTCTATTACTTCACCACGAAGTAACAATTTACTTTGTTACTTCGTGAGAAAGTAATAGTTGGTCAAATGGGCCAACGGGCATCGTACGAACCAAAAAGCACTCGATTACTGTTAATAAGCTTAGATTATCCTTGGTAAGGTTAAGACTTGTGATAAAGAATATGAAGTTCCATACAACAAGTCATGGCCAAAAAAACAAAGTATGGAGACTTTAAACACTCTAGAATGATCTTTCCTTCAACGATTTGATCAAACGTAACTCACTTAGTCTATTACTTCACCACGAAGTAACAGTATCATGTTACTTCGTGAGAAAGTAATATTTGGTCAAATGGGCCAACATGTATCGTACGAACCAAAACGCACTCGATTAGTGTTACTAAGCTTAGATTATCCTTGGGAAGGTTAAGACTTGTGATCAAGAATATAAAGTTCCATACAACGAGTCGTGGCCAAAAAAACTAAGTATGGAGACTTTAAACACTCTAGAATGATCTTTCCTTCAACGATTTGATCAAACGTAACTTGTTTAGTCTATTACTTCACCACGAAGTAACAATTTACTTTGTTACTTCGTGAGAAAGTAATAGTTGGTCAAATGGGCCCACGGGCATCGTACGAACCAAAACGCACTCGATTACTGTTAATAAGCTTAGATTATCCTTGGTAAGGTTAAGACTTGTGACAAAGAATATGAAGTTCCATACAACAAGTCATGGCCAAAAAAACAAGTATGGAGACTTTAAACACTCTAGAATGATCTTTCCTTCAACGATTTGATCAAACGTAACTCACTTAGTCTATTACTTCACCACGAAGTAACAGTATCATGTTACTTCGTGAGAAAGTAATATTTGGTCAAATGGGCCAACATGTATCGTACGAACCAAAACGCACTCGATTAGTGTTAATAAGCTTAGATTATCCTTGGGAAGGTTAAGACTTGTGATCAAGAATATAAAGTTCCATACAACGAGTCGTGGCCAAAAAAACTAAGTATGGAGACTTTAAACACTCTAGAATGATCTTTCCTTCAACGATTTGATCAAACGTAACTTGTTTAGTCTATTACTTCACCACGAAGTAACAATTTACGTTATTACTTCGTGAGAAAGTTATAGTTGGTCAAATGGGCCAACGGGCATCGTACGAACCAAAACGCACTCGATTAGTGTTAATAAGCTTAGATTATCCTTGGAAAGGTTAAGACTTGTGATAAAGAATATGAAGTTCCGTACAACAAGTCGTGGCCAAAAAAACTAAGTATGGAGACTTTAAACACTCTAGAATGATCTTTCCTTCAACGATTTGATCAAACGTAACTCGCTTAGTCTATTACTTCACCACGAAGTAGCAATTTACTTTGTTACTTCGTGAGAAAGTTATAGTTGGTCAAATGGGCCAACGGGCATCGTACGAACCAAAACGCACTCGATTAGTGTTGTTAATAAGCTTAGATTATCCTTGGGAAGGTTAAGACTTGTGATAAAGAATATGAAGTTCCATACAACAAGTTGTGGCCAAAAAAACTAAGTATGGAGACATTAAACACTCTAGAATAATCTTTCCTTCAACGATTTGATCAAACGTAACTCGCTTAGTCTATTACTTCACCATGAAGTAACAGTTTACTTTGTTACTTCGTGAGAAAGTAATAGTTGGTCAAATGGGCCCACGGGCATCGTACGAACCAAAACGCACTCGATTACTGTTAATAAGCTTAGATTATCCTTGGTAAGGTTAAGACTTGTGACAAAGAATATGAAGTTCCATACAACAAGTCATGGCCAAAAAAACAAAGTATGGAGACTTTAAACACTCTAGAATGATCTTTCCTTCAACGATTTGATCAAACGTAACTCACTTAGTCTATTACTTCACCACGAAGTAACAGTATCATGTTACTTCGTGAGAAAGTAATATTTGGTCAAATGGGCCAACATGTATCGTACGAACCAAAACGCACTCGATTAGTATTAATAAGCTTAGATTATCCTTGGGAAGGTTAAGACTTGTGATCAAGAATATAAAGTTCCATACAACGAGTCGTGGCCAAAAAAACTAAGTATGGAGACTTTAAATACTCTAGAATGATCTTTCCTTCAACGATTTGATCAAACGTAACTTGTTTAGTCTATTACTTCACCACGAAGTAACAATTTACGTTATTACTTCGCGAGAAAGTTATAGTTGGTCAAATGGGCCAACGGGCATCGTACGAACCAAAACGCACTCGATTAGTGTTAATAAGCTTAGATTATCCTTGGAAAGGTTAAGACTTGTGATAAAGAATATGAAGTTCCGTACAACAAGTCGTGGCCAAAAAAACTAACTATGGAGACTTTAAACACTCTAGAATGATCTTTCGTTCAACGATTTGATCAAACGTAACTCGCTTAGTCTATTACTTCACCACGAAGTAGCAATTTACTTTGTTACTTCGTGAGAAAGTTATAGTTGGTCAAATGGGCCAACGGGCATCGTACGAACCAAAACGCACTCGATTAGTGTTAATAAGCTTAGATTATCCTTGGGAAGGTTAAGACTTGTGATAAAGAATATGAAGTTCCATACAACAAGTCGTGGCCAAAAAAACTAAGTATGGAGACTTTAAACACTCTAGAATGATCTTTCTTTCAACGATTTGATCAAACGTAACTCGCTTAGTCTATTACTTCACCACGAAGTAACAATTTACTTTGTTACTTCGTGAGAAAGTAATAGTTGGTCAAATGGGCCAACGGGCATCGTACGAACCAAAAAGCACTCGATTACTGTTAATAAGCTTAGATTATCCTTGGTAAGGTTAAGACTTGTGATAAAGAATATGAAGTTCCATACAACAAGTCATGGCCAAAAAAACAAAGTATGGAGACTTTAAACACTCTAGAATGATCTTTCCTTCAACGATTTGATCAAACGTAACTCACTTAGTCTATTACTTCACCACGAAGTAACAATATCATGTTACTTCGTGAGAAAGTAATATTTGGTCAAATGGGCCAACATGTATCGTACGAACCAAAACGCACTCGATTAGTGTTAATAAGCTTAGATTATCCTTGGGAAGGTTAAGACTTGTGATCAAGAATATAAAGTTCCATACAACGAGTCGTGGCCAAAAAAACTAAGTATGGAGACTTTAAACACTCTAGAATGATCTTTCCTTCAACGATTTGATCAAACGTAACTTGTTTAGTCTATTACTTCACCACGAAGTAACAATTTACTTTGTTACTTCGTGAGAAAGTAATAGTTGGTCAAATGGGCCCACGGGCATCGTACGAACCAAAACGCACTCGATTACTGTTAATAAGCTTAGATTATCCTTGGTAAGGTTAAGACTTGTGACAAAGAATATGAAGTTCCATACAACAAGTCATGGCCAAAAAAACAAGTATGGAGACTTTAAACACTCTAGAATGATCTTTCCTTCAACGATTTGATCAAACGTAACTCACTTAGTCTATTACTTCACCACGAAGTAACAGTATCATGTTACTTCGTGAGAAAGTAATATTTGGTCAAATGGGCCAACATGTATCGTACGAACCAAAACGCACTCGATTAGTGTTAATAAGCTTAGATTATCCTTGGGAAGGTTAAGACTTGTGATCAAGAATATAAAGTTCCATACAACGAGTCGTGGCCAAAAAAACTAAGTATGGAGACTTTAAACACTCTAGAATGATCTTTCCTTCAACGATTTGATCAAACGTAACTTGTTTAGTCTATTACTTCACCACGAAGTAACAATTTACGTTATTACTTCGTGAGAAAGTTATAGTTGGTCAAATGGGCCAACGGGCATCGTACGAACCAAAACGCACTCGATTAGTGTTAATAAGCTTAGATTATCCTTGGAAAGGTTAAGACTTGTGATAAAGAATATGAAGTTCCGTACAACAAGTCGTGGCCAAAAAAACTAACTATGGAGACTTTAAACACTCTAGAATGATCTTTCCTTCAACGATTTGATCAAACGTAACTCGCTTAGTCTATTACTTCACCACGAAGTAGCAATTTACTTTGTTACTTCGTGAGAAAGTTATAGTTGGTCAAATGGGCCAACGGGCATCGTACGAACCAAAACGCACTCGATTAGTGTTGTTAATAAGCTTAGATTATCCTTGGGAAGGTTAAGACTTGTGATAAAGAATATGAAGTTCCATACAACAAGTTGTGGCCAAAAAAACTAAGTATGGAGACATTAAACACTCTAGAATAATCTTTCCTTCAACGATTTGATCAAACGTAACTCGCTTAGTCTATTACTTCACCACGAAGTAACAGTTTACTTTGTTACTTCGTGAGAAAGTAATAGTTGGTCAAATGGGCCCACGGGCATCGTACGAACCAAAACGCACTCGATTACTGTTAATAAGCTTAGATTATCCTTGGTAAGGTTAAGACTTGTGACAAATAATATGAAGTTCCATACAACAAGTCATGGCCAAAAAAACAAAGTATGGAGACTTTAAACACTCTAGAATGATCTTTCCTTCAACGATTTGATCAAACGTAACTCACTTAGTCTATTACTTCACCACGAAGTAACAGTATCATGTTACTTCGTGAGAAAGTAATATTTGGTCAAATGGGCCAACATGTATCGTACGAACCAAAACGCACTCGATTAGTGTTAATAAGCTTAGATTATCCTTGGGAAGGTTAAGACTTGTGATCAAGAATATAAAGTTCCATACAACGAGTCGTGGCCAAAAAAACTAAGTATGGAGACTTTAAACACTCTAGAATGATCTTTCCTTCAACGATTTGATCAAACGTAACTTGTTTAGTCTATTACTTCACCACGAAGTAACAATTTACGTTATTACTTCGTGAGAAAGTTATAGTTGGTCAAATGGGCCAACGGGCATCGTACGAACCAAAACGCACTCGATTAGTGTTAATAAGCTTAGATTATCCTTGGAAAGGTTAAGACTTGTGATAAAGAATATGAAGTTCCGTACAACAAGTCGTGGCCAAAAAAACTAACTATGGAGACTTTAAACACTCTAGAATGATCTTTCGTTCAACGATTTGATCAAACGTAACTCGCTTAGTCTATTACTTCACCACGAAGTAGCAATTTACTTTGTTACTTCGTGAGAAAGTTATAGTTGGTCAAATGGGCCAACGGGCATCGTACGAACCAAAACGCACTCGATTAGTGTTAATAAGCTTAGATTATCCTTGGGAAGGTTAAGACTTGTGATAAAGAATATGAAGTTCCATACAACAAGTCGTGGCCAAAAAAACTAAGTATGGAGACTTTAAACACTCTAGAATGATCTTTCCTTCAACGATTTGATCAAACGTAACTCGCTTAGTCTATTACTTCACCACGAAGTAACAATTTACTTTGTTACTTCGTGAGAAAGTAATAGTTGGTCAAATGGGCCAACGGGCATCGTACGAACCAAAAAGCACTCGATTACTGTTAATAAGCTTAGATTATCCTTGGTAAGGTTAAGACTTGTGATAAAGAATATGAAGTTCCATACAACAAGTCATGGCCAAAAAAACAAAGTATGGAGACTTTAAATACTCTAGAATGATCTTTCCTTCAACGATTTGATCAAACGTAACTCACTTAGTCTATTACTTCACCACGAAGTAACAGTATCATGTTACTTCGTGAGAAAGTAATATTTGGTCAAATGGGCCAACATGTATCGTACGAACCAAAACGCACTCGATTAGTGTTAATAAGCTTAGATTATCCTTGGGAAGGTTAAGACTTGTGATCAAGAATATAAAGTTCCATACAACGAGTCGTGGCCAAAAAAACTAAGTATGGAGACTTTAAACACTCTAGAATGATCTTTCCTTCAACGATTTGATCAAACGTAACTTGTTTAGTCTATTACTTCATCACGAAGTAACAATTTACGTTATTACTTCGTGAGAAAGTTATAGTTGGTCAAATGGGCCAACGGGCATCGTACGAACCAAAACGCACTCGATTAGTGTTAATAAGCTTAGATTATCCTTGGAAAGGTTAAGACTTGTGATAAAGAATATGAAGTTCCGTACAACAAGTCGTGGCCAAAAAAACTAACTATGGAGACTTTAAACACTCTAGAATGATCTTTCGTTCAACGATTTGATCAAACGTAACTCGCTTAGTCTATTACTTCACCACGAAGTAGCAATTTACTTTGTTACTTCGTGAGAAAGTTATAGTTGGTCAAATGGGCCAACGGGCATCGTACGAACCAAAACGCACTCGATTAGTGTTAATAAGCTTAGATTATCCTTGGGAAGGTTAAGACTTGTGATAAAGAATATGAAGTTCCATACAACAAGTTGTGGCCAAAAAAACTAAGTATGGAGACATTAAACACTCTAGAATAATCTTTCCTTCAACGATTTGATCAAACGTAACTCGCTTAGTCTATTACTTCACCACGAAGTAACAGTTTACTTTGTTACTTCGTGAGAAAGTAATAGTTGGTCAAATGGGCCCACGGGCATCGTACGAACCAAAACGCACTCGATTACTGTTAATAAGCTTAGATTATCCTTGGTAAGGTTAAGACTTGTGACAAAGAATATGAAGTTCCATACAACAAGTCATGGCCAAAAAAACAAAGTATGGAGACTTTAAACACTCTAGAATGATCTTTCCTTCAACGATTTGATCAAACGTAACTCACTTAGTCTATTACTTCACCACGAAGTAACAGTATCATGTTACTTCGTGAGAAAGTAATATTTGGTCAAATGGGCCAACATGTATCGTACGAACCAAAACGCACTCGATTAGTGTTAATAAGCTTAGATTATCCTTGGGAAGGTTAAGACTTGTGATCAAGAATATAAAGTTCCATACAACGAGTCGTGGCCAAAAAAACTAAGTATGGAGACTTTAAACACTCTAGAATGATCTTTCCTTCAACGATTTGATCAAATGTAACTCGCTTAGTCTATTACTTCACCACGAAGTAACAATTTACTTTGTTACTTCGTGAGAAAGTAATAGTTGGTCAAATGGGCCAACGGGCATCGTACGAACCAAAAAGCACTCGATTACTGTTAATAAGCTTAGATTATCCTTGGTAAGGTTAAGACTTGTGACAAAGAATATGAAGTTCCATACAACAAGTCATGGCCAAAAAAACAAAGTATGGAGACTTTAAATACTCTAGAATGATCTTTCCTTCAACGATTTGATCAAACGTAACTCACTTAGTCTATTACTTCACCACGAAGTAACAGTATCATGTTACTTCGTGAGAAAGTAATATTTGGTCAAATGGGCCAACATGTATCGTACGAACCAAAACGCACTCGATTAGTATTAATAAGCTTAGATTATCCTTGGGAAGGTTAAGACTTGTGATCAAGAATATAAAGTTCCATACAACGAGTCGTGGCCAAAAAAACTAAGTATGGAGACTTTAAACACTCTAAAATGATCTTTCCTTCAACGATTTGATCAAACGTAACTTGTTTAGTCTATTACTTCACCACGAAGTAACAATTTACGTTATTACTTCGCGAGAAAGTTATAGTTGGTCAAATGGGCCAACGGGCATCGTACGAACCAAAACGCACTCGATTAGTGTTAATAAGCTTAGATTATCCTTGGAAAGGTTAAGACTTGTGATAAAGAATATGAAGTTCCGTACAACAAGTCGTGGCCAAAAAAACTAACTATGGAGACTTTAAACACTCTAGAATGATCTTTCGTTCAACGATTTGATCAAACGTAACTCGCTTAGTCTATTACTTCACCACGAAGTAGCAATTTACTTTGTTACTTCGTGAGAAAGTTATAGTTGGTCAAATGGGCCAACGGGCATCGTACGAACCAAAACGCACTCGATTAGTGTTAATAAGCTTAGATTATCCTTGGGAAGGTTAAGACTTGTGATAAAGAATATGAAGTTCCATACAACAAGTCGTGGCCAAAAAAACTAAGTATGGAGACTTTAAACACTCTAGAATGATCTTTCTTTCAACGATTTGATCAAACGTAACTCGCTTAGTCTATTACTTCACCACGAAGTAACAATTTACTTTGTTACTTCGTGAGAAAGTAATAGTTGGTCAAATGGGCCAACGGGCATCGTACGAACCAAAAAGCACTCGATTACTGTTAATAAGCTTAGATTATCCTTGGTAAGGTTAAGACTTGTGATAAAGAATATGAAGTTCCATACAACAAGTCATGGCCAAAAAAACAAAGTATGGAGACTTTAAACACTCTAGAATGATCTTTCCTTCAACGATTTGATCAAACGTAACTCACTTAGTCTATTACTTCACCACGAAGTAACAGTATCATGTTACTTCGTGAGAAAGTAATATTTGGTCAAATGGGCCAACATGTATCGTACGAACCAAAACGCACTCGATTAGTGTTAATAAGCTTAGATTATCCTTGGGAAGGTTAAGACTTGTGATCAAGAATATAAAGTTCCATACAACGAGTCGTGGCCAAAAAAACTAAGTATGGAGACTTTAAACACTCTAGAATGATCTTTCCTTCAACGATTTGATCAAACGTAACTTGTTTAGTCTATTACTTCACCACGAAGTAACAATTTACGTTATTACTTCGTGAGAAAGTTATAGTTGGTCAAATGGGCCAACGGGCATCGTACGAACCAAAACGCACTCGATTAGTGTTAATAAGCTTAGATTATCCTTGGAAAGGTTAAGACTTGTGATAAAGAATATGAAGTTCCGTACAACAAGTCGTGGCCAAAAAAACTAACTATGGAGACTTTAAACACTCTAGAATGATCTTTCGTTCAACGATTTGATCAAACGTAACTCGCTTAGTCTATTACTTCACCACGAAGTAGCAATTTACTTTGTTACTTCGTGAGAAAGTTATAGTTGGTCAAATGGGCCAACGGGCATCGTACGAACCAAAACGCACTCGATTAGTGTTAATAAGCTTAGATTATCCTTGGGAAGGTTAAGACTTGTGATAAAGAATATGAAGTTCCATACAACAAGTCGTGGCCAAAAAAACTAAGTATGGAGACTTTAAACACTCTAGAATGATCTTTCCTTCAACGATTTGATCAAACGTAACTCGCTTAGTCTATTACTTCACCACGAAGTAACAATTTACTTTGTTACTTCGTGAGAAAGTAATAGTTGGTCAAATGGGCCAACGGGCATCGTACGAACCAAAAAGCACTCGATTACTGTTAATAAGCTTAGATTATCCTTGGTAAGGTTAAGACTTGTGATAAAGAATATGAAGTTCCATACAACAAGTCATGGCCAAAAAAACAAAGTATGGAGACTTTAAATACTCTAGAATGATCTTTCCTTCAACGATTTGATCAAACGTAACTCACTTAGTCTATTACTTCACCACGAAGTAACAGTATCATGTTACTTCGTGAGAAAGTAATATTTGGTCAAATGGGCCAACATGTATCGTACGAACCAAAACGCACTCGATTAGTGTTAATAAGCTTAGATTATCCTTGGGAAGGTTAAGACTTGTGATCAAGAATATAAAGTTCCATACAACGAGTCGTGGCCAAAAAAACTAAGTATGGAGACTTTAAACACTCTAGAATGATCTTTCCTTCAACGATTTGATCAAACGTAACTTGTTTAGTCTATTACTTCATCACGAAGTAACAATTTACGTTATTACTTCGTGAGAAAGTTATAGTTGGTCAAATGGGCCAACGGGCATCGTACGAACCAAAACGCACTCGATTAGTGTTAATAAGCTTAGATTATCCTTGGAAAGGTTAAGACTTGTGATAAAGAATATGAAGTTCCGTACAACAAGTCGTGGCCAAAAAAACTAACTATGGAGACTTTAAACACTCTAGAATGATCTTTCGTTCAACGATTTGATCAAACGTAACTCGCTTAGTCTATTACTTCACCACGAAGTAGCAATTTACTTTGTTACTTCGTGAGAAAGTTATAGTTGGTCAAATGGGCCAACGGGCATCGTACGAACCAAAACGCACTCGATTAGTGTTAATAAGCTTAGATTATCCTTGGGAAGGTTAAGACTTGTGATAAAGAATATGAAGTTCCATACAACAAGTTGTGGCCAAAAAAACTAAGTATGGAGACATTAAACACTCTAGAATAATCTTTCCTTCAACGATTTGATCAAACGTAACTCGCTTAGTCTATTACTTCACCACGAAGTAACAGTTTACTTTGTTACTTCGTGAGAAAGTAATAGTTGGTCAAATGGGCCCACGGGCATCGTACGAACCAAAACGCACTCGATTACTGTTAATAAGCTTAGATTATCCTTGGTAAGGTTAAGACTTGTGACAAAGAATATGAAGTTCCATACAACAAGTCATGGCCAAAAAAACAAAGTATGGAGACTTTAAACACTCTAGAATGATCTTTCCTTCAACGATTTGATCAAACGTAACTCACTTAGTCTATTACTTCACCACGAAGTAACAGTATCATGTTACTTCGTGAGAAAGTAATATTTGGTCAAATGGGCCAACATGTATCGTACGAACCAAAACGCACTCGATTAGTGTTAATAAGCTTAGATTATCCTTGGGAAGGTTAAGACTTGTGATCAAGAATATAAAGTTCCATACAACGAGTCGTGGCCAAAAAAACTAAGTATGGAGACTTTAAACACTCTAGAATGATCTTTCCTTCAACGATTTGATCAAATGTAACTCGCTTAGTCTATTACTTCACCACGAAGTAACAATTTACTTTGTTACTTCGTGAGAAAGTAATAGTTGGTCAAATGGGCCAACGGGCATCGTACGAACCAAAAAGCACTCGATTACTGTTAATAAGCTTAGATTATCCTTGGTAAGGTTAAGACTTGTGACAAAGAATATGAAGTTCCATACAACAAGTCATGGCCAAAAAAACAAAGTATGGAGACTTTAAATACTCTAGAATGATCTTTCCTTCAACGATTTGATCAAACGTAACTCACTTAGTCTATTACTTCACCACGAAGTAACAGTATCATGTTACTTCGTGAGAAAGTAATATTTGGTCAAATGGGCCAACATGTATCGTACGAACCAAAACGCACTCGATTAGTATTAATAAGCTTAGATTATCCTTGGGAAGGTTAAGACTTGTGATCAAGAATATAAAGTTCCATACAACGAGTCGTGGCCAAAAAAACTAAGTATGGAGACTTTAAACACTCTAAAATGATCTTTCCTTCAACGATTTGATCAAACGTAACTTGTTTAGTCTATTACTTCACCACGAAGTAACAATTTACGTTATTACTTCGCGAGAAAGTTATAGTTGGTCAAATGGGCCAACGGGCATCGTACGAACCAAAACGCACTCGATTAGTGTTAATAAGCTTAGATTATCCTTGGAAAGGTTAAGACTTGTGATAAAGAATATGAAGTTCCGTACAACAAGTCGTGGCCAAAAAAACTAACTATGGAGACTTTAAACACTCTAGAATGATCTTTCGTTCAACGATTTGATCAAACGTAACTCGCTTAGTCTATTACTTCACCACGAAGTAGCAATTTACTTTGTTACTTCGTGAGAAAGTTATAGTTGGTCAAATGGGCCAACGGGCATCGTACGAACCAAAACGCACTCGATTAGTGTTAATAAGCTTAGATTATCCTTGGGAAGGTTAAGACTTGTGATAAAGAATATGAAGTTCCATACAACAAGTCGTGGCCAAAAAAACTAAGTATGGAGACTTTAAACACTCTAGAATGATCTTTCTTTCAACGATTTGATCAAACGTAACTCGCTTAGTCTATTACTTCACCACGAAGTAACAATTTACTTTGTTACTTCGTGAGAAAGTAATAGTTGGTCAAATGGGCCAACGGGCATCGTACGAACCAAAAAGCACTCGATTACTGTTAATAAGCTTAGATTATCCTTGGTAAGGTTAAGACTTGTGATAAAGAATATGAAGTTCCATACAACAAGTCGTGGCCAAAAAAACTAAGTATGGAGACTTTAAACACTCTAGAATGATCTTTCTTTCAACGATTTGATCAAACGTAACTCGCTTAGTCTATTACTTCACCACGAAGTAACAATTTACTTTGTTACTTCGTGAGAAAGTAATAGTTGGTCAAATGGGCCAACGGGCATCGTACGAACCAAAAAGCACTCGATTACTGTTAATAAGCTTAGATTATCCTTGGTAAGGTTAAGACTTGTGATAAAGAATATGAAGTTCCATACAACAAGTCATGGCCAAAAAAACAAAGTATGGAGACTTTAAACACTCTAGAATGATCTTTCCTTCAACGATTTGATCAAACGTAACTCACTTAGTCTATTACTTCACCACGAAGTAACAGTATCATGTTACTTCGTGAGAAAGTAATATTTGGTCAAATGGGCCAACATGTATCGTACGAACCAAAACGCACTCGATTAGTGTTAATAAGCTTAGATTATCCTTGGGAAGGTTAAGACTTGTGATCAAGAATATAAAGTTCCATACAACGAGTCGTGGCCAAAAAAACTAAGTATGGAGACTTTAAACACTCTAGAATGATCTTTCCTTCAACGATTTGATCAAACGTAACTTGTTTAGTCTATTACTTCACCACGAAGTAACAATTTACGTTATTACTTCGTGAGAAAGTTATAGTTGGTCAAATGGGCCAACGGGCATCGTACGAACCAAAACGCACTCGATTAGTGTTAATAAGCTTAGATTATCCTTGGAAAGGTTAAGACTTGTGATAAAGAATATGAAGTTCCGTACAACAAGTCGTGGCCAAAAAAACTAACTATGGAGACTTTAAACACTCTAGAATGATCTTTCGTTCAACGATTTGATCAAACGTAACTCGCTTAGTCTATTACTTCACCACGAAGTAGCAATTTACTTTGTTACTTCGTGAGAAAGTTATAGTTGGTCAAATGGGCCAACGGGCATCGTACGAACCAAAACGCACTCGATTAGTGTTAATAAGCTTAGATTATCCTTGGGAAGGTTAAGACTTGTGATAAAGAATATGAAGTTCCATACAACAAGTCGTGGCCAAAAAAACTAAGTATGGAGACTTTAAACACTCTAGAATGATCTTTCCTTCAACGATTTGATCAAACGTAACTCGCTTAGTCTATTACTTCACCACGAAGTAACAATTTACTTTGTTACTTCGTGAGAAAGTAATAGTTGGTCAAATGGGCCAACGGGCATCGTACGAACCAAAAAGCACTCGATTACTGTTAATAAGCTTAGATTATCCTTGGTAAGGTTAAGACTTGTGATAAAGAATATGAAGTTCCATACAACAAGTCATGGCCAAAAAAACAAAGTATGGAGACTTTAAATACTCTAGAATGATCTTTCCTTCAACGATTTGATCAAACGTAACTCACTTAGTCTATTACTTCACCACGAAGTAACAGTATCATGTTACTTCGTGAGAAAGTAATATTTGGTCAAATGGGCCAACATGTATCGTACGAACCAAAACGCACTCGATTAGTGTTAATAAGCTTAGATTATCCTTGGGAAGGTTAAGACTTGTGATCAAGAATATAAAGTTCCATACAACGAGTCGTGGCCAAAAAAACTAAGTATGGAGACTTTAAACACTCTAGAATGATCTTTCCTTCAACGATTTGATCAAACGTAACTTGTTTAGTCTATTACTTCATCACGAAGTAACAATTTACGTTATTACTTCGTGAGAAAGTTATAGTTGGTCAAATGGGCCAACGGGCATCGTACGAACCAAAACGCACTCGATTAGTGTTAATAAGCTTAGATTATCCTTGGAAAGGTTAAGACTTGTGATAAAGAATATGAAGTTCCGTACAACAAGTCGTGGCCAAAAAAACTAACTATGGAGACTTTAAACACTCTAGAATGATCTTTCGTTCAACGATTTGATCAAACGTAACTCGCTTAGTCTATTACTTCACCACGAAGTAGCAATTTACTTTGTTACTTCGTGAGAAAGTTATAGTTGGTCAAATGGGCCAACGGGCATCGTACGAACCAAAACGCACTCGATTAGTGTTAATAAGCTTAGATTATCCTTGGGAAGGTTAAGACTTGTGATAAAGAATATGAAGTTCCATACAACAAGTTGTGGCCAAAAAAACTAAGTATGGAGACATTAAACACTCTAGAATAATCTTTCCTTCAACGATTTGATCAAACGTAACTCGCTTAGTCTATTACTTCACCACGAAGTAACAGTTTACTTTGTTACTTCGTGAGAAAGTAATAGTTGGTCAAATGGGCCCACGGGCATCGTACGAACCAAAACGCACTCGATTACTGTTAATAAGCTTAGATTATCCTTGGTAAGGTTAAGACTTGTGACAAAGAATATGAAGTTCCATACAACAAGTCATGGCCAAAAAAACAAAGTATGGAGACTTTAAACACTCTAGAATGATCTTTCCTTCAACGATTTGATCAAACGTAACTCACTTAGTCTATTACTTCACCACGAAGTAACAGTATCATGTTACTTCGTGAGAAAGTAATATTTGGTCAAATGGGCCAACATGTATCGTACGAACCAAAACGCACTCGATTAGTGTTAATAAGCTTAGATTATCCTTGGGAAGGTTAAGACTTGTGATCAAGAATATAAAGTTCCATACAACGAGTCGTGGCCAAAAAAACTAAGTATGGAGACTTTAAACACTCTAGAATGATCTTTCCTTCAACGATTTGATCAAATGTAACTCGCTTAGTCTATTACTTCACCACGAAGTAACAATTTACTTTGTTACTTCGTGAGAAAGTAATAGTTGGTCAAATGGGCCAACGGGCATCGTACGAACCAAAAAGCACTCGATTACTGTTAATAAGCTTAGATTATCCTTGGTAAGGTTAAGACTTGTGACAAAGAATATGAAGTTCCATACAACAAGTCATGGCCAAAAAAACAAAGTATGGAGACTTTAAATACTCTAGAATGATCTTTCCTTCAACGATTTGATCAAACGTAACTCACTTAGTCTATTACTTCACCACGAAGTAACAGTATCATGTTACTTCGTGAGAAAGTAATATTTGGTCAAATGGGCCAACATGTATCGTACGAACCAAAACGCACTCGATTAGTATTAATAAGCTTAGATTATCCTTGGGAAGGTTAAGACTTGTGATCAAGAATATAAAGTTCCATACAACGAGTCGTGGCCAAAAAAACTAAGTATGGAGACTTTAAACACTCTAAAATGATCTTTCCTTCAACGATTTGATCAAACGTAACTTGTTTAGTCTATTACTTCACCACGAAGTAACAATTTACGTTATTACTTCGCGAGAAAGTTATAGTTGGTCAAATGGGCCAACGGGCATCGTACGAACCAAAACGCACTCGATTAGTGTTAATAAGCTTAGATTATCCTTGGAAAGGTTAAGACTTGTGATAAAGAATATGAAGTTCCGTACAACAAGTCGTGGCCAAAAAAACTAACTATGGAGACTTTAAACACTCTAGAATGATCTTTCGTTCAACGATTTGATCAAACGTAACTCGCTTAGTCTATTACTTCACCACGAAGTAGCAATTTACTTTGTTACTTCGTGAGAAAGTTATAGTTGGTCAAATGGGCCAACGGGCATCGTACGAACCAAAACGCACTCGATTAGTGTTAATAAGCTTAGATTATCCTTGGGAAGGTTAAGACTTGTGATAAAGAATATGAAGTTCCATACAACAAGTCGTGGCCAAAAAAACTAAGTATGGAGACTTTAAACACTCTAGAATGATCTTTCTTTCAACGATTTGATCAAACGTAACTCGCTTAGTCTATTACTTCACCACGAAGTAACAATTTACTTTGTTACTTCGTGAGAAAGTAATAGTTGGTCAAATGGGCCAACGGGCATCGTACGAACCAAAAAGCACTCGATTACTGTTAATAAGCTTAGATTATCCTTGGTAAGGTTAAGACTTGTGATAAAGAATATGAAGTTCCATACAACAAGTCATGGCCAAAAAAACAAAGTATGGAGACTTTAAACACTCTAGAATGATCTTTCCTTCAACGATTTGATCAAACGTAACTCACTTAGTCTATTACTTCACCACGAAGTAACAGTATCATGTTACTTCGTGAGAAAGTAATATTTGGTCAAATGGGCCAACATGTATCGTACGAACCAAAACGCACTCGATTAGTGTTAATAAGCTTAGATTATCCTTGGGAAGGTTAAGACTTGTGATCAAGAATATAAAGTTCCATACAACGAGTCGTGGCCAAAAAAACTAAGTATGGAGACTTTAAACACTCTAGAATGATCTTTCCTTCAACGATTTGATCAAACGTAACTTGTTTAGTCTATTACTTCACCACGAAGTAACAATTTACTTTGTTACTTCGTGAGAAAGTAATAGTTGGTCAAATGGGCCCACGGGCATCGTACGAACCAAAACGCACTCGATTACTGTTAATAAGCTTAGATTATCCTTGGTAAGGTTAAGACTTGTGACAAAGAATATGAAGTTCCATACAACAAGTCATGGCCAAAAAAACAAGTATGGAGACTTTAAACACTCTAGAATGATCTTTCCTTCAACGATTTGATCAAACGTAACTCACTTAGTCTATTACTTCACCACGAAGTAACAGTATCATGTTACTTCGTGAGAAAGTAATATTTGGTCAAATGGGCCAACATGTATCGTACGAACCAAAACGCACTCGATTAGTGTTAATAAGCTTAGATTATCCTTGGGAAGGTTAAGACTTGTGATCAAGAATATAAAGTTCCATACAACGAGTCGTGGCCAAAAAAACTAAGTATGGAGACTTTAAACACTCTAGAATGATCTTTCCTTCAACGATTTGATTAAACGTAACTTGTTTAGTCTATTACTTCACCACGAAGTAACAATTTACGTTATTACTTCGTGAGAAAGTTATAGTTGGTCAAATGGGCCAACGGGCATCGTACGAACCAAAACGCACTCGATTAGTGTTAATAAGCTTAGATTATCCTTGGAAAGGTTAAGACTTGTGATAAAGAATATGAAGTTCCGTACAACAAGTCGTGGCCAAAAAAACTAACTATGGAGACTTTAAACACTCTAGAATGATCTTTCCTTCAACGATTTGATCAAACGTAACTCGCTTAGTCTATTACTTCACCACGAAGTAGCAATTTACTTTGTTACTTCGTGAGAAAGTTATAGTTGGTCAAATGGGCCAACGGGCATCGTACGAACCAAAACGCACTCGATTAGTGTTGTTAATAAGCTTAGATTATCCTTGGGAAGGTTAAGACTTGTGATAAAGAATATGAAGTTCCATACAACAAGTTGTGGCCAAAAAAACTAAGTATGGAGACATTAAACACTCTAGAATAATCTTTCCTTCAACGATTTGATCAAACGTAACTCGCTTAGTCTATTACTTCACCACGAAGTAACAGTTTACTTTGTTACTTCGTGAGAAAGTAATAGTTGGTCAAATGGGCCCACGGGCATCGTACGAACCAAAACGCACTCGATTACTGTTAATAAGCTTAGATTATCCTTGGTAAGGTTAAGACTTGTGACAAAGAATATGAAGTTCCATACAACAAGTCATGGCCAAAAAAACAAAGTATGGAGACTTTAAACACTCTAGAATGATCTTTCCTTCAACGATTTGATCAAACGTAACTCACTTAGTCTATTACTTCACCACGAAGTAACAGTATCATGTTACTTCGTGAGAAAGTAATATTTGGTCAAATGGGCCAACATGTATCGTACGAACCAAAACGCACTCGATTAGTGTTAATAAGCTTAGATTATCCTTGGGAAGGTTAAGACTTGTGATCAAGAATATAAAGTTCCATACAACGAGTCGTGGCCAAAAAAACTAAGTATGGAGACTTTAAACACTCTAGAATGATCTTTCCTTCAACGATTTGATCAAACGTAACTTGTTTAGTCTATTACTTCACCACGAAGTAACAATTTACGTTATTACTTCGTGAGAAAGTTATAGTTGGTCAAATGGGCCAACGGGCATCGTACGAACCAAAACGCACTCGATTAGTGTTAATAAGCTTAGATTATCCTTGGAAAGGTTAAGACTTGTGATAAAGAATATGAAGTTCCGTACAACAAGTCGTGGCCAAAAAAACTAACTATGGAGACTTTAAACACTCTAGAATGATCTTTCGTTCAACGATTTGATCAAACGTAACTCGCTTAGTCTATTACTTCACCACGAAGTAGCAATTTACTTTGTTACTTCGTGAGAAAGTTATAGTTGGTCAAATGGGCCAACGGGCATCGTACGAACCAAAACGCACTCGATTAGTGTTAATAAGCTTAGATTATCCTTGGGAAGGTTAAGACTTGTGATAAAGAATATGAAGTTCCATACAACAAGTCGTGGCCAAAAAAACTAAGTATGGAGACTTTAAACACTCTAGAATGATCTTTCCTTCAACGATTTGATCAAACGTAACTCGCTTAGTCTATTACTTCACCACGAAGTAACAATTTACTTTGTTACTTCGTGAGAAAGTAATAGTTGGTCAAATGGGCCAACGGGCATCGTACGAACCAAAAAGCACTCGATTACTGTTAATAAGCTTAGATTATCCTTGGTAAGGTTAAGACTTGTGATAAAGAATATGAAGTTCCATACAACAAGTCATGGCCAAAAAAACAAAGTATGGAGACTTTAAATACTCTAGAATGATCTTTCCTTCAACGATTTGATCAAACGTAACTCACTTAGTCTATTACTTCACCACGAAGTAACAGTATCATGTTACTTCGTGAGAAAGTAATATTTGGTCAAATGGGCCAACATGTATCGTACGAACCAAAACGCACTCGATTAGTGTTAATAAGCTTAGATTATCCTTGGGAAGGTTAAGACTTGTGATCAAGAATATAAAGTTCCATACAACGAGTCGTGGCCAAAAAAACTAAGTATGGAGACTTTAAACACTCTAGAATGATCTTTCCTTCAACGATTTGATCAAACGTAACTTGTTTAGTCTATTACTTCACCACGAAGTAACAATTTACGTTATTACTTCGTGAGAAAGTTATAGTTGGTCAAATGGGCCAACGGGCATCGTACGAACCAAAACGCACTCGATTAGTGTTAATAAGCTTAGATTATCCTTGGAAAGGTTAAGACTTGTGATAAAGAATATGAAGTTCCGTACAACAAGTCGTGGCCAAAAAAACTAACTATGGAGACTTTAAACACTCTAGAATGATCTTTCGTTCAACGATTTGATCAAACGTAACTCGCTTAGTCTATTACTTCACCACGAAGTAGCAATTTACTTTGTTACTTCGTGAGAAAGTTATAGTTGGTCAAATGGGCCAACGGGCATCGTACGAACCAAAACGCACTCGATTAGTGTTAATAAGCTTAGATTATCCTTGGGAAGGTTAAGACTTGTGATAAAGAATATGAAGTTCCATACAACAAGTTGTGGCCAAAAAAACTAAGTATGGAGACATTAAACACTCTAGAATAATCTTTCCTTCAACGATTTGATCAAACGTAACTCGCTTAGTCTATTACTTCACCACGAAGTAACAGTTTACTTTGTTACTTCGTGAGAAAGTAATAGTTGGTCAAATGGGCCCACGGGCATCGTACGAACCAAAACGCACTCGATTACTGTTAATAAGCTTAGATTATCCTTGGTAAGGTTAAGACTTGTGACAAAGAATATGAAGTTCCATACAACAAGTCATGGCCAAAAAAACAAAGTATGGAGACTTTAAACACTCTAGAATGATCTTTCCTTCAACGATTTGATCAAACGTAACTCACTTAGTCTATTACTTCACCACGAAGTAACAGTATCATGTTACTTCGTGAGAAAGTAATATTTGGTCAAATGGGCCAACATGTATCGTACGAACCAAAACGCACTCGATTAGTGTTAATAAGCTTAGATTATCCTTGGGAAGGTTAAGACTTGTGATCAAGAATATAAAGTTCCATACAACGAGTCGTGGCCAAAAAAACTAAGTATGGAGACTTTAAACACTCTAGAATGATCTTTCCTTCAACGATTTGATCAAACGTAACTCGCTTAGTCTATTACTTCACCACGAAGTAACAATTTACTTTGTTACTTCGTGAGAAAGTAATAGTTGGTCAAATGGGCCAACGGGCATCGTACGAACCAAAAAGCACTCGATTACTGTTAATAAGCTTAGATTATCCTTGGTAAGGTTAAGACTTGTGATAAAGAATATGAAGTTCCATACAACAAGTCATGGCCAAAAAAACAAAGTATGGAGACTTTAAATACTCTAGAATGATCTTTCCTTCAACGATTTGATCAAACGTAACTCACTTAGTCTATTACTTCACCACGAAGTAACAGTATCATGTTACTTCGTGAGAAAGTAATATTTGGTCAAATGGGCCAACATGTATCGTACGAACCAAAACGCACTCGATTAGTGTTAATAAGCTTAGATTATCCTTGGGAAGGTTAAGACTTGTGATCAAGAATATAAAGTTCCATACAACGAGTCGTGGCCAAAAAAACTAAGTATGGAGACTTTAAACACTCTAGAATGATCTTTCCTTCAACGATTTGATCAAACGTAACTTGTTTAGTCTATTACTTCACCACGAAGTAACAATTTACGTTATTACTTCGTGAGAAAGTTATAGTTGGTCAAATGGGCCAACGGGCATCGTACGAACCAAAACGCACTCGATTAGTGTTAATAAGCTTAGATTATCCTTGGAAAGGTTAAGACTTGTGATAAAGAATATGAAGTTCCGTACAACAAGTCGTGGCCAAAAAAACTAACTATGGAGACTTTAAACACTCTAGAATGATCTTTCGTTCAACGATTTGATCAAACGTAACTCGCTTAGTCTATTACTTCACCACGAAGTAGCAATTTACTTTGTTACTTCGTGAGAAAGTTATAGTTGGTCAAATGGGCCAACGGGCATCGTACGAACCAAAACGCACTCGATTAGTGTTAATAAGCTTAGATTATCCTTGGGAAGGTTAAGACTTGTGATAAAAAATATGAAGTTCCATACAACAAGTTGTGGCCAAAAAAACTAAGTATGGAGACATTAAACACTCTAGAATAATCTTTCCTTCAACGATTTGATCAAACGTAACTCGCTTAGTCTATTACTTCACCACGAAGTAACAGTTTACTTTGTTACTTCGTGAGAAAGTAATAGTTGGTCAAATGGGCCCACGGGCATCGTACGAACCAAAACGCACTCGATTACTGTTAATAAGCTTAGATTATCCTTGGTAAGGTTAAGACTTGTGACAAAGAATATGAAGTTCCATACAACAAGTCATGGCCAAAAAAACAAAGTATGGAGACTTTAAACACTCTAGAATGATCTTTCCTTCAACGATTTGATCAAACGTAACTCACTTAGTCTATTACTTCACCACGAAGTAACAGTATCATGTTACTTCGTGAGAAAGTAATATTTGGTCAAATGGGCCAACATGTATCGTACGAACCAAAACGCACTCGATTAGTGTTAATAAGCTTAGATTATCCTTGGGAAGGTTAAGACTTGTGATCAAGAATATAAAGTTCCATACAACGAGTCGTGGCCAAAAAAACTAAGTATGGAGACTTTAAACACTCTAGAATGATCTTTCCTTCAACGATTTGATCAAACGTAACTTGTTTAGTCTATTACTTCACCACGAAGTAACAATTTACGTTATTACTTCGTGAGAAAGTTATAGTTGGTCAAATGGGCCAACGGGCATCGTACGAACCAAAACGCACTCGATTAGTGTTAATAAGCTTAGATTATCCTTGGAAAGGTTAAGACTTGTGATAAAGAATATGAAGTTCCGTACAACAAGTCGTGGCCAAAAAAACTAACTATGGAGACTTTAAACACTCTAGAATGATCTTTCGTTCAACGATTTGATCAAACGTAACTCGCTTAGTCTATTACTTCACCACGAAGTAGCAATTTACTTTGTTACTTCGTGAGAAAGTTATAGTTGGTCAAATGGGCCAACGGGCATCGTACGAACCAAAACGCACTCGATTAGTGTTAATAAGCTTAGATTATCCTTGGGAAGGTTAAGACTTGTGATAAAGAATATGAAGTTCCATACAACAAGTTGTGGCCAAAAAAACTAAGTATGGAGACATTAAACACTCTAGAATAATCTTTCCTTCAACGATTTGATCAAACGTAACTCGCTTAGTCTATTACTTCACCACGAAGTAACAATTTACTTTGTTACTTCGTGAGAAAGTAATAGTTGGTCAAATGGGCCCACGGGCATCGTACGAACCAAAACGCACTCGATTACTGTTAATAAGCTTAGATTATCCTTGGAAAGGTTAAGACTTGTGATAAAGAATATGAAGTTCCGTACAACAAGTCGTGGCCAAAAAAACAAAGTATGGAGACTTTAAACACTCTAGAATGATCTTTCCTTCAACGATTTGATCAAACGTAACTCACTTAGTCTATTACTTCACCACGAAGTAACAGTATCATGTTACTTCGTGAGAAAGTAATATTTGGTCAAATGGGCCAACATGTATCGTACGAACCAAAACGCACTCGATTAGTGTTAATAAGCTTAGATTATCCTTGGGAAGGTTAAGACTTGTGATCAAGAATATAAAGTTCCATACAACGAGTCGTGGCCAAAAAAACTAAGTATGGAGACTTTAAACACTCTAGAATGATCTTTCCTTCAACGATTTGATCAAACGTAACTTGTTTAGTCTATTACTTCACCACGAAGTAACAATTTACGTTATTACTTCGTGAGAAAGTTATAGTTGGTCAAATGGGCCAACGGGCATCGTACGAACCAAAACGCACTCGATTAGTGTTAATAAGCTTAGATTATCCTTGGAAAGGTTAAGACTTGTGATAAAGAATATGAAGTTCCGTACAACAAGTCGTGGCCAAAAAAACTAACTATGGAGACTTTAAACACTCTAGAATGATCTTTCGTTCAACGATTTGATCAAACGTAACTCGCTTAGTCTATTACTTCACCACGAAGTAGCAATTTACTTTGTTACTTCGTGAGAAAGTTATAGTTGGTCAAATGGGCCAACGGGCATCGTACGAACCAAAACGCACTCGATTAGTGTTAATAAGCTTAGATTATCCTTGGGAAGGTTAAGACTTGTGATAAAGAATATGAAGTTCCATACAACAAGTTGTGGCCAAAAAAACTAAGTATGGAGACATTAAACACTCTAGAATAATCTTTCCTTCAACGATTTGATCAAACGTAACTCGCTTAGTCTATTACTTCACCACGAAGTAACAATTTACTTTGTTACTTCGTGAGAAAGTAATAGTTGGTCAAATGGGCCCACGGGCATCGTACGAACCAAAACGCACTCGATTACTGTTAATAAGCTTAGATTATCCTTGGAAAGGTTAAGACTTGTGATAAAGAATATGAAGTTCCGTACAACAAGTCGTGGCCAAAAAAACTAACTATGGAGACTTTAAACACTCTAGAATGATCTTTCGTTCAACGATTTGATCAAACGTAACTCGCTTAGTCTATTACTTCACCACGAAGTAGCAATTTACTTTGTTACTTCGTGAGAAAGTTATAGTTGGTCAAATGGGCCAACGGGCATCGTACGAACCAAAACGCACTCGATTAGTGTTAATAAGCTTAGATTATCCTTGGGAAGGTTAAGACTTGTGATAAAGAATATGAAGTTCCATACAACAAGTCGTGGCCAAAAAAACTAAGTATGGAGACTTTAAACACTCTAGAATGATCTTTCCTTCAACGATTTGATCAAACGTAACTCGCTTAGTCTATTACTTCACCACGAAGTAACAATTTACTTTGTTACTTCGTGAGAAAGTAATAGTTGGTCAAATGGGCCAACGGGCATCGTACGAACCAAAAAGCACTCGATTACCGTTAATAAGCTTAGATTATCCTTGGTAAGGTTAAGACTTGTGATAAAGAATATGAAGTTCCATACAACAAGTCATGGCCAAAAAAACAAAGTATGGAGACTTTAAACACTCTAGAATGATCTTTCCTTCAACGATTTGATCAAACGTAACTCACTTAGTCTATTACTTCACCACGAAGTAACAGTATCATGTTACTTCGTGAGAAAGTAATATTTGGTCAAATGGGCCAACATGTATCGTACGAACCAAAACGCACTCGATTAGTGTTAATAAGCTTAGATTATCCTTGGGAAGGTTAAGACTTGTGATCAAGAATATAAAGTTCCATACAACGAGTCGTGGCCAAAAAAACTAAGTATGGAGACTTTAAACACTCTAGAATGATCTTTCCTTCAACGATTTGATCAAACGTAACTTGTTTAGTCTATTACTTCACCACGAAGTAACAATTTACGTTATTACTTCGCGAGAAAGTTATAGTTGGTCAAATGGGCCAACGGGCATCGTACGAACCAAAACGCACTCGATTAGTGTTAATAAGCTTAGATTATCCTTGGGAAGGTTAAGACTTGTGATAAAGAATATGAAGTTCCATACAACAAGTCGTGGCCAAAAAAACTAAGTATGGAGACTTTAAACACTCTAGAATGATCTTTCTTTCAACGATTTGATCAAACGTAACTCGCTTAGTCTATTACTTCACCACGAAGTAACAATTTACTTTGTTACTTCGTGAGAAAGTAATAGTTGGTCAAATGGGCCAACGGGCATCGTACGAACCAAAAAGCACTCGATTACTGTTAATAAGCTTAGATTATCCTTGGTAAGGTTAAGACTTGTGATAAAGAATATGAAGTTCCATACAACAAGTCATGGCCAAAAAAACAAAGTATGGAGACTTTAAACACTCTAGAATGATCTTTCCTTCAACGATTTGATCAAACGTAACTCACTTAGTCTATTACTTCACCACGAAGTAACAGTATCATGTTACTTCGTGAGAAAGTAATATTTGGTCAAATGGGCCAACATGTATCGTACGAACCAAAACGCACTCGATTAGTGTTAATAAGCTTAGATTATCCTTGGGAAGGTTAAGACTTGTGATCAAGAATATAAAGTTCCATACAACGAGTCGTGGCCAAAAAAACTAAGTATGGAGACTTTAAACACTCTAGAATGATCTTTCCTTCAACGATTTGATCAAACGTAACTTGTTTAGTCTATTACTTCACCACGAAGTAACAATTTACTTTGTTACTTCGTGAGAAAGTAATAGTTGGTCAAATGGGCCCACGGGCATCGTACGAACCAAAACGCACTCGATTACTGTTAATAAGCTTAGATTATCCTTGGTAAGGTTAAGACTTGTGACAAAGAATATGAAGTTCCATACAACAAGTCATGGCCAAAAAAACAAGTATGGAGACTTTAAACACTCTAGAATGATCTTTCCTTCAACGATTTGATCAAACGTAACTCACTTAGTCTATTACTTCACCACGAAGTAGCAATTTACTTTGTTACTTCGTGAGAAAGTTATAGTTGGTCAAATGGGCCAACGGGCATCGTACGAACCAAAACGCACTCGATTAGTGTTAATAAGCTTAGATTATCCTTGGGAAGGTTAAGACTTGTGATAAAGAATATGAAGTTCCATACAACAAGTCGTGGCCAAAAAAACTAAGTATGGAGACTTTAAACACTCTAGAATGATCTTTCTTTCAACGATTTGATCAAACGTAACTCGCTTAGTCTATTACTTCACCACGAAGTAACAATTTACTTTGTTACTTCGTGAGAAAGTAATAGTTGGTCAAATGGGCCAACGGGCATCGTACGAACCAAAAAGCACTCGATTACTGTTAATAAGCTTAGATTATCCTTGGTAAGGTTAAGACTTGTGATAAAGAATATGAAGTTCCATACAACAAGTCATGGCCAAAAAAACAAAGTATGGAGACTTTAAACACTCTAGAATGATCTTTCCTTCAACGATTTGATCAAACGTAACTCACTTAGTCTATTACTTCACCACGAAGTAACAGTATCATGTTACTTCGTGAGAAAGTAATATTTGGTCAAATGGGCCAACATGTATCGTACGAACCAAAACGCACTCGATTAGTGTTAATAAGCTTAGATTATCCTTGGGAAGGTTAAGACTTGTGATCAAGAATATAAAGTTCCATACAACGAGTCGTGGCCAAAAAAACTAAGTATGGAGACTTTAAACACTCTAGAATGATCTTTCCTTCAACGATTTGATCAAACGTAACTTGTTTAGTCTATTACTTCACCACGAAGTAACAATTTACTTTGTTACTTCGTGAGAAAGTAATAGTTGGTCAAATGGGCCCACGGGCATCGTACGAACCAAAACGCACTCGATTACTGTTAATAAGCTTAGATTATCCTTGGTAAGGTTAAGACTTGTGACAAAGAATATGAAGTTCCATACAACAAGTCATGGCCAAAAAAACAAGTATGGAGACTTTAAACACTCTAGAATGATCTTTCCTTCAACGATTTGATCAAACGTAACTCACTTAGTCTATTACTTCACCACGAAGTAGCAATTTACTTTGTTACTTCGTGAGAAAGTTATAGTTGGTCAAATGGGCCAACGGGCATCGTACGAACCAAAACGCACTCGATTAGTGTTAATAAGCTTAGATTATCCTTGGGAAGGTTAAGACTTGTGATAAAGAATATGAAGTTCCATACAACAAGTCGTGGCCAAAAAAACTAAGTATGGAGACTTTAAACACTCTAGAATGATCTTTCTTTCAACGATTTGATCAAACGTAACTCGCTTAGTCTATTACTTCACCACGAAGTAACAATTTACTTTGTTACTTCGTGAGAAAGTAATAGTTGGTCAAATGGGCCAACGGGCATCGTACGAACCAAAAAGCACTCGATTACTGTTAATAAGCTTAGATTATCCTTGGTAAGGTTAAGACTTGTGATAAAGAATATGAAGTTCCATACAACAAGTCATGGCCAAAAAAACAAAGTATGGAGACTTTAAACACTCTAGAATGATCTTTCCTTCAACGATTTGATCAAACGTAACTCACTTAGTCTATTACTTCACCACGAAGTAACAGTATCATGTTACTTCGTGAGAAAGTAATATTTGGTCAAATGGGCCAACATGTATCGTACGAACCAAAACGCACTCGATTAGTGTTAATAAGCTTAGATTATCCTTGGGAAGGTTAAGACTTGTGATCAAGAATATAAAGTTCCATACAACGAGTCGTGGCCAAAAAAACTAAGTATGGAGACTTTAAACACTCTAGAATGATCTTTCCTTCAACGATTTGATCAAACGTAACTTGTTTAGTCTATTACTTCACCACGAAGTAACAATTTACTTTGTTACTTCGTGAGAAAGTAATAGTTGGTCAAATGGGCCCACGGGCATCGTACGAACCAAAACGCACTCGATTACTGTTAATAAGCTTAGATTATCCTTGGTAAGGTTAAGACTTGTGACAAAGAATATGACAACATTCAAAATTGTCGATAGTGAATGATTCTTCAAATACATGACAAATCATGAATTTTTCTGCTATCCTAACCTGCCCGCAGAATTCCAAGCAGACCAAGTAAGAGCAAATTTCCACCTTATAATCCTTCAGAAAGGTTGAATGCAACTTGGAGGCACAAACGGAGGTATAACTTTCGGATGCCATCAGCACTTTGTTAGACTATCATCTTCCAGATAGAAGTATATTCACAAATTAGTTCCCTCAAAAATTGAAAGTCAGCGGCATTCCACAGTGCAATAGAAACAGGTTTCTCATCCAATTAATTGCAAATATAAGAACCTAGTTGCCATTTTGAAGCACGGGACTCCTACTCTTAATCAGCTTGTAAAAGTACTTCTTGCGCAGCTTGATGGCAGTACGTACACATCTCTTGACTCTGATCTTTAACAAATTGTCATTAAATATCTTTATTAAGTCATCAATTGAATGTGTTTCTCTGATAATTTTCTGGCGGTTCATGATAAGAATGGCTGCTACACAAAACACAGGCAATTCATCATCACCGTTTCTAGTCGATGATAGAGTTGTACGGATCTGGTAACGGTTATTCCTGGACCAAAAAGTTTTTGTCAAGCCACAAAATGGTCTTGACGATACAGGCCTCGTTCCTGTATTGTCAGAGATGGATCTTCCTACAGATCCATGTTTTGGTGGAAACCCATCCTTGGGACAAATGTCGATGGTTTCTTCTCCTTCTACCTCTGTTTCTTGTAACTGTATAGTCAATACTTCAGGGCAGTTCTCATCGAGAAGACAGGTCAGAGAAATATCAAAATCAGCAGCCCATATCATCTCCCACATACAGAGAGCTTCATTGAAAGATAATTCCCGACGGAAAAGGACCAGTAGCATACGGAAAGCAAAGTGAAGGCTTTCAGCACCTATGCTGGACAAGTGAGAAAACATCTCCTTGTCTGTAAGTTCCATTATATGCCACAGTGCTTGCAACTGCTTCATAACACCGGTTGGCCCTTCCATCTTAAAGTTCTCACGCATTCTCCTTATAAGCATCTCAAAACACCAAAAAGCATCAGCATTATCCTCAAAAAGAACAACAAAGGGGGACAATATGTCGCTCATGCCTTGACAATATCCTGTTGCGGGATCAACCCAAGCATAGACAGCAAGAATATCTGATAATCGAGCCAAATTCTTTTTGTCCTCATAAAATTCAAGATGACTATCTGTCCTGACAACATCAACCACTATTCGGTGCAGAGTCCAAAGCCATTCAGACACTCTGTCTTCGCTGGCAGGTCCTCCTTGAGATGTACTAGCATCTGTGGCTGGCGTTTCTGGTGCATCTGATATCCTAATCCGACTGACAATTTCTGTTTCATTTTCCAGATTTCGTGATTGAGAGACTGACTCATGCTCATCAGGATGAATTGTCTCACTTTTTGACTTACCACATAGTGAAACATCATTACAGGGGAAACTACTTGATTCCACCACCAGATCAGCATTATTGCTGATCTGGAAACTGTGCATCCGCTCATCTCCATATCTCAATTTACGTCGTGTAGAACATTGGTCCTTACGTAACTTTGGTCCTTTTCTACCTTTTTTATGGTTTTCAAATAAATCAGTGACAGGTAAAGCAGGGAAATCTAAATAACTTTCAGTAGCATCTTTTGACTCGTTCGTTCCCTGTTCAATTGAGGAACTACAGTTGTATGGACTCGGTGAAGGTTGAAGACCAGAGGAACCATAATCTCCTTCCATGATGCTTTCCCGATCACTTGTAAGGTCGCCAGAGTCAGTAGAGCTTTCCTCTTGTACTGTGTATGATTTATCGACACATTTGCTATTCAAAACACAGTTATCATCTATTTTGCTGGTACTCACTACTGATATCCGGCCACTTTGAAGGCCAGCATCCTTCCTCAAATCATCCCTGGGACTTGTTCTCATGTCCATGACTTTAGAACCCACAGCATAGGCTAGGGACCCAGTTCCTATGCTTGAGTGCATCATTTGGCATTGTTTAACAAGATCTCTATAGCGCTCCCTTCGGGCAGTCCTCAATTGCCTCCTATATTCAGCGGTGCTGCTCAAAGCATAACAACCCAAAAGAAATTCCCACACTTCTGCCCTTATGGATGGATCGACCCCCCCAAGAACAATCAATTTCAGTACTTTATGAAAACCAAAAATCTTTCCATCACTGTCAAATGTTGTTTGCCACTTCTCTGGCTTAAGCATTTTGCTTATCTTTATGGGCGATTGGTGAAGGCAAGGGTCGCCAATATCTCGAACAATAGAACTGAAATTGACAGCAGCAGCAGCAGCGCCTCCCTTTCCACATTTCCATTGCTTCACGTCACCGTCGTCAAAAGACATCACCTAAACCCTCACCTCTCCACTTGTATCTATCTATATATATATTGGTCTGTATCTGACGAAAGATCTCCGACGAGCAGAGATCGGAGGACGGCGCGTGACCTCACACGCCATTCAAACTAAAACACGCAACACATTATTAATCTGTTGTGACAAAGAATATGAAGTTCCATACAACAAGTCATGGCCAAAAAAACAAGTATGGAGACTTTAAACACTCTAGAATGATCTTTCCTTCAACGATTTGATCAAACGTAACTCACTTAGTCTATTACTTCACCACGAAGTAACAGTATCATGTTACTTCGTGAGAAAGTAATATTTGGTCAAATGGGCCAACATGTATCGTACGAACCAAAACGCACTCGATTAGTGTTAATAAGCTTAGATTATCCTTGGGAAGGTTAAGACTTGTGATCAAGAATATAAAGTTCCATACAACGAGTCGTGGCCAAAAAAACTAAGTATGGAGACTTTAAACACTCTAGAATGATCTTTCCTTCAACGATTTGATCAAACGTAACTTGTTTAGTCTATTACTTCACCACGAAGTAACAATTTACTTTGTTACTTCGTGAGAAAGTAATAGTTGGTCAAATGGGCCCACGGGCATCGTACGAACCAAAACGCACTCGATTACTGTTAATAAGCTTAGATTATCCTTGGTAAGGTTAAGACTTGTGACAAAGAATATGAAGTTCCGTACAACAAGTCATGGCCAAAAAAACAAGTATGGAGACTTTAAACACTCTAGAATGATCTTTCCTTCAACGATTTGATCAAACGTAACTCGCTTAGTCTATTACTTCACCACGAAGTAGCAATTTACTTTGTTACTTCGTGAGAAAGTTATAGTTGGTCAAATGGGCCAACGGGCATCGTACGAACCAAAACGCACTCGATTAGTGTTAATAAGCTTAGATTATCCTTGGGAAGGTTAAGACTTGTGATAAAGAATATGAAGTTCCATACAACAAGTCGTGGCCAAAAAAACTAAGTATGGAGACTTTAAACACTCTAGAATGATCTTTCTTTCAACGATTTGATCAAACGTAACTCGCTTAGTCTATTACTTCACCACGAAGTAACAATTTACTTTGTTACTTCGTGAGAAAGTAATAGTTGGTCAAATGGGCCAACGGGCATCGTACGAACCAAAAAGCACTCGATTACTGTTAATAAGCTTAGATTATCCTTGGTAAGGTTAAGACTTGTGATAAAGAATATGAAGTTCAATACAACAAGTCATGGCCAAAAAAACAAAGTATGGAGACTTTAAACACTCTAGAATGATCTTTCCTTCAACGATTTGATCAAACGTAACTCACTTAGTCTATTACTTCACCACGAAGTAACAGTATCATGTTACTTCGTGAGAAAGTAATATTTGGTCAAATGGGCCAACATGTATCGTACGAACCAAAACGCACTCGATTAGTGTTAATAAGCTTAGATTATCCTTGGGAAGGTTAAGACTTGTGATCAAGAATATAAAGTTCCATACAACGAGTCGTGGCCAAAAAAACTAAGTATGGAGACTTTAAACACTCTAGAATGATCTTTCCTTCAACGATTTGATCAAACGTAACTTGTTTAGTCTATTACTTCACCACGAAGTAACAATTTACTTTGTTACTTCGTGAGAAAGTAATAGTTGGTCAAATGGGCCCACGGGCATCGTACGAACCAAAACGCACTCGATTACTGTTAATAAGCTTAGATTATCCTTGGTAAGGTTAAGACTTGTGACAAAGAATATGAAGTTCCATACAACAAGTCATGGCCAAAAAAACAAGTATGGAGACTTTAAACACTCTAGAATGATCTTTCCTTCAACGATTTGATCAAACGTAACTCACTTAGTCTATTACTTCACCACGAAGTAACAGTATCATGTTACTTCGTGAGAAAGTAATATTTGGTCAAATGGGCCAACATGTATCGTACAAACCAAAACGCACTCGATTAGTGTTAATAAGCTTAGATTATCCTTGGGAAGGTTAAGACTTGTGATCAAGAATATAAAGTTCCATACAACGAGTCGTGGCCAAAAAAACTAAGTATGGAGACTTTAAACACTCTAGAATGATCTTTCCTTCAACGATTTGATCAAACGTAACTTGTTTAGTCTATTACTTCACCACGAAGTAACAATTTACGTTATTACTTCGTGAGAAAGTTATAGTTGGTCAAATGGGCCAACGGGCATCGTACGAACCAAAACGCACTCGATTAGTGTTAATAAGCTTAGATTATCCTTGGGAAGGTTAAGACTTGTGATAAAGAATATGAAGTTCCATACAACAAGTTGTGGCCAAAAAAACTAAGTATGGAGACATTAAACACTCTAGAATAATCTTTCCTTCAACGATTTGATCAAACGTAACTCGCTTAGTCTATTACTTCACCACGAAGTAACAGTTTACTTTGTTACTTCGTGAGAAAGTAATAGTTGGTCAAATGGGCCCACGGGCATCGTACGAACCAAAACGCACTCGATTACTGTTAATAAGCTTAGATTATCCTTGGTAAGGTTAAGACTTGTGACAAAGAATATGAAGTTCCATACAACAAGTCATGGCCAAAAAAACAAAGTATGGAGACTTTAAACACTCTAGAATGATCTTTCCTTCAACGATTTGATCAAACGTAACTCACTTAGTCTATTACTTCACCACGAAGTAACAGTATCATGTTACTTCGTGAGAAAGTAATATTTGGTCAAATGGGCCAACATGTATCGTACGAACCAAAACGCACTCGATTAGTGTTAATAAGCTTAGATTATCCTTGGGAAGGTTAAGACTTGTGATCAAGAATATAAAGTTCCATACAACGAGTCGTGGCCAAAAAAACTAAGTATGGAGACTTTAAACACTCTAGAATGATCTTTCCTTCAACGATTTGATCAAACGTAACTTGTTTAGTCTATTACTTCACCACGAAGTAACAATTTACTTTGTTACTTCGTGAGAAAGTAATAGTTGGTCAAATGGGCCCACGGGCATCGTACGAACCAAAACGCACTCGATTACTGTTAATAAGCTTAGATTATCCTTGGTAAGGTTAAGACTTGTGACAAAGAATATGAAGTTCCGTACAACAAGTCATGGCCAAAAAAACAAGTATGGAGACTTTAAACACTCTAGAATGATCTTTCCTTCAACGATTTGATCAAACGTAACTCGCTTAGTCTATTACTTCACCACGAAGTAGCAATTTACTTTGTTACTTCGTGAGAAAGTTATAGTTGGTCAAATGGGCCAACGGGCATCGTACGAACCAAAACGCACTCGATTAGTGTTAATAAGCTTAGATTATCCTTGGGAAGGTTAAGACTTGTGATAAAGAATATGAAGTTCCATACAACAAGTCGTGGCCAAAAAAACTAAGTATGGAGACTTTAAACACTCTAGAATGATCTTTCTTTCAACGATTTGATCAAACGTAACTCGCTTAGTCTATTACTTCACCACGAAGTAACAATTTACTTTGTTACTTCGTGAGAAAGTAATAGTTGGTCAAATAGGCCAACGGGCATCGTACGAACCAAAAAGCACTCGATTACTGTTAATAAGCTTAGATTATCCTTGGTAAGGTTAAGACTTGTGATAAAGAATATGAAGTTCCATACAACAAGTCATGGTCAAAAAAACAAAGTATGGAGACTTTAAACACTCTAGAATGATCTTTCCTTCAACGATTTGATCAAACGTAACTCACTTAGTCTATTACTTCACCACGAAGTAACAGTATCATGTTACTTCGTGAGAAAGTAATATTTGGTCAAATGGGCCAACATGTATCGTACGAACCAAAACGCACTCGATTAGTGTTAATAAGCTTAGATTATCCTTGGGAAGGTTAAGACTTGTGATCAAGAATATAAAGTTCCATACAACGAGTCGTGGCCAAAAAAACTAAGTATGGAGACTTTAAACACTCTAGAATGATCTTTCCTTCAACGATTTGATCAAACGTAACTCGCTTAGTCTATTACTTCACCACGAAGTAACAATTTACTTTGTTACTTCGTGAGAAAGTAATAGTTGGTCAAATGGGCCCACGGGCATCGTACGAACCAAAACGCACTCGATTACTGTTAATAAGCTTAGATTATCCTTGGTAAGGTTAAGACTTGTGACAAAGAATATGAAGTTCCATACAACAAGTCATGGCCAAAAAAACAAAGTATGGAGACTTTAAACACTCTAGAATGATCTTTCCTTCAACGATTTGATCAAACGTAACTCACTTAGTCTATTACTTCACCACGAAGTAACAGTATCATGTTACTTCGTGAGAAAGTAATATTTGGTCAAATGGGCCAACATGTATCGTACAAACCAAAACGCACTCGATTAGTGTTAATAAGCTTAGATTATCCTTGGGAAGGTTAAGACTTGTGATCAAGAATATAAAGTTCCATACAACGAGTCGTGGCCAAAAAAACTAAGTATGGAGACTTTAAACACTCTAGAATGATATTTCCTTCAACGATTTGATCAAACGTAACTTGTTTAGTCTATTACTTCACCACGAAGTAACAATTTACGTTATTACTTCGTGAGAAAGTTATAGTTGGTCAAATGGGCCAACGGGCATCGTACGAACCAAAACGCACTCGATTAGTGTTAATAAGCTTAGATTATCCTTGGAAAGGTTAAGACTTGTGATAAAGAATATGAAGTTCCGTACAACAAGTCGTGGCCAAAAAAACTAACTATGGAGACTTTAAACACTCTAGAATGATCTTTCGTTCAACGATTTGATCAAACGTAACTCGCTTAGTCTATTACTTCACCACGAAGTAGCAATTTACTTTGTTACTTCGTGAGAAAGTTATAGTTGGTCAAATGGGCCAACGGGCATCGTACGAACCAAAACGCACTCGATTAGTGTTAATAAGCTTAGATTATCCTTGGGAAGGTTAAGACTTGTGATAAAGAATATGAAGTTCCATACAACAAGTTGTGGCCAAAAAAACTAAGTATGGAGACATTAAACACTCTAGAATAATCTTTCCTTCAACGATTTGATCAAACGTAACTCGCTTAGTCTATTACTTCACCACGAAGTAACAGTTTACTTTGTTACTTCGTGAGAAAGTAATAGTTGGTGAAATGGCCCACGGGCATCGTACGAACCAAAACGCACTCGATTACTGTTAATAAGCTTAGATTATCCTTGGTAAGGTTAAGACTTGTGACAAAGAATATGAAGTTCCATACAACAAGTCATGGCCAAAAAAACAAAGTATGGAGACTTTAAACACTCTAGAATGATCTTTCCTTCAACGATTTGATCAAACGTAACTCACTTAGTCTATTACTTCACCACGAAGTAACAGTATCATGTTACTTCGTGAGAAAGTAATATTTGGTCAAATGGGCCAACATGTATCGTACGAACCAAAACGCACTCGATTAGTGTTAATAAGCTTAGATTATCCTTGGGAAGGTTAAGACTTGTGATCAAGAATATAAAGTTCCATACAACGAGTCGTGGCCAAAAAAACTAAGTATGGAGACTTTAAACACTCTAGAATGATCTTTCCTTCAACGATTTGATCAAACGTAACTTGTTTAGTCTATTACTTCACCACGAAGTAACAATTTACTTTGTTACTTCGTGAGAAAGTAATAGTTGGTCAAATGGGCCCACGGGCATCGTACGAACCAAAACGCACTCGATTACTGTTAATAAGCTTAGATTATCCTTGGTAAGGTTAAGACTTGTGACAAAGAATATGAAGTTCCATACAACAAGTCATGGCCAAAAAAACAAGTATGGAGACTTTAAACACTCTAGAATGATCTTTCCTTCAACGATTTGATCAAACGTAACTCACTTAGTCTATTACTTCACCACGAAGTAACAGTATCATGTTACTTCGTGAGAAAGTAATATTTGGTCAAATGGGCCAACATGTATCGTACAAACCAAAACGCACTCGATTAGTGTTAATAAGCTTAGATTATCCTTGGGAAGGTTAAGACTTGTGATCAAGAATATAAAGTTCCATACAACGAGTCGTGGCCAAAAAAACTAAGTATGGAGACTTTAAACACTCTAGAATGATCTTTCCTTCAACGATTTGATCAAACGTAACTTGTTTAGTCTATTACTTCACCACGAAGTAACAATTTACGTTATTACTTCGTGAGAAAGTTATAGTTGGTCAAATGGGCCAACGGGCATCGTACGAACCAAAACGCACTCGATTAGTGTTAATAAGCTTAGATTATCCTTGGAAAGGTTAAGACTTGTGATAAAGAATATGAAGTTCCGTACAACAAGTCGTGTCCAAAAAAACTAACTATGGAGACTTTAAACACTCTAGAATGATCTTTCGTTCAACGATTTGATCAAACGTAACTCGCTTAGTCTATTACTTCACCACGAAGTAGCAATTTACTTTGTTACTTCGTGAGAAAGTTATAGTTGGTCAAATGGGCCAACGGGCATCGTACGAACCAAAACGCACTCGATTAGTGTTAATAAGCTTAGATTATCCTTGGGAAGGTTAAGACTTGTGATAAAGAATATGAAGTTCCATACAACAAGTTGTGGCCAAAAAAACTAAGTATGGAGACATTAAACACTCTAGAATAATCTTTCCTTCAACGATTTGATCAAACGTAACTCGCTTAGTCTATTACTTCACCACGAAGTAACAGTTTACTTTGTTACTTCGTGAGAAAGTAATAGTTGGTCAAATGGGCCCACGGGCATCGTACGAACCAAAACGCACTCGATTACTGTTAATAAGCTTAGATTATCCTTGGTAAGGTTAAGACTTGTGACAAAGAATATGAAGTTCCATACAACAAGTCATGGCCAAAAAAACAAAGTATGGAGACTTTAAACACTCTAGAATGATCTTTCCTTCAACGATTTGATCAAACGTAACTCACTTAGTCTATTACTTCACCACGAAGTAACAGTATCATGTTACTTCGTGAGAAAGTAATATTTGGTCAAATGGGCCAACATGTATCGTACGAACCAAAACGCACTCGATTAGTGTTAATAAGCTTAGATTATCCTTGGGAAGGTTAAGACTTGTGATCAAGAATATAAAGTTCCATACAACGAGTCGTGGCCAAAAAAACTAAGTATGGAGACTTTAAACACTCTAGAATGATCTTTCCTTCAACGATTTGATCAAACGTAACTTGTTTAGTCTATTACTTCACCACGAAGTAACAATTTACTTTGTTACTTCGTGAGAAAGTAATAGTTGGTCAAATGGGCCCACGGGCATCGTACGAACCAAAACGCACTCGATTACTGTTAATAAGCTTAGATTATCCTTGGTAAGGTTAAGACTTGTGACAAAGAATATGAAGTTCCATACAACAAGTCATGGCCAAAAAAACAAGTATGGAGACTTTAAACACTCTAGAATGATCTTTCCTTCAACGATTTGATCAAACGTAACTCACTTAGTCTATTACTTCACCACGAAGTAACAGTATCATGTTACTTCGTGAGAAAGTAATATTTGGTCAAATGGGCCAACATGTATCGTACAAACCAAAACGCACTCGATTAGTGTTAATAAGCTTAGATTATCCTTGGGAAGGTTAAGACTTGTGATCAAGAATATAAAGTTCCATACAACGAGTCGTGGCCAAAAAAACTAAGTATGGAGACTTTAAACACTCTAGAATGATCTTTCCTTCAACGATTTGATCAAACGTAACTTGTTTAGTCTATTACTTCACCACGAAGTAACAATTTACGTTATTACTTCGTGAGAAAGTTATAGTTGGTCAAATGGGCCAACGGGCATCGTACGAACCAAAACGCACTCGATTAGTGTTAATAAGCTTAGATTATCCTTGGAAAGGTTAAGACTTGTGATAAAGAATATGAAGTTCCGTACAACAAGTCGTGGCCAAAAAAACTAACTATGGAGACTTTAAACACTCTAGAATGATCTTTCGTTCAACGATTTGATCAAACGTAACTCGCTTAGTCTATTACTTCACCACGAAGTAGCAATTTACTTTGTTACTTCGTGAGAAAGTTATAGTTGGTCAAATGGGCCAACGGGCATCGTACGAACCAAAACGCACTCGATTAGTGTTAATAAGCTTAGATTATCCTTGGGAAGGTTAAGACTTGTGATAAAGAATATGAAGTTCCATACAACAAGTTGTGGCCAAAAAAACTAAGTATGGAGACATTAAACACTCTAGAATAATCTTTCCTTCAACGATTTGATCAAACGTAACTCGCTTAGTCTATTACTTCACCACGAAGTAACAGTTTACTTTGTTACTTCGTGAGAAAGTAATAGTTGGTCAAATGGGCCCACGGGCATCGTACGAACCAAAACGCACTCGATTACTGTTAATAAGCTTAGATTATCCTTGGTAAGGTTAAGACTTGTGACAAAGAATATGAAGTTCCATACAACAAGTCATGGCCAAAAAAACAAAGTATGGAGACTTTAAACACTCTAGAATGATCTTTCCTTCAACGATTTGATCAAACGTAACTCACTTAGTCTATTACTTCACCACGAAGTAACAGTATCATGTTACTTCGTGAGAAAGTAATATTTGGTCAAATGGGCCAACATATATCGTACGAACCAAAACGCACTCGATTAGTGTTAATAAGCTTAGATTATCCTTGGGAAGGTTAAGACTTGTGATCAAGAATATAAAGTTCCATACAACGAGTCGTGGCCAAAAAAACTAAGTATGGAGACTTTAAACACTCTAGAATGATCTTTCCTTCAACGATTTGATCAAACGTAACTTGTTTAGTCTATTACTTCACCACGAAGTAACAATTTACTTTGTTACTTCGTGAGAAAGTAATAGTTGGTCAAATGGGCACACGGGCATCGTACGAACCAAAACGCACTCGATTACTGTTAATAAGCTTAGATTATCCTTGGTAAGGTTAAGACTTGTGACAAAGAATATGAAGTTCCATACAACAAGTCATGGCCAAAAAAACAAGTATGGAGACTTTAAACACTCTAGAATGATCTTTCCTTCAACGATTTGATCAAACGTAACTCACTTAGTCTATTACTTCACCACGAAGTAACAGTATCATGTTACTTCGTGAGAAAGTAATATTTGGTCAAATGGGCCAACATGTATCGTACAAACCAAAACGCACTCGATTAGTGTTAATAAGCTTAGATTATCCTTGGGAAGGTTAAGACTTGTGATCAAGAATATAAAGTTCCATACAACGAGTCGTGGCCAAAAAAACTAAGTATGGAGACTTTAAACACTCTAGAATGATCTTTCCTTCAACGATTTGATCAAACGTAACTTGTTTAGTCTATTACTTCACCACGAAGTAACAATTTACTTTATTACTTCGTGAGAAAGTTATAGTTGGTCAAATGGGCCAACGGGCATCGTACGAACCAAAACGCACTCGATTAGTGTTAATAAGCTTAGATTATCCTTGGAAAGGTTAAGACTTGTGATAAAGAATATGAAGTTCCGTACAACAAGTCGTGGCCAAAAAAAACTAACTATGGAGACTTTAAACACTCTAGAATGATCTTTCGTTCAACGATTTGATCAAACGTAACTCGCTTAGTCTATTACTTCACCACGAAGTAGCAATTTACTTTGTTACTTCGTGAGAAAGTTATAGTTGGTCAAATGGGCCAACGGGCATCGTACGAACCAAAACGCACTCGATTAGTGTTAATAAGCTTAGATTATCCTTGGGAAGGTTAAGACTTGTGATAAAGAATATGAAGTTCCATACAACAAGTTGTGGCCAAAAAAACTAAGTATGGAGACATTAAACACTCTAGAATAATCTTTCCTTCAACGATTTGATCAAACGTAACTCGCTTAGTCTATTACTTCACCACGAAGTAACAGTTTACTTTGTTACTTCGTGAGAAAGTAATAGTTGGTCAAATGGGCCCACGGGCATCGTACGAACCAAAACGCACTCGATTACTGTTAATAAGCTTAGATTATCCTTGGTAAGGTTAAGACTTGTGACAAAGAATATGAAGTTCCATACAACAAGTCATGGCCAAAAAAACAAAGTATGGAGACTTTAAACACTCTAGAATGATCTTTCCTTCAACGATTTGATCAAACGTAACTCACTTAGTCTATTACTTCACCACGAAGTAACAGTATCATGTTACTTCGTGAGAAAGTAATATTTGGTCAAATGGGCCAACATGTATCGTACGAACCAAAACGCACTCGATTAGTGTTAATAAGCTTAGATTATCCTTGGGAAGGTTAAGACTTGTGATCAAGAATATAAAGTTCCATACAACGAGTCGTGGCCAAAAAAACTAAGTATGGAGACTTTAAACACTCTAGAATGATCTTTCCTTCAACGATTTGATCAAACGTAACTTGTTTAGTCTATTACTTCACCACGAAGTAACAATTTACGTTATTACTTCGTGAGAAAGTTATAGTTGGTCAAATGGGCCAACGGGCATCGTACGAACCAAAACGCACTCGATTAGTGTTAATAAGCTTAGATTATCCTTGGAAAGGTTAAGACTTGTGATAAAGAATATGAAGTTCCGTACAACAAGTCGTGGCCAAAAAAACTAACTATGGAGACTTTAAACACTCTAGAATGATCTTTCGTTCAACGATTTGATCAAACGTAACTCGCTTAGTCTATTACTTCACCACGAAGTAGCAATTTACTTTGTTACTTCGTGAGAAAGTTATAGTTGGTCAAATGGGCCAACGGGCATCGTACGAACCAAAACGCACTCGATTAGTGTGAATAAGCTTAGATTATCCTTGGGAAGGTTAAGACTTGTGATAAAGAATATGAAGTTCCATACAACAAGTCGTGGCCAAAAAAACAAAGTATGGAGACTTTAAACACTCTAGAATGATCTTTCCTTCAACGATTTGATCAAACGTAACTCGCTTAGTCTATTACTTCACCACGAAGTAACAATTTACTTTGTTACTTCGTGAGAAAGTAATAGTTGGTCAAATGGGCCAACGGGCATCGTACGAACCAAAAAGCACTCGATTACTGTTAATAAGCTTAGATTATCCTTGGTAAGGTTAAGACTTGTGATAAAGAATATGAAGTTCCATACAACAAGTCATGGCCAAAAAAACAAAGTATGGAGACTTTAAACACTCTAGAATGATCTTTCCTTCAACGATTTGATCAAACGTAACTCACTTAGTCTATTACTTCACCACGAAGTAACAGTATCATGTTACTTCGTGAGAAAGTAATATTTGGTCAAATGGGCCAACATGTATCGTACGAACCAAAACGCACTCGATTAGTGTTAATAAGCTTAGATTATCCTTGGGAAGGTTAAGACTTGTGATCAAGAATATAAAGTTCCATACAACGAGTCGTGGCCAAAAAAACTAAGTATGGAGACTTTAAACACTCTAGAATGATCTTTCCTTCAACGATTTGATCAAACGTAACTTGTTTAGTCTATTACTTCACCACGAAGTAACAATTTACTTTGTTACTTCGTGAGAAAGTAATAGTTGGTCAAATGGGCCCACGGGCATCGTACGAACCAAAACGCACTCGATTACTGTTAATAAGCTTAGATTATCCTTGGTAAGGTTAAGACTTGTGACAAAGAATATGAAGTTCCATACAACAAGTCATGGCCAAAAAAACAAGTATGGAGACTTTAAACACTCTAGAATGATCTTTCCTTCAACGATTTGATCAAACGTAACTCACTTAGTCTATTACTTCACCACGAAGTAACAGTATCATGTTACTTCGTGAGAAAGTAATATTTGGTCAAATGGGCCAACATGTATCGTACGAACCAAAACGCACTCGATTAGTGTTAATAAGCTTAGATTATCCTTGGGAAGGTTAAGACTTGTGATCAAGAATATAAAGTTCCATACAACGAGTCGTGGCCAAAAAAACTAAGTATGGAGACTTTAAACACTCTAGAATGATCTTTCCTTCAACGATTTGATCAAACGTAACTTGTTTAGTCTATTACTTCACCACGAAGTAACAATTTACTTTATTACTTCGTGAGAAAGTTATAGTTGGTCAAATGGGCCAACGGGCATCGTACGAACCAAAACGCACTCGATTAGTGTTAATAAGCTTAGATTATCCTTGGAAAGGTTAAGACTTGTGATAAAGAATATGAAGTTCCGTACAACAAGTCGTGGCCAAAAAAACTAACTATGGAGACTTTAAACACTCTAGAATGATCTTTCGTTCAACGATTTGATCAAACGTAACTCGCTTAGTCTATTACTTCACCACGAAGTAGCAATTTACTTTGTTACTTCGTGAGAAAGTTATAGTTGGTCAAATGGGCCAACGGGCATCGTACGAACCAAAACGCACTCGATTAGTGTTAATAAGCTTAGATTATCCTTGGGAAGGTTAAGACTTGTGATAAAGAATATGAAGTTCCATACAACAAGTTGTGGCCAAAAAAACTAAGTATGGAGACATTAAACACTCTAGAATAATCTTTCCTTCAACGATTTGATCAAACGTAACTCGCTTAGTCTATTACTTCACCACGAAGTAACAGTTTACTTTGTTACTTCGTGAGAAAGTAATAGTTGGTCAAATGGGCCCACGGGCATCGTACGAACCAAAACGCACTCGATTACTGTTAATAAGCTTAGATTATCCTTGGTAAGGTTAAGACTTGTGACAAAGAATATGAAGTTCCATACAACAAGTCATGGCCAAAAAAACAAAGTATGGAGACTTTAAACACTCTAGAATGATCTTTCCTTCAACGATTTGATCAAACGTAACTCACTTAGTCTATTACTTCACCACGAAGTAACAGTATCATGTTACTTCGTGAGAAAGTAATATTTGGTCAAATGGGCCAACATGTATCGTACGAACCAAAACGCACTCGATTAGTGTTAATAAGCTTAGATTATCCTTGGGAAGGTTAAGACTTGTGATCAAGAATATAAAGTTCCATACAACGAGTCGTGGCCAAAAAAACTAAGTATGGAGACTTTAAACACTCTAGAATGATCTTTCCTTCAACGATTTGATCAAACGTAACTTGTTTAGTCTATTACTTCACCACGAAGTAACAATTTACGTTATTACTTCGTGAGAAAGTTATAGTTGGTCAAATGGGCCAACGGGCATCGTACGAACCAAAACGCACTCGATTAGTGTTAATAAGCTTAGATTATCCTTGGAAAGGTTAAGACTTGTGATAAAGAATATGAAGTTCCGTACAACAAGTCGTGGCCAAAAAAACTAACTATGGAGACTTTAAACACTCTAGAATGATCTTTCGTTCAACGATTTGATCAAACGTAACTCGCTTAGTCTATTACTTCACCACGAAGTAGCAATTTACTTTGTTACTTCGTGAGAAAGTTATAGTTGGTCAAATGGGCCAACGGGCATCGTACGAACCAAAACGCACTCGATTAGTGTGAATAAGCTTAGATTATCCTTGGGAAGGTTAAGACTTGTGATAAAGAATATGAAGTTCCATACAACAAGTCGTGGCCAAAAAAACAAAGTATGGAGACTTTAAACACTCTAGAATGATCTTTCCTTCAACGATTTGATCAAACGTAACTCGCTTAGTCTATTACTTCACCACGAAGTAACAATTTACTTTGTTACTTCGTGAGAAAGTAATAGTTGGTCAAATGGGCCAACGGGCATCGTACGAACCAAAAAGCACTCGATTACTGTTAATAAGCTTAGATTATCCTTGGTAAGGTTAAGACTTGTGATAAAGAATATGAAGTTCCATACAACAAGTCATGGCCAAAAAAACAAAGTATGGAGACTTTAAACACTCTAGAATGATCTTTCCTTCAACGATTTGATCAAACGTAACTCACTTAGTCTATTACTTCACCACGAAGTAACAGTATCATGTTACTTCGTGAGAAAGTAATATTTGGTCAAATGGGCCAACATGTATCGTACGAACCAAAACGCACTCGATTAGTGTTAATAAGCTTAGATTATCCTTGGGAAGGTTAAGACTTGTGATCAAGAATATAAAGTTCCATACAACGAGTCGTGGCCAAAAAAACTAAGTATGGAGACTTTAAACACTCTAGAATGATCTTTCCTTCAACGATTTGATCAAACGTAACTTGTTTAGTCTATTACTTCACCACGAAGTAACAATTTACTTTGTTACTTCGTGAGAAAGTAATAGTTGGTCAAATGGGCCCACGGGCATCGTACGAACCAAAACGCACTCGATTACTGTTAATAAGCTTAGATTATCCTTGGTAAGGTTAAGACTTGTGACAAAGAATATGAAGTTCCATACAACAAGTCATGGCCAAAAAAACAAGTATGGAGACTTTAAACACTCTAGAATGATCTTTCCTTCAACGATTTGATCAAACGTAACTCACTTAGTCTATTACTTCACCACGAAGTAACAGTATCATGTTACTTCGTGAGAAAGTAATATTTGGTCAAATGGGCCAACATGTATCGTACGAACCAAAACGCACTCGATTAGTGTTAATAAGCTTAGATTATCCTTGGGAAGGTTAAGACTTGTGATCAAGAATATAAAGTTCCATACAACGAGTCGTGGCCAAAAAAACTAAGTATGGAGACTTTAAACACTCTAGAATGATCTTTCCTTCAACGATTTGATCAAACGTAACTTGTTTAGTCTATTACTTCACCACGAAGTAACAATTTACTTTATTACTTCGTGAGAAAGTTATAGTTGGTCAAATGGGCCAACGGGCATCGTACGAACCAAAACGCACTCGATTAGTGTTAATAAGCTTAGATTATCCTTGGAAAGGTTAAGACTTGTGATAAAGAATATGAAGTTCCGTACAACAAGTCGTGGCCAAAAAAACTAACTATGGAGACTTTAAACACTCTAGAATGATCTTTCGTTCAACGATTTGATCAAACGTAACTCGCTTAGTCTATTACTTCACCACGAAGTAGCAATTTACTTTGTTACTTCGTGAGAAAGTTATAGTTGGTCAAATGGGCCAACGGGCATCGTACGAACCAAAACGCACTCGATTAGTGTTAATAAGCTTAGATTATCCTTGGGAAGGTTAAGACTTGTGATAAAGAATATGAAGTTCCATACAACAAGTTGTGGCCAAAAAAACTAAGTATGGAGACATTAAACACTCTAGAATAATCTTTCCTTCAACGATTTGATCAAACGTAACTCGCTTAGTCTATTACTTCACCACGAAGTAACAGTTTACTTTGTTACTTCGTGAGAAAGTAATAGTTGGTCAAATGGGCCCACGGGCATCGTACGAACCAAAACGCACTCGATTACTGTTAATAAGCTTAGATTATCCTTGGTAAGGTTAAGACTTGTGACAAAGAATATGAAGTTCCATACAACAAGTCATGGCCAAAAAAACAAAGTATGGAGACTTTAAACACTCTAGAATGATCTTTCCTTCAACGATTTGATCAAACGTAACTCACTTAGTCTATTACTTCACCACGAAGTAACAGTATCATGTTACTTCGTGAGAAAGTAATATTTGGTCAAATGGGCCAACATGTATCGTACGAACCAAAACGCACTCGATTAGTGTTAATAAGCTTAGATTATCCTTGGGAAGGTTAAGACTTGTGATCAAGAATATAAAGTTCCATACAACGAGTCGTGGCCAAAAAAACTAAGTATGGAGACTTTAAACACTCTAGAATGATCTTTCCTTCAACGATTTGATCAAACGTAACTTGTTTAGTCTATTACTTCACCACGAAGTAACAATTTACGTTATTACTTCGTGAGAAAGTTATAGTTGGTCAAATGGGCCAACGGGCATCGTACGAACCAAAACGCACTCGATTAGTGTTAATAAGCTTAGATTATCCTTGGAAAGGTTAAGACTTGTGATAAAGAATATGAAGTTCCGTACAACAAGTCGTGGCCAAAAAAACTAACTATGGAGACTTTAAACACTCTAGAATGATCTTTCGTTCAACGATTTGATCAAACGTAACTCGCTTAGTCTATTACTTCACCACGAAGTAGCAATTTACTTTGTTACTTCGTGAGAAAGTTATAGTTGGTCAAATGGGCCAACGGGCATCGTACGAACCAAAACGCACTCGATTAGTGTGAATAAGCTTAGATTATCCTTGGGAAGGTTAAGACTTGTGATAAAGAATATGAAGTTCCATACAACAAGTCGTGGCCAAAAAAACAAAGTATGGAGACTTTAAACACTCTAGAATGATCTTTCCTTCAACGATTTGATCAAACGTAACTCGCTTAGTCTATTACTTCACCACGAAGTAACAATTTACTTTGTTACTTCGTGAGAAAGTAATAGTTGGTCAAATGGGCCAACGGGCATCGTACGAACCAAAAAGCACTCGATTACTGTTAATAAGCTTAGATTATCCTTGGTAAGGTTAAGACTTGTGATAAAGAATATGAAGTTCCATACAACAAGTCATGGCCAAAAAAACAAAGTATGGAGACTTTAAACACTCTAGAATGATCTTTCCTTCAACGATTTGATCAAACGTAACTCACTTAGTCTATTACTTCACCACGAAGTAACAGTATCATGTTACTTCGTGAGAAAGTAATATTTGGTCAAATGGGCCAACATGTATCGTACGAACCAAAACGCACTCGATTAGTGTTAATAAGCTTAGATTATCCTTGGGAAGGTTAAGACTTGTGATCAAGAATATAAAGTTCCATACAACGAGTCGTGGCCAAAAAAACTAAGTATGGAGACTTTAAACACTCTAGAATGATCTTTCCTTCAACGATTTGATCAAACGTAACTTGTTTAGTCTATTACTTCACCACGAAGTAACAATTTACTTTGTTACTTCGTGAGAAAGTAATAGTTGGTCAAATGGGCCCACGGGCATCGTACGAACCAAAACGCACTCGATTACTGTTAATAAGCTTAGATTATCCTTGGTAAGGTTAAGACTTGTGACAAAGAATATGAAGTTCCATACAACAAGTCATGGCCAAAAAAACAAGTATGGAGACTTTAAACACTCTAGAATGATCTTTCCTTCAACGATTTGATCAAACGTAACTCACTTAGTCTATTACTTCACCACGAAGTAACAGTATCATGTTACTTCGTGAGAAAGTAATATTTGGTCAAATGGGCCAACATGTATCGTACGAACCAAAACGCACTCGATTAGTGTTAATAAGCTTAGATTATCCTTGGGAAGGTTAAGACTTGTGATCAAGAATATAAAGTTCCATACAACGAGTCGTGGCCAAAAAAACTAAGTATGGAGACTTTAAACACTCTAGAATGATCTTTCCTTCAACGATTTGATCAAACGTAACTTGTTTAGTCTATTACTTCACCACGAAGTAACAATTTACGTTATTACTTCGTGAGAAAGTTATAGTTGGTCAAATGGGCCAACGGGCATCGTACGAACCAAAACGCACTCGATTAGTGTTAATAAGCTTAGATTATCCTTGGAAAGGTTAAGACTTGTGATAAAGAATATGAAGTTCCGTACAACAAGTCGTGGCCAAAAAAACTAACTATGGAGACTTTAAACACTCTAGAATGATCTTTCGTTCAACGATTTGATCAAACGTAACTCGCTTAGTCTATTACTTCACCACGAAGTAGCAATTTACTTTGTTACTTCGTGAGAAAGTTATAGTTGGTCAAATGGGCCAACGGGCATCGTACGAACCAAAACGCACTCGATTAGTGTTAATAAGCTTAGATTATCCTTGGGAAGGTTAAGACTTGTGATAAAGAATATGAAGTTCCATACAACAAGTTGTGGCCAAAAAAACTAAGTATGGAGACATTAAACACTCTAGAATAATCTTTCCTTCAACGATTTGATCAAACGTAACTCGCTTAGTCTATTACTTCACCACGAAGTAACAGTTTACTTTGTTACTTCGTGAGAAAGTAATAGTTGGTCAAATGGGCCCACGGGCATCGTACGAACCAAAACGCACTCGATTACTGTTAATAAGCTTAGATTATCCTTGGTAAGGTTAAGACTTGTGACAAAGAATATGAAGTTCCATACAACAAGTCATGGCCAAAAAAACAAAGTATGGAGACTTTAAACACTCTAGAATGATCTTTCCTTCAACGATTTGATCAAACGTAACTCACTTAGTCTATTACTTCACCACGAAGTAACAGTATCATGTTACTTCGTGAGAAAGTAATATTTGGTCAAATGGGCCAACATGTATCGTACGAACCAAAACGCACTCGATTAGTGTTAATAAGCTTAGATTATCCTTGGGAAGGTTAAGACTTGTGATCAAGAATATAAAGTTCCATACAACGAGTCGTGGCCAAAAAAACTAAGTATGGAGACTTTAAACACTCTAGAATGATCTTTCCTTCAACGATTTGATCAAACGTAACTTGTTTAGTCTATTACTTCACCACGAAGTAACAATTTACGTTATTACTTCGTGAGAAAGTTATAGTTGGTCAAATGGGCCAACGGGCATCGTACGAACCAAAACGCACTCGATTAGTGTTAATAAGCTTAGATTATCCTTGGAAAGGTTAAGACTTGTGATAAAGAATATGAAGTTCCGTACAACAAGTCGTGGCCAAAAAAACTAACTATGGAGACTTTAAACACTCTAGAATGATCTTTCGTTCAACGATTTGATCAAACGTAACTCGCTTAGTCTATTACTTCACCACGAAGTAGCAATTTACTTTGTTACTTCGTGAGAAAGTTATAGTTGGTCAAATGGGCCAACGGGCATCGTACGAACCAAAACGCACTCGATTAGTGTTAATAAGCTTAGATTATCCTTGCGAAGGTTAAGACTTGTGATAAAGAATATGAAGTTCCATACAACAAGTCGTGGCCAAAAAAACTAAGTATGGAGACTTTAAACACTCTAGAATGATCTTTCCTTCAACGATTTGATCAAACGTAACTTGTTTAGTCTATTACTTCACCACGAAGTAACAATTTACTTTGTTACTTCGTGAGAAAGTAATAGTTGGTCAAATGGGCCCACGGGCATCGTACGAACCAAAACGCACTCGATTACTGTTAATAAGCTTAGATTATCCTTGGTAAGGTTAAGACTTGTGACAAAGAATATGAAGTTCCATACAACAAGTCATGGCCAAAAAAACAAGTATGGAGACTTTAAACACTCTAGAATGATCTTTCCTTCAACGATTTGATCAAACGTAACTCACTTAGTCTATTACTTCACCACGAAGTAACAGTATCATGTTACTTCGTGAGAAAGTAATATTTGGTCAAATGGGCCAACATGTATCGTACGAACCAAAACGCACTCGATTAGTGTTAATAAGCTTAGATTATCCTTGGGAAGGTTAAGACTTGTGATCAAGAATATAAAGTTCCATACAACGAGTCGTGGCCAAAAAAACTAAGTATGGAGACTTTAAACACTCTAGAATGATCTTTCCTTCAACGATTTGATCAAACGTAACTTGTTTAGTCTATTACTTCACCACGAAGTAACAATTTACGTTATTACTTCGTGAGAAAGTTATAGTTGGTCAAATGGGCCAACGGGCATCGTACGAACCAAAACGCACTCGATTAGTGTTAATAAGCTTAGATTATCCTTGGAAAGGTTAAGACTTGTGATAAAGAATATGAAGTTCCATACAACAAGTCGTGGCCAAAAAAACTAACTATGGAGACTTTAAACACTCTAGAATGATCTTTCGTTCAACGATTTGATCAAACGTAACTCGCTTAGTCTATTACTTCACCACGAAGTAGCAATTTACTTTGTTACTTCGTGAGAAAGTTATAGTTGGTCAAATGGGCCAACGGGCATCGTACGAACCAAAACGCACTCGATTAGTGTTAATAAGCTTAGATTATCCTTGCGAAGGTTAAGACTTGTGATAAAGAATATGAAGTTCCATACAACAAGTCGTGGCCAAAAAAACTAAGTATGGAGACTTTAAACACTCTAGAATGATCTTTCCTTCAACGATTTGATCAAACGTAACTTGTTTAGTCTATTACTTCACCACGAAGTAACAATTTACTTTGTTACTTCGTGAGAAAGTAATAGTTGGTCAAATGGGCCCACGGGCATCGTACGAACCAAAACGCACTCGATTACTGTTAATAAGCTTAGATTATCCTTGGTAAGGTTAAGACTTGTGACAAAGAATATGAAGTTCCATACAACAAGTCATGGCCAAAAAAACAAGTATGGAGACTTTAAACACTCTAGAATGATCTTTCCTTCAACGATTTGATCAAACGTAACTCACTTAGTCTATTACTTCACCACGAAGTAACAGTATCATGTTACTTCGTGAGAAAGTAATATTTGGTCAAATGGGCCAACATGTATCGTACGAACCAAAACGCACTCGATTAGTGTTAATAAGCTTAGATTATCCTTGGGAAGGTTAAGACTTGTGATCAAGAATATAAAGTTCCATACAACGAGTCGTGGCCAAAAAAACTAAGTATGGAGACTTTAAACACTCTAGAATGATCTTTCCTTCAACGATTTGATCAAACGTAACTTGTTTAGTCTATTACTTCACCACGAAGTAACAATTTACGTTATTACTTCGTGAGAAAGTTATAGTTGGTCAAATGGGCCAACGGGCATCGTACGAACCAAAACGCACTCGATTAGTGTTAATAAGCTTAGATTATCCTTGGAAAGGTTAAGACTTGTGATAAAGAATATGAAGTTCCGTACAACAAGTCGTGGCCAAAAAAACTAACTATGGAGACTTTAAACACTCTAGAATGATCTTTCGTTCAACGATTTGATCAAACGTAACTCGCTTAGTCTATTACTTCACCACGAAGTAGCAATTTACTTTGTTACTTCGTGAGAAAGTTATAGTTGGTCAAATGGGCCAACGGGCATCGTACGAACCAAAACGCACTCGATTAGTGTTAATAAGCTTAGATTATCCTTGCGAAGGTTAAGACTTGTGATAAAGAATATGAAGTTCCATACAACAAGTCGTGGCCAAAAAAACTAAGTATGGAGACTTTAAACACTCTAGAATGATCTTTCCTTCAACGATTTGATCAAACGTAACTTGTTTAGTCTATTACTTCACCACGAAGTAACAATTTACTTTGTTACTTCGTGAGAAAGTAATAGTTGGTCAAATGGGCCCACGGGCATCGTACGAACCAAAACGCACTCGATTACTGTTAATAAGCTTAGATTATCCTTGGTAAGGTTAAGACTTGTGACAAAGAATATGAAGTTCCATACAACAAGTCATGGCCAAAAAAACAAGTATGGAGACTTTAAACACTCTAGAATGATCTTTCCTTCAACGATTTGATCAAACGTAACTCACTTAGTCTATTACTTCACCACGAAGTAACAGTATCATGTTACTTCGTGAGAAAGTAATATTTGGTCAAATGGGCCAACATGTATCGTACGAACCAAAACGCACTCGATTAGTGTTAATAAGCTTAGATTATCCTTGGGAAGGTTAAGACTTGTGATCAAGAATATAAAGTTCCATACAACGAGTCGTGGCCAAAAAAACTAAGTATGGAGACTTTAAACACTCTAGAATGATCTTTCCTTCAACGATTTGATCAAACGTAACTTGTTTAGTCTATTACTTCACCACGAAGTAACAATTTACGTTATTACTTCGTGAGAAAGTTATAGTTGGTCAAATGGGCCAACGGGCATCGTACGAACCAAAACGCACTCGATTAGTGTTAATAAGCTTAGATTATCCTTGGAAAGGTTAAGACTTGTGATAAAGAATATGAAGTTCCGTACAACAAGTCGTGGCCAAAAAAACTAACTATGGAGACTTTAAACACTCTAGAATGATCTTTCGTTCAACGATTTGATCAAACGTAACTCGCTTAGTCTATTACTTCACCACGAAGTAGCAATTTACTTTGTTACTTCGTGAGAAAGTTATAGTTGGTCAAATGGGCCAACGGGCATCGTACGAACCAAAACGCACTCGATTAGTGTTAATAAGCTTAGATTATCCTTGCGAAGGTTAAGACTTGTGATAAAGAATATGAAGTTCCATACAACAAGTCGTGGCCAAAAAAACTAAGTATGGAGACTTTAAACACTCTAGAATGATCTTTCCTTCAACGATTTGATCAAACGTAACTCGCTTAGTCTATTACTTCACCACGAAGTAACAATTTACTTTGTTACTTCGTGAGAAAGTAATAGTTGGTCAAATGGGCCAACGGGCATCGTACGAACCAAAAGGCACTCGATTACTGTTAATAAGCTTAGATTATCCTTGGTAAGGTTAAGACTTGTGATAAAGAATATGAAGTTCCATACAACAAGTCATGGCCAAAAAAACAAAGTATGGAGACTTTAAACACTCTAGAATGATCTTTCCTTCAACGATTTGATCAAACGTAACTCACTTAGTCTATTACTTCACCACGAAGTAACAGTATCATGTTACTTCGTGAGAAAGTAATATTTGGTCAAATGGGCCAACATGTATCGTACGAACCAAAACGCACTCGATTAGTGTTAATAAGCTTAGATTATCCTTGGGAAGGTTAAGACTTGTGATCAAGAATATAAAGTTCCATACAACGAGTCGTGGCCAAAAAAACTAAGTATGGAGACTTTAAACACTCTAGAATGATCTTTCCTTCAACGATTTGATCAAACGTAACTTGTTTAGTCTATTACTTCACCACGAAGTAACAATTTACGTTATTACTTCGTGAGAAAGTTATAGTTGGTCAAATGGGCCAACGGGCATCGTACGAACCAAAACGCACTCGATTAGTGTTAATAAGCTTAGATTATCCTTGGAAAGGTTAAGACTTGTGATAAAGAATATGAAGTTCCGTACAACAAGTCGTGGCCAAAAAAACTAACTATGGAGACTTTAAACACTCTAGAATGATCTTTCGTTCAACGATTTGATCAAACGTAACTCGCTTAGTCTATTACTTCACCACGAAGTAGCAATTTACTTTGTTACTTCGTGAGAAAGTTATAGTTGGTCAAATGGGCCAACGGGCATCGTACGAACCAAAACGCACTCGATTAGTGTTAATAAGCTTAGATTATCCTTGCGAAGGTTAAGACTTGTGATAAAGAATATGAAGTTCCATACAACAAGTCGTGGCCAAAAAAACTAAGTATGGAGACTTTAAACACTCTAGAATGATCTTTCCTTCAACGATTTGATCAAACGTAACTTGTTTAGTCTATTACTTCACCACGAAGTAACAATTTACTTTGTTACTTCGTGAGAAAGTAATAGTTGGTCAAATGGGCCCACGGGCATCGTACGAACCAAAACGCACTCGATTACTGTTAATAAGCTTAGATTATCCTTGGTAAGGTTAAGACTTGTGACAAAGAATATGAAGTTCCATACAACAAGTCATGGCCAAAAAAACAAGTATGGAGACTTTAAACACTCTAGAATGATCTTTCCTTCAACGATTTGATCAAACGTAACTCACTTAGTCTATTACTTCACCACGAAGTAACAGTATCATGTTACTTCGTGAGAAAGTAATATTTGGTCAAATGGGCCAACATGTATCGTACGAACCAAAACGCACTCGATTAGTGTTAATAAGCTTAGATTATCCTTGGGAAGGTTAAGACTTGTGATCAAGAATATAAAGTTCCATACAACGAGTCGTGGCCAAAAAAACTAAGTATGGAGACTTTAAACACTCTAGAATGATCTTTCCTTCAACGATTTGATCAAACGTAACTTGTTTAGTCTATTACTTCACCACGAAGTAACAATTTACGTTATTACTTCGTGAGAAAGTTATAGTTGGTCAAATGGGCCAACGGGCATCGTACGAACCAAAACGCACTCGATTAGTGTTAATAAGCTTAGATTATCCTTGGAAAGGTTAAGACTTGTGATAAAGAATATGAAGTTCCGTACAACAAGTCGTGGCCAAAAAAACTAACTATGGAGACTTTAAACACTCTAGAATGATCTTTCGTTCAACGATTTGATCAAACGTAACTCGCTTAGTCTATTACTTCACCACGAAGTAGCAATTTACTTTGTTACTTCGTGAGAAAGTTATAGTTGGTCAAATGGGCCAACGGGCATCGTACGAACCAAAACGCACTCGATTAGTGTTAATAAGCTTAGATTATCCTTGCGAAGGTTAAGACTTGTGATAAAGAATATGAAGTTCCATACAACAAGTCGTGGCCAAAAAAACTAAGTATGGAGACTTTAAACACTCTAGAATGATCTTTCCTTCAACGATTTGATCAAACGTAACTCGCTTAGTCTATTACTTCACCACGAAGTAACAATTTACTTTGTTACTTCGTGAGAAAGTAATAGTTGGTCAAATGGGCCAACGGGCATCGTACGAACCAAAAAGCACTCGATTACTGTTAATAAGCTTAGATTATCCTTGGTAAGGTTAAGACTTGTGATAAAGAATATGAAGTTCCATACAACAAGTCATGGCCAAAAAAACAAAGTATGGAGACTTTAAACACTCTAGAATGATCTTTCCTTCAACGATTTGATCAAACGTAACTCACTTAGTCTATTACTTCACCACGAAGTAACAGTATCATGTTACTTCGTGAGAAAGTAATATTTGGTCAAATGGGCCAACATGTATCGTACGAACCAAAACGCACTCGATTAGTGTTAATAAGCTTAGATTATCCTTGGGAAGGTTAAGACTTGTGATCAAGAATATAAAGTTCCATACAACGAGTCGTGGCCAAAAAAACTAAGTATGGAGACTTTAAACACTCTAGAATGATCTTTCCTTCAACGATTTGATCAAACGTAACTTGTTTAGTCTATTACTTCACCACGAAGTAACAATTTACGTTATTACTTCGTGAGAAAGTTATAGTTGGTCAAATGGGCCAACGGGCATCGTACGAACCAAAACGCACTCGATTAGTGTTAATAAGCTTAGATTATCCTTGGAAAGGTTAAGACTTGTGATAAAGAATATGAAGTTCCGTACAACAAGTCGTGGCCAAAAAAACTAACTATGGAGACTTTAAACACTCTAGAATGATCTTTCGTTCAACGATTTGATCAAACGTAACTCGCTTAGTCTATTACTTCACCACGAAGTAGCAATTTACTTTGTTACTTCGTGAGAAAGTTATAGTTGGTCAAATGGGCCAACGGGCATCGTACGAACCAAAACGCACTCGATTAGTGTTAATAAGCTTAGATTATCCTTGCGAAGGTTAAGACTTGTGATAAAGAATATGAAGTTCCATACAACAAGTCGTGGCCAAAAAAACTAAGTATGGAGACTTTAAACACTCTAGAATGATCTTTCCTTCAACGATTTGATCAAACGTAACTTGTTTAGTCTATTACTTCACCACGAAGTAACAATTTACTTTGTTACTTCGTGAGAAAGTAATAGTTGGTCAAATGGGCCCACGGGCATCGTACGAACCAAAACGCACTCGATTACTGTTAATAAGCTTAGATTATCCTTGGTAAGGTTAAGACTTGTGACAAAGAATATGAAGTTCCATACAACAAGTCATGGCCAAAAAAACAAGTATGGAGACTTTAAACACTCTAGAATGATCTTTCCTTCAACGATTTGATCAAACGTAACTCACTTAGTCTATTACTTCACCACGAAGTAACAGTATCATGTTACTTCGTGAGAAAGTAATATTTGGTCAAATGGGCCAACATGTATCGTACGAACCAAAACGCACTCGATTAGTGTTAATAAGCTTAGATTATCCTTGGGAAGGTTAAGACTTGTGATCAAGAATATAAAGTTCCATACAACGAGTCGTGGCCAAAAAAACTAAGTATGGAGACTTTAAACACTCTAGAATGATCTTTCCTTCAACGATTTGATCAAACGTAACTTGTTTAGTCTATTACTTCACCACGAAGTAACAATTTACGTTATTACTTCGTGAGAAAGTTATAGTTGGTCAAATGGGCCAACGGGCATCGTACGAACCAAAACGCACTCGATTAGTGTTAATAAGCTTAGATTATCCTTGGAAAGGTTAAGACTTGTGATAAAGAATATGAAGTTCCGTACAACAAGTCGTGGCCAAAAAAACTAACTATGGAGACTTTAAACACTCTAGAATGATCTTTCGTTCAACGATTTGATCAAACGTAACTCGCTTAGTCTATTACTTCACCACGAAGTAGCAATTTACTTTGTTACTTCGTGAGAAAGTTATAGTTGGTCAAATGGGCCAACGGGCATCGTACGAACCAAAACGCACTCGATTAGTGTTAATAAGCTTAGATTATCCTTGCGAAGGTTAAGACTTGTGATAAAGAATATGAAGTTCCATACAACAAGTCGTGGCCAAAAAAACTAAGTATGGAGACTTTAAACACTCTAGAATGATCTTTCCTTCAACGATTTGATCAAACGTAACTCGCTTAGTCTATTACTTCACCACGAAGTAACAATTTACTTTGTTACTTCGTGAGAAAGTAATAGTTGGTCAAATGGGCCAACGGGCATCGTACGAACCAAAAAGCACTCGATTACTGTTAATAAGCTTAGATTATCCTTGGTAAGGTTAAGACTTGTGATAAAGAATATGAAGTTCCATACAACAAGTCATGGCCAAAAAAACAAAGTATGGAGACTTTAAACACTCTAGAATGATCTTTCCTTCAACGATTTGATCAAACGTAACTCACTTAGTCTATTACTTCACCACGAAGTAACAGTATCATGTTACTTCGTGAGAAAGTAATATTTGGTCAAATGGGCCAACATGTATCGTACGAACCAAAACGCACTCGATTAGTGTTAATAAGCTTAGATTATCCTTGGGAAGGTTAAGACTTGTGATCAAGAATATAAAGTTCCATACAACGAGTCGTGGCCAAAAAAACTAAGTATGGAGACTTTAAACACTCTAGAATGATCTTTCCTTCAACGATTTGATCAAACGTAACTTGTTTAGTCTATTACTTCACCACGAAGTAACAATTTACGTTATTACTTCGTGAGAAAGTTATAGTTGGTCAAATGGGCCAACGGGCATCGTACGAACCAAAACGCACTCGATTAGTGTTAATAAGCTTAGATTATCCTTGGAAAGGTTAAGACTTGTGATAAAGAATATGAAGTTCCGTACAACAAGTCGTGGCCAAAAAAACTAACTATGGAGACTTTAAACACTCTAGAATGATCTTTCGTTCAACGATTTGATCAAACGTAACTCGCTTAGTCTATTACTTCACCACGAAGTAGCAATTTACTTTGTTACTTCGTGAGAAAGTTATAGTTGGTCAAATGGGCCAACGGGCATCGTACGAACCAAAACGCACTCGATTAGTGTTAATAAGCTTAGATTATCCTTGCGAAGGTTAAGACTTGTGATAAAGAATATGAAGTTCCATACAACAAGTCGTGGCCAAAAAAACTAAGTATGGAGACTTTAAACACTCTAGAATGATCTTTCCTTCAACGATTTGATCAAACGTAACTTGTTTAGTCTATTACTTCACCACGAAGTAACAATTTACTTTGTTACTTCGTGAGAAAGTAATAGTTGGTCAAATGGGCCCACGGGCATCGTACGAACCAAAACGCACTCGATTACTGTTAATAAGCTTAGATTATCCTTGGTAAGGTTAAGACTTGTGACAAAGAATATGAAGTTCCATACAACAAGTCATGGCCAAAAAAACAAGTATGGAGACTTTAAACACTCTAGAATGATCTTTCCTTCAACGATTTGATCAAACGTAACTCACTTAGTCTATTACTTCACCACGAAGTAACAGTATCATGTTACTTCGTGAGAAAGTAATATTTGGTCAAATGGGCCAACATGTATCGTACGAACCAAAACGCACTCGATTAGTGTTAATAAGCTTAGATTATCCTTGGGAAGGTTAAGACTTGTGATCAAGAATATAAAGTTCCATACAACGAGTCGTGGCCAAAAAAACTAAGTATGGAGACTTTAAACACTCTAGAATGATCTTTCCTTCAACGATTTGATCAAACGTAACTTGTTTAGTCTATTACTTCACCACGAAGTAACAATTTACGTTATTACTTCGTGAGAAAGTTATAGTTGGTCAAATGGGCCAACGGGCATCGTACGAACCAAAACGCACTCGATTAGTGTTAATAAGCTTAGATTATCCTTGGAAAGGTTAAGACTTGTGATAAAGAATATGAAGTTCCGTACAACAAGTCGTGGCCAAAAAAACTAACTATGGAGACTTTAAACACTCTAGAATGATCTTTCGTTCAACGATTTGATCAAACGTAACTCGCTTAGTCTATTACTTCACCACGAAGTAGCAATTTACTTTGTTACTTCGTGAGAAAGTTATAGTTGGTCAAATGGGCCAACGGGCATCGTACGAACCAAAACGCACTCGATTAGTGTTAATAAGCTTAGATTATCCTTGGGAAGGTTAAGACTTGTGATAAAGAATATGAAGTTCCATACAACAAGTTGTGGCCAAAAAAACTAAGTATGGAGACATTAAACACTCTAGAATAATCTTTCCTTCAACGATTTGATCAAACGTAACTCGCTTAGTCTATTACTTCACCACGAAGTAACAGTTTACTTTGTTACTTCGTGAGAAAGTAATAGTTGGTCAAATGGGCCCACGGGCATCGTACGAACCAAAACGCACTCGATTACTGTTAATAAGCTTAGATTATCCTTGGTAAGGTTAAGACTTGTGACAAAGAATATGAAGTTCCATACAACAAGTCATGGCCAAAAAAACAAAGTATGGAGACTTTAAACACTCTAGAATGATCTTTCCTTCAACGATTTGATCAAACGTAACTCACTTAGTCTATTACTTCACCACGAAGTAACAGTATCATGTTACTTCGTGAGAAAGTAATATTTGGTCAAATGGGCCAACATGTATCGTACGAACCAAAACGCACTCGATTAGTGTTAATAAGCTTAGATTATCCTTGGGAAGGTTAAGACTTGTGATCAAGAATATAAAGTTCCATACAACGAGTCGTGGCCAAAAAAACTAAGTATGGAGACTTTAAACACTCTAGAATGATCTTTCCTTCAACGATTTGATCAAACGTAACTTGTTTAGTCTATTACTTCACCACGAAGTAACAATTTACGTTATTACTTCGTGAGAAAGTTATAGTTGGTCAAATGGGCCAACGGGCATCGTACGAACCAAAACGCACTCGATTAGTGTTAATAAGCTTAGATTATCCTTGGAAAGGTTAAGACTTGTGATAAAGAATATGAAGTTCCGTACAACAAGTCGTGGCCAAAAAAACTAACTATGGAGACTTTAAACACTTTAGAATGATCTTTCGTTCAACGATTTGATCAAACGTAACTCGCTTAGTCTATTACTTCACCACGAAGTAGCAATTTACTTTGTTACTTCGTGAGAAAGTTATAGTTGGTCAAATGGGCCAACGGGCATCGTACGAACCAAAACGCACTCGATTAGTGTTAATAAGCTTAGATTATCCTTGCGAAGGTTAAGACTTGTGATAAAGAATATGAAGTTCCATACAACAAGTCGTGGCCAAAAAAACTAAGTATGGAGACTTTAAACACTCTAGAATGATCTTTCCTTCAACGATTTGATCAAACGTAACTTGTTTAGTCTATTACTTCACCACGAAGTAACAATTTACTTTGTTACTTCGTGAGAAAGTAATAGTTGGTCAAATGGGCCCACGGGCATCGTACGAACCAAAACGCACTCGATTACTGTTAATAAGCTTAGATTATCCTTGGTAAGGTTAAGACTTGTGACAAAGAATATGAAGTTCCATACAACAAGTCATGGCCAAAAAAACAAGTATGGAGACTTTAAACACTCTAGAATGATCTTTCCTTCAACGATTTGATCAAACGTAACTCACTTAGTCTATTACTTCACCACGAAGTAACAGTATCATGTTACTTCGTGAGAAAGTAATATTTGGTCAAATGGGCCAACATGTATCGTACGAACCAAAACGCACTCGATTAGTGTTAATAAGCTTAGATTATCCTTGGGAAGGTTAAGACTTGTGATCAAGAATATAAAGTTCCATACAACGAGTCGTGGCCAAAAAAACTAAGTATGGAGACTTTAAACACTCTAGAATGATCTTTCCTTCAACGATTTGATCAAACGTAACTTGTTTAGTCTATTACTTCACCACGAAGTAACAATTTACGTTATTACTTCGTGAGAAAGTTATAGTTGGTCAAATGGGCCAACGGGCATCGTACGAACCAAAACGCACTCGATTAGTGTTAATAAGCTTAGATTATCCTTGGAAAGGTTAAGACTTGTGATAAAGAATATGAAGTTCCGTACAACAAGTCGTGGCCAAAAAAACTAACTATGGAGACTTTAAACACTCTAGAATGATCTTTCGTTCAACGATTTGATCAAACGTAACTCGCTTAGTCTATTACTTCACCACGAAGTAGCAATTTACTTTGTTACTTCGTGAGAAAGTTATAGTTGGTCAAATGGGCCAACGGGCATCGTACGAACCAAAACGCACTCGATTAGTGTTAATAAGCTTAGATTATCCTTGCGAAGGTTAAGACTTGTGATAAAGAATATGAAGTTCCATACAACAAGTCGTGGCCAAAAAAACTAAGTATGGAGACTTTAAACACTCTAGAATGATCTTTCCTTCAACGATTTGATCAAACGTAACTCGCTTAGTCTATTACTTCACCACGAAGTAACAATTTACTTTGTTACTTCGTGAGAAAGTAATAGTTGGTCAAATGGGCCAACGGGCATCGTACGAACCAAAAAGCACTCGATTACTGTTAATAAGCTTAGATTATCCTTGGTAAGGTTAAGACTTGTGATAAAGAATATGAAGTTCCATACAACAAGTCATGGCCAAAAAAACAAAGTATGGAGACTTTAAACACTCTAGAATGATCTTTCCTTCAACGATTTGATCAAACGTAACTCACTTAGTCTATTACTTCACCACGAAGTAACAGTATCATGTTACTTCGTGAGAAAGTAATATTTGGTCAAATGGGCCAACATGTATCGTACGAACCAAAACGCACTCGATTAGTGTTAATAAGCTTAGATTATCCTTGGGAAGGTTAAGACTTGTGATCAAGAATATAAAGTTCCATACAACGAGTCGTGGCCAAAAAAACTAAGTATGGAGACTTTAAACACTCTAGAATGATCTTTCCTTCAACGATTTGATCAAACGTAACTTGTTTAGTCTATTACTTCACCACGAAGTAACAATTTACGTTATTACTTCGTGAGAAAGTTATAGTTGGTCAAATGGGCCAACGGGCATCGTACGAACCAAAACGCACTCGATTAGTGTTAATAAGCTTAGATTATCCTTGGAAAGGTTAAGACTTGTGATAAAGAATATGAAGTTCCGTACAACAAGTCGTGGCCAAAAAAACTAACTATGGAGACTTTAAACACTTTAGAATGATCTTTCGTTCAACGATTTGATCAAACGTAACTCGCTTAGTCTATTACTTCACCACGAAGTAGCAATTTACTTTGTTACTTCGTGAGAAAGTTATAGTTGGTCAAATGGGCCAACGGGCATCGTACGAACCAAAACGCACTCGATTAGTGTTAATAAGCTTAGATTATCCTTGCGAAGGTTAAGACTTGTGATAAAGAATATGAAGTTCCATACAACAAGTCGTGGCCAAAAAAACTAAGTATGGAGACTTTAAACACTCTAGAATGATCTTTCCTTCAACGATTTGATCAAACGTAACTTGTTTAGTCTATTACTTCACCACGAAGTAACAATTTACTTTGTTACTTCGTGAGAAAGTAATAGTTGGTCAAATGGGCCCACGGGCATCGTACGAACCAAAACGCACTCGATTACTGTTAATAAGCTTAGATTATCCTTGGTAAGGTTAAGACTTGTGACAAAGAATATGAAGTTCCATACAACAAGTCATGGCCAAAAAAACAAGTATGGAGACTTTAAACACTCTAGAATGATCTTTCCTTCAACGATTTGATCAAACGTAACTCACTTAGTCTATTACTTCACCACGAAGTAACAGTATCATGTTACTTCGTGAGAAAGTAATATTTGGTCAAATGGGCCAACATGTATCGTACGAACCAAAACGCACTCGATTAGTGTTAATAAGCTTAGATTATCCTTGGGAAGGTTAAGACTTGTGATCAAGAATATAAAGTTCCATACAACGAGTCGTGGCCAAAAAAACTAAGTATGGAGACTTTAAACACTCTAGAATGATCTTTCCTTCAACGATTTGATCAAACGTAACTTGTTTAGTCTATTACTTCACCACGAAGTAACAATTTACGTTATTACTTCGTGAGAAAGTTATAGTTGGTCAAATGGGCCAACGGGCATCGTACGAACCAAAACGCACTCGATTAGTGTTAATAAGCTTAGATTATCCTTGGAAAGGTTAAGACTTGTGATAAAGAATATGAAGTTCCGTACAACAAGTCGTGGCCAAAAAAACTAACTATGGAGACTTTAAACACTTTAGAATGATCTTTCGTTCAACGATTTGATCAAACGTAACTCGCTTAGTCTATTACTTCACCACGAAGTAGCAATTTACTTTGTTACTTCGTGAGAAAGTTATAGTTGGTCAAATGGGCCAACGGGCATCGTACGAACCAAAACGCACTCGATTAGTGTTAATAAGCTTAGATTATCCTTGCGAAGGTTAAGACTTGTGATAAAGAATATGAAGTTCCATACAACAAGTCGTGGCCAAAAAAACTAAGTATGGAGACTTTAAACACTCTAGAATGATCTTTCCTTCAACGATTTGATCAAACGTAACTTGTTTAGTCTATTACTTCACCACGAAGTAACAATTTACTTTGTTACTTCGTGAGAAAGTAATAGTTGGTCAAATGGGCCCACGGGCATCGTACGAACCAAAACGCACTCGATTACTGTTAATAAGCTTAGATTATCCTTGGTAAGGTTAAGACTTGTGACAAAGAATATGAAGTTCCATACAACAAGTCATGGCCAAAAAAACAAGTATGGAGACTTTAAACACTCTAGAATGATCTTTCCTTCAACGATTTGATCAAACGTAACTCACTTAGTCTATTACTTCACCACGAAGTAACAGTATCATGTTACTTCGTGAGAAAGTAATATTTGGTCAAATGGGCCAACATGTATCGTACGAACCAAAACGCACTCGATTAGTGTTAATAAGCTTAGATTATCCTTGGGAAGGTTAAGACTTGTGATCAAGAATATAAAGTTCCATACAACGAGTCGTGGCCAAAAAAACTAAGTATGGAGACTTTAAACACTCTAGAATGATCTTTCCTTCAACGATTTGATCAAACGTAACTTGTTTAGTCTATTACTTCACCACGAAGTAACAATTTACGTTATTACTTCGTGAGAAAGTTATAGTTGGTCAAATGGGCCAACGGGCATCGTACGAACCAAAACGCACTCGATTAGTGTTAATAAGCTTAGATTATCCTTGGAAAGGTTAAGACTTGTGATAAAGAATATGAAGTTCCGTACAACAAGTCGTGGCCAAAAAAACTAACTATGGAGACTTTAAACACTCTAGAATGATCTTTCGTTCAACGATTTGATCAAACGTAACTCGCTTAGTCTATTACTTCACCACGAAGTAGCAATTTACTTTGTTACTTCGTGAGAAAGTTATAGTTGGTCAAATGGGCCAACGGGCATCGTACGAACCAAAACGCACTCGATTAGTGTTAATAAGCTTAGATTATCCTTGGGAAGGTTAAGACTTGTGATAAAGAATATGAAGTTCCATACAACAAGTTGTGGCCAAAAAAACTAAGTATGGAGACATTAAACACTCTAGAATAATCTTTCCTTCAACGATTTGATCAAACGTAACTCGCTTAGTCTATTACTTCACCACGAAGTAACAGTTTACTTTGTTACTTCGTGAGAAAGTAATAGTTGGTCAAATGGGCCCACGGGCATCGTACGAACCAAAACGCACTCGATTACTGTTAATAAGCTTAGATTATCCTTGGTAAGGTTAAGACTTGTGACAAAGAATATGAAGTTCCATACAACAAGTCATGGCCAAAAAAACAAAGTATGGAGACTTTAAACACTCTAGAATGATCTTTCCTTCAACGATTTGATCAAACGTAACTCACTTAGTCTATTACTTCACCACGAAGTAACAGTATCATGTTACTTCGTGAGAAAGTAATATTTGGTCAAATGGGCCAACATGTATCGTACGAACCAAAACGCACTCGATTAGTGTTAATAAGCTTAGATTATCCTTGGGAAGGTTAAGACTTGTGATCAAGAATATAAAGTTCCATACAACGAGTCGTGGCCAAAAAAACTAAGTATGGAGACTTTAAACACTCTAGAATGATCTTTCCTTCAACGATTTGATCAAACGTAACTTGTTTAGTCTATTACTTCACCACGAAGTAACAATTTACGTTATTACTTCGTGAGAAAGTTATAGTTGGTCAAATGGGCCAACGGGCATCGTACGAACCAAAACGCACTCGATTAGTGTTAATAAGCTTAGATTATCCTTGGAAAGGTTAAGACTTGTGATAAAGAATATGAAGTTCCGTACAACAAGTCGTGGCCAAAAAAACTAACTATGGAGACTTTAAACACTTTAGAATGATCTTTCGTTCAACGATTTGATCAAACGTAACTCGCTTAGTCTATTACTTCACCACGAAGTAGCAATTTACTTTGTTACTTCGTGAGAAAGTTATAGTTGGTCAAATGGGCCAACGGGCATCGTACGAACCAAAACGCACTCGATTAGTGTTAATAAGCTTAGATTATCCTTGCGAAGGTTAAGACTTGTGATAAAGAATATGAAGTTCCATACAACAAGTCGTGGCCAAAAAAACTAAGTATGGAGACTTTAAACACTCTAGAATGATCTTTCCTTCAACGATTTGATCAAACGTAACTTGTTTAGTCTATTACTTCACCACGAAGTAACAATTTACTTTGTTACTTCGTGAGAAAGTAATAGTTGGTCAAATGGGCCCACGGGCATCGTACGAACCAAAACGCACTCGATTACTGTTAATAAGCTTAGATTATCCTTGGTAAGGTTAAGACTTGTGACAAAGAATATGAAGTTCCATACAACAAGTCATGGCCAAAAAAACAAGTATGGAGACTTTAAACACTCTAGAATGATCTTTCCTTCAACGATTTGATCAAACGTAACTCACTTAGTCTATTACTTCACCACGAAGTAACAGTATCATGTTACTTCGTGAGAAAGTAATATTTGGTCAAATGGGCCAACATGTATCGTACGAACCAAAACGCACTCGATTAGTGTTAATAAGCTTAGATTATCCTTGGGAAGGTTAAGACTTGTGATCAAGAATATAAAGTTCCATACAACGAGTCGTGGCCAAAAAAACTAAGTATGGAGACTTTAAACACTCTAGAATGATCTTTCCTTCAACGATTTGATCAAACGTAACTTGTTTAGTCTATTACTTCACCACGAAGTAACAATTTACGTTATTACTTCGTGAGAAAGTTATAGTTGGTCAAATGGGCCAACGGGCATCGTACGAACCAAAACGCACTCGATTAGTGTTAATAAGCTTAGATTATCCTTGGAAAGGTTAAGACTTGTGATAAAGAATATGAAGTTCCGTACAACAAGTCGTGGCCAAAAAAACTAACTATGGAGACTTTAAACACTCTAGAATGATCTTTCGTTCAACGATTTGATCAAACGTAACTCGCTTAGTCTATTACTTCACCACGAAGTAGCAATTTACTTTGTTACTTCGTGAGAAAGTTATAGTTGGTCAAATGGGCCAACGGGCATCGTACGAACCAAAACGCACTCGATTAGTGTTAATAAGCTTAGATTATCCTTGCGAAGGTTAAGACTTGTGATAAAGAATATGAAGTTCCATACAACAAGTCGTGGCCAAAAAAACTAAGTATGGAGACTTTAAACACTCTAGAATGATCTTTCCTTCAACGATTTGATCAAACGTAACTCGCTTAGTCTATTACTTCACCACGAAGTAACAATTTACTTTGTTACTTCGTGAGAAAGTAATAGTTGGTCAAATGGGCCAACGGGCATCGTACGAACCAAAAAGCACTCGATTACTGTTAATAAGCTTAGATTATCCTTGGTAAGGTTAAGACTTGTGATAAAGAATATGAAGTTCCATACAACAAGTCATGGCCAAAAAAACAAAGTATGGAGACTTTAAACACTCTAGAATGATCTTTCCTTCAACGATTTGATCAAACGTAACTCACTTAGTCTATTACTTCACCACGAAGTAACAGTATCATGTTACTTCGTGAGAAAGTAATATTTGGTCAAATGGGCCAACATGTATCGTACGAACCAAAACGCACTCGATTAGTGTTAATAAGCTTAGATTATCCTTGGGAAGGTTAAGACTTGTGATCAAGAATATAAAGTTCCATACAACGAGTCGTGGCCAAAAAAACTAAGTATGGAGACTTTAAACACTCTAGAATGATCTTTCCTTCAACGATTTGATCAAACGTAACTTGTTTAGTCTATTACTTCACCACGAAGTAACAATTTACGTTATTACTTCGTGAGAAAGTTATAGTTGGTCAAATGGGCCAACGGGCATCGTACGAACCAAAACGCACTCGATTAGTGTTAATAAGCTTAGATTATCCTTGGAAAGGTTAAGACTTGTGATAAAGAATATGAAGTTCCGTACAACAAGTCGTGGCCAAAAAAACTAACTATGGAGACTTTAAACACTCTAGAATGATCTTTCGTTCAACGATTTGATCAAACGTAACTCGCTTAGTCTATTACTTCACCACGAAGTAGCAATTTACTTTGTTACTTCGTGAGAAAGTTATAGTTGGTCAAATGGGCCAACGGGCATCGTACGAACCAAAACGCACTCGATTAGTGTTAATAAGCTTAGATTATCCTTGCGAAGGTTAAGACTTGTGATAAAGAATATGAAGTTCCATACAACAAGTCGTGGCCAAAAAAACTAAGTATGGAGACTTTAAACACTCTAGAATGATCTTTCCTTCAACGATTTGATCAAACGTAACTTGTTTAGTCTATTACTTCACCACGAAGTAACAATTTACTTTGTTACTTCGTGAGAAAGTAATAGTTGGTCAAATGGGCCCACGGGCATCGTACGAACCAAAACGCACTCGATTACTGTTAATAAGCTTAGATTATCCTTGGTAAGGTTAAGACTTGTGACAAAGAATATGAAGTTCCATACAACAAGTCATGGCCAAAAAAACAAGTATGGAGACTTTAAACACTCTAGAATGATCTTTCCTTCAACGATTTGATCAAACGTAACTCACTTAGTCTATTACTTCACCACGAAGTAACAGTATCATGTTACTTCGTGAGAAAGTAATATTTGGTCAAATGGGCCAACATGTATCGTACGAACCAAAACGCACTCGATTAGTGTTAATAAGCTTAGATTATCCTTGGGAAGGTTAAGACTTGTGATCAAGAATATAAAGTTCCATACAACGAGTCGTGGCCAAAAAAACTAAGTATGGAGACTTTAAACACTCTAGAATGATCTTTCCTTCAACGATTTGATCAAACGTAACTTGTTTAGTCTATTACTTCACCACGAAGTAACAATTTACGTTATTACTTCGTGAGAAAGTTATAGTTGGTCAAATGGGCCAACGGGCATCGTACGAACCAAAACGCACTCGATTAGTGTTAATAAGCTTAGATTATCCTTGGAAAGGTTAAGACTTGTGATAAAGAATATGAAGTTCCGTACAACAAGTCGTGGCCAAAAAAACTAACTATGGAGACTTTAAACACTCTAGAATGATCTTTCGTTCAACGATTTGATCAAACGTAACTCGCTTAGTCTATTACTTCACCACGAAGTAACAATTTACTTTGTTACTTCGTGAGAAAGTAATAGTTGGTCAAATGGGCCCACGGGCATCGTACGAACCAAAACGCACTCGATTACTGTTAATAAGCTTAGATTATCCTTGGTAAGGTTAAGACTTGTGACAAAGAATATGAAGTTCCATACAACAAGTCATGGCCAAAAAAACAAGTATGGAGACTTTAAACACTCTAGAATGATCTTTCCTTCAACGATTTGATCAAACGTAACTCACTTAGTCTATTACTTCACCACGAAGTAACAGTATCATGTTACTTCGTGAGAAAGTAATATTTGGTCAAATGGGCCAACATGTATCGTACGAACCAAAACGCACTCGATTAGTGTTAATAAGCTTAGATTATCCTTGGGAAGGTTAAGACTTGTGATCAAGAATATAAAGTTCCATACAACGAGTCGTGGCCAAAAAAACTAAGTATGGAGACTTTAAACACTCTAGAATGATCTTTCCTTCAACGATTTGATCAAACGTAACTTGTTTAGTCTATTACTTCACCACGAAGTAACAATTTACGTTATTACTTCGTGAGAAAGTTATAGTTGGTCAAATGGGCCAACGGGCATCGTACGAACCAAAACGCACTCGATTAGTGTTAATAAGCTTAGATTATCCTTGGAAAGGTTAAGACTTGTGATAAAGAATATGAAGTTCCGTACAACAAGTCGTGGCCAAAAAAACTAACTATGGAGACTTTAAACACTCTAGAATGATCTTTCGTTCAACGATTTGATCAAACGTAACTCGCTTAGTCTATTACTTCACCACGAAGTAGCAATTTACTTTGTTACTTCGTGAGAAAGTTATAGTTGGTCAAATGGGCCAACGGGCATCGTACGAACCAAAACGCACTCGATTAGTGTTAATAAGCTTAGATTATCCTTGGGAAGGTTAAGACTTGTGATAAAGAATATGAAGTTCCATACAACAAGTTGTGGCCAAAAAAACTAAGTATGGAGACATTAAACACTCTAGAATAATCTTTCCTTCAACGATTTGATCAAACGTAACTCGCTTAGTCTATTACTTCACCACGAAGTAACAGTTTACTTTGTTACTTCGTGAGAAAGTAATAGTTGGTCAAATGGGCCCACGGGCATCGTACGAACCAAAACGCACTCGATTACTGTTAATAAGCTTAGATTATCCTTGGTAAGGTTAAGACTTGTGACAAAGAATATGAAGTTCCATACAACAAGTCATGGCCAAAAAAACAAAGTATGGAGACTTTAAACACTCTAGAATGATCTTTCCTTCAACGATTTGATCAAACGTAACTCACTTAGTCTATTACTTCACCACGAAGTAACAGTATCATGTTACTTCGTGAGAAAGTAATATTTGGTCAAATGGGCCAACATGTATCGTACGAACCAAAACGCACTCGATTAGTGTTAATAAGCTTAGATTATCCTTGGGAAGGTTAAGACTTGTGATCAAGAATATAAAGTTCCATACAACGAGTCGTGGCCAAAAAAACTAAGTATGGAGACTTTAAACACTCTAGAATGATCTTTCCTTCAACGATTTGATCAAACGTAACTTGTTTAGTCTATTACTTCACCACGAAGTAACAATTTACGTTATTACTTCGTGAGAAAGTTATAGTTGGTCAAATGGGCCAACGGGCATCGTACGAACCAAAACGCACTCGATTAGTGTTAATAAGCTTAGATTATCCTTGGAAAGGTTAAGACTTGTGATAAAGAATATGAAGTTCCGTACAACAAGTCGTGGCCAAAAAAACTAACTATGGAGACTTTAAACACTTTAGAATGATCTTTCGTTCAACGATTTGATCAAACGTAACTCGCTTAGTCTATTACTTCACCACGAAGTAGCAATTTACTTTGTTACTTCGTGAGAAAGTTATAGTTGGTCAAATGGGCCAACGGGCATCGTACGAACCAAAACGCACTCGATTAGTGTTAATAAGCTTAGATTATCCTTGCGAAGGTTAAGACTTGTGATAAAGAATATGAAGTTCCATACAACAAGTCGTGGCCAAAAAAACTAAGTATGGAGACTTTAAACACTCTAGAATGATCTTTCCTTCAACGATTTGATCAAACGTAACTCGCTTAGTCTATTACTTCACCACGAAGTAACAATTTACTTTGTTACTTCGTGAGAAAGTAATAGTTGGTCAAATGGGCCAACGGGCATCGTACGAACCAAAAAGCACTCGATTACTGTTAATAAGCTTAGATTATCCTTGGTAAGGTTAAGACTTGTGATAAAGAATATGAAGTTCCATACAACAAGTCATGGCCAAAAAAACAAAGTATGGAGACTTTAAACACTCTAGAATTATCTTTCCTTCAACGATTTGATCAAACGTAACTCACTTAGTCTATTACTTCACCACGAAGTAACAGTATCATGTTACTTCGTGAGAAAGTAATATTTGGTCAAATGGGCCAACATGTATCGTACGAACCAAAACGCACTCGATTAGTGTTAATAAGCTTAGATTATCCTTGGGAAGGTTAAGACTTGTGATCAAGAATATAAAGTTCCATACAACGAGTCGTGGCCAAAAAAACTAAGTATGGAGACTTTAAACACTCTAGAATGATCTTTCCTTCAACGATTTGATCAAACGTAACTTGTTTAGTCTATTACTTCACCACGAAGTAACAATTTACGTTATTACTTCGCGAGAAAGTTATAGTTGGTCAAATGGGCCAACGGGCATCGTACGAACCAAAACGCACTCGATTAGTGTTAATAAGCTTAGATTATCCTTGGAAAGGTTAAGACTTGTGATAAAGAATATGAAGTTCCGTACAACAAGTTGTGGCCAAAAAAACTAACTATGGAGACTTTAAACACTCTAGAATGATCTTTCGTTCAACGATTTGATCAAACGTAACTCGCTTAGTCTATTACTTCACCACGAAGTAGCAATTTACTTTGTTACTTCGTGAGAAAGTTATAGTTGGTCAAATGGGCCAACGGGCATCGTACGAACCAAAACGCACTCGATTAGTGTTAATAAGCTTAGATTATCCTTGGGAAGGTTAAGACTTGTGATAAAGAATATGAAGTTCCATACAACAAGTCGTGGCCAAAAAAACTAAGTATGGAGACTTTAAACACTCTAGAATGATATTTCCTTCAACGATTTGATCAAACGTAACTCGCTTAGTCTATTACTTCACCACGAAGTAACAATTTACTTTGTTACTTCGTGAGAAAGTAATAGTTGGTCAAATGGGCCAACGGGCATCGTACGAACCAAAAAGCACTCGATTACTGTTAATAAGCTTAGATTATCCTTGATAAGGTTAAGACTTGTGATAAAGAATATGAAGTTCCATACAACAAGTCATGGCCAAAAAAACAAAGTATGGAGACTTTAAACACTCTAGAATGATCTTTCCTTCAACGATTTGATCAAACGTAACTCACTTAGTCTATTACTTCACCACGAAGTAACAGTATCATGTTACTTCGTGAGAAAGTAATATTTGGTCAAATGGGCCAACATGTATCGTACGAACCAAAACGAACTCGATTAGTGTTAATAAGCTTAGATTATCCTTGGGAAGGTTAAGACTTGTGATCAAGAATATAAAGTTCCATACAACGAGTCGTGGCCAAAAAAACTAAGTATGGAGACTTTAAACACTCTAGAATGATCTTTCCTTCAACGATTTGATCAAACGTAACTTGTTTAGTCTATTACTTCACCACGAAGTAACAATTTACGTTATTACTTCGTGAGAAAGTTATAGTTGGTCAAATGGGCCAACGGGCATCGTACGAACCAAAACGCACTCGATTAGTGTTAATAAGCTTAGATTATCCTTGGAAAGGTTAAGACTTGTGATAAAGAATATGAAGTTCCGTACAACAAGTCGTGGCCAAAAAAACTAACTATGGAGACTTTAAACACTCTAGAATGATCTTTCGTTCAACGATTTGATCAAACGTAACTCGCTTAGTCTATTACTTCACCACGAAGTAGCAATTTACTTTGTTACTTCGTGAGAAAGTTATAGTTGGTCAAATGGGCCAACGGGCATCGTACGAACCAAAACGCACTCGATTAGTGTTAATAAGCTTAGATTATCCTTGCGAAGGTTAAGACTTGTGCTAAAGAATATGAACGAAATAAAAGGTTTTATAAATGGGGGGTACTACATATAAGACCGAGTGATGTACCCAATCACACGGTTATTTTAAATTAAGCCAAGCAATTGGCTAGGTAAGTATCATCAAAACAAATTAGCTAAGGGGTTTATAGAACACCCCTAAAGAGCTAACCAAACTGGCCATTGAAGATCGAATCCCTCTTCCAATTGTTGTGTTTTTCTCTCCATCTCCTCTTTTCATTTTTACGGGGAGTTGGTTCGTCACTGTCGTCGTCATATCTAGGAGATTGACAAGTTGCTTTCCTCTCTTCCAAGTACAGTTGCATATTGCGGGCCGGCGACTTCTTGTTGTAAGTAATGGCAAGTGTTGAGATTTTCTTCTTTTTTGAGCTTTTGGATCGGACTTCTTGCCATGCATCTGATATCATCCCCTCTTCCTCCTCCTCCACATTCAAACCATTTTCTTTCGAGCATTCCTCATTTTTAACATTGTTCGTTGCATTAGTCAAGGTCTCTTCTTGCAAATGATTCTCTTCCTTCCTAGGTGTTGTTTCCATGCTTTCATCAATATCTTGCTTGTGCGGCTTCAAGAGACTTTCTTGACCTTTCTCGACACTTCCACCATGTGTGTTTACTTTCCCAACTCCGCAATGCATCTTGGGAGGCTTCAAGGGACGTTCTTGAACTTGTTCGCCATTTCCACCATGTGAGTTCACTTTCCCAACTCCACAATCTGCATAACGATGGCCAATGTGTTGGCACTTCCTACAAAAGTACGGGAGATTCTCATAAATAACTCTTTGTTTGACGATGGATATGCTCCCATTCACCTCAATACCCCATTCAATGTTTTCTTTCAATGGATCAAGTAGGTTGACTTCAACACAAATTCGCGGGTAGTCGGGGCGAGATAGTGTTGCGGTACCTTCGTCAATCATCAAAGGCCTACCAAAATATTGCCCAATGTTCATGAGAGCGTTCCGTTCACAAAATCTCATATTGAGATTTGGGAGGGCAATCCATACGGGTGCAATAGGAGGCTCCGCGTCGGGATCAAAAGATGGAGTCCATTTATATATTGTTCCCCTAAGGTTAAGAAAACCGAGATCTTTCTTCAACCATAGTCTAGTGAAATCCTCCTCTTCATCTAACTTTACCATGACATGCCTTGGACCACAAGCACCGAGGGTGTATTTGCCTTTCAAGTTTAGGCGTGACATCCTATTCTCAATGTAGGAACGACATGGTTTCACAAAAGCAAACCGGAGAATAAGAACGAGTTTAAGTCGAGCATCAAGAACTTTAATCTCCTCTTTCTTAAAGACAATCATTGGCTTGCCTTTGACGAATTGAAACTCTTTTGTGATCGAGTTATCATCAATGATTGACCGGTTGACCTCATACTTAGCTTGTGGATTAACCGCTTGTGCATAAGAGCCACGTGCAAGAAGTGGTGTCTCAAAAATAGGGGCGTTGACTTTTGAGCTTCGGTCAACATTTCCATGCTGGAAATTGACTGTTGACTTTTTCGTGGTCAAAGTTGACCGAGTCAACCAAATAGGAAAGTCAACACTCTTGCAAGATGACTTGGCTAATGTGAGTGCCATGTGGTGGGTATGGGCCATAGTGGGAGACATAGTGGGGGACAAGGTGGGAAACATAGTGGAGGACAAGGTGGGGGACAAAGTGGGAGACAAGGTGGGGGACATGGTGGGGGACAAAGTGGAAGACTTAGTGGTAGTCTTACACCACCACCAAGACCTAGCTGACCGGCCCCACTGCCACCTTGACCGGCCGGATGTAGGCGGCGCCGGAGCGGCGGAGCGCCGCCGGAAAGACGCCGGAAAGTGCGGTTTTGGACGGAAAAAGCAAGCGGACACACGTAAATGAAGCTACGGACGAGGCGGAGCCAATAACGACCAAATACCAATCAAAAGGAATAGTAACTGGCCGTGAATAGTAGAAGGCCGTGAATAGTAACCGGCAAAAAGCTTGACAAAGGGAAAGAGATCGGAAAAGTGATCGGAAAGAAGCAAAAAGTGATTGGAAACCACGAAAAAGCCCTCCAAACAAGCGGATCCGAGCGGAAATGACAAGAAGACAACCTAACAAAACTAAGAAGACCAAAAAAAACAAGAAAGAAGAAGAAATCAACACACAAAAGAACAAATCTATGGAAGGGATTCGCACTCAAGCGAAGGGTTCCGAAGAACACCTTGGAGATTGAACAAACAACCACAAATCGATCTTCAAATGTCAAATGGGAGTGTCAAGACCATAGCAATGACCAAGGCCGATTGAGGAACATAACACTCACAAGTAACAAATGGTGTGAAGATGAACAAAGAGAGGGAGAGAGAGACGAACTATAGGACAAGAAAACCAAGAAATTCGAGCTAGAACACCATACCATCAAAAAAGACGAAAATCCTCCATAGAAGAAGCTTTAATCCGTGAAAAACTAATGAAATCCGAGCTATAATACCATGGACACCAAGAAAGACGAAAATCTTCCATGGATGAAGCTTGAAACCGAGAAAAGCTAACCAAAATCCATAGGGTAAGCTAAAATCCGAACCTTAAGCTCACAAGAGGGGAAACCGAGTCAACGGAGAAGACGCCGGTGTCCTCGTGAGGAGGTCACCGTGCTCCGATGATCGGAAAAGATGACCGGAAACCGCCTAAGTGTGAACGCAAGGAGAGAGAAGAGAGCTTTTTTTGTTCCTAAACACTCTTTTTGTGATCAAGAATATTGTGATAAAGAATATGAAGTTCCATACAACAAGTCGTGGCCAAAAAAACTAAGTATGGAGACTTTAAACACTCTAGAATGATCTTTCCTTCAACGATTTGATCAAACGTAACTTGTTTAGTCTATTACTTCACCACGAAGTAACAATTTACTTTGTTACTTCGTGAGAAAGTAATAGTTGGTCAAATGGGCCCACGGGCATCGTACGAACCAAAACGCACTCGATTACTGTTAATAAGCTTAGATTATCCTTGGTAAGGTTAAGACTTGTGACAAAGAATATGAAGTTCCATACAACAAGTCATGGCCAAAAAAACAAGTATGGAGACTTTAAACACTCTAGAATGATCTTTCCTTCAACGATTTGATCAAACGTAACTCACTTAGTCTATTACTTCACCACGAAGTAACAGTATCATGTTACTTCGTGAGAAAGTAATATTTGGTCAAATGGGCCAACATGTATCGTACGAACCAAAACGCACTCGATTAGTGTTAATAAGCTTAGATTATCCTTGGGAAGGTTAAGACTTGTGATCAAGAATATAAAGTTCCATACAACGAGTCGTGGCCAAAAAAACTAAGTATGGAGACTTTAAACACTCTAGAATGATCTTTCCTTCAACGATTTGATCAAACGTAACTTGTTTAGTCTATTACTTCACCACGAAGTAACAATTTACGTTATTACTTCGTGAGAAAGTTATAGTTGGTCAAATGGGCCAACGGGCATCGTACGAACCAAAACGCACTCGATTAGTGTTAATAAGCTTAGATTATCCTTGGAAAGGTTAAGACTTGTGATAAAGAATATGAAGTTCCGTACAACAAGTCGTGGCCAAAAAAACTAACTATGGAGACTTTAAACACTCTAGAATGATCTTTCGTTCAACGATTTGATCAAACGTAACTCGCTTAGTCTATTACTTCACCACGAAGTAGCAATTTACTTTGTTACTTCGTGAGAAAGTTATAGTTGGTCAAATGGGCCAACGGGCATCGTACGAACCAAAACGCACTCGATTAGTGTTAATAAGCTTAGATTATCCTTGGGAAGGTTAAGACTTGTGATAAAGAATATGAAGTTCCATACAACAAGTCGTGGCCAAAAAAACTAAGTATGGAGACTTTAAACACTCTAGAATGATCTTTCCTTCAACGATTTGATCAAACGTAACTCGCTTAGTCTATTACTTCACCACGAAGTAACAATTTACTTTGTTACTTCGTGAGAAAGTAATAGTTGGTCAAATGGGCCAACGGGCATCGTACGAACCAAAAAGTACTCGATTACTGTTAATAAGCTTAGATTATCCTTGGTAAGGTTAAGACTTGTGATAAAGAATATGAAGTTCCATACAACAAGTCATGGCCAAAAAAACAAAGTATGGAGACTTTAAACACTCTAGAATTATCTTTCCTTCAACGATTTGATCAAACGTAACTCACTTAGTCTATTACTTCACCACGAAGTAACAGTATCATGTTACTTCGTGAGAAAGTAATATTTGGTCAAATGGGCCAACATGTATCGTACGAACCAAAACGCACTCGATTAGTGTTAATAAGCTTAGATTATCCTTGGGAAGGTTAAGACTTGTGATCAAGAATATAAAGTTCCATACAACGAGTCGTGGCCAAAAAAACTAAGTATGGAGACTTTAAACACTCTAGAATGATATTTCCTTCAACGATTTGATCAAACGTAACTTGTTTAGTCTATTACTTCACCACGAAGTAACAATTTACGTTATTACTTCGTGAGAAAGTTATAGTTGGTCAAATGGGCCAACGGGCATCGTACGAACCAAAACGCACTCGATTAGTGTTAATAAGCTTAGATTATCCTTGGAAAGGTTAAGACTTGTGATAAAGAATATGAAGTTCCGTACAACAAGTCGTGGCCAAAAAAACTAACTATGGAGACTTTAAACACTCTAGAATGATCTTTCGTTCAACGATTTGATCAAACGTAACTCGCTTAGTCTATTACTTCACCACGAAGTAGCAATTTACTTTGTTACTTCGTGAGAAAGTTATAGTTGGTCAAATGGGCCAACGGGCATCGTACGAACCAAAACGCACTCGATTAGTGTTAATAAGCTTAGATTATCCTTGCGAAGGTTAAGACTTGTGCTAAAGAATATGAACGAAATAAAAGGTTTTATAAATGGGGGGTACTACATATAAGACCGAGTGATGTACCCAATCACACGGTTATTTTAAATTAAGCCAAGCAATTGGCTAGGTAAGTATCATCAAAACAAATTAGCTAAGGGGTTTATAGAACACCCCTAAAGAGCTAACCAAACTGGCCATTGAAGATCGAATCCCTCTTCCAATTGTTGTGTTTTTCTCTCCATCTCCTCTTTTCATTTTTACGGGGAGTTGGTTCGTCACTGTCGTCGTCATATCTAGGAGATTGACAAGTTGCTTTCCTCTCTTCCAAGTACAGTTGCATATTGCGGGCCGGCGACTTCTTGTTGTAAGTAATGGCAAGTGTTGAGATTTTCTTCTTTTTTGAGCTTTTGGATCGGACTTCTTGCCATGCATCTGATATCATCCCCTCTTCCTCCTCCTCCACATTCAAACCATTTTCTTTCGAGCATTCCTCATTTTTAACATTGTTCGTTGCATTAGTCAAGGTCTCTTCTTGCAAATGATTCTCTTCCTTCCTAGGTGTTGTTTCCATGCTTTCATCAATATCTTGCTTGTGCGGCTTCAAGAGACTTTCTTGACCTTTCTCGACACTTCCACCATGTGTGTTTACTTTCCCAACTCCGCAATGCATCTTGGGAGGCTTCAAGGGACGTTCTTGAACTTGTTCGCCATTTCCACCATGTGAGTTCACTTTCCCAACTCCACAATCTGCATAACGATGGCCAATGTGTTGGCACTTCCTACAAAAGTACGGGAGATTCTCATAAATAACTCTTTGTTTGACGATGGATATGCTCCCATTCACCTCAATACCCCATTCAATGTTTTCTTTCAATGGATCAAGTAGGTTGACTTCAACACAAATTCGCGGGTAGTCGGGGCGAGATAGTGTTGCGGTACCTTCGTCAATCATCAAAGGCCTACCAAAATATTGCCCAATGTTCATGAGAGCGTTCCGTTCACAAAATCTCATATTGAGATTTGGGAGGGCAATCCATACGGGTGCAATAGGAGGCTCCGCGTCGGGATCAAAAGATGGAGTCCATTTATATATTGTTCCCCTAAGGTTAAGAAAACCGAGATCTTTCTTCAACCATAGTCTAGTGAAATCCTCCTCTTCATCTAACTTTACCATGACATGCCTTGGACCACAAGCACCGAGGGTGTATTTGCCTTTCAAGTTTAGGCGTGACATCCTATTCTCAATGTAGGAACGACATGGTTTCACAAAAGCAAACCGGAGAATAAGAACGAGTTTAAGTCGAGCATCAAGAACTTTAATCTCCTCTTTCTTAAAGACAATCATTGGCTTGCCTTTGACGAATTGAAACTCTTTTGTGATCGAGTTATCATCAATGATTGACCGGTTGACCTCATACTTAGCTTGTGGATTAACCGCTTGTGCATAAGAGCCACGTGCAAGAAGTGGTGTCTCAAAAATAGGGGCGTTGACTTTTGAGCTTCGGTCAACATTTCCATGCTGGAAATTGACTGTTGACTTTTTCGTGGTCAAAGTTGACCGAGTCAACCAAATAGGAAAGTCAACACTCTTGCAAGATGACTTGGCTAATGTGAGTGCCATGTGGTGGGTATGGGCCATAGTGGGAGACATAGTGGGGGACAAGGTGGGAAACATAGTGGAGGACAAGGTGGGGGACAAAGTGGGAGACAAGGTGGGGGACATGGTGGGGGACAAAGTGGAAGACTTAGTGGTAGTCTTACACCACCACCAAGACCTAGCTGACCGGCCCCACTGCCACCTTGACCGGCCGGATGTAGGCGGCGCCGGAGCGGCGGAGCGCCGCCGGAAAGACGCCGGAAAGTGCGGTTTTGGACGGAAAAAGCAAGCGGACACACGTAAATGAAGCTACGGACGAGGCGGAGCCAATAACGACCAAATACCAATCAAAAGGAATAGTAACTGGCCGTGAATAGTAGAAGGCCGTGAATAGTAACCGGCAAAAAGCTTGACAAAGGGAAAGAGATCGGAAAAGTGATCGGAAAGAAGCAAAAAGTGATTGGAAACCACGAAAAAGCCCTCCAAACAAGCGGATCCGAGCGGAAATGACAAGAAGACAACCTAACAAAACTAAGAAGACCAAAAAAAACAAGAAAGAAGAAGAAATCAACACACAAAAGAACAAATCTATGGAAGGGATTCGCACTCAAGCGAAGGGTTCCGAAGAACACCTTGGAGATTGAACAAACAACCACAAATCGATCTTCAAATGTCAAATGGGAGTGTCAAGACCATAGCAATGACCAAGGCCGATTGAGGAACATAACACTCACAAGTAACAAATGGTGTGAAGATGAACAAAGAGAGGGAGAGAGAGACGAACTATAGGACAAGAAAACCAAGAAATTCGAGCTAGAACACCATACCATCAAAAAAGACGAAAATCCTCCATAGAAGAAGCTTTAATCCGTGAAAAACTAATGAAATCCGAGCTATAATACCATGGACACCAAGAAAGACGAAAATCTTCCATGGATGAAGCTTGAAACCGAGAAAAGCTAACCAAAATCCATAGGGTAAGCTAAAATCCGAACCTTAAGCTCACAAGAGGGGAAACCGAGTCAACGGAGAAGACGCCGGTGTCCTCGTGAGGAGGTCACCGTGCTCCGATGATCGGAAAAGATGACCGGAAACCGCCTAAGTGTGAACGCAAGGAGAGAGAAGAGAGCTTTTTTTGTTCCTAAACACTCTTTTTGTGATCAAGAATATTGTGATAAAGAATATGAAGTTCCATACAACAAGTCGTGGCCAAAAAAACTAAGTATGGAGACTTTAAACACTCTAGAATGATCTTTCCTTCAACGATTTGATCAAACGTAACTTGTTTAGTCTATTACTTCACCACGAAGTAACAATTTACTTTGTTACTTCGTGAGAAAGTAATAGTTGGTCAAATGGGCCCACGGGCATCGTACGAACCAAAACGCACTCGATTACTGTTAATAAGCTTAGATTATCCTTGGTAAGGTTAAGACTTGTGACAAAGAATATGAAGTTCCATACAACAAGTCATGGCCAAAAAAACAAGTATGGAGACTTTAAACACTCTAGAATGATCTTTCCTTCAACGATTTGATCAAACGTAACTCACTTAGTCTATTACTTCACCACGAAGTAACAGTATCATGTTACTTCGTGAGAAAGTAATATTTGGTCAAATGGGCCAACATGTATCGTACGAACCAAAACGCACTCGATTAGTGTTAATAAGCTTAGATTATCCTTGGGAAGGTTAAGACTTGTGATCAAGAATATAAAGTTCCATACAACGAGTCGTGGCCAAAAAAACTAAGTATGGAGACTTTAAACACTCTAGAATGATCTTTCCTTCAACGATTTGATCAAACGTAACTTGTTTAGTCTATTACTTCACCACGAAGTAACAATTTACGTTATTACTTCGTGAGAAAGTTATAGTTGGTCAAATGGGCCAACGGGCATCGTACGAACCAAAACGCACTCGATTAGTGTTAATAAGCTTAGATTATCCTTGGAAAGGTTAAGACTTGTGATAAAGAATATGAAGTTCCGTACAACAAGTCGTGGCCAAAAAAACTAACTATGGAGACTTTAAACACTCTAGAATGATCTTTCGTTCAACGATTTGATCAAACGTAACTCGCTTAGTCTATTACTTCACCACGAAGTAGCAATTTACTTTGTTACTTCGTGAGAAAGTTATAGTTGGTCAAATGGGCCAACGGGCATCGTACGAACCAAAACGCACTCGATTAGTGTTAATAAGCTTAGATTATCCTTGGGAAGGTTAAGACTTGTGATAAAGAATATGAAGTTCCATACAACAAGTCGTGGCCAAAAAAACTAAGTATGGAGACTTTAAACACTCTAGAATGATCTTTCCTTCAACGATTTGATCAAACGTAACTCGCTTAGTCTATTACTTCACCACGAAGTAACAATTTACTTTGTTACTTCGTGAGAAAGTAATAGTTGGTCAAATGGGCCAACGGGCATCGTACGAACCAAAAAGTACTCGATTACTGTTAATAAGCTTAGATTATCCTTGGTAAGGTTAAGACTTGTGATAAAGAATATGAAGTTCCATACAACAAGTCATGGCCAAAAAAACAAAGTATGGAGACTTTAAACACTCTAGAATTATCTTTCCTTCAACGATTTGATCAAACGTAACTCACTTAGTCTATTACTTCACCACGAAGTAACAGTATCATGTTACTTCGTGAGAAAGTAATATTTGGTCAAATGGGCCAACATGTATCGTACGAACCAAAACGCACTCGATTAGTGTTAATAAGCTTAGATTATCCTTGGGAAGGTTAAGACTTGTGATCAAGAATATAAAGTTCCATACAACGAGTCGTGGCCAAAAAAACTAAGTATGGAGACTTTAAACACTCTAGAATGATATTTCCTTCAACGATTTGATCAAACGTAACTTGTTTAGTCTATTACTTCACCACGAAGTAACAATTTACGTTATTACTTCGTGAGAAAGTTATAGTTGGTCAAATGGGCCAACGGGCATCGTACGAACCAAAACGCACTCGATTAGTGTTAATAAGCTTAGATTATCCTTGGAAAGGTTAAGACTTGTGATAAAGAATATGAAGTTCCGTACAACAAGTCGTGGCCAAAAAAACTAACTATGGAGACTTTAAACACTCTAGAATGATCTTTCGTTCAACGATTTGATCAAACGTAACTCGCTTAGTCTATTACTTCACCACGAAGTAGCAATTTACTTTGTTACTTCGTGAGAAAGTTATAGTTGGTCAAATGGGCCAACGGGCATCGTACGAACCAAAACGCACTCGATTAGTGTTAATAAGCTTAGATTATCCTTGCGAAGGTTAAGACTTGTGATAAAGAATATGAAGTTCCATACAACAAGTCGTGGCCAAAAAAACTAAGTATGGAGACTTTAAACACTCTAGAATGATCTTTCCTTCAACGATTTGATCAAACGTAACTTGTTTAGTCTATTACTTCACCACGAAGTAACAATTTACTTTGTTACTTCGTGAGAAAGTAATAGTTGGTCAAATGGGCCCACGGGCATCGTACGAACCAAAACGCACTCGATTACTGTTAATAAGCTTAGATTATCCTTGGTAAGGTTAAGACTTGTGACAAAGAATATGAAGTTCCATACAACAAGTCATGGCCAAAAAAACAAGTATGGAGACTTTAAACACTCTAGAATGATCTTTCCTTCAACGATTTGATCAAACGTAACTCACTTAGTCTATTACTTCACCACGAAGTAACAGTATCATGTTACTTCGTGAGAAAGTAATATTTGGTCAAATGGGCCAACATGTATCGTACGAACCAAAACGCACTCGATTAGTGTTAATAAGCTTAGATTATCCTTGGGAAGGTTAAGACTTGTGATCAAGAATATAAAGTTCCATACAACGAGTCGTGGCCAAAAAAACTAAGTATGGAGACTTTAAACACTCTAGAATGATCTTTCCTTCAACGATTTGATCAAACGTAACTTGTTTAGTCTATTACTTCACCACGAAGTAACAATTTACGTTATTACTTCGTGAGAAAGTTATAGTTGGTCAAATGGGCCAACGGGCATCGTACGAACCAAAACGCACTCGATTAGTGTTAATAAGCTTAGATTATCCTTGGAAAGGTTAAGACTTGTGATAAAGAATATGAAGTTCCGTACAACAAGTCGTGGCCAAAAAAACTAACTATGGAGACTTTAAACACTCTAGAATGATCTTTCGTTCAACGATTTGATCAAACGTAACTCGCTTAGTCTATTACTTCACCACGAAGTAGCAATTTACTTTGTTACTTCGTGAGAAAGTTATAGTTGGTCAAATGGGCCAACGGGCATCGTACGAACCAAAACGCACTCGATTAGTGTTAATAAGCTTAGATTATCCTTGGGAAGGTTAAGACTTGTGATAAAGAATATGAAGTTCCATACAACAAGTTGTGGCCAAAAAAACTAAGTATGGAGACATTAAACACTCTAGAATAATCTTTCCTTCAACGATTTGATCAAACGTAACTCGCTTAGTCTATTACTTCACCACGAAGTAACAGTTTACTTTGTTACTTCGTGAGAAAGTAATAGTTGGTCAAATGGGCCCACGGGCATCGTACGAACCAAAACGCACTCGATTACTGTTAATAAGCTTAGATTATCCTTGGTAAGGTTAAGACTTGTGACAAAGAATATGAAGTTCCATACAACAAGTCATGGCCAAAAAAACAAAGTATGGAGACTTTAAACACTCTAGAATGATCTTTCCTTCAACGATTTGATCAAACGTAACTCACTTAGTCTATTACTTCACCACGAAGTAACAGTATCATGTTACTTCGTGAGAAAGTAATATTTGGTCAAATGGGCCAACATGTATCGTACGAACCAAAACGCACTCGATTAGTGTTAATAAGCTTAGATTATCCTTGGGAAGGTTAAGACTTGTGATCAAGAATATAAAGTTCCATACAACGAGTCGTGGCCAAAAAAACTAAGTATGGAGACTTTAAACACTCTAGAATGATCTTTCCTTCAACGATTTGATCAAACGTAACTTGTTTAGTCTATTACTTCACCACGAAGTAACAATTTACGTTATTACTTCGTGAGAAAGTTATAGTTGGTCAAATGGGCCAACGGGCATCGTACGAACCAAAACGCACTCGATTAGTGTTAATAAGCTTAGATTATCCTTGGAAAGGTTAAGACTTGTGATAAAGAATATGAAGTTCCGTACAACAAGTCGTGGCCAAAAAAACTAACTATGGAGACTTTAAACACTCTAGAATGATCTTTCGTTCAACGATTTGATCAAACGTAACTCGCTTAGTCTATTACTTCACCACGAAGTAGCAATTTACTTTGTTACTTCGTGAGAAAGTTATAGTTGGTCAAATGGGCCAACGGGCATCGTACGAACCAAAACGCACTCGATTAGTGTTAATAAGCTTAGATTATCCTTGCGAAGGTTAAGACTTGTGATAAAGAATATGAAGTTCCATACAACAAGTCGTGGCCAAAAAAACTAAGTATGGAGACTTTAAACACTCTAGAATGATCTTTCCTTCAACGATTTGATCAAACGTAACTCGCTTAGTCTATTACTTCACCACAAAGTAACAATTTACTTTGTTACTTCGTGAGAAAGTAATAGTTGGTCAAATGGGCCAACGGGCATCGTACGAACCAAAAAGCACTCGATTACTGTTAATAAGCTTAGATTATCCTTGGTAAGGTTAAGACTTGTGATAAAGAATATGAAGTTCCATACAACAAGTCATGGCCAAAAAAACAAAGTATGGAGACTTTAAACACTCTAGAATGATCTTTCCTTCAACGATTTGATCAAACGTAACTCACTTAGTCTATTACTTCACCACGAAGTAACAGTATCATGTTACTTCGTGAGAAAGTAATATTTGGTCAAATGGGCCAACATGTATCGTACGAACCAAAACGCACTCGATTAGTGTTAATAAGCTTAGATTATCCTTGGGAAGGTTAAGACTTGTGATCAAGAATATAAAGTTCCATACAACGAGTCGTGGCCAAAAAAACTAAGTATGGAGACTTTAAACACTCTAGAATGATCTTTCCTTCAACGATTTGATCAAACGTAACTTGTTTAGTCTATTACTTCACCACGAAGTAACAATTTACGTTATTACTTCGTGAGAAAGTTATAGTTGGTCAAATGGGCCAACGGGCATCGTACGAACCAAAACGCACTCGATTAGTGTTAATAAGCTTAGATTATCCTTGGAAAGGTTAAGACTTGTGATAAAGAATATGAAGTTCCGTACAACAAGTCGTGGCCAAAAAAACTAACTATGGAGACTTTAAACACTCTAGAATGATCTTTCGTTCAACGATTTGATCAAACGTAACTCGCTTAGTCTATTACTTCACCACGAAGTAGCAATTTACTTTGTTACTTCGTGAGAAAGTTATAGTTGGTCAAATGGGCCAACGGGCATCGTACGAACCAAAACGCACTCGATTAGTGTTAATAAGCTTAGATTATCCTTGCGAAGGTTAAGACTTGTGATAAAGAATATGAAGTTCCATACAACAAGTCGTGGCCAAAAAAACTAAGTATGGAGACTTTAAACACTCTAGAATGATCTTTCCTTCAACGATTTGATCAAACGTAACTTGTTTAGTCTATTACTTCACCACGAAGTAACAATTTACTTTGTTACTTCGTGAGAAAGTAATAGTTGGTCAAATGGGCCCACGGGCATCGTACGAACCAAAACGCACTCGATTACTGTTAATAAGCTTAGATTATCCTTGGTAAGGTTAAGACTTGTGACAAAGAATATGAAGTTCCATACAACAAGTCATGGCCAAAAAAACAAGTATGGAGACTTTAAACACTCTAGAATGATCTTTCCTTCAACGATTTGATCAAACGTAACTCACTTAGTCTATTACTTCACCACGAAGTAACAGTATCATGTTACTTCGTGAGAAAGTAATATTTGGTCAAATGGGCCAACATGTATCGTACGAACCAAAACGCACTCGATTAGTGTTAATAAGCTTAGATTATCCTTGGGAAGGTTAAGACTTGTGATCAAGAATATAAAGTTCCATACAACGAGTCGTGGCCAAAAAAACTAAGTATGGAGACTTTAAACACTCTAGAATGATCTTTCCTTCAACGATTTGATCAAACGTAACTTGTTTAGTCTATTACTTCACCACGAAGTAACAATTTACGTTATTACTTCGTGAGAAAGTTATAGTTGGTCAAATGGGCCAACGGGCATCGTACGAACCAAAACGCACTCGATTAGTGTTAATAAGCTTAGATTATCCTTGGAAAGGTTAAGACTTGTGATAAAGAATATGAAGTTCCGTACAACAAGTCGTGGCCAAAAAAACTAACTATGGAGACTTTAAACACTCTAGAATGATCTTTCGTTCAACGATTTGATCAAACGTAACTCGCTTAGTCTATTACTTCACCACGAAGTAGCAATTTACTTTGTTACTTCGTGAGAAAGTTATAGTTGGTCAAATGGGCCAACGGGCATCGTACGAACCAAAACGCACTCGATTAGTGTTAATAAGCTTAGATTATCCTTGGGAAGGTTAAGACTTGTGATAAAGAATATGAAGTTCCATACAACAAGTTGTGGCCAAAAAAACTAAGTATGGAGACATTAAACACTCTAGAATAATCTTTCCTTCAACGATTTGATCAAACGTAACTCGCTTAGTCTATTACTTCACCACGAAGTAACAGTTTACTTTGTTACTTCGTGAGAAAGTAATAGTTGGTCAAATGGGCCCACGGGCATCGTACGAACCAAAACGCACTCGATTACTGTTAATAAGCTTAGATTATCCTTGGTAAGGTTAAGACTTGTGACAAAGAATATGAAGTTCCATACAACAAGTCATGGCCAAAAAAACAAAGTATGGAGACTTTAAACACTCTAGAATGATCTTTCCTTCAACGATTTGATCAAACGTAACTCACTTAGTCTATTACTTCACCACGAAGTAACAGTATCATGTTACTTCGTGAGAAAGTAATATTTGGTCAAATGGGCCAACATGTATCGTACGAACCAAAACGCACTCGATTAGTGTTAATAAGCTTAGATTATCCTTGGGAAGGTTAAGACTTGTGATCAAGAATATAAAGTTCCATACAACGAGTCGTGGCCAAAAAAACTAAGTATGGAGACTTTAAACACTCTAGAATGATCTTTCCTTCAACGATTTGATCAAACGTAACTTGTTTAGTCTATTACTTCACCACGAAGTAACAATTTACGTTATTACTTCGTGAGAAAGTTATAGTTGGTCAAATGGGCCAACGGGCATCGTACGAACCAAAACGCACTCGATTAGTGTTAATAAGCTTAGATTATCCTTGGAAAGGTTAAGACTTGTGATAAAGAATATGAAGTTCCGTACAACAAGTCGTGGCCAAAAAAACTAACTATGGAGACTTTAAACACTCTAGAATGATCTTTCGTTCAACGATTTGATCAAACGTAACTCGCTTAGTCTATTACTTCACCACGAAGTAGCAATTTACTTTGTTACTTCGTGAGAAAGTTATAGTTGGTCAAATGGGCCAACGGGCATCGTACGAACCAAAACGCACTCGATTAGTGTTAATAAGCTTAGATTATCCTTGCGAAGGTTAAGACTTGTGATAAAGAATATGAAGTTCCATACAACAAGTCGTGGCCAAAAAAACTAAGTATGGAGACTTTAAACACTCTAGAATGATCTTTCCTTCAACGATTTGATCAAACGTAACTCGCTTAGTCTATTACTTCACCACAAAGTAACAATTTACTTTGTTACTTCGTGAGAAAGTAATAGTTGGTCAAATGGGCCAACGGGCATCGTACGAACCAAAAAGCACTCGATTACTGTTAATAAGCTTAGATTATCCTTGGTAAGGTTAAGACTTGTGATAAAGAATATGAAGTTCCATACAACAAGTCATGGCCAAAAAAACAAAGTATGGAGACTTTAAACACTCTAGAATGATCTTTCCTTCAACGATTTGATCAAACGTAACTCACTTAGTCTATTACTTCACCACGAAGTAACAGTATCATGTTACTTCGTGAGAAAGTAATATTTGGTCAAATGGGCCAACATGTATCGTACGAACCAAAACGCACTCGATTAGTGTTAATAAGCTTAGATTATCCTTGGGAAGGTTAAGACTTGTGATCAAGAATATAAAGTTCCATACAACGAGTCGTGGCCAAAAAAACTAAGTATGGAGACTTTAAACACTCTAGAATGATCTTTCCTTCAACGATTTGATCAAACGTAACTTGTTTAGTCTATTACTTCACCACGAAGTAACAATTTACGTTATTACTTCGTGAGAAAGTTATAGTTGGTCAAATGGGCCAACGGGCATCGTACGAACCAAAACGCACTCGATTAGTGTTAATAAGCTTAGATTATCCTTGGAAAGGTTAAGACTTGTGATAAAGAATATGAAGTTCCGTACAACAAGTCGTGGCCAAAAAAACTAACTATGGAGACTTTAAACACTCTAGAATGATCTTTCGTTCAACGATTTGATCAAACGTAACTCGCTTAGTCTATTACTTCACCACGAAGTAGCAATTTACTTTGTTACTTCGTGAGAAAGTTATAGTTGGTCAAATGGGCCAACGGGCATCGTACGAACCAAAACGCACTCGATTAGTGTTAATAAGCTTAGATTATCCTTGGGAAGGTTAAGACTTGTGATAAAGAATATGAAGTTCCATACAACAAGTTGTGGCCAAAAAAACTAAGTATGGAGACATTAAACACTCTAGAATAATCTTTCCTTCAACGATTTGATCAAACGTAACTCGCTTAGTCTATTACTTCACCACGAAGTAACAGTTTACTTTGTTACTTCGTGAGAAAGTAATAGTTGGTCAAATGGGCCCACGGGCATCGTACGAACCAAAACGCACTCGATTACTGTTAATAAGCTTAGATTATCCTTGGTAAGGTTAAGACTTGTGACAAAGAATATGAAGTTCCATACAACAAGTCATGGCCAAAAAAACAAAGTATGGAGACTTTAAACACTCTAGAATGATCTTTCCTTCAACGATTTGATCAAACGTAACTCACTTAGTCTATTACTTCACCACGAAGTAACAGTATCATGTTACTTCGTGAGAAAGTAATATTTGGTCAAATGGGCCAACATGTATCGTACGAACCAAAACGCACTCGATTAGTGTTAATAAGCTTAGATTATCCTTGGGAAGGTTAAGACTTGTGATCAAGAATATAAAGTTCCATACAACGAGTCGTGGCCAAAAAAACTAAGTATGGAGACTTTAAACACTCTAGAATGATCTTTCCTTCAACGATTTGATCAAACGTAACTTGTTTAGTCTATTACTTCACCACGAAGTAACAATTTACGTTATTACTTCGTGAGAAAGTTATAGTTGGTCAAATGGGCCAACGGGCATCGTACGAACCAAAACGCACTCGATTAGTGTTAATAAGCTTAGATTATCCTTGGAAAGGTTAAGACTTGTGATAAAGAATATGAAGTTCCGTACAACAAGTCGTGGCCAAAAAAACTAACTATGGAGACTTTAAACACTCTAGAATGATCTTTCGTTCAACGATTTGATCAAACGTAACTCGCTTAGTCTATTACTTCACCACGAAGTAGCAATTTACTTTGTTACTTCGTGAGAAAGTTATAGTTGGTCAAATGGGCCAACGGGCATCGTACGAACCAAAACGCACTCGATTAGTGTTAATAAGCTTAGATTATCCTTGCGAAGGTTAAGACTTGTGATAAAGAATATGAAGTTCCATACAACAAGTCGTGGCCAAAAAAACTAAGTATGGAGACTTTAAACACTCTAGAATGATCTTTCCTTCAACGATTTGATCAAACGTAACTCGCTTAGTCTATTACTTCACCACAAAGTAACAATTTACTTTGTTACTTCGTGAGAAAGTAATAGTTGGTCAAATGGGCCAACGGGCATCGTACGAACCAAAAAGCACTCGATTACTGTTAATAAGCTTAGATTATCCTTGGTAAGGTTAAGACTTGTGATAAAGAATATGAAGTTCCATACAACAAGTCATGGCCAAAAAAACAAAGTATGGAGACTTTAAACACTCTAGAATGATCTTTCCTTCAACGATTTGATCAAACGTAACTCACTTAGTCTATTACTTCACCACGAAGTAACAGTATCATGTTACTTCGTGAGAAAGTAATATTTGGTCAAATGGGCCAACATGTATCGTACGAACCAAAACGCACTCGATTAGTGTTAATAAGCTTAGATTATCCTTGGGAAGGTTAAGACTTGTGATCAAGAATATAAAGTTCCATACAACGAGTCGTGGCCAAAAAAACTAAGTATGGAGACTTTAAACACTCTAGAATGATCTTTCCTTCAACGATTTGATCAAACGTAACTTGTTTAGTCTATTACTTCACCACGAAGTAACAATTTACGTTATTACTTCGCGAGAAAGTTATAGTTGGTCAAATGGGCCAACGGGCATCGTACGAACCAAAACGCACTCGATTAGTGTTAATAAGCTTAGATTATCCTTGGAAAGGTTAAGACTTGTGATAAAGAATATGAAGTTCCGTACAACAAGTCGTGGCCAAAAAAACTAACTATGGAGACTTTAAACACTCTAGAATGATCTTTCGTTCAACGATTTGATCAAACGTAACTCGCTTAGTCTATTACTTCACCACGAAGTAGCAATTTACTTTGTTACTTCGTGAGAAAGTTATAGTTGGTCAAATGGGCCAACGGGCATCGTACGAACCAAAACGCACTCGATTAGTGTTAATAAGCTTAGATTATCCTTGGGAAGGTTAAGACTTGTGATAAAGAATATGAAGAAATAAAAGGTTTATAAAAGAAAACTAGGGGGAGGTACTACATAGCGAGGGCCGTATGGTGTACCCCACCCATACGATCGCCAAACACAGAGAAATAGAAATCTCAACAACAAATAAGAGCATATCCCAAAAGTGGATACCTCGAAAGTAAAGTAAGCCAAAATGTGAAAAATCGGCCTATATCATCTATGAATATGATCTATTCTTCCACTTCATCTTTTCTTCTGCTCTTCGTTCTTTGTTCTCTTTTTTCCGTTGACTCTTGCTTATGTAGGTGGAGCAATCTGGTGCTTTAATCCTATTTTTTTCTCTTCTCGCTTCACCTTCTCGGAGTATTCGCCTACAACATTCCTCATAAGACTCATCTTTTTTAACAGTTGAGTCCTCGAGGTCGCTCGTTACAATTTGTCTTGGGATTGGAGTGCAGATTCTTCTTTGATTAAATGAGGATTCCAACTCCTCAACAAACGCATCATCACCCACGGCTTCATCATAAGTATGCCCAAGTAGGAGGGTTGGCGAGGTGGGAGGGGTAGAGATATCACGCGAGAAAGTAGCATCCGGAAAGCACACCCTTGGAGAGAGAAGTCTAGACTTAGGTTGATAATTAGAATCCGATAACCTCTTTGCATCATCATTGTCATCCCTCAAGATCATATCTTCAATCTCTTTTTCTTTGGCCTTTCTCAACTCTTCCTCACTAAGGAGATCTTCATTTCCATCATTAGTCGCAACGTGAATTATTGCCAACTTGAGGTGTTTCTCTTGATCCGCCTCTTCGGCCACTTCCTCAACATTGGGTATTTGTTCAAGGCTATCGACTTTCTTCGGTGGTGAAATTGGAGCAATGTTCCTCTTAGCCTTCCAAACAAAGGTCGTCGGTTTTGGGACATCCTCAACCTTCTCATTAGTTCCTTGAGGTTTCTCCACACCACATTCCTCAAATGTATGGCCCATTCGTTGACATTTCCGGCAATAGGTTGGAATATTTTCATATACGACCTTTTGCTTTACGATGTCCACTTGACCATGCACATCTTCTACCCCCCATTCAATTTCTTCTTTCAATGGATCAAGAAGGTTGATCTCAACACATATTCGAGGATAATCCGGGCGTGACATAGTGGCCGCGCCTTCGTCAAGCCTCAAAGGTCTTCCAAAGTAAGACCCAATGTTCATAAGGGCATTTCTCTCACAAAACCGCATGTTGAGGTTTGGTAAACCAATCCACACGGGAGCTATCGGAGGATCAAGATCGGGATCGAAGTCCGGGGTCCACTTATAGATTGAACCATTAAGATCAAGAAATTGAAGATCCTTCTTCAACCATAAACGAGTGTAGTCCTCCTCCGTGGTCAATTTCAACATAACGTGGCGAGGGCCAATTGGACCAAGAGTGTATTTTCCTTTGAGTTTGAGTCTAGCCATCTTGTTATGAATAAAAGTGTAGCTCGGCTTAACGAGAGGGAAGCGAAGGATCAAGACAAGCTTAAGCCTATCATCAAGGACTTTAATTTCCTCATTCTTGAAGACGATCATAGATTTCCCTTTGACCACTCGAAGCTCCATTGTAGTGAGTGTAGGATCATCAATAAGAGAGCGGTTTATTTCATATTGTCTTGTGGGAGCGGCCGCTTGCGCATAAGAAGCGCGACGCAATGGAGCACGGATTTGATACGGTCGAGGATTGTCCGGTGCCACATTTGGTTGTCTCGAAAATGTAGGTGGAGCAAATGGAGCCTTCGCCACTCTAGCAAAGTTATTTGAGAGAAGCGGAAAAAGGCCCGTCCCAATCTTAGACTTTTCGGACACAACAAGCTCCGAGATCATGTTGTCAACTTTTGCTTTCGGAGTTGACTTTTCGAAAGTCAACTGTGACTTCTGGGCGTTGACTTCGTGAGTCAAAGTTGACTGAGTCAACTGAGATGATGTGGCAGTGGGTCCCACATTAATGGTCTTGCATAGTGGAAGACTATTAGTGGGAAGCATGTGGGACACAAGGAAAAGGTAGTGCACTCTTGTCCCCCACTCCTAGGCTCCACTAACAAAAAGCATGCACCTTGTCCCCCAACCCTAGTCTCCACTAACCAAAAGCTTACAACTTGTCCCCTAACCCTAATCCTAATCCAAGATCAGCCGCCACCTACACAAATCTGACCGGAGCGGCGGAAGGTCGCCGGAAACTCGCCGGAAAAAACACCTTGCACGGAAAATGACTTATCTCCTCACCCACAAGGGCTCTCTGGTCGGTCCACCCACCAAAATGACCGCAACGAAGAGGGCTACCTGAATATGACAGTTTCCGGCGAGGGTGCACCGAGGAGGTGGTCGGAAAAAGCCAAAAACCGCCGGAAAGTGCTTAAAACCCTCGGATTTGAAGCCAAAACTGACCCCAAGACTCAAATCCGATGAAAATCTCCTCCACAACCACCCAAAAACACGCAAGAGGCTTGAACCTTAACAACCCCGAAGAGAAGACGTCGGAAATATGATCGGAGTAGCTCAAAACTCCTCTAAAACCACCAAATCCGAGCGAAATCCAAGAGATCCGAATGAGAGGCACCCCAAAAACGAAAAAGAGGAACAAAAAGAACGAAAGACACTTCACAAAGAGTGACCAAGCCGTGAAGGGCAATCCAACACACCCTCGATCACTCTCCACCGTTTTGTGTAACCACCAAACTCAAGGGCAATCCAAGAGAAGGTGATGAACACTCCACAATGGGTGTTATGTCGAAACAAAGAGGGGGAGATGAAAAACGGAAAGAAAAACACCAAGAGACGAACTATAGGACAAGAAAACCAAGAAATCCGAGCTAGAAGACCATACCATCAACAAAGACGAAAATCCTCCATGGAAGAAGCTTGAATCCGTGAAAAGCGAATGAAATCCGAGCTAGAACACCATGGCCATCAAGAAAGACGAAAATCTTCCATGGATGAAGCTTGAATCCGTGAAAAGTTAACCAAAATCCATAGGGGAAGCTAAAGTCCGAACCTTAAGCTCACAAGAGGGGAAACCGAGTCAACGGAGAAGACGCCGGTGTCCTCGTGAGGAGGTCACCGTGCTCCGATGATCGGAAAGGTGACCGGAAACCGCCTAAGTGTGAACGCAAGGAGAGAGAAGAGAGCTTTTGTTACTTGTGATTTGTTTGTTCTTGTGATAAAGAATATGAAGTTCCATACAACAAGTCGTGGCCAAAAAAAACTAAGTATGGAGACTTTAAACACTCTAGAATGATCTTTCCTTCAACGATTTGATCAAACGTAACTCGCTTAGTCTATTACTTCACCACGAAGTAACAATTTACTTTGTTACTTCGTGAGAAAGTAATAGTTGGTCAAATGGGCCAACGGGCATCGTACGAACCAAAAAGCACTCGATTACTGTTAATAAGCTTAGATTATCCTTGGTAAGGTTAAGACTTGTGATAAAGAATATGAAGTTCCATACAACAAGTCATGGCCAAAAAAACAAAGTATGGAGACTTTAAACACTCTAGAATGATCTTTCCTTCAACGATTTGATCAAACGTAACTCACTTAGTCTATTACTTCACCACGAAGTAACAGTATCATGTTACTTCGTGAGAAAGTAATATTTGGTCAAATGGGCCAACATGTATCGTACGAACCAAAACGCACTCGATTAGTGTTAATAAGCTTAGATTATCCTTGGGAAGGTTAAGACTTGTGATCAAGAATATAAAGTTCCATACAACGAGTCGTGGCCAAAAAAACTAAGTATGGAGACTTTAAACACTCTAGAATGATCTTTCCTTCAACGATTTGATCAAACGTAACTTGTTTAGTCTATTACTTCACCACGAAGTAACAATTTACGTTATTACTTCGTGAGAAAGTTATAGTTGGTCAAATGGGCCAACGGGCATCGTACGAACCAAAACGCACTCGATTAGTGTTAATAAGCTTAGATTATCCTTGGAAAGGTTAAGACTTGTGATAAAGAATATGAAGTTCCGTACAACAAGTCGTGGCCAAAAAAACTAACTATGGAGACTTTAAACACTCTAGAATGATCTTTCGTTCAACGATTTGATCAAACGTAACTCGCTTAGTCTATTACTTCACCACGAAGTAGCAATTTACTTTGTTACTTCGTGAGAAAGTTATAGTTGGTCAAATGGGCCAACGGGCATCGTACGAACCAAAACGCACTCGATTAGTGTTAATAAGCTTAGATTATCCTTGGGAAGGTTAAGACTTGTGATAAAGAATATGAAGTTCCATACAACAAGTTGTGGCCAAAAAAACTAAGTATGGAGACATTAAACACTCTAGAATAATCTTTCCTTCAACGATTTGATCAAACGTAACTCGCTTAGTCTATTACTTCACCACGAAGTAACAGTTTACTTTGTTACTTCGTGAGAAAGTAATAGTTGGTCAAATGGGCCCACGGGCATCGTACGAACCAAAACGCACTCGATTACTGTTAATAAGCTTAGATTATCCTTGGTAAGGTTAAGACTTGTGACAAAGAATATGAAGTTCCATACAACAAGTCATGGCCAAAAAAACAAAGTATGGAGACTTTAAACACTCTAGAATGATCTTTCCTTCAACGATTTGATCAAACGTAACTCACTTAGTCTATTACTTCACCACGAAGTAACAGTATCATGTTACTTCGTGAGAAAGTAATATTTGGTCAAATGGGCCAACATGTATCGTACGAACCAAAACGCACTCGATTAGTGTTAATAAGCTTAGATTATCCTTGGGAAGGTTAAGACTTGTGATCAAGAATATAAAGTTCCATACAACGAGTCGTGGCCAAAAAAACTAAGTATGGAGACTTTAAACACTCTAGAATGATCTTTCCTTCAACGATTTGATCAAACGTAACTTGTTTAGTCTATTACTTCACCACGAAGTAACAATTTACGTTATTACTTCGTGAGAAAGTTATAGTTGGTCAAATGGGCCAACGGGCATCGTACGAACCAAAACGCACTCGATTAGTGTTAATAAGCTTAGATTATCCTTGGAAAGGTTAAGACTTGTGATAAAGAATATGAAGTTCCGTACAACAAGTCGTGGCCAAAAAAACTAACTATGGAGACTTTAAACACTCTAGAATGATCTTTCGTTCAACGATTTGATCAAACGTAACTCGCTTAGTCTATTACTTCACCACGAAGTAGCAATTTACTTTGTTACTTCGTGAGAAAGTTATAGTTGGTCAAATGGGCCAACGGGCATCGTACGAACCAAAACGCACTCGATTAGTGTTAATAAGCTTAGATTATCCTTGGGAAGGTTAAGACTTGTGATAAAGAATATGAAGTTCCATACAACAAGTCGTGGCCAAAAAAACTAAGTATGGAGACTTTAAACACTCTAGAATGATCTTTCCTTCAACGATTTGATCAAACGTAACTCGCTTAGTCTATTACTTCACCACGAAGTAACAATTTACTTTGTTACTTCGTGAGAAAGTAATAGTTGGTCAAATGGGCCAACGGGCATCGTACGAACCAAAAAGCACTCGATTACTGTTAATAAGCTTAGATTATCCTTGGTAAGGTTAAGACTTGTGATAAAGAATATGAAGTTCCATACAACAAGTCATGGCCAAAAAAACAAAGTATGGAGACTTTAAACACTCTAGAATGATCTTTCCTTCAACGATTTGATCAAACGTAACTCACTTAGTCTATTACTTCACCACGAAGTAACAGTATCATGTTACTTCGTGAGAATGTAATATTTGGTCAAATGGGCCAACATGTATCGTACGAACCAAAACGCACTCGATTAGTGTTAATAAGCTTAGATTATCCTTGGGAAGGTTAAGACTTGTGATCAAGAATATAAAGTTCCATACAACGAGTCGTGGCCAAAAAAACTAAGTATGGAGACTTTAAACACTCTAGAATGATCTTTCCTTCAACGATTTGATCAAACGTAACTTGTTTAGTCTATTACTTCACCACGAAGTAACAATTTACTTTGTTACTTCGTGAGAAAGTAATAGTTGGTCAAATGGGCCAACGGGCATCGTACGAACCAAAAAGCACTCGATTACTGTTAATAAGCTTAGATTATCCTTGGTAAGGTTAAGACTTGTGATAAAGAATATGAAGTTCCATACAACAAGTCATGGCCAAAAAAACAAAGTATGGAGACTTTAAACACTCTAGAATGATCTTTCCTTCAACGATTTGATCAAACGTAACTCACTTAGTCTATTACTTCACCACGAAGTAACAGTATCATGTTACTTCGTGAGAAAGTAATATTTGGTCAAATGGGCCAACATGTATCGTACGAACCAAAACGCACTCGATTAGTGTTAATAAGCTTAGATTATCCTTGGGAAGGTTAAGACTTGTGATCAAGAATATAAAGTTCCATACAACGAGTCGTGGCCAAAAAAACTAAGTATGGAGACTTTAAACACTCTAGAATGATCTTTCCTTCAACGATTTGATCAAACGTAACTTGTTTAGTCTATTACTTCACCACGAAGTAACAATTTACGTTATTACTTCGCGAGAAAGTTATAGTTGGTCAAATGGGCCAACGGGCATCGTACGAACCAAAACGCACTCGATTAGTGTTAATAAGCTTAGATTATCCTTGGAAAGGTTAAGACTTGTGATAAAGAATATGAAGTTCCGTACAACAAGTCGTGGCCAAAAAAACTAACTATGGAGACTTTAAACACTCTAGAATGATCTTTCGTTCAACGATTTGATCAAACGTAACTCGCTTAGTCTATTACTTCACCACGAAGTAGCAATTTACTTTGTTACTTCGTGAGAATGTAATATTTGGTCAAATGGGCCAACATGTATCGTACGAACCAAAACGCACTCGATTAGTGTTAATAAGCTTAGATTATCCTTGGGAAGGTTAAGACTTGTGATCAAGAATATAAAGTTCCATACAACGAGTCGTGGCCAAAAAAACTAAGTATGGAGACTTTAAACACTCTAGAATGATCTTTCCTTCAACGATTTGATCAAACGTAACTTGTTTAGTCTATTACTTCACCACGAAGTAACAATTTACTTTGTTACTTCGTGAGAAAGTAATAGTTGGTCAAATGGGCCAACGGGCATCGTACGAACCAAAAAGCACTCGATTACTGTTAATAAGCTTAGATTATCCTTGGTAAGGTTAAGACTTGTGATAAAGAATATGAAGTTCCATACAACAAGTCATGGCCAAAAAAACAAAGTATGGAGACTTTAAACACTCTAGAATGATCTTTCCTTCAACGATTTGATCAAACGTAACTCACTTAGTCTATTACTTCACCACGAAGTAACAGTATCATGTTACTTCGTGAGAAAGTAATATTTGGTCAAATGGGCCAACATGTATCGTACGAACCAAAACGCACTCGATTAGTGTTAATAAGCTTAGATTATCCTTGGGAAGGTTAAGACTTGTGATCAAGAATATAAAGTTCCATACAACGAGTCGTGGCCAAAAAAACTAAGTATGGAGACTTTAAACACTCTAGAATGATCTTTCCTTCAACGATTTGATCAAACGTAACTTGTTTAGTCTATTACTTCACCACGAAGTAACAATTTACGTTATTACTTCGCGAGAAAGTTATAGTTGGTCAAATGGGCCAACGGGCATCGTACGAACCAAAACGCACTCGATTAGTGTTAATAAGCTTAGATTATCCTTGGAAAGGTTAAGACTTGTGATAAAGAATATGAAGTTCCGTACAACAAGTCGTGGCCAAAAAAACTAACTATGGAGACTTTAAACACTCTAGAATGATCTTTCGTTCAACGATTTGATCAAACGTAACTCGCTTAGTCTATTACTTCACCACGAAGTAGCAATTTACTTTGTTACTTCGTGAGAAAGTTATAGTTGGTCAAATGGGCCAACGGGCATCGTACGAACCAAAACGCACTCGATTAGTGTTAATAAGCTTAGATTATCCTTGGGAAGGTTAAGACTTGTGATAAAGAATATGAAGTTCCATACAACAAGTCGTGGCCAAAAAAACTAAGTATGGAGACTTTAAACACTCTAGAATGATCTTTCCTTCAACGATTTGATCAAACGTAACTCGCTTAGTCTATTACTTCACCACGAAGTAACAATTTACTTTGTTACTTCGTGAGAAAGTAATAGTTGGTCAAATGGGCCAACGGGCATCGTACGAACCAAAAAGCACTCGATTACTGTTAATAAGCTTAGATTATCCTTGGTAAGGTTAAGACTTGTGATAAAGAATATGAAGTTCCATACAACAAGTCATGGCCAAAAAAACAAAGTATGGAGACTTTAAACACTCTAGAATGATCTTTCCTTCAACGATTTGATCAAACGTAACTCACTTAGTCTATTACTTCACCACGAAGTAACAGTATCATGTTACTTCGTGAGAAAGTAATATTTGGTCAAATGGGCCAACATGTATCGTACGAACCAAAACGCACTCGATTAGTGTTAATAAGCTTAGATTATCCTTGGGAAGGTTAAGACTTGTGATCAAGAATATAAAGTTCCATACAACGAGTCGTGGCCAAAAAAACTAAGTATGGAGACTTTAAACACTCTAGAATGATCTTTCCTTCAACGATTTGATCAAACGTAACTTGTTTAGTCTATTACTTCACCACGAAGTAACAATTTACGTTATTACTTCGTGAGAAAGTTATAGTTGGTCAAATGGGCCAACGGGCATCGTACGAACCAAAACGCACTCGATTAGTGTTAATAAGCTTAGATTATCCTTGGAAAGGTTAAGACTTGTGATAAAGAATATGAAGTTCCGTACAACAAGTCGTGGCCAAAAAAACTAACTATGGAGACTTTAAACACTCTAGAATGATCTTTCGTTCAACGATTTGATCAAACGTAACTCGCTTAGTCTATTACTTCACCACGAAGTAGCAATTTACTTTGTTACTTCGTGAGAAAGTTATAGTTGGTCAAATGGGCCAACGGGCATCGTACGAACCAAAACGCACTCGATTAGTGTTAATAAGCTTAGATTATCCTTGGGAAGGTTAAGACTTGTGATAAAGAATATGAAGTTCCATACAACAAGTTGTGGCCAAAAAAACTAAGTATGGAGACATTAAACACTCTAGAATAATCTTTCCTTCAACGATTTGATCAAACGTAACTCGCTTAGTCTATTACTTCACCACGAAGTAACAGTTTACTTTGTTACTTCGTGAGAAAGTAATAGTTGGTCAAATGGGCCCACGGGCATCGTACGAACCAAAACGCACTCGATTACTGTTAATAAGCTTAGATTATCCTTGGTAAGGTTAAGACTTGTGACAAAGAATATGAAGTTCCATACAACAAGTCATGGCCAAAAAAACAAAGTATGGAGACTTTAAACACTCTAGAATGATCTTTCCTTCAACGATTTGATCAAACGTAACTCACTTAGTCTATTACTTCACCACGAAGTAACAGTATCATGTTACTTCGTGAGAAAGTAATATTTGGTCAAATGGGCCAACATGTATCGTACGAACCAAAACGCACTCGATTAGTGTTAATAAGCTTAGATTATCCTTGGGAAGGTTAAGACTTGTGATCAAGAATATAAAGTTCCATACAACGAGTCGTGGCCAAAAAAACTAAGTATGGAGACTTTAAACACTCTAGAATGATCTTTCCTTCAACGATTTGATCAAACGTAACTTGTTTAGTCTATTACTTCACCACGAAGTAACAATTTACGTTATTACTTCGTGAGAAAGTTATAGTTGGTCAAATGGGCCAACGGGCATCGTACGAACCAAAACGCACTCGATTAGTGTTAATAAGCTTAGATTATCCTTGGAAAGGTTAAGACTTGTGATAAAGAATATGAAGTTCCGTACAACAAGTCGTGGCCAAAAAAACTAACTATGGAGACTTTAAACACTCTAGAATGATCTTTCGTTCAACGATTTGATCAAACGTAACTCGCTTAGTCTATTACTTCACCACGAAGTAGCAATTTACTTTGTTACTTCGTGAGAATGTAATATTTGGTCAAATGGGCCAACATGTATCGTACGAACCAAAACGCACTCGATTAGTGTTAATAAGCTTAGATTATCCTTGGGAAGGTTAAGACTTGTGATCAAGAATATAAAGTTCCATACAACGAGTCGTGGCCAAAAAAACTAAGTATGGAGACTTTAAACACTCTAGAATGATCTTTCCTTCAACGATTTGATCAAACGTAACTTGTTTAGTCTATTACTTCACCACGAAGTAACAATTTACTTTGTTACTTCGTGAGAAAGTAATAGTTGGTCAAATGGGCCAACGGGCATCGTACGAACCAAAAAGCACTCGATTACTGTTAATAAGCTTAGATTATCCTTGGTAAGGTTAAGACTTGTGATAAAGAATATGAAGTTCCATACAACAAGTCATGGCCAAAAAAACAAAGTATGGAGACTTTAAACACTCTAGAATGATCTTTCCTTCAACGATTTGATCAAACGTAACTCACTTAGTCTATTACTTCACCACGAAGTAACAGTATCATGTTACTTCGTGAGAAAGTAATATTTGGTCAAATGGGCCAACATGTATCGTACGAACCAAAACGCACTCGATTAGTGTTAATAAGCTTAGATTATCCTTGGGAAGGTTAAGACTTGTGATCAAGAATATAAAGTTCCATACAACGAGTCGTGGCCAAAAAAACTAAGTATGGAGACTTTAAACACTCTAGAATGATCTTTCCTTCAACGATTTGATCAAACGTAACTTGTTTAGTCTATTACTTCACCACGAAGTAACAATTTACGTTATTACTTCGCGAGAAAGTTATAGTTGGTCAAATGGGCCAACGGGCATCGTACGAACCAAAACGCACTCGATTAGTGTTAATAAGCTTAGATTATCCTTGGAAAGGTTAAGACTTGTGATAAAGAATATGAAGTTCCGTACAACAAGTCGTGGCCAAAAAAACTAACTATGGAGACTTTAAACACTCTAGAATGATCTTTCGTTCAACGATTTGATCAAACGTAACTCGCTTAGTCTATTACTTCACCACGAAGTAGCAATTTACTTTGTTACTTCGTGAGAAAGTTATAGTTGGTCAAATGGGCCAACGGGCATCGTACGAACCAAAACGCACTCGATTAGTGTTAATAAGCTTAGATTATCCTTGGGAAGGTTAAGACTTGTGATAAAGAATATGAAGTTCCATACAACAAGTCGTGGCCAAAAAAACTAAGTATGGAGACTTTAAACACTCTAGAATGATCTTTCCTTCAACGATTTGATCAAACGTAACTCGCTTAGTCTATTACTTCACCACGAAGTAACAATTTACTTTGTTACTTCGTGAGAAAGTAATAGTTGGTCAAATGGGCCAACGGGCATCGTACGAACCAAAAAGCACTCGATTACTGTTAATAAGCTTAGATTATCCTTGGTAAGGTTAAGACTTGTGATAAAGAATATGAAGTTCCATACAACAAGTCATGGCCAAAAAAACAAAGTATGGAGACTTTAAACACTCTAGAATGATCTTTCCTTCAACGATTTGATCAAACGTAACTCACTTAGTCTATTACTTCACCACGAAGTAACAGTATCATGTTACTTCGTGAGAAAGTAATATTTGGTCAAATGGGCCAACATGTATCGTACGAACCAAAACGCACTCGATTAGTGTTAATAAGCTTAGATTATCCTTGGGAAGGTTAAGACTTGTGATCAAGAATATAAAGTTCCATACAACGAGTCGTGGCCAAAAAAACTAAGTATGGAGACTTTAAACACTCTAGAATGATCTTTCCTTCAACGATTTGATCAAACGTAACTTGTTTAGTCTATTACTTCACCACGAAGTAACAATTTACGTTATTACTTCGTGAGAAAGTTATAGTTGGTCAAATGGGCCAACGGGCATCGTACGAACCAAAACGCACTCGATTAGTGTTAATAAGCTTAGATTATCCTTGGAAAGGTTAAGACTTGTGATAAAGAATATGAAGTTCCGTACAACAAGTCGTGGCCAAAAAAACTAACTATGGAGACTTTAAACACTCTAGAATGATCTTTCGTTCAACGATTTGATCAAACGTAACTCGCTTAGTCTATTACTTCACCACGAAGTAGCAATTTACTTTGTTACTTCGTGAGAAAGTTATAGTTGGTCAAATGGGCCAACGGGCATCGTACGAACCAAAACGCACTCGATTAGTGTTAATAAGCTTAGATTATCCTTGGGAAGGTTAAGACTTGTGATAAAGAATATGAAGTTCCATACAACAAGTTGTGGCCAAAAAAACTAAGTATGGAGACATTAAACACTCTAGAATAATCTTTCCTTCAACGATTTGATCAAACGTAACTCGCTTAGTCTATTACTTCACCACGAAGTAACAGTTTACTTTGTTACTTCGTGAGAAAGTAATAGTTGGTCAAATGGGCCCACGGGCATCGTACGAACCAAAACGCACTCGATTACTGTTAATAAGCTTAGATTATCCTTGGTAAGGTTAAGACTTGTGACAAAGAATATGAAGTTCCATACAACAAGTCATGGCCAAAAAAACAAAGTATGGAGACTTTAAACACTCTAGAATGATCTTTCCTTCAACGATTTGATCAAACGTAACTCACTTAGTCTATTACTTCACCACGAAGTAACAGTATCATGTTACTTCGTGAGAAAGTAATATTTGGTCAAATGGGCCAACATGTATCGTACGAACCAAAACGCACTCGATTAGTGTTAATAAGCTTAGATTATCCTTGGGAAGGTTAAGACTTGTGATCAAGAATATAAAGTTCCATACAACGAGTCGTGGCCAAAAAAACTAAGTATGGAGACTTTAAACACTCTAGAATGATCTTTCCTTCAACGATTTGATCAAACGTAACTTGTTTAGTCTATTACTTCACCACGAAGTAACAATTTACGTTATTACTTCGTGAGAAAGTTATAGTTGGTCAAATGGGCCAACGGGCATCGTACGAACCAAAACGCACTCGATTAGTGTTAATAAGCTTAGATTATCCTTGGAAAGGTTAAGACTTGTGATAAAGAATATGAAGTTCCGTACAACAAGTCGTGGCCAAAAAAACTAACTATGGAGACTTTAAACACTCTAGAATGATCTTTCGTTCAACGATTTGATCAAACGTAACTCGCTTAGTCTATTACTTCACCACGAAGTAGCAATTTACTTTGTTACTTCGTGAGAAAGTTATAGTTGGTCAAATGGGCCAACGGGCATCGTACGAACCAAAACGCACTCGATTAGTGTTAATAAGCTTAGATTATCCTTGCGAAGGTTAAGACTTGTGATAAAGAATATGAAGTTCCATACAACAAGTCGTGGCCAAAAAAACTAAGTATGGAGACTTTAAACACTCTAGAATGATCTTTCCTTCAACGATTTGATCAAACGTAACTCGCTTAGTCTATTACTTCACCACGAAGTAACAATTTACTTTGTTACTTCGTGAGAAAGTAATAGTTGGTCAAATGGGCCAACGGGCATCGTACGAACCAAAAAGCACTCGATTACTGTTAATAAGCTTAGATTATCCTTGGTAAGGTTAAGACTTGTGATAAAGAATATGAAGTTCCATACAACAAGTCATGGCCAAAAAAACAAAGTATGGAGACTTTAAACACTCTAGAATGATCTTTCCTTCAACGATTTGATCAAACGTAACTCACTTAGTCTATTACTTCACCACGAAGTAACAGTATCATGTTACTTCGTGAGAAAGTAATATTTGGTCAAATGGGCCAACATGTATCGTACGAACCAAAACGCACTCGATTAGTGTTAATAAGCTTAGATTATCCTTGGGAAGGTTAAGACTTGTGATCAAGAATATAAAGTTCCATACAACGAGTCGTGGCCAAAAAAACTAAGTATGGAGACTTTAAACACTCTAGAATGATCTTTCCTTCAACGATTTGATCAAACGTAACTTGTTTAGTCTATTACTTCACCACGAAGTAACAATTTACGTTATTACTTCGCGAGAAAGTTATAGTTGGTCAAATGGGCCAACGGGCATCGTACGAACCAAAACGCACTCGATTAGTGTTAATAAGCTTAGATTATCCTTGGAAAGGTTAAGACTTGTGATAAAGAATATGAAGTTCCGTACAACAAGTCGTGGCCAAAAAAACTAACTATGGAGACTTTAAACACTCTAGAATGATCTTTCGTTCAACGATTTGATCAAACGTAACTCGCTTAGTCTATTACTTCACCACGAAGTAGCAATTTACTTTGTTACTTCGTGAGAAAGTTATAGTTGGTCAAATGGGCCAACGGGCATCGTACGAACCAAAACGCACTCGATTAGTGTTAATAAGCTTAGATTATCCTTGGGAAGGTTAAGACTTGTGATAAAGAATATGAAGTTCCATACAACAAGTCGTGGCCAAAAAAACTAAGTATGGAGACTTTAAACACTCTAGAATGATCTTTCCTTCAACGATTTGATCAAACGTAACTCGCTTAGTCTATTACTTCACCACGAAGTAACAATTTACTTTGTTACTTCGTGAGAAAGTAATAGTTGGTCAAATGGGCCAACGAGCATCGTACGAACCAAAAAGCACTCGATTACTGTTAATAAGCTTAGATTATCCTTGGTAAGGTTAAGACTTGTGACAAAGAATATGAAGTTCCATACAACAAGTCATGGCCAAAAAAACAAAGTATGGAGACTTTAAACACTCTAGAATGATCTTTCCTTCAACGATTTGATCAAACGTAACTCACTTAGTCTATTACTTCACCACGAAGTAACAGTATCATGTTACTTCGTGAGAAAGTAATATTTGGTCAAATGGGCCAACATGTATCGTACGAACCAAAACGCACTCGATTAGTGTTAATAAGCTTAGATTATCCTTGGGAAGGTTAAGACTTGTGATCAAGAATATAAAGTTCCATACAACGAGTCGTGGCCAAAAAAACTAAGTATGGAGACTTTAAACACTCTAGAATGATCTTTCCTTCAACGATTTGATCAAACGTAACTTGTTTAGTCTATTACTTCACCACGAAGTAACAATTTACGTTATTACTTCGTGAGAAAGTTATAGTTGGTCAAATGGGCCAACGGGCATCGTACGAACCAAAACGCACTCGATTAGTGTTAATAAGCTTAGATTATCCTTGGAAAGGTTAAGACTTGTGATAAAGAATATGAAGTTCCGTACAACAAGTCGTGGCCAAAAAAACTAACTATGGAGACTTTAAACACTCTAGAATGATCTTTCGTTCAACGATTTGATCAAACGTAACTCGCTTAGTCTATTACTTCACCACGAAGTAGCAATTTACTTTGTTACTTCGTGAGAAAGTTATAGTTGGTCAAATGGGCCAACGGGCATCGTACGAACCAAAACGCACTCGATTAGTGTTAATAAGCTTAGATTATCCTTGGGAAGGTTAAGACTTGTGATAAAGAATATGAAGTTCCATACAACAAGTCGTGGCCAAAAAAACTAAGTATGGAGACTTTAAACACTCTAGAATGATCTTTCCTTCAACGATTTGATCAAACGTAACTCGCTTAGTCTATTACTTCACCACGAAGTAACAATTTACTTTGTTACTTCGTGAGAAAGTAATAGTTGGTCAAATGGGCCAACGGGCATCGTACGAACCAAAAAGCACTCGATTACTGTTAATAAGCTTAGATTATCCTTGGTAAGGTTAAGACTTGTGATAAAGAATATGAAGTTCCATACAACAAGTCATGGCCAAAAAAACAAAGTATGGAGACTTTAAACACTCTAGAATGATCTTTCCTTCAACGATTTGATCAAACGTAACTCACTTAGTCTATTACTTCACCACGAAGTAACAGTATCATGTTACTTCGTGAGAAAGTAATATTTGGTCAAATGGGCCAACATGTATCGTACGAACCAAAACGCACTCGATTAGTGTTAATAAGCTTAGATTATCCTTGGGAAGGTTAAGACTTGTGATCAAGAATATAAAGTTCCATACAACGAGTCGTGGCCAAAAAAACTAAGTATGGAGACTTTAAACACTCTAGAATGATCTTTCCTTCAACGATTTGATCAAACGTAACTTGTTTAGTCTATTACTTCACCACGAAGTAACAATTTACTTTGTTACTTCGTGAGAAAGTAATAGTTGGTCAAATGGGCCAACGGGCATCGTACGAACCAAAAAGCACTCGATTACTGTTAATAAGCTTAGATTATCCTTGGTAAGGTTAAGACTTGTGATAAAGAATATGAAGTTCCATACAACAAGTCATGGCCAAAAAAACAAAGTATGGAGACTTTAAACACTCTAGAATGATCTTTCCTTCAACGATTTGATCAAACGTAACTCACTTAGTCTATTACTTCACCACGAAGTAACAGTATCATGTTACTTCGTGAGAAAGTAATATTTGGTCAAATGGGCCAACATGTATCGTACGAACCAAAACGCACTCGATTAGTGTTAATAAGCTTAGATTATCCTTGGGAAGGTTAAGACTTGTGATCAAGAATATAAAGTTCCATACAACGAGTCGTGGCCAAAAAAACTAAGTATGGAGACTTTAAACACTCTAGAATGATCTTTCCTTCAACGATTTGATCAAACGTAACTTGTTTAGTCTATTACTTCACCACGAAGTAACAATTTACGTTATTACTTCGCGAGAAAGTTATAGTTGGTCAAATGGGCCAACGGGCATCGTACGAACCAAAACGCACTCGATTAGTGTTAATAAGCTTAGATTATCCTTGGAAAGGTTAAGACTTGTGATAAAGAATATGAAGTTCCGTACAACAAGTCGTGGCCAAAAAAACTAACTATGGAGACTTTAAACACTCTAGAATGATCTTTCGTTCAACGATTTGATCAAACGTAACTCGCTTAGTCTATTACTTCACCACGAAGTAGCAATTTACTTTGTTACTTCGTGAGAAAGTTATAGTTGGTCAAATGGGCCAACGGGCATCGTACGAACCAAAACGCACTCGATTAGTGTTAATAAGCTTAGATTATCCTTGGGAAGGTTAAGACTTGTGATAAAGAATATGAAGAAGAAAAAGAGGTTTATAACAGAAAAAACAGGGGGGTACTACATCAGGAGCCGAGCGTTGTACCCAATCGCTCGATCCAAGCAAACAGTAGAGAGGCTAAGGGGTTCGTAAGGATTTCCCCAAAACCTAAGCCAAAGGGCTATACTCGAGATATCCAACCTACCAAGCGCCTTCCCACTAGAGCAATGACCGCCCGTGAGAGTGTAGTATTTAGAAATCACACCCAAAGCCGAAGTGTGCAATCGAAATACCCTCTCCCACATAGGGAGGCCAAGGTCTATGTGAGCAAGGCGCGCTTCCTCGAAAATGTATACACCGCCCGTGAGAGTAAGATACTTAGAAGTCGTACCCGGTGAGGGCTTACGCAATCCAAGCATCCTCTCCCACATAGGGAGGCGTATGCAATTTCGGGCGAAGCAATAATGATCGAAACTATTACAAAAAAGAGCATACCACAAACCCGGGTACCTCGAAAAATAACCTAAGCTAGAAAGGAAAGGAGCGTACAACAAGTAAAAACAGCAAAAACAAACTATGGAAAGCAAACAATCCAAAGAACTAGAATCAAACATCATGGCCTCGGCTTAGGGTGACGAAAAGTAGGCCAACACATCTTGTCTTTCTCAATAAGAACCCGAACCTTGTGGCTAGCCAAAGTGCCCGTTTGACGACCGTTGATGCGAAGAATGCATGCTTCATTAGCGAGTTGGTCCGCCACTTGGTTGCCCTCCCTATATGTATGATGCATGGTCCCATTGACAAGGACCAATAGGGTGCGAATCTCTTCAAGTTGCCGAATGATCTTCCATGGGCCTCCTCTCTTTGCATTCACAATGGGTAAGGTGATAAGGGCATCCGTTTCAATATCCACGTCACGCACTCCGAGAGAATGACAATATTGGAGACCTTGATAGATGGCCATAAGCTCCGCTTCAACATTCGTCATAGGCTCCAAAGCAATGTGATAAGTCCAAGCACAATTTCCCAAGTGATCACGAAGAATGCCACCACCACCGGCCATCCCGGGGTTCCCTTTAGAGCTACCATCCGTGTTGAGCTTCCATCGCCCTTCCCCCGGTTTCTTCCACACAACCTCAATGGGAGGTTTAATACGAACTCTTGCAAGTTTAATACCCCACATATCCACAACGTATTTGGACCCGCGCCAAAGAATCTCCTCACATGGATTGATAGTGAAGAGATCAATCACGTGGCGGACAACCCTATGAATGATGATTTTGGCATTCATGGGGACACCATTATGCCTAGCCGCATTTCTTGCCGTCCAAATGTACCATATCACCAAAATAGGAACAATAATACGAATGTGGCCGGGAGGGGTATGACGGCTCACTTTGATCCAATACGCAATTAAATTGTTCCAAGAAATAAAGACGGGTTGCTTGATATGGAAAGTGCGGAAAAAGTAAGACCATACCTCTTGGGCAAGCGGGCTAGACCAAAAGATGTGATCCGTAGTCTCCACATTTCGACAACAATTGCATTGCGAGGTAATCTCCATCTTCAAACGCTTAGCAATCTTTTCATCCGTAGGTAAGAGGTTTTGCACATATCGCCACGCAAAGAAGGAGATATTCGGAAGGAGTAGACGATGCCAAAGGAACCTATAGATGCCGGATGGTGTATAGGGGTCACAAATGGATCGGCGTGCGGACTTAGTAGAGAAAAACCCATTGGGATCAAGCTTCCAAAGCGGAGTGTCTTTGCCTTCTTGACCAATGGGGACCTCAATCACCCGAGCCACGTCATCATCCTCCAAGACCTCCTCAAGCTTAGCAATGTCCCATTCCCCGTTGACCCAAAAGTCACTAATGCGCGTGCGGGAGTTAATATGCACGCCATCCCGGGGTCTAAGTAGGCCTTCTTTCAACCATTGATCCACCCAAAAGAACGAAGAGCCATCCTTGATGTCCCAAAACATATGTTGTTGGGCTTTGGAAGCCGCTTTAGTCAATCTTCTCCATCCACGAAAGTCCCAAGGCTTGCTACTAAAGATAGGATCCCGCGTAGCGTACCTAGACATCATGTATTTGGCCCATAACGAGTCTTGCAAACGAAACCTCCACCAAAGTTTAAGACCAAAAGCTTCCACCAAGCAATCAAGAGAGGAAATATTAAGGCCACCCATGGCAAAAGGTTTGCAAATTCTTTCCCAACTTCTCCAATGAATTTTCCTCCTTTCCTCGTTCGATCCCCAAAGAAACCGAGCAAAAATTTTTTCAAGATGTTCGAGGACACAAGCCGGGGGCTCCATGATTTGACAAAGATAGATCGGAATGGAGCAAAGAACACTTTTGATGAGAGTGAGGCGACCACCAAAATTGAGGAATTTCAATTCCCATCCACTTATAAGGCCACGGATTTGGTCAATCCACATATCAAAGTAGGCTTGTTGCATTCTTCCACGAATAATAGGGGCACCAAGATAAGTAATGGGGAACTCACCTTTCTCAAAGCCCGTGAGGTCGTGGATGGCATGGACATGCGCACCATTGATCCGAGGGGAAGTGATGAAGCAACTTTTGGATGCATTAATGTGTTGGCCCGAAGCCTCTTCATATTGATGTAGGAAATCCATGAGTTTGGCCATGTTGTCCAAGGTTCCCTTCACAAAAATAATGCAATCATCCGCATAAGCCAAATGGGACACATCCATAACGCCCCCATTGTTGAGATAAAGATCCGGATTGCTCTCATAAAGTTGGTTAAGACCTCTCGAAAGGAATTCGGCGGCAATAATGAAGAGAGCGGGAGATATGGGGTCGCCTTGACGCACTCCATGCTTAGACTCGAAGAAACCGTGGCATGCACCGTTGACAAGCACGGAGAAGAAGCAATTCTCCACGCAATTCTTAATGAGATAAATCCACTCCCGAGAGAAACCGAACTTAGTAAGGCATTGATATAAGAACCTCCAACTCAATCTATCATAAGCTTTCTCCATATCAAGTTTCACCACAAGATTGTGCACATCTCTTTTTGCATTGAGATTAGAGGCCAATTCTTGGGCAAGAAGGATATTGTCACCAATGAGGCGACCTTTGACAAAACCACTTTGATTAAGAGAAATAATATTGGGTAAAAGGGAGGCTAACCGGTCATTGAGGAGTTTAGAAATGATCTTATAACTCACGTTGCAAAGACTAATCGGCCTATAGTCTTTCCACTCTTTGGGGTCTTTCTTCTTCGGAATAAGCACAATGTTGGTCGCCTTGAAGATACGAGGAAAGGTGGTGCCACGAAAGAAATCCAAAACCGCCTCAAGAATATCCTCTTTAATAATGTCCCAACAAGATTGATAGAAGTGTGCATTGAAACCATCCGGACCCGCCACACTATCCGAGCTAAGACCAAAGACAACATCTTTAACCTCTTCAAGATTTGGGGCCCGACAAAGCCAAGTATTATCACTCTCGGAAATAAGGCTAGGAATGAAATCAAGATTGTGGCCCTCAATCGTATCAATATTAGAAGCAAGGAGGTTTTTATAGTACCTCTCGGCCGAATTGCCAATCTCATCGGGGTTGTCCACCAAAAGACCATTCTCGTGGATGCGAAAGATCTTGGCCTTTGCTTGTTTCTTCTTGGCCATAGCTTGAAAGAGCCTAGTGTTACGCTCCCCTTCAATGGCCCATTTGCATTTCGCCCGTTGTTTCCAATATTCCGATTCCATAGTGCGAGTGAGAACAAAATCGGCATAACACTTATTCACCAAGGAACGGGAAGTAGGAGTGGGATCATGATCATGGATAATCTCGGCTTGCTTGAGGGCCTCCTCCTTATCCTTAATGTTTTGAAAGATATTGCCGAAGGTGATCCTATTCCAACTTTTGAGCTCCTTTCTCAATCGAATAAGTTTATCCCCAAGTTTGAATAACCCCGAACAAGTAGTAGGTTGGCTCCAACATTCCTTAACCTTCTCAAGAAAGTCCTTGTGCTTGATCCACATGTTTTGAAACCGAAACGCCCTCGGCTTACGAGAGAGGATCCGGTCAAAATGAATAAAGAGTGGATTATGGTCCGAGTGGAGTCTAGCCTCGTGGACGATCCGAGTGCTAGCAAAGGATGAACTCCAATCGAAATTGATTAGAGCACGATCAATCCTAGTACGAGTCCCATTGCTAGCCCAAGTGAAGGAATTGCCTTCATACCCGGCGTCTTGAAGGCCACAATCATCAATACAATCATGGAAGTCATCCATCTCCCCAATGCTAGGCGGGTTGATACCCCTTTTTTCCTCATCTTTAAGAACGACATTGAAGTCCCCCACAACTAACCACGGCTTTTGATCATCACTTCTTCGAAGACCATCCCAAAGGGGATGTCGAAGAGCCCGAGTTTTAGCGGCATAAACAAAAGTGCATAGTAACGGATGAGGGAGGATATGAGAAGAAATGACACAATGAACAAATTGGTCATGATCCTCTAGAACCTCAATATGCATATCACTATCACCAAAGATCCAAATCTTGTTGTTGATATTAGAGAAAGCCGAGTCATAATGGAACTTTTTCCGGAATTTATGCGCATCAAATCTAGCTTTAGGTTCAAGGAGAGCAAGAACCTTAGGCTTATGACGAAGGACCAAATTCGCAACGTTATCTCCATTATTACGTTTACCAACTCCACGTACGTTCCAACAAACAAATAACATCAATAAGATTGGGAGGGAGACGTACCATCACTGGAAAGCAAATTGCGTTTCGCCTTTTCTTTCCTTTTTTCCTTCTTTCTTTGGTTTTTGCTCTTTGTTGAGGACGAACTATGGTTAAGATCCGGCTCCTCAACAACCGTGTCATCCCTCGCGGCTTCTTCATTAGATTGCCAAAGTGGAGAGCTCGGCGAGTTAGGAGGGGTGGATGTATCACATGAGAAAGTGTCCTCTTGAGAACAAACCCTTGGGGAGAGAACTTTAGATGTCGGTTGATGTTCGGAGTCCGAAAGAAGAGCTCTATCATCATTATCATCTCTAAGAATAATATCTTCGTTCTCTTTTTCTTGAGCCTTTTTCAATTCTCTTGCAAGTTCCTCCTCCCTTAGGAGATGTTCATCTCCCTCCTTAGTCACGACATCAATGTTATCTATCTTAATGTGTATTTGTGGATCCACCTCCTCGGCCGGCTTAATGACCATAAGATTTCCTCCTCCATTGCTAGTATTCTTCGACATTTGTTCCTTTTCTTTCTCGACCTTGGATTCTTGGTCAATGGGATTGGTAGATATAACGTCCCCTTTCTTTAAGATCTTCTTCGGGGGGTTCGGGGCGACGTACCTCCTTGGCTTAAACCTCCAACCATTAATGTTGGCCTCGCTATTTTTGGCACCTTGGGTATCATCAACCTTCTCCTTACTCTCTTGAGATTTATCCACACCACATTCATCAATTTTATGCCCCATTCTATGACACTTTCGACAAAATATCGGAAGATTTTCATACACAACTTTTTGCTTGATGATATCCACGGTTCCATGAGCATCTTCCACCCCCCATTCGATTTCTTCTTTCAACGTGTCAAGAAGATTCACCTCGACACAAATACGAGGATAATCGGGCCGTGACATAGTGGCCGCTCCTTCATCGAGCCTCAATGGTCTCCCGAAATAATAACCAATATTCATAAGAGCATTTCTTTCACAAAACCGTAAGTTAAGGTTAGGTAGACCGATCCATACCGGAGCTATAGGCGGTTCACGCTCGGGGTCGAAGTCCGGAGTCCATTTATAGATAGAGCCGTTGAGATCAAGAAAGCGAAGGTCCTTCTTCAACCATAATCGAGTATAATCCTCCTCCAAAGTCAATTTCATCATAACGTGTCGCGGTCCTATAGGGCCAAGAGTGTAATTGCCTTTGAGTTTGAGCTTAGCCATCTTGTTGTGAATATACGTGTAGCTCGGCTTAGCAATGGCAAAACGGAGGATTAAAACAAGCTTGAGCCTATCGTCAAGGGCTTTGATTTCCTCATTCTTGAAAACAAGCATGGATTTTCCTTTGAAGATTCGAAAATCCATGTTGGTGAGATTTGGGTCATCAATAAGGGAGCGGTTGATATCATATTGTCTCGTAGGTGCGGCCGCTTGAGCATAGGTAGCACGTCTAATAGGAGCACGAACTTGATAAGGTCTCGGATTCTCCGGGGCCACATTGGGTTGCTTAAAAAGTAGAGGTGCCTTTGCCACTTTTGAGAAGTTACTCGAGAGTGGCGGGAAATGGCCGGATCCAATCTTAGATGTGCTCGCAACATTAGAAGTCTTGTTGGAGTCCATAGCTTGTTTAGCCTTATCGAGAGCATCTTTATCAAAAGTAACAAGCTTCGAGTTCATGTTCGAATTAGCATCAATGCCTACTTTATCTTGTTTTAGATTTTGGTCCATATGCAAGTTCGGCTCATGAATTAGAGCATTGTCCATTGATTTTCGGTCAACATAGGGAACAACGACGTTGACCGTTGACTTTTCGTTGGTCAAAGTTGACTGAGTCAACATAGGTGATGTGGCAGTGGGTCCCACGTTTGTCATTAAAATATTGGGGTTGACAATAGGAAGGTCAACACTCTTGCATGATGAGGTGTCCAAATGGGGTGAAGACATGTGTAAGGTATGGTCCACCTCCATGGTGGGGGACAAAGGGACAAGACAAGGGCACTCTTGTCCCCTTAGTGGTCTTGCACATCCACCACTCACAAGGCTCAAGGTAGTGGAGTGTAAGAGTTCCCACTACCACCACCAAAACCCTAGTTGACCGCCGCCCCCTCAAGGTTGACCGGAGAGAGGTGGCGCACGGTGGCGCACCGGAGCGGCGCCGCGAAGTCGCCGGAAAGTCGCCGGAAAATGCTTACAACCGTCGGATTCACCTCAAAAACACGAATCCGAGCGTCAAAACGATCCTTAACACCCTAATCCGTCGTAAATCACCACCAAATCCACCCAAACACGGCTCAAATCCAAGAAAACCAAGATCACCACAAGGAGCGTAGGGAGATCGCAAGAACGAGAAACACCTAAAGCTAAGAAGACCGAAGCAACAAGAACACCAAAGCCAAGAAAACCAAAAGATAAACAAAAAAAGAGATGAAGAACAACACACAAAAACGTGTGAATCGTGGCTCTCCTCAAATCCTAGCAAAAGAAGGTCCAAAAACCAACTCGGGATTCAAGTACGTACCACGATCCAAGAACGTTAACCGAATTCAAAACTCAAATCACAAGACCATAGCATATGGCGTGAACACCATGATGAGGAACATGAGATTTGAATTCCAAATAGGGGCGTGATGTTGGAAGGCAAGAGGGGGAGAGAGACGAACTATAAATACAACAAACGAAACCAAGATCGAAGATCTTAACGGAATCCGCCATGGCCAAAAGAGAAAAACGAGAACAACGAATTCATTCCTCCTATTTGGACCAACCGTTCGTTAGGGATGTCTCCAACAACTTCGTGAGGAGGTTGTTGTGCCCAAACGATACCGGTGCCGTAGAGAGGAAGAACGAAGACGAAGAAAGCTTCACTTACAACAATGGCGGATCGAGTAACTTCTTCAAAACCCCTCGAAATCACCACTTGGAACGATCCTCTTGCAACAACGAAGATGATGGCATGATTTTCGGGAAGGAAAACCACTCACCGCCGCCGTGGAAGTCCGGGGAAAGCTCCGGCCGTGTGTGAACAAGGAGGAGAGAGAAGAGGTTGTGATTGTGATAAAGAATATGAAGTTCCATACAACAAGTCGTGGCCAAAAAAACTAAGTATGGAGACTTTAAACACTCTAGAATGATCTTTCCTTCAACGATTTGATCAAACGTAACTCGCTTAGTCTATTACTTCACCACGAAGTAACAATTTACTTTGTTACTTCGTGAGAAAGTAATAGTTGGTCAAATGGGCCAACGGGCATCGTACGAACCAAAAAGCACTCGATTACTGTTAATAAGCTTAGATTATCCTTGGTAAGGTTAAGACTTGTGATAAAGAATATGAAGTTCCATACAACAAGTCATGGCCAAAAAAACAAAGTATGGAGACTTTAAACACTCTAGAATGATCTTTCCTTCAACGATTTGATCAAACGTAACTCACTTAGTCTATTACTTCACCACGAAGTAACAGTATCATGTTACTTCGTGAGAAAGTAATATTTGGTCAAATGGGCCAACATGTATCGTACGAACCAAAACGCACTCGATTAGTGTTAATAAGCTTAGATTATCCTTGGGAAGGTTAAGACTTGTGATCAAGAATATAAAGTTCCATACAACGAGTCGTGGCCAAAAAAACTAAGTATGGAGACTTTAAACACTCTAGAATGATCTTTCCTTCAACGATTTGATCAAACGTAACTTGTTTAGTCTATTACTTCACCACGAAGTAACAATTTACGTTATTACTTCGTGAGAAAGTTATAGTTGGTCAAATGGGCCAACGGGCATCGTACGAACCAAAACGCACTCGATTAGTGTTAATAAGCTTAGATTATCCTTGGAAAGGTTAAGACTTGTGATAAAGAATATGAAGTTCCGTACAACAAGTCGTGGCCAAAAAAACTAACTATGGAGACTTTAAACACTCTAGAATGATCTTTCGTTCAACGATTTGATCAAACGTAACTCGCTTAGTCTATTACTTCACCACGAAGTAGCAATTTACTTTGTTACTTCGTGAGAAAGTTATAGTTGGTCAAATGGGCCAACGGGCATCGTACGAACCAAAACGCACTCGATTAGTGTTAATAAGCTTAGATTATCCTTGGGAAGGTTAAGACTTGTGATAAAGAATATGAAGTTCCATACAACAAGTTGTGGCCAAAAAAACTAAGTATGGAGACATTAAACACTCTAGAATAATCTTTCCTTCAACGATTTGATCAAACGTAACTCGCTTAGTCTATTACTTCACCACGAAGTAACAGTTTACTTTGTTACTTCGTGAGAAAGTAATAGTTGGTCAAATGGGCCCACGGGCATCGTACGAACCAAAACGCACTCGATTACTGTTAATAAGCTTAGATTATCCTTGGTAAGGTTAAGACTTGTGACAAAGAATATGAAGTTCCATACAACAAGTCATGGCCAAAAAAACAAAGTATGGAGACTTTAAACACTCTAGAATGATCTTTCCTTCAACGATTTGATCAAACGTAACTCACTTAGTCTATTACTTCACCACGAAGTAACAGTATCATGTTACTTCGTGAGAAAGTAATATTTGGTCAAATGGGCCAACATGTATCGTACGAACCAAAACGCACTCGATTAGTGTTAATAAGCTTAGATTATCCTTGGGAAGGTTAAGACTTGTGATCAAGAATATAAAGTTCCATACAACGAGTCGTGGCCAAAAAAACTAAGTATGGAGACTTTAAACACTCTAGAATGATCTTTCCTTCAACGATTTGATCAAACGTAACTTGTTTAGTTTATTACTTCACCACGAAGTAACAATTTACGTTATTACTTCGTGAGAAAGTTATAGTTGGTCAAATGGGCCAACGGGCATCGTACGAACCAAAACGCACTCGATTAGTGTTAATAAGCTTAGATTATCCTTGGAAAGGTTAAGACTTGTGATAAAGAATATGAAGTTCCGTACAACAAGTCGTGGCCAAAAAAACTAACTATGGAGACTTTAAACACTCTAGAATGATCTTTCGTTCAACGATTTGATCAAACGTAACTCGCTTAGTCTATTACTTCACCACGAAGTAGCAATTTACTTTGTTACTTCGTGAGAAAGTTATAGTTGGTCAAATGGGCCAACGGGCATCGTACGAACCAAAACGCACTCGATTAGTGTTAATAAGCTTAGATTATCCTTGCGAAGGTTAAGACTTGTGATAAAGAATATGAAGTTCCATACAACAAGTCGTGGCCAAAAAAACTAAGTATGGAGACTTTAAACACTCTAGAATGATCTTTCCTTCAACGATTTGATCAAACGTAACTCGCTTAGTCTATTACTTCACCACGAAGTAACAATTTACTTTGTTACTTCGTGAGAAAGTAATAGTTGGTCAAATGGGCCAACGGGCATCGTACGAACCAAAAAGCACTCGATTACTGTTAATAAGCTTAGATTATCCTTGGTAAGGTTAAGACTTGTGATAAAGAATATGAAGTTCCATACAACAAGTCATGGCCAAAAAAACAAAGTATGGAGACTTTAAACACTCTAGAATGATCTTTCCTTCAACGATTTGATCAAACGTAACTCACTTAGTCTATTACTTCACCACGAAGTAACAGTATCATGTTACTTCGTGAGAAAGTAATATTTGGTCAAATGGGCCAACATGTATCGTACGAACCAAAACGCACTCGATTAGTGTTAATAAGCTTAGATTATCCTTGGGAAGGTTAAGACTTGTGATCAAGAATATAAAGTTCCATACAACGAGTCGTGGCCAAAAAAACTAAGTATGGAGACTTTAAACACTCTAGAATGATCTTTCCTTCAACGATTTGATCAAACGTAACTTGTTTAGTCTATTACTTCACCACGAAGTAACAATTTACGTTATTACTTCGCGAGAAAGTTATAGTTGGTCAAATGGGCCAACGGGCATCGTACGAACCAAAACGCACTCGATTAGTGTTAATAAGCTTAGATTATCCTTGGAAAGGTTAAGACTTGTGATAAAGAATATGAAGTTCCGTACAACAAGTCGTGGCCAAAAAAACTAACTATGGAGACTTTAAACACTCTAGAATGATCTTTCGTTCAACGATTTGATCAAACGTAACTCGCTTAGTCTATTACTTCACCACGAAGTAGCAATTTACTTTGTTACTTCGTGAGAAAGTTATAGTTGGTCAAATGGGCCAACGGGCATCGTACGAACCAAAACGCACTCGATTAGTGTTAATAAGCTTAGATTATCCTTGGGAAGGTTAAGACTTGTGATAAAGAATATGAAGTTCCATACAACAAGTCGTGGCCAAAAAAACTAAGTATGGAGACTTTAAACACTCTAGAATGATCTTTCCTTCAACGATTTGATCAAACGTAACTCGCTTAGTCTATTACTTCACCACGAAGTAACAATTTACTTTGTTACTTCGTGAGAAAGTAATAGTTGGTCAAATGGGCCAACGAGCATCGTACGAACCAAAAAGCACTCGATTACTGTTAATAAGCTTAGATTATCCTTGGTAAGGTTAAGACTTGTGATAAAGAATATGAAGTTCCATACAACAAGTCATGGCCAAAAAAACAAAGTATGGAGACTTTAAACACTCTAGAATGATCTTTCCTTCAACGATTTGATCAAACGTAACTCACTTAGTCTATTACTTCACCACGAAGTAACAGTATCATGTTACTTCGTGAGAAAGTAATATTTGGTCAAATGGGCCAACATGTATCGTACGAACCAAAACGCACTCGATTAGTGTTAATAAGCTTAGATTATCCTTGGGAAGGTTAAGACTTGTGATCAAGAATATAAAGTTCCATACAACGAGTCGTGGCCAAAAAAACTAAGTATGGAGACTTTAAACACTCTAGAATGATCTTTCCTTCAACGATTTGATCAAACGTAACTTGTTTAGTCTATTACTTCACCACGAAGTAACAATTTACTTTGTTACTTCGTGAGAAAGTAATAGTTGGTCAAATGGGCCCACGGGCATCGTACGAACCAAAACGCACTCGATTACTGTTAATAAGCTTAGATTATCCTTGGTAAGGTTAAGACTTGTGACAAAGAATATGAAGTTCCATACAACAAGTCATGGCCAAAAAAACAAGTATGGAGACTTTAAACACTCTAGAATGATCTTTCCTTCAACGATTTGATCAAACGTAACTCACTTAGTCTATTACTTCACCACGAAGTAACAGTATCATGTTACTTCGTGAGAAAGTAATATTTGGTCAAATGGGCCAACACGTATCGTACGAACCAAAACGCACTCGATTAGTGTTAATAAGCTTAGATTATCCTTGGGAAGGTTAAGACTTGTGATCAAGAATATAATTTTTTAATAAGCGCATTGATACGCATTGAAATTTATGTTTTTTACAATTTGGCGAACTGGAACACCCGCATCTGCACTCGAATCCGCATCTGCCTTATGTGAGCTAGTTCGGTACTACTACAAAGTCTCAAGCAATATAAATCTTACACACATATATTAAGCATTACACTATCCTCCAATTGATCATAAAAACCACAGCTTTCGGTAGGCTATATCATATGAAGATACTCTGTTAGCTTGAATCTGATTCCAGAGCCCCACTTATCGTTCATTCCTCCACATAATAATCTTATACCAGACAATTATAGACACCGAGATGTTTGTTTCTCTTTATAATGTTCATTGTGTTTCACATACGTGAAACAGGCATATTAAAGAACGTAGCACGGGTCATGAACGCCAGTCGCCTTGATTCCTTAAGTCGAAAATCAACTGTAACTACTGTCAGGTTCTTCCCACTCCTTACTACAGACCCATCAATGACTAGTTCTGCCTTATGTGGAGCCGCAGAGAGGTAAGAGATGCTCAGTTCTCCAAGAAAGATATCCTTGTCTTTTCCCACAACAGTCCTAGCGCAAGCAATCGCCACCCTATCGGCCACTGCCCCAACTGCACCCCCATGCATTCCACCATACGCATTTAGAAGCGGAGGTTTAACAGTGAGAGTGCACGAGATTTTGCCGCGTTGTACGGATCCGACCTTAATCAGTCCGCCAATAAGGCTCGAGAACGAATCCTCGACGTCGTGCTCCGCTTTAATCGGTTGAATCGCTCCCAGTTGTTCGACAAACCAGACGACTGATTCGACGTTTTCAGGCGAAATGTCGTCGGAGATTGTGGCGGTTGAGCTCAAAGCACTTTCCTTGCTCGTAATGGCCGCCATTCTGTTTCTCTCTCCTGATACTTTCTCTCTCTATAAATCACACATGGTGTGATTTTAACACCTAATCGCCATTTTTGTGATCAAGAATATAAAGTTCCATACAACGAGTCGTGGCCAAAAAAACTAAGTATGGAGACTTTAAACACTCTAGAATGATCTTTCCTTCAACGATTTGATCAAACGTAACTTGTTTAGTCTATTACTTCACCACGAAGTAACAATTTACGTTATTACTTCGTGAGAAAGTTATAGTTGGTCAAATGGGCCAACGGGCATCGTACGAACCAAAACGCACTCGATTAGTGTTAATAAGCTTAGATTATCCTTGGGAAGGTTAAGACTTGTGATCAAGAATATAAAGTTCCATACAACGAGTCGTGGCCAAAAAAACTAAGTATGGAGACTTTAAACACTCTAGAATGATCTTTCCTTCAACGATTTGATCAAACGTAACTTGTTTAGTCTATTACTTCACCACGAAGTAACAATTTACTTTGTTACTTCGTGAGAAAGTAATAGTTGGTCAAATGGGCCCACGGGCATCGTACGAACCAAAACGCACTCGATTACTGTTAATAAGCTTAGATTATCCTTGGTAAGGTTAAGACTTGTGACAAAGAATATGAAGTTCCATACAACAAGTCATGGCCAAAAAAACAAGTATGGAGACTTTAAACACTCTAGAATGATCTTTCCTTCAACGATTTGATCAAACGTAACTCACTTAGTCTATTACTTCACCACGAAGTAACAGTATCATGTTACTTCGTGAGAAAGTAATATTTGGTCAAATGGGCCAACATGTATCGTACGAACCAAAACGCACTCGATTAGTGTTAATAAGCTTAGATTATCCTTGGGAAGGTTAAGACTTGTGATCAAGAATATAAAGTTCCATACAACGAGTCTTGGCCAAAAAAACTAAGTATGGAGACTTTAAACACTCTAGAATGATCTTTCCTTCAACGATTTGATCAAACGTAACTTGTTTAGTCTATTACTTCACCACGAAGTAACAATTTACGTTATTACTTCGTGAGAAAGTTATAGTTGGTCAAATGGGCCAACGGGCATCGTACGAACCAAAACGCACTCGATTAGTGTTAATAAGCTTAGATTATCCTTGGAAAGGTTAAGACTTGTGATAAAGAATATGAAGTTCCGTACAACAAGTCGTGGCCAAAAAAACTAACTATGGAGACTTTAAACACTCTAGAATGATCTTTCGTTCAACGATTTGATCAAACGTAACTCGCTTAGTCTATTACTTCACCACGAAGTAGCAATTTACTTTGTTACTTCGTGAGAAAGTTATAGTTGGTCAAATGGGCCAACGGGCATCGTACGAACCAAAACGCACTCGATTAGTGTTAATAAGCTTAGATTATCCTTGGGAAGGTTAAGACTTGTGATAAAGAATATGAAGTTCCATACAACAAGTCGTGGCCAAAAAAACTAAGTATGGAGACTTTAAACACTCTAGAATGATCTTTCCTTCAACGATTTGATCAAACGTAACTCGCTTAGTCTATTACTTCACCACGAAGTAACAATTTACTTTGTTACTTCGTGAGAAAGTAATAGTTGGTCAAATGGGCCAACGAGCATCGTACGAACCAAAAAGCACTCGATTACTGTTAATAAGCTTAGATTATCCTTGGTAAGGTTAAGACTTGTGATAAAGAATATGAAGTTCCATACAACAAGTCATGGCCAAAAAAACAAAGTATGGAGACTTTAAACACTCTAGAATGATCTTTCCTTCAACGATTTGATCAAACGTAACTCACTTAGTCTATTACTTCACCACGAAGTAACAGTATCATGTTACTTCGTGAGAAAGTAATATTTGGACAAATGGGCCAACATGTATCGTACGAACCAAAACGCACTCGATTAGTGTTAATAAGCTTAGATTATCCTTGGGAAGGTTAAGACTTGTGATCAAGAATATAAAGTTCCATACAACGAGTCGTGGCCAAAAAAACTAAGTATGGAGACTTTAAACACTCTAGAATGATCTTTCCTTCAACGATTTGATCAAACGTAACTTGTTTAGTCTATTACTTCACCACGAAGTAACAATTTACGTTATTACTTCGTGAGAAAGTTATAGTTGGTCAAATGGGCCAACGGGCATCGTACGAACCAAAACGCACTCGATTAGTGTTAATAAGCTTAGATTATCCTTGGGAAGGTTAAGACTTGTGATCAAGAATATAAAGTTCCATACAACGAGTCGTGGCCAAAAAAACTAAGTATGGAGACTTTAAACACTCTAGAATGATCTTTCCTTCAACGATTTGATCAAACGTAACTTGTTTAGTCTATTACTTCACCACGAAGTAACAATTTACTTTGTTACTTCGTGAGAAAGTAATAGTTGGTCAAATGGGCCCACGGGCATCGTACGAACCAAAACGCACTCGATTACTGTTAATAAGCTTAGATTATCCTTGGTAAGGTTAAGACTTGTGACAAAGAATATGAAGTTCCATACAACAAGTCATGGCCAAAAAAACAAGTATGGAGACTTTAAACACTCTAGAATGATCTTTCCTTCAACGATTTGATCAAACGTAACTCACTTAGTCTATTACTTCACCACGAAGTAACAGTATCATGTTACTTCGTGAGAAAGTAATATTTGGTCAAATGGGCCAACATGTATCGTACGAACCAAAACGCACTCGATTAGTGTTAATAAGCTTAGATTATCCTTGGGAAGGTTAAGACTTGTGATCAAGAATATAAAGTTCCATACAACGAGTCTTGGCCAAAAAAACTAAGTATGGAGACTTTAAACACTCTAGAATGATCTTTCCTTCAACGATTTGATCAAACGTAACTTGTTTAGTCTATTACTTCACCACGAAGTAACAATTTACGTTATTACTTCGTGAGAAAGTTATAGTTGGTCAAATGGGCCAACGGGCATCGTACGAACCAAAACGCACTCGATTAGTGTTAATAAGCTTAGATTATCCTTGGAAAGGTTAAGACTTGTGATAAAGAATATGAAGTTCCGTACAACAAGTCGTGGCCAAAAAAACTAACTATGGAGACTTTAAACACTCTAGAATGATCTTTCGTTCAACGATTTGATCAAACGTAACTCGCTTAGTCTATTACTTCACCACGAAGTAGCAATTTACTTTGTTACTTCGTGAGAAAGTTATAGTTGGTCAAATGGGCCAACGGGCATCGTACGAACCAAAACGCACTCGATTAGTGTTAATAAGCTTAGATTATCCTTGGGAAGGTTAAGACTTGTGATAAAGAATATGAAGTTCCATACAACAAGTCGTGGCCAAAAAAACTAAGTATGGAGACTTTAAACACTCTAGAATGATCTTTCCTTCAACGATTTGATCAAACGTAACTCGCTTAGTCTATTACTTCACCACGAAGTAACAATTTACTTTGTTACTTCGTGAGAAAGTAATAGTTGGTCAAATGGGCCAACGAGCATCGTACGAACCAAAAAGCACTCGATTACTGTTAATAAGCTTAGATTATCCTTGGTAAGGTTAAGACTTGTGATAAAGAATATGAAGTTCCATACAACAAGTCATGGCCAAAAAAACAAAGTATGGAGACTTTAAACACTCTAGAATGATCTTTCCTTCAACGATTTGATCAAACGTAACTCACTTAGTCTATTACTTCACCACGAAGTAACAGTATCATGTTACTTCGTGAGAAAGTAATATTTGGACAAATGGGCCAACATGTATCGTACGAACCAAAACGCACTCGATTAGTGTTAATAAGCTTAGATTATCCTTGGGAAGGTTAAGACTTGTGATCAAGAATATAAAGTTCCATACAACGAGTCGTGGCCAAAAAAACTAAGTATGGAGACTTTAAACACTCTAGAATGATCTTTCCTTCAACGATTTGATCAAACGTAACTTGTTTAGTCTATTACTTCACCACGAAGTAACAATTTACTTTGTTACTTCGTGAGAAAGTAATAGTTGGTCAAATGGGCCCACGGGCATCGTACGAACCAAAACGCACTCGATTACTGTTAATAAGCTTAGATTATCCTTGGTAAGGTTAAGACTTGTGACAAAGAATATGAAGTTCCATACAACAAGTCATGGCCAAAAAAACAAGTATGGAGACTTTAAACACTCTAGAATGATCTTTCCTTCAACGATTTGATCAAACGTAACTCACTTAGTCTATTACTTCACCACGAAGTAACAGTATCATGTTACTTCGTGAGAAAGTAATATTTGGTCAAATGGGCCAACACGTATCGTACGAACCAAAACGCACTCGATTAGTGTTAATAAGCTTAGATTATCCTTGGGAAGGTTAAGACTTGTGATCAAGAATATAAAGTTCCATACAACGAGTCGTGGCCAAAAAAACTAAGTATGGAGACTTTAAACACTCTAGAATGATCTTTCCTTCAACGATTTGATCAAACGTAACTTGTTTAGTCTATTACTTCACCACGAAGTAACAATTTACGTTATTACTTCGTGAGAAAGTTATAGTTGGTCAAATGGGCCAACGGGCATCGTACGAACCAAAACGCACTCGATTAGTGTTAATAAGCTTAGATTATCCTTGGGAAGGTTAAGACTTGTGATCAAGAATATAAAGTTCCATACAACGAGTCGTGGCCAAAAAAACTAAGTATGGAGACTTTAAACACTCTAGAATGATCTTTCCTTCAACGATTTGATCAAACGTAACTTGTTTAGTCTATTACTTCACCACGAAGTAACAATTTACTTTGTTACTTCGTGAGAAAGTAATAGTTGGTCAAATGGGCCCACGGGCATCGTACGAACCAAAACGCACTCGATTACTGTTAATAAGCTTAGATTATCCTTGGTAAGGTTAAGACTTGTGACAAAGAATATGAAGTTCCATACAACAAGTCATGGCCAAAAAAACAAGTATGGAGACTTTAAACACTCTAGAATGATCTTTCCTTCAACGATTTGATCAAACGTAACTCACTTAGTCTATTACTTCACCACGAAGTAACAGTATCATGTTACTTCGTGAGAAAGTAATATTTGGTCAAATGGGCCAACATGTATCGTACGAACCAAAACGCACTCGATTAGTGTTAATAAGCTTAGATTATCCTTGGGAAGGTTAAGACTTGTGATCAAGAATATAAAGTTCCATACAACGAGTCGTGGCCAAAAAAACTAAGTATGGAGACTTTAAACACTCTAGAATGATCTTTCCTTCAACGATTTGATCAAACGTAACTTGTTTAGTCTATTACTTCACCACGAAGTAACAATTTACTTTGTTACTTCGTGAGAAAGTAATAGTTGGTCAAATGGGCCCACGGGCATCGTACGAACCAAAACGCACTCGATTACTGTTAATAAGCTTAGATTATCCTTGGTAAGGTTAAGACTTGTGACAAAGAATATGAAGTTCCATACAACAAGTCATGGCCAAAAAAACAAGTATGGAGACTTTAAACACTCTAGAATGATCTTTCCTTCAACGATTTGATCAAACGTAACTCACTTAGTCTATTACTTCACCACGAAGTAACAGTATCATGTTACTTCGTGAGAAAGTAATATTTGGTCAAATGGGCCAACACGTATCGTACGAACCAAAACGCACTCGATTAGTGTTAATAAGCTTAGATTATCCTTGGGAAGGTTAAGACTTGTGATCAAGAATATAAAGTTCCATACAACGAGTCGTGGCCAAAAAAACTAAGTATGGAGACTTTAAACACTCTAGAATGATCTTTCCTTCAACGATTTGATCAAACGTAACTTGTTTAGTCTATTACTTCACCACGAAGTAACAATTTACGTTATTACTTCGTGAGAAAGTTATAGTTGGTCAAATGGGCCAACGGGCATCGTACGAACCAAAACGCACTCGATTAGTGTTAATAAGCTTAGATTATCCTTGGGAAGGTTAAGACTTGTGATCAAGAATATAAAGTTCCATACAACGAGTCGTGGCCAAAAAAACTAAGTATGGAGACTTTAAACACTCTAGAATGATCTTTCCTTCAACGATTTGATCAAACGTAACTTGTTTAGTCTATTACTTCACCACGAAGTAACAATTTACTTTGTTACTTCGTGAGAAAGTAATAGTTGGTCAAATGGGCCCACGGGCATCGTACGAACCAAAACGCACTCGATTACTGTTAATAAGCTTAGATTATCCTTGGTAAGGTTAAGACTTGTGACAAAGAATATGAAGTTCCATACAACAAGTCATGGCCAAAAAAACAAAGTATGGAGACTTTAAACACTCTAGAATGATCTTTCCTTCAACGATTTGATCAAACGTAACTCACTTAGTCTATTACTTCACCACGAAGTAACAGTATCATGTTACTTCGTGAGAAAGTAATATTTGGTCAAATGGGCCAACACGTATCGTACGAACCAAAACGCACTCGATTAGTGTTAATAAGCTTAGATTATCCTTGGGAAGGTTAAGACTTGTGATCAAGAATATAAAGTTCCATACAACGAGTCGTGGCCAAAAAAACTAAGTATGGAGACTTTAAACACTCTAGAATGATCTTTCCTTCAACGATTTGATCAAACGTAACTTGTTTAGTCTATTACTTCACCACGAAGTAACAATTTACGTTATTACTTCGTGAGAAAGTTATAGTTGGTCAAATGGGCCAACGGGCATCGTACGAACCAAAACGCACTCGATTAGTGTTAATAAGCTTAGATTATCCTTGGGAAGGTTAAGACTTGTGATCAAGAATATAAAGTTCCATACAACGAGTCGTGGCCAAAAAAACTAAGTATGGAGACTTTAAACACTCTAGAATGATCTTTCCTTCAACGATTTGATCAAACGTAACTTGTTTAGTCTATTACTTCACCACGAAGTAACAATTTACTTTGTTACTTCGTGAGAAAGTAATAGTTGGTCAAATGGGCCCACGGGCATCGTACGAACCAAAACGCACTCGATTACTGTTAATAAGCTTAGATTATCCTTGGTAAGGTTAAGACTTGTGACAAAGAATATGAAGTTCCATACAACAAGTCATGGCCAAAAAAACAAGTATGGAGACTTTAAACACTCTAGAATGATCTTTCCTTCAACGATTTGATCAAACGTAACTCACTTAGTCTATTACTTCACCACGAAGTAACAGTATCATGTTACTTCGTGAGAAAGTAATATTTGGTCAAATGGGCCAACATGTATCGTACGAACCAAAACGCACTCGATTAGTGTTAATAAGCTTAGATTATCCTTGGGAAGGTTAAGACTTGTGATCAAGAATATAAAGTTCCATACAACGAGTCGTGGCCAAAAAAACTAAGTATGGAGACTTTAAACACTCTAGAATGATCTTTCCTTCAACGATTTGATCAAACGTAACTTGTTTAGTCTATTACTTCACCACGAAGTAACAATTTACGTTATTACTTCGTGAGAAAGTTATAGTTGGTCAAATGGGCCAACGGGCATCGTACGAACCAAAACGCACTCGATTAGTGTTAATAAGCTTAGATTATCCTTGGAAAGGTTAAGACTTGTGATAAAGAATATGAAGTTCCGTACAACAAGTCGTGGCCAAAAAAACTAACTATGGAGACTTTAAACACTCTAGAATGATCTTTCGTTCAACGATTTGATCAAACGTAACTCGCTTAGTCTATTACTTCACCACGAAGTAGCAATTTACTTTGTTACTTCGTGAGAAAGTTATAGTTGGTCAAATGGGCCAACGGGCATCGTACGAACCAAAACGCACTCGATTAGTGTTAATAAGCTTAGATTATCCTTGGGAAGGTTAAGACTTGTGATAAAGAATATGAAGTTCCATACAACAAGTTGTGGCCAAAAAAACTAAGTATGGAGACATTAAACACTCTAGAATAATCTTTCCTTCAACGATTTGATCAAACGTAACTCGCTTAGTCTATTACTTCACCACGAAGTAACAGTTTACTTTGTTACTTCGTGAGAAAGTAATAGTTGGTCAAATGGGCCCACGGGCATCGTACGAACCAAAACGCACTCGATTACTGTTAATAAGCTTAGATTATCCTTGGTAAGGTTAAGACTTGTGACAAAGAATATGAAGTTCCATACAACAAGTCATGGCCAAAAAAACAAAGTATGGAGACTTTAAACACTCTAGAATGATCTTTCCTTCAACGATTTGATCAAACGTAACTCACTTAGTCTATTACTTCACCACGAAGTAACAGTATCATGTTACTTCGTGAGAAAGTAATATTTGGTCAAATGGGCCAACATGTATCGTACGAACCAAAACGCACTCGATTAGTGTTAATAAGCTTAGATTATCCTTGGGAAGGTTAAGACTTGTGATCAAGAATATAAGAAGAAATAAAAGGTTTATAAAAGAAAACTAGGGGGAGGTACTACATAGCGAAGGCCGTATGGTGTACCCCACCCATACGATCGCCAAACACAGAGAAATAGAAATCTCAACAACAAATAAGAGCATATCCCAAAAGTGGATACCTCCAAAGTAAAGTAAGCCAAAATGTGAATAACTCGGCCTATATCATCTATGAATATGATCTATTCTTCCACTTCATCTTTTCTTCTGCTCTTCGTTCTTTGTTCTCTTTTTTCCGTTGACTCTTGCTTATGTAGGTGGAGCAATCTGGTGCTTTAATCCTATTTTTTTCTCTTCTCTCTTCACCTTCTCGGAGTATTCGCCTACAACATTCCTCATAAGACTCATCTTTTGTAACAGTTGAGTCCTCGAGGTCGCTCGTTACAATTTGTCTTGGGATTGGAGTGCAGATTCTTCTTTGATTAAATGAGGATTCCAACTCATCCGCAAAAGCATCCTCACTCACGGTTTCATCATAAATATGCCCAAGTAGTGAGGTTGGCGAGGTGGGAGGGGTGGAGATATCACACGCGAAAGTAGCATCCGGGAAGCACACCCTTGGGGAGAGGAGCCTAGATTTAGGCTTATAGTTAGAATCCGATAACCTTTTAGCATCGTCATTGTCATCCCTAAGTATCCTATCTTCCATCTCTTTTTCTTCGGCCTTTCTCAACTCTTCCTCCCTTAGGAGGTCTTCATTTCCATCATTAGTCGCAACGTGAATTATAGCCAACTTGAGGTGTTTCTCTTGATCCGCCTCTTCGGCCACTTCCTCAACATTGGGTACTTGTTCAAGGCTATCGACTTTCTTCGGTGATGAAATTGGAGCAATGTTCCTCTTAGCCTTCCAAACAAAGGTCGTTGGTTTTGGAACATCCGCAACCTTCTCATTAGTTCCTTGAGGTATCTCTGCACCACAATCCTCAAGTATATGGCCCATTCGTTGACATTTTCGGCAATAGGTTGGTATATTTTCATATACGACCTTTTGCTTTACGATGTCTACTTGACCATGCACATCTTCTATCCCCCATTCAATTTCTTCTTTCAATGTATCAAGGAGGTTGATCTCAACGCATATACGAGGATAATCCGGGCGTGACATAGTGGCCGCACCTTCATCAAGCCTCAAAGGTCTTCCAAAGTAAGAACCAATGTTCATAAGGGCATTTCTCTCACAAAACCGCATGTTGAGGTTTGGTAAACCAATCCACACGGGAGCTATCGGAGGATCAAGATCGGGATCGAAATCCGGGGTCCACTTATAGATTGAACCATTAAGATCAAGAAATCGAAGATCCTTCTTCAACCATAAACGAGTGTAGTCCTCCTCCGTGGTCAATTTCAACATAACGTGGCGAGGGCCAATTGGACCAAGTGTGTATTTTCCTTTGAGTTTGAGTCTCGCCATCTTGTTATGAATAAACGTGTAGCTCGGCTTAACGAGAGGGAAACGAAGGATCAAGACAAGCTTAAGCCTATCATCAAGGACTTTAATTTCCTCATTCTTGAAGACTATCATAGATTTCCCTTTGACCACTCGAAACCCCATAGTAGTGAGTGTAGGATCATCAATAAGAGAGCGGTTTATTTCATATTGTCTTGAGGGAGCGGCCGCTTGCGCATAAGAAGCGCGACGCAATGGGGCACGGATTTGATACGGTCGAGGATTGTCCGGTGCCACATTTGATTGTCTCGAAGATGTAGGTGGAGCAAATGGAGCCTTCGCCACTCTAGCAAAGTTATTTGAGAGAAGCGGAAAAAGTCCTGTCCCAAACTTAGGCTTTTCGGACACAACAAGCTCCGAAATCATGTGGTCAACTTTGGCTTTCGGAGTTGACTTTTCGAGAGTCAACTTTGACTTCTGGGCGTTGACTTCGTGAGTCAAAGTTGACTGAGTCAAAGGAGGTGATGTGGCAGTGGGTCCCTCATTAGTGGTCTTGCATAGTGGAAGACTAGTAGTGGGAAGCATGGTGGGGGACAAAGGGACAAGACAAGGGCACTCTTGTCCCCTTAATGCTCTTACACATCCACCACCACACAAGGCTCAAGGTAGTGGAGGTAGTGGAGTGTTCTTGTCACCACTACCAACCCCAAAACCCTAGTTGACCGCCGCCACCACCAAGTTGACCGGAGGGAGGTGGCGCACGGTGGCGCACCGGAGCCGCGCCGCAAAGTCGCCGGAAAATGATCGGAAATTGCTTAAAATCGTCGGAAACACCTCAATAACACGGATCCGAGCGTCCAAAACACCCCTAACACCCAAATCCGACGGAAATCGCCACCAAATCCACCAAAAACGACCCAAATCCAAGAAAAACACCACCACAATGAGCGTAGGAAGAGTACAAGAAAAACACCACCACCCCCGACGTGAACAGTACCCCGAGAGTGAACAGTACCCCGGCGTGAACAGTAGAACAGTACCCCCGACGTGAACAGTAGAACAGTACCCGAACTTGAAAGTGAACAGTACACGAACGTGAACAGTACCCCGAGAGCAAGTGAATAGTGACTGAAAAAGCTTGACACCGGAAAAGTGATCGGAAAAGAGCCGCAAGGAGCAAAAACTGATCGGAATCCACCAAAAAGACCTCCAAACACGCGGATTCGAGCGGAAACGACAAGAAGACCACCTAAGAAGAACTAAGAAGACCAAAAAACAAAAAAGAAGGAGAAATCGACACACAAAAGAACAAATCTATGGAAGAAATTCGCACTCAATCGAAGGGTTCCGAAGAACACCTTGGAGATTGAACAAACAACCACAAATCGCTCTTCAAATGTCAAATGGGAGTGTCAAGACCATAGCAATGACCAAGGCCGATTGAGGAACATAACACTCACAAGTAACAAATGGTGTGAAGATGAACAAGGAGAGGGAGAGAGAGACGAACTATAGGACAAGAAAAACAATAAATTCGAGCTAGAACACCATACCATCAAAAAAGACGAAAATCCTCCATAGAAGAAGCTTTAAACCGTGAAAAACTAATGAAATCCGAGCTAGAAGACCATGGACATCAAGAAAGACGAAAATCTTCCATGGATGAAGCTTGAAACCGAAAAAAGCTAACCAAGATCCATAGGGTAAGCTAAAATCCGAACCTTAAGCTCACAAGCGGAGAAACCGAGTCAACGGAGAAGACGCCGGTGTCCTCGTGAGGAGGTCACCGTGCTCCGATGATCGGAAAAGATGACCGGAAACCGCCTAAGTGTGAACGCAAGGAGAGAGAAGAGAGCTTTTTCTTTTTTGTGATCAAGAATATAAAGTTCCATACAACGAGTCGTGGCCAAAAAAACTAAGTATGGAGACTTTAAACACTCTAGAATGATCTTTCCTTCAACGATTTGATCAAACGTAACTTGTTTAGTCTATTACTTCACCACGAAGTAACAATTTACGTTATTACTTCGTGAGAAAGTTATAGTTGGTCAAATGGGCCAACGGGCATCGTACGAACCAAAACGCACTCGATTAGTGTTAATAAGCTTAGATTATCCTTGGAAAGGTTAAGACTTGTGATAAAGAATATGAAGTTCCGTACAACAAGTCGTGGCCAAAAAAACTAACTATGGAGACTTTAAACACTCTAGAATGATCTTTCGTTCAACGATTTGATCAAACGTAACTCGCTTAGTCTATTACTTCACCACGAAGTAGCAATTTACTTTGTTACTTCGTGAGAAAGTTATAGTTGGTCAAATGGGCCAACGGGCATCGTACGAACCAAAACGCACTCGATTAGTGTTAATAAGCTTAGATTATCCTTGCGAAGGTTAAGACTTGTGATAAAGAATATGAAGTTCCATACAACAAGTCGTGGCCAAAAAAACTAAGTATGGAGACTTTAAACACTCTAGAATGATCTTTCCTTCAACGATTTGATCAAACGTAACTCGCTTAGTCTATTACTTCACCACGAAGTAACAATTTACTTTGTTACTTCGTGAGAAAGTAATAGTTGGTCAAATGGGCCAACGGGCATCGTACGAACCAAAAAGCACTCGATTACTGTTAATAAGCTTAGATTATCCTTGGTAAGGTTAAGACTTGTGATAAAGAATATGAAGTTCCATACAACAAGTCATGGCCAAAAAAACAAAGTATGGAGACTTTAAACACTCTAGAATGATCTTTCCTTCAACGATTTGATCAAACGTAACTCACTTAGTCTATTACTTCACCACGAAGTAACAGTATCATGTTACTTCGTGAGAAAGTAATATTTGGTCAAATGGGCCAACATGTATCGTACGAACCAAAACGCACTCGATTAGTGTTAATAAGCTTAGATTATCCTTGGGAAGGTTAAGACTTGTGATCAAGAATATAAAGTTCCATACAACGAGTCGTGGCCAAAAAAACTAAGTATGGAGACTTTAAACACTCTAGAATGATCTTTCCTTCAACGATTTGATCAAACGTAACTTGTTTAGTCTATTACTTCACCACGAAGTAACAATTTACGTTATTACTTCGCGAGAAAGTTATAGTTGGTCAAATGGGCCAACGGGCATCGTACGAACCAAAACGCACTCGATTAGTGTTAATAAGCTTAGATTATCCTTGGAAAGGTTAAGACTTGTGATAAAGAATATGAAGTTCCGTACAACAAGTCGTGGCCAAAAAAACTAACTATGGAGACTTTAAACACTCTAGAATGATCTTTCGTTCAACGATTTGATCAAACGTAACTCGCTTAGTCTATTACTTCACCACGAAGTAGCAATTTACTTTGTTACTTCGTGAGAAAGTTATAGTTGGTCAAATGGGCCAACGGGCATCGTACGAACCAAAACGCACTCGATTAGTGTTAATAAGCTTAGATTATCCTTGGGAAGGTTAAGACTTGTGATAAAGAATATGAGAAGAGAAATAAAAGGTTTATAAAAGAAAACTAGGGGGAGGTACTACATAGCGAAGGCCGTATGGTGTACCCCACCCATACGATCGCCAAACACAGAGAAATAGAAATCTCAACAACAAATAAGAGCATATCCCAAAAGTGGATACCTCGAAAGTAAAGTAAGCCAAAATGTGAAAAACTCGGCCTATATCATCTATGAATATGATCTATTCTTCCACTTCATCTTTTCTTCTGCTCTTCGTTCTTTGTTCTCTTTTTTCCGTTGACTCTTGCTTATGTAGGTGGAGCAATCTGGTGCTTTAATCCTATTTTTTTCTCTTCTCTCTTCACCTTCTCGGAGTATTCGCCTACAACATTCCTCATAAGACTCATCTTTTGTAACAGTTGAGTCCTCGAGGTCGCTCGTTACAATTTGTCTTGGGATTGGAGTGCAGATTCTTCTTTGATTAAATGAGGATTCCAACTCCTCAACAAACGTATCATCACCCACGGCTTCATCATGCCCAAGTAGGAGGGTTGGCGAGGTGGGAGGGGTAGAGATATCACACGAGAAAGTAGCATCCGGAAAGCACACCCTTGGAGAGAGAAGTCTAGACTTAGGTTGATAGTTAGAATCCGATAACCTCTTTGCATCATCATTGTCATCCCTCAAGATCATATCTTCAATCTCTTTTTCTTTGGCCTTTCTCAACTCTTCCTCACTAAGGAGATCTTCATTTCCATCATTAGTCGCAACGTGAATTATTGCCAACTTGAGGTGTTTCTCTTGATCCGCCTCTTCGGCCACTTCCTCAACATTGGGTATTTGTTCAAGGCTATCGACTTTCTTCGGTGGTGAAATTGGAGCAATGTTCCTCTTAGCCTTCCAAACAAAGGTCGTCGGTTTTGGGACATCCTCAACCTTCTCATTAGTTCCTTGAGGTTTCTCCACACCACATTCCTCAAATGTATGGCCCATTCGTTGACATTTCCGGCAATAGGTTGGAATATTTTCATATACGACCTTTTGCTTTACGATGTCCACTTGACCATGCACATCTTCTACCCCCCATTCAATTTCTTCTTTCAATGGATCAAGAAGGTTGATCTCAACACATATTCGAGGATAATCCGGGCGTGACATAGTGGCCGCGCCTTCATCAAGCCTCAAAGGTCTTCCAAAGTAAGACCCAATGTTCATAAGGGCATTCCTCTCACAAAACCGCATGTTAAGGTTTGGCAAGCCAATCCACACGGGAGCTATTGGAGGATCAAGATCGGGGTCGAAATCCGGGGTCCATTTGTAGATTGAACCGTTAAGATCAAGAAATCGAAGGTCCTTCTTCAACCATAGGCGAGTATAGTCCTCCTCCGTGGTCAATTTCAACATAACGTGACGAGGGCCAATTGGACCAAGTGTGTATGTGCCTTGGAGTTTGAGTCTCGCTATCTTGTTGTGGATAAAAGTGTAGCTCGGCTTAACGAGGGGGAAACGAAGGATTAAGACAAGCTTAAGCCTATCATCAAGGACTTTGATATCCTCATTCTTGAAGACGATCATTGATTTTCCTTTGACCATTCGAGCCTCCATAGTAGTGAGAGTAGGATCATCAATAAGAGAGCGGTTTATTTCATATTGCCTTGTAGGAGCGGCCGCTTGCGCATAAGAAGCGCGACGCAATGGAGCACGGATTTGATACGGTCGAGGATTGTCCGGTGCCACATTTGGTTGTCTCGCAAGTGTAGGTGGAACAAATGGAGGCTTCGCAATTCTCGAAAAATTATTCGAGAGGAGCGGAAAAAGGCCGGTCCCAATCTTAGGCTTTTCCAACACAACATTCGCAGTTGACTTTTGTAAGGTCAACGTTGACTTCTGGGCGTTGACTTCGTCAGTCAAAGTTGACTGAGTCAAAGGAGGTGATGTGGCAGTGAGACCCACTTTGGTGGTCTTGCATAGTGGAAGACTAATAGTGGGAAGCATGGGGGACACAAGGAAAAGGTAGTGCACTCTTGTCCCCCACTCCTAGGCTCCACTAACCAAAAGCATACAACTTGTCCCCCAACCCTAGACTCCACTAACTAAAGGTAAGTAACTTGTCCCCCAACCCTAAACCTAAGACTAGCTCGGCCGCCGCCAAAACAAGAGGGATGATCGGACGGAGGCGGAGCCGCGGCGGTGCGGCGTCGGAGAAACGTCGGATGCGCGGAAACTTGTTCCCGACGACAAACCTAACCACCAAACTGACCGCCCCCACCACCACGGTGACCGGAGAGAGAGAGACTACGGTGGTGCACGGCGGCGTCGTCGGAAAGTCGCCGGAATAACCTCGGAGGTCGGAAAAACGCGGCGGATCCGCAAAAACCTCCAAAACCAATCCGAAAGAGATCCAAACAACTAAAGCTAAGAACACCAAATCGTAGGAACACCAAAACGGCCAAAAACAAAAGCCAAGAACACTCAAAGACACAAAAGGAGAGAAAAAAAAAGAGAACGAAAGACACTTCACAAAGAGTGACCAAACCGTGAAGGGCAATCCAACACACCCTCGGTCACTCTCCACCGTTTTGCGCAACCACCAAACTCAGGGGCAATCCAAGAGAAGGTGATGTACACTCCACAATGGGTGTTATGTCGAAAGAAAGAGGGGGAGATGAAAAACGGAGAGAAGACTCAAAGAAAAAAACCGAAGAACACGAACAATACTCTCAAAAACCATCAAGCTCACGCTCAACATAAACAACCAACAAGAGAACCATACTATCAAGAAAGAGCAACAAAGAGATCCGAAGCCACAAGCTCGGAAAAAAGGAAAACGAAACAAAACTAACCAAAACCAAAAGAGCTCGCCATCGAAGAGAGATGTTGAGATCTACACTTGAACAACGAAAACGAACAACACCTCCCTAGAGTCCAACCGTTCACCAAAGAATACGCCAACAACCTCGTAAGGAGGAGTTGTGCTTCGATGATACCGATGACAAGAGAGGAAAGGTGAAGTCCGATGAAAACTCCGAGCTTACAACAATGGCGGATCGAGTAACTTCTTCAAAACCCCTCGGAATCACCACTTGGAACGATCCTCTTGCAACAACGAAGATGATGGCATGATTTTCGGGAAGGAAAACCACTCACCGCCGCCGTGGAAGTCCGGGGAAAGCTCCGGCCGTGTGTGAACAAGGAGGAGAGAGAAGAGAGCTTTTTTTTATGTGATTGTGATCAAGAATATAAAGTTCCATACAACAAGTCGTCTTGTGATAAAGAATATGAAGTTCCATACAACAAGTCGTGGCCAAAAAAACTAAGTATGGAGACTTTAAACACTCTAGAATGATCTTTCTTTCAACGATTTGATCAAACGTAACTCGCTTAGTCTATTACTTCACCACGAAGTAACAATTTACTTTGTTACTTCGTGAGAAAGTAATAGTTGGTCAAATGGGCCAACGGGCATCGTACGAACCAAAAAGCACTCGATTACTGTTAATAAGCTTAGATTATCCTTGGTAAGGTTAAGACTTGTGATAAAGAATATGAAGTTCCATACAACAAGTCATGGCCAAAAAAACAAAGTATGGAGACTTTAAACACTCTAGAATGATCTTTCCTTCAACGATTTGATCAAACGTAACTCACTTAGTCTATTACTTCACCACGAAGTAACAGTATCATGTTACTTCGTGAGAAAGTAATATTTGGTCAAATGGGCCAACATGTATCGTACGAACCAAAACGCACTCGATTAGTGTTAATAAGCTTAGATTATCCTTGGGAAGGTTAAGACTTGTGATCAAGAATATAAAGTTCCATACAACGAGTCGTGGCCAAAAAAACTAAGTATGGAGACTTTAAACACTCTAGAATGATCTTTCCTTCAACGATTTGATCAAACGTAACTTGTTTAGTCTATTACTTCACCACGAAGTAACAATTTACTTTGTTACTTCGTGAGAAAGTAATAGTTGGTCAAATGGGCCCACGGGCATCGTACGAACCAAAACGCACTCGATTACTGTTAATAAGCTTAGATTATCCTTGGTAAGGTTAAGACTTGTGACAAAGAATATGAAGTTCCATACAACAAGTCATGGCCAAAAAAACAAGTATGGAGACTTTAAACACTCTAGAATGATCTTTCCTTCAACGATTTGATCAAACGTAACTCACTTAGTCTATTACTTCACCACGAAGTAACAGTATCATGTTACTTCGTGAGAAAGTAATATTTGGTCAAATGGGCCAACATGTATCGTACGAACCAAAACGCACTCGATTAGTGTTAATAAGCTTAGATTATCCTTGGGAAGGTTAAGACTTGTGATCAAGAATATAAGAGAGAAATAAAAGGTTTATAAAAGAAAACTAGGGGGAGGTACTACATAGCGAAGGCCGTATGGTGTACCCCACCCATACGATCGCCAAACACAGAAAAATAGAAATCTCAACAACAAATAAGAGCATATCCCAAAAGTGGATACCTCGAAAGTAAAGTAAGCCAAAATGTGAAAAAATCGGCCTATCTCATCTATGAATATGATCTATTCTTCCACTTCATCTTTTCTTCTGCTCTTCGTTCTTTGTTCTCTTTTTTCCGTTGACTCTTGCTTATGTAGGTGGAGCAATCTGGTGCTTTAATCCTATTTTTTTCTCTTCTCTCTTCACCTTCTCGGAGTATTCGCCTACAACATTCCTCATAAGACTCATCTTTTGTAACAGTTGAGTCCTCGAGGTCGCTCGTTACAATTTGTCTTGGGATTGGAGTGCAGATTCTTCTTTGATTAAATGAGGATTCCAACTCCTCAACAAACGCATCGTCACCCACGGCTTCATCATAAGTATGCCCAAGTAGGAGGGTTGGCGAGGCGGGAGGGGTAGAGATATCACACGAGAAAGTAGCATCCGGAAAGCACACCCTTGGTGAGAGAAGTCTAGACTTAGGTTGATAGTTAGAATCCGATAACCTCTTTGCATCATCATTGTCATCCCTCAAGATCATATCTTCAATCTCTTTTTCTTTGGCCTTTCTCAACTCTTCCTCACTAAGGAGATCTTCATTTCCATCATTAGTCGCAACGTGAATTATTGCCAACTTGAGGTGTTTCTCTTGATCCGCCTCTTCGGCCACTTCCTCAACATTGGGTATTTGTTCAAGGCTATCGACTTTCTTCGGTGGTGAAATTGGAGCAATGTTCCTCTTAGCCTTCCAAACAAAGGTCGTCGGTTTTGGGACATCCTCAACCTTCTCATTAGTTCCTTGAGGTTTCTCCACACCACATTCCTCAAATGTATGGCCCATTCGTTGACATTTCCGGCAATAGGTTGGAATATTTTCATATACGACCTTTTGCTTTACGATGTCCACTTGACCATGCACATCTTCTACCCCCCATTCAATTTCTTCTTTCAATGGATCAAGAAGGTTGATCTCAACACATATACGAGGATAATCCGGGCGTGACATAGTGGCCGCGCCTTCGTCAAGCCTCAAAGGTCTTCCAAAGTAAGACCCAATGTTCATAAGGGCATTTCTCTCACAAAACCGCATGTTGAGGTTTGGTAAACCAATCCACACGGGAGCTATCGGAGGATCAAGATCGGGATCGAAGTCCGGGGTCCATTTGTAGATTGAACCATTAAGATCAAGAAATCGAAGGTCCTTCTTCAACCATAAGCGAGTATAGTCCTCCTCCGTGGTCAATTTCAACATAACGTGGCGAGGACCAATTGGACCAAGTGTGTATTTGCCTTTGAGTTTGAGTCTCGCTATCTTGTTATGTATAAACGTGTAGCTCGGCTTAACAAGAGGGAACCGAAGGATCAAAACAAGCTTAAGCCTCTCATCAAGGACTTTAATTTCCTCCTTCTTGAAAACTATCATAGATTTTCCTTTGACCGCTCGAAAATCCATTGTAGTGAGAGTAGGATCATCAATAAGGGAGCGGTTTATTTCATATTGTCTTGTAGGAGCGGCCGCTTGCGCATAAGAAGCGCGACGCAATGGAGCACGGATTTGATACGGACGAGGATTGTCCGGTGCCACATTAGGTTGTCTCGCAAGTGTAGGTGGAACAAATGGAGGCTTCTCAAGTCTAGAAAAGTTGTTCGAGAGAAGCGGGAAAAGGCCGGACCCAATCTTAGGCTTTTCAAGCACAACTTTCGGAGTTGACTTTTGCATGGTCAACATTGACTTCTGGGCGTTGACTTCGGCAGTCAAAGTTGACTGAGTCAAGGGAGGTGATGTGGCAGTGGGTCCCACATTAGTGGTCTTGCATAGTGGAAGACCATTAGTGGGAGGCATGGTGGGGGACAAAGGGACAAGACAAGAGCACTCTTGTCCCCTTAATGCTCTTACACATCCACCAACACACAAGGCTCAAGATAGTGGAGTGTGGTGTGTTCTTGTCACCACTACCAACCCCAAAACCCTAGTTGACCGCCGCCACCACCAAGTTGACCGGAGGGAGGTGGCGCACGGTGGCGCACCGGAGCCGCGCCGCTAAGTCGCCGGAAAATGGTCGGAAATAGCGCACCACCGTCGGAAAAACCTCACGAGCACGGATCCGAGCGTTAAAAACACCCCTAACACCCAAATCCGACGGAAATCGCCACCAAATCCACCAAAACCGACGCAAACCAAGAAAATCACCACCACAAAGAAGAGGCGGTCAAAATTCACGTCGGACACACCAAAAATCCCGCCACGGACACCACGAACCGAACAAAAACAAAATCAAAGCAAAAACGAAGCAAGAAACGGACGAACGAAGAGAAAAACAAAAAAAAAACAAAAAAGAAGAAGAAAGAACACAACACAAAGAGTGACCAAGCCGTGAAGGGCAATCCAACACACCCTCGATCACTCTCCACCGTTTTGTGCCACCACCAAACTCAGGGGCAATCCAAGAGAAGGTGATGAACACTCCACAATGGGTGTTATGTCGAAAGGAAGAGGGGGAGATGAAAAACGGGAAGAAGACTCAAAGAACACAAACCGAAGAACACGAACAAGATCTCAACAACCATCAAGCTCAAGCTCAACATTAACAACCAACAAGGGATCCATACTAACAAGAAAGAGCAACAAAGAGATCCGAAGCTACAAGCTCGGAAAAAAGGAGAACGAGACAACACTAACCAAAACCAAAAGAGCTCGCCATCGAAGAGAGATGTTGAGATCTACACATGAACAACGAACACGAACCTCCCTAGAGTCCAAACGTGAAGTCCGATGAAAACTCCGAGCTTAGGTGGGAAAGAACTCCATGAACGATCTACGAACTCCACAAAACCTTCACTTGAAACGTTCCTAAGGACGTTACGATGAAGATGAGGTGATTTTCGGGATGGAAATCACTCAAAGCCACGCTAGATCGGAAGGGAGGAGTGCGGCCGTGAATAGTAGTTTTTTTAGGAGAGAGAAGTTGTGATAAAGAGTATAAAGTTCCATACAACAAGTCTGTGATCAAGAATATAAAGTTCCATACAACGAGTCGTGGCCAAAAAAACTAAGTATGGAGACTTTAAACACTCTAGAATGATCTTTCCTTCAACGATTTGATCAAACGTAACTTGTTTAGTCTATTACTTCACCACGAAGTAACAATTTACGTTATTACTTCGTGAGAAAGTTATAGTTGGTCAAATGGGCCAACGGGCATCGTACGAACCAAAACGCACTCGATTAGTGTTAATAAGCTTAGATTATCCTTGGAAAGGTTAAGACTTGTGATAAAGAATATGAAGTTCCGTACAACAAGTCGTGGCCAAAAAAACTAACTATGGAGACTTTAAACACTCTAGAATGATCTTTCGTTCAACGATTTGATCAAACGTAACTCGCTTAGTCTATTACTTCACCACGAAGTAGCAATTTACTTTGTTACTTCGTGAGAAAGTTATAGTTGGTCAAATGGGCCAACGGGCATCGTACGAACCAAAACGCACTCGATTAGTGTTAATAAGCTTAGATTATCCTTGGGAAGGTTAAGACTTGTGATAAAGAATATGAAGTTCCATACAACAAGTCGTGGCCAAAAAAACTAAGTATGGAGACTTTAAACACTCTAGAATGATCTTTCCTTCAACGATTTGATCAAACGTAACTCGCTTAGTCTATTACTTCACCACGAAGTAACAATTTACTTTGTTACTTCGTGAGAAAGTAATAGTTGGTCAAATGGGCCAACGAGCATCGTACGAACCAAAAAGCACTCGATTACTGTTAATAAGCTTAGATTATCCTTGGTAAGGTTAAGACTTGTGATAAAGAATATGAAGTTCCATACAACAAGTCATGGCCAAAAAAACAAAGTATGGAGACTTTAAACACTCTAGAATGATCTTTCCTTCAACGATTTGATCAAACGTAACTCACTTAGTCTATTACTTCACCACGAAGTAACAGTATCATGTTACTTCGTGAGAAAGTAATATTTGGTCAAATGGGCCAACATGTATCGTACGAACCAAAACGCACTCGATTAGTGTTAATAAGCTTAGATTATCCTTGGGAAGGTTAAGACTTGTGATCAAGAATATAAAGTTCCATACAACGAGTCGTGGCCAAAAAAACTAAGTATGGAGACTTTAAACACTCTAGAATGATCTTTCCTTCAACGATTTGATCAAACGTAACTTGTTTAGTCTATTACTTCACCACGAAGTAACAATTTACGTTATTACTTCGTGAGAAAGTTATAGTTGGTCAAATGGGCCAACGGGCATCGTACGAACCAAAACGCACTCGATTAGTGTTAATAAGCTTAGATTATCCTTGGAAAGGTTAAGACTTGTGATAAAGAATATGAAGTTCCGTACAACAAGTCGTGGCCAAAAAAACTAACTATGGAGACTTTAAACACTCTAGAATGATCTTTCGTTCAACGATTTGATCAAACGTAACTCGCTTAGTCTATTACTTCACCACGAAGTAGCAATTTACTTTGTTACTTCGTGAGAAAGTTATAGTTGGTCAAATGGGCCAACGGGCATCGTACGAACCAAAACGCACTCGATTAGTGTTAATAAGCTTAGATTATCCTTGGGAAGGTTAAGACTTGTGATAAAGAATATGAAGTTCCATACAACAAGTCGTGGCCAAAAAAACTAAGTATGGAGACTTTAAACACTCTAGAATGATCTTTCTTTCAACGATTTGATCAAACGTAACTCGCTTAGTCTATTACTTCACCACGAAGTAACAATTTACTTTGTTACTTCGTGAGAAAGTAATAGTTGGTCAAATGGGCCAACGGGCATCGTACGAACCAAAAAGCACTCGATTACTGTTAATAAGCTTAGATTATCCTTGGTAAGGTTAAGACTTGTGATAAAGAATATGAAGTTCCATACAACAAGTCATGGCCAAAAAAACAAAGTATGGAGACTTTAAACACTCTAGAATGATCTTTCCTTCAACGATTTGATCAAACGTAACTCACTTAGTCTATTACTTCACCACGAAGTAACTGTATCATGTTACTTCGTGAGAAAGTAATATTTGGTCAAATGGGCCAACATGTATCGTACGAACCAAAACGCACTCGATTAGTGTTAATAAGCTTAGATTATCCTTGGGAAGGTTAAGACTTGTGATCAAGAATATAAAGTTCCATACAACGAGTCGTGGCCAAAAAAACTAAGTATGGAGACTTTAAACACTCTAGAATGATCTTTCCTTCAACGATTTGATCAAACGTAACTTGTTTAGTCTATTACTTCACCACGAAGTAACAATTTACGTTATTACTTCGTGAGAAAGTTATAGTTGGTCAAATGGGCCAACGGGCATCGTACGAACCAAAACGCACTCGATTAGTGTTAATAAGCTTAGATTATCCTTGGAAAGGTTAAGACTTGTGATAAAGAATATGAAGTTCCGTACAACAAGTCGTGGCCAAAAAAACTAACTATGGAGACTTTAAACACTCTAGAATGATCTTTCGTTCAACGATTTGATCAAACGTAACTCGCTTAGTCTATTACTTCACCACGAAGTAGCAATTTACTTTGTTACTTCGTGAGAAAGTTATAGTTGGTCAAATGGGCCAACGGGCATCGTACGAACCAAAACGCACTCGATTAGTGTTAATAAGCTTAGATTATCCTTGGGAAGGTTAAGACTTGTGATAAAGAATATGAAGTTCCATACAACAAGTCGTGGCCAAAAAAACTAAGTATGGAGACTTTAAACACTCTAGAATGATCTTTCTTTCAACGATTTGATCAAACGTAACTCGCTTAGTCTATTACTTCACCACGAAGTAACAATTTACTTTGTTACTTCGTGAGAAAGTAATAGTTGGTCAAATGGGCCAACGGGCATCGTACGAACCAAAAAGCACTCGATTACTGTTAATAAGCTTAGATTATCCTTGGTAAGGTTAAGACTTGTGATAAAGAATATGAAGTTCCATACAACAAGTCATGGCCAAAAAAACAAAGTATGGAGACTTTAAACACTCTAGAATGATCTTTCCTTCAACGATTTGATCAAACGTAACTCACTTAGTCTATTACTTCACCACGAAGTAACAGTATCATGTTACTTCGTGAGAAAGTAATATTTGGTCAAATGGGCCAACATGTATCGTACGAACCAAAACGCACTCGATTAGTGTTAATAAGCTTAGATTATCCTTGGGAAGGTTAAGACTTGTGATCAAGAATATAAGAAGAAGAAAGAAGGTTTATAAAAAGTAAAAACTGCGGGGTACTACATCGGGAGTCGAGCGTTGTACCCAATCGCTCGTTCCAAGCAAAAAGGGGGTTTATAAGAACACCCCCAAAAGATGAGCCAAAAGGCAATGCTCGAGATATCCAACCTAACAAGCGCCTTCCCACTAGAGCAATGACCGCCCGTGAGAGTGTAGTATCTAGAAGTCACACCCAAAGTCAAAGTGTGCAATCCAAATACCTTCTCCCACATAGGGAGGCCAAGGCCTTTGTGAGAAGGGCGCACTTCCTCGAAGATGTGTACACCGCCCGTGAGAGTAAGATACTTAGAAGTCGTTCCCGATGAGGGCTTACGTAAGCATCCTCTCCCACATAGGGAGGCGTATACATTTCGAGCGAAGCCAAAGTGATCGTAACTATTACAAAAAAGAGCGTACCACAAAGTCGGGTACCTCGAAAAATAACCTAATCTATAATAGAAAGGGAGTACAACAAATAATGACGACAAAATCTATCAAGAGGAAACAACCACTCCAAAACTCTAGCTTCAAGCTTCATGACCTCGGCTTAGGGTGTCGAAACGTGGGCCAACACATCTTGTCTTTCTCAATGAGGACCCGGACCTTGTGGCTAGCCAAAGTGCTCGGTTGACGACCATTGATGCGAAGAATACAAGCTTCATTAGCAAGTTGATCCGCCACTTGGTTGCCCTCCCTATATGTATGGTGCATGGTCCCATTGACAAGGACCAATAGGGTGCGAATCTCTTCAAGTTGCCGAATGATCTTCCATGGGCCACCTCTCTTCGCATTCACAATGGGTAAGGTGATAAGGGCATCCGTTTCAATATCCACGTCTCGCACTCCAAGAGAATGGCAATATTGGAGACCTTGGTGAATGGCCAAAAGCTCCGCTTCGACATTCGTCATAGGCTCCAAGGCAATGTGATAAGTCCAAGCACAATTCCCAAAGTGATCACGAAGAATGCCACCACCGCCGGCCATCCCGGGGTTCCCTTTAGAGCTACCATCCGTGTTGAGCTTCCATCGCCCTTCCCCCGGCTTCTTCCACACAACCTCAATGGGAGGTTTTAGACGGACTCTTGCAAGTTTAATACCCCACACATCCACCACGTATTTGGAGCCTCGCCATAGAATCTCCTCACATGGATTGATGGTGAAAAGATCAATCACATGGCGGACAACCCTATGAATAATGATTTTGGCATTCATCGGTACTCCATTGTGTCTAGCCGCATTTCTTGCCGTCCAAATGTACCATAACACCAAGATAGGAACAATAATACGAATGTGACCGGGGGGGGTATGACGCCTCGCCTTAATCCAATACGCAATTAAATTGTTCCAAGAAATAAATACGGGTTGCTTGATATGGAAAGTGCGGAAAAAATAAGACCATACCTCTTGGGCAAGCGGGCTAGACCAAAAGACGTGGTCCGTAGTCTCAACATCCCGACAACAATTGCATTGTGAGATAATCTCCATCTCCAAGCGTTTAGCGATCTTTTGATCCGTAGGTAAAAGGTTTTGCACGTATCGCCACGCAAAGAAGGAGATATTCGGAAGGAGTAGACGATGCCAAAGGAACCTATAGATGCCGGATGGTGTATAGGGGTCACAAATGGAGCGGCGAGCGGACTTAGTAGAAAAAGTCCCATTAGGATCAAGCTTCCAAAGAGGAGTATCTTTTCCTTCTTGACAAATGGGGACCTGTGATCAAGAATATAAAGTTCCATACAACGAGTCGTGGCCAAAAAAACTAAGTATGGAGACTTTAAACACTCTAGAATGATCTTTCCTTCAACGATTTGATCAAACGTAACTTGTTTAGTCTATTACTTCACCACGAAGTAACAATTTACGTTATTACTTCGCGAGAAAGTTATAGTTTGTCAAATGGGCCAACGGGCATCGTACGAACCAAAACGCACTCGATTAGTGTTAATAAGCTTAGATTATCCTTGGAAAGGTTAAGACTTGTGATAAAGAATATGAAGTTCCGTACAACAAGTCGTGGCCAAAAAAACTAACTATGGAGACTTTAAACACTCTAGAATGATCTTTCGTTCAACGATTTGATCAAACGTAACTCGCTTAGTCTATTACTTCACCACGAAGTAGCAATTTACTTTGTTACTTTGTGAGAAAGTTATAGTTGGTCAAATGGGCCAACGGGCATCGTACGAACCAAAACGCACTCGATTAGTGTTAATAAGCTTAGATTATCCTTGGGAAGGTTAAGACTTGTGATAAAGAATATGAAGTTCCATACAACAAGTCGTGGCCAAAAAAACTAAGTATGGAGACTTTAAACACTCTAGAATGATCTTTCTTTCAACGATTTGATCAAACGTAACTCGCTTAGTCTATTACTTCACCACGAAGTAGCAATTTACTTTGTTACTTCGTGAGAAAGTAATAGTTGGTCAAATGGGCCAACGGGCATCGTACGAACCAAAAAGCACTCGATTACTGTTAATAAGCTTAGATTATCCTTGGTAAGGTTAAGACTTGTGATAAAGAATAGGAAGTTCCATACAACAAGTCATGGCCAAAAAAACAAAGTATGGAGACTTTAAACACTCTAGAATGATCTTTCCTTCAACGATTTGATCAAACGTAACTCACTTAGTCTATTACTTCACCACGAAGTAACAGTATCATGTTACTTCGTGAGAAAGTAATATTTGGTCAAATGGGCCAACATGTATCGTACGAACCAAAACGCACTCGATTAGTGTTAATAAGCTTAGATTATCCTTGGGAAGGTTAAGACTTGTGATCAAGAATATAAAGTTCCATACAACGAGTCGTGGCCAAAAAAACTAAGTATGGAGACTTTAAACACTCTAGAATGATCTTTCCTTCAACGATTTGATCAAACGTAACTTGTTTAGTCTATTACTTCACCACGAAGTAACAATTTACTTTGTTACTTCGTGAGAAAGTAATAGTTGGTCAAATGGGCCCACGGGCATCGTACGAACCAAAACGCACTCGATTACTGTTAATAAGCTTAGATTATCCTTGGTAAGGTTAAGACTTGTGACAAAGAATATGAAGTTCCATACAACAAGTCATGGCCAAAAAAACAAGTATGGAGACTTTAAACACTCTAGAATGATCTTTCCTTCAACGATTTGATCAAACGTAACTCACTTAGTCTATTACTTCACCACGAAGTAACAATTTACTTTGTTACTTCGTGAGAAAGTAATAGTTGGTCAAATGGGCCAACGAGCATCGTACGAACCAAAAAGCACTCGATTACTGTTAATAAGCTTAGATTATCCTTGGTAAGGTTAAGACTTGTGATAAAGAATATGAAGTTCCATACAACAAGTCATGGCCAAAAAAACAAAGTATGGAGACTTTAAACACTCTAGAATGATCTTTCCTTCAACGATTTGATCAAACGTAACTCACTTAGTCTATTACTTCACCACGAAGTAACAGTATCATGTTACTTCGTGAGAAAGTAATATTTGGTCAAATGGGCCAACATGTATCGTACGAACCAAAACGCACTCGATTAGTGTTAATAAGCTTAGATTATCCTTGGGAAGGTTAAGACTTGTGATCAAGAATATAAAGTTCCATACAACGAGTCGTGGCCAAAAAAACTAAGTATGGAGACTTTAAACACTCTAGAATGATCTTTCCTTCAACGATTTGATCAAACGTAACTTGTTTAGTCTATTACTTCACCACGAAGTAACAATTTACGTTATTACTTCGTGAGAAAGTTATAGTTGGTCAAATGGGCCAACGGGCATCGTACGAACCAAAACGCACTCGATTAGTGTTAATAAGCTTAGATTATCCTTGGAAAGGTTAAGACTTGTGATAAAGAATATGAAGTTCCGTACAACAAGTCGTGGCCAAAAAAACTAACTATGGAGACTTTAAACACTCTAGAATGATCTTTCGTTCAACGATTTGATCAAACGTAACTCGCTTAGTCTATTACTTCACCACGAAGTAGCAATTTACTTTGTTACTTCGTGAGAAAGTTATAGTTGGTCAAATGGGCCAACGGGCATCGTACGAACCAAAACGCACTCGATTAGTGTTAATAAGCTTAGATTATCCTTGGGAAGGTTAAGACTTGTGATAAAGAATATGAAGTTCCATACAACAAGTCGTGGCCAAAAAAACTAAGTATGGAGACTTTAAACACTCTAGAATGATCTTTCTTTCAACGATTTGATCAAACGTAACTCGCTTAGTCTATTACTTCACCACGAAGTAACAATTTACTTTGTTACTTCGTGAGAAAGTAATAGTTGGTCAAATGGGCCAACGGGCATCGTACGAACCAAAAAGCACTCGATTACTGTTAATAAGCTTAGATTATCCTTGGTAAGGTTAAGACTTGTGATAAAGAATATGAAGTTCCATACAACAAGTCATGGCCAAAAAAACAAAGTATGGAGACTTTAAACACTCTAGAATGATCTTTCCTTCAACGATTTGATCAAACGTAACTCACTTAGTCTATTACTTCACCACGAAGTAACAGTATCATGTTACTTCGTGAGAAAGTAATATTTGGTCAAATGGGCCAACATGTATCGTACGAACCAAAACGCACTCGATTAGTGTTAATAAGCTTAGATTATCCTTGGGAAGGTTAAGACTTGTGATCAAGAATATAAAGTTCCATACAACGAGTCGTGGCCAAAAAAACTAAGTATGGAGACTTTAAACACTCTAGAATGATCTTTCCTTCAACGATTTGATCAAACGTAACTTGTTTAGTCTATTACTTCACCACGAAGTAACAATTTACGTTATTACTTCGCGAGAAAGTTATAGTTTGTCAAATGGGCCAACGGGCATCGTACGAACCAAAACGCACTCGATTAGTGTTAATAAGCTTAGATTATCCTTGGAAAGGTTAAGACTTGTGATAAAGAATATGAAGTTCCGTACAACAAGTCGTGGCCAAAAAAACTAACTATGGAGACTTTAAACACTCTAGAATGATCTTTCGTTCAACGATTTGATCAAACGTAACTCGCTTAGTCTATTACTTCACCACGAAGTAGCAATTTACTTTGTTACTTCGTGAGAAAGTTATAGTTGGTCAAATGGGCCAACGGGCATCGTACGAACCAAAACGCACTCGATTAGTGTTAATAAGCTTAGATTATCCTTGGGAAGGTTAAGACTTGTGATAAAGAATATGAAGTTCCATACAACAAGTCGTGGCCAAAAAAACTAAGTATGGAGACTTTAAACACTCTAGAATGATCTTTCCTTCAACGATTTGATCAAACGTAACTTGTTTAGTCTATTACTTCACCACGAAGTAACAATTTACGTTATTACTTCGCGAGAAAGTTATAGTTTGTCAAATGGGCCAACGGGCATCGTACGAACCAAAACGCACTCGATTAGTGTTAATAAGCTTAGATTATCCTTGGAAAGGTTAAGACTTGTGATAAAGAATATGAAGTTCCGTACAACAAGTCGTGGCCAAAAAAACTAACTATGGAGACTTTAAACACTCTAGAATGATCTTTCGTTCAACGATTTGATCAAACGTAACTCGCTTAGTCTATTACTTCACCACGAAGTAGCAATTTACTTTGTTACTTCGTGAGAAAGTTATAGTTGGTCAAATGGGCCAACGGGCATCGTACGAACCAAAACGCACTCGATTAGTGTTAATAAGCTTAGATTATCCTTGGGAAGGTTAAGACTTGTGATAAAGAATATGAAGTTCCATACAACAAGTCGTGGCCAAAAAAACTAAGTATGGAGACTTTAAACACTCTAGAATGATCTTTCTTTCAACGATTTGATCAAACGTAACTCGCTTAGTCTATTACTTCACCACGAAGTAGCAATTTACTTTGTTACTTCGTGAGAAAGTAATAGTTGGTCAAATGGGCCAACGGGCATCGTACGAACCAAAAAGCACTCGATTACTGTTAATAAGCTTAGATTATCCTTGGTAAGGTTAAGACTTGTGATAAAGAATAGGAAGTTCCATACAACAAGTCATGGCCAAAAAAACAAAGTATGGAGACTTTAAACACTCTAGAATGATCTTTCCTTCAACGATTTGATCAAACGTAACTCACTTAGTCTATTACTTCACCACGAAGTAACAGTATCATGTTACTTCGTGAGAAAGTAATATTTGGTCAAATGGGCCAACATGTATCGTACGAACCAAAACGCACTCGATTAGTGTTAATAAGCTTAGATTATCCTTGGGAAGGTTAAGACTTGTGATCAAGAATATAAAGTTCCATACAACGAGTCGTGGCCAAAAAAACTAAGTATGGAGACTTTAAACACTCTAGAATGATCTTTCCTTCAACGATTTGATCAAACGTAACTTGTTTAGTCTATTACTTCACCACGAAGTAACAATTTACTTTGTTACTTCGTGAGAAAGTAATAGTTGGTCAAATGGGCCCACGGGCATCGTACGAACCAAAACGCACTCGATTACTGTTAATAAGCTTAGATTATCCTTGGTAAGGTTAAGACTTGTGACAAAGAATATGAAGTTCCATACAACAAGTCATGGCCAAAAAAACAAGTATGGAGACTTTAAACACTCTAGAATGATCTTTCCTTCAACGATTTGATCAAACGTAACTCACTTAGTCTATTACTTCACCACGAAGTAACAATTTACTTTGTTACTTCGTGAGAAAGTAATAGTTGGTCAAATGGGCCAACGAGCATCGTACGAACCAAAAAGCACTCGATTACTGTTAATAAGCTTAGATTATCCTTGGTAAGGTTAAGACTTGTGATAAAGAATATGAAGTTCCATACAACAAGTCATGGCCAAAAAAACAAAGTATGGAGACTTTAAACACTCTAGAATGATCTTTCCTTCAACGATTTGATCAAACGTAACTCACTTAGTCTATTACTTCACCACGAAGTAACAGTATCATGTTACTTCGTGAGAAAGTAATATTTGGTCAAATGGGCCAACATGTATCGTACGAACCAAAACGCACTCGATTAGTGTTAATAAGCTTAGATTATCCTTGGGAAGGTTAAGACTTGTGATCAAGAATATAAAGTTCCATACAACGAGTCGTGGCCAAAAAAACTAAGTATGGAGACTTTAAACACTCTAGAATGATCTTTCCTTCAACGATTTGATCAAACGTAACTTGTTTAGTCTATTACTTCACCACGAAGTAACAATTTACGTTATTACTTCGTGAGAAAGTTATAGTTGGTCAAATGGGCCAACGGGCATCGTACGAACCAAAACGCACTCGATTAGTGTTAATAAGCTTAGATTATCCTTGGAAAGGTTAAGACTTGTGATAAAGAATATGAAGTTCCGTACAACAAGTCGTGGCCAAAAAAACTAACTATGGAGACTTTAAACACTCTAGAATGATCTTTCGTTCAACGATTTGATCAAACGTAACTCGCTTAGTCTATTACTTCACCACGAAGTAGCAATTTACTTTGTTACTTCGTGAGAAAGTTATAGTTGGTCAAATGGGCCAACGGGCATCGTACGAACCAAAACGCACTCGATTAGTGTTAATAAGCTTAGATTATCCTTGGGAAGGTTAAGACTTGTGATAAAGAATATGAAGTTCCATACAACAAGTCGTGGCCAAAAAAACTAAGTATGGAGACTTTAAACACTCTAGAATGATCTTTCTTTCAACGATTTGATCAAACGTAACTCGCTTAGTCTATTACTTCACCACGAAGTAACAATTTACTTTGTTACTTCGTGAGAAAGTAATAGTTGGTCAAATGGGCCAACGGGCATCGTACGAACCAAAAAGCACTCGATTACTGTTAATAAGCTTAGATTATCCTTGGTAAGGTTAAGACTTGTGATAAAGAATATGAAGTTCCATACAACAAGTCATGGCCAAAAAAACAAAGTATGGAGACTTTAAACACTCTAGAATGATCTTTCCTTCAACGATTTGATCAAACGTAACTCACTTAGTCTATTACTTCACCACGAAGTAACAGTATCATGTTACTTCGTGAGAAAGTAATATTTGGTCAAATGGGCCAACATGTATCGTACGAACCAAAACGCACTCGATTAGTGTTAATAAGCTTAGATTATCCTTGGGAAGGTTAAGACTTGTGATCAAGAATATAAAGTTCCATACAACGAGTCGTGGCCAAAAAAACTAAGTATGGAGACTTTAAACACTCTAGAATGATCTTTCCTTCAACGATTTGATCAAACGTAACTTGTTTAGTCTATTACTTCACCACGAAGTAACAATTTACGTTATTACTTCGCGAGAAAGTTATAGTTTGTCAAATGGGCCAACGGGCATCGTACGAACCAAAACGCACTCGATTAGTGTTAATAAGCTTAGATTATCCTTGGAAAGGTTAAGACTTGTGATAAAGAATATGAAGTTCCGTACAACAAGTCGTGGCCAAAAAAACTAACTATGGAGACTTTAAACACTCTAGAATGATCTTTCGTTCAACGATTTGATCAAACGTAACTCGCTTAGTCTATTACTTCACCACGAAGTAGCAATTTACTTTGTTACTTCGTGAGAAAGTTATAGTTGGTCAAATGGGCCAACGGGCATCGTACGAACCAAAACGCACTCGATTAGTGTTAATAAGCTTAGATTATCCTTGGGAAGGTTAAGACTTGTGATAAAGAATATGAAGTTCCATACAACAAGTCGTGGCCAAAAAAACTAAGTATGGAGACTTTAAACACTCTAGAATGATCTTTCTTTCAACGATTTGATCAAACGTAACTCGCTTAGTCTATTACTTCACCACGAAGTAACAATTTACTTTGTTACTTCGTGAGAAAGTAATAGTTGGTCAAATGGGCCAACGGGCATCGTACGAACCAAAAAGCACTCGATTACTGTTAATAAGCTTAGATTATCCTTGGTAAGGTTAAGACTTGTGATAAAGAATAGGAAGTTCCATACAACAAGTCATGGCCAAAAAAACAAAGTATGGAGACTTTAAACACTCTAGAATGATCTTTCCTTCAACGATTTGATCAAACGTAACTCACTTAGTCTATTACTTCACCACGAAGTAACAGTATCATGTTACTTCGTGAGAAAGTAATATTTGGTCAAATGGGCCAACATGTATCGTACGAACCAAAACGCACTCGATTAGTGTTAATAAGCTTAGATTATCCTTGGGAAGGTTAAGACTTGTGATCAAGAATATAAAGTTCCATACAACGAGTTGTGGCCAAAAAAACTAAGTATGGAGACTTTAAACACTCTAGAATGATCTTTCCTTCAACGATTTGATCAAACGTAACTTGTTTAGTCTATTACTTCACCACGAAGTAACAATTTACTTTGTTACTTCGTGAGAAAGTAATAGTTGGTCAAAATGGGCCCACGGGCATCGTACGAACCAAAACGCACTCGATTACTGTTAATAAGCTTAGATTATCCTTGGTAAGGTTAAGACTTGTGACAAAGAATATGAAGTTCCATACAACAAGTCATGGCCAAAAAAACAAGTATGGAGACTTTAAACACTCTAGAATGATCTTTCCTTCAACGATTTGATCAAACGTAACTCACTTAGTCTATTACTTCACCACGAAGTAACAATTTACTTTGTTACTTCGTGAGAAAGTAATAGTTGGTCAAATGGGCCAACGAGCATCGTACGAACCAAAAAGCACTCGATTACTGTTAATAAGCTTAGATTATCCTTGGTAAGGTTAAGACTTGTGATAAAGAATATGAAGTTCCATACAACAAGTCATGGCCAAAAAAACAAAGTATGGAGACTTTAAACACTCTAGAATGATCTTTCCTTCAACGATTTGATCAAACGTAACTCACTTAGTCTATTACTTCACCACGAAGTAACAGTATCATGTTACTTCGTGAGAAAGTAATATTTGGTCAAATGGGCCAACATGTATCGTACGAACCAAAACGCACTCGATTAGTGTTAATAAGCTTAGATTATCCTTGGGAAGGTTAAGACTTGTGATCAAGAATATAAAGTTCCATACAACGAGTCGTGGCCAAAAAAACTAAGTATGGAGACTTTAAACACTCTAGAATGATCTTTCCTTCAACGATTTGATCAAACGTAACTTGTTTAGTCTATTACTTCACCACGAAGTAACAATTTACGTTATTACTTCGTGAGAAAGTTATAGTTGGTCAAATGGGCCAACGGGCATCGTACGAACCAAAACGCACTCGATTAGTGTTAATAAGCTTAGATTATCCTTGGAAAGGTTAAGACTTGTGATAAAGAATATGAAGTTCCGTACAACAAGTCGTGGCCAAAAAAACTAACTATGGAGACTTTAAACACTCTAGAATGATCTTTCGTTCAACGATTTGATCAAACGTAACTCGCTTAGTCTATTACTTCACCACGAAGTAGCAATTTACTTTGTTACTTCGTGAGAAAGTTATAGTTGGTCAAATGGGCCAACGGGCATCGTACGAACCAAAACGCACTCGATTAGTGTTAATAAGCTTAGATTATCCTTGGGAAGGTTAAGACTTGTGATAAAGAATATGAAGTTCCATACAACAAGTCGTGGCCAAAAAAACTAAGTATGGAGACTTTAAACACTCTAGAATGATCTTTCTTTCAACGATTTGATCAAACGTAACTCGCTTAGTCTATTACTTCACCACGAAGTAACAATTTACTTTGTTACTTCGTGAGAAAGTAATAGTTGGTCAAATGGGCCAACGGGCATCGTACGAACCAAAAAGCACTCGATTACTGTTAATAAGCTTAGATTATCCTTGGTAAGGTTAAGACTTGTGATAAAGAATATGAAGTTCCATACAACAAGTCATGGCCAAAAAAACAAAGTATGGAGACTTTAAACACTCTAGAATGATCTTTCCTTCAACGATTTGATCAAACGTAACTCACTTAGTCTATTACTTCACCACGAAGTAACAGTATCATGTTACTTCGTGAGAAAGTAATATTTGGTCAAATGGGCCAACATGTATCGTACGAACCAAAACGCACTCGATTAGTGTTAATAAGCTTAGATTATCCTTGGGAAGGTTAAGACTTGTGATCAAGAATATAAAGTTCCATACAACGAGTCGTGGCCAAAAAAACTAAGTATGGAGACTTTAAACACTCTAGAATGATCTTTCCTTCAACGATTTGATCAAACGTAACTTGTTTAGTCTATTACTTCACCACGAAGTAACAATTTACGTTATTACTTCGCGAGAAAGTTATAGTTTGTCAAATGGGCCAACGGGCATCGTACGAACCAAAACGCACTCGATTAGTGTTAATAAGCTTAGATTATCCTTGGAAAGGTTAAGACTTGTGATAAAGAATATGAAGTTCCGTACAACAAGTCGTGGCCAAAAAAACTAACTATGGAGACTTTAAACACTCTAGAATGATCTTTCGTTCAACGATTTGATCAAACGTAACTCGCTTAGTCTATTACTTCACCACGAAGTAGCAATTTACTTTGTTACTTCGTGAGAAAGTTATAGTTGGTCAAATGGGCCAACGGGCATCGTACGAACCAAAACGCACTCGATTAGTGTTAATAAGCTTAGATTATCCTTGGGAAGGTTAAGACTTGTGATAAAGAATATGAAGTTCCATACAACAAGTCGTGGCCAAAAAAACTAAGTATGGAGACTTTAAACACTCTAGAATGATCTTTCTTTCAACGATTTGATCAAACGTAACTCACTTAGTCTATTACTTCACCACGAAGTAACAGTATCATGTTACTTCGTGAGAAAGTAATATTTGGTCAAATGGGCCAACATGTATCGTACGAACCAAAACGCACTCGATTAGTGTTAATAAGCTTAGATTATCCTTGGGAAGGTTAAGACTTGTGATCAAGAATATAAAGTTCCATACAACGAGTCGTGGCCAAAAAAACTAAGTATGGAGACTTTAAACACTCTAGAATGATCTTTCCTTCAACGATTTGATCAAACGTAACTTGTTTAGTCTATTACTTCACCACGAAGTAACAATTTACTTTGTTACTTCGTGAGAAAGTAATAGTTGGTCAAATGGGCCCACGGGCATCGTACGAACCAAAACGCACTCGATTACTGTTAATAAGCTTAGATTATCCTTGGTAAGGTTAAGACTTGTGACAAAGAATATGAAGTTCCATACAACAAGTCATGGCCAAAAAAACAAGTATGGAGACTTTAAACACTCTAGAATGATCTTTCCTTCAACGATTTGATCAAACGTAACTCACTTAGTCTATTACTTCACCACGAAGTAACAGTATCATGTTACTTCGTGAGAAAGTAATATTTGGTCAAATGGGCCAACATGTATCGTACGAACCAAAACGCACTCGATTAGTGTTAATAAGCTTAGATTATCCTTGGGAATGTTAAGACTTGTGATCAAGAATATAAAGTTCCATACAACGAGTCGTGGCCAAAAAAACTAAGTATGGAGACTTTAAACACTCTAGAATGATCTTTCCTTCAACGATTTGATCAAACGTAACTTGTTTAGTCTATTACTTCACCACGAAGTAACAATTTACGTTATTACTTCGTGAGAAAGTTATAGTTGGTCAAATGGGCCAACGGGCATCGTACGAACCAAAACGCACTCGATTAGTGTTAATAAGCTTAGATTATCCTTGGAAAGGTTAAGACTTGTGATAAAGAATATGAAGTTCCGTACAACAAGTCGTGGCCAAAAAAACTAACTATGGAGACTTTAAACACTCTAGAATGATCTTTCGTTCAACGATTTGATCAAACGTAACTCGCTTAGTCTATTACTTCACCACGAAGTAGCAATTTACTTTGTTACTTCGTGAGAAAGTTATAGTTGGTCAAATGGGCCAACGGGCATCGTACGAACCAAAACGCACTCGATTAGTGTTAATAAGCTTAGATTATCCTTGGGAAGGTTAAGACTTGTGATAAAGAATATGAAGTTCCATACAACAAGTTGTGGCCAAAAAAACTAAGTATGGAGACATTAAACACTCTAGAATAATCTTTCCTTCAACGATTTGATCAAACGTAACTCGCTTAGTCTATTACTTCACCACGAAGTAACAGTTTACTTTGTTACTTCGTGAGAAAGTAATAGTTGGTCAAATGGGCCCACGGGCATCGTACGAACCAAAACGCACTCGATTACTGTTAATAAGCTTAGATTATCCTTGGTAAGGTTAAGACTTGTGACAAAGAATATGAAGTTCCATACAACAAGTCATGGCCAAAAAAACAAAGTATGGAGACTTTAAACACTCTAGAATGATCTTTCCTTCAACGATTTGATCAAACGTAACTCACTTAGTCTATTACTTCACCACGAAGTAACAGTATCATGTTACTTCGTGAGAAAGTAATATTTGGTCAAATGGGCCAACATGTATCGTACGAACCAAAACGCACTCGATTAGTGTTAATAAGCTTAGATTATCCTTGGGAAGGTTAAGACTTGTGATCAAGAATATAAAGTTCCATACAACGAGTCGTGGCCAAAAAAACTAAGTATGGAGACTTTAAACACTCTAGAATGATCTTTCCTTCAACAATTTGATCAAACGTAACTTGTTTAGTCTATTACTTCACCACGAAGTAACAATTTACGTTATTACTTCGTGAGAAAGTTATAGTTGGTCAAATGGGCCAACGGGCATCGTACGAACCAAAACGCACTCGATTAGTGTTAATAAGCTTAGATTATCCTTGGAAAGGTTAAGACTTGTGATAAAGAATATGAAGTTCCGTACAACAAGTCGTGGCCAAAAAAACTAACTATGGAGACTTTAAACACTCTAGAATGATCTTTCGTTCAACGATTTGATCAAACGTAACTCGCTTAGTCTATTACTTCACCACGAAGTAGCAATTTACTTTGTTACTTCGTGAGAAAGTTATAGTTGGTCAAATGGGCCAACGGGCATCGTACGAACCAAAACGCACTCGATTAGTGTTAATAAGCTTAGATTATCCTTGCGAAGGTTAAGACTTGTGATAAAGAATATGAAGTTCCATACAACAAGTCGTGGCCAAAAAAACTAAGTATGGAGACTTTAAACACTCTAGAATGATCTTTCCTTCAACGATTTGATCAAACGTAACTCGCTTAGTCTATTACTTCACCACGAAGTAACAATTTACTTTGTTACTTCGTGAGAAAGTAATAGTTGGTCAAATGGGCCAACGGGCATCGTACGAACCAAAAAGCACTCGATTACTGTTAATAAGCTTAGATTATCCTTGGTAAGGTTAAGACTTGTGATAAAGAATATGAAGTTCCATACAACAAGTCATGGCCAAAAAAACAAAGTATGGAGACTTTAAACACTCTAGAATGATCTTTCCTTCAACGATTTGATCAAACGTAACTCACTTAGTCTATTACTTCACCACGAAGTAACAGAATCATGTTACTTCGTGAGAAAGTAATATTTGGTCAAATGGGCCAACATGTATCGTACGAACCAAAACGCACTCGATTAGTGTTAATAAGCTTAGATTATCCTTGGGAAGGTTAAGACTTGTGATCAAGAATATAAAGTTCCATACAACGAGTCGTGGCCAAAAAAACTAAGTATGGAGACTTTAAACACTCTAGAATGATCTTTCCTTCAACGATTTGATCAAACGTAACTTGTTTAGTCTATTACTTCACCACGAAGTAACAATTTACGTTATTACTTCGTGAGAAAGTTATAGTTGGTCAAATGGGCCAACGGGCATCGTACGAACCAAAACGCACTCGATTAGTGTTAATAAGCTTAGATTATCCTTGGAAAGGTTAAGACTTGTGATAAAGAATATGAAGTTCCGTACAACAAGTCGTGGCCAAAAAAACTAACTATGGAGACTTTAAACACTCTAGAATGATCTTTCGTTCAACGATTTGATCAAACGTAACTCGCTTAGTCTATTACTTCACCACGAAGTAGCAATTTACTTTGTTACTTCGTGAGAAAGTTATAGTTGGTCAAATGGGCCAACGGGCATCGTACGAACCAAAACGCACTCGATTAGTGTTAATAAGCTTAGATTATCCTTGGGAAGGTTAAGACTTGTGATAAAGAATATGAAGTTCCATACAACAAGTCGTGGCCAAAAAAACTAAGTATGGAGACTTTAAACACTCTAGAATGATCTTTCTTTCAACGATTTGATCAAACGTAACTCGCTTAGTCTATTACTTCACCACGAAGTAACAATTTACTTTGTTACTTCGTGAGAAAGTAATAGTTGGTCAAATGGGCCAACGGGCATCGTACGAACCAAAAAGCACTCGATTACTGTTAATAAGCTTAGATTATCCTTGGTAAGGTTAAGACTTGTGATAAAGAATATGAAGTTCCATACAACAAGTCATGGCCAAAAAAACAAAGTATGGAGACTTTAAACACTCTAGAATGATCTTTCCTTCAACGATTTGATCAAACGTAACTCACTTAGTCTATTACTTCACCACGAAGTAACAGTATCATGTTACTTCGTGAGAAAGTAATATTTGGTCAAATGGGCCAACATGTATCGTACGAACCAAAACGCACTCGATTAGTGTTAATAAGCTTAGATTATCCTTGGGAAGGTTAAGACTTGTGATCAAGAATATAAAGTTCCATACAACGAGTCGTGGCCAAAAAAACTAAGTATGGAGACTTTAAACACTCTAGAATGATCTTTCCTTCAACGATTTGATCAAACGTAACTTGTTTAGTCTATTACTTCACCACGAAGTAACAATTTACGTTATTACTTCGTGAGAAAGTTATAGTTGGTCAAATGGGCCAACGGGCATCGTACGAACCAAAACGCACTCGATTAGTGTTAATAAGCTTAGATTATCCTTGGAAAGGTTAAGACTTGTGATAAAGAATATGAAGTTCCGTACAACAAGTCGTGGCCAAAAAAACTAACTATGGAGACTTTAAACACTCTAGAATGATCTTTCGTTCAACGATTTGATCAAACGTAACTCGCTTAGTCTATTACTTCACCACGAAGTAGCAATTTACTTTGTTACTTCGTGAGAAAGTTATAGTTGGTCAAATGGGCCAACGGGCATCGTACGAACCAAAACGCACTCGATTAGTGTTAATAAGCTTAGATTATCCTTGGGAAGGTTAAGACTTGTGATAAAGAATATGAAGTTCCATACAACAAGTCGTGGCCAAAAAAACTAAGTATGGAGACTTTAAACACTCTAGAATGATCTTTCTTTCAACGATTTGATCAAACGTAACTCGCTTAGTCTATTACTTCACCACGAAGTAACAATTTACTTTGTTACTTCGTGAGAAAGTAATAGTTGGTCAAATGGGCCAACGGGCATCGTACGAACCAAAAAGCACTCGATTACTGTTAATAAGCTTAGATTATCCTTGGTAAGGTTAAGACTTGTGATAAAGAATATGAAGTTCCATACAACAAGTCATGGCCAAAAAAACAAAGTATGGAGACTTTAAACACTCTAGAATGATCTTTCCTTCAACGATTTGATCAAACGTAACTCACTTAGTCTATTACTTCACCACGAAGTAACAGTATCATGTTACTTCGTGAGAAAGTAATATTTGGTCAAATGGGCCAACATGTATCGTACGAACCAAAACGCACTCGATTAGTGTTAATAAGCTTAGATTATCCTTGGGAAGGTTAAGACTTGTGATCAAGAATATAAAGTTCCATACAACGAGTCGTGGCCAAAAAAACTAAGTATGGAGACTTTAAACACTCTAGAATGATCTTTCCTAAAAACGATTTGATCAAACGTAACTTGTTTAGTCTATTACTTCACCACGAAGTAACAATTTACGTTATTACTTCGCGAGAAAGTTATAGTTTGTCAAATGGGCCAACGGGCATCGTACGAACCAAAACGCACTCGATTAGTGTTAATAAGCTTAGATTATCCTTGGAAAGGTTAAGACTTGTGATAAAGAATATGAAGTTCCGTACAACAAGTCGTGGCCAAAAAAACTAACTATGGAGACTTTAAACACTCTAGAATGATCTTTCGTTCAACGATTTGATCAAACGTAACTCGCTTAGTCTATTACTTCACCACGAAGTAGCAATTTACTTTGTTACTTCGTGAGAAAGTTATAGTTGGTCAAATGGGCCAACGGGCATCGTACGAACCAAAACGCACTCGATTAGTGTTAATAAGCTTAGATTATCCTTGGGAAGGTTAAGACTTGTGATAAAGAATATGAAGTTCCATACAACAAGTCGTGGCCAAAAAAACTAAGTATGGAGACTTTAAACACTCTAGAATGATCTTTCTTTCAACGATTTGATCAAACGTAACTCACTTAGTCTATTACTTCACCACGAAGTAACAGTATCATGTTACTTCGTGAGAAAGTAATATTTGGTCAAATGGGCCAACATGTATCGTACGAACCAAAACGCACTCGATTAGTGTTAATAAGCTTAGATTATCCTTGGGAAGGTTAAGACTTGTGATCAAGAATATAAAGTTCCATACAACGAGTCGTGGCCAAAAAAACTAAGTATGGAGACTTTAAACACTCTAGAATGATCTTTCCTTCAACGATTTGATCAAACGTAACTTGTTTAGTCTATTACTTCACCACGAAGTAACAATTTACTTTGTTACTTCGTGAGAAAGTAATAGTTGGTCAAATGGGCCCACGGGCATCGTACGAACCAAAACGCACTCGATTACTGTTAATAAGCTTAGATTATCCTTGGTAAGGTTAAGACTTGTGACAAAGAATATGAAGTTCCATACAACAAGTCATGGCCAAAAAAACAAGTATGGAGACTTTAAACACTCTAGAATGATCTTTCCTTCAACGATTTGATCAAACGTAACTCACTTAGTCTATTACTTCACCACGAAGTAACAGTATCATGTTACTTCGTGAGAAAGTAATATTTGGTCAAATGGGCCAACATGTATCGTACGAACCAAAACGCACTCGATTAGTGTTAATAAGCTTAGATTATCCTTGGGAATGTTAAGACTTGTGATCAAGAATATAAAGTTCCATACAACGAGTCGTGGCCAAAAAAACTAAGTATGGAGACTTTAAACACTCTAGAATGATCTTTCCTTCAACGATTTGATCAAACGTAACTTGTTTAGTCTATTACTTCACCACGAAGTAACAATTTACGTTATTACTTCGTGAGAAAGTTATAGTTGGTCAAATGGGCCAACGGGCATCGTACGAACCAAAACGCACTCGATTAGTGTTAATAAGCTTAGATTATCCTTGGAAAGGTTAAGACTTGTGATAAAGAATATGAAGTTCCGTACAACAAGTCGTGGCCAAAAAAACTAACTATGGAGACTTTAAACACTCTAGAATGATCTTTCGTTCAACGATTTGATCAAACGTAACTCGCTTAGTCTATTACTTCACCACGAAGTAGCAATTTACTTTGTTACTTCGTGAGAAAGTTATAGTTGGTCAAATGGGCCAACGGGCATCGTACGAACCAAAACGCACTCGATTAGTGTTAATAAGCTTAGATTATCCTTGGGAAGGTTAAGACTTGTGATAAAGAATATGAAGTTCCATACAACAAGTTGTGGCCAAAAAAACTAAGTATGGAGACATTAAACACTCTAGAATAATCTTTCCTTCAACGATTTGATCAAACGTAACTCGCTTAGTCTATTACTTCACCACGAAGTAACAGTTTACTTTGTTACTTCGTGAGAAAGTAATAGTTGGTCAAATGGGCCCACGGGCATCGTACGAACCAAAACGCACTCGATTACTGTTAATAAGCTTAGATTATCCTTGGTAAGGTTAAGACTTGTGACAAAGAATATGAAGTTCCATACAACAAGTCATGGCCAAAAAAACAAAGTATGGAGACTTTAAACACTCTAGAATGATCTTTCCTTCAACGATTTGATCAAACGTAACTCACTTAGTCTATTACTTCACCACGAAGTAACAGTATCATGTTACTTCGTGAGAAAGTAATATTTGGTCAAATGGGCCAACATGTATCGTACGAACCAAAACGCACTCGATTAGTGTTAATAAGCTTAGATTATCCTTGGGAAGGTTAAGACTTGTGATCAAGAATATAAAGTTCCATACAACGAGTCGTGGCCAAAAAAACTAAGTATGGAGACTTTAAACACTCTAGAATGATCTTTCCTTCAACGATTTGATCAAACGTAACTTGTTTAGTCTATTACTTCACCACGAAGTAACAATTTACGTTATTACTTCGTGAGAAAGTTATAGTTGGTCAAATGGGCCAACGGGCATCGTACGAACCAAAACGCACTCGATTAGTGTTAATAAGCTTAGATTATCCTTGGAAAGGTTAAGACTTGTGATAAAGAATATGAAGTTCCGTACAACAAGTCGTGGCCAAAAAAACTAACTATGGAGACTTTAAACACTCTAGAATGATCTTTCGTTCAACGATTTGATCAAACGTAACTCGCTTAGTCTATTACTTCACCACGAAGTAGCAATTTACTTTGTTACTTCGTGAGAAAGTTATAGTTGGTCAAATGGGCCAACGGGCATCGTACGAACCAAAACGCACTCGATTAGTGTTAATAAGCTTAGATTATCCTTGCGAAGGTTAAGACTTGTGATAAAGAATATGAAGTTCCATACAACAAGTCGTGGCCAAAAAAACTAAGTATGGAGACTTTAAACACTCTAGAATGATCTTTCCTTCAACGATTTGATCAAACGTAACTCGCTTAGTCTATTACTTCACCACGAAGTAACAATTTACTTTGTTACTTCGTGAGAAAGTAATAGTTGGTCAAATGGGCCAACGGGCATCGTACGAACCAAAAAGCACTCGATTACTGTTAATAAGCTTAGATTATCCTTGGTAAGGTTAAGACTTGTGATAAAGAATATGAAGTTCCATACAACAAGTCATGGCCAAAAAAACAAAGTATGGAGACTTTAAACACTCTAGAATGATCTTTCCTTCAACGATTTGATCAAACGTAACTCACTTAGTCTATTACTTCACCACGAAGTAACAGTATCATGTTACTTCGTGAGAAAGTAATATTTGGTCAAATGGGCCAACATGTATCGTACGAACCAAAACGCACTCGATTAGTGTTAATAAGCTTAGATTATCCTTGGGAAGGTTAAGACTTGTGATCAAGAATATAAAGTTCCATACAACGAGTCGTGGCCAAAAAAACTAAGTATGGAGACTTTAAACACTCTAGAATGATCTTTCCTTCAACGATTTGATCAAACGTAACTTGTTTAGTCTATTACTTCACCACGAAGTAACAATTTACGTTATTACTTCGTGAGAAAGTTATAGTTGGTCAAATGGGCCAACGGGCATCGTACGAACCAAAACGCACTCGATTAGTGTTAATAAGCTTAGATTATCCTTGGAAAGGTTAAGACTTGTGATAAAGAATATGAAGTTCCGTACAACAAGTCGTGGCCAAAAAAACTAACTATGGAGACTTTAAACACTCTAGAATGATCTTTCGTTCAACGATTTGATCAAACGTAACTCGCTTAGTCTATTACTTCACCACGAAGTAGCAATTTACTTTGTTACTTCGTGAGAAAGTTATAGTTGGTCAAATGGGCCAACGGGCATCGTACGAACCAAAACGCACTCGATTAGTGTTAATAAGCTTAGATTATCCTTGGGAAGGTTAAGACTTGTGATAAAGAATATGAAGTTCCATACAACAAGTCGTGGCCAAAAAAACTAAGTATGGAGACTTTAAACACTCTAGAATGATCTTTCTTTCAACGATTTGATCAAACGTAACTCGCTTAGTCTATTACTTCACCACGAAGTAACAATTTACTTTGTTACTTCGTGAGAAAGTAATAGTTGGTCAAATGGGCCAACGGGCATCGTACGAACCAAAAAGCACTCGATTACTGTTAATAAGCTTAGATTATCCTTGGTAAGGCTAAGACTTGTGATAAAGAATATGAAGTTCCATACAACAAGTCATGGCCAAAAAAACAAAGTATGGAGACTTTAAACACTCTAGAATGATCTTTCCTTCAACGATTTGATCAAACGTAACTCACTTAGTCTATTACTTCACCACGAAGTAACAGTATCATGTTACTTCGTGAGAAAGTAATATTTGGTCAAATGGGCCAACATGTATCGTACGAACCAAAACGCACTCGATTAGTGTTAATAAGCTTAGATTATCCTTGGGAAGGTTAAGACTTGTGATCAAGAATATAAAGTTCCATACAACGAGTCGTGGCCAAAAAAACTAAGTATGGAGACTTTAAACACTCTAGAATGATCTTTCCTTCAACGATTTGATCAAACGTAACTTGTTTAGTCTATTACTTCACCACGAAGTAACAATTTACGTTATTACTTCGTGAGAAAGTTATAGTTGGTCAAATGGGCCAACGGGCATCGTACGAACCAAAACGCACTCGATTAGTGTTAATAAGCTTAGATTATCCTTGGAAAGGTTAAGACTTGTGATAAAGAATATGAAGTTCCGTACAACAAGTCGTGGCCAAAAAAACTAACTATGGAGACTTTAAACACTCTAGAATGATCTTTCGTTCAACGATTTGATCAAACGTAACTCGCTTAGTCTATTACTTCACCACGAAGTAGCAATTTACTTTGTTACTTCGTGAGAAAGTTATAGTTGGTCAAATGGGCCAACGGGCATCGTACGAACCAAAACGCACTCGATTAGTGTTAATAAGCTTAGATTATCCTTGGGAAGGTTAAGACTTGTGATAAAGAATATGAAGTTCCATACAACAAGTCGTGGCCAAAAAAACTAAGTATGGAGACTTTAAACACTCTAGAATGATCTTTCTTTCAACGATTTGATCAAACGTAACTCGCTTAGTCTATTACTTCACCACGAAGTAACAATTTACTTTGTTACTTCGTGAGAAAGTAATAGTTGGTCAAATGGGCCAACGGGCATCGTACGAACCAAAAAGCACTCGATTACTGTTAATAAGCTTAGATTATCCTTGGTAAGGTTAAGACTTGTGATAAAGAATATGAAGTTCCATACAACAAGTCATGGCCAAAAAAACAAAGTATGGAGACTTTAAACACTCTAGAATGATCTTTCCTTCAACGATTTGATCAAACGTAACTCACTTAGTCTATTACTTCACCACGAAGTAACAGTATCATGTTACTTCGTGAGAAAGTAATATTTGGTCAAATGGGCCAACATGTATCGTACGAACCAAAACGCACTCGATTAGTGTTAATAAGCTTAGATTATCCTTGGGAAGGTTAAGACTTGTGATCAAGAATATAAAGTTCCATACAACGAGTCGTGGCCAAAAAAACTAAGTATGGAGACTTTAAACACTCTAGAATGATCTTTCCTTCAACGATTTGATCAAACGTAACTTGTTTAGTCTATTACTTCACCACGAAGTAACAATTTACTTTGTTACTTCGTGAGAAAGTAATAGTTGGTCAAATGGGCCCACGGGCATCGTACGAACCAAAACGCACTCGATTACTGTTAATAAGCTTAGATTATCCTTGGTAAGGTTAAGACTTGTGACAAAGAATATGAAGTTCCATACAACAAGTCATGGCCAAAAAAACAAGTATGGAGACTTTAAACACTCTAGAATGATCTTTCCTTCAACGATTTGATCAAACGTAACTCACTTAGTCTATTACTTCACCACGAAGTAACAGTATCATGTTACTTCGTGAGAAAGTAATATTTGGTCAAATGGGCCAACATGTATCGTACGAACCAAAACGCACTCGATTAGTGTTAATAAGCTTAGATTATCCTTGGGAAGGTTAAGACTTGTGATCAAGAATATAAAGTTCCATACAACGAGTCGTGGCCAAAAAAACTAAGTATGGAGACTTTAAACACTCTAGAATGATCTTTCCTTCAACGATTTGATCAAACGTAACTCACTTAGTCTATTACTTCACCACGAAGTAACAATTTAAGTTATTACTTCGTGAGAAAGTTATAGTTGGTCAAATGGGCCAACGGGCATCGTACGAACCAAAACGCACTCGATTAGTGTTAATAAGCTTAGATTATCCTTGGAAAGGTTAAGACTTGTGATAAAGAATATGAAGTTCCGTACAACAAGTCGTGGCCAAAAAAACTAACTATGGAGACTTTAAACACTCTAGAATGATCTTTCGTTCAACGATTTGATCAAACGTAACTCGCTTAGTCTATTACTTCACCACGAAGTAGCAATTTACTTTGTTACTTCGTGAGAAAGTTATAGTTGGTCAAATGGGCCAACGGGCATCGTACGAACCAAAACGCACTCGATTAGTGTTAATAAGCTTAGATTATCCTTGGGAAAGTTAAGACTTGTGATAAAGAATATGAAGTTCCATACAACAAGTCGTGGCCAAAAAAACTAAGTATGGAGACTTTAAACACTCTAGAATGATCTTTCCTTCAACGATTTGATCAAACGTAACTCGCTTAGTCTATTACTTCACCACGAAGTAACAATTTACTTTGTTACTTCGTGAGAAAGTAATAGTTGGTCAAATGGGCCAACGGGCATCGTACGAACCAAAAAGCACTCGATTACTGTTAATAAGCTTAGATTATCCTTGGTAAGGTTAAGACTTGTGATAAAGAATATGAAGTTCCATACAACAAGTAATGGCCAAAAAAACAAAGTATGGAGACTTTAAACACTCTAGAATGATCTTTCCTTCAACGATTTGATCAAACGTAACTCACTTAGTCTATTACTTCACCACGAAGTAACAGTATCATGTTACTTCGTGAGAAAGTAATATTTGGTCAAATGGGCCAACATGTATCGTACGAACCAAAACGCACTCGATTAGTGTTAATAAGCTTAGATTATCCTTGGGAAAGTTAAGACTTGTGATAAAGAATATGAAGTTCCATACAACAAGTCGTGGCCAAAAAAACTAAGTATGGAGACTTTAAACACTCTAGAATGATCTTTCCTTCAACGATTTGATCAAACGTAACTCGCTTAGTCTATTACTTCACCACGAAGTAACAATTTACTTTGTTACTTCGTGAGAAAGTAATAGTTGGTCAAATGGGCCCACGGGCATCGTACGAACCAAAACGCACTCGATTACTGTTAATAAGCTTAGATTATCCTTGGTAAGGTTAAGACTTGTGACAAAGAATATGAAGTTCCATACAACAAGTCATGGCCAAAAAAACAAAGTATGGAGACTTTAAACACTCTAGAATGATCTTTCCTTCAACGATTTGATCAAACGTAACTCACTTAGTCTATTACTTCACCACGAAGTAACAGTATCATGTTACTTCGTGAGAAAGTAATATTTGGTCAAATGGGCCAACATGTATCGTACGAACCAAAACGCACTCGATTAGTGTTAATAAGCTTAGATTATCCTTGGGAAGGTTAAGACTTGTGATCAAGAATATAAAGTTCCATACAACGAGTCGTGGCCAAAAAAACTAAGTATGGAGACTTTAAACACTCTAGAATGATCTTTCCTTCAACGATTTGATCAAACGTAACTTGTTTAGTCTATTACTTCACCACGAAGTAACAATTTACGTTATTACTTCGTGAGAAAGTTATAGTTGGTCAAATGGGCCAACGGGCATCGTACGAACCAAAACGCACTCGATTAGTGTTAATAAGCTTAGATTATCCTTGGAAAGGTTAAGACTTGTGATAAAGAATATGAAGTTCCGTACAACAAGTCGTGGCCAAAAAAACTAACTATGGAGACTTTAAACACTCTAGAATGATCTTTCGTTCAACGATTTGATCAAACGTAACTCGCTTAGTCTATTACTTCACCACGAAGTAGCAATTTACTTTGTTACTTCGTGAGAAAGTTATAGTTGGTCAAATGGGCCAACGGGCATCGTACGAACCAAAACGCACTCGATTAGTGTTAATAAGCTTAGATTATCCTTGGGAAGGTTAAGACTTGTGATAAAGAATATGAAGTTCCATACAACAAGTCGTGGCCAAAAAAACTAAGTATGGAGACTTTAAACACTCTAGAATGATCTTTCTTTCAACGATTTGATCAAACGTAACTCGCTTAGTCTATTACTTCACCACGAAGTAACAATTTACTTTGTTACTTCGTGAGAAAGTAATAGTTGGTCAAATGGGCCAACGGGCATCGTACGAACCAAAAAGCACTCGATTACTGTTAATAAGCTTAGATTATCCTTGGTAAGGTTAAGACTTGTGACAAAGAATATGAAGTTCCATACAACAAGTCATGGCCAAAAAAACAAGTATGGAGACTTTAAACACTCTAGAATGATCTTTCCTTCAACGATTTGATCAAACGTAACTCACTTAGTCTATTACTTCACCACGAAGTAACAGTATCATGTTACTTCGTGAGAAAGTAATATTTGGTCAAATGGGCCAACATGTATCGTACGAACCAAAACGCACTCGATTAGTGTTAATAAGCTTAGATTATCCTTGGGAAGGTTAAGACTTGTGATCAAGAATATAAAGTTCCATACAACGAGTCGTGGCCAAAAAAACTAAGTATGGAGACTTTAAACACTCTAGAATGATCTTTCCTTCAACGATTTGATCAAACGTAACTTGTTTAGTCTATTACTTCACCACGAAGTAACAATTTAAGTTATTACTTCGTGAGAAAGTTATAGTTGGTCAAATGGGCCAACGGGCATCGTACGAACCAAAACGCACTCGATTAGTGTTAATAAGCTTAGATTATCCTTGGAAAGGTTAAGACTTGTGATAAAGAATATGAAGTTCCGTACAACAAGTCGTGGCCAAAAAAACTAACTATGGAGACTTTAAACACTCTAGAATGATCTTTCGTTCAACGATTTGATCAAACGTAACTCGCTTAGTCTATTACTTCACCACGAAGTAGCAATTTACTTTGTTACTTCGTGAGAAAGTTATAGTTGGTCAAATGGGCCAACGGGCATCGTACGAACCAAAACGCACTCGATTAGTGTTAATAAGCTTAGATTATCCTTGGGAAGGTTAAGACTTGTGATAAAGAATATGAAGTTCCATACAACAAGTCGTGGCCAAAAAAACTAAGTATGGAGACTTTAAACACTCTAGAATGATCTTTCTTTCAACGATTTGATCAAACGTAACTCGCTTAGTCTATTACTTCACCACGAAGTAACAATTTACTTTGTTACTTCGTGAGAAAGTAATAGTTGGTCAAATGGGCCAACGGGCATCGTACGAACCAAAAAGCACTCGATTACTGTTAATAAGCTTAGATTATCCTTGGTAAGGTTAAGACTTGTGATAAAGAATATGAAGTTCCATACAACAAGTCATGGCCAAAAAAACAAAGTATGGAGACTTTAAACACTCTAGAATGATCTTTCCTTCAACGATTTGATCAAACGTAACTCACTTAGTCTATTACTTCACCACGAAGTAACAGTATCATGTTACTTCGTGAGAAAGTAATATTTGGTCAAATGGGCCAACATGTATCGTACGAACCAAAACGCACTCGATTAGTGTTAATAAGCTTAGATTATCCTTGGGAAGGTTAAGACTTGTGATCAAGAATATAAAGTTCCATACAACGAGTCGTGGCCAAAAAAACTAAGTATGGAGACTTTAAACACTCTAGAATGATCTTTCCTTCAACGATTTGATCAAACGTAACTTGTTTAGTCTATTACTTCACCACGAAGTAACAATTTACTTTGTTACTTCGTGAGAAAGTAATAGTTGGTCAAATGGGCCCACGGGCATCGTACGAACCAAAACGCACTCGATTACTGTTAATAAGCTTAGATTATCCTTGGTAAGGTTAAGACTTGTGACAAAGAATATGAAGTTCCATACAACAAGTCATGGCCAAAAAAACAAGTATGGAGACTTTAAACACTCTAGAATGATCTTTCCTTCAACGATTTGATCAAACGTAACTCACTTAGTCTATTACTTCACCACGAAGTAACAGTATCATGTTACTTCGTGAGAAAGTAATATTTGGTCAAATGGGCCAACATGTATCGTACGAACCAAAACGCACTCGATTAGTGTTAATAAGCTTAGATTATCCTTGGGAAGGTTAAGACTTGTGATCAAGAATATAAAGTTCCATACAACGAGTCGTGGCCAAAAAAACTAAGTATGGAGACTTTAAACACTCTAGAATGATCTTTCCTTCAACGATTTGATCAAACGTAACTCACTTAGTCTATTACTTCACCACGAAGTAACAATTTAAGTTATTACTTCGTGAGAAAGTTATAGTTGGTCAAATGGGCCAACGGGCATCGTACGAACCAAAACGCACTCGATTAGTGTTAATAAGCTTAGATTATCCTTGGAAAGGTTAAGACTTGTGATAAAGAATATGAAGTTCCGTACAACAAGTCGTGGCCAAAAAAACTAACTATGGAGACTTTAAACACTCTAGAATGATCTTTCGTTCAACGATTTGATCAAACGTAACTCGCTTAGTCTATTACTTCACCACGAAGTAGCAATTTACTTTGTTACTTCGTGAGAAAGTTATAGTTGGTCAAATGGGCCAACGGGCATCGTACGAACCAAAACGCACTCGATTAGTGTTAATAAGCTTAGATTATCCTTGGGAAAGTTAAGACTTGTGATAAAGAATATGAAGTTCCATACAACAAGTCGTGGCCAAAAAAACTAAGTATGGAGACTTTAAACACTCTAGAATGATCTTTCCTTCAACGATTTGATCAAACGTAACTCGCTTAGTCTATTACTTCACCACGAAGTAACAATTTACTTTGTTACTTCGTGAGAAAGTAATAGTTGGTCAAATGGGCCAACGGGCATCGTACGAACCAAAAAGCACTCGATTACTGTTAATAAGCTTAGATTATCCTTGGTAAGGTTAAGACTTGTGATAAAGAATATGAAGTTCCATACAACAAGTAATGGCCAAAAAAACAAAGTATGGAGACTTTAAACACTCTAGAATGATCTTTCCTTCAACGATTTGATCAAACGTAACTCACTTAGTCTATTACTTCACCACGAAGTAACAGTATCATGTTACTTCGTGAGAAAGTAATATTTGGTCAAATGGGCCAACATGTATCGTACGAACCAAAACGCACTCGATTAGTGTTAATAAGCTTAGATTATCCTTGGGAAAGTTAAGACTTGTGATAAAGAATATGAAGTTCCATACAACAAGTCGTGGCCAAAAAAACTAAGTATGGAGACTTTAAACACTCTAGAATGATCTTTCCTTCAACGATTTGATCAAACGTAACTCGCTTAGTCTATTACTTCACCACGAAGTAACAATTTACTTTGTTACTTCGTGAGAAAGTAATAGTTGGTCAAATGGGCCCACGGGCATCGTACGAACCAAAACGCACTCGATTACTGTTAATAAGCTTAGATTATCCTTGGTAAGGTTAAGACTTGTGACAAAGAATATGAAGTTCCATACAACAAGTCATGGCCAAAAAAACAAAGTATGGAGACTTTAAACACTCTAGAATGATCTTTCCTTCAACGATTTGATCAAACGTAACTCACTTAGTCTATTACTTCACCACGAAGTAACAGTATCATGTTACTTCGTGAGAAAGTAATATTTGGTCAAATGGGCCAACATGTATCGTACGAACCAAAACGCACTCGATTAGTGTTAATAAGCTTAGATTATCCTTGGGAAGGTTAAGACTTGTGATCAAGAATATAAAGTTCCATACAACGAGTCGTGGCCAAAAAAACTAAGTATGGAGACTTTAAACACTCTAGAATGATCTTTCCTTCAACGATTTGATCAAACGTAACTTGTTTAGTCTATTACTTCACCACGAAGTAACAATTTACGTTATTACTTCGTGAGAAAGTTATAGTTGGTCAAATGGGCCAACGGGCATCGTACGAACCAAAACGCACTCGATTAGTGTTAATAAGCTTAGATTATCCTTGGAAAGGTTAAGACTTGTGATAAAGAATATGAAGTTCCGTACAACAAGTCGTGGCCAAAAAAACTAACTATGGAGACTTTAAACACTCTAGAATGATCTTTCGTTCAACGATTTGATCAAACGTAACTCGCTTAGTCTATTACTTCACCACGAAGTAGCAATTTACTTTGTTACTTCGTGAGAAAGTTATAGTTGGTCAAATGGGCCAACGGGCATCGTACGAACCAAAACGCACTCGATTAGTGTTAATAAGCTTAGATTATCCTTGGGAAGGTTAAGACTTGTGATAAAGAATATGAAGTTCCATACAACAAGTCGTGGCCAAAAAAACTAAGTATGGAGACTTTAAACACTCTAGAATGATCTTTCTTTCAACGATTTGATCAAACGTAACTCGCTTAGTCTATTACTTCACCACGAAGTAACAATTTACTTTGTTACTTCGTGAGAAAGTAATAGTTGGTCAAATGGGCCAACGGGCATCGTACGAACCAAAAAGCACTCGATTACTGTTAATAAGCTTAGATTATCCTTGGTAAGGTTAAGACTTGTGACAAAGAATATGAAGTTCCATACAACAAGTCATGGCCAAAAAAACAAGTATGGAGACTTTAAACACTCTAGAATGATCTTTCCTTCAACGATTTGATCAAACGTAACTCACTTAGTCTATTACTTCACCACGAAGTAACAGTATCATGTTACTTCGTGAGAAAGTAATATTTGGTCAAATGGGCCAACATGTATCGTACGAACCAAAACGCACTCGATTAGTGTTAATAAGCTTAGATTATCCTTGGGAAGGTTAAGACTTGTGATCAAGAATATAAAGTTCCATACAACGAGTCGTGGCCAAAAAAACTAAGTATGGAGACTTTAAACACTCTAGAATGATCTTTCCTTCAACGATTTGATCAAACGTAACTTGTTTAGTCTATTACTTCACCACGAAGTAACAATTTAAGTTATTACTTCGTGAGAAAGTTATAGTTGGTCAAATGGGCCAACGGGCATCGTACGAACCAAAACGCACTCGATTAGTGTTAATAAGCTTAGATTATCCTTGGAAAGGTTAAGACTTGTGATAAAGAATATGAAGTTCCGTACAACAAGTCGTGGCCAAAAAAACTAACTATGGAGACTTTAAACACTCTAGAATGATCTTTCGTTCAACGATTTGATCAAACGTAACTCGCTTAGTCTATTACTTCACCACGAAGTAGCAATTTACTTTGTTACTTCGTGAGAAAGTTATAGTTGGTCAAATGGGCCAACGGGCATCGTACGAACCAAAACGCACTCGATTAGTGTTAATAAGCTTAGATTATCCTTGGGAAAGTTAAGACTTGTGATAAAGAATATGAAGTTCCATACAACAAGTCGTGGCCAAAAAAACTAAGTATGGAGACTTTAAACACTCTAGAATGATCTTTCCTTCAACGATTTGATCAAACGTAACTCGCTTAGTCTATTACTTCACCACGAAGTAACAATTTACTTTGTTACTTCGTGAGAAAGTAATAGTTGGTCAAATGGGCCAACGGGCATCGTACGAACCAAAAAGCACTCGATTACTGTTAATAAGCTTAGATTATCCTTGGTAAGGTTAAGACTTGTGATAAAGAATATGAAGTTCCATACAACAAGTAATGGCCAAAAAAACAAAGTATGGAGACTTTAAACACTCTAGAATGATCTTTCCTTCAACGATTTGATCAAACGTAACTCACTTAGTCTATTACTTCACCACGAAGTAACAGCATCATGTTACTTCGTGAGAAAGTAATATTTGGTCAAATGGGCCAACATGTATCGTACGAACCAAAACGCACTCGATTAGTGTTAATAAGCTTAGATTATCCTTGGGAAAGTTAAGACTTGTGATAAAGAATATGAAGTTCCATACAACAAGTCGTGGCCAAAAAAACTAAGTATGGAGACTTTAAACACTCTAGAATGATCTTTCCTTCAACGATTTGATCAAACGTAACTCGCTTAGTCTATTACTTCACCACGAAGTAACAATTTACTTTGTTACTTCGTGAGAAAGTAATAGTTGGTCAAATGGGCCCACGGGCATCGTACGAACCAAAACGCACTCGATTACTGTTAATAAGCTTAGATTATCCTTGGTAAGGTTAAGACTTGTGACAAAGAATATGAAGTTCCATACAACAAGTCATGGCCAAAAAAACAAGTATGGAGACTTTAAACACTCTAGAATGATCTTTCCTTCAACGATTTGATCAAACGTAACTCGCTTAGTCTATTACTTCACCACGAAGTAACAATTTACTTTGTTACTTCGTGAGAAAGTAATAGTTGGTCAAATGGGCCCACGGGCATCGTACGAACCAAAACGCACTCGATTACTGTTAATAAGCTTAGATTATCCTTGGTAAGGTTAAGACTTGTGACAAAGAATATGAAGTTCCATACAACAAGTCATGGCCAAAAAAACAAGTATGGAGACTTTAAACACTCTAGAATGATCTTTCCTTCAACGATTTGATCAAACGTAACTCACTTAGTCTATTACTTCACCACGAAGTAACAGTATCATGTTACTTCGTGAGAAAGTAATATTTGGTCAAATGGGCCAACATGTATCGTACGAACCAAAACGCACTCGATTAGTGTTAATAAGCTTAGATTATCCTTGGGAAGGTTAAGACTTGTGATCAAGAATATAAAGTTCCATACAACGAGTCGTGGCCAAAAAAACTAAGTATGGAGACTTTAAACACTCTAGAATGATCTTTCCTTCAACGATTTGATCAAACGTAACTTGTTTAGTCTATTACTTCACCACGAAGTAACAATTTAAGTTATTACTTCGTGAGAAAGTTATAGTTGGTCAAATGGGCCAACGGGCATCGTACGAACCAAAACGCACTCGATTAGTGTTAATAAGCTTAGATTATCCTTGGAAAGGTTAAGACTTGTGATAAAGAATATGAAGTTCCGTACAACAAGTCGTGGCCAAAAAAACTAACTATGGAGACTTTAAACACTCTAGAATGATCTTTCGTTCAACGATTTGATCAAACGTAACTCGCTTAGTCTATTACTTCACCACGAAGTAGCAATTTACTTTGTTACTTCGTGAGAAAGTTATAGTTGGTCAAATGGGCCAACGGGCATCGTACGAACCAAAACGCACTCGATTAGTGTTAATAAGCTTAGATTATCCTTGGGAAAGTTAAGACTTGTGATAAAGAATATGAAGTTCCATACAACAAGTCGTGGCCAAAAAAACTAAGTATGGAGACTTTAAACACTCTAGAATGATCTTTCCTTCAACGATTTGATCAAACGTAACTCGCTTAGTCTATTACTTCACCACGAAGTAACAATTTACTTTGTTACTTCGTGAGAAAGTAATAGTTGGTCAAATGGGCCCACGGGCATCGTACGAACCAAAACGCACTCGATTACTGTTAATAAGCTTAGATTATCCTTGGTAAGGTTAAGACTTGTGACAAAGAATATGAAGTTCCATACAACAAGTCATGGCCAAAAAAACAAGTATGGAGACTTTAAACACTCTAGAATGATCTTTCCTTCAACGATTTGATCAAACGTAACTCGCTTAGTCTATTACTTCACCACGAAGTAACAATTTACTTTGTTACTTCGTGAGAAAGTAATAGTTGGTCAAATGGGCCCACGGGCATCGTACGAACCAAAACGCACTCGATTACTGTTAATAAGCTTAGATTATCCTTGGTAAGGTTAAGACTTGTGACAAAGAATATGAAGTTCCATACAACAAGTCATGGCCAAAAAAACAAGTATGGAGACTTTAAACACTCTAGAATGATCTTTCCTTCAACGATTTGATCAAACGTAACTCACTTAGTCTATTACTTCACCACGAAGTAACAGTATCATGTTACTTCGTGAGAAAGTAATATTTGGTCAAATGGGCCAACATGTATCGTACGAACCAAAACGCACTCGATTAGTGTTAATAAGCTTAGATTATCCTTGGGAAGGTTAAGACTTGTGATCAAGAATATAAAGTTCCATACAACGAGTCGTGGCCAAAAAAACTAAGTATGGAGACTTTAAACACTCTAGAATGATCTTTCCTTCAACGATTTGATCAAACGTAACTTGTTTAGTCTATTACTTCACCACGAAGTAACAATTTAAGTTATTACTTCGTGAGAAAGTTATAGTTGGTCAAATGGGCCAACGGGCATCGTACGAACCAAAACGCACTCGATTAGTGTTAATAAGCTTAGATTATCCTTGGAAAGGTTAAGACTTGTGATAAAGAATATGAAGTTCCGTACAACAAGTCGTGGCCAAAAAAACTAACTATGGAGACTTTAAACACTCTAGAATGATCTTTCGTTCAACGATTTGATCAAACGTAACTCGCTTAGTCTATTACTTCACCACGAAGTAGCAATTTACTTTGTTACTTCGTGAGAAAGTTATAGTTGGTCAAATGGGCCAACGGGCATCGTACGAACCTAAACGCACTCGATTAGTGTTAATAAGCTTAGATTATCCTTGGGAAAGTTAAGACTTGTGATAAAGAATATGAAGTTCCATACAACAAGTCGTGGCCAAAAAAACTAAGTATGGAGACTTTAAACACTCTAGAATGATCTTTCCTTCAACGATTTGATCAAACGTAACTCGCTTAGTCTATTACTTCACCACGAAGTAACAATTTACTTTGTTACTTCGTGAGAAAGTAATAGTTGGTCAAATGGGCCCACGGGCATCGTACGAACCAAAACGCACTCGATTACTGTTAATAAGCTTAGATTATCCTTGGTAAGGTTAAGACTTGTGACAAAGAATATGAAGTTCCATACAACAAGTCATGGCCAAAAAAACAAGTATGGAGACTTTAAACACTCTAGAATGATCTTTCCTTCAACGATTTGATCAAACGTAACTCGCTTAGTCTATTACTTCACCACGAAGTAACAATTTACTTTGTTACTTCGTGAGAAAGTAATAGTTGGTCAAATGGGCCCACGGGCATCGTACGAACCAAAACGCACTCGATTACTGTTAATAAGCTTAGATTATCCTTGGTAAGGTTAAGACTTGTGACAAAGAATATGAAGTTCCATACAACAAGTCATGGCCAAAAAAACAAGTATGGAGACTTTAAACACTCTAGAATGATCTTTCCTTCAACGATTTGATCAAACGTAACTCACTTAGTCTATTACTTCACCACGAAGTAACAGTATCATGTTACTTCGTGAGAAAGTAATATTTGGTCAAATGGGCCAACATGTATCGTACGAACCAAAACGCACTCGATTAGTGTTAATAAGCTTAGATTATCCTTGGGAAGGTTAAGACTTGTGATCAAGAATATAAAGTTCCATACAACGAGTCGTGGCCAAAAAAACTAAGTATGGAGACTTTAAACACTCTAGAATGATCTTTCCTTCAACGATTTGATCAAACGTAACTTGTTTAGTCTATTACTTCACCACGAAGTAACAATTTAAGTTATTACTTCGTGAGAAAGTTATAGTTGGTCAAATGGGCCAACGGGCATCGTACGAACCAAAACGCACTCGATTAGTGTTAATAAGCTTAGATTATCCTTGGAAAGGTTAAGACTTGTGATAAAGAATATGAAGTTCCGTACAACAAGTCGTGGCCAAAAAAACTAACTATGGAGACTTTAAACACTCTAGAATGATCTTTCGTTCAACGATTTGATCAAACGTAACTCGCTTAGTCTATTACTTCACCACGAAGTAGCAATTTACTTTGTTACTTCGTGAGAAAGTTATAGTTGGTCAAATGGGCCAACGGGCATCGTACGAACCAAAACGCACTCGATTAGTGTTAATAAGCTTAGATTATCCTTGGGAAGGTTAAGACTTGTGATAAAGAATATGAAGTTCCATACAACAAGTCGTGGCCAAAAAAACTAAGTATGGAGACTTTAAACACTCTAGAATGATCTTTCTTTCAACGATTTGATCAAACGTAACTCGCTTAGTCTATTACTTCACCACAAAGTAACAATTTACTTTGTTACTTCGTGAGAAAGTAATAGTTGGTCAAATGGGCCAACGGGCATCGTACGAACCAAAAAGCACTCGATTACTGTTAATAAGCTTAGATTATCCTTGGTAAGGTTAAGACTTGTGATAAAGAATATGAAGTTCCATACAACAAGTCATGGCCAAAAAAACAAAGTATGGAGACTTTAAACACTCTAGAATGATCTTTCCTTCAACGATTTGATCAAACGTAACTCACTTAGTCTATTACTTCACCACGAAGTAACAGTATCATGTTACTTCGTGAGAAAGTAATATTTGGTCAAATGGGCCAACATGTATCGCACGAACCAAAACGCACTCGATTAGTGTTAATAAGCTTAGATTATCCTTGGGAAGGTTAAGACTTGTGATCAAGAATATAAAGTTCCATACAACGAGTCGTGGCCAAAAAAACTAAGTATGGAGACTTTAAACACTCTAGAATGATCTTTCCTTCAACGATTTGATCAAACGTAACTCACTTAGTCTATTACTTCACCACGAAGTAACAGTATCATGTTACTTCGTGAGAAAGTAATATTTGGTCAAATGGGCCAACATGTATCGTACGAACCAAAACGCACTCGATTAGTGATAATAAGCTTAGATTATCCTTGGGAAGGTTAAGACTTGTGATCAAGAATATAAAGTTCCATACAACGAGTCGTGGCCAAAAAAACTAAGTATGGAGACTTTAAACACTCTAGAATGATCTTTCCTTCAACGATTTGATCAAACGTAACTTGTTTAGTCTATTACTTCACCACGAAGTAACAATTTACTTTATTACTTCGTGAGAAAGTTATAGTTGGTCAAATGGGCCAACGGGCATCGTACGAACCAAAACGCACTCGATTAGTGTTAATAAGCTTAGATTATCCTTGGAAAGGTTAAGACTTGTGATAAAGAATATGAAGTTCCGTACAACAAGTCGTGGCCAAAAAAACTAACTATGGAGACTTTAAACACTCTAGAATGATCTTTCGTTCAACGATTTGATCAAACGTAACTCGCTTAGTCTATTACTTCACCACGAAGTAGCAATTTACTTTGTTACTTCGTGAGAAAGTTATAGTTGGTCAAATGGGCCAACGGGCATCGTACGAACCAAAACGCACTCGATTAGTGTTAATAAGCTTAGATTATCCTTGGAAAGGTTAAGACTTGTGATAAAGAATATGAAGTTCCGTACAACAAGTCGTGGCCAAAAAAACTAACTATGGAGACTTTAAACACTCTAGAATGATCTTTCGTTCAACGATTTGATCAAACGTAACTCGCTTAGTCTATTACTTCACCACGAAGTAGCAATTTACTTTGTTACTTCGTGAGAAAGTTATAGTTGGTCAAATGGGCCAACGGGCATCGTACGAACCAAAACGCACTCGATTAGTGTTAATAAGCTTAGATTATCCTTGGGAAGGTTAAGACTTGTGATAAAGAATATGAAGTTCCATACAACAAGTCGTGGCCAAAAAAACTAAGTATGGAGACTTTAAACACTCTAGAATGATCTTTCCTTCAACGATTTGATCAAACGTAACTCGCTTAGTCTATTACTTCACCACGAAGTAACAATTTACTTTGTTACTTCGTGAGAAAGTAATAGTTGGTCAAATGGGCCAACGGGCATCGTACGAACCAAAAAGCACTCGATTACTGTTAATAAGCTTAGATTATCCTTGGTAAGGTTAAGACTTGTGATAAAGAATATGAAATTCCATACAACAAGTCATGGCCAAAAAAACAAAGTATGGAGACTTTAAACACTCTAGAATGATCTTTCCTTCAACGATTTGATCAAACGTAACTCACTTAGTCTATTACTTCACCACGAAGTAACAGTATCATGTTACTTCGTGAGAAAGTAATATTTGGTCAAATGGGCCAACGGGCATCGTACGAACCAAAACGCACTCGATTAGTGTTAATAAGCTTAGATTATCCTTGGGAAGGTTAAGACTTGTGATAAAGAATATGAAGTTCCATACAACATGTCGTGGCCAAAAAAACTAAGTATGGAGACTTTAAACACTCTAGAATGATCTTTCCTTCAACGATTTGATCAAACGTAACTCGCTTAGTCTATTACTTCACCACGAAGTAACAATTTACTTTTTTACTTCGTGAGAAAGTAATAGTTGGTCAAATGGGCCAACGGGCATCGTACGAACCAAAAAGCACTCGATTACTGTTAATAAGCTTAGATTATCCTTGGTAAGGTTAAGACTTGTGACAAAGAATATGAAGTTCCATACAACAAGTCATGGCCAAAAAAACAAGTATGGAGACTTTAAACACTCTAGAATGATCTTTCCTTCAACGATTTGATCAAACGTAACTCACTTAGTCTATTACTTCACCACGAAGTAACAGTATCATGTTACTTCGTGAGAAAGTAATATTTGGTCAAATGGGCCAACATGTATCGTACGAACCAAAACGCACTCGATTAGTGTTAATAAGCTTAGATTATCCTTGGGAAGGTTAAGACTTGTGATCAAGAATATAAAGTTCCATACAACGTGTCGTGGCCAAAAAAACTAAGTATGGAGACTTTAAACACTCTAGAATGATCTTTCCTTCAACGATTTGATCAAACGTAACTTGTTTAGTCTATTACTTCACCACGAAGTAACAATTTAAGTTATTACTTCGTGAGAAAGTTATAGTTGGTCAAATGGGCCAACGGGCATCGTACGAACCAAAACGCACTCGATTAGTGTTAATAAGCTTAGATTATCCTTGGAAAGGTTAAGACTTGTGATAAAGAATATGAAGTTCCGTACAACAAGTCGTGGCCAAAAAAACTAACTATGGAGACTTTAAACACTCTAGAATGATCTTTCGTTCAACGATTTGATCAAACGTAACTCGCTTAGTCTATTACTTCACCACGAAGTAGCAATTTACTTTGTTACTTCGTGAGAAAGTTATAGTTGGTCAAATGGGCCAACGGGCATCGTACGAACCAAAACGCACTCGATTAGTGTTAATAAGCTTAGATTATCCTTGGGAAAGTTAAGACTTGTGATAAAGAATATGAAGTTCCATACAACAAGTCGTGGCCAAAAAAACTAAGTATGGAGACTTTAAACACTCTAGAATGATCTTTCCTTCAACGATTTGATCAAACGTAACTCGCTTAGTCTATTACTTCACCACGAAGTAACAATTTACTTTGTTACTTCGTGAGAAAGTAATAGTTGGTCAAATGGGCCAACGGGCATCGTACGAACCAAAAAGCACTCGATTACTGTTAATAAGCTTAGATTATCCTTGGTAAGGTTAAGACTTGTGATAAAGAATATGAAGTTCCATACAACAAGTAATGGCCAAAAAAACAAAGTATGGAGACTTTAAACACTCTAGAATGATCTTTCCTTCAACGATTTGATCAAACGTAACTCACTTAGTCTATTACTTCACCACGAAGTAACAGTATCATGTTACTTCGTGAGAAAGTAATATTTGGTCAAATGGGCCAACATGTATCGTACGAACCAAAACGCACTCGATTAGTGTTAATAAGCTTAGATTATCCTTGGGAAAGTTAAGACTTGTGATAAAGAATATGAAGTTCCATACAACAAGTCGTGGCCAAAAAAACTAAGTATGGAGACTTTAAACACTCTAGAATGATCTTTCCTTCAACGATTTGATCAAACGTAACTCGCTTAGTCTATTACTTCACCACGAAGTAACAATTTACTTTGTTACTTCGTGAGAAAGTAATAGTTGGTCAAATGGGCCAACGGGCATCGTACGAACCAAAAAGCACTCGATTACTGTTAATAAGCTTAGATTATCCTTGGTAAGGTTAAGACTTGTGATAAAGAATATGAAGTTCCATACAACAAGTCATGGCCAAAAAAACAAAGTATGGAGACTTTAAACACTCTAGAATGATCTTTCCTTCAACGATTTGATCAAACGTAACTCACTTAGTCTATTACTTCACCACGAAGTAACAGTATCATGTTACTTCGTGAGAAAGTAATATTTGGTCAAATGGGCCAACATGTATCGCACGAACCAAAACGCACTCGATTAGTGTTAATAAGCTTAGATTATCCTTGGGAAGGTTAAGACTTGTGATCAAGAATATAAAGTTCCATACAACGAGTCGTGGCCAAAAAAACTAAGTATGGAGACTTTAAACACTCTAGAATGATCTTTCCTTCAACGATTTGATCAAACGTAACTCACTTAGTCTATTACTTCACCACGAAGTAACAGTATCATGTTACTTCGTGAGAAAGTAATATTTGGTCAAATGGGCCAACATGTATCGTACGAACCAAAACGCACTCGATTAGTGATAATAAGCTTAGATTATCCTTGGGAAGGTTAAGACTTGTGATCAAGAATATAAAGTTCCATACAACGAGTCGTGGCCAAAAAAACTAAGTATGGAGACTTTAAACACTCTAGAATGATCTTTCCTTCAACGATTTGATCAAACGTAACTTGTTTAGTCTATTACTTCACCACGAAGTAACAATTTACTTTATTACTTCGTGAGAAAGTTATAGTTGGTCAAATGGGCCAACGGGCATCGTACGAACCAAAACGCACTCGATTAGTGTTAATAAGCTTAGATTATCCTTGGAAAGGTTAAGACTTGTGATAAAGAATATGAAGTTCCGTACAACAAGTCGTGGCCAAAAAAACTAACTATGGAGACTTTAAACACTCTAGAATGATCTTTCGTTCAACGATTTGATCAAACGTAACTCGCTTAGTCTATTACTTCACCACGAAGTAGCAATTTACTTTGTTACTTCGTGAGAAAGTTATAGTTGGTCAAATGGGCCAACGGGCATCGTACGAACCAAAACGCACTCGATTAGTGTTAATAAGCTTAGATTATCCTTGGGAAGGTTAAGACTTGTGATAAAGAATATGAAGTTCCATACAACAAGTCGTGGCCAAAAAAACTAAGTATGGAGACTTTAAACACTCTAGAATGATCTTTCCTTCAACGATTTGATCAAACGTAACTCGCTTAGTCTATTACTTCACCACGAAGTAACAATTTACTTTGTTACTTCGTGAGAAAGTAATAGTTGGTCAAATGGGCCAACGGGCATCGTACGAACCAAAAAGCACTCGATTACTGTTAATAAGCTTAGATTATCCTTGGTAAGGTTAAGACTTGTGATAAAGAATATGAAATTCCATACAACAAGTCATGGCCAAAAAAACAAAGTATGGAGACTTTAAACACTCTAGAATGATCTTTCCTTCAACGATTTGATCAAACGTAACTCACTTAGTCTATTACTTCACCACGAAGTAACAGTATCATGTTACTTCGTGAGAAAGTAATATTTGGTCAAATGGGCCAACATGTATCGTACGAACCAAAACGCACTCGATTAGTGTTAATAAGCTTAGATTATCCTTGGGAAGGTTAAGACTTGTGATCAAGAATATAAAGTTCCATACAACGAGTCGTGGCCAAAAAAACTAAGTATGGAGACTTTAAACACTCTAGAATGATCTTTCCTTCAACGATTTGATCAAACGTAACTTGTTTAGTCTATTACTTCACCACGAAGTAACAATTTACTTTATTACTTCGTGAGAAAGTTATAGTTGGTCAAATGGGCCAACGGGCATCGTACGAACCAAAACGCACTCGATTAGTGTTAATAAGCTTAGATTATCCTTGGGAAGGTTAAGACTTGTGATAAAGAATATGAAGTTCCATACAACATGTCGTGGCCAAAAAAACTAAGTATGGAGACTTTAAACACTCTAGAATGATCTTTCCTTCAACGATTTGATCAAACGTAACTCGCTTAGTCTATTACTTCACCACGAAGTAACAATTTACTTTTTTACTTCGTGAGAAAGTAATAGTTGGTCAAATGGGCCAACGGGCATCGTACGAACCAAAAAGCACTCGATTACTGTTAATAAGCTTAGATTATCCTTGGTAAGGTTAAGACTTGTGACAAAGAATATGAAGTTCCATACAACAAGTCATGGCCAAAAAAACAAGTATGGAGACTTTAAACACTCTAGAATGATCTTTCCTTCAACGATTTGATCAAACGTAACTCACTTAGTCTATTACTTCACCACGAAGTAACAGTATCATGTTACTTCGTGAGAAAGTAATATTTGGTCAAATGGGCCAACATGTATCGTACGAACCAAAACGCACTCGATTAGTGTTAATAAGCTTAGATTATCCTTGGGAAGGTTAAGACTTGTGATCAAGAATATAAAGTTCCATACAACGTGTCGTGGCCAAAAAAACTAAGTATGGAGACTTTAAACACTCTAGAATGATCTTTCCTTCAACGATTTGATCAAACGTAACTTGTTTAGTCTATTACTTCACCACGAAGTAACAATTTAAGTTATTACTTCGTGAGAAAGTTATAGTTGGTCAAATGGGCCAACGGGCATCGTACGAACCAAAACGCACTCGATTAGTGTTAATAAGCTTAGATTATCCTTGGAAAGGTTAAGACTTGTGATAAAGAATATGAAGTTCCGTACAACAAGTCGTGGCCAAAAAAACTAACTATGGAGACTTTAAACACTCTAGAATGATCTTTCGTTCAACGATTTGATCAAACGTAACTCGCTTAGTCTATTACTTCACCACGAAGTAGCAATTTACTTTGTTACTTCGTGAGAAAGTTATAGTTGGTCAAATGGGCCAACGGGCATCGTACGAACCAAAACGCACTCGATTAGTGTTAATAAGCTTAGATTATCCTTGGGAAGGTTAAGACTTGTGATAAAGAATATGAAGTTCCATACAACAAGTCGTGGCCAAAAAAACTAAGTATGGAGACTTTAAACACTCTAGAATGATCTTTCTTTCAACGATTTGATCAAACGTAACTCGCTTAGTCTATTACTTCACCACAAAGTAACAATTTACTTTGTTACTTCGTGAGAAAGTAATAGTTGGTCAAATGGGCCAACGGGCATCGTACGAACCAAAAAGCACTCGATTACTGTTAATAAGCTTAGATTATCCTTGGTAAGGTTAAGACTTGTGATAAAGAATATGAAGTTCCATACAACAAGTCATGGCCAAAAAAACAAAGTATGGAGACTTTAAACACTCTAGAATGATCTTTCCTTCAACGATTTGATCAAACGTAACTCACTTAGTCTATTACTTCACCACGAAGTAACAGTATCATGTTACTTCGTGAGAAAGTAATATTTGGTCAAATGGGCCAACATGTATCGCACGAACCAAAACGCACTCGATTAGTGTTAATAAGCTTAGATTATCCTTGGGAAGGTTAAGACTTGTGATCAAGAATATAAAGTTCCATACAACGAGTCGTGGCCAAAAAAACTAAGTATGGAGACTTTAAACACTCTAGAATGATCTTTCCTTCAACGATTTGATCAAACGTAACTCACTTAGTCTATTACTTCACCACGAAGTAACAGTATCATGTTACTTCGTGAGAAAGTAATATTTGGTCAAATGGGCCAACATGTATCGTACGAACCAAAACGCACTCGATTAGTGATAATAAGCTTAGATTATCCTTGGGAAGGTTAAGACTTGTGATCAAGAATATAAAGTTCCATACAACGAGTCGTGGCCAAAAAAACTAAGTATGGAGACTTTAAACACTCTAGAATGATCTTTCCTTCAACGATTTGATCAAACGTAACTTGTTTAGTCTATTACTTCACCACGAAGTAACAATTTACTTTATTACTTCGTGAGAAAGTTATAGTTGGTCAAATGGGCCAACGGGCATCGTACGAACCAAAACGCACTCGATTAGTGTTAATAAGCTTAGATTATCCTTGGAAAGGTTAAGACTTGTGATAAAGAATATGAAGTTCCGTACAACAAGTCGTGGCCAAAAAAACTAACTATGGAGACTTTAAACACTCTAGAATGATCTTTCGTTCAACGATTTGATCAAACGTAACTCGCTTAGTCTATTACTTCACCACGAAGTAGCAATTTACTTTGTTACTTCGTGAGAAAGTTATAGTTGGTCAAATGGGCCAACGGGCATCGTACGAACCAAAACGCACTCGATTAGTGTTAATAAGCTTAGATTATCCTTGGGAAGGTTAAGACTTGTGATAAAGAATATGAAGTTCCATACAACAAGTCGTGGCCAAAAAAACTAAGTATGGAGACTTTAAACACTCTAGAATGATCTTTCCTTCAACGATTTGATCAAACGTAACTCGCTTAGTCTATTACTTCACCACGAAGTAACAATTTACTTTGTTACTTCGTGAGAAAGTAATAGTTGGTCAAATGGGCCAACGGGCATCGTACGAACCAAAAAGCACTCGATTACTGTTAATAAGCTTAGATTATCCTTGGTAAGGTTAAGACTTGTGATAAAGAATATGAAATTCCATACAACAAGTCATGGCCTAAAAAACAAAGTATGGAGACTTTAAACACTCTAGAATGATCTTTCCTTCAACGATTTGATCAAACGTAACTCACTTAGTCTATTACTTCACCACGAAGTAACAGTATCATGTTACTTCGTGAGAAAGTAATATTTGGTCAAATGGGCCAACATGTATCGTACGAACCAAAACGCACTCGATTAGTGTTAATAAGCTTAGATTATCCTTGGGAAGGTTAAGACTTGTGATCAAGAATATAAAGTTCCATACAACGAGTCGTGGCCAAAAAAACTAAGTATGGAGACTTTAAACACTCTAGAATGATCTTTCCTTCAACGATTTGATCAAACGTAACTTGTTTAGTCTATTACTTCACCACGAAGTAACAATTTACTTTATTACTTCGTGAGAAAGTTATAGTTGGTCAAATGGGCCAACGGGCATCGTACGAACCAAAACGCACTCGATTAGTGTTAATAAGCTTAGATTATCCTTGGGAAGGTTAAGACTTGTGATAAAGAATATGAAGTTCCATACAACATGTCGTGGCCAAAAAAACTAAGTATGGAGACTTTAAACACTCTAGAATGATCTTTCCTTCAACGATTTGATCAAACGTAACTCGCTTAGTCTATTACTTCACCACGAAGTAACAATTTACTTTTTTACTTCGTGAGAAAGTAATAGTTGGTCAAATGGGCCAACGGGCATCGTACGAACCAAAAAGCACTCGATTACTGTTAATAAGCTTAGATTATCCTTGGTAAGGTTAAGACTTGTGACAAAGAATATGAAGTTCCATACAACAAGTCATGGCCAAAAAAACAAGTATGGAGACTTTAAACACTCTAGAATGATCTTTCCTTCAACGATTTGATCAAACGTAACTCACTTAGTCTATTACTTCACCACGAAGTAACAGTATCATGTTACTTCGTGAGAAAGTAATATTTGGTCAAATGGGCCAACATGTATCGTACGAACCAAAACGCACTCGATTAGTGTTAATAAGCTTAGATTATCCTTGGGAAGGTTAAGACTTGTGATCAAGAATATAAAGTTCCATACAACGTGTCGTGGCCAAAAAAACTAAGTATGGAGACTTTAAACACTCTAGAATGATCTTTCCTTCAACGATTTGATCAAACGTAACTTGTTTAGTCTATTACTTCACCACGAAGTAACAATTTAAGTTATTACTTCGTGAGAAAGTTATAGTTGGTCAAATGGGCCAACGGGCATCGTACGAACCAAAACGCACTCGATTAGTGTTAATAAGCTTAGATTATCCTTGGAAAGGTTAAGACTTGTGATAAAGAATATGAAGTTCCGTACAACAAGTCGTGGCCAAAAAAACTAACTATGGAGACTTTAAACACTCTAGAATGATCTTTCGTTCAACGATTTGATCAAACGTAACTCGCTTAGTCTATTACTTCACCACGAAGTAGCAATTTACTTTGTTACTTCGTGAGAAAGTTATAGTTGGTCAAATGGGCCAACGGGCATCGTACGAACCAAAACGCACTCGATTAGTGTTAATAAGCTTAGATTATCCTTGGGAAAGTTAAGACTTGTGATAAAGAATATGAAGTTCCATACAACAAGTCGTGGCCAAAAAAACTAAGTATGGAGACTTTAAACACTCTAGAATGATCTTTCCTTCAACGATTTGATCAAACGTAACTCGCTTAGTCTATTACTTCACCACGAAGTAACAATTTACTTTGTTACTTCGTGAGAAAGTAATAGTTGGTCAAATGGGCCAACGGGCATCGTACGAACCAAAAAGCACTCGATTACTGTTAATAAGCTTAGATTATCCTTGGTAAGGTTAAGACTTGTGATAAAGAATATGAAGTTCCATACAACAAGTAATGGCCAAAAAAACAAAGTATGGAGACTTTAAACACTCTAGAATGATCTTTCCTTCAACGATTTGATCAAACGTAACTCACTTAGTCTATTACTTCACCACGAAGTAACAGTATCATGTTACTTCGTGAGAAAGTAATATTTGGTCAAATGGGCCAACATGTATCGTACGAACCAAAACGCACTCGATTAGTGTTAATAAGCTTAGATTATCCTTGGGAAAGTTAAGACTTGTGATAAAGAATATGAAGTTCCATACAACAAGTCGTGGCCAAAAAAACTAAGTATGGAGACTTTAAACACTCTAGAATGATCTTTCCTTCAACGATTTGATCAAACGTAACTCGCTTAGTCTATTACTTCACCACGAAGTAACAATTTACTTTGTTACTTCGTGAGAAAGTAATAGTTGGTCAAATGGGCCAACGGGCATCGTACGAACCAAAAAGCACTCGATTACTGTTAATAAGCTTAGATTATCCTTGGTAAGGTTAAGACTTGTGATAAAGAATATGAAGTTCCATACAACAAGTCATGGCCAAAAAAACAAAGTATGGAGACTTTAAACACTCTAGAATGATCTTTCCTTCAACGATTTGATCAAACGTAACTCACTTAGTCTATTACTTCACCACGAAGTAACAGTATCATGTTACTTCGTGAGAAAGTAATATTTGGTCAAATGGGCCAACATGTATCGCACGAACCAAAACGCACTCGATTAGTGTTAATAAGCTTAGATTATCCTTGGGAAGGTTAAGATCAAGAATATAAAGTTCCATACAACGAGTCGTGGCCAAAAAAACTAAGTATGGAGACTTTAAACACTCTAGAATGATCTTTCCTTCAACGATTTGATCAAACGTAACTCACTTAGTCTATTACTTCACCACGAAGTAACAGTATCATGTTACTTCGTGAGAAAGTAATATTTGGTCAAATGGGCCAACATGTATCGTACGAACCAAAACGCACTCGATTAGTGATAATAAGCTTAGATTATCCTTGGGAAGGTTAAGACTTGTGATCAAGAATATAAAGTTCCATACAACGAGTCGTGGCCAAAAAAACTAAGTATGGAGACTTTAAACACTCTAGAATGATCTTTCCTTCAACGATTTGATCAAACGTAACTTGTTTAGTCTATTACTTCACCACGAAGTAACAATTTACTTTATTACTTCGTGAGAAAGTTATAGTTGGTCAAATGGGCCAACGGGCATCGTACGAACCAAAACGCACTCGATTAGTGTTAATAAGCTTAGATTATCCTTGGAAAGGTTAAGACTTGTGATAAAGAATATGAAGTTCCGTACAACAAGTCGTGGCCAAAAAAACTAACTATGGAGACTTTAAACACTCTAGAATGATCTTTCGTTCAACGATTTGATGAAACGTAACTCGCTTAGTCTATTACTTCACCACGAAGTAGCAATTTACTTTGTTACTTCGTGAGAAAGTTATAGTTGGTCAAATGGGCCAACGGGCATCGTACGAACCAAAACGCACTCGATTAGTGTTAATAAGCTTAGATTATCCTTGGGAAGGTTAAGACTTGTGATAAAGAATATGAAGTTCCATACAACAAGTCGTGGCCAAAAAAACTAAGTATGGAGACTTTAAACACTCTAGAATGATCTTTCCTTCAACGATTTGATCAAACGTAACTCGCTTAGTCTATTACTTCACCACGAAGTAACAATTTACTTTGTTACTTCGTGAGAAAGTAATAGTTGGTCAAATGGGCCAACGGGCATCGTACGAACCAAAAAGCACTCGATTACTGTTAATAAGCTTAGATTATCCTTGGTAAGGTTAAGACTTGTGATAAAGAATATGAAATTCCATACAACAAGTCATGGCCAAAAAAACAAAGTATGGAGACTTTAAACACTCTAGAATGATCTTTCCTTCAACGATTTGATCAAACGTAACTCACTTAGTCTATTACTTCACCACGAAGTAACAGTATCATGTTACTTCGTGAGAAAGTAATATTTGGTCAAATGGGCCAACATGTATCGTACGAACCAAAACGCACTCGATTAGTGTTAATAAGCTTAGATTATCCTTGGGAAGGTTAAGACTTGTGATCAAGAATATAAAGTTCCATACAACGAGTCGTGGCCAAAAAAACTAAGTATGGAGACTTTAAACACTCTAGAATGATCTTTCCTTCAACGATTTGATCAAACGTAACTTGTTTAGTCTATTACTTCACCACGAAGTAACAATTTACTTTATTACTTCGTGAGAAAGTTATAGTTGGTCAAATGGGCCAACGGGCATCGTACGAACCAAAACGCACTCGATTAGTGTTAATAAGCTTAGATTATCCTTGGGAAGGTTAAGACTTGTGATAAAGAATATGAAGTTCCATACAACATGTCGTGGCCAAAAAAACTAAGTATGGAGACTTTAAACACTCTAGAATGATCTTTCCTTCAACGATTTGATCAAACGTAACTCGCTTAGTCTATTACTTCACCACGAAGTAACAATTTACTTTTTTACTTCGTGAGAAAGTAATAGTTGGTCAAATGGGCCAACGGGCATCGTACGAACCAAAAAGCACTCGATTACTGTTAATAAGCTTAGATTATCCTTGGTAAGGTTAAGACTTGTGACAAAGAATATGAAGTTCCATACAACAAGTCATGGCCAAAAAAACAAGTATGGAGACTTTAAACACTCTAGAATGATCTTTCCTTCAACGATTTGATCAAACGTAACTCACTTAGTCTATTACTTCACCACGAAGTAACAGTATCATGTTACTTCGTGAGAAAGTAATATTTGGTCAAATGGGCCAACATGTATCGTACGAACCAAAACGCACTCGATTAGTGTTAATAAGCTTAGATTATCCTTGGGAAGGTTAAGACTTGTGATCAAGAATATAAAGTTCCATACAACGTGTCGTGGCCAAAAAAACTAAGTATGGAGACTTTAAACACTCTAGAATGATCTTTCCTTCAACGATTTGATCAAACGTAACTTGTTTAGTCTATTACTTCACCACGAAGTAACAATTTAAGTTATTACTTCGTGAGAAAGTTATAGTTGGTCAAATGGGCCAACGGGCATCGTACGAACCAAAACGCACTCGATTAGTGTTAATAAGCTTAGATTATCCTTGGAAAGGTTAAGACTTGTGATAAAGAATATGAAGTTCCGTACAACAAGTCGTGGCCAAAAAAACTAACTATGGAGACTTTAAACACTCTAGAATGATCTTTCGTTCAACGATTTGATCAAACGTAACTCGCTTAGTCTATTACTTCACCACGAAGTAGCAATTTACTTTGTTAATTCGTGAGAAAGTTATAGTTGGTCAAATGGGCCAACGGGCATCGTACGAACCAAAACGCACTCGATTAGTGTTAATAAGCTTAGATTATCCTTGGGAAAGTTAAGACTTGTGATAAAGAATATGAAGTTCCATACAACAAGTCGTGGCCAAAAAAACTAAGTATGGAGACTTTAAACACTCTAGAATGATCTTTCCTTCAACGATTTGATCAAACGTAACTCGCTTAGTCTATTACTTCACCACGAAGTAACAATTTACTTTGTTACTTCGTGAGAAAGTAATAGTTGGTCAAATGGGCCAACGGGCATCGTACGAACCAAAAAGCACTCGATTACTGTTAATAAGCTTAGATTATCCTTGGTAAGGTTAAGACTTGTGATAAAGAATATGAAGTTCCATACAACAAGTAATGGCCAAAAAAACAAAGTATGGAGACTTTAAACACTCTAGAATGATCTTTCCTTCAACGATTTGATCAAACGTAACTCACTTAGTCTATTACTTCACCACGAAGTAACAGTATCATGTTACTTCGTGAGAAAGTAATATTTGGTCAAATGGGCCAACATGTATCGTACGAACCAAAACGCACTCGATTAGTGTTAATAAGCTTAGATTATCCTTGGGAAAGTTAAGACTTGTGATAAAGAATATGAAGTTCCATACAACAAGTCGTGGCCAAAAAAACTAAGTATGGAGACTTTAAACACTCTAGAATGATCTTTCCTTCAACGATTTGATCAAACGTAACTCGCTTAGTCTATTACTTCACCACGAAGTAACAATTTACTTTGTTACTTCGTGAGAAAGTAATAGTTGGTCAAATGGGCCAACGGGCATCGTACGAACCAAAAAGCACTCGATTACTGTTAATAAGCTTAGATTATCCTTGGTAAGGTTAAGACTTGTGATAAAGAATATGAAGTTCCATACAACAAGTCATGGCCAAAAAAACAAAGTATGGAGACTTTAAACACTCTAGAATGATCTTTCCTTCAACGATTTGATCAAACGTAACTCACTTAGTCTATTACTTCACCACGAAGTAACAGTATCATGTTACTTCGTGAGAAAGTAATATTTGGTCAAATGGGCCAACATGTATCGCACGAACCAAAACGCACTCGATTAGTGTTAATAAGCTTAGATTATCCTTGGGAAGGTTAAGACTTGTGATCAAGAATATAAAGTTCCATACAACGAGTCGTGGCCAAAAAAACTAAGTATGGAGACTTTAAACACTCTAGAATGATCTTTCCTTCAACGATTTGATCAAACGTAACTCACTTAGTCTATTACTTCACCACGAAGTAACAGTATCATGTTACTTCGTGAGAAAGTAATATTTGGTCAAATGGGCCAACATGTATCGTACGAACCAAAACGCACTCGATTAGTGATAATAAGCTTAGATTATCCTTGGGAAGGTTAAGACTTGTGATCAAGAATATAAAGTTCCATACAACGAGTCGTGGCCAAAAAAACTAAGTATGGAGACTTTAAACACTCTAGAATGATCTTTCCTTCAACGATTTGATCAAACGTAACTTGTTTAGTCTATTACTTCACCACGAAGTAACAATTTACTTTATTACTTCGTGAGAAAGTTATAGTTGGTCAAATGGGCCAACGGGCATCGTACGAACCAAAACGCACTCGATTAGTGTTAATAAGCTTAGATTATCCTTGGAAAGGTTAAGACTTGTGATAAAGAATATGAAGTTCCGTACAACAAGTCGTGGCCAAAAAAACTAACTATGGAGACTTTAAACACTCTAGAATGATCTTTCGTTCAACGATTTGATGAAACGTAACTCGCTTAGTCTATTACTTCACCACGAAGTAGCAATTTACTTTGTTACTTCGTGAGAAAGTTATAGTTGGTCAAATGGGCCAACGGGCATCGTACGAACCAAAACGCACTCGATTAGTGTTAATAAGCTTAGATTATCCTTGGGAAGGTTAAGACTTGTGATAAAGAATATGAAGTTCCATACAACAAGTCGTGGCCAAAAAAACTAAGTATGGAGACTTTAAACACTCTAGAATGATCTTTCCTTCAACGATTTGATCAAACGTAACTCGCTTAGTCTATTACTTCACCACGAAGTAACAATTTACTTTGTTACTTCGTGAGAAAGTAATAGTTGGTCAAATGGGCCAACGGGCATCGTACGAACCAAAAAGCACTCGATTACTGTTAATAAGCTTAGATTATCCTTGGTAAGGTTAAGACTTGTGATAAAGAATATGAAATTCCATACAACAAGTCATGGCCAAAAAAACAAAGTATGGAGACTTTAAACACTCTAGAATGATCTTTCCTTCAACGATTTGATCAAACGTAACTCACTTAGTCTATTACTTCACCACGAAGTAACAGTATCATGTTACTTCGTGAGAAAGTAATATTTGGTCAAATGGGCCAACATGTATCGTACGAACCAAAACGCACTCGATTAGTGTTAATAAGCTTAGATTATCCTTGGGAAGGTTAAGACTTGTGATCAAGAATATAAAGTTCCATACAACGAGTCGTGGCCAAAAAAACTAAGTATGGAGACTTTAAACACTCTAGAATGATCTTTCCTTCAACGATTTGATCAAACGTAACTTGTTTAGTCTATTACTTCACCACGAAGTAACAATTTACTTTATTACTTCGTGAGAAAGTTATAGTTGGTCAAATGGGCCAACGGGCATCGTACGAACCAAAACGCACTCGATTAGTGTTAATAAGCTTAGATTATCCTTGGGAAGGTTAAGACTTGTGATAAAGAATATGAAGTTCCATACAACATGTCGTGGCCAAAAAAACTAAGTATGGAGACTTTAAACACTCTAGAATGATCTTTCCTTCAACGATTTGATCAAACGTAACTCGCTTAGTCTATTACTTCACCACGAAGTAACAATTTACTTTTTTACTTCGTGAGAAAGTAATAGTTGGTCAAATGGGCCAACGGGCATCGTACGAACCAAAAAGCACTCGATTACTGTTAATAAGCTTAGATTATCCTTGGTAAGGTTAAGACTTGTGACAAAGAATATGAAGTTCCATACAACAAGTCATGGCCAAAAAAACAAGTATGGAGACTTTAAACACTCTAGAATGATCTTTCCTTCAACGATTTGATCAAACGTAACTCACTTAGTCTATTACTTCACCACGAAGTAACAGTATCATGTTACTTCGTGAGAAAGTAATATTTGGTCAAATGGGCCAACATGTATCGTACGAACCAAAACGCACTCGATTAGTGTTAATAAGCTTAGATTATCCTTGGGAAGGTTAAGACTTGTGATCAAGAATATAAAGTTCCATACAACGTGTCGTGGCCAAAAAAACTAAGTATGGAGACTTTAAACACTCTAGAATGATCTTTCCTTCAACGATTTGATCAAACGTAACTTGTTTAGTCTATTACTTCACCACGAAGTAACAATTTAAGTTATTACTTCGTGAGAAAGTTATAGTTGGTCAAATGGGCCAACGGGCATCGTACGAACCAAAACGCACTCGATTAGTGTTAATAAGCTTAGATTATCCTTGGAAAGGTTAAGACTTGTGATAAAGAATATGAAGTTCCGTACAACAAGTCGTGGCCAAAAAAACTAACTATGGAGACTTTAAACACTCTAGAATGATCTTTCGTTCAACGATTTGATCAAACGTAACTCGCTTAGTCTATTACTTCACCACGAAGTAGCAATTTACTTTGTTAATTCGTGAGAAAGTTATAGTTGGTCAAATGGGCCAACGGGCATCGTACGAACCAAAACGCACTCGATTAGTGTTAATAAGCTTAGATTATCCTTGGGAAAGTTAAGACTTGTGATAAAGAATATGAAGTTCCATACAACAAGTCGTGGCCAAAAAAACTAAGTATGGAGACTTTAAACACTCTAGAATGATCTTTCCTTCAACGATTTGATCAAACGTAACTCGCTTAGTCTATTACTTCACCACGAAGTAACAATTTACTTTGTTACTTCGTGAGAAAGTAATAGTTGGTCAAATGGGCCAACGGGCATCGTACGAACCAAAAAGCACTCGATTACTGTTAATAAGCTTAGATTATCCTTGGTAAGGTTAAGACTTGTGATAAAGAATATGAAGTTCCATACAACAAGTAATGGCCAAAAAAACAAAGTATGGAGACTTTAAACACTCTAGAATGATCTTTCCTTCAACGATTTGATCAAACGTAACTCACTTAGTCTATTACTTCACCACGAAGTAACAGTATCATGTTACTTCGTGAGAAAGTAATATTTGGTCAAATGGGCCAACATGTATCGTACGAACCAAAACGCACTCGATTAGTGTTAATAAGCTTAGATTATCCTTGGGAAAGTTAAGACTTGTGATAAAGAATATGAAGTTCCATACAACAAGTCGTGGCCAAAAAAACTAAGTATGGAGACTTTAAACACTCTAGAATGATCTTTCCTTCAACGATTTGATCAAACGTAACTCGCTTAGTCTATTACTTCACCACGAAGTAACAATTTACTTTGTTACTTCGTGAGAAAGTAATAGTTGGTCAAATGGGCCCACGGGCATCGTACGAACCAAAACGCACTCGATTACTGTTAATAAGCTTAGATTATCCTTGGTAAGGTTAAGACTTGTGACAAAGAATATGAAGTTCCATACAACAAGTCATGGCCAAAAAAACAAGTATGGAGACTTTAAACACTCTAGAATGATTTTTCCTTCAACGATTTGATCAAACGTAACTCGCTTAGTCTATTACTTCACCACGAAGTAACAATTTACTTTGTTACTTCGTGAGAAAGTAATAGTTGGTCAAATGGGCCCACGGGCATCGTACGAACCAAAACGCACTCGATTACTGTTAATAAGCTTAGATTATCCTTGGTAAGGTTAAGACTTGTGACAAAGAATATGAAGAAGAAAAGAGGTTTATAAAAGAAAAAACAGGGGGGTACTACAACAGGAGCCGAGCGTTGTACCCAATCGCTCGATCCAAGCAAACAGTAGAGAAGCTAAGGGGTTCGTAAGGATTACCCCAAAACCTAAGCCAAAGGGCTATACTCGAGATATCCAACCTACCAAGCGCCTTCCCACTAGAGCAATGACCGCCCGTGAGAGTGTAGTATTTAGAAATCACACCCAAAGCCGAAGTGTGCAATCGAAATACCCTCTCCCACATAGGGAGGCCAAGGTCTATGTGAGCAAGGCGCGCTTCCTCGAAAATGTATACACCGCCCGTGAGAGTAAGATACTTAGAAGTCGTACCCGGTGAGGGCTTACGCAATCCAAGCATCCTCTCCCACATAGGGAGGCGTATGCAATTTCGGGCGAAGCAATAATGATCGAAACTATTACAAAAAAGAGCATACCACAAACCCGGGTACCTCGAAAAATGACCTAAGCTAGAAAGGAAAGGAGCGTACAACAAGTAAAAACAACAAAAACAAACTATGGAAAGCAAACAATCCAAAGAACTAGAATCAAACATCATGGCCTCGGCTTAGGGTGACGAAAAGTAGGCCAACACATCTTGTCTTTCTCAATAAGAACCCGGACCTTGTGGCTAACCAAAGTGCCCGTTTGACGACCGTTGATGCGAAGAATGCATGCTTCATTAGCGAGTTGGTCCGCCACTTGGTTGCCCTCCCTATATGTATGATGCATGGTCCCATTGACAAGGACCAATAGGGTGCGAATCTCTTCAAGTTGCCGAATGATCTTCCATGGGCCTCCTCTCTTTGCATTCACAATGGGTAAGGTGATAAGGGCATCCGTTTCAATATCCACGTCACGCACCCCGAGAGAATGACAATATTGGAGACCTTGATAGATGGCCATAAGCTCCGCTTCAACATTCGTCATAGGCTCCAAAGCAATGTGATAAGTCCAAGCACAATTTCCCAAATGATCACGAAGAATGCCACCACCACCGGCCATCCCGGGGTTTCCTTTAGAGCTACCATCCGTGTTGAGCTTACATCGCCCTTCCCCCGGTTTCTTCCACACAACCTCAATGGGGGGTTTAATACGAACTCTTGCAAGTTTAATACCCCACATATCCACAACGTATTTGGACCCGCGCCAAAGAATATCCTCACATGGATTGATGGTGAAGAGATCAATCACGTGGCGGACAACCCTATGAATGATGATGTTGGCATTCATGGGGACACCATTATGCCTAGCCGCATTTCTTGCCGTCCAAATGTACCATATCACCAAAATAGGAACAATAATACGAATGTGGCCGGGAGGGGTATGACGGCTCACTTTGATCCAATACGCAATTAAATTGTTCCAAGAAATAAAGACGGGTTGCTTGATATGGAAAGTGCGGAAAAAGTAAGACCATACCTCTTGGGCAAGCGGGCTAGACCAAAAGATGTGATCCGTAGTCTCCACATTCCGACAACAATTGCATTGCGAGGTAATCTCCATCTTCAAACGCTTAGCAATCTTTTCATCCGTAGGTAAGAGGTTTTGCACATATCGCCACGCAAAGAAGGAGATATTCGGAAGGAGTAGACGATGCCAAAGGAACCTATAGATGCCGGATGGTGTATAGGGGTCACAAATGGATCGGCGTGCGGACTTAGTAGAGAAAAACCCATTAGGATCAAGCTTCCAAAGCGGAGTGTCTTTGCCTTCTTGACCAATGGGGACTTCAATCACCCGAGCCACGTCATCATCCTCCAAGACCTCCTCAAGCTTAGCAATGTCCCATTCCCCGTTGACCCAAAAGTCACTAATGCGCGTGCGGGAGTTAATATGCACGCCATCCCGGGGTCTAAGTAGGCCTTCTTTCAACCATTGATCCACCCAAAAGAACGAAGAGCCATCCTTGATGTCCCAAAACATATGTTGTTGGGCTTTGGAAGCCGCTTTAGTCAATCTTCTCCATCCACGAAAGTCCCAAGGCTTGCTACTAAAGATAGGATCCCGCGTAGCGTACCTAGACATCATGTATTTGGCCCATAGCGAGTCTTGCAAACGAAACCTCCACCAAAGTTTAAGACCAAAAGCTTCCACCAAGCAATCAAGAGAGGAAATATTAAGGCCACCCATGGCAAAAGGTTTGCAAATTCTTTCCCAACTTCTCCAATGAATTTTCCTCCTTTCCTCGTTCGATCCCCAAAGAAACCGAGCAAAAATTTTGTCAAGATGTTCGAGGACACAAGCCGGGGGCTCCATGATTTGACAAAGATAGATCGGAATGGAGCAAAGAACACTTTTGATGAGAGTGAGGCGACCACCAAAATTGAGGAATTTCAATTCCCATCCACTTATAAGGCCACGGATTTGGTCAATCCACATATCAAAGTAGGCTTGTTGCATTCTTCCACGAATAATAGGGGCACCAAGATAAGTAATGGGGAACTCACCTTTCTCAAAGCCCGTGAGGTCGTGGATGGCGTGGACATGCGCACCATTGATCCGAGGGGAAGTGATGAAGCAACTTTTGGATGCATTAATGTGTTGGCCCGAAGCCTCTTCATAAAGATGTAGGAAATCCATGAGCTTGGCCATGTTGTCCAAGGTTCCCTTCACAAAAATAATGCAATCATCCGCATAAGCCAAATGAGACACATCCATAACGCCCCCATTGTTGAGATAAAGATCCGGATTGCTCTCATAAAGTTGGTTAAGACCTCTCGAAAGGAATTCGGCGGCAATAATGAAGAGAGCGGGAGATATGGGGTCGCCTTGACGCACTCCATGCTTAGACTCGAAGAAACCGTGGCATGCACCATTGACAAGCACGGAGAAGAAGCAATTCTCCACGCAATTCTTAATGAGATCAATCCACTCCCGAGAGAAACCGAACTTAGTAAGGCATTGATATAAGAACCTCCAACTCAATCTATCATAAGCTTTCTCCATATCAAGTTTCACCACAAGATTGTGCACATCTCTTTTTGCATTGAGATTAGAGGCCAATTCTTGGGCAAGGAGGATATTGTCACCAATGAGGCGACCTTTGACAAAACCACTTTGATTAAGAGAAATAATATTGGGTAAAAGGGAGGCTAACCGGTCATTGAGGAGTTTAGAAATGATCTTATAACTCACGTTGCAAAGACTAATCGGCCTATAGTCTTTCCACTCTTTGGGGTCTTTCTTCTTCGGAATAAGCACAATGTTGGTCGCCTTGAAGATACGAGGAAAGGTGGTGCCACGAAAGAAATCCAAAACCGCCTCAAGAATATCCTCTTTAATAATGTCCCAACAAGATTGATAGAAGTGTGCATTGAAACCATCCGGACCCGCCACACTATCCGAGCTAAGACCAAAGACAACATCTTTAACCTCTTCAAGATTTGGGGCCCGGCAAAGCCAAGTATTGTCACTCTCGGAAATAAGGCTAGGAATGAAATCAAGATTGTGGCCCTCAATCGTATCAATATTAGAAGCAAGGAGGTTTTTATAGTACCTCTCGGCCGAATTGCCAATCTCATCGGGGTTGTCCACCAAAAGACCATTCTCGTGGATGCGAAAGATCTTGGCCTTTGCTTGTTTCTTCTTGGCCATAGCTTGAAAGAGCCTAGTGTTACGCTCCCCTTCAATGGCCCATTTGCATTTCGCCCGTTGTTTCCAATATTCCGATTCCATAGTGCGAGTGAGAACAAAATCGGCATAACACTTATTCACCAAGGAACGGGAAGTAGGAGTGGGATCATGATCATGGATAATCTCGGCTTGCTTGAGGGCATCCTCCTTATCCTTAATGTTTTGAAAGATATTGCCGAAGGTGATCCTATTCCAACTTTTGAGCTCCTTTCTCAATCGAATAAGTTTATCCCCAAGTTTGAATAACCCCGAACAAGTAGTAGGTTGGCTCCAACATTCCTTAACCTTCTCAAAAAAGTCCTTGTGCTTGATCCACATGTTTTGAAACCGAAACGCCCTCGGCTTACGAGAGAGGATCCGGTCAAAATGAATAAAGAGTGGATTATGGTCCGAGTGGAGTCTAGCCTCGTGGACGATCCGAGTGCTAGCAAAGGATGAACTCCAATCGAAATTGATTAGAGCACGATCAATCCTTGTACGAGTCCCATTGCTAGCCCAAGTGAAGGGATTGCCTTCATACCCGGCGTCTTGAAGGCCACAATCATCAATACAATCATGGAAGTCATCCATCTCCCCAATGCTAGGCGGATTGATACCCCTTTTTTCCTCATCTTTAAGAACGACATTGAAGTCCCCCACAACTAACCACGGCTTTTGATCATCACTTCTTCGAAGACCATCCCAAAGGGGATGTCGAAGAGCCCGAGTTTTAGCGGCATAAACAAAAGTGCATAATAACGGATGAGGGAGGATATGAGAAGAAATGACACAATGAACAAATTGGTCATGATCCTCTAGAACCTCAATATGCATATCACTATCACCAAAGATCCAAATCTTGTTGTTGATATTAGAGAAAGCCGAGTCATAATGGAACTTTTTCCGGAATTTATGCGCATCAAATCTAGCTTTAGGTTCAAGGAGAGCAAGAACCTTAGGCTTATGACGAAGGACCAAATTCGCAACGTTATCTCCATTATTACGTTTACCAACTCCACGTACGTTCCAACAAACAAATAACATCAATAAGATTTGGAGGGAGACGTACCACCACTGGAAAGCAAATTGCGTTTCGCCTTTTCTTTCCTTTTTTCCTTCTTTCTTTGGTTTTTGCTCTTTGTTGAGGACGAACTATGGTTAAGATCCGGCTCCTCAACAACCGTGTCATCCCTCGCGGCTTCTTCATTAGATTGCCAAAGTGGAGAGCTCGGCGAGTTAGGAGGGGTGGATGTATCACATGTGAAAGTGTCCTCTTGAGAACAAACCCTTGGGGAGAGAACTTTAGATATCGGTTGATAGTCGGAGTCCGAAAGAAGAGATCTATCATCATTATCATCTCTAAGAATAATATCTTCGTTCTCTTTTTCTTGAGCCTTTTTCAATTCTTTTGCAAGTTCCTCCTCCCTTAGGAGATGTTCATCTCCCTCCTTAGTCACGACATCAATGTTATCTATCTTAATGTGTATTTGTGGATCCACCTCCTCGGCCGGCTTAATCGTATTGACCATAAGATTTCCTCCTCCATTGCTAGTATTCTTCGACATTTGTTCCTTTTCTTTCTCGACCTTGGATTCTTGGTCAATGGGATTGGTAGATATAACGTCCCCTTTCTTTAAGATCTTTTTCGGGGGTGAGTTCGGGGCGACGTACCTCCTTGGCTTAAACTTCCAACCATTAATGTTGACCTCGCTATTTTTGGCACCTTGGGTATCATCAACCTTCTCCTTAGTCTCTTGAGATTTATCCACCCCACATTCATCAATTTTATGCCCCATTCTATGACACTTTCGACAAAATATCGGAAGATTTTCATACACAACTTTTTGCTTGATGATATCCACGGTTCCATGAGCATCTTCCACCCCCCATTCGATTTCTTCTTTCAACGTGTCAAGAAGATTCACCTCGACACATATACGGGGATAATCGGGCCGTGACATAGTGGCCGCTCCTTCATCGAGCCTCAATGGTCTCCCGAAATAATAACCAATATTCATAAGAGCATTTCTTTCGCAAAACCGTAAGTTAAGGTTAGGTAGACCGATCCATACCGGAGCTATAGGCGGTTCACGCTCGGGGTCGAAGTCCGGAGTCCATTTATAGATAGAGCCGTTGAGATCAAGAAAGCGAAGGTCCTTCTTCAACCATAGTCGAGTATAATCCTCCTCCAAAGTCAATTTCATCATAACGTGTCGCGGTCCTATAGGGCCAAGAGTGTAATTGCCTTTGAGTTTGAGCTTAGCCATCTTGTTGTGAATATACGTGTAGCTCGGCTTAGCAATGGCAAAACGGAGGATTAAAACAAGCTTGAGCCTATCGTCAAGGGCTTTGATTTCCTCATTCTTGAAAACAAGCATGGATTTTCCTTTGAGGATTTGAAAATCCATGTTGGTGAGATTTGGGTCATCAATAAGGGAGCGGTTGATATCATATTGTCTCGTAGGTGCGGCCGCTTGAGCATAGGTAGCACGTCTAATAGGAGCACGAACTTGATAAGGTCTCGGATTCTCCGGGGCCACATTGGGTTGCTTAAAAAGTAGAGGTGCCTTTGCCACTTTTGAAAAGTTACTCGAGAGTGGCGGGAAATGGCCGGATCCAATCTTAGATGTGCTCGCAACATTAGAAGTCTTGTTGGAGTCCATAGCTTGTTTAGCCTTATCGAGAGCATCTTTATCAAAAGTAACAAGCTTCGAGTTCATGTTCGAATTAGCATCAATGCCTACTTTATCTTGTTTAAGATTTTGGTCCATATGCAAGTTCGGCTCATGAGTAAGAGCATTGTCCATTGATTTCCGGTCAACATAGGGAACAATGGCGTTGACCGTTGACTTTTCGTAGGTCAACGTAGGTGATGTGGCAGTGGGTCCCACGTTTGTCATTAAAATATTGGGGTTGACAATAGGAAGGTCAACACTCTTGCATGATGAGGTGTCCAAATGGGGTGAAGACATGTGTAAGGTATGGTCCACATCCATGGTGGGGGACAAAGGGACAAGACAATTGCACTCTTGTCCCCTTAATGCTCTTACACATCCACCAACACACAAGGCTCAAGATAGTGGAGTGTGGTGTGTTCTTGTCACCACTACCAAACCCTAAACCCTAGTTGACCGCCGCCACCACCAAGTTGACCGGAGGGAGGTGGCGCACGGTGGCGCACCGGAGCCGTGCCGCTAAGCTCGTCGGAAAATCGTGATCGGTCGGAAAATAGTGGCGGCACCACCAAAATAACGCTCACGGAGAGGCGAATCCGAATCCGATAACGTCCAAAACGCTAAGAAATCCAAAAACAAACACCAAGAAAACCGAAACCTAAACACCCCAAGCACGGTGGCGCACGGTGGCGCAACGGTGCCGCGCCGCTAAGTCGCCGGAAAGTGGTCGGAAACACGTAAATAACACGAATCCGAGCGTCTAACACCCTAATCCGACGAGAATCACCACCAAAACCACCAAAAACGACGGAAATCCAAGAAAAACACCACCACGAAGAGCGTAGGAAGAGCGCAAGATCGGTAACCACCTAAATCTAAGAAAAACCGAAGCAACAAGAACACCAAACCCAAGAAAAACCAAAAGATAAACAAAAAGAGAATGAAGAACACCACACTAAAACGTGTGGATCGTGACTCTCCTCAAATCCTAGCAAAAGAAGGTCCGAAAACCAACTCGGGATTCAAGTACGCACCACAATCCAAGAACGTTAACCGAATTCAAAACTCAAATCACAAGACCATAGCATATGGCGTGAACACCATGATGAGGAACATGCGATTTGAATTCCAAATAGGGGCGTGATGTTGGAAGGCAAGAGGGGGAAAGAGACGGACTATAAAGACAAAAATCGGAACGAAAACTCAAGAGAATCCGTCCGCCATGAATGAGCAACGATGAAGAAGAGCAAAAACGAAAAACCAACGCAACCCCTATTAGGACCAACCGTTCATTGGAGTATTCTCCAACCCCTCGTGAGGAGGTGTTGTGCTCCAATGATACCGGCGTCGAAGAGAGGGGAGTACGAAAGCTTCAAGCTCAAAACTTACAACAATGGCGCAAACGAAACTTCTTCCAAACACCCCATAGTCACCACTTGAAACGTTCCTTGCGAGCTAACAATGATGGTGACGTGATTTTCGGGATGTAAATCTATCACCACCTCTTGAAATCTACAAAGAAAGGTGCGGCCATGGATGAGCTTGAGGAGAGAGAAGAGAGCTTTTTTTTTTTTTGTGATCAAGAAGCTTGTGATCACGAATTTGTGACAAAGAATATGAAGTTCCATACAACAAGTCATGGCCAAAAAAACAAGTATGGAGACTTTAAACACTCTAGAATGATCTTTCCTTCAACGATTTGATCAAACGTAACTCACTTAGTCTATTACTTCACCACGAAGTAACAGTATCATGTTACTTCGTGAGAAAGTAATATTTGGTCAAATGGGCCAACATGTATCGTACGAACCAAAACGCACTCGATTAGTGTTAATAGCTTAGATTATCCTTGGGAAGGTTAAGACTTGTGATCAAGAATATAAAGTTCCATACAACGAGTCGTGGCCAAAAAAACTAAGTATGGAGACTTTAAACACTCTAGAATGATCTTTCCTTCAACGATTTGATCAAACGTAACTTGTTTAGTCTATTACTTCACCACGAAGTAACAATTTAAGTTATTACTTCGTGAGAAAGTTATAGTTGGTCAAATGGGCCAACGGGCATCGTACGAACCAAAACGCACTCGATTAGTGTTAATAAGCTTAGATTATCCTTGGAAAGGTTAAGACTTGTGATAAAGAATATGAAGTTCCGTACAACAAGTCGTGGCCAAAAAAACTAACTATGGAGACTTTAAACACTCTAGAATGATCTTTCGTTCAACGATTTGATCAAACGTAACTCGCTTAGTCTATTACTTCACCACGAAGTAGCAATTTACTTTGTTACTTCGTGAGAAAGTTATAGTTGGTCAAATGGGCCAACGGGCATCGTACGAACCAAAACGCACTCGATTAGTGTTAATAAGCTTAGATTATCCTTGGGAAAGTTAAGACTTGTGATAAAGAATATGAAGTTCCATACAACAAGTCGTGGCCAAAAAAACTAAGTATGGAGACTTTAAACACTCTAGAATGATCTTTCCTTCAACGATTTGATCAAACGTAACTCGCTTAGTCTATTACTTCACCACGAAGTAACAATTTACTTTGTTACTTCGTGAGAAAGTAATAGTTGGTCAAATGGGCCAACGGGCATCGTACGAACCAAAAAGCACTCGATTACTGTTAATAAGCTTAGATTATCCTTGGTAAGGTTAAGACTTGTGATAAAGAATATGAAGTTCCATACAACAAGTAATGGCCAAAAAAACAAAGTATGGAGACTTTAAACACTCTAGAATGATCTTTCCTTCAACGATTTGATCAAACGTAACTCACTTAGTCTATTACTTCACCACGAAGTAACAGTATCATGTTACTTCGTGAGAAAGTAATATTTGGTCAAATGGGCCAACATGTATCGTACGAACCAAAACGCACTCGATTAGTGTTAATAAGCTTAGATTATCCTTGGGAAGGTTAAGACTTGTGATCAAGAATATAAAGTTCCATACAACGAGTCGTGGCCAAAAAAACTAAGTATGGAGACTTTAAACACTCTAGAATGATCTTTCCTTCAACGATTTGATCAAACGTAACTTGTTTAGTCTATTACTTCACCACGAAGTAACAATTTACGTTATTACTCCGTGAGAAAGTTATAGTTGGTCAAATGGGCCAACGGGCATCGTACGAACCAAAACGCACTCGATTAGTGTTAATAAGCTTAGATTATCCTTGGAAAGGTTAAGACTTGTGATAAAGAATATGAAGTTCCGTACAACAAGTCGTGGCCAAAAAAACTAACTATGGAGACTTTAAACACTCTAGAATGATCTTTCGTTCAACGATTTGATCAAACGTAACTCGCTTAGTCTATTACTTCACCACGAAGTAGCAATTTACTTTGTTACTTCGTGAGAAAGTTATAGTTGGTCAAATGGGCCAACGGGCATCGTACGAACCAAAACGCACTCGATTAGTGTTAATAAGCTTAGATTATCCTTGGAAAGGTTAAGACTTGTGATAAAGAATATGAAGTTCCGTACAACAAGTCGTGGCCAAAAAAACTAACTATGGAGACTTTAAACACTCTAGAATGATCTTTCGTTCAACGATTTGATCAAACGTAACTCGCTTAGTCTATTACTTCACCACGAAGTAACAGTATCATGTTACTTCGTGAGAAAGTTATAGTTGGTCAAATGGGCCAACGGGCATCGTACGAACCAAAACGCACTCGATTAGTGTTAATAAGCTTAGATTATCCTTGGGAAGGTTAAGACTTGTGATAAAGAATATGAAGTTCCATACAACAAGTCGTGGCCAAAAAAACTAAGTATGGAGACTTTAAACACTCTAGAATGATCTTTCCTTCAACGATTTGATCAAACGTAACTCGCTTAGTCTATTACTTCACCACGAAGTAACAATTTACTTTGTTACTTCGTGAGAAAGTAATAGTTGGTCAAATGGGCCAACGGGCATCGTACGAACCAAAAAGCACTCGATTACTGTTAATAAGCTTAGATTATCCTTGGTAAGGTTAAGACTTGTGATAAAGAATATGAAATTCCATACAACAAGTCATGGCCAAAAAAACAAAGTATGGAGACTTTAAACACTCTAGAATGATCTTTCCTTCAACGATTTGATCAAACGTAACTCACTTAGTCTATTACTTCACCACGAAGTAACAGTATCATGTTACTTCGTGAGAAAGTAATATTTGTCAAATGGGCCAACATGTATCGTACGAACCAAAACGCACTCGATTAGTGTTAATAAGCTTAGATTATCCTTGGGAAGGTTAAGACTTGTGATCAAGAATATAAAGTTCCATACAACGAGTCGTGGCCAAAAAAACTAAGTATGGAGACTTTAAACACTCTAGAATGATCTTTCCTTCAACGATTTGATCAAACGTAACTTGTTTAGTCTATTACTTCACCACGAAGTAACAATTTACTTTATTACTTCGTGAGAAAGTTATAGTTGGTCAAATGGGCCAACGGGCATCGTACGAACCAAAACGCACTCGATTAGTGTTAATAAGCTTAGATTATCCTTGGGAAGGTTAAGACTTGTGATAAAGAATATGAAGTTCCATACAACATGTCGTGGCCAAAAAAACTAAGTATGGAGACTTTAAACACTCTAGAATGATCTTTCCTTCAACGATTTGATCAAACGTAACTCGCTTAGTCTATTACTTCACCACGAAGTAACAATTTACTTTTTTACTTCGTGAGAAAGTAATAGTTGGTCAAATGGGCCAACGGGCATCGTACGAACCAAAAAGCACTCGATTACTGTTAATAAGCTTAGATTATCCTTGGTAAGGTTAAGACTTGTGATAAAGAATATGAAGTTCCATACAACAAGTCATGGCCAAAAAAACAAAGTATGGAGACTTTAAACACTCTAGAATGATCTTTCCTTCAACGATTTGATCAAACGTAACTCACTTAGTTTATTACTTCACCACGAAGTAACAGTATCATGTTACTTCGTGAGAAAGTAATATTTGGTCAAATGGGCCAACATGTATCGTACGAACCAAAACGCACTCGATTAGTGTTAATAAGCTTAGATTATCCTTGGGAAGGTTAAGACTTGTGATCAAGAATATAAAGTTCCATACAACGAGTCGTGGCCAAAAAAACTAAGTATGGAGACTTTAAACACTCTAGAATGATCTTTCCTTCAACGATTTGATCAAACGTAACTTGTTTAGTCTATTACTTCACCACGAAGTAACAATTTACTTTATTACTTCGTGAGAAAGTTATAGTTGGTCAAATGGGCCAACGGGCATCGTACGAACCAAAACGCACTCGATTAGTGTTAATAAGCTTAGATTATCCTTGGAAAGGTTAAGACTTGTGATAAAGAATATGAAGTTCCGTACAACAAGTCGTGGCCAAAAAAACTAACTATGGAGACTTTAAACACTCTAGAATGATCTTTCGTTCAACGATTTGATCAAACGTAACTCGCTTAGTCTATTACTTCACCACGAAGTAGCAATTTACTTTGTTACTTCGTGAGAAAGTTATAGTTGGTCAAATGGGCCAACGGGCATCGTACGAACCAAAACGCACTCGATTAGTGTTAATAAGCTTAGATTATCCTTGGGAATGTTAAGACTTGTGATAAAGAATATGAAGTTCCATACAACAAGTCGTGGCCAAAAAAACTAAGTATGGAGACTTTAAACACTCTAGAATGATCTTTCCTTCAACGATTTGATCAAACGTAACTCGCTTAGTCTATTACTTCACCACGAAGTAACAATTTACTTTTTTACTTCGTGAGAAAGTAATAGTTGGTCAAATGGGCCAACGGGCATCGTACGAACCAAAAAGCACTCGATTACTGTTAATAAGCTTAGATTATCCTTGGTAAGGTTAAGACTTGTGATAAAGAATATGAAGTTCCATACAACAAGTCATGGCCAAAAAAACAAAGTATGGAGACTTTAAACACTCTAGAATGATCTTTCCTTCAACGATTTGATCAAACGTAACTCACTTAGTTTATTACTTCACCACGAAGTAACAGTATCATGTTACTTCGTGAGAAAGTAATATTTGGTCAAATGGGCCAACATGTATCGTACGAACCAAAACGCACTCGATTAGTGTTAATAAGCTTAGATTATCCTTGGGAAGGTTAAGACTTGTGATCAAGAATATAAAGTTCCATACAACGAGTCGTGGCCAAAAAAACTAAGTATGGAGACTTTAAACACTCTAGAATGATCTTTCCTTCAACGATTTGATCAAACGTAACTTGTTTAGTCTATTACTTCACCACGAAGTAACAATTTACTTTATTACTTCGTGAGAAAGTTATAGTTGGTCAAATGGGCCAACGGGCATCGTACGAACCAAAACGCACTCGATTAGTGTTAATAAGCTTAGATTATCCTTGGAAAGGTTAAGACTTGTGATAAAGAATATGAAGTTCCGTACAACAAGTCGTGGCCAAAAAAACTAACTATGGAGACTTTAAACACTCTAGAATGATCTTTCGTTCAACGATTTGATCAAACGTAACTCGCTTAGTCTATTACTTCACCACGAAGTAGCAATTTACTTTGTTACTTCGTGAGAAAGTTATAGTTGGTCAAATGGGCCAACGGGCATCGTACGAACCAAAACGCACTCGATTAGTGTTAATAAGCTTAGATTATCCTTGGGAATGTTAAGACTTGTGATAAAGAATATGAAGTTCCATACAACAAGTCGTGGCCAAAAAAACTAAGTATGGAGACTTTAAACACTCTAGAATGATCTTTCCTTCAACGATTTGATCAAACGTAACTCGCTTAGTCTATTACTTCACCACGAAGTAACAATTTACTTTGTTACTTCGTGAGAAAGTAATAGTTGGTCAAATGGGCCAACGGGCATCGTACGAACCAAAAAGCACTCGATTACTGTTAATAAGCTTAGATTATCCTTGGTAAGGTTAAGACTTGTGATAAAGAATATGAAGTTCCATACAACAAGTCATGGCCAAAAAAACAAAGTATGGAGACTTTAAACACTCTAGAATGATCTTTCCTTCAACGATTTGATCAAACGTAACTCACTTAGTCTATTACTTCACCACGAAGTAACAGTATCATGTTACTTCGTGAGAAAGTAATATTTGGTCAAATGGGCCAACATGTATCGTACGCACCAAAACGCACTCGATTAGTGTTAATAAGCTTAGATTATCCTTGGGAAGGTTAAGACTTGTGATCAAGAATATAAAGTTCCATACAACGAGTCGTGGCCAAAAAAACTAAGTATGGAGACTTTAAACACTCTAGAATGATCTTTCCTTCAACGATTTGATCAAACGTAACTCACTTAGTCTATTACTTCACCACGAAGTAACAGTATCATGTTACTTCGTGAGAAAGTAATATTTGGTCAAATGGGCCAACATGTATCGTACGAACCAAAACGCACTCGATTAGTGTTAATAAGCTTAGATTATCCTTGGGAAGGTTAAGACTTGTGATCAAGAATATAAAGTTCCATACAACGAGTCGTGGCCAAAAAAACTAAGTATGGAGACTTTAAACACTCTAGAATGATCTTTCCTTCAACGATTTGATCAAACGTAACTTGTTTAGTCTATTACTTCACCACGAAGTAACAATTTACTTTATTACTTCGTGAGAAAGTTATAGTTGGTCAAATGGGCCAACGGGCATCGTACGAACCAAAACGCACTCGATTAGTGTTAATAAGCTTAGATTATCCTTGGAAAGGTTAGGACTTGTGATAAAGAATATGAAGTTCCGTACAACAAGTCGTGGCCAAAAAAACTAACTATGGAGACTTTAAACACTCTAGAATGATCTTTCGTTCAACGATTTGATCAAACGTAACTCGCTTAGTCTATTACTTCACCACGAAGTAGCAATTTACTTTGTTACTTCGTGAGAAAGTTATAGTTGGTCAAATGGGCCAACGGGCATCGTACGAACCAAAACGCACTCGATTAGTGTTAATAAGCTTAGATTATCCTTGGAAAGGTTAAGACTTGTGATAAAGAATATGAAGTTCCGTACAACAAGTCGTGGCCAAAAAAACTAACTATGGAGACTTTAAACACTCTAGAATGATCTTTCGTTCAACGATTTGATCAAACGTAACTCGCTTAGTCTATTACTTCACCACGAAGTAGCAATTTACTTTGTTACTTCGTGAGAAAGTTATAGTTGGTCAAATGGGCCAACGGGCATCGTACGAACCAAAAAGCACTCGATTACTGTTAATAAGCTTAGATTATCCTTGGTAAGGTTAAGACTTGTGATAAAGAATATGAAGTTCCATACAACAAGTCATGGCCAAAAAAACAAAGTATGGAGACTTTAAACACTCTAGAATGATCTTTCCTTCAACGATTTGATCAAACGTAACTCACTTAGTTTATTACTTCACCACGAAGTAACAGTATCATGTTACTTCGTGAGAAAGTAATATTTGGTCAAATGGGCCAACATGTATCGTACGAACCAAAACGCACTCGATTAGTGTTAATAAGCTTAGATTATCCTTGGGAAGGTTAAGACTTGTGATCAAGAATATAAAGTTCCATACAACGAGTCGTGGCCAAAAAAACTAAGTATGGAGACTTTAAACACTCTAGAATGATCTTTCCTTCAACGATTTGATCAAACGTAACTTGTTTAGTCTATTACTTCACCACGAAGTAACAATTTACTTTATTACTTCGTGAGAAAGTTATAGTTGGTCAAATGGGCCAACGGGCATCGTACGAACCAAAACGCACTCGATTAGTGTTAATAAGCTTAGATTATCCTTGGAAAGGTTAAGACTTGTGATAAAGAATATGAAGTTCCGTACAACAAGTCGTGGCCAAAAAAACTAACTATGGAGACTTTAAACACTCTAGAATGATCTTTCGTTCAACGATTTGATCAAACGTAACTCGCTTAGTCTATTACTTCACCACGAAGTAGCAATTTACTTTGTTACTTCGTGAGAAAGTTATAGTTGGTCAAATGGGCCAACGGGCATCGTACGAACCAAAACGCACTCGATTAGTGTTAATAAGCTTAGATTATCCTTGGGAATGTTAAGACTTGTGATAAAGAATATGAAGTTCCATACAACAAGTCGTGGCCAAAAAAACTAAGTATGGAGACTTTAAACACTCTAGAATGATCTTTCCTTCAACGATTTGATCAAACGTAACTCGCTTAGTCTATTACTTCACCACGAAGTAACAATTTACTTTGTTACTTCGTGAGAAAGTAATAGTTGGTCAAATGGGCCAACGGGCATCGTACGAACCAAAAAGCACTCGATTACTGTTAATAAGCTTAGATTATCCTTGGTAAGGTTAAGACTTGTGATAAAGAATATGAAGTTCCATACAACAAGTCATGGCCAAAAAAACAAAGTATGGAGACTTTAAACACTCTAGAATGATCTTTCCTTCAACGATTTGATCAAACGTAACTCACTTAGTCTATTACTTCACCACGAAGTAACAGTATCATGTTACTTCGTGAGAAAGTAATATTTGGTCAAATGGGCCAACATGTATCGTACGAACCAAAACGCACTCGATTAGTGTTAATAAGCTTAGATTATCCTTGGGAAGGTTAAGACTTGTGATCAAGAATATAAAGTTCCATACAACGAGTCGTGGCCAAAAAAACTAACTATGGAGACTTTAAACACTCTAGAATGATCTTTCCTTCAACGATTTGATCAAACGTAACTCACTTAGTCTATTACTTCACCACGAAGTAACAGTATCATGTTACTTCGTGAGAAAGTAATATTTGGTCAAATGGGCCAACATGTATCGTACGAACCAAAACGCACTCGATTAGTGTTAATAAGCTTAGATTATCCTTGGGAAGGTTAAGACTTGTGATCAAGAATATAAAGTTCCATACAACGAGTCGTGGCCAAAAAAACTAAGTATGGAGACTTTAAACACTCTAGAATGATCTTTCCTTCAACGATTTGATCAAACGTAACTTGTTTAGTCTATTACTTCACCACGAAGTAACAATTTACTTTATTACTTCGTGAGAAAGTTATAGTTGGTCAAATGGGCCAACGGGCATCGTACGAACCAAAACGCACTCGATTAGTGTTAATAAGCTTAGATTATCCTTGGAAAGGTTAGGACTTGTGATAAAGAATATGAAGTTCCGTACAACAAGTCGTGGCCAAAAAAACTAACTATGGAGACTTTAAACACTCTAGAATGATCTTTCGTTCAACGATTTGATCAAACGTAACTCGCTTAGTCTATTACTTCACCACGAAGTAGCAATTTACTTTGTTACTTCGTGAGAAAGTTATAGTTGGTCAAATGGGCCAACGGGCATCGTACGAACCAAAACGCACTCGATTAGTGTTAATAAGCTTAGATTATCCTTGGAAAGGTTAAGACTTGTGATAAAGAATATGAAGTTCCGTACAACAAGTCGTGGCCAAAAAAACTAACTATGGAGACTTTAAACACTCTAGAATGATCTTTCGTTCAACGATTTGATCAAACGTAACTCGCTTAGTCTATTACTTCACCACGAAGTAGCAATTTACTTTGTTACTTCGTGAGAAAGTTATAGTTGGTCAAATGGGCCAACGGGCATCGTACGAACCAAAACGCACTCGATTAGTGTTAATAAGCTTAGATTATCCTTGGGAAGGTTAAGACTTGTGATAAAGAATATGAAGTTCCATACAACAAGTCGTGGCCAAAAAAACTAAGTATGGAGACTTTAAACACTCTAGAATGATCTTTCCTTCAACGATTTGATCAAACGTAACTCGCTTAGTCTATTACTTCACCACGAAGTAACAATTTACTTTGTTACTTCGTGAGAAAGTAATAGTTGGTCAAATAGGCCAACGGGCATCGTACGAACCAAAAAGCACTCGATTACTGTTAATAAGCTTAGATTATCCTTGGTAAGGTTAAGACTTGTGATAAAGAATATGAAATTCCATACAACAAGTCATGGCCAAAAAAACAAAGTATGGAGACTTTAAACACTCTAGAATGATCTTTCCTTCAACGATTTGATCAAACGTAACTCACTTAGTCTATTACTTCACCACGAAGTAACAGTATCATGTTACTTCGTGAGAAAGTAATATTTGGTCAAATGGGCCAACATGTATCGTACGAACCAAAACGCACTCGATTAGTGTTAATAAGCTTAGATTATCCTTGGGAAGGTTAAGACTTGTGATCAAGAATATAAAGTTCCATACAACGAGTCGTGGCCAAAAAAACTAAGTATGGAGACTTTAAACACTCTAGAATGATCTTTCCTTCAACGATTTGATCAAACGTAACTTGTTTAGTCTATTACTTCACCACGAAGTAACAATTTACTTTATTACTTCGTGAGAAAGTTATAGTTGGTCAAATGGGCCAACGGGCATCGTACGAACCAAAACGCACTCGATTAGTGTTAATAAGCTTAGATTATCCTTGGAAAGGTTAAGACTTGTGATAAAGAATATGAAGTTCCGTACAACAAGTCGTGGCCAAAAAAACTAACTATGGAGACTTTAAACACTCTAGAATGATCTTTCGTTCAACGATTTGATCAAACGTAACTCGCTTAGTCTATTACTTCACCACGAAGTAGCAATTAACTTTGTTACTTCGTGAGAAAGTTATAGTTGGTCAAATGGGCCAACGGGCATCGTACGAACCAAAACGCACTCGATTAGTGTTAATAAGCTTAGATTATCCTTGGGAATGTTAAGACTTGTGATAAAGAATATGAAGTTCCATACAACGAGTCGTGGCCAAAAAAACTAAGTATGGAGACTTTAAACACTCTAGAATGATCTTTCCTTCAACGATTTGATCAAACGTAACTCACTTAGTCTATTACTTCACCACGAAGTAACAGTATCATGTTACTTCGTGAGAAAGTAATATTTGGTCAAATGGGCCAACATGTATCGTACGAACCAAAACGCACTCGATTAGTGTTAATAAGCTTAGATTATCCTTGGGAAGGTTAAGACTTGTGATCAAGAATATAAAGTTCCATACAACGAGTCGTGGCCAAAAAAACTAAGTATGGAGACTTTAAACACTCTAGAATGATCTTTCCTTCAACGATTTGATCAAACGTAACTTGTTTAGTCTATTACTTCACCACGAAGTAACAATTTACTTTATTACTTCGTGAGAAAGTTATAGTTGGTCAAATGGGCCAACGGGCATCGTACGAACCAAAACGCACTCGATTAGTGTTAATAAGCTTAGATTATCCTTGGAAAGGTTAAGACTTGTGATAAAGAATATGAAGTTCCGTACAACAAGTCGTGGCCAAAAAAACTAACTATGGAGACTTTAAACACTCTAGAATGATCTTTCGTTCAACGATTTGATCAAACGTAACTCGCTTAGTCTATTACTTCACCACGAAGTAGCAATTTACTTTGTTACTTCGTGAGAAAGTTATAGTTGGTCAAATGGGCCAACGGGCATCGTACGAACCAAAACGCACTCGATTAGTGTTAATAAGCTTAGATTATCCTTGGAAAGGTTAAGACTTGTGATAAAGAATATGAAGTTCCGTACAACAAGTCGTGGCCAAAAAAACTAACTATGGAGACTTTAAACACTCTAGAATGATCTTTCGTTCAACGATTTGATCAAACGTAACTCGCTTAGTCTATTACTTCACCACGAAGTAGCAATTTACTTTGTTACTTCGTGAGAAAGTTATAGTTGGTCAAATGGGCCAACGGGCATCGTACGAACCAAAACGCACTCGATTAGTGTTAATAAGCTTAGATTATCCTTGGGAAGGTTAAGACTTGTGATAAAGAATATGAAGTTCCATACAACAAGTCGTGGCCAAAAAAACTAAGTATGGAGACTTTAAACACTCTAGAATGATCTTTCCTTCAACGATTTGATCAAACGTAACTCGCTTAGTCTATTACTTCACCACGAAGTAACAATTTACTTTGTTACTTCGTGAGAAAGTAATAGTTGGTCAAATGGGCCAACGGGCATCGTACGAACCAAAAAGCACTCGATTACTGTTAATAAGCTTAGATTATCCTTGGTAAGGTTAAGACTTGTGATAAAGAATATGAAATTCCATACAACAAGTCATGGCCAAAAAAACAAAGTATGGAGACTTTAAACACTCTAGAATGATCTTTCCTTCAACGATTTGATCAAACGTAACTTGTTTAGTCTATTACTTCACCACGAAGTAACAATTTACTTTATTACTTCGTGAGAAAGTTATAGTTGGTCAAATGGGCCAACGGGCATCGTACGAACCAAAACGCACTCGATTAGTGTTAATAAGCTTAGATTATCCTTGGAAAGGTTAAGACTTGTGATAAAGAATATGAAGTTCCGTACAACAAGTCGTGGCCAAAAAAACTAACTATGGAGACTTTAAACACTCTAGAATGATCTTTCGTTCAACGATTTGATCAAACGTAACTCGCTTAGTCTATTACTTCACCACGAAGTAGCAATTTACTTTGTTACTTCGTGAGAAAGTTATAGTTGGTCAAATGGGCCAACGGGCATCGTACGAACCAAAACGCACTCGATTAGTGTTAATAAGCTTAGATTATCCTTGGAAAGGTTAAGACTTGTGATAAAGAATATGAAGTTCCGTACAACAAGTCGTGGCCAAAAAAACTAACTATGGAGACTTTAAACACTCTAGAATGATCTTTCGTTCAACGATTTGATCAAACGTAACTCGCTTAGTCTATTACTTCACCACGAAGTAGCAATTTACTTTGTTACTTCGTGAGAAAGTTATAGTTGGTCAAATGGGCCAACGGGCATCGTACGAACCAAAACGCACTCGATTAGTGTTAATAAGCTTAGATTATCCTTGGGAAGGTTAAGACTTGTGATAAAGAATATGAAGTTCCATACAACAAGTCGTGGCCAAAAAAACTAAGTATGGAGACTTTAAACACTCTAGAATGATCTTTCCTTCAACGATTTGATCAAACGTAACTCGCTTAGTCTATTACTTCACCACGAAGTAACAATTTACTTTGTTACTTCGTGAGAAAGTAATAGTTGGTCAAATGGGCCAACGGGCATCGTACGAACCAAAAAGCACTCGATTACTGTTAATAAGCTTAGATTATCCTTGGTAAGGTTAAGACTTGTGATAAAGAATATGAAATTCCATACAACAAGTCATGGCCAAAAAAACAAAGTATGGAGACTTTAAACACTCTAGAATGATCTTTCCTTCAACGATTTGATCAAACGTAACTCACTTAGTCTATTACTTCACCACGAAGTAACAGTATCATGTTACTTCGTGAGAAAGTAATATTTGGTCAAATGGGCCAACATGTATCGTACGAACCAAAACGCACTCGATTAGTGTTAATAAGCTTAGATTATCCTTGGGAAGGTTAAGACTTGTGATCAAGAATATAAAGTTCCATACAACGAGTCGTGGCCAAAAAAACTAAGTATGGAGACTTTAAACACTCTAGAATGATCTTTCCTTCAACGATTTGATCAAACGTAACTTGTTTAGTCTATTACTTCACCACGAAGTAACAATTTACTTTATTACTTCGTGAGAAAGTTATAGTTGGTCAAATGGGCCAACGGGCATCGTACGAACCAAAACGCACTCGATTACTGTTAATAAGCTTAGATTATCCTTGGTAAGGTTAAGACTTGTGACAAAGAATATGAAGTTCCATACAACAAGTCATGGCCAAAAAAACAAAGTATGGAGACTTTAAACACTCTAGAATGATCTTTCCTTCAACGATTTGATCAAACGTAACTCACTTAGTCTATTACTTCACCACGAAGTAACAGTATCATGTTACTTCGTGAGAAAGTAATATTTGGTCAAATGGGCCAACATGTATCGTACGAACCAAAACGCACTCGATTAGTGTTAATAAGCTTAGATTATCCTTGGGAAGGTTAAGACTTGTGATCAAGAATATAAAGTTCCATACAACGAGTCGTGGCCAAAAAAACTAAGTATGGAGACTTTAAACACTCTAGAATGATCTTTCCTTCAACGATTTGATCAAACGTAACTTGTTTAGTCTATTACTTCACCACGAAGTAACAATTTACTTTATTACTTCGTGAGAAAGTTATAGTTGGTCAAATGGGCCAACGGGCATCGTACGAACCAAAACGCACTCGATTAGTGTTAATAAGCTTAGATTATCCTTGGAAAGGTTAAGACTTGTGATAAAGAATATGAAGTTCCGTACAACAAGTCGTGGCCAAAAAAACTAACTATGGAGACTTTAAACACTCTAGAATGATCTTTCGTTCAACGATTTGATCAAACGTAACTCGCTTAGTCTATTACTTCACCACGAAGTAGCAATTTACTTTGTTACTTCGTGAGAAAGTTATAGTTGGTCAAATGGGCCAACGGGCATCGTACGAACCAAAACGCACTCGATTAGTGTTAATAAGCTTAGATTATCCTTGGGAAGGTTAAGACTTGTGATAAAGAATATGAAGAAGAAAGAAGGTTTATAAAAAGTAAAAACTGCGGGGTACTACATCGGGAGTCGAGCGTTGTACCCAATCGCTCGTTCCAAGCAAAAAGGGGGTTTATAAGAACACCCCCAAAAGATGAGCCAAAAGGCAAAGCTCGAGATATCCAACCTAACAAGCGCCTTCCCACTAGAGCAATGACCGCCCGTGAGAGTATAGTATCTAGAAGTCACACCCAAAGTCAAAGTGTGCAATCCAAATACCTTCTCCCACATAGGGAGGCCAAGGCCTTTGTGAGAAGGGCGCACTTCCTCGAAGATGTGTACACCGCCCGTGAGAGTAAGATACTTAGAAGTCGTTCCCGATGAGGGCTTACGTAAGCATCCTCTCCCACATAGGGAGGCGTATACATTTCGAGCGAAGCCAAAGTGATCGTAACTATTACAAAAAGAGCGTACCACAAAGTCGGGTACCTCGAAAAATAACCTAATCTATAATAGAAAGGGAGTACAACAAATAATGACAACAAAATCTATCAAGAGGAAACAACCACTCCAAAAATCTGAAGTTCCATACAACAAGTCGTGGCCAAAAAAACTAAGTATGGAGACTTTAAACACTCTAGAATGATCTTTCCTTCAACGATTTGATCAAACGTAACTCGCTTAGTCTATTACTTCACCACGAAGTAACAATTTACTTTGTTACTTCGTGAGAAAGTAATAGTTGGTCAAATGGGCCAACGGGCATCGTACGAACCAAAAAGCACTCGATTACTGTTAATAAGCTTAGATTATCCTTGGTAAGGTTAAGACTTGTGATAAAGAATATGAAGTTCCATACAACAAGTCATGGCCAAAAAAACAAAGTATGGAGACTTTAAACACTCTAGAATGATCTTTCCTTCAACAATTTGATCAAACGTAACTTACTTAGTCTATTACTTCACCACGAAGTAACAGTATCATGTTACTTCGTGAGAAAGTAATATTTGGTCAAATGGGCCAACATGTATCGTACGAACCAAAACGCACTCGATTAGTGTTAATAAGCTTAGATTATCCTTGGGAAGGTTAAGACTTGTGATCAAGAATATAAAGTTCCAAACAACGAGTCGTGGCCAAAAAAACTAAGTATGGAGACTTTAAACACTCTAGAATGATCTTTCCTTCAACGATTTGATCAAACGTAACTTGTTTAGTCTATTACTTCACCACGAAGTAACAATTTACTTTATTACTTCGTGAGAAAGTTATAGTTGGTCAAATGGGCCAACGGGCATCGTACGAACCAAAACGCACTCGATTAGTGTTAATAAGCTTAGATTATCCTTGGGAAGGTTAAGACTTGTGATAAAGAATATGAAGTTCCATACAACATGTCGTGGCCAAAAAAACTAAGTATGGAGACTTTAAACACTCTAGAATGATCTTTCCTTCAACGATTTGATCAAACGTAACTCGCTTAGTCTATTACTTCACCACGAAGTAACAATTTACTTTGTTACTTCGTGAGAAAGTAATAGTTGGTCAAATGGGCCAACGGGCATCGTACGAACCAAAAAGCACTCGATTACTGTTAATAAGCTTAGATTATCCTTGGTAAGGTTAAGACTTGTGATAAAGAATATGAAGTTCCATACAACAAGTCATGGCCAAAAAAACAAAGTATGGAGACTTTAAACACTCTAGAATGATCTTTCCTTCAACGATTTGATCAAACGTAACTCACTTAGTCTATTACTTCACCACGAAGTAACAGTATCATGTTACTTCGTGAGAAAGTAATATTTGGTCAAATGGGCCAACATGTATCGTACGAACCAAAACGCACTCGATTAGTGTTAATAAGCTTAGATTATCCTTGGGAAGGTTAAAAGTTGTGATCAAGAATATAAGGAAGAAATAAAAGGTTTATAAAAGAAAACTAGGGGGAGGTACTACATAGCGAAGGCCGTATGGTGTACCCCACCCATACGATCGCCAAACACAGAGAAATAGAAATCTCAACAACAAATAAGAGCATATCCCAAAAGTGGATACCTCGAAAGTAAAGTAAGCCAAAATGTGAAACTCGGCCTATATCATCTATGAATATGATCTATTCTTCCACTTCATCTTTTCTTCTGCTCTTCGTTCTTTGTTCTCTTTTTTCCGTTGACTCTTGCTTATGTAGGTGGAGCAATCTGGTGCTTTAATCCTATTTTTTTCTCTTCTCTCTTCACCTTCTCGGAGTATTCGCCTACAACATTCCTCATAAGACTCATCTTTTGTAACAGTTGATTCCTCGAGGTCGCTCGTTACAATTTGTCTTGGGATTGGAGTGCAGATTCTTCTTTGATTAAATGAGGATTCCAACTCCTCAACAAACGCATCATCACCCACGGCTTCATCATGCCCAAGTAGGAGGGTTGGCGAGGTGGGAGGGGTAGAGATATCACACGAGAAAGTAGCATCCGGAAAGCACACCCTTGGAGAGAGAAGTCTAGACTTAGGTTGATAGTTAGAATCCGATAACCTCTTTGCATCATCATTGTCATCCCTCAAGATCATATCTTCAATCTCTTTTTCTTTGGCCTTTCTCAACTCTTCCTCACTAAGGAGATCTTCATTTCCATCATTAGTCGCAACGTGAATTATTGCCAACTTGAGGTGTTTTTCTTGATCCGCCTCTTCGGCCACTTCCTCAACATTGGGTATTTGTTCAAGGCTATCGACTTTCTTCGGTGGTGAAATTGGAGCAATGTTCCTCTTAGCCTTCCAAACAAAGGTCGTCGGTTTTGGGACATCCTCAACCTTCTCAATAGTTCCTTGAGGTTTCTCGGCACCACATTCCTCAAGTATATGGCCCATTCGTTGACATTTTCGGCAATAGGTTGGTATATTTTCATATACGACCTTTTGCTTTACGATGTCCACTTGACCATGCACATCTTCTATCCCCCATTCTATTTCTTCTTTCAATGGATCAAGGAGGTTGATCTCAACGCAAATTCGAGGGTAATCCGGGCGTGACATAGTGGCCGCACCTTCATCAAGCCTCAAAGGTCTTCCAAAGTATGAACCAATGTTCATAAGGGCATTTCTCTCACAAAACCGCATGTTAAGGTTTGGCAAACCAATCCACACGGGAGCTATCGGAGGATCAAGATCGGGGTCGAAATCCGGGGTCCATTTGTAGATTGAACCGTTAAGATCAAGAAATCGAAGGTCCTTCTTCAACCATAGGCGAGTATAGTCCTCCTCCGTGGTCAATTTCAACATAACGTGACGAGGGCCAATTGGACCAAGTGTGTATGTGCCTTGGAGTTTGAGTCTCGCTATCTTGTTGTGGATGAAAGTGTAGCTCGGCTTAACGAGAGGGAAACGAAGGATTAAGACAAGCTTAAGCCTATCATCAAGGACTTTGATTTCCTCATTCTTGAAGACGATCATTGATTTTCCTTTGACCATTCGAGCCTCCATAGTAGTGAGAGTAGGATCATCAATAAGAGAGCGGTTTATTTCATATTGCCTTGAAGGAGCGGCCGCTTGCGCATAAGAAGCGCGACGCAATGGAGCACGGATTTGATACGGCCGAGGATTGTCCGGTGCCACATTTGGTTGTCTCGCAAGTGTAGGTGGAACAAATGGAGGCTTCGCAATTCTCGAAAAATTATTCGAGAGGAGCGGAAAAAGGCCGGTCCCAATCTTAGGCTTTTCAATCACAACCTTCGGAGTTGACTTTTGGATGGTCAACATTGACTTCTGGGCGTTGACTTCGGCAGTCAAAGTTGACTGAGATGATGTGGCAGTGGGTCCCACATTAGTGGTCTTGCATAGTGGAAGACTATGAGTGGGAAGCATGGGGGACACAAGGAAAAGGTAATGCACTCTTGTCCCCCACTCCTATGCTCCACTAACTAAAGGCATGTAGCTTGTCCCCCAACCCTAACCCTAACCCTAGTTCGGCCGCCGCCTACACTAAGACCGCCGCCACCACCTGTTCGACGGAGAAGGAGGCGGAGGGCGGAGACGCGGCGGGGCGACGTCGGAAGATCGCCGGAGACGCGGACAAGCAAAGATTTTTGCCCCGAATCAAAACCCTAGCACCAAACCGACCGTCTCCACCACCTCGTTGACCGGAGAGGGAGAGATGACGGTGGCGCACGGCGGCGTCGACGGAAAGTCGCCGGAATAGCCTCGGAGGTCGAAAAAAAGCGGCGGAACCGCTAAGACGAAGCTAAAGACGAGGCGGAAACAACGAAAGACCTAAAACTAAGAAAATCGAAGCACAACAACAACCAAAGAGAAACCAAAAAAAGAAGAAAAGCTCCAAACACAAAAAAGAGAGATTTCAATGGCTCCCAAACCCAAGCAATAACGAACAACGTCCGCTACGGGATGTTCACGAGCACACCAAAATCTACACTTTTCCAAATCCGGATTTGCATCCCGAGTCCAAAGCAAGAGACGAAGGTCTCATGAGGAGCACAAGATCCAAAACAAGATAAGGGTGGTGGAGAGGAAGGAAGAGGGAGAGAGAGAGAAAAAAGGAAACGAAAAAAACAAGAACAAAACCTTAGAGGAATCCGCCATGGCCAAACGAACAAGAAAGCAACAACGAATTCATTCCTCCTATTTGGACCAACCGTTCGTAAGGGATGTCTCCAACAACTTCGTGAGGAGATTGTCGTGCCCCAACGATACCGGTGGCGTAGAGAGGAAGGAAGAACGAAGACGAAGAAAGCTTGAACTTACAACAATGGCGGCACGAGTGAATTCTTCAAAACCCCTCGAAATCACCACTTGGAGCGATCCTCTTGCAACAACGAAGATGATGGCATGATTTTCGGGATGGAAAACCACTCACCGCCGCCGTGGAAGTCCGGGGAAAGCTCCGGCCGTGTGTGAACAAGGAGGAGAGAGAAGAGAGCTTTTTGTTTTTGTGATCAAGAATTGTGTGTGATCAAGAATATAAAGTTCCATACAACGAGTCGTGGCCAAAAAAACTAAGTATGGAGACTTTAAACACTCTAGAATGATCTTTCCTTCAACGATTTGATCAAACGTAACTTGTTTAGTCTATTACTTCACCACGAAGTAACAATTTACTTTATTACTTCGTGAGAAAGTTATAGTTGGTCAAATGGGCCAACGGGCATCGTACGAACCAAAACGCACTCGATTAGTGTTAATAAGCTTAGATTATCCTTGGAAAGGTTAAGACTTGTGATAAAGAATATGAAGTTCCGTACAACAAGTCGTGGCCAAAAAAACTAACTATGGAGACTTTAAACACTCTAGAATGATCTTTCGTTCAACGATTTGATCAAACGTAACTCGCTTAGTCTATTACTTCACCACGAAGTAGCAATTTACTTTGTTACTTCGTGAGAAAGTTATAGTTGGTCAAATGGGCCAACGGGCATCGTACGAACCAAAACGCACTCGATTAGTGTTAATAAGCTTAGATTATCCTTGGGAAGGTTAAGACTTGTGATAAAGAATATGAAGAAGAAAGAAGGTTTATAAAAAGTAAAAACTGCGGGGGTACTACATCGGGAGTCGAGCGTTGTACCCAATCGCTCGTTCCAAGCAAAAAGGGGGTTTATAAGAACACCCCCAAAAGATGAGCCAAAAGGCAAAGCTCGAGATATCCAACCTAACAAGCGCCTTCCCACTAGAGCAATGACCGCCCGTGAGAGTATAGTATCTAGAAGTCACACCCAAAGTCAAAGTGTGCAATCCAAATACCTTCTCCCACATAGGGAGGCCAAGGCCTTTGTGAGAAGGGCGCACTTCCTCGAAGATGTGTACACCGCCCGTGAGAGTAAGATACTTAGAAGTCGTTCCCGATGAGGGCTTACGTAAGCATCCTCTCCCACATAGGGAGGCGTATACATTTCGAGCGAAGCCAAAGTGATCGTAACTATTACAAAAAAGAGCGTACCACAAAGTCGGGTACCTCGAAAAATAACCTAATCTATAATAGAAAGGGAGTACAACAAATAATGACAACAAAATCTATCAAGAGGAAACAACCACTCCAAAAATCTGAAGTTCCATACAACAAGTCGTGGCCAAAAAAACTAAGTATGGAGACTTTAAACACTCTAGAATGATCTTTCCTTCAACGATTTGATCAAACGTAACTCGCTTAGTCTATTACTTCACCACGAAGTAACAATTTACTTTGTTACTTCGTGAGAAAGTAATAGTTGGTCAAATGGGCCAACGGGCATCGTACGAACCAAAAAGCACTCGATTACTGTTAATAAGCTTAGATTATCCTTGGTAAGGTTAAGACTTGTGATAAAGAATATGAAGTTCCATACAACAAGTCATGGCCAAAAAAACAAAGTATGGAGACTTTAAACACTCTAGAATGATCTTTCCTTCAACGATTTGATCAAACGTAACTTACTTAGTCTATTACTTCACCACGAAGTAACAGTATCATGTTACTTCGTGAGAAAGTAATATTTGGTCAAATGGGCCAACATGTATCGTACGAACCAAAACGCACTCGATTAGTGTTAATAAGCTTAGATTATCCTTGGGAAGGTTAAGACTTGTGATCAAGAATATAAAGTTCCAAACAACGAGTCGTGGCCAAAAAAACTAAGTATGGAGACTTTAAACACTCTAGAATGATCTTTCCTTCAACGATTTGATCAAACGTAACTTGTTTAGTCTATTACTTCACCACGAAGTAACAATTTACTTTATTACTTCGTGAGAAAGTTATAGTTGGTCAAATGGGCCAACGGGCACCGTACGAACCAAAACGCACTCGATTAGTGTTAATAAGCTTAGATTATCCTTGGGAAGGTTAAGACTTGTGATAAAGAATATGAAGTTCCATACAACATGTCGTGGCCAAAAAAACTAAGTATGGAGACTTTAAACACTCTAGAATGATCTTTCCTTCAACGATTTGATCAAACGTAACTCGCTTAGTCTATTACTTCACCACGAAGTAACAATTTACTTTGTTACTTCGTGAGAAAGTAATAGTTGGTCAAATGGGCCAACGGGCATCGTACGAACCAAAAAGCACTCGATTACTGTTAATAAGCTTAGATTATCCTTGGTAAGGTTAAGACTTGTGATAAAGAATATGAAGTTCCATACAACAAGTCATGGCCAAAAAAACAAAGTATGGAGACTTTAAACACTCTAGAATGATCTTTCCTTCAACGATTTGATCAAACGTAACTCACTTAGTCTATTACTTCACCACGAAGTAACAGTATCATGTTACTTCGTGAGAAAGTAATATTTGGTCAAATGGGCCAACATGTATCGTACGAACCAAAACGCACTCGATTAGTGTTAATAAGCTTAGATTATCCTTGGGAAGGTTAAAACTTGTGATCAAGAATATAAAGTTCCATACAACGAGTCGTGGCCAAAAAAACTAAGTATGGAGACTTTAAACACTCTAGAATGATCTTTCCTTCAACGATTTGATCAAACGTAACTTGTTTAGTCTATTACTTCACCACGAAGTAACAATTTACTTTATTACTTCGTGAGAAAGTTATAGTTGGTCAAATGGGCCAACGGGCATCGTACGAACCAAAACGCACTCGATTAGTGTTAATAAGCTTAGATTATCCTTGGAAAGGTTAAGACTTGTGATAAAGAATATGAAGTTCCGTACAACAAGTCGTGGCCAAAAAAACTAACTATGGAGACTTTAAACACTCTAGAATGATCTTTCGTTCAACGATTTGATCAAACGTAACTCGCTTAGTCTATTACTTCACCACGAAGTAGCAATTTACTTTGTTACTTCGTGAGAAAGTTATAGTTGGTCAAATGGGCCAACGGGCATCGTACGAACCAAAACGCACTCGATTAGTGTTAATAAGCTTAGATTATCCTTGGAAAGGTTAAGACTTGTGATAAAGAATATGAAGTTCCGTACAACAAGTCGTGGCCAAAAAAACTAACTATGGAGACTTTAAACACTCTAGAATGATCTTTCGTTCAACGATTTGATCAAACGTAACTCGCTTAGTCTATTACTTCACCACGAAGTAGCAATTTACTTTGTTACTTCGTGAGAAAGTTATAGTTGGTCAAATGGGCCAACGGGCATCGTACGAACCAAAACGCACTCGATTAGTGTTAATAAGCTTAGATTATCCTTGGGAAGGTTAAGACTTGTGATAAAGAATATGAAGTTCCATACAACAAGTCGTGGCCAAAAAAACTAAGTATGGAGACTTTAAACACTCTAGAATGATCTTTCCTTCAACGATTTGATCAAACGTAACTCGCTTAGTCTATTACTTCACCACGAAGTAACAATTTACTTTGTTACTTCGTGAGAAAGTAATAGTTGGTCAAATGGGCCAACGGGCATCGTACGAACCAAAAAGCACTCGATTACTGTTAATAAGCTTAGATTATCCTTGGTAAGGTTAAGACTTGTGATAAAGAATATGAAGTTCCATACAACAAGTCATGGCCAAAAAAACAAAGTATGGAGACTTTAAACACTCTAGAATGATCTTTCCTTCAACGATTTGATCAAACGTAACTCACTTAGTCTATTACTTCACCACGAAGTAACAGTATCATGTTACTTCGTGAGAAAGTAATATTTGGTCAAATGGGCCAACATGTATCGTACGAACCAAAACGCACTCGATTAGTGTTAATAAGCTTAGATTATCCTTGGGAAGGTTAAGACTTGTGATCAAGAATATAAAGTTCCATACAACGAGTCGTGGCCAAAAAAACTAAGTATGGAGACTTTAAACACTCTAGAATGATCTTTCCTTCAACGATTTGATCAAACGTAACTTGTTTAGTCTATTACTTCACCACGAAGTAACAATTTACTTTATTACTTCGTGAGAAAGTTATAGTTGGTCAAATGGGCCAACGGGCATCGTACGAACCAAAACGCACTCGATTAGTGTTAATAAGCTTAGATTATCCTTGGGAAGGTTAAGACTTGTGATAAAGAATATGAAGTTCCATACAACATGTCGTGGCCAAAAAAACTAAGTATGGAGACTTTAAACACTCTAGAATGATCTTTCCTTCAACGATTTGATCAAACGTAACTCACTTAGTCTATTACTTCACCACGAAGTAACAGTATCATGTTACTTCGTGAGAAAGTAATATTTGGTCAAATGGGCCAACATGTATCGTACGAACCAAAACGCACTCGATTAGTGTTAATAAGCTTAGATTATCCTTGGGAAGGTTAAGACTTGTGATAAAGAATATAAAGTTCCATACAACGAGTCGTGGCCAAAAAAACTAAGTATGGAGACTTTAAACACTCTAGAATGATCTTTCCTTCAACGATTTGATCAAACGTAACTTGTTTAGTCTATTACTTCACCACGAAGTAACAATTTACTTTATTACTTCGTGAGAAAGTTATAGTTGGTCAAATGGGCCAACGGGCATCGTACGAACCAAAACGCACTCGATTAGTGTTAATAAGCTTAGATTATCCTTGGGAAGGTTAAGACTTGTGATAAAGAATATGAAGTTCCATACAACATGTCGTGGCCAAAAAAACTAAGTATGGAGACTTTAAACACTCTAGAATGATCTTTCCTTCAACGATTTGATCAAACGTAACTCGCTTAGTCTATTACTTCACCACGAAGTAACAATTTACTTTGTTACTTCGTGAGAAAGTAATAGTTGGTCAAATGGGCCAACGGGCATCGTACGAACCAAAAAGCACTCGATTACTGTTAATAAGCTTAGATTATCCTTGGTAAGGTTAAGACTTGTGATAAAGAATATGAAGTTCCATACAACAAGTCATGGCCAAAAAAACAAAGTATGGAGACTTTAAACACTCTAGAATGATCTTTCCTTCAACGATTTGATCAAACGTAACTCACTTAGTCTATTACTTCACCACGAAGTAACAGTATCATGTTTCTTCGTGAGAAAGTAATATTTGGTCAAATGGGCCAACATGTATCGTACGAACCAAAACGCACTCGATTAGTGTTAATAAGCTTAGATTATCCTTGGGAAGGTTAAGACTTGTGATCAAGAATATAAAGTTCCATACAACGAGTCGTGGCCAAAAAAACTAAGTATGGAGACTTTAAACACTCTAGAATGATCTTTCCTTCAACGATTTGATCAAACGTAACTTGTTTAGTCTATTACTTCACCACGAAGTAACAATTTACTTTATTACTTCGTGAGAAAGTTATAGTTGGTCAAATGGGCCAACGGGCATCGTACGAACCAAAACGCACTCGATTAGTGTTAATAAGCTTAGATTATCCTTGGAAAGGTTAAGACTTGTGATAAAGAATATGAAGTTCCGTACAACAAGTCGTGGCCAAAAAAACTAACTATGGAGACTTTAAACACTCTAGAATGATCTTTCGTTCAACGATTTGATCAAACGTAACTCGCTTAGTCTATTACTTCACCACGAAGTAGCAATTTACTTTGTTACTTCGTGAGAAAGTTATAGTTGGTCAAATGGGCCAACGGGCATCGTACGAACCAAAACGCACTCGATTAGTGTTAATAAGCTTAGATTATCCTTGGAAAGGTTAAGACTTGTGATAAAGAATATGAAGTTCCGTACAACAAGTCGTGGCCAAAAAAACTAACTATGGAGACTTTAAACACTCTAGAATGATCTTTCGTTCAACGATTTGATCAAACGTAACTCGCTTAGTCTATTACTTCACCACGAAGTAGCAATTTACTTTGTTACTTCGTGAGAAAGTTATAGTTGGTCAAATGGGCCAACGGGCATCGTACGAACCAAAACGCACTCGATTAGTGTTAATAAGCTTAGATTATCCTTGGGAAGGTTAAGACTTGTGATAAAGAATATGAAGTTCCATACAACAAGTCGTGGCCAAAAAAACTAAGTATGGAGACTTTAAACACTCTAGAATGATCTTTCCTTCAACGATTTGATCAAACGTAACTCGCTTAGTCTATTACTTCACCACGAAGTAACAATTTACTTTGTTACTTCGTGAGAAAGTAATAGTTGGTCAAATGGGCCAACGGGCATCGTACGAACCAAAAAGCACTCGATTACTGTTAATAAGCTTAGATTATCCTTGGTAAGGTTAAGACTTGTGATAAAGAATATGAAGTTCCATACAACAAGTCATGGCCAAAAAAACAAAGTATGGAGACTTTAAACACTCTAGAATGATCTTTCCTTCAACGATTTGATCAAACGTAACTCACTTAGTCTATTACTTCACCACGAAGTAACAGTATCATGTTACTTCGTGAGAAAGTAATATTTGGTCAAATGGGCCAACATGTATCGTACGAACCAAAACGCACTCGATTAGTGTTAATAAGCTTAGATTATCCTTGGGAAGGTTAAGACTTGTGATCAAGAATATAAAGTTCCATACAACGAGTCGTGGCCAAAAAAACTAAGTATGGAGACTTTAAACACTCTAGAATGATCTTTCCTTCAACGATTTGATCAAACGTAACTTGTTTAGTCTATTACTTCACCACGAAGTAACAATTTACTTTATTACTTCGTGAGAAAGTTATAGTTGGTCAAATGGGCCAACGGGCATCGTACGAACCAAAACGCACTCGATTAGTGTTAATAAGCTTAGATTATCCTTGGGAAGGTTAAGACTTGTGATAAAGAATATGAAGTTCCATACAACATGTCGTGGCCAAAAAAACTAAGTATGGAGACTTTAAACACTCTAGAATGATCTTTCCTTCAACGATTTGATCAAACGTAACTCGCTTAGTCTATTACTTCACCACGAAGTAACAATTTACTTTGTTACTTCGTGAGAAAGTAATAGTTGGTCAAATGGGCCAACGGGCATCGTACGAACCAAAAAGCACTCGATTACTGTTAATAAGCTTAGATTATCCTTGGTAAGGTTAAGACTTGTGATAAAGAATATGAAGTTCCATACAACAAGTCATGGCCAAAAAAACAAAGTATGGAGACTTTAAACACTCTAGAATGATCTTTCCTTCAACGATTTGATCAAACGTAACTCACTTAGTCTATTACTTCACCACGAAGTAACAGTATCATGTTACTTCGTGAGAAAGTAATATTTGGTCAAATGGGCCAACATGTATCGTACGAACCAAAACGCACTCGATTAGTGTTAATAAGCTTAGATTATCCTTGGGAAGGTTAAGACTTGTGATCAAGAATATAAAGTTCCATACAACGAGTCGTGGCCAAAAAAACTAAGTATGGAGACTTTAAACACTCTAGAATGATCTTTCCTTCAACGATTTGATCAAACGTAACTTGTTTAGTCTATTACTTCACCACGAAGTAACAATTTACTTTATTACTTCGTGAGAAAGTTATAGTTGGTCAAATGGGCCAACGGGCATCGTACGAACCAAAACGCACTCGATTAGTGTTAATAAGCTTAGATTATCCTTGGAAAGGTTAAGACTTGTGATAAAGAATATGAAGTTCCGTACAACAAGTCGTGGCCAAAAAAACTAACTATGGAGACTTTAAACACTCTAGAATGATCTTTCGTTCAACGATTTGATCAAACGTAACTCGCTTAGTCTATTACTTCACCACGAAGTAACAATTTACTTTGTTACTTCGTGAGAAAGTAATAGTTGGTCAAATGGGCCAACGGGCATCGTACGAACCAAAAAGCACTCGATTACTGTTAATAAGCTTAGATTATCCTTGGTAAGGTTAAGACTTGTGATAAAGAATATGAAGTTCCATACAACAAGTCATGGCCAAAAAAACAAAGTATGGAGACTTTAAACACTCTAGAATGATCTTTCCTTTAACGATTTGATCAAACGTAACTCACTTAGTCTATTACTTCACCACGAAGTAACAGTATCATGTTACTTCGTGAGAAAGTAATATTTGGTCAAATGGGCCAACATGTATCGTACGAACCAAAACGCACTCGATTAGTGTTAATAAGGTTAGATTATCCTTGGGAAGGTTAAGACTTGTGATCAAGAATATAAAGTTCCATACAACGAGTCGTGGCCAAAAAAACTAAGTATGGAGACTTTAAACACTCTAGAATGATCTTTCCTTCAACGATTTGATCAAACGTAACTTGTTTAGTCTATTACTTCACCACGAAGTAACAATTTACTTTATTACTTCGTGAGAAAGTTATAGTTGGTCAAATGGGCCAACGGGCATCGTACGAACCAAAACGCACTCGATTAGTGTTAATAAGCTTAGATTATCCTTGGAAAGGTTAAGACTTGTGATAAAGAATATGAAGAAGAAAGAAGGTTTATAAAAAGTAAAAACTGCGGGGTACTACATCGGGAGTCGAGCGTTGTACCCAATCGCTCGTTCCAAGCAAAAAGGGGGTTTATAAGAACACCCCCAAAAGATGAGCCAAAAGGCAAAGCTCGAGATATCCAACCTAACAAGCGCCTTCCCACTAGAGCAATGACCGCCCGTGAGAGTATAGTATCTAGAAGTCACACCCAAAGTCAAAGTGTGCAATCCAAATACCTTCTCCCACATAGGGAGGCCAAGGCCTTTGTGAGAAGGGCGCACTTCCTCGAAGATGTGTACACCGCCCGTGAGAGTAAGATACTTAGAAGTCGTTCCCGATGAGGGCTTACGTAAGCATCCTCTCCCACATAGGGAGGCGTATACATTTCGAGCGAAGCCAAAGTGATCGTAACTATTACAAAAAAGAGCGTACCACAAAGTCGGGTACCTCGAAAAATAACCTAATCTATAATAGAAAGGGAGTACAACAAATAATGACAACAAAATCTATCAAGAGGAAACAACCACTCCAAAAATCTAGCTTCAAGCTTCATGACCTCGGCTTAGGATGTCGAAACGTGGGCCAACACATCTTGTCTTTCTCAATGAGGACCCGGACCTTGTGGCTAGCCAAAGTGCACGGTTGACGACCGTTGATGCGAAGAATACAAGCTTCATTAGCAAGTTGATCCGCCACTTGGTTGCCCTCCCTATATGTATGATGCATGGTCCCATTGACAAGGACCAATAGGGTGCGAATCTCTTCAAGTTGCCGAATGATCTTCCATGGGCCACCTCTCTTCGCATTCACAATGGGTAAGGTGATAAGGGCATCCGTTTCAATATCCACGTCTCGCACTCCAAGAGAATGGCAATATTGGAGACCTTGGTGAATGGCCAAGAGCTCCGCTTCGACATTCGTCATAGGCTCCAAGGCCATGTGATAAGTCCAAGCACAATTCCCAAAGTGATCACGAAGAATGCCACCACCGCCGGCCATCCCGGGGTTCCCTTTAGAACTACCATCCGTGTTGAGCTTCCATCGCCCTACCCCCGGCTTCTTCCACACAACCTCAATGGGAGGTTTTAGACGGACTCTTGCAAGTTTAATACCCCACACATCCACCACGTATTTGGAGCCTCGCCATAGAATCTCCTCACACGGATTGATGGTGAAAAGATCAATCACATGGCGGACAACCCTATGAATAATGATTTTGGCATTCATCGGTACTCCATTGTGTCTAGCCGCATTTCTTGCCGTCCAAATGTACCATAACACCAAGATAGGAACAATAATACGAATGTGACCGGGAGGGGTATGACGCCTCGCCTTAATCCAATACGCAATTAAATTGTTCCAAGAAATAAATACGGGTTGCTTGATATGGAAAGTGCGGAAAAAATAAGACCATACCTCTTGGGCAAGCGGGCTAGACCAAAAGACATGGTCCGTAGTCTCAACATCCCGACAACAATTGCATTGTGAGATAATCTCCATCTCCAAGCGTTTAGCGATCTTTTGATCCGTAGGTAAAAGATTTTGCACGTATCGCCACGCAAAGAAGGAGATATTCGGAAGGAGTAGACGATGCCAAAGGAACCTATAGATGCCGGATGGTGTATAGGGGTCACAAATGGAGCGGCGAGCGGACTTAGTAGAAAAAGTCCCATTAGGATCAAGCTTCCAAAGAGGAGTATCTTTTCCTTCTTGACAAATGGGGACCTCCACCACCCGAGCCACGTCATCATCATCCAATACCTCCTCAAGTTTAACAATGTCCCATTCCCCGTTGACCCAAAAGTCACTAATGCGCGTGCGGGAATTAATTTGCACTCCATCTCGGGGTCTAAGAAGGCCATCTTTCAACCATTGATCCACCCAAAAGAGGGAGGAACCATCCTTGATGTACCAAAACATATGTTGTTGGGCTTTGGGAGCCGCTTTGGTCAATCTTCTCCATCCTCGAAAGTCCCAAGATTTGCTACTAAAGATAGGGTCTCGCGTAGCGTACCTAGACATCATGTACTTGGCCCATAAGGAGTCTTGCAACCGAAACCTCCACCAAAGTTTAAGACCAAAGGCTTCCACCAAGCAATGAAGAGAGGAAATATTAAGTCCACCCATGGCAAACGGTTTGCAACTTCTTTCCCAACTTCTCCAATGAATCTTCCTTCTTTCCTCATTCGAGCCCCAAAGAAACCGAGCAAAAATCTTCTCAAGATGTTCGAGGACGCAAGCCGGAGGCACCATGATTTGACAAAGATAGATCGGAATGGAGCAAAGGATACTTTTGATGAGAGTGAGCCGACCACCAAAATTAAGAAATTTCAATTCCCAACCACTTATAAGGCCGCGGATTTGGTCAATCCACATATCAAAGTAGGCTTGTTGCATTCTTCCACGAATAATAGGGGCGCCAAGGTAAGTAATGGGGAACTCACCTCTCTCAAAACCCGTGAGGCCGTGGATAGCATGGACATGTGCACCATTGATCCGAGGGGATGTGATGAAGCAACTTTTGGATGCATTGATATGCTGACCCGAAACCCTTTCATAAAGATGTAAGAAGTCCATGAGCTTGGCCATGTTGTCCAAAGATCCCTTCACAAAAATAATGCAATCGTCCGCATAAGCCAAATGGGACACATCCATAACGCCCCCATTGTTGAGATAAAGATCCGGATTGCGCTCATAAAGTTGGTTAAGACCTCTAGAAAGGAATTCGGCGGCAATAATGAAAAGAGCGGGAGATATGGGGTCACCTTGACGCACTCCATGCTTAGACTCAAAGAAGCCGTGGCAAGCACCATTGACAAGCACGGAGAAGAAGCATTTCTCCACGCAATTCTTAATGAGATCAATCCACTCCCGAGAGAAACCGAACTTAGTAAGGCATTGGTATAAGAACCTCCAACTCAATCTATCATAAGCTTTCTCCATATCAAGTTTCACCACAAGGTTGTGCGCATCTCTTTTTGCATTGAGATTAGAGGCCAATTCTTGTGCAAGAAGGATATTGTCCCCAATAAGGCGACCTTTGACAAAACCACTTTGATTAAGAGAAATAATATTGGGTAAGAGGGAGGCTAACCGGTCATTGAGGAGTTTCGAAATGATCTTGTAACTCACGTTACAAAGACTAATCGGCCTATAGTCTTTCCATTCTTTGGGATCTTTCTTCTTCGGGATAAGAACAATGTTGGTGGCCTTGAAGATGCGAGGAAAGGTGGTGCCATGAAAGAAATCCAAAACTGCCTCAAGAATATCCTCTTTAATAATATCCCAACAAGATTGATAGAAGTGGGCATTGAAACCATCCGGGCCCGCCACACTATCCGAGCTAAGATCAAAGACAACCTCTTTAACCTCTTCAAGATTCGGGGGCCGACAAAGCCAAGTGTTGTCACTCTCGGAAATAAGGCTAGGAATGAAATCAAGATTGTGGCCTTCATTAGTATCAATATTAGAAGTAAGGAGATTTTTATAGTACCTCTCGGCCGAATTGCCAATCTCATCGGGGTTGTCCACCAAAAGACCATTCTCGTGGATGCGAAAGATCTTGGCCTTTACTTGTTTCTTCTTGGCCATAGCTTGAAAGAGCCTAGTGTTGCGCTCCCCTTCAATGGCCCATTTGCATTTCGCCCGTTGTTTCCAATATTCCGATTCCATAATGCGAGTGAGAACAAAATCGGCATAGCACTTATTCACCAAGGAACGGGAAGTAGGAGTGGGATCATGGTCATGGATAATCTCGGCTTGCTTGAGAGCATCCTCCTTGTCCTTAATATTTTGAAAGATATTGCCGAAGGTGTTCCTATTCCAACCTTTGAGCTCCTTTCTCAACCGAATAAGTTTATCCCCAAGTTTGAGTAACCCCGAACAAGTAGTAGGTTGGCTCCAACACTCCTTAACTTTCCCATGGAAGTCCTTATGCTTGATCCACATGTTTTGAAACCGAAAAGCCCTCGGCTTACGAGTGAGGATCCGCTCGAAATGGATAAAGAGTGGGTTATGGTCCGAATGAAGTCTAGCCTCGTGGACGATCCGAGTGTTACCAAAAGACGAGCTCCAATCGAAGTTGATGAGAGCACGATCAATCCGAGTACGAGTCCCATTGCTAGCCCAAGTGAAGGGGTTGCCTTCATATCCGGCGTCTTGAAGACCACAATCATCAATACAATCATGGAAGTCATCCATCTCCCCAATACTAGGCGGATTGATACCCCTTTTTTCCTCTTCCTTAAGAACAACATTGAAGTCTCCCACAACTAACCACGGCTTTTGATCATCACTTCTTCGAAGACCATCCCAAAGGGGATGTCGAAGAGCCCGAGTTTTAGCGGCATAAACAAAGGTGCATAATAAAGGATGAGGGAGGATATGAGAAGAAATGACACAATGAACAAATTGGTCATGATCCTCTAGAACCTCAATATGCATATCACTATCACCAAAGACCCAAATCTTGTTGTTGATATTAGAGAAAGCCGAGTCGTAATGGAACTTTTTCCGGAATTTATGCGCATCAAATCTAGCTTTAGGTTCAAGAAGAACAAGAACCTTAGGCTTATTACGAAGGACCAAGTTCGCAACATTATCACCATTATTACGTTTACCAACTCCCCGTACGTTCCAACAAACAAATAACATCAAAAAGATGGGGGGTGAGACGTACCTTCACGAGCAAGCAAGGCCCGTTTGGCTTTCAATTTTTCCTTCTTTCTTTGGCTTTTGCTTTTCGAAGAAGGGGAACAAGTGTCAACTCTTTTGGTGTTAGAGTTTTCCATGTCCGACTCCTCCACTATAGAATCATTATTCCCGTCCTCCTTGTTGTTGCTCCAAAGTGGAGGGATAGAAGCAATAGGGGAAGAGGGGTTATCAATTAAGAAGTAGGCATCGTGGGATAGCCTTGGTGACGTGATCCTAGATTTTTTACGGATGTTGGAATCCGAGAGTCTAGCACCGTCATCGTTATCATCCCTAAGTATCCTATCCTCGGCATCCTTCTCGCAAGCTTTCCTTTCCACTTCATCATTGCTCAAAGTAGTGTCGTCAACCTTTTTAGTAAGCTCCTTATGATCTTGCGTTTCCTCTTTGCTCTCCATGATGACTTTTAAAGTGTTATCCCTCAAATCTTTGCTAACATCATTCTTTCGACTCTTCTCCTTCCACACAAGGGAAGAAGAAACTTGTTGCTTCGGTCCATGGTTGTCATCCACTTTATCACCCTCTTCTTTAGCTTTTTCCATGTCGCACTCCTCAAGCCTATGTCCTACTCTTTGACACTTACGACAATAGTTAGGAAGGTTTTCATAGACCACCTTTTGCTTGACGATGTTCACTTTTCCGTGCACATCCTCCACTCCCCATTCTATAACTTCCTTAAGTGGTTCAAGGAGATTCACTTCAACACATATCCGAGGGTAGTCGGGACGAGACATGGTTGCCGCTCCTTCATCAAGACGTAATGGTCTTCCAAGGTAATTACCAATATTCATAAGTGCACTTCTTTCACAAAAGCGCATATTCAAGTTTGGGAGGCCAATCCAAACGGGAGCAATAGGAGGCTCAAGCTCGGGATCAAAGTCCGGCGTCCATTTGTAGATGGATCCATTTAGGTCGAGGAACCGAAGATTCTTTTTCAACCATAGCCGGGTGTAGTCCTCTTCCATAGTCAATTTGAGCATCACATGTCGCGGACCTATAGGTCCAAGAGTGTACGCGCCCTTGAGCTTAAGCTTGGCCATTTTGTTATGAATGTAGGTGTAGCTCGGCTTGAGAAGATTGAAGCGAAGAATAAGGACAAGTTTGAGCCTTTCATCAAGAGCTTTCACCTCCTCTTTTTTGAAGACAAGCATGTGTCTACCGTTAACAACTCGAGGTTCCATAGTCTTAAGGGTTGGATCGTCTACAAGAGATCGATTGATATCATAGAGTCTTGTTGGAGCGGCCGCTTGAGCATAAGAAGCTCGTCGGATCGGGGGACGCACTTGAAAAGGACGAGGGTTGTCCGGCGCCAAATTCACCTTCTTATCAAAAGTAGGTGGCGCAAAAGAGGATGGCTTCACAGCTTTAGCAAAGTTGTTGGATAGTGGCGGGAAGTGTCCGGTCCCAATTTTTTGGGCGGGGCCACCCAAAGGGCGAGATTCTTCAACACTATTAGGGTCCAAGATAGCGGTTGACTTTTCCAAATTCGGAGTTGACCGAGTCAAAGGGTCCACAATGGTCTTGCATAAGTTAGAGTTGACTTTGTCATCCTTTTCGAGCAAAATGAGGTTCGAGTTCAAAAGTGCTACTTTATCATGTCCAAAGGAACCGCTTAAAAATAAGTTCGTCTCGGCGGTTGGAGCGATGATATTTGAGGGTCGGTCAACATTTTCTTGAGGAAGGCTGACAGTTGACTTTTCGTTTGACTCAGTTGACTTTTCGGAAGTCAATGGAAGTGATGTGGCAGTAGGTCCCACGTTTTCCATTAAAATATTGGGGTTGACAAAAGGAAGGTCAACACTCTTGCATGTTGAGGTGTCCAAATGGGGTGAAGACATGTGTAAGGTATGGTCCACATCCATGGTGGGGGACAAAGGGACAAGACAAGAGCACTCTTGTCCCCTTAATGCTCTTACACATCCACCACCACACAAGGCTCAAGGTAGTGGAGTGTGGTGTGTTCTTGTCACCACTACCAACCCCAAAACCCTAGTTGACCGCCGCCACCACCAAGTTGACCGGAGGGAGGTGGCGCACGGCGGTGCACCGGAGCCGTGCCGGAAAGTCGCCGGAAAATGGTCGGAAATAGCGCACCACCGTCGGAAAAACCTCTAGAGCACGGATCCGAGCGCCAAAAACACCCCTAACACCCAAATCCGACGGAAATCGCCACCAAATCCACCAAAAATGACGCAAATCAAGAAAAACACCACCACAAAGAGCAAAAGAGGAGCGCAAGAACGGTAACCACCTAAACACCAAGAAAACCGAAACCCAAACACACCAAACACAAGAAGACCAAAAGATAAACAAAAAAAGAGATGAAGAACACCACACAAAAACGTGTGAATCGTGATTCTCCTTAAATCCTAGCAAAAGAAGGTCCAAGAACCAACTCGGGATTCAAGTACGCACCACAATCCAAGAACGTTAACCGAATTCAAAACTCAAATCACAAGACCATAGCATATGGCGTGAACACCATGATGAGGAACATGCGATTTGAATTCCAAATAGGGGCGTGATGTTGGAAGGCAAGAGGGGGAGAGAGACGAACTATAAAAACAACAATCGAAGCCAAAAGCGAAAATCTTAAAGGAATCCGCCATGGCCAAACGAAGAACACGAGCAAGACAACAACGAATTCATTCCTCCTATTTGGACCAACCGTTCGTTAGGGATGTCTCCAACAACTTCGTGAGGAGGTTGTTGTGCCCCAACGATACCGGTGCCGTAGGGAGGAGGAACGAAGATGAAGAAAGCTTCACTAACAACAATGGCGGAACGAGAAAATGCTTCAAAACCCCTCGAAGTCACCACTTGGAACGATCCTCTTGCAATAACGAAGATGATGGCATGATTTTCGAGAAGAAAAACCACTCACCGCCGTCGTGGAAGTCCGGGGAAGGGCCGGCCGTGTGTGAACAAGGAGGAGAGAGAAGAGAGCTATGTGATAAAGAATATGAAGTTCCGTACAACAAGTCGTGGCCAAAAAAACTAACTATGGAGACTTTAAACACTCTAGAATGATCTTTCGTTCAACGATTTGATCAAACGTAACTCGCTTAGTCTATTACTTCACCACGAAGTAGCAATTTACTTTGTTACTTCGTGAGAAAGTTATAGTTGGTCAAATGGGCCAACGGGCATCGTACGAACCAAAACGCACTCGATTAGTGTTAATAAGCTTAGATTATCCTTGGAAAGGTTAAGACTTGTGATAAAGAATATGAAGTTCCGTACAACAAGTCGTGGCCAAAAAAACTAACTATGGAGACTTTAAACACTCTAGAATGATCTTTCGTTCAACGATTTGATCAAACGTAACTCGCTTAGTCTATTACTTCACCACGAAGTAGCAATTTACTTTGTTACTTCGTGAGAAAGTTATAGTTGGTCAAATGGGCCAACGGGCATCGTACGAACCAAAACGCACTCGATTAGTGTTAATAAGCTTAGATTATCCTTGGGAAGGTTAAGACTTGTGATAAAGAATATGAAGTTCCATACAACAAGTCGTGGCCAAAAAAACTAAGTATGGAGACTTTAAACACTCTAGAATGATCTTTCCTTCAACGATTTGATCAAACGTAACTCGCTTAGTCTATTACTTCACCACGAAGTAACAATTTACTTTGTTACTTCGTGAGAAAGTAATAGTTGGTCAAATGGGCCAACGGGCATCGTACGAACCAAAAAGCACTCGATTACTGTTAATAAGCTTAGATTATCCTTGGTAAGGTTAAGACTTGTGATAAAGAATATGAAGTTCCATACAACAAGTCATGGCCAAAAAAACAAAGTATGGAGACTTTAAACACTCTAGAATGATCTTTCCTTCAACGATTTGATCAAACGTAACTCACTTAGTCTATTACTTCACCACGAAGTAACAGTATCATGTTACTTCGTGAGAAAGTAATATTTGGTCAAATGGGCCAACATGTATCGTACGAACCAAAACGCACTCGATTAGTGTTAATAAGCTTAGATTATCCTTGGGAAGGTTAAGACTTGTGATCAAGAATATAAAGTTCCATACAACGAGTCGTGGCCAAAAAAACTAAGTATGGAGACTTTAAATACTCTAGAATGATCTTTCCTTCAACGATTTGATCAAACGTAACTTGTTTAGTCTATTACTTCACCACGAAGTAACAATTTACTTTATTACTTCGTGAGAAAGTTATAGTTGGTCAAATGGGCCAACGGGCATCGTACGAACCAAAACGCACTCGATTAGTGTTAATAAGCTTAGATTATCCTTGGGAATGTTAAGACTTGTGATAAAGAATATGAAGTTCCATACAACATGTCGTGGCCAAAAAAACTAAGTATGGAGACTTTAAACACTCTAGAATGATCTTTCCTTCAACGATTTGATCAAACGTAACTCGCTTAGTCTATTACTTCACCACGAAGTAACAATTTACTTTGTTACTTCGTGAGAAAGTAATAGTTGGTCAAATGGGCCAACGGGCATCGTACGAACCAAAAAGCACTCGATTACTGTTAATAAGCTTAGATTATCCTTGGTAAGGTTAAGACTTGTGATAAAGAATATGAAGTTCCATACAACAAGTCATGGCCAAAAAAACAAAGTATGGAGACTTTAAACACTCTAGAATGATCTTTCCTTCAACGATTTGATCAAACGTAACTCACTTAGTCTATTACTTCACCACGAAGTAACAGTATCATGTTACTTCGTGAGAAAGTAATATTTGGTCAAATGGGCCAACATGTATCGTACGAACCAAAACGCACTCGATTAGTGTTAATAAGCTTAGATTATCCTTGGGAAGGTTAAGACTTGTGATCAAGAATATAAAGTTCCATACAACGAGTCGTGGCCAAAAAAACTAAGTATGGAGACTTTAAACACTCTAGAATGATCTTTCCTTCAACGATTTGATCAAACGTAACTTGTTTAGTCTATTACTTCACCACGAAGTAACAATTTACTTTATTACTTCATGAGAAAGTTATAGTTGGTCAAATGGGCCAACGGGCATCGTACGAACCAAAACGCACTCGATTAGTGTTAATAAGCTTAGATTATCCTTGGAAAGGTTAAGACTTGTGATAAAGAATATGAAGTTCCGTACAACAAGTCGTGGCCAAAAAAACTAACTATGGAGACTTTAAACACTCTAGAATGATCTTTCGTTCAACGATTTGATCAAACGTAACTCGCTTAGTCTATTACTTCACCACGAAGTAACAATTTACTTTGTTACTTCGTGAGAAAGTAATAGTTGGTCAAATGGGCCAACGGGCATCGTACGAACCAAAAAGCACTCGATTACTGTTAATAAGCTTAGATTATCCTTGGTAAGGTTAAGACTTGTGATAAAGAATATGAAGTTCCATACAACAAGTCATGGCCAAAAAAACAAAGTATGGAGACTTTAAACACTCTAGAATGATCTTTCCTTCAACGATTTGATCAAACGTAACTCACTTAGTCTATTACTTCACCACGAAGTAACAGTATCATGTTACTTCGTGAGAAAGTAATATTTGGTCAAATGGGCCAACATGTATCGTACGAACCAAAACGCACTCGATTAGTGTTAATAAGCTTAGATTATCCTTGGGAAGGTTAAGACTTGTGATCAAGAATATAAAGTTCCATACAACGAGTCGTGGCCAAAAAAACTAAGTATGGAGACTTTAAACACTCTAGAATGATCTTTCCTTCAACGATTTGATCAAACGTAACTTGTTTAGTCTATTACTTCACCACGAAGTAACAATTTACTTTATTACTTCGTGAGAAAGTTATAGTTGGTCAAATGGGCCAACGGGCATCGTACGAACCAAAACGCACTCGATTAGTGTTAATAAGCTTAGATTATCCTTGGAAAGGTTAAGACTTGTGATAAAGAATATGAAGTTCCGTACAACAAGTCGTGGCCAAAAAAACTAACTATGGAGACTTTAAACACTCTAGAATGATCTTTCCTTCAACGATTTGATCAAACGTAACTTGTTTAGTCTATTACTTCACCACGAAGTAACAATTTACTTTATTACTTCGTGAGAAAGTTATAGTTGGTCAAATGGGCCAACGGGCATCGTACGAACCAAAACGCACTCGATTAGTGTTAATAAGCTTAGATTATCCTTGGAAAGATTAAGACTTGTGATAAAGAATATGAAGTTCCGTACAACAAGTCGTGGCCAAAAAAACTAACTATGGAGACTTTAAACACTCTAGAATGATCTTTCGTTCAACGATTTGATCAAACGTAACTCGCTTAGTCTATTACTTCACCACGAAGTAGCAATTTACTTTGTTACTTCGTGAGAAAGTTATAGTTGGTCAAATGGGCCAACGGGCATCGTACGAACCAAAACGCACTCGATTAGTGTTAATAAGCTTAGATTATCCTTGGAAAGGTTAAGACTTGTGATAAAGAATATGAAGTTCCGTACAACAAGTCGTGGCCAAAAAAACTAACTATGGAGACTTTAAACACTCTAGAATGATCTTTCGTTCAACGATTTGATCAAACGTAACTCGCTTAGTCTATTACTTCACCACGAAGTAGCAATTTACTTTGTTACTTCGTGAGAAAGTTATAGTTGGTCAAATGGGCCAACGGGCATCGTACGAACCAAAACGCACTCGATTAGTGTTAATAAGCTTAGATTATCCTTGGGAAGGTTAAGACTTGTGATAAAGAATATGAAGTTCCATACAACAAGTCGTGGCCAAAAAAACTAAGTATGGAGACTTTAAACACTCTAGAATGATCTTTCCTTCAACGATTTGATCAAACGTAACTCGCTTAGTCTATTACTTCACCACGAAGTAACAATTTACTTTGTTACTTCGTGAGAAAGTAATAGTTGGTCAAATGGGCCAACGGGCATCGTACGAACCAAAAAGCACTCGATTACTGTTAATAAGCTTAGATTATCCTTGGTAAGGTTAAGACTTGTGATAAAGAATATGAAGTTCCATACAATAAGTCATGGCCAAAAAAACAAAGTATGGAGACTTTAAACACTCTAGAATGATCTTTCCTTCAACGATTTGATCAAACGTAACTCACTTAGTCTATTACTTCACCACGAAGTAACAGTATCATGTTACTTCGTGAGAAAGTAATATTTGGTCAAATGGGCCAACATGTATCGTACGAACCAAAACGCACTCGATTAGTGTTAATAAGCTTAGATTATCCTTGGGAAGGTTAAGACTTGTGATCAAGAATATAAAGTTCCATACAACGAGTCGTGGCCAAAAAAACTAAGTATGGAGACTTTAAACACTCTAGAATGATCTTTCCTTCAACGATTTGATCAAACGTAACTTGTTTAGTCTATTACTTCACCACGAAGTAACAATTTACTTTATTACTTCGTGAGAAAGTTATAGTTGGTCAAATGGGCCAACGGGCATCGTACGAACCAAAACGCACTCGATTAGTGTTAATAAGCTTAGATTATCCTTGGGAAGGTTAAGACTTGTGATAAAGAATATGAAGTTCCATACAACATGTCGTGGCCAAAAAAACTAAGTATGGAGACTTTAAACACTCTAGAATGATCTTTCCTTCAACGATTTGATCAAACGTAACTCGCTTAGTCTATTACTTCACCACGAAGTAACAATTTACTTTGTTACTTCGTGAGAAAGTAATAGTTGGTCAAATGGGCCAACGGGCATCGTACGAACCAAAAAGCACTCGATTACTGTTAATAAGCTTAGATTATCCTTGGTAAGGTTAAGACTTGTGATAAAGAATATGAAGTTCCATACAACAAGTCATGGCCAAAAAAACAAAGTATGGAGACTTTAAACACTCTAGAATGATCTTTCCTTCAACGATTTGATCAAACGTAACTCACTTAGTCTATTACTTCACCACGAAGTAACAGTATCATGTTACTTCGTGAGAAAGTAATATTTGGTCAAATGGGCCAACATGTATCGTACGAACCAAAACGCACTCGATTAGTGTTAATAAGCTTAGATTATCCTTGGGAAGGTTAAGACTTGTGATCAAGAATATAAAGTTCCATACAACGAGTCGTGGCCAAAAAAACTAAGTATGGAGACTTTAAACACTCTAGAATGATCTTTCCTTCAACGATTTGATCAAACGTAACTTGTTTAGTCTATTACTTCACCACGAAGTAACAATTTACTTTATTACTTCGTGAGAAAGTTATAGTTGGTCAAATGGGCCAACGGGCATCGTACGAACCAAAACGCACTCGATTAGTGTTAATAAGCTTAGATTATCCTTGGAAAGGTTAAGACTTGTGATAAAGAATATGAAGTTCCGTACAACAAGTCGTGGCCAAAAAAACTAACTATGGAGACTTTAAACACTCTAGAATGATCTTTCGTTCAACGATTTGATCAAACGTAACTCGCTTAGTCTATTACTTCACCACGAAGTAGCAATTTACTTTGTTACTTCGTGAGAAAGTTATAGTTGGTCAAATGGGCCAACGGGCATCGTACGAACCAAAACGCACTCGATTAGTGTTAATAAGCTTAGATTATCCTTGGAAAGGTTAAGACTTGTGATAAAGAATATGAAGTTCCGTACAACAAGTCGTGGCCAAAAAAACTAACTATGGAGACTTTAAACACTCTAGAATGATCTTTCGTTCAACGATTTGATCAAACGTAACTCGCTTAGTCTATTACTTCACCACGAAGTAGCAATTTACTTTGTTACTTCGTGAGAAAGTTATAGTTGGTCAAATGGGCCAACGGGCATCGTACGAACCAAAACGCACTCGATTAGTGTTAATAAGCTTAGATTATCCTTGGGAAGGTTAAGACTTGTGATAAAGAATATGAAGTTCCATACAACAAGTCGTGGCCAAAAAAACTAAGTATGGAGACTTTAAACACTCTAGAATGATCTTTCCTTCAACGATTTGATCAAACGTAACTCGCTTAGTCTATTACTTCACCACGAAGTAACAATTTACTTTGTTACTTCGTGAGAAAGTAATAGTTGGTCAAATGGGCCAACGGGCATCGTACGAACCAAAAAGCACTCGATTACTGTTAATAAGCTTAGATTATCCTTGGTAAGGTTAAGACTTGTGATAAAGAATATGAAGTTCCATACAACAAGTCATGGCCAAAAAAACAAAGTATGGAGACTTTAAACACTCTAGAATGATCTTTCCTTCAACGATTTGATCAAACGTAACTCACTTAGTCTATTACTTCACCACGAAGTAACAGTATCATGTTACTTCGTGAGAAAGTAATATTTGGTCAAATGGGCCAACATGTATCGTACGAACCAAAACGCACTCGATTAGTGTTAATAAGCTTAGATTATCCTTGGGAAGGTTAAGACTTGTGATCAAGAATATAAAGTTCCATACAACGAGTCGTGGCCAAAAAAACTAAGTATGGAGACTTTAAACACTCTAGAATGATCTTTCCTTCAACGATTTGATCAAACGTAACTTGTTTAGTCTATTACTTCACCACGAAGTAACAATTTACTTTATTACTTCGTGAGAAAGTTATAGTTGGTCAAATGGGCCAACGGGCATCGTACGAACCAAAACGCACTCGATTAGTGTTAATAAGCTTAGATTATCCTTGGAAAGGTTAAGACTTGTGATAAAGAATATGAAGTTCCGTACAACAAGTCGTGGCCAAAAAAACTAACTATGGAGACTTTAAACACTCTAGAATGATCTTTCGTTCAACGATTTGATCAAACGTAACTCGCTTAGTCTATTACTTCACCACGAAGTAGCAATTTACTTTGTTACTTCGTGAGAAAGTTATAGTTGGTCAAATGGGCCAACGGGCATCGTACGAACCAAAACGCACTCGATTAGTGTTAATAAGCTTAGATTATCCTTGGAAAGGTTAAGACTTGTGATAAAGAATATGAAGTTCCGTACAACAAGTCGTGGCCAAAAAAACTAACTATGGAGACTTTAAACACTCTAGAATGATCTTTCGTTCAACGATTTGATCAAACGTAACTCGCTTAGTCTATTACTTCACCACGAAGTAGCAATTTACTTTGTTACTTCGTGAGAAAGTTATAGTTGGTCAAATGGGCCAACGGGCATCGTACGAACCAAAACGCACTCGATTAGTGTTAATAAGCTTAGATTATCCTTGGGAAGGTTAAGACTTGTGATAAAGAATATGAAGTTCCATACAACAAGTCGTGGCCAAAAAAACTAAGTATGGAGACTTTAAACACTCTAGAATGATCTTTCCTTCAACGATTTGATCAAACGTAACTCGCTTAGTCTATTACTTCACCACGAAGTAACAATTTACTTTGTTACTTCGTGAGAAAGTAATAGTTGGTCAAATGGGCCAACGGGCATCGTACGAACCAAAAAGCACTCGATTACTGTTAATAAGCTTAGATTATCCTTGGTAAGGTTAAGACTTGTGATAAAGAATATGAAGTTCCATACAACAAGTCATGGCCAAAAAAACAAAGTATGGAGACTTTAAACACTCTAGAATGATCTTTCCTTCAACGATTTGATCAAACGTAACTCACTTAGTCTATTACTTCACCACGAAGTAACAGTATCATGTTACTTCGTGAGAAAGTAATATTTGGTCAAATGGGCCAACATGTATCGTACGAACCAAAACGCACTCGATTAGTGTTAATAAGCTTAGATTATCCTTGGGAAGGTTAAGACTTGTGATCAAGAATATAAAGTTCCATACAACGAGTCGTGGCCAAAAAAACTAAGTATGGAGACTTTAAACACTCTAGAATGATCTTTCCTTCAACGATTTGATCAAACGTAACTTGTTCAGTCTATTACTTCACCACGAAGTAACAATTTACTTTATTACTTCGTGAGAAAGTTATAGTTGGTCAAATGGGCCAACGGGCATCGTACGAACCAAAACGCACTCGATTAGTGTTAATAAGCTTAGATTATCCTTGGGAAGGTTAAGACTTGTGATAAAGAATATGAAGTTCCATACAACATGTCGTGGCCAAAAAAACTAAGTATGGAGACTTTAAACACTCTAGAATGATCTTTCCTTCAACGATTTGATCAAACGTAACTCGCTTAGTCTATTACTTCACCACGAAGTAACAATTTACTTTGTTACTTCGTGAGAAAGTAATAGTTGGTCAAATGGGCCAACGGGCATCGTACGAACCAAAAAGCACTCGATTACTGTTAATAAGCTTAGATTATCCTTGGTAAGGTTAAGACTTGTGATAAAGAATATGAAGTTCCATACAACAAGTCATGGCCAAAAAAACAAAGTATGGAGACTTTAAACACTCTAGAATGATCTTTCCTTCAACGATTTGATCAAACGTAACTCACTTAGTCTATTACTTCACCACGAAGTAACAATATCATGTTACTTCGTGAGAAAGTAATATTTGGTCAAATGGGCCAACATGTATCGTACGAACCAAAACGCACTCGATTAGTGTTAATAAGCTTAGATTATCCTTGGGAAGGTTAAGACTTGTGATCAAGAATATAAAGTTCCATACAACGAGTCGTGGCCAAAAAAACTAAGTATGGAGACTTTAAACACTCTAGAATGATCTTTCCTTCAACGATTTGATCAAACGTAACTTGTTTAGTCTATTACTTCACCACGAAGTAACAATTTACTTTATTACTTCGTGAGAAAGTTATAGTTGGTCAAATGGGCCAACGGGCATCGTACGAACCAAAACGCACTCGATTAGTGTTAATAAGCTTAGATTATCCTTGGAAAGGTTAAGACTTGTGATAAAGAATATGAAGTTCCGTACAACAAGTCGTGGCCAAAAAAACTAACTATGGAGACTTTAAACACTCTAGAATGATCTTTCGTTCAACGATTTGATCAAACGTAACTCGCTTAGTCTATTACTTCACCACGAAGTAGCAATTTACTTTGTTACTTCGTGAGAAAGTTATAGTTGGTCAAATGGGCCAACGGGCATCGTACGAACCAAAACGCACTCGATTAGTGTTAATAAGCTTAGATTATCCTTGGAAAGGTTAAGACTTGTGATAAAGAATATGAAGTTCCGTACAACAAGTCGTGGCCAAAAAAACTAACTATGGAGACTTTAAACACTCTAGAATGATCTTTCGTTCAACGATTTGATCAAACGTAACTCGCTTAGTCTATTACTTCACCACGAAGTAGCAATTTACTTTGTTACTTCGTGAGAAAGTTATAGTTGGTCAAATGGGCCAACGGGCATCGTACGAACCAAAACGCACTCGATTAGTGTTAATAAGCTTAGATTATCCTTGGGAAGGTTAAGACTTGTGATAAAGAATATGAAGTTCCATACAACAAGTCGTGGCCAAAAAAACTAAGTATGGAGACTTTAAACACTCTAGAATGATCTTTCCTTCAACGATTTGATCAAACGTAACTCGCTTAGTCTATTACTTCACCACGAAGTAACAATTTACTTTGTTACTTCGTGAGAAAGTAATAGTTGGTCAAATGGGCCAACGGGCATCGTACGAACCAAAAAGCACTCGATTACTGTTAATAAGCTTAGATTATCCTTGGTAAGGTTAAGACTTGTGATAAAGAATATGAAGTTCCATACAACAAGTCATGGCCAAAAAAACAAAGTATGGAGACTTTAAACACTCTAGAATGATCTTTCCTTCAACGATTTGATCAAACGTAACTCACTTAGTCTATTACTTCACCACGAAGTAACAGTATCATGTTACTTCGTGAGAAAGTAATATTTGGTCAAATGGGCCAACATGTATCGTACGAACCAAAACGCACTCGATTAGTGTTAATAAGCTTAGATTATCCTTGGGAAGGTTAAGACTTGTGATCAAGAATATAAAGTTCCATACAACGAGTCGTGGCCAAAAAAACTAAGTATGGAGACTTTAAACACTCTAGAATGATCTTTCCTTCAACGATTTGATCAAACGTAACTTGTTTAGTCTATTACTTCACCACGAAGTAACAATTTACTTTATTACTTCGTGAGAAAGTTATAGTTGGTCAAATGGGCCAACGGGCATCGTACGAACCAAAACGCACTCGATTAGTGTTAATAAGCTTAGATTATCCTTGGAAAGGTTAAGACTTGTGATAAAGAATATGAAGTTCCGTACAACAAGTCGTGGCCAAAAAAACTAACTATGGAGACTTTAAACACTCTAGAATGATCTTTCGTTCAACGATTTGATCAAACGTAACTCGCTTAGTCTATTACTTCACCACGAAGTAGCAATTTACTTTGTTACTTCGTGAGAAAGTTATAGTTGGTCAAATGGGCCAACGGGCATCGTACGAACCAAAACGCACTCGATTAGTGTTAATAAGCTTAGATTATCCTTGGAAAGGTTAAGACTTGTGATAAAGAATATGAAGTTCCGTACAACAAGTCGTGGCCAAAAAAACTAACTATGGAGACTTTAAACACTCTAGAATGATCTTTCGTTCAACGATTTGATCAAACGTAACTCGCTTAGTCTATTACTTCACCACGAAGTAGCAATTTACTTTGTTACTTCGTGAGAAAGTTATAGTTGGTCAAATGGGCCAACGGGCATCGTACGAACCAAAACGCACTCGATTAGTGTTAATAAGCTTAGATTATCCTTGGGAAGGTTAAGACTTGTGATAAAGAATATGAAGTTCCATACAACAAGTCGTGGCCAAAAAAACTAAGTATGGAGACTTTAAACACTCTAGAATGATCTTTCCTTCAACGATTTGATCAAACGTAACTCGCTTAGTCTATTACTTCACCACGAAGTAACAATTTACTTTGTTACTTCGTGAGAAAGTAATAGTTGGTCAAATGGGCCAACGGGCATCGTACGAACCAAAAAGCACTCGATTACTGTTAATAAGCTTAGATTATCCTTGGTAAGGTTAAGACTTGTGATAAAGAATATGAAGTTCCATACAACAAGTCATGGCCAAAAAAACAAAGTATGGAGACTTTAAACACTCTAGAATGATCTTTCCTTCAACGATTTGATCAAACGTAACTCACTTAGTCTATTACTTCACCACGAAGTAACAGTATCATGTTACTTCGTGAGAAAGTAATATTTGGTCAAATGGGCCAACATGTATCGTACGAACCAAAACGCACTCGATTAGTGTTAATAAGCTTAGATTATCCTTGGGAAGGTTAAGACTTGTGATCAAGAAAATAAAGTTCCATACAACGAGTCGTGGCCAAAAAAACTAAGTATGGAGACTTTAAACACTCTAGAATGATCTTTCCTTCAACGATTTGATCAAACGTAACTTGTTTAGTCTATTACTTCACCACGAAGTAACAATTTACTTTATTACTTCGTGAGAAAGTTATAGTTGGTCAAATGGGCCAACGGGCATCGTACGAACCAAAACGCACTCGATTAGTGTTAATAAGCTTAGATTATCCTTGGGAAGGTTAAGACTTGTGATAAAGAATATGAAGTTCCATACAACATGTCGTGGCCAAAAAAACTAAGTATGGAGACTTTAAACACTCTAGAATGATCTTTCCTTCAACGATTTGATCAAACGTAACTCGCTTAGTCTATTACTTCACCACGAAGTAACAATTTACTTTGTTACTTCGTGAGAAAGTAATAGTTGGTCAAATGGGCCAACGGGCATCGTACGAACCAAAAAGCACTCGATTACTGTTAATAAGCTTAGATTATCCTTGGTAAGGTTAAGACTTGTGATAAAGAATATGAAGTTCCATACAACAAGTCATGGCCAAAAAAACAAAGTATGGAGACTTTAAACACTCTAGAATGATCTTTCCTTCAACGATTTGATCAAACGTAACTCACTTAGTCTATGTCTTCACCACGAAGTAACAGTATCATGTTACTTCGTGAGAAAGTAATATTTGGTCAAATGGGCCAACATGTATCGTACGAACCAAAACGCACTCGATTAGTGTTAATAAGCTTAGATTATCCTTGGGAAGGTTAAGACTTGTGATCAAGAATATAAAGTTCCATACAACGAGTCGTGGCCAAAAAAACTAAGTATGGAGACTTTAAACACTCTAGAATGATCTTTCCTTCAACGATTTGATCAAACGTAACTTGTTTAGTCTATTACTTCACCACGAAGTAACAATTTACTTTATTACTTCGTGAGAAAGTTATAGTTGGTCAAATGGGCCAACGGGCATCGTACGAACCAAAACGCACTCGATTAGTGTTAATAAGCTTAGATTATCCTTGGAAAGGTTAAGACTTGTGATAAAGAATATGAAGTTCCGTACAACAAGTCGTGGCCAAAAAAACTAACTATGGAGACTTTAAACACTCTAGAATGATCTTTCGTTCAACGATTTGATCAAACGTAACTCGCTTAGTCTATTACTTCACCACGAAGTAGCAATTTACTTTGTTACTTCGTGAGAAAGTTATAGTTGGTCAAATGGGCCAACGGGCATCGTACGAACCAAAACGCACTCGATTAGTGTTAATAAGCTTAGATTATCCTTGGAAAGGTTAAGACTTGTGATAAAGAATATGAAGTTCCGTACAACAAGTCGTGGCCAAAAAAACTAACTATGGAGACTTTAAACACTCTAGAATGATCTTTCGTTCAACGATTTGATCAAACGTAACTCGCTTAGTCTATTGCTTCACCACGAAGTAGCAATTTACTTTGTTACTTCGTGAGAAAGTTATAGTTGGTCAAATGGGCCAACGGGCATCGTACGAACCAAAACGCACTCGATTAGTGTTAATAAGCTTAGATTATCCTTGGGAAGGTTAAGACTTGTGATAAAGAATATGAAGTTCCATACAACAAGTCGTGGCCAAAAAAACTAAGTATGGAGACTTTAAACACTCTAGAATGATCTTTCCTTCAACGATTTGATCAAACGTAACTCGCTTAGTCTATTACTTCACCACGAAGTAACAATTTACTTTGTTACTTCGTGAGAAAGTAATAGTTTGTCAAATGGGCCAACGGGCATCGTACGAACCAAAAAGCACTCGATTACTGTTAATAAGCTTAGATTATCCTTGGTAAGGTTAAGACTTGTGATAAAGAATATGAAGTTCCATACAACAAGTCATGGCCAAAAAACAAAGTATGGAGACTTTAAACACTCTAGAATGATCTTTCCTTCAACGATTTGATCAAACGTAACTCACTTAGTCTATTACTTCACCACGAAGTAACAGTATCATGTTACTTCGTGAGAAAGTAATATTTGGTCAAATGGGCCAACATGTATCGTACGAACCAAAACGCACTCGATTAGTGTTAATAAGCTTAGATTATCCTTGGGAAGGTTAAGACTTGTGATCAAGAATATAAAGTTCCATACAACGAGTCGTGGCCAAAAAAACTAAGTATGGAGACTTTAAACACTCTAGAATGATCTTTCCTTCAACGATTTGATCAAACGTAACTTGTTCAGTCTATTACTTCACCACGAAGTAACAATTTACTTTATTACTTCGTGAGAAAGTTATAGTTGGTCAAATGGGCCAACGGGCATCGTACGAACCAAAACGCACTCGATTAGTGTTAATAAGCTTAGATTATCCTTGGGAAGGTTAAGACTTGTGATAAAGAATATGAAGTTCCATACAACATGTCGTGGCCAAAAAAACTAAGTATGGAGACTTTAAACACTCTAGAATGATCTTTCCTTCAACGATTTGATCAAACGTAACTCGCTTAGTCTATTACTTCACCACGAAGTAACAATTTACTTTGTTACTTCGTGAGAAAGTAATAGTTGGTCAAATGGGCCAACGGGCATCGTACGAACCAAAAAGCACTCGATTACTGTTAATAAGCTTAGATTATCCTTGGTAAGGTTAAGACTTGTGATAAAGAATATGAAGTTCCATACAACAAGTCATGGCCAAAAAAACAAAGTATGGAGACTTTAAACACTCTAGAATGATCTTTCCTTCAACGATTTGATCAAACGTAACTCACTTAGTCTATTACTTCACCACGAAGTAACAATATCATGTTACTTCGTGAGAAAGTAATATTTGGTCAAATGGGCCAACATGTATCGTACGAACCAAAACGCACTCGATTAGTGTTAATAAGCTTAGATTATCCTTGGGAAGGTTAAGACTTGTGATCAAGAATATAAAGTTCCATACAACGAGTCGTGGCCAAAAAAACTAAGTATGGAGACTTTAAACACTCTAGAATGATCTTTCCTTCAACGATTTGATCAAACGTAACTTGTTTAGTCTATTACTTCACCACGAAGTAACAATTTACTTTATTACTTCGTGAGAAAGTTATAGTTGGTCAAATGGGCCAACGGGCATCGTACGAACCAAAACGCACTCGATTAGTGTTAATAAGCTTAGATTATCCTTGGAAAGGTTAAGACTTGTGATAAAGAATATGAAGTTCCGTACAACAAGTCGTGGCCAAAAAAACTAACTATGGAGACTTTAAACACTCTAGAATGATCTTTCGTTCAACGATTTGATCAAACGTAACTCGCTTAGTCTATTACTTCACCACGAAGTAGCAATTTACTTTGTTACTTCGTGAGAAAGTTATAGTTGGTCAAATGGGCCAACGGGCATCGTACGAACCAAAACGCACTCGATTAGTGTTAATAAGCTTAGATTATCCTTGGAAAGGTTAAGACTTGTGATAAAGAATATGAGGAAATAAAAGGTTTATAAAAGAATAAAAGAATATGTGATAAAGAATATGAAGTTCCGTACAACAAGTCGTGGCCAAAAAAACTAACTATGGAGACTTTAAACACTCTAGAATGATCTTTCGTTCAACGATTTGATCAAACGTAACTCGCTTAGTCTATTACTTCACCACGAAGTAGCAATTTACTTTGTTACTTCGTGAGAAAGTTATAGTTGGTCAAATGGGCCAACGGGCATCGTACGAACCAAAACGCACTCGATTAGTGTTAATAAGCTTAGATTATCCTTGGGAAGGTTAAGACTTGTGATAAAGAATATGAAGTTCCATACAACAAGTCGTGGCCAAAAAAACTAAGTATGGAGACTTTAAACACTCTAGAATGATCTTTCCTTCAACGATTTGATCAAACGTAACTCGCTTAGTCTATTACTTCACCACGAAGTAACAATTTACTTTGTTACTTCGTGAGAAAGTAATAGTTGGTCAAATGGGCCAACGGGCATCGTACGAACCAAAAAGCACTCGATTACTGTTAATAAGCTTAGATTATCCTTGGTAAGGTTAAGACTTGTGATAAAGAATATGAAGTTCCATACAACAAGTCATGGCCAAAAAAACAAAGTATGGAGACTTTAAACACTCTAGAATGATCTTTCCTTCAACGATTTGATCAAACGTAACTCACTTAGTCTATTACTTCACCACGAAGTAACAGTATCATGTTACTTCGTGAGAAAGTAATATTTGGTCAAATGGGCCAACATGTATCGTACGAACCAAAACGCACTCGATTAGTGTTAATAAGCTTAGATTATCCTTGGGAAGGTTAAGACTTGTGATCAAGAATATAAAGTTCCATACAACGAGTCGTGGCCAAAAAAACTAAGTATGGAGACTTTAAACACTCTAGAATGATCTTTCCTTCAACGATTTGATCAAACGTAACTTGTTTAGTCTATTACTTCACCACGAAGTAACAATTTACTTTATTACTTTGTGAGAAAGTTATAGTTGGTCAAATGGGCCAACGGGCATCGTACGAACCAAAATGCACTCGATTAGTGTTAATAAGCTTAGATTATCCTTGTGAAGGTTAAGACTTGTGATAAAGAATATGAAGTTCCATACAACATGTCGTGGCCAAAAAAACTAAGTATGGAGACTTTAAACACTCTAGAATGATCTTTCCTTCAACGATTTGATCAAACGTAACTCACTTAGTCTATTACTTCACCACGAAGTAACAGTATCATGTTACTTCGTGAGAAAGTAATATTTGGTCAAATGGGCCAACATGTATCGTACGAACCAAAATGCACTCGATTAGTGTTAATAAGCTTAGATTATCCTTGGTAAGGTTAAGACTTGTGATAAAGAATATGAAGTTCCATACAACAAGTCATGGCCAAAAAAACAAAGTATGGAGACTTTAAACACTCTAGAATGATCTTTCCTTCAACGATTTGATCAAACGTAACTCACTTAGTCTATTACTTCACCACGAAGTAACAGTATCATGTTACTTCGTGAGAAAGTAATATTTGGTCAAATGGGCCAACATGTATCGTACGAACCAAAATGCACTCGATTAGTGTTAATAAGCTTAGATTATCCTTGGGAAGGTTAAGACTTGTGATCAAGAATATAAAGTTCCATACAACGAGTCGTGGCCAAAAAAACTAAGTATGGAGACTTTAAACACTCTAGAATGATCTTTCCTTCAACGATTTGATCAAACGTAACTTGTTTAGTCTATTACTTCACCACGAAGTAACAATTTACTTTATTACTTCGTGAGAAAGTTATAGTTGGTCAAATGGGCCAACGGGCATCGTACGAACCAAAACGCACTCGATTAGTGTTAATAAGCTTAGATTATCCTTGGAAAGGTTAAGACTTGTGATAAAGAATATGAAGTTCCGTACAACAAGTCGTGGCCAAAAAAACTAACTATGGAGACTTTAAACACTCTAGAATGATCTTTCGTTCAACGATTTGATCAAACGTAACTCGCTTAGTCTATTACTTCACCACGAAGTAGCAATTTACTTTGTTACTTCGTGAGAAAGTTATAGTTGGTCAAATGGGCCAACGGGCATCGTACGAACCAAAACGCACTCGATTAGTGTTAATAAGCTTAGATTATCCTTGGAAAGGTTAAGACTTGTGATAAAGAATATGAAGTTCCGTACAACAAGTCGTGGCCAAAAAAACTAACTATGGAGACTTTAAACACTCTAGAATGATCTTTCGTTCAACGATTTGATCAAACGTAACTCGCTTAGTCTATTACTTCACCACGAAGTAGCAATTTACTTTGTTACTTCGTGAGAAAGTTATAGTTGGTCAAATGGGCCAACGGGCATCGTACGAACCAAAACGCACTCGATTAGTGTTAATAAGCTTAGATTATCCTTGGGAAGGTTAAGACTTGTGATAAAGAATATGAAGTTCCATACAACAAGTCGTGGCCAAAAAAACTAAGTATGGAGACTTTAAACACTCTAGAATGATCTTTCCTTCAACGATTTGATCAAACGTAACTCGCTTAGTCTATTACTTCACCACGAAGTAACAATTTACTTTGTTACTTCGTGAGAAAGTAATAGTTGGTCAAATGGGCCAACGGGCATCGTACGAACCAAAAAGCACTCGATTACTGTTAATAAGCTTAGATTATCCTTGGTAAGGTTAAGACTTGTGATAAAGAATATGAAGTTCCATACAACAAGTCATGGCCAAAAAAACAAAGTATGGAGACTTTAAACACTCTAGAATGATCTTTCCTTCAACGATTTGATCAAACGTAACTCACTTAGTCTATTACTTCACCACGAAGTAACAGTATCATGTTACTTCGTGAGAAAGTAATATTTGGTCAAATGGGCCAACATGTATCGTACGAACCAAAACGCACTCGATTAGTGTTAATAAGCTTAGATTATCCTTGGGAAGGTTAAGACTTGTGATCAAGAATATAAAGTTCCATACAACGAGTCGTGGCCAAAAAAACTAAGTATGGAGACTTTAAACACTCTAGAATGATCTTTCCTTCAACGATTTGATCAAACGTAACTTGTTTAGTCTATTACTTCACCACGAAGTAACAATTTACTTTATTACTTTGTGAGAAAGTTATAGTTGGTCAAATGGGCCAACGGGCATCGTACGAACCAAAATGCACTCGATTAGTGTTAATAAGCTTAGATTATCCTTGTGAAGGTTAAGACTTGTGATAAAGAATATGAAGTTCCATACAACATGTCGTGGCCAAAAAAACTAAGTATGGAGACTTTAAACACTCTAGAATGATCTTTCCTTCAACGATTTGATCAAACGTAACTCACTTAGTCTATTACTTCACCACGAAGTAACAGTATCATGTTACTTCGTGAGAAAGTAATATTTGGTCAAATGGGCCAACATGTATCGTACGAACCAAAATGCACTCGATTAGTGTTAATAAGCTTAGATTATCCTTGGTAAGGTTAAGACTTGTGATAAAGAATATGAAGTTCCATACAACAAGTCATGGCCAAAAAAACAAAGTATGGAGACTTTAAACACTCTAGAATGATCTTTCCTTCAACGATTTGATCAAACGTAACTCACTTAGTCTATTACTTCACCACGAAGTAACAGTATCATGTTACTTCGTGAGAAAGTAATATTTGGTCAAATGGGCCAACATGTATCGTACGAACCAAAATGCACTCGATTAGTGTTAATAAGCTTAGATTATCCTTGGGAAGGTTAAGACTTGTGATCAAGAATATAAAGTTCCATACAACGAGTCGTGGCCAAAAAAACTAAGTATGGAGACTTTAAACACTCTAGAATGATCTTTCCTTCAACGATTTGATCAAACGTAACTTGTTTAGTCTATTACTTCACCACGAAGTAACAATTTACTTTATTACTTCGTGAGAAAGTTATAGTTGGTCAAATGGGCCAACGGGCATCGTACGAACCAAAACGCACTCGATTAGTGTTAATAAGCTTAGATTATCCTTGGAAAGGTTAAGACTTGTGATAAAGAATATGAAGTTCCGTACAACAGGTCGTGGCCAAAAAAACTAACTATGGAGACTTTAAACAGTCTAGAATGATCTTTCGTTCAACGATTTGATCAAACGTAACTCGCTTAGTCTATTACTTCACCACGAAGTAGCAATTTACTTTGTTACTTCGTGAGAAAGTTATAGTTGGTCAAATGGGCCAACGGGCATCGTACGAACCAAAATGCACTCGATTAGTGTTAATAAGCTTAGATTATCCTTGGGAATGTTAAGACTTGTGATAAAGAATATGAAGTTCCATACAACAAGTCGTGGCCAAAAAAACAAAGTATGGAGACTTTAAACACTCTAGAATGATCTTTCCTTCAACGATTTGATCAAACGTAACTCACTTAGTCTATTACTTCACCACGAAGTAACAATATCATGTTACTTCGTGAGAAAGTAATATTTGGTCAAATGGGCCAACATGTATCGTACGAACCAAAATGCACTCGATTAGTGTTAATAAGCTTAGATTATCCTTGGGAAGGTTAAGACTTGTGATCAAGAATATAAAGTTCCATACAACGAGTCGTGGCCAAAAAAACTAAGTATGGAGACTTTAAACACTCTAGAATGATCTTTCCTTCAACGATTTGATCAAACGTAACTTGTTTAGTCTATTACTTCACCACGAAGTAACAATTTACTTTATTACTTCGTGAGAAAGTTATAGTTGGTCAAATGGGCCAACGGGCATCGTACGAACCAAAATGCACTCGATTAGTGTTAATAAGCTTAGATTATCCTTGTGAAGGTTAAGACTTGTGATAAAGAATATGAAGTTCCATACAACATGTCGTGGCCAAAAAAACAAAGTATGGAGACTTTAAACACTCTAGAATGATCTTTCCTTCAACGATTTGATCAAACGTAACTCACTTAGTCTATTACTTCACCACGAAGTAACAGTATCATGTTACTTCGTGAGAAAGTAATATTTGGTCAAATGGGCCAACATGTATCGTACGAACCAAAACGCACTCGATTAGTGTTAATAAGCTTAGATTATCCTTGGGAAGGTTAAGACTTGTGATCAAGAATATAAAGTTCCATACAACGAGTCGTGGCCAAAAAAACTAAGTATGGAGACTTTAAACACTCTAGAATGATCTTTCCTTCAACGATTTGATCAAACGTAACTCGCTTAGTCTATTACTTCACCACGAAGTAACAATTTACTTTGTTACTTCGTGAGAAAGTAATAGTTGGTCAAATGGGCCAACGGGCATCGTACGAACCAAAAAGCACTCGATTACTGTTAATAAGCTTAGATTATCCTTGGTAAGGTTAAGACTTGTGATAAAGAATATGAAGTTCCATACAACAAGTCATGGCCAAAAAAACAAAGTATGGAGACTTTAAACACTCTAGAATGATCTTTCCTTCAACGATTTGATCAAACGTAACTCACTTAGTCTATTACTTCACCACGAAGTAACAGTATCATGTTACTTCGTGAGAAAGTAATATTTGGTCAAATGGGCCAACATGTATCGTACGAACCAAAATGCACTCGATTAGTGTTAATAAGCTTAGATTATCCTTGGGAAGGTTAAGACTTGTGATCAAGAATATAAAGTTCCATACAACGAGTCGTGGCCAAAAAAACTAAGTATGGAGACTTTAAACACTCTAGAATGATCTTTCCTTCAACGATTTGATCAAACGTAACTTGTTTAGTCTATTACTTCACCACGAAGTAACAATTTACTTTATTACTTCGTGAGAAAGTTATAGTTGGTCAAATGGGCCAACGGGCATCGTACGAACCAAAACGCACTCGATTAGTGTTAATAAGCTTAGATTATCCTTGGAAAAGTTAAGACTTGTGATAAAGAATATGAAGTTCCGTACAACAAGTCGTGGCCAAAAAAACTAACTATGGAGACTTTAAACACTCTAGAATGATCTTTCGTTCAACGATTTGATCAAACGTAACTCGCTTAGTCTATTACTTCACCACGAAGTAGCAATTTACTTTGTTACTTCGTGAGAAAGTTATAGTTGGTCAAATGGGCCAACGGGCATCGTACGAACCAAAACGCACTCGATTAGTGTTAATAAGCTTAGATTATCCTTGGGAAGGTTAAGACTTGTGATAAAGAATATGAAGTTCCATACAACAAGTCGTGGGCAAAAAAACTAAGTATGGAGACTTTAAACACTCTAGAATGATCTTTCCTTCAACGATATGATCAAACGTAACTCGCTTAGTCTATTACTTCACCACGAAGTAACAGTTTACTTTGTTACTTCGTGAGAAAGTAATAGTTGGTCAAATGGGCCAACGGGCATCGTACGAACCAAAACGCACTCGATTACTGTTAATAAGCTTAGATTATCCTTGGTAAGGATAAGACTTGTGATAAAGAATATGAAGAAATAAAAGGTTTATAAAAGAAAACTAGGGGGAGGTACTACATAGCGAAGGCCGTATGGTGTACCCCACCCATACGATCGCCAAACACAGAGAAATAGAAATCTCAACAACAAATAAGAGCATATCCCAAAAGTGGATACCTCGAAAGTAAAGTAAGCCAAAATGTGAAAAAATCGGCCTATATCATCTATGAATATGATCTATTCTTCCACTTCATCTTTTCTTCTGCTCTTCGTTCTTTGTTCTCTTTTTTCCGTTGACTCTTGCTTATGTAGGTGGAGCAATCTGGTGCTTTAATCCTATTTTTTTCTCTTCTCTCTTCACCTTCTCGGAGTATTCGCCTACAACATTCCTCATAAGACTCATCTTTTGTAACAGTTGAGTCCTCGAGGTCGCTCGTTACAATTTGTCTTGGGATTGGAGTGCAGATTCTTCTTTGATTAAATGAGGATTCCAACTCCTCAACAAACGCATCATCACCCACGGCTTCATCATAAGTATGCCCAAGTAGGAGGGTTGGCGAGGTGGGAGGGGTAGAGATATCACACGAGAAAGTAGCATCCGGAAAGCACACCCTTGGAGAGAGAAGTCTAGACTTAGGTTGATAATTAGAATCTGATAACCTCTTTGCATCATCATTGTCATCCCTCAAGATCATATCTTCAATCTCTTTTTCTTTGGCCTTTCTCAACTCTTCCTCACTAAGGAGATCTTCATTTCCATCATTAGTCGCAACGTGAATTATTGCCAACTTGAGGTGTTTCTCTTGATCCGCCTCTTCGGCCACTTCCTCAACATTGGGTATTTGTTCAAGGCTATCGACTTTCTTCGGTGGTGAAATTGGAGCAATGTTCCTCTTAGCCTTCCAAACAAAGGTCGTCAGTTTTGGGACATCCTCAACCTTCTCATTAGTTCCTTGAGGTTTCTCCACACCACATTCCTCAAATGTATGGCCCATTCGTTGACATTTCCGGCAATAGGTTGGAATATTTTCATATACGACCTTTTGCTTTACGATGTCCACTTGACCATGCACATCTTCTACCCCCCATTCAATTTCTTCTTTCAATGGATCAAGAAGGTTGATCTCAACACATATTCGAGGATAATCCGGGCGTGACATAGTGGCCGCGCCTTCGTCAAGCCTCAAAGGTCTTCCAAAGTAAGACCCAATGTTCATAAGGGCATTTCTCTCACAAAACCGCATGTTGAGGTTTGGTAAACCAATCCACACGGGAGCTATCGGAGGATCAAGATCGGGATCGAAATCCGGGGTCCATTTGTAGATTGAACCATTAAGATCAAGAAATCGAAGGTCCTTCTTCAACCATAAGCGAGTATAGTCCTCCTCCGTGGTCAATTTCAACATAAAGTGGCGAGGACCAATTGGGCCAAGTGTGTATTTGCCTTGGAGTTTGAGTCTCGCTATCTTGTTATGTATAAACGTGTAGCTCGGCTTAACAAGGGGGAACCGAAGGATCAAAACAAGCTTAAGCCTCTCATCAAGGACTTTAATTTCCTCCTTCTTGAAAACTATCATAGATTTTCCTTTGACCGCTCGAAACGCCATTGTAGTGAGAGTAGGATCATCAATAAGGGAGCGGTTTATTTCATATAGTCTTGTAGGAGCGGCCGCTTGCGCATAAGAAGCGCGACGCAATGGAGCACGGATTTGATACGGACGAGGATTGTCCGGTGCCACATTAGGTTGTCTCGCAAGTGTAGGTGGAACAAATGGAGGATTCTCAAGTCTAGAAAAGTTGTTCGAGAGAAGCGGGAAAAGGCCGGACCCAATCTTAGGCTTTTCAAGCACAACTTTCGGAGTTGACTTTTGCATGGTCAACATTGACTTCTGGGCGTTGACTTCGGCAGTCAAAGTTGACTGAGTCAAGGGAGGTGATGTGGCAGTGGGTCCCACATTAGTGGTCTTGCATAGTGGAAGACTAAGCATGGGGGACACAAGGAAAAGGTAGTGCACTCTTGTCCCCCACTCCAAGGCTCCACTAACAAAAAGCTTGTAACTTGTCCCCCACTTCTAGACACCACTAACTTAAGTCTTGTAACTTGTCCCTCAACCCTAACCCTAATAGTAGCTCGGCCGCCGCCTACACAAGAGAGATGATCGGACGGAGGCGGAGCCGCGGCGGTGCGGCGTCGGAGAAGCGTCGGATGCGCGGAAACTTGTCCCCAACGACAAACCTAAACACCAAACTGACCGTCCCCACCACCACGGTGACCGGAGAGATAGAGACCATGGTGGCGCACGGCGGCGTCGTCGGAAAATCGCCGGAATAGCCTCGGGGGTCAGAAAAACGCGGCGGCTCCGCAAAGACACCTCCAAAACCAATCCGAGAAGGATCCAAACAACTAAAGCTAAGAACACCAAATCGTAGGAACACCAAAACGGCCAAAAACAAAAGCCAAGAACACTCAAAGACACAAAAGGAAAGAAAAAAAAGGAACGAAGGACACTTCACAAAGAGTGACCAAGCCGTGAAGGGCAATCCAACACACCCTCGATCACTCTCCACCGTTTTGTGCAACCACCAAACTCAGGGGCAATCCAAGAGAAGGTGGTGAACACTCCACAATGGGTGTTATGTCGAAAGGAAGAGGGGGAGAAGAAAAAACGGGAAGAAGACTCAAAGAACAAAACAAACCGGAGAACACGAACAATAATGTCAACAACCATCAAGCTCACGCTCAACATTAACAACCAACAATAGATCCATACTAACAAGAAAGAGCAACAAAGAGATCCGGAGCCACAAGCTCGGAAAAAAGGAAAACGAAACAACACTAACCAAAACCAAAAGAGCTCGCCATCGAAGAGAGATGTTGAGATCTACACATGAACAACGAACACGAACCACACCGTTCACCAAAGCTTGACTTACAACAATGGCGGATGTGAGAAATCTTCAAAACTCCTCGAAATCACCACTTGAAACAATCCTCTTGAGACAACGATGATGATGACGTGATTTCCGAGATGAAAATCACTCACCGCCGCCGTGGATGTCCGAGAAGATGATCGGTCGTGGGTGAAAATTTTAGGAGAGAGAAGAGAGCATTTTGGTCTTTTTAGAAAACTTTATGGTGTGACATGAGATATTGAAAGATCGGATGTTGTGATAAAGAATATGAAGTTCCATACAACAAGTCATGGCCAAAAAAAAACAAAGTATGGAGACTTTAAACACTCTAGAATGATCTTTCCTTCAACGATTTGATCAAACGTAACTCACTTAGTCTATTACTTCACCACGAAGTAACAGTATCATGTTACTTCGTGAGAAAGTAATATTTGGTCAAATGGGCCAACATGTATCGTACGAACCAAAATGCACTCGATTAGTGTTAATAAGCTTAGATTATCCTTGGGAAGGTTAAGACTTGTGATAAAGAATATGAAGTTCCATACAACATGTCGTGGCCAAAAAAACTAAGTATGGAGACTTTAAACACTCTAGAATGATCTTTCCTTCAACGATTTGATCAAACGTAACTCGCTTAGTCTATTACTTCACCACGAAGTAACAATTTACTTTGTTACTTCGTGAGAAAGTAATAGTTGGTCAACTGGGCCAACGGGCATCGTACGAACCAAAAAGCACTCGATTACTGTTAATAAGCTTAGATTATCCTTGGTAAGGTTAAGACTTGTGATAAAGAATATGAAGTTCCATACAACAAGTCATGGCCAAAAAAACAAAGTATGGAGACTTTAAACACTCTAGAATGATCTTTCCTTCAACGATTTGATCAAACGTAACTCACTTAGTCTATTACTTCACCACGAAGTAACAGTATCATGTTACTTCGTGAGAAAGTAATATTTGGTCAAATGGGCCAACATGTATCGTACGAACCAAAACGCACTCGATTAGTGTTAATAAGCTTAGATTATCCTTGGGAAGGTTAAGACTTGTGATCAAGAATATAAAGTTCCATACAACGAGTCGTGGCCAAAAAAACTAAGTATGGAGACTTTAAACACTCTAGAATGATCTTTCCTTCAACGATTTGATCAAACGTAACTTGTTTAGTCTATTACTTCACCACGAAGTAACAATTTACTTTATTACTTCGTGAGAAAGTTATAGTTGGTCAAATGGGCCAACGGGCATCGTACGAACCAAAACGCACTCGATTAGTGTTAATAAGCTTAGATTATCCTTGGAAAGGTTAAGACTTGTGATAAAGAATATGAAGTTCCGTACAACAAGTCGTGGCCAAAAAAACTAACTATGGAGACTTTAAACAGTCTAGAATGATCTTTCGTTCAACGATTTGATCAAACGTAACTCGCTTAGTCTATTACTTCACCACGAAGTAGCAATTTACTTTGTTACTTCGTGAGAAAGTTATAGTTGGTCAAATGGGCCAACGGGCATCGTACGAACCAAAACGCACTCGATTAGTGTTAATAAGCTTAGATTATCCTTGGGAAGGTTAAGACTTGTGATAAAGAATATGAAGTTCCATACAACAAGTCGTGGCCAAAAAAACTAAGTATGGAGACTTTAAACACTCTAGAATGATCTTTCCTTCAACGATATGATCAAACGTAACTCGCTTAGTCTATTACTTCACCACGAAGTAACAGTTTACTTTGTTACTTCGTGAGAAAGTAATAGTTGGTCAAATGGGCCAACGGGCATCGTACGAACCAAAACGCACTCGATTACTGTTAATAAGCTTAGATTATCCTTGGTAAGGTTAAGACTTGTGATAAAGAATATGAAGTTCCATACAACAAGTCATGGCCAAAAAAACAAAGTATGGAGACTTTAAACACTCTAGAATGATCTTTCCTTCAACGATTTGATCAAACGTAACTCGCTTAGTCTATTACTTCACCACGAAGTAGCAATTTACTTTGTTACTTCGTGAGAAAGTTATAGTTGGTCAAATGGGCCAACGGGCATCGTACGAACCAAAACGCACTCGATTAGTGTTAATAAGCTTAGATTATCCTTGGGAAGGTTAAGACTTGTGATAAAGAATATGAAGTTCCATACAACAAGTCGTGGCCAAAAAAACTAAGTATGGAGACTTTAAACACTCTAGAATGATCTTTCCTTCAACGATTTGATCAAACGTAACTCACTTAGTCTATTACTTCACCACGAAGTAACAGTATCATGTTACTTCGTGAGAAAGTAATATTTGGTCAAATGGGCCAACATGTATCGTACGAACCAAAATGCACTCGATTAGTGTTAATAAGCTTAGATTATCCTTGGGAAGGTTAAGACTTGTGATAAAGAATATGAAGTTCCATACAACATGTCGTGGCCAAAAAAACTAAGTATGGAGACTTTAAACACTCTAGAATGATCTTTCCTTCAACGATTTGATCAAACGTAACTCGCTTAGTCTATTACTTCACCACGAAGTAACAATTTACTTTGTTACTTCGTGAGAAAGTAATAGTTGGTCAACTGGGCCAACGGGCATCGTACGAACCAAAAAGCACTCGATTACTGTTAATAAGCTTAGATTATCCTTGGTAAGGTTAAGACTTGTGATAAAGAATATGAAGTTCCATACAACAAGTCATGGCCAAAAAAACAAAGTATGGAGACTTTAAACACTCTAGAATGATCTTTCCTTCAACGATTTGATCAAACGTAACTCACTTAGTCTATTACTTCACCACGAAGTAACAGTATCATGTTACTTCGTGAGAAAGTAATATTTGGTCAAATGGGCCAACATGTATCGTACGAACCAAAACGCACTCGATTAGTGTTAATAAGCTTAGATTATCCTTGGGAAGGTTAAGACTTGTGATCAAGAATATAAAGTTCCATACAACGAGTCGTGGCCAAAAAAACTAAGTATGGAGACTTTAAACACTCTAGAATGATCTTTCCTTCAACGATTTGATCAAACGTAACTTGTTTAGTCTATTACTTCACCACGAAGTAACAATTTACTTTATTACTTCGTGAGAAAGTTATAGTTGGTCAAATGGGCCAACGGGCATCGTACGAACCAAAACGCACTCGATTAGTGTTAATAAGCTTAGATTATCCTTGGAAAGGTTAAGACTTGTGATAAAGAATATGAAGTTCCGTACAACAAGTCGTGGCCAAAAAAACTAACTATGGAGACTTTAAACAGTCTAGAATGATCTTTCGTTCAACGATTTGATCAAACGTAACTCGCTTAGTCTATTACTTCACCACGAAGTAGCAATTTACTTTGTTACTTCGTGAGAAAGTTATAGTTGGTCAAATGGGCCAACGGGCATCGTACGAACCAAAACGCACTCGATTAGTGTTAATAAGCTTAGATTATCCTTGGGAAGGTTAAGACTTGTGATAAAGAATATGAAGTTCCATACAACAAGTCGTGGCCAAAAAAACTAAGTATGGAGACTTTAAACACTCTAGAATGATCTTTCCTTCAACGATATGATCAAACGTAACTCGCTTAGTCTATTACTTCACCACGAAGTAACAGTTTACTTTGTTACTTCGTGAGAAAGTAATAGTTGGTCAAATGGGCCAACGGGCATCGTACGAACCAAAACGCACTCGATTACTGTTAATAAGCTTAGATTATCCTTGGTAAGGTTAAGACTTGTGATAAAGAATATGAAGTTCCATACAACAAGTCATGGCCAAAAAAACAAAGTATGGAGACTTTAAACACTCTAGAATGATCTTTCCTTCAACGATTTGATCAAACGTAACTCGCTTAGTCTATTACTTCACCACGAAGTAGCAATTTACTTTGTTACTTCGTGAGAAAGTTATAGTTGGTCAAATGGGCCAACGGGCATCGTACGAACCAAAACGCACTCGATTAGTGTTAATAAGCTTAGATTATCCTTGGGAAGGTTAAGACTTGTGATAAAGAATATGAAGTTCCATACAACAAGTCGTGGCCAAAAAAACTAAGTATGGAGACTTTAAACACTCTAGAATGATCTTTCCTTCAACGATTTGATCAAACGTAACTCACTTAGTCTATTACTTCACCACGAAGTAACAGTATCATGTTACTTCGTGAGAAAGTAATATTTGGTCAAATGGGCCAACATGTATCGTACGAACCAAAATGCACTCGATTAGTGTTAATAAGCTTAGATTATCCTTGGGAAGGTTAAGACTTGTGATAAAGAATATGAAGTTCCATACAACATGTCGTGGCCAAAAAAACTAAGTATGGAGACTTTAAACACTCTAGAATGATCTTTCCTTCAACGATTTGATCAAACGTAACTCGCTTAGTCTATTACTTCACCACGAAGTAACAATTTACTTTGTTACTTCGTGAGAAAGTAATAGTTGGTCAACTGGGCCAACGGGCATCGTACGAACCAAAAAGCACTCGATTACTGTTAATAAGCTTAGATTATCCTTGGTAAGGTTAAGACTTGTGATAAAGAATATGAAGTTCCATACAACAAGTCATGGCCAAAAAAACAAAGTATGGAGACTTTAAACACTCTAGAATGATCTTTCCTTCAACGATTTGATCAAACGTAACTCACTTAGTCTATTACTTCACCACGAAGTAACAGTATCATGTTACTTCGTGAGAAAGTAATATTTGGTCAAATGGGCCAACATGTATCGTACGAACCAAAACGCACTCGATTAGTGTTAATAAGCTTAGATTATCCTTGGGAAGGTTAAGACTTGTGATCAAGAATATAAAGTTCCATACAACGAGTCGTGGCCAAAAAAACTAAGTATGGAGACTTTAAACACTCTAGAATGATCTTTCCTTCAACGATTTGATCAAACGTAACTTGTTTAGTCTATTACTTCACCACGAAGTAACAATTTACTTTATTACTTCGTGAGAAAGTTATAGTTGGTCAAATGGGCCAACGGGCATCGTACGAACCAAAACGCACTCGATTAGTGTTAATAAGCTTAGATTATCCTTGGAAAGGTTAAGACTTGTGATAAAGAATATGAAGTTCCGTACAACAAGTCGTGGCCAAAAAAACTAACTATGGAGACTTTAAACAGTCTAGAATGATCTTTCGTTCAACGATTTGATCAAACGTAACTCGCTTAGTCTATTACTTCACCACGAAGTAGCAATTTACTTTGTTACTTCGTGAGAAAGTTATAGTTGGTCAAATGGGCCAACGGGCATCGTACGAACCAAAACGCACTCGATTAGTGTTAATAAGCTTAGATTATCCTTGGGAAGGTTAAGACTTGTGATAAAGAATATGAAGTTCCATACAACAAGTCGTGGCCAAAAAAACTAAGTATGGAGACTTTAAACACTCTAGAATGATCTTTCCTTCAACGATATGATCAAACGTAACTCGCTTAGTCTATTACTTCACCACGAAGTAACAGTTTACTTTGTTACTTCGTGAGAAAGTAATAGTTGGTCAAATGGGCCAACGGGCATCGTACGAACCAAAACGCACTCGATTACTGTTAATAAGCTTAGATTATCCTTGGTAAGGTTAAGACTTGTGATAAAGAATATGAAGTTCCATACAACAAGTCATGGCCAAAAAAACAAAGTATGGAGACTTTAAACACTCTAGAATGATCTTTCCTTCAACGATTTGATCAAACGTAACTCGCTTAGTCTATTACTTCACCACGAAGTAGCAATTTACTTTGTTACTTCGTGAGAAAGTTATAGTTGGTCAAATGGGCCAACGGGCATCGTACGAACCAAAACGCACTCGATTAGTGTTAATAAGCTTAGATTATCCTTGGGAAGGTTAAGACTTGTGATAAAGAATATGAAGTTCCATACAACAAGTCGTGGCCAAAAAAACTAAGTATGGAGACTTTAAACACTCTAGAATGATCTTTCCTTCAACGATATGATCAAACGTAACTCGCTTAGTCTATTACTTCACCACGAAGTAACAGTTTACTTTGTTACTTCGTGAGAAAGTAATAGTTGGTCAAATGGGCCAACGGGCATCGTACGAACCAAAACGCACTCGATTACTGTTAATAAGCTTAGATTATCCTTGGTAAGGTTAAGACTTGTGATAAAGAATATGAAGTTCCATACAACAAGTCATGGCCAAAAAAACAAAGTATGGAGACTTTAAACACTCTAGAATGATCTTTCCTTCAACGATTTGATCAAACGTAACTCACTTAGTCTATTACTTCACCACGAAGTAACAGTATCATGTTACTTCGTGAGAAAGTAATATTTGGTCAAATGGGCCAACATGTATCGTACGAACCAAAATGCACTCGATTAGTGTTAATAAGCTTAGATTATCCTTGGGAAGGTTAAGACTTGTGATAAAGAATATGAAGTTCCATACAACAAGTCATGGCCAAAAAAACTAAGTATGGAGACTTTAAACACTCTAGAATGATCTTTCCTTCAACGATTTGATCAAACGTAACTTGTTTAGTCTATTACTTCACCACGAAGTAACAATTTACTTTATTACTTCGTGAGAAAGTTATAGTTGGTCAAATGGGCCAACGGGCATCGTACGAACCAAAACGCACTCGATTAGTGTTAATAAGCTTAGATTATCCTTGGGAAGGTTAAGACTTGTGATAAAGAATATGAAGTTCCATACAACATGTCGTGGCCAAAAAAACTAAGTATGGAGACTTTAAACACTCTAGAATGATCTTTCCTTCAACGATTTGATCAAACGTAACTCGCTTAGTCTATTACTTCACCACGAAGTAACAATTTACTTTGTTACTTCGTGAGAAAGTAATAGTTGGTCAAATGGGCCAACGGGCATCGTACGAACCAAAAAGCACTCGATTACTGTTAATAAGCTTAGATTATCCTTGGTAAGGTTAAGACTTGTGATAAAGAATATGAAGTTCCATACAACAAGTCATGGCCAAAAAAACAAAGTATGGAGACTTTAAACACTCTAGAATGATCTTTCCTTCAACGATTTGATCAAACGTAACTCACTTAGTCTATTACTTCACCACGAAGTAACAGTATCATGTTACTTCGTGAGAAAGTAATATTTGGTCAAATGGGCCAACATGTATCGTACGAACCAAAACGCACTCGATTAGTGTTAATAAGCTTAGATTATCCTTGGGAAGGTTAAGACTTGTGATCAAGAATATAAAGTTCCATACAACGAGTCGTGGCCAAAAAAACTAAGTATGGAGACTTTAAACACTCTAGAATGATCTTTCCTTCAACGATTTGATCAAACGTAACTTGTTTAGTCTATTACTTCACCACGAAGTAACAATTTACTTTATTACTTCGTGAGAAAGTTATAGTTGGTCAAATGGGCCAACGGGCATCGTACGAACCAAAACGCACTCGATTAGTGTTAATAAGCTTAGATTATCCTTGGAAAGGTTAAGACTTGTGATAAAGAATATGAAGTTCCGTACAACAAGTCGTGGCCAAAAAAACTAACTATGGAGACTTTAAACAGTCTAGAATGATCTTTCGTTCAACGATTTGATCAAACGTAACTCGCTTAGTCTATTACTTCACCACGAAGTAGCAATTTACTTTGTTACTTCGTGAGAAAGTTATAGTTGGTCAAATGGGCCAACGGGCATCGTACGAACCAAAACGCACTCGATTAGTGTTAATAAGCTTAGATTATCCTTGGGAAGGTTAAGACTTGTGATAAAGAATATGAAGTTCCATACAACAAGTCGTGGCCAAAAAAACTAAGTATGGAGACTTTAAACACTCTAGAATGATCTTTCCTTCAACGATATGATCAAACGTAACTCGCTTAGTCTATTACTTCACCACGAAGTAACAGTTTACTTTGTTACTTCGTGAGAAAGTAATAGTTGGTCAAATGGGCCAACGGGCATCGTACGAACCAAAACGCACTCGATTACTGTTAATAAGCTTAGATTATCCTTGGTAAGGTTAAGACTTGTGATAAAGAATATGAAGTTCCATACAACAAGTCATGGCCAAAAAAACAAAGTATGGAGACTTTAAACACTCTAGAATGATCTTTCCTTCAACGATTTGATCAAACGTAACTCGCTTAGTCTATTACTTCACCACGAAGTAGCAATTTACTTTGTTACTTCGTGAGAAAGTTATAGTTGGTCAAATGGGCCAACGGGCATCGTACGAACCAAAACGCACTCGATTAGTGTTAATAAGCTTAGATTATCCTTGGGAAGGTTAAGACTTGTGATAAAGAATATGAAGTTCCATACAACAAGTCATGGCCAAAAAAACTAAGTATGGAGACTTTAAACACTCTAGAATGATCTTTCCTTCAACGATATGATCAAACGTAACTCGCTTAGTCTATTACTTCACCACGAAGTAACAGTTTACTTTGTTACTTCGTGAGAAAGTAATAGTTGGTCAAATGGGCCAACGGGCATCGTACGAACCAAAACGCACTCGATTACTGTTAATAAGCTTAGATTATCCTTGGTAAGGTTAAGACTTGTGATAAAGAATATGAAGTTCCATACAACAAGTCATGGCCAAAAAAACAAAGTATGGAGACTTTAAACACTCTAGAATGATCTTTCCTTCAACGATTTGATCAAACGTAACTCGCTTAGTCTATTACTTCACCACGAAGTAGCAATTTACTTTGTTACTTCGTGAGAAAGTTATAGTTGGTCAAATGGGCCAACGGGCATCGTACGAACCAAAACGCACTCGATTAGTGTTAATAAGCTTAGATTATCCTTGGGAAGGTTAAGACTTGTGATAAAGAATATGAAGTTCCATACAACAAGTCGTGGCCAAAAAAACTAAGTATGGAGACTTTAAACACTCTAGAATGATCTTTCCTTCAACGATATGATCAAACGTAACTCGCTTAGTCTATTACTTCACCACGAAGTAACAGTTTACTTTGTTACTTCGTGAGAAAGTAATAGTTGGTCAAATGGGCCAACGGGCATCGTACGAACCAAAACGCACTCGATTACTGTTAATAAGCTTAGATTATCCTTGGTAAGGTTAAGACTTGTGATAAAGAATATGAAGTTCCATACAACAAGTCATGGCCAAAAAAACAAAGTATGGAGACTTTAAACACTCTAGAATGATCTTTCCTTCAACGATTTGATCAAACGTAACTCACTTAGTCTATTACTTCACCACGAAGTAACAGTATCATGTTACTTCGTGAGAAAGTAATATTTGGTCAAATGGGCCAACATGTATCGTACGAACCAAAATGCACTCGATTAGTGTTAATAAGCTTAGATTATCCTTGGGAAGGTTAAGACTTGTGATAAAGAATATGAAGTTCCATACAACAAGTCATGGCCAAAAAAACTAAGTATGGAGACTTTAAACACTCTAGAATGATCTTTCCTTCAACGATTTGATCAAACGTAACTTGTTTAGTCTATTACTTCACCACGAAGTAACAATTTACTTTATTACTTCGTGAGAAAGTTATAGTTGGTCAAATGGGCCAACGGGCATCGTACGAACCAAAACGCACTCGATTAGTGTTAATAAGCTTAGATTATCCTTGGGAAGGTTAAGACTTGTGATAAAGAATATGAAGTTCCATACAACATGTCGTGGCCAAAAAAACTAAGTATGGAGACTTTAAACACTCTAGAATGATCTTTCCTTCAACGATTTGATCAAACGTAACTCGCTTAGTCTATTACTTCACCACGAAGTAACAATTTACTTTGTTACTTCGTGAGAAAGTAATAGTTGGTCAAATGGGCCAACGGGCATCGTACGAACCAAAAAGCACTCGATTACTGTTAATAAGCTTAGATTATCCTTGGTAAGGTTAAGACTTGTGATAAAGAATATGAAGTTCCATACAACAAGTCATGGCCAAAAAAACAAAGTATGGAGACTTTAAACACTCTAGAATGATCTTTCCTTCAACGATTTGATCAAACGTAACTCACTTAGTCTATTACTTCACCACGAAGTAACAGTATCATGTTACTTCGTGAGAAAGTAATATTTGGTCAAATGGGCCAACATGTATCGTACGAACCAAAACGCACTCGATTAGTGTTAATAAGCTTAGATTATCCTTGGGAAGGTTAAGACTTGTGATCAAGAATATAAAGTTCCATACAACGAGTCGTGGCCAAAAAAACTAAGTATGGAGACTTTAAACACTCTAGAATGATCTTTCCTTCAACGATTTGATCAAACGTAACTTGTTTAGTCTATTACTTCACCACGAAGTAACAATTTACTTTATTACTTCGTGAGAAAGTTATAGTTGGTCAAATGGGCCAACGGGCATCGTACGAACCAAAACGCACTCGATTAGTGTTAATAAGCTTAGATTATCCTTGGAAAGGTTAAGACTTGTGATAAAGAATATGAAGTTCCGTACAACAAGTCGTGGCCAAAAAAACTAACTATGGAGACTTTAAACAGTCTAGAATGATCTTTCGTTCAACGATTTGATCAAACGTAACTCGCTTAGTCTATTACTTCACCACGAAGTAGCAATTTACTTTGTTACTTCGTGAGAAAGTTATAGTTGGTCAAATGGGCCAACGGGCATCGTACGAACCAAAACGCACTCGATTAGTGTTAATAAGCTTAGATTATCCTTGGGAAGGTTAAGACTTGTGATAAAGAATATGAAGTTCCATACAACAAGTCGTGGCCAAAAAAACTAAGTATGGAGACTTTAAACACTCTAGAATGATCTTTCCTTCAACGATATGATCAAACGTAACTCGCTTAGTCTATTACTTCACCACGAAGTAACAGTTTACTTTGTTACTTCGTGAGAAAGTAATAGTTGGTCAAATGGGCCAACGGGCATCGTACGAACCAAAACGCACTCGATTACTGTTAATAAGCTTAGATTATCCTTGGTAAGGTTAAGACTTGTGATAAAGAATATGAAGTTCCATACAACAAGTCATGGCCAAAAAAACAAAGTATGGAGACTTTAAACACTCTAGAATGATCTTTCCTTCAACGATTTGATCAAACGTAACTCGCTTAGTCTATTACTTCACCACGAAGTAGCAATTTACTTTGTTACTTCGTGAGAAAGTTATAGTTGGTCAAATGGGCCAACGGGCATCGTACGAACCAAAACGCACTCGATTAGTGTTAATAAGCTTAGATTATCCTTGGGAAGGTTAAGACTTGTGATAAAGAATATGAAGTTCCATACAACAAGTCGTGGCCAAAAAAACTAAGTATGGAGACTTTAAACACTCTAGAATGATCTTTCCTTCAACGATATGATCAAACGTAACTCGCTTAGTCTATTACTTCACCACGAAGTAACAGTTTACTTTGTTACTTCGTGAGAAAGTAATAGTTGGTCAAATGGGCCAACGGGCATCGTACGAACCAAAACGCACTCGATTACTGTTAATAAGCTTAGATTATCCTTGGTAAGGTTAAGACTTGTGATAAAGAATATGAAGTTCCATACAACAAGTCATGGCCAAAAAAACAAAGTATGGAGACTTTAAACACTCTAGAATGATCTTTCCTTCAACGATTTGATCAAACGTAACTCACTTAGTCTATTACTTCACCACGAAGTAACAGTATCATGTTACTTCGTGAGAAAGTAATATTTGGTCAAATGGGCCAACATGTATCGTACGAACCAAAATGCACTCGATTAGTGTTAATAAGCTTAGATTATCCTTGGGAAGGTTAAGACTTGTGATAAAGAATATGAAGTTCCATACAACAAGTCATGGCCAAAAAAACTAAGTATGGAGACTTTAAACACTCTAGAATGATCTTTCCTTCAACGATTTGATCAAACGTAACTTGTTTAGTCTATTACTTCACCACGAAGTAACAATTTACTTTATTACTTCGTGAGAAAGTTATAGTTGGTCAAATGGGCCAACGGGCATCGTACGAACCAAAACGCACTCGATTAGTGTTAATAAGCTTAGATTATCCTTGGGAAGGTTAAGACTTGTGATAAAGAATATGAAGTTCCATACAACATGTCGTGGCCAAAAAAACTAAGTATGGAGACTTTAAACACTCTAGAATGATCTTTCCTTCAACGATTTGATCAAACGTAACTCGCTTAGTCTATTACTTCACCACGAAGTAACAATTTACTTTGTTACTTCGTGAGAAAGTAATAGTTGGTCAAATGGGCCAACGGGCATCGTACGAACCAAAAAGCACTCGATTACTGTTAATAAGCTTAGATTATCCTTGGTAAGGTTAAGACTTGTGATAAAGAATATGAAGTTCCATACAACAAGTCATGGCCAAAAAAACAAAGTATGGAGACTTTAAACACTCTAGAATGATCTTTCCTTCAACGATTTGATCAAACGTAACTCACTTAGTCTATTACTTCACCACGAAGTAACAGTATCATGTTACTTCGTGAGAAAGTAATATTTGGTCAAATGGGCCAACATGTATCGTACGAACCAAAACGCACTCGATTAGTGTTAATAAGCTTAGATTATCCTTGGGAAGGTTAAGACTTGTGATCAAGAATATAAAGTTCCATACAACGAGTCGTGGCCAAAAAAACTAAGTATGGAGACTTTAAACACTCTAGAATGATCTTTCCTTCAACGATTTGATCAAACGTAACTTGTTTAGTCTATTACTTCACCACGAAGTAACAATTTACTTTATTACTTCGTGAGAAAGTTATAGTTGGTCAAATAGGCCAACGGGCATCGTACGAACCAAAACGCACTCGATTAGTGTTAATAAGCTTAGATTATCCTTGGAAAGGTTAAGACTTGTGATAAAGAATATGAAGTTCCGTACAACAAGTCGTGGCCAAAAAAACTAACTATGGAGACTTTAAACACTCTAGAATGATCTTTCGTTCAACGATTTGATCAAACGTAACTCGCTTAGTCTATTACTTCACCACGAAGTAGCAATTTACTTTGTTACTTCGTGAGAAAGTTATAGTTGGTCAAATAGGCCAACGGGCATCGTACGAACCAAAACGCACTCGATTAGTGTTAATAAGCTTAGATTATCCTTGGAAAGGTTAAGACTTGTGATAAAGAATATGAAGTTCCGTACAACAAGTCGTGGCCAAAAAAACTAACTATGGAGACTTTAAACACTCTAGAATGATCTTTCGTTCAACGATTTGATCAAACGTAACTCGCTTAGTCTATTACTTCACCACGAAGTAGCAATTTACTTTGTTACTTCGTGAGAAAGTTATAGTTGGTCAAATGGGCCAACGGGCATCGTACGAACCAAAACGCACTCGATTAGTGTTAATAAGCTTAGATTATCCTTGGGAAGGTTAAGACTTGTGATAAAGAATATGAAGTTCCATACAACAAGTCATGGCCAAAAAAACAAAGTATGGAGACTTTAAACACTCTAGAATGATCTTTCCTTCAACGATTTGATCAAACGTAACTCGCTTAGTCTATTACTTCACCACGAAGTAGCAATTTACTTTGTTACTTCGTGAGAAAGTTATAGTTGGTCAAATGGGCCAACGGGCATCGTACGAACCAAAACGCACTCGATTAGTGTTAATAAGCTTAGATTATCCTTGGGAAGGTTAAGACTTGTGATAAAGAATATGAAGTTCCATACAACAAGTCGTGGTCAAAAAAACTAAGTATGGAGACTTTAAACACTCTAGAATGATCTTTCCTTCAACGATATGATCAAACGTAACTCGCTTAGTCTATTACTTCACCACGAAGTAACAGTTTACTTTGTTACTTCGTGAGAAAGTAATAGTTGGTCAAATGGGCCAACGGGCATCGTACGAACCAAAACGCACTCGATTACTGTTAATAAGCTTAGATTATCCTTGGTAAGGTTAAGACTTGTGATAAAGAATATGAAGTTCCATACAACAAGTCATGGCCAAAAAAACAAAGTATGGAGACTTTAAACACTCTAGAATGATCTTTCCTTCAACGATTTGATCAAACGTAACTCACTTAGTCTATTACTTCACCACGAAGTAACAGTATCATGTTACTTCGTGAGAAAGTAATATTTGGTCAAATGGGCCAACATGTATCGTACGAACCAAAATGCACTCGATTAGTGTTAATAAGCTTAGATTATCCTTGGGAAGGTTAAGACTTGTGATAAAGAATATGAAGTTCCATACAACAAGTCATGGCCAAAAAAACTAAGTATGGAGACTTTAAACACTCTAGAATGATCTTTCCTTCAACGATTTGATCAAACGTAACTTGTTTAGTCTATTACTTCACCACGAAGTAACAATTTACTTTATTACTTCGTGAGAAAGTTATAGTTGGTCAAATGGGCCAACGGGCATCGTACGAACCAAAACGCACTCGATTAGTGTTAATAAGCTTAGATTATCCTTGGGAAGGTTAAGACTTGTGATAAAGAATATGAAGTTCCATACAACATGTCGTGGCCAAAAAAACTAAGTATGGAGACTTTAAACACTCTAGAATGATCTTTCCTTCAACGATTTGATCAAACGTAACTCGCTTAGTCTATTACTTCACCACGAAGTAACAATTTACTTTGTTACTTCGTGAGAAAGTAATAGTTGGTCAAATGGGCCAACGGGCATCGTACGAACCAAAAAGCACTCGATTACTGTTAATAAGCTTAGATTATCCTTGGTAAGGTTAAGACTTGTGATAAAGAATATGAAGTTCCATACAACAAGTCATGGCCAAAAAAACAAAGTATGGAGACTTTAAACACTCTAGAATGATCTTTCCTTCAACGATTTGATCAAACGTAACTCACTTAGTCTATTACTTCACCACGAAGTAACAGTATCATGTTACTTCGTGAGAAAGTAATATTTGGTCAAATGGGCCAACATGTATCGTACGAACCAAAACGCACTCGATTAGTGTTAATAAGCTTAGATTATCCTTGGGAAGGTTAAGACTTGTGATCAAGAATATAAAGTTCCATACAACGAGTCGTGGCCAAAAAAACTAAGTATGGAGACTTTAAACACTCTAGAATGATCTTTCCTTCAACGATTTGATCAAACGTAACTTGTTTAGTCTATTACTTCACCACGAAGTAACAATTTACTTTATTACTTCGTGAGAAAGTTATAGTTGGTCAAATAGGCCAACGGGCATCGTACGAACCAAAACGCACTCGATTAGTGTTAATAAGCTTAGATTATCCTTGGAAAGGTTAAGACTTGTGATAAAGAATATGAAGTTCCGTACAACAAGTCGTGGCCAAAAAAACTAACTATGGAGACTTTAAACACTCTAGAATGATCTTTCGTTCAACGATTTGATCAAACGTAACTCGCTTAGTCTATTACTTCACCACGAAGTAGCAATTTACTTTGTTACTTCGTGAGAAAGTTATAGTTGGTCAAATAGGCCAACGGGCATCGTACGAACCAAAACGCACTCGATTAGTGTTAATAAGCTTAGATTATCCTTGGAAAGGTTAAGACTTGTGATAAAGAATATGAAGTTCCGTACAACAAGTCGTGGCCAAAAAAACTAACTATGGAGACTTTAAACACTCTAGAATGATCTTTCGTTCAACGATTTGATCAAACGTAACTCGCTTAGTCTATTACTTCACCACGAAGTAGCAATTTACTTTGTTACTTCGTGAGAAAGTTATAGTTGGTCAAATGGGCCAACGGGCATCGTACGAACCAAAACGCACTCGATTAGTGTTAATAAGCTTAGATTATCCTTGGGAAGGTTAAGACTTGTGATAAAGAATATGAAGTTCCATACAACAAGTCGTGGCCAAAAAAACTAAGTATGGAGACTTTAAACACTCTAGAATGATCTTTCCTTCAACGATTTGATCAAACGTAACTCGCTTAGTCTATTACTTCACCACGAAGTAACAATTTACTTTGTTACTTCGTGAGAAAGTAATAGTTGGTCAAATGGGCCAACGGGCATCGTACGAACCAAAAAGCACTCGATTACTGTTAATAAGCTTAGATTATCCTTGGTAAGGTTAAGACTTGTGATAAAGAATATGAAGTTCCATACAACAAGTCATGGCCAAAAAAACAAAGTATGGAGACTTTAAACACTCTAGAATGATCTTTCCTTCAACGATTTGATCAAACGTAACTCACTTAGTCTATTACTTCACCACGAAGTAACAGTATCATGTTACATCGTGAGAAAGTTATAGTTGGTCAAATGGGCCAACGGGCATCGTACGAACCAAAACGCACTCGATTAGTGTTAATAAGCTTAGATTATCCTTGGGAAGGTTAAGACTTGTGACAAAGAATATGAAGTTCCAAACAAAAAGTCGGGGCCAAAAAAACTAAGCATGGAGTCTTTAAACACTCTAGAATGATCTTTCCTTAAACGATTTGATCAAACGTAACTCGCTTAGTCTATTACTTCACCACGAAGTAACAATTTACCTTGTTGCTTCGTGAGAAAGTAATAGTTGGTCAAATGGGCCAACGGGCATCGTACGAACCAAAAAGCACTCGATTACTGTTAATAAGCTTAGATTATCCTTGGTAAGGTTAAGACTTGTGATAAAGAATATGAAGTTCCATACAACAAGTCATGGCCAAAAAAACAAAGTATGGAGACTTTAAACACTCTAGAATGATCTTTCCTTCAACGATTTGATCAAACGTAACTCACTTAGTCTATTACTTCACCACGAAGTAACAGTATCATGTTACTTCGTGAGAAAGTAATATTTGGTCAAATGGGCCAACATGTATCGTACGAACCAAAACGCACTCGATTAGTGTTAATAAGCTTAGATTATCCTTGGGAAGGTTAAGACTTGTGATCAAGAATATAAAGTTCCATACAACGAGTCGTGGCCAAAAAAACTAAGTATGGAGACTTTAAACACTATAGAATGATCTTTCCTTCAACGATTTGATCAAACGTAACTTGTTTAGTCTATTACTTCACCACGAAGTAACAATTTACTTTATTACTTCGTGAGAAAGTTATAGTTGGTCAAATGGGCCAACGGGCATCGTACGAACCAAAACGCACTCGATTAGTGTTAATAAGCTTAGATTATCCTTGGAAAGGTTAAGACTTGTGATAAAGAATATGAAGTTCCGTACAACAAGTCGTGGCCAAAAAAACTAACTATGGAGACTTTAAACACTCTAGAATGATCTTTCGTTCAACGATTTGATCAAACGTAACTCGCTTAGTCTATTACTTCACCACGAAGTAGCAATTTACTTTGTTACTTCGTGAGAAAGTTATAGTTGGTCAAATGGGCCAACGGGCATCGTACGAACCAAAACGCACTCGATTAGTGTTAATAAGCTTAGATTATCCTTGGAAAGGTTAAGACTTGTGATAAAGAATATGAAGTTCCGTACAACAAGTCGTGGCCAAAAAAACTAACTATGGAGACTTTAAACACTCTAGAATGATCTTTCGTTCAACGATTTGATCAAACGTAACTCGCTTAGTCTATTACTTCACCACGAAGTAGCAATTTACTTTGTTACTTCGTGAGAAAGTTATAGTTGGTCAAATGGGCCAACGGGCATCGTACGAACCAAAACGCACTCGATTAGTGTTAATAAGCTTAGATTATCCTTGGGAAGGTTAAGACTTGTGATAAAGAATATGAAGTTCCATACAACAAGTCGTGGCCAAAAAAACTAAGTATGGAGACTTTAAACACTCTAGAATGATCTTTCCTTCAACGATTTGATCAAACGTAACTCGCTTAGTCTATTACTTCACCACGAAGTAACAATTTACTTTGTTACTTCGTGAGAAAGTAATAGTTGGTCAAATGGGCCAACGGGCATCGTACGAACCAAAACGCACTCGATTACTGTTAATAAGCTTAGATTATCCTTGGTAAGGTTAAGACTTGTGATAAAGAATATGAAGTTCCATACAACAAGTCATGGCCAAAAAAACAAAGTATGGAGACTTTAAACACTCTAGAATGATCTTTCCTTCAACGATTTGATCAAACGTAACTCACTTAGTCTATTACTTCACCACGAAGTAACAGTATCATGTTACTTCGTGAGAAAGTAATATTTGGTCCAATGGGCCAACATGTATCGTACGAACCAAAATGCACTCGATTAGTGTTAATAAGCTTAGATTATCCTTGGGAAGGTTAAGACTTGTGATAAAGAATATGAAGTTCCATACAACAAGTCATGGCCAAAAAAACTAAGTATGGAGACTTTAAACACTCTAGAATGATCTTTCCTTCAACGATTTGATCAAACGTAACTTGTTTAGTCTATTACTTCACCACGAAGTAACAATTTACTTTATTACTTCGTGAGAAAGTTATAGTTGGTCAAATGGGCCAACGGGCATCGTACGAACCAAAACGCACTCGATTAGTGTTAATAAGCTTAGATTATCCTTGGGAAGGTTAAGACTTGTGATAAAGAATATGAAGTTCCATACAACATGTCGTGGCCAAAAAAACTAAGTATGGAGACTTTAAACACTCTAGAATGATCTTTCCTTCAACGATTTGATCAAACGTAACTCGCTTAGTCTATTACTTCACCACGAAGTAACAATTTACTTTGTTACTTCGTGAGAAAGTAATAGTTGGTCAAATGGGCCAACGGGCATCGTACGAACCAAAAAGCACTCGATTACTGTTAATAAGCTTAGATTATCCTTGGTAAGGTTAAGACTTGTGATAAAGAATATGAAGTTCCATACAACAAGTCATGGCCAAAAAAACAAAGTATGGAGACTTTAAACACTCTAGAATGATCTTTCCTTCAACGATTTGATCAAACGTAACTCACTTAGTCTATTACTTCACCACGAAGTAACAGTATCATGTTACTTCGTGAGAAAGTAATATTTGGTCAAATGGGCCAACATGTATCGTACGAACCAAAACGCACTCGATTAGTGTTAATAAGCTTAGATTATCCTTGGGAAGGTTAAGACTTGTGATCAAGAATATAAAGTTCCATACAACGAGTCGTGGCCAAAAAAACTAAGTATGGAGACTTTAAACACTCTAGAATGATCTTTCCTTCAACGATTTGATCAAACGTAACTTGTTTAGTCTATTACTTCACCACGAAGTAACAATTTACTTTATTACTTCGTGAGAAAGTTATAGTTGGTCAAATAGGCCAACGGGCATCGTACGAACCAAAACGCACTCGATTAGTGTTAATAAGCTTAGATTATCCTTGGAAAGGTTAAGACTTGTGATAAAGAATATGAAGTTCCGTACAACAAGTCGTGGCCAAAAAAACTAACTATGGAGACTTTAAACACTCTAGAATGATCTTTCGTTCAACGATTTGATCAAACGTAACTCGCTTAGTCTATTACTTCACCACGAAGTAGCAATTTACTTTGTTACTTCGTGAGAAAGTTATAGTTGGTCAAATAGGCCAACGGGCATCGTACGAACCAAAACGCACTCGATTAGTGTTAATAAGCTTAGATTATCCTTGGAAAGGTTAAGACTTGTGATAAAGAATATGAAGTTCCGTACAACAAGTCGTGGCCAAAAAAACTAACTATGGAGACTTTAAACACTCTAGAATGATCTTTCGTTCAACGATTTGATCAAACGTAACTCGCTTAGTCTATTACTTCACCACGAAGTAGCAATTTACTTTGTTACTTCGTGAGAAAGTTATAGTTGGTCAAATGGGCCAACGGGCATCGTACGAACCAAAACGCACTCGATTAGTGTTAATAAGCTTAGATTATCCTTGGGAAGGTTAAGACTTGTGATAAAGAATATGAAGTTCCATACAACAAGTCGTGGCCAAAAAAACTAAGTATGGAGACTTTAAACACTCTAGAATGATCTTTCCTTCAACGATTTGATCAAACGTAACTCGCTTAGTCTATTACTTCACCACGAAGTAACAATTTACTTTGTTACTTCGTGAGAAAGTAATAGTTGGTCAAATGGGCCAACGGGCATCGTACGAACCAAAAAGCACTCGATTACTGTTAATAAGCTTAGATTATCCTTGGTAAGGTTAAGACTTGTGATAAAGAATATGAAGTTCCATACAACAAGTCATGGCCAAAAAAACAAAGTATGGAGACTTTAAACACTCTAGAATGATCTTTCCTTCAACGATTTGATCAAACGTAACTCACTTAGTCTATTACTTCACCACGAAGTAACAGTATCATGTTACATCGTGAGAAAGTTATAGTTGGTCAAATGGGCCAACGGGCATCGTACGAACCAAAACGCACTCGATTAGTGTTAATAAGCTTAGATTATCCTTGGGAAGGTTAAGACTTGTGACAAAGAATATGAAGTTCCAAACAAAAAGTCGGGGCCAAAAAAACTAAGCATGGAGTCTTTAAACACTCTAGAATGATCTTTCCTTAAACGATTTGATCAAACGTAACTCGCTTAGTCTATTACTTCACCACGAAGTAACAATTTACCTTGTTGCTTCGTGAGAAAGTAATAGTTGGTCAAATGGGCCAACGGGCATCGTACGAACCAAAAAGCACTCGATTACTGTTAATAAGCTTAGATTATCCTTGGTAAGGTTAAGACTTGTGATAAAGAATATGAAGTTCCATACAACAAGTCATGGCCAAAAAAACAAAGTATGGAGACTTTAAACACTCTAGAATGATCTTTCCTTCAACGATTTGATCAAACGTAACTCACTTAGTCTATTACTTCACCACGAAGTAACAGTATCATGTTACTTCGTGAGAAAGTAATATTTGGTCAAATGGGCCAACATGTATCGTACGAACCAAAACGCACTCGATTAGTGTTAATAAGCTTAGATTATCCTTGGGAAGGTTAAGACTTGTGATCAAGAATATAAAGTTCCATACAACGAGTCGTGGCCAAAAAAACTAAGTATGGAGACTTTAAACACTATAGAATGATCTTTCCTTCAACGATTTGATCAAACGTAACTTGTTTAGTCTATTACTTCACCACGAAGTAACAATTTACTTTATTACTTCGTGAGAAAGTTATAGTTGGTCAAATGGGCCAACGGGCATCGTACGAACCAAAACGCACTCGATTAGTGTTAATAAGCTTAGATTATCCTTGGAAAGGTTAAGACTTGTGATAAAGAATATGAAGTTCCGTACAACAAGTCGTGGCCAAAAAAACTAACTATGGAGACTTTAAACACTCTAGAATGATCTTTCGTTCAACGATTTGATCAAACGTAACTCGCTTAGTCTATTACTTCACCACGAAGTAGCAATTTACTTTGTTACTTCGTGAGAAAGTTATAGTTGGTCAAATGGGCCAACGGGCATCGTACGAACCAAAACGCACTCGATTAGTGTTAATAAGCTTAGATTATCCTTGGAAAGGTTAAGACTTGTGATAAAGAATATGAAGTTCCGTACAACAAGTCGTGGCCAAAAAAACTAACTATGGAGACTTTAAACACTCTAGAATGATCTTTCGTTCAACGATTTGATCAAACGTAACTCGCTTAGTCTATTACTTCACCACGAAGTAGCAATTTACTTTGTTACTTCGTGAGAAAGTTATAGTTGGTCAAATGGGCCAACGGGCATCGTACGAACCAAAACGCACTCGATTAGTGTTAATAAGCTTAGATTATCCTTGGGAAGGTTAAGACTTGTGATAAAGAATATGAAGTTCCATACAACAAGTCGTGGCCAAAAAAACTAAGTATGGAGACTTTAAACACTCTAGAATGATCTTTCCTTCAACGATTTGATCAAACGTAACTCGCTTAGTCTATTACTTCACCACGAAGTAACAATTTACTTTGTTACTTCGTGAGAAAGTAATAGTTGGTCAAATGGGCCAACGGGCATCGTACGAACCAAAAAGCACTCGATTACTGTTAATAAGCTTAGATTATCCTTGGTAAGGTTAAGACTTGTGATAAAGAATATGAAGTTCCATACAACAAGTCATGGCCAAAAAAACAAAGTATGGAGACTTTAAACACTCTAGAATGATCTTTCCTTCAACGATTTGATCAAACGTAACTCACTTAGTCTATTACTTCACCACGAAGTAACAGTATCATGTTACATCGTGAGAAAGTTATAGTTGGTCAAATGGGCCAACGGGCATCGTACGAACCAAAACGCACTCGATTAGTGTTAATAAGCTTAGATTATCCTTGGGAAGGTTAAGACTTGTGACAAAGAATATGAAGTTCCAAACAAAAAGTCGGGGCCAAAAAAACTAAGCATGGAGTCTTTAAACACTCTAGAATGATCTTTCCTTAAACGATTTGATCAAACGTAACTCGCTTAGTCTATTACTTCACCACGAAGTAACAATTTACCTTGTTGCTTCGTGAGAAAGTAATAGTTGGTCAAATGGGCCAACGGGCATCGTACGAACCAAACCGCACTCGATTAGTGTTAATAAGCTTAGATTATCCTTGGGAGGGTTAAGACTTGTGATAAAGAATATGAAGTTCCATACAACAAGTTGTGGCCAAAAAAACTAAGTATGGAGACATTAAACACTCTAGAATGATCTTTCCTTCAACGATTTGATCAAACGTAACTCGCTTAGTCTATTACTTCACCACGAAGTAACAGTTTACTTTGTTACTTCGTGAGAAAGTAATAGTTGGTCAAATGGGCCCACGGGCATCGTACGAACCAAAACGCACTCGATTACTGTTAATAAGCTTAGATTATCCTTGGTAAGGTTAAGACTTGTGATAAAGAATATGAAGTTCCATACAACAAGTCATGGCCAAAAAAACAAAGTATGGAGACTTTAAACACTCTAGAATGATCTTTCCTTCAACGATTTGATCAAACGTAACTCACTTAGTCTATTACTTCACCACGAAGTAACAGTATCATGTTACTTCGTGAGAAAGTAATATTTGGTCAAATGGGCCAACATGTATCGTACGAACCAAAACGCACTCGATTAGTGTTAATAAGCTTAGATTATCCTTGGGAAGGTTAAGACTTGTGATCAAGAATATAAAGTCCCATACAACGAGTCGTGGCCAAAAAAACTAAGTATGGAGACTTTAAACACTCTAGAATGATCTTTCCTTCAACGATTTGATCAAACGTAACTTGTTTAGTCTATTACTTCACCACGAAGTAACAATTTACTTTATTACTTCGTGAGAAAGTTATAGTTGGTCAAATGGGCCAACGGGCATCGTACGAACCAAAACGCACTCGATTAGTGTTAATAAGCTTAGATTATCCTTGGAAAGGTTAAGACTTGTGATAAAAATATGAAGTTCCGTACAACAAGTCGTGGCCAAAAAAACTAACTATGGAGACTTTAAACACTCTAGAATGATCTTTCGTTCAACGATTTGATCAAACGTAACTCGCTTAGTCTATTACTTCACCACGAAGTAGCAATTTACTTTGTTACTTCGTGAAAAAGTTATAGTTGGTCAAATGGGACAACGGGCATCGTACGAACCAAAACGCACTCGATTAGTGTTAATAAGCTTAGATTATCCTTGGGAAGGTTAAGACTTTTGATAAAGAATATGAAGTTCCATACAACAAGTCGTGGCCAAAAAAACTAAGTATGGAGACTTTAAACACTCTAGAATGATCTTTCCTTCAACGATTTGATCAAACGTAACTCGCTTAGTCTATTACTTCACCACGAAGTAGCAATTTACTTTGTTACTTCGTGAGAAAGTTATAGTTGGTCAAATGGGCCAACGGGCATCGTACGAACCAAAACGCACTCGATTAGTGTTAATAAGCTTAGATTATCCTTGGTAAGGTTAAGACTTGTGATAAAGAATATGAAGTTCCATACAACAAGTCATGGCCAAACAAACAAAGTATGGAGACTTTAAACACTCTAGAATGATCTTTCCTTCAACGATTTGATCAAACGTAACTCACTTAGTCTATTACTTCACCACGAAGTAACAGTATCATGTTACTTCGTGAGAAAGTAATATTTGGTCAAATGGGCCAACATGTATCGTACGAACCAAACCGCACTCGATTAGTGTTAATAAGCTTAGATTATCCTTGGGAGGGTTAAGACTTGTGATAAAGAATATGAAGTTCCATACAACAAGTTGTGGCCAAAAAAACTAAGTATGGAGACATTAAACACTCTAGAATGATCTTTCCTTCAACGATTTGATCAAACGTAACTCGCTTAGTCTATTACTTCACCACGAAGTAACAGTTTACTTTGTTACTTCGTGAGAAAGTAATAGTTGGTCAAATGGGCCCACGGGCATCGTACGAACCAAAACGCACTCGATTACTGTTAATAAGCTTAGATTATCCTTGGTAAGGTTAAGACTTGTGATAAAGAATATGAAGTTCCATACAACAAGTCATGGCCAAAAAAACAAAGTATGGAGACTTTAAACACTCTAGAATGATCTTTCCTTCAACGATTTGATCAAACGTAACTCACTTAGTCTATTACTTCACCACGAAGTAACAGTATCATGTTACTTCGTGAGAAAGTAATATTTGGTCAAATGGGCCAACATGTATCGTACGAACCAAAACGCACTCGATTAGTGTTAATAAGCTTAGATTATCCTTGGGAAGGTTAAGACTTGTGATCAAGAATATAAAGTCCCATACAACGAGTCGTGGCCAAAAAAACTAAGTATGGAGACTTTAAACACTCTAGAATGATCTTTCCTTCAACGATTTGATCAAACGTAACTTGTTTAGTCTATTACTTCACCACGAAGTAACAATTTACTTTATTACTTCGTGAGAAAGTTATAGTTGGTCAAATGGGCCAACGGGCATCGTACGAACCAAAACGCACTCGATTAGTGTTAATAAGCTTAGATTATCCTTGGGAAGGTTAAGACTTGTGATAAAGAATATGAAGTTCCATACAACAAGTCGTGGCCAAAAAAACTAAGTATGGAGACTTTAAACACTCTAGAATGATCTTTCCTTCAACGATTTGATCAAACGTAACTCGCTTAGTCTATTACTTCACCACGAAGTAACAATTTACTTTGTTACTTCGTGAGAAAGTAATAGTTGGTCAAATGGGCCAACGGGCATCGTACGAACCAAAAAGCACTCGATTACTGTTAATAAGCTTAGATTATCCTTGGTAAGGTTAAGACTTGTGATAAAGAATATGAAGTTCCATACAACAAGTCATGGCCAAAAAAACAAAGTATGGAGACTTTAAACACTCTAGAATGATCTTTCCTTCAACGATTTGATCAAACGTAACTCACTTAGTCTATTACTTCACCACGAAGTAACAGTATCATGTTACATCGTGAGAAAGTTATAGTTGGTCAAATGGGCCAACGGGCATCGTACGAACCAAAACGCACTCGATTAGTGTTAATAAGCTTAGATTATCCTTGGGAAGGTTAAGACTTGTGACAAAGAATATGAAGTTCCAAACAAAAAGTCGGGGCCAAAAAAACTAAGCATGGAGTCTTTAAACACTCTAGAATGATCTTTCCTTAAACGATTTGATCAAACGTAACTCGCTTAGTCTATTACTTCACCACGAAGTAACAATTTACCTTGTTGCTTCGTGAGAAAGTAATAGTTGGTCAAATGGGCCAACGGGCATCGTACGAACCAAACCGCACTCGATTAGTGTTAATAAGCTTAGATTATCCTTGGGAGGGTTAAGACTTGTGATAAAGAATATGAAGTTCCATACAACAAGTTGTGGCCAAAAAAACTAAGTATGGAGACATTAAACACTCTAGAATGATCTTTCCTTCAACGATTTGATCAAACGTAACTCGCTTAGTCTATTACTTCACCACGAAGTAACAGTTTACTTTGTTACTTCGTGAGAAAGTAATAGTTGGTCAAATGGGCCCACGGGCATCGTACGAACCAAAACGCACTCGATTACTGTTAATAAGCTTAGATTATCCTTGGTAAGGTTAAGACTTGTGATAAAGAATATGAAGTTCCATACAACAAGTCATGGCCAAAAAAACAAAGTATGGAGACTTTAAACACTCTAGAATGATCTTTCCTTCAACGATTTGATCAAACGTAACTCACTTAGTCTATTACTTCACCACGAAGTAACAGTATCATGTTACTTCGTGAGAAAGTAATATTTGGTCAAATGGGCCAACATGTATCGTACGAACCAAAACGCACTCGATTAGTGTTAATAAGCTTAGATTATCCTTGGGAAGGTTAAGACTTGTGATCAAGAATATAAAGTCCCATACAACGAGTCGTGGCCAAAAAAACTAAGTATGGAGACTTTAAACACTCTAGAATGATCTTTCCTTCAACGATTTGATCAAACGTAACTTGTTTAGTCTATTACTTCACCACGAAGTAACAATTTACTTTATTACTTCGTGAGAAAGTTATACTTGGTCAAATGGGCCAACGGGCATCGTACGAACCAAAACGCACTCGATTAGTGTTAATAAGCTTAGATTATCCTTGGAAAGGTTAAGACTTGTGATAAAAAATATGAAGTTCCGTACAACAAGTCGTGGCCAAAAAAACTAACTATGGAGACTTTAAACACTCTAGAATGATCTTTCGTTCAACGATTTGATCAAACGTAACTCGCTTAGTCTATTACTTCACCACGAAGTAGCAATTTACTTTGTTACTTCGTGAAAAAGTTATAGTTGGTCAAATGGGACAACGGGCATCGTACGAACCAAAACGCACTCGATTAGTGTTAATAAGCTTAGATTATCCTTGGTAAGGTTAAGACTTTTGATAAAGAATATGAAGTTCCATACAACAAGTCGTGGCCAAAAAAACTAAGTATGGAGACTTTAAACACTCTAGAATGATCTTTCCTTCAACGATTTGATCAAACGTAACTCGCTTAGTCTATTACTTCACCACGAAGTAGCAATTTACTTTGTTACTTCGTGAGAAAGTTATAGTTGGTCAAATGGGCCAACGGGCATCGTACGAACCAAAACGCACTCGATTAGTGTTAATAAGCTTAGATTATCCTTGGTAAGGTTAAGACTTGTGATAAAGAATATGAAGTTCCATACAACAAGTCATGGCCAAACAAACAAAGTATGGAGACTTTAAACACTCTAGAATGATCTTTCCTTCAACGATTTGATCAAACGTAACTCACTTAGTCTATTACTTCACCACGAAGTAACAGTATCATGTTACTTCGTGAGAAAGTAATATTTGGTCAAATGGGCCAACATGTATCGTACGAACCAAACCGCACTCGATTAGTGTTAATAAGCTTAGATTATCCTTGGGAGGGTTAAGACTTGTGATAAAGAATATGAAGTTCCATACAACAAGTTGTGGCCAAAAAAACTAAGTATGGAGACATTAAACACTCTAGAATGATCTTTCCTTCAACGATTTGATCAAACGTAACTCGCTTAGTCTATTACTTCACCACGAAGTAACAGTTTACTTTGTTACTTCGTGAGAAAGTAATAGTTGGTCAAATGGGCCCACGGGCATCGTACGAACCAAAACGCACTCGATTACTGTTAATAAGCTTAGATTATCCTTGGTAAGGTTAAGACTTGTGATAAAGAATATGAAGTTCCATACAACAAGTCATGGCCAAAAAAACAAAGTATGGAGACTTTAAACACTCTAGAATGATCTTTCCTTCAACGATTTGATCAAACGTAACTCACTTAGTCTATTACTTCACCACGAAGTAACAGTATCATGTTACTTCGTGAGAAAGTAATATTTGGTCAAATGGGCCAACATGTATCGTACGAACCAAAACGCACTCGATTAGTGTTAATAAGCTTAGATTATCCTTGGGAAGGTTAAGACTTGTGATCAAGAATATAAAGTCCCATACAACGAGTCGTGGCCAAAAAAACTAAGTATGGAGACTTTAAACACTCTAGAATGATCTTTCCTTCAACGATTTGATCAAACGTAACTTGTTTAGTCTATTACTTCACCACGAAGTAACAATTTACTTTATTACTTCGTGAGAAAGTTATAGTTGGTCAAATGGGCCAACGGGCATCGTACGAACCAAAACGCACTCGATTAGTGTTAATAAGCTTAGATTATCCTTGGAAAGGTTAAGACTTGTGATAAAAAATATGAAGTTCCGTACAACAAGTCGTGGCCAAAAAAACTAACTATGGAGACTTTAAACACTCTAGAATGATCTTTCGTTCAACGATTTGATCAAACGTAACTCGCTTAGTCTATTACTTCACCACGAAGTAGCAATTTACTTTGTTACTTCGTGAAAAAGTTATAGTTGGTCAAATGGGACAACGGGCATCGTACGAACCAAAACGCACTCGATTAGTGTTAATAAGCTTAGATTATCCTTGGGAAGGTTAAGACTTTTGATAAAGAATATGAAGTTCCATACAACAAGTCGTGGCCAAAAAAACTAAGTATGGAGACTTTAAACACTCTAGAATGATCTTTCCTTCAACGATTTGATCAAACGTAACTCGCTTAGTCTATTACTTCACCACGAAGTAGCAATTTACTTTGTTACTTCGTGAGAAAGTTATAGTTGGTCAAATGGGCCAACGGGCATCGTACGAACCAAAACGCACTCGATTAGTGTTAATAAGCTTAGATTATCCTTGGTAAGGTTAAGACTTGTGATAAAGAATATGAAGTTCCATACAACAAGTCATGGCCAAACAAACAAAGTATGGAGACTTTAAACACTCTAGAATGATCTTTCCTTCAACGATTTGATCAAACGTAACTCACTTAGTCTATTACTTCACCACGAAGTAACAGTATCATGTTACTTCGTGAGAAAGTAATATTTGGTCAAATGGGCCAACATGTATCGTACGAACCAAACCGCACTCGATTAGTGTTAATAAGCTTAGATTATCCTTGGGAGGGTTAAGACTTGTGATAAAGAATATGAAGTTCCATACAACAAGTTGTGGCCAAAAAAACTAAGTATGGAGACATTAAACACTCTAGAATGATCTTTCCTTCAACGATTTGATCAAACGTAACTCGCTTAGTCTATTACTTCACCACGAAGTAACAGTTTACTTTGTTACTTCGTGAGAAAGTAATAGTTGGTCAAATGGGCCCACGGGCATCGTACGAACCAAAACGCACTCGATTACTGTTAATAAGCTTAGATTATCCTTGGTAAGGTTAAGACTTGTGATAAAGAATATGAAGTTCCATACAACAAGTCATGGCCAAAAAAACAAAGTATGGAGACTTTAAACACTCTAGAATGATCTTTCCTTCAACGATTTGATCAAACGTAACTCACTTAGTCTATTACTTCACCACGAAGTAACAGTATCATGTTACTTCGTGAGAAAGTAATATTTGGTCAAATGGGCCAACATGTATCGTACGAACCAAAACGCACTCGATTAGTGTTAATAAGCTTAGATTATCCTTGGGAAGGTTAAGACTTGTGATCAAGAATATAAAGTCCCATACAACGAGTCGTGGCCAAAAAAACTAAGTATGGAGACTTTAAACACTCTAGAATGATCTTTCCTTCAACGATTTGATCAAACGTAACTTGTTTAGTCTATTACTTCACCACGAAGTAACAATTTACTTTATTACTTCGTGAGAAAGTTATAGTTGGTCAAATGGGCCAACGGGCATCGTACGAACCAAAACGCACTCGATTAGTGTTAATAAGCTTAGATTATCCTTGGAAAGGTTAAGACTTGTGATAAAAAATATGAAGTTCCGTACAACAAGTCGTGGCCAAAAAAACTAACTATGGAGACTTTAAACACTCTAGAATGATCTTTCGTTCAACGATTTGATCAAACGTAACTCGCTTAGTCTATTACTTCACCACGAAGTAGCAATTTACTTTGTTACTTCGTGAAAAAGTTATAGTTGGTCAAATGGGACAACGGGCATCGTACGAACCAAAACGCACTCGATTAGTGTTAATAAGCTTAGATTATCCTTGGGAAGGTTAAGACTTTTGATAAAGAATATGAAGTTCCATACAACAAGTCGTGGCCAAAAAAACTAAGTATGGAGACTTTAAACACTCTAGAATGATCTTTCCTTCAACGATTTGATCAAACGTAACTCGCTTAGTCTATTACTTCACCACGAAGTAGCAATTTACTTTGTTACTTCGTGAGAAAGTTATAGTTGGTCAAATGGGCCAACGGGCATCGTACGAACCAAAACGCACTCGATTAGTGTTAATAAGCTTAGATTATCCTTGGTAAGGTTAAGACTTGTGATAAAGAATATGAAGTTCCATACAACAAGTCATGGCCAAACAAACAAAGTATGGAGACTTTAAACACTCTAGAATGATCTTTCCTTCAACGATTTGATCAAACGTAACTCACTTAGTCTATTACTTCACCACGAAGTAACAGTATCATGTTACATCGTGAGAAAGTTATAGTTGGTCAAATGGGCCAACGGGCATCGTACGAACCAAAACGCACTCGATTAGTGTTAATAAGCTTAGATTATCCTTGGGAAGGTTAAGACTTGTGACAAAGAATATGAAGTTCCAAACAAAAAGTCGGGGCCAAAAAAACTAAGCATGGAGTCTTTAAACACTCTAGAATGATCTTTCCTTAAACGATTTGATCAAACGTAACTCGCTTAGTCTATTACTTCACCACGAAGTAACAATTTACCTTGTTGCTTCGTGAGAAAGTAATAGTTGGTCAAATGGGCCAACGGGCATCGTACGAACCAAAAAGCACTCGATTACTGTTAATAAGCTTAGATTATCCTTGGTAAGGTTAAGACTTGTGATAAAGAATATGAAGAAGAAAGTAAAAGGTTTATAAAAGGAAAACTAGGGGGGAGGTACTACATAGCGAAGGCCGTATGGTGTACCCCACCCATACGATCGCCAAAAACAATAAGAAATAGAAATCTCAACTACAAGGAAGAGCATATCGCAAAAATGGATACCTCGAAAGTAAAGTAAGCCAAAATGTGAAAAAATCGGCTTATAACAATTATGAGTAGGATCTAGTCCTCATCCTCATCTTTTCTTCTGCTCTTCGTTCTTTGTTCGCTTTTTTTCGTTCACTTTTGCTAATATAGATGTTGCAATCTGGACCCTTCCTTTTTTCTTCTTCTTTTGCATATTCTGCTTGTGATAAAGAATATGAAGTTCCATACAACAAGTCGTGGCCAAAAAAACTAACTATGGAGACTTTAAACACTCTAGAATGATCTTTCGTTCAACGATTTGATCAAACGTAACTTGTTTAGTCTATTACTTCACCACGAAGTAGCAATTTACTTTGTTACTTCGTGAGAAAGTTATAGTTGGTCAAATGGGCCAACGGGCATCGTACGAACCAAAACGCACTCGATTAGTGTTAATAAGTTTAGATTATCCTTGGGAAGGTTAAGACTTGTGATAAAGAATATGAAGTTCCATACAACAAGTCGTGGCCAAAAAAACTAAGTATGGAGACTTTAAACACTCTAGAATGATCTTTCCTTCAACGATTTGATCAAACGTAACTTGTTTAGTCTATTACTTCACCAATAAGTAACAATTTACTTTATTAGTTCGTGAGAAAGTTATAGTTGGTCAAATGGGCCAACGGGCATCGTACGAACCTAAAAGCACTCGATTAGTGTTAATAAGCTTAGATTATCCTTGGAAAGGTTAAGACTTGTGATAAAGAATATGAAGTTCCGTACAACAAGTCGTGGCCAAAAAAACTAACTATGGAGACTTTAAACACTCTAGAATGATCTTTCGTTCAACGATTTGATCAAACGTAACTTGTTTAGTCTATTACTTCACCACGAAGTAGCAATTTACTTTGTTACTTCGTGAGAAAGTTATAGTTGGTCAAATGGGCCAACGGGCATCGTACGAACCAAAACGCACTCGATTAGTGTTAATAAGCTTAGATTATCCTTGGAAAGGTTAAGACTTGTGATAAAGAATATGAAGTTCCGTACAACAAGTCGTGGCCAAAAAAACTAACTATGGAGACTTTAAACACTCTAGAATGATCTTTCGTTCAACGATTTGATCAAACGTAACTCGCTTAGTCTATTACTTCACCACGAAGTAGCAATTTACTTTGTTACTTCGTGAGAAAGTTATAATTGGTCAAATGGGCCAACGGGCATCGTACGAACCAAAACGCACTCGATTAGTGTTAATAAGCTTAGATTATCCTTGGGAAGGTTAAGACTTGTGATAAAGAATATGAAGTTCCATACAACAAGTCGTGGCCAAAAAAACTAAGTATGGAGACTTTAAACACTCTAGAATGATCTTTCCTTCAACGATTTGATCAAACGTAACTCGCTTAGTCTATTACTTCACCACGAAGTAACAATTTACTTTGTTACTTCGTGAGAAAGTAATAGTTGGTCAAATGGGCCAACGGGCATCGTACGAACCAAAAAGCACTCGATTACTGTTAATAAGCTTAGATTATCCTTGGTAAGGTTAAGACTTGTGATAAAGAATATGAAGTTCCATACAACAAGTCATGGCCAAAAAAACAAAGTATGGAGACTTTAAACACTCTAGAATGATCTTTCCTTCAACGATTTGATCAAACGTAACTCACTTAGTCTATTACTTCACCACGAAGTAACAGTATCATGTTACATCGTGAGAAAGTTATAGTTGGTCAAATGGGCCAACGGGCATCGTACGAACCAAAACGCACTCGATTAGTGTTAATAAGCTTAGATTATCCTTGGGAAGGTTAAGACTTGTGACAAAGAATATGAAGTTCCAAACAAAAAGTCGGGGCCAAAAAAACTAAGCATGGAGTCTTTAAACACTCTAGAATGATCTTTCCTTAAACGATTTGATCAAACGTAACTCGCTTAGTCTATTACTTCACCACGAAGTAACAATTTACCTTGTTGCTTCGTGAGAAAGTAATAGTTGGTCAAATGGGCCAACGGGCATCGTACGAACCAAACCGCACTCGATTAGTGTTAATAAGCTTAGATTATCCTTGGGAGGGTTAAGACTTGTGATAAAGAATATGAAGTTCCATACAACAAGTTGTGGCCAAAAAAACTAAGTATGGAGACATTAAACACTCTAGAATGATCTTTCCTTCAACGATTTGATCAAACGTAACTCGCTTACTCTATTACTTCACCACGAAGTAACAGTTTACTTTGTTACTTCGTGAGAAAGTAATAGTTGGTCAAATGGGCCCACGGGCATCGTACGAACCAAAACGCACTCGATTACTGTTAATAAGCTTAGATTATCCTTGGTAAGGTTAAGACTTGTGATAAAGAATATGAAGTTCCATACAACAAGTCATGGCCAAAAAAACAAAGTATGGAGACTTTAAACACTCTAGAATGATCTTTCCTTCAACGATTTGATCAAACGTAACTCACTTAGTCTATTACTTCACCACGAAGTAACAGTATCATGTTACTTCGTGAGAAAGTAATATTTGGTCAAATGGGCCAACATGTATCGTACGAACCAAAACGCACTCGATTAGTGTTAATAAGCTTAGATTATCCTTGGGAAGGTTAAGACTTGTGATCAAGAATATAAAGTCCCATACAACGAGTCGTGGCCAAAAAAACTAAGTATGGAGACTTTAAACACTCTAGAATGATCTTTCCTTCAACGATTTGATCAAACGTAACTTGTTTAGTCTATTACTTCACCACGAAGTAACAATTTACTTTATTACTTCGTGAGAAAGTTATAGTTGGTCAAATGGGCCAACGGGCATCGTACGAACCAAAACGCACTCGATTAGTGTTAATAAGCTTAGATTATCCTTGGAAAGGTTAAGACTTGTGATAAAAAATATGAAGTTCCGTACAACAAGTCGTGGCCAAAAAAACTAACTATGGAGACTTTAAACACTCTAGAATGATCTTTCGTTCAACGATTTGATCAAACGTAACTCGCTTAGTCTATTACTTCACCACGAAGTAGCAATTTACTTTGTTACTTCGTGAAAAAGTTATAGTTGGTCAAATGGGACAACGGGCATCGTACGAACCAAAACGCACTCGATTAGTGTTAATAAGCTTAGATTATCCTTGGGAAGGTTAAGACTTTTGATAAAGAATATGAAGTTCCATACAACAAGTCGTGGCCAAAAAAACTAAGTATGGAGACTTTAAACACTCTAGAATGATCTTTCCTTCAACGATTTGATCAAACGTAACTCGCTTAGTCTATTACTTCACCACGAAGTAGCAATTTACTTTGTTACTTCGTGAGAAAGTTATAGTTGGTCAAATGGGCCAACGGGCATCGTACGAACCAAAACGCACTCGATTAGTGTTAATAAGCTTAGATTATCCTTGGTAAGGTTAAGACTTGTGATAAAGAATATGAAGTTCCATACAACAAGTCATGGCCAAACAAACAAAGTATGGAGACTTTAAACACTCTAGAATGATCTTTCCTTCAACGATTTGATCAAACGTAACTCACTTAGTCTATTACTTCACCACGAAGTAACAGTATCATGTTACTTCGTGAGAAAGTAATATTTGGTCAAATGGGCCAACATGTATCGTACGAACCAAACCGCACTCGATTAGTGTTAATAAGCTTAGATTATCCTTGGGAGGGTTAAGACTTGTGATAAAGAATATGAAGTTCCATACAACAAGTTGTGGCCAAAAAAACTAAGTATGGAGACATTAAACACTCTAGAATGATCTTTCCTTCAACGATTTGATCAAACGTAACTCGCTTAGTCTATTACTTCACCACGAAGTAACAGTTTACTTTGTTACTTCGTGAGAAAGTAATAGTTGGTCAAATGGGCCCACGGGCATCGTACGAACCAAAACGCACTCGATTACTGTTAATAAGCTTAGATTATCCTTGGTAAGGTTAAGACTTGTGATAAAGAATATGAAGTTCCATACAACAAGTCATGGCCAAAAAAACAAAGTATGGAGACTTTAAACACTCTAGAATGATCTTTCCTTCAACGATTTGATCAAACGTAACTCACTTAGTCTATTACTTCACCACGAAGTAACAGTATCATGTTACTTCGTGAGAAAGTAATATTTGGTCAAATGGGCCAACATGTATCGTACGAACCAAAACGCACTCGATTAGTGTTAATAAGCTTAGATTATCCTTGGGAAGGTTAAGACTTGTGATCAAGAATATAAAGTCCCATACAACGAGTCGTGGCCAAAAAAACTAAGTATGGAGACTTTAAACACTCTAGAATGATCTTTCCTTCAACGATTTGATCAAACGTAACTTGTTTAGTCTATTACTTCACCACGAAGTAACAATTTACTTTATTACTTCGTGAGAAAGTTATAGTTGGTCAAATGGGCCAACGGGCATCGTACGAACCAAAACGCACTCGATTAGTGTTAATAAGCTTAGATTATCCTTGGAAAGGTTAAGACTTGTGATAAAAAATATGAAGTTCCGTACAACAAGTCGTGGCCAAAAAAACTAACTATGGAGACTTTAAACACTCTAGAATGATCTTTCGTTCAACGATTTGATCAAACGTAACTCGCTTAGTCTATTACTTCACCACGAAGTAGCAATTTACTTTGTTACTTCGTGAAAAAGTTATAGTTGGTCAAATGGGACAACGGGCATCGTACGAACCAAAACGCACTCGATTAGTGTTAATAAGCTTAGATTATCCTTGGGAAGGTTAAGACTTTTGATAAAGAATATGAAGTTCCATACAACAAGTCGTGGCCAAAAAAACTAAGTATGGAGACTTTAAACACTCTAGAATGATCTTTCCTTCAACGATTTGATCAAACGTAACTCGCTTAGTCTATTACTTCACCACGAAGTAGCAATTTACTTTGTTACTTCGTGAGAAAGTTATAGTTGGTCAAATGGGCCAACGGGCATCGTACGAACCAAAACGCACTCGATTAGTGTTAATAAGCTTAGATTATCCTTGGTAAGGTTAAGACTTGTGATAAAGAATATGAAGTTCCATACAACAAGTCATGGCCAAACAAACAAAGTATGGAGACTTTAAACACTCTAGAATGATCTTTCCTTCAACGATTTGATCAAACGTAACTCACTTAGTCTATTACTTCACCACGAAGTAACAGTATCATGTTACTTCGTGAGAAAGTAATATTTGGTCAAATGGGCCAACATGTATCGTACGAACCAAAACGCACTCGATTAGTGTTAATAAGCTTAGATTATCCTTGGGAAGGTTAAGACTTGTGATCAAGAATATAAAGTTCCATACAACGAGTCGTGGCCAAAAAAACTAAGTATGGAGACTTTAAACACTCTAGAATGATCTTTCCTTCAACGATTTGATCAAACGTAACTTGTTTAGTCTATTACTTCACCAATAAGTAACAATTTACTTTATTAGTTCGTGAGAAAGTTATAGTTGGTCAAATGGGCCAACGGGCATCGTACGAACCAAAAAGCACTCGATTAGTGTTAATAAGCTTAGATTATCCTTGGAAAGGTTAAGACTTGTGATAAAAAATATGAAGTTCCGTACAACAAGTCGTGGCCAAAAAAACTAACTATGGAGACTTTAAACACTCTAGAATGATCTTTCGTTCAACGATTTGATCAAACGTAACTTGTTTAGTCTATTACTTCACCACGAAGTAGCAATTTACTTTGTTACTTCGTGAGAAAGTTATAGTTGGTCAAATGGGCCAACGGGCATCGTACGAACCAAAACGCACTCGATTAGTGTTAATAAGTTTAGATTATCCTTGGGAAGGTTAAGACTTGTGATAAAGAATATGAAGTTCCATACAACAAGTCGTGGCCAAAAAAACTAAGTATGGAGACTTTAAACACTCTAGAATGATCTTTCCTTCAACGATTTGATCAAACGTAACTTGTTTAGTCTATTACTTCACCAATAAGTAACAATTTACTTTATTAGTTCGTGAGAAAGTTATAGTTGGTCAAATGGGCCAACGGGCATCGTACGAACCTAAAAGCACTCGATTAGTGTTAATAAGCTTAGATTATCCTTGGAAAGGTTAAGACTTGTGATAAAGAATATGAAGTTCCGTACAACAAGTCGTGGCCAAAAAAACTAACTATGGAGACTTTAAACACTCTAGAATGATCTTTCGTTCAACGATTTGATCAAACGTAACTTGTTTAGTCTATTACTTCACCACGAAGTAGCAATTTACTTTGTTACTTCGTGAGAAAGTTATAGTTGGTCAAATGGGCCAACGGGCATCGTACGAACCAAAACGCACTCGATTAGTGTTAATAAGCTTAGATTATCCTTGGAAAGGTTAAGACTTGTGATAAAGAATATGAAGTTCCGTACAACAAGTCGTGGCCAAAAAAACTAACTATGGAGACTTTAAACACTCTAGAATGATCTTTCGTTCAACGATTTGATCAAACGTAACTCGCTTAGTCTATTACTTCACCACGAAGTAGCAATTTACTTTGTTACTTCGTGAGAAAGTTATAATTGGTCAAATGGGCCAACGGGCATCGTACGAACCAAAACGCACTCGATTAGTGTTAATAAGCTTAGATTATCCTTGGGAAGGTTAAGACTTGTGATAAAGAATATGAAGTTCCATACAACAAGTCGTGGCCAAAAAAACTAAGTATGGAGACTTTAAACACTCTAGAATGATCTTTCCTTCAACGATTTGATCAAACGTAACTCGCTTAGTCTATTACTTCACCACGAAGTAACAATTTACTTTGTTACTTCGTGAGAAAGTAATAGTTGGTCAAATGGGCCAACGGGCATCGTACGAACCAAAAAGCACTCGATTACTGTTAATAAGCTTAGATTATCCTTGGTAAGGTTAAGACTTGTGATAAAGAATATGAAGTTCCATACAACAAGTCATGGCCAAAAAAACAAAGTATGGAGACTTTAAACACTCTAGAATGATCTTTCCTTCAACGATTTGATCAAACGTAACTCACTTAGTCTATTACTTCACCACGAAGTAACAGTATCATGTTACATCGTGAGAAAGTTATAGTTGGTCAAATGGGCCAACGGGCATCGTACGAACCAAAACGCACTCGATTAGTGTTAATAAGCTTAGATTATCCTTGGGAAGGTTAAGACTTGTGACAAAGAATATGAAGTTCCAAACAAAAAGTCGGGGCCAAAAAAACTAAGCATGGAGTCTTTAAACACTCTAGAATGATCTTTCCTTAAACGATTTGATCAAACGTAACTCGCTTAGTCTATTACTTCACCACGAAGTAACAATTTACCTTGTTGCTTCGTGAGAAAGTAATAGTTGGTCAAATGGGCCAACGGGCATCGTACGAACCAAACCGCACTCGATTAGTGTTAATAAGCTTAGATTATCCTTGGGAGGGTTAAGACTTGTGATAAAGAATATGAAGTTCCATACAACAAGTTGTGGCCAAAAAAACTAAGTATGGAGACATTAAACACTCTAGAATGATCTTTCCTTCAACGATTTGATCAAACGTAACTCGCTTACTCTATTACTTCACCACGAAGTAACAGTTTACTTTGTTACTTCGTGAGAAAGTAATAGTTGGTCAAATGGGCCCACGGGCATCGTACGAACCAAAACGCACTCGATTACTGTTAATAAGCTTAGATTATCCTTGGTAAGGTTAAGACTTGTGATAAAGAATATGAAGTTCCATACAACAAGTCATGGCCAAAAAAACAAAGTATGGAGACTTTAAACACTCTAGAATGATCTTTCCTTCAACGATTTGATCAAACGTAACTCACTTAGTCTATTACTTCACCACGAAGTAACAGTATCATGTTACTTCGTGAGAAAGTAATATTTGGTCAAATGGGCCAACATGTATCGTACGAACCAAAACGCACTCGATTAGTGTTAATAAGCTTAGATTATCCTTGGGAAGGTTAAGACTTGTGATCAAGAATATAAAGTCCCATACAACGAGTCGTGGCCAAAAAAACTAAGTATGGAGACTTTAAACACTCTAGAATGATCTTTCCTTCAACGATTTGATCAAACGTAACTTGTTTAGTCTATTACTTCACCACGAAGTAACAATTTACTTTATTACTTCGTGAGAAAGTTATAGTTGGTCAAATGGGCCAACGGGCATCGTACGAACCAAAACGCACTCGATTAGTGTTAATAAGCTTAGATTATCCTTGGAAAGGTTAAGACTTGTGATAAAAAATATGAAGTTCCGTACAACAAGTCGTGGCCAAAAAAACTAACTATGGAGACTTTAAACACTCTAGAATGATCTTTCGTTCAACGATTTGATCAAACGTAACTCGCTTAGTCTATTACTTCACCACGAAGTAGCAATTTACTTTGTTACTTCGTGAAAAAGTTATAGTTGGTCAAATGGGCCAACGGGCATCGTACGAACAAAAACGCACTCGATTAGTGTTAATAAGCTTAGATTATCCTTGGGAAGGTTAAGACTTTTGATAAAGAATATGAAGTTCCATACAACAAGTTGTGGCCAAAAAAACTAAGTATGGAGACATTAAACACTCTAGAATGATCTTTCCTTCAACGATTTGATCAAACGTAACTCATTTAGTCTATTACTTCACCACGAAGTAACAGTTTACTTTGTTACTTCGTGAGAAAGTAATAGTTGGTCAAATGGGCCCACGGGCATCGTACGAACCAAAACGCACTCGATTACTGTTAATAAGCTTAGATTATCCTTGGTAAGGTTAAGACTTGTGATAAAGAATATGAAGTTCCATACAACAAGTCATGGCCAAAAAAACAAAGTATGGAGACTTTAAACACTCTAGAATGATCTTTCCTTCAACGATTTGATCAAACGTAACTCACTTAGTCTATTACTTCACCACGAAGTAACAGTATCATGTTACTTCGTGAGAAAGTAATATTTGGTCAAATGGGCCAACATGTATCGTACGAACCAAAACGCACTCGATTAGTGTTAATAAGCTTAGATTATCCTTGGGAAAGTTAAGACTTGTGATCAAGAATATAAAGTCCCATACAACGAGTCGTGGCCAAAAAAACTAAGTATGGAGACTTTAAACACTCTAGAATGATCTTTCCTTCAACGATTTGATCAAACGTAACTTGTTTAGTCTATTACTTCACCACGAAGTAACAATTTACTTTATTACTTCGTGAGAAAGTTATAGTTGGTCAAATGGGCCAACGGGCATCGTACGAACCAAAACGCACTCGATTAGTGTTAATAAGCTTAGATTATCCTTGGAAAGGTTAAGACTTGTGATAAAAAATATGAAGTTCCGTACAACAAGTCGTGGCCAAAAAAACTAACTATGGAGACTTTAAACACTCTAGAATGATCTTTCGTTCAACGATTTGATCAAACGTAACTCGCTTAGTCTATTACTTCACCACGAAGTAGCAATTTACTTTGTTACTTCGTGAAAAAGTTATAGTTGGTCAAATGGGCCAACGGGCATCGTACGAACCAAAACGCACTCGATTAGTGTTAATAAGCTTAGATTATCCTTGGGAAGGTTAAGACTTTTGATAAAGAATATGAAGTTCCATACAACAAGTCGTGGCCAAAAAAACTAACTATGGAGACTTTAAACACTCTAGAATGATCTTTCGTTCAACGATTTGATCAAACGTAACTCGCTTAGTCTATTACTTCACCACGAAGTAGCAATTTACTTTGTTACTTCGTGAAAAAGTTATAGTTGGTCAAATGGGCCAACGGGCATCGTACGAACAAAAACGCACTCGATTAGTGTTAATAAGCTTAGATTATCCTTGGGAAGGTTAAGACTTTTGATAAAGAATATGAAGTTCCATACAACAAGTTGTGGCCAAAAAAACTAAGTATGGAGACATTAAACACTCTAGAATGATCTTTCCTTCAACGATTTGATCAAACGTAACTCATTTAGTCTATTACTTCACCACGAAGTAACAGTTTACTTTGTTACTTCGTGAGAAAGTAATAGTTGGTCAAATGGGCCCACGGGCATCGTACGAACCAAAACGCACTCGATTACTGTTAATAAGCTTAGATTATCCTTGGTAAGGTTAAGACTTGTGATAAAGAATATGAAGTTCCATACAACAAGTCATGGCCAAAAAAACAAAGTATGGAGACTTTAAACACTCTAGAATGATCTTTCCTTCAACGATTTGATCAAACGTAACTCACTTAGTCTATTACTTCACCACGAAGTAACAGTATCATGTTACTTCGTGAGAAAGTAATATTTGGTCAAATGGGCCAACATGTATCGTACGAACCAAAACGCACTCGATTAGTGTTAATAAGCTTAGATTATCCTTGGGAAAGTTAAGACTTGTGATCAAGAATATAAAGTCCCATACAACGAGTCGTGGCCAAAAAAACTAAGTATGGAGACTTTAAACACTCTAGAATGATCTTTCCTTCAACGATTTGATCAAACGTAACTTGTTTAGTCTATTACTTCACCACGAAGTAACAATTTACTTTATTACTTCGTGAGAAAGTTATAGTTGGTCAAATGGGCCAACGGGCATCGTACGAACCAAAACGCACTCGATTAGTGTTAATAAGCTTAGATTATCCTTGGAAAGGTTAAGACTTGTGATAAAAAATATGAAGTTCCGTACAACAAGTCGTGGCCAAAAAAACTAACTATGGAGACTTTAAACACTCTAGAATGATCTTTCGTTCAACGATTTGATCAAACGTAACTCGCTTAGTCTATTACTTCACCACGAAGTAGCAATTTACTTTGTTACTTCGTGAAAAAGTTATAGTTGGTCAAATGGGCCAACGGGCATCGTACGAACCAAAACGCACTCGATTAGTGTTAATAAGCTTAGATTATCCTTGGGAAGGTTAAGACTTTTGATAAAGAATATGAAGTTCCATACAACAAGTCGTGGCCAAAAAAACTAAGTATGGAGACTTTAAACACTCTAGAATGATCTTTCCTTCAACGATTTGATCAAACGTAACTCGCTTAGTCTACTACTTCACCACGAAGTAACAGTTTACTTTGTTACTTCATGAGAAAGTAATAGTTGGTCAAATGGGCCAACGGGCATCGTACGAACCAAAACGCACTCGATTAGTGTTAATAAGCTTAGATTATCCTTGGAAAGGTTAAGACTTGTGATAAAGAATATGAAGTTCCGTACAACAAGTCGTGGCCAAAAAAACTAACTATGGAGACTTTAAACACTCTAGAATGATCTTTCGTTCAACGATTTGATCAAACGTAACTCGCTTAGTCTATTACTTCACCACGAAGTAGCAATTTACTTTGTTACTTCGTGAGAAAGTTATAGTTGGTCAAATGGGCCAACGGGCATCGTACGAACCAAAACGCACTCGATTAGTGTTAATAAGCTTAGATTATCCTTGGTAAGGTTAAGACTTGTGATAAAGAATATGAAGTTCCATACAACAAGTCATGGCCAAACAAACAAAGTATGGAGACTTTAAACACTCTAGAATGATCTTTCCTTCAACGATTTGATCAAACGTAACTCACTTAGTCTATTACTTCACCACGAAGTAACAGTATCATGTTACTTCGTGAGAAAGTAATATTTGGTCAAATGGGCCAACATGTATCGTACGAACCAAAACGCACTCGATTAGTGTTAATAAGCTTAGATTATCCTTGGGAAGGTTAAGACTTGTGATCAAGAATATAAAGTTCCATACAACGAGTCGTGGCCAAAAAAACTAAGTATGGAGACTTTAAACACTCTAGAATGATCTTTCCTTCAACGATTTGATCAAACGTAACTTGTTTAGTCTATTACTTCACCAATAAGTAACAATTTACTTTATTAGTTCGTGAGAAAGTTATAGTTGGTCAAATGGGCCAACGGGCATCGTACGAACCAAAAAGCACTCGATTAGTGTTAATAAGCTTAGATTATCCTTGGAAAGGTTAAGACTTGTGATAAAAAATATGAAGTTCCGTACAACAAGTCGTGGCCAAAAAAACTAACTATGGAGACTTTAAACACTCTAGAATGATCTTTCGTTCAACGATTTGATCAAACGTAACTTGTTTAGTCTATTACTTCACCACGAAGTAGCAATTTACTTTGTTACTTCGTGAGAAAGTTATAGTTGGTCAAATGGGCCAACGGGCATCGTACGAACCAAAACGCACTCGATTAGTGTTAATAAGTTTAGATTATCCTTGGGAAGGTTAAGACTTGTGATAAAGAATATGAAGTTCCATACAACAAGTCGTGGCCAAAAAAACTAAGTATGGAGACTTTAAACACTCTAGAATGATCTTTCCTTCAACGATTTGATCAAACGTAACTTGTTTAGTCTATTACTTCACCAATAAGTAACAATTTACTTTATTAGTTCGTGAGAAAGTTATAGTTGGTCAAATGGGCCAACGGGCATCGTACGAACCTAAAAGCACTCGATTAGTGTTAATAAGCTTAGATTATCCTTGGAAAGGTTAAGACTTGTGATAAAGAATATGAAGTTCCGTACAACAAGTCGTGGCCAAAAAAACTAACTATGGAGACTTTAAACACTCTAGAATGATCTTTCGTTCAACGATTTGATCAAACGTAACTTGTTTAGTCTATTACTTCACCACGAAGTAGCAATTTACTTTGTTACTTCGTGAGAAAGTTATAGTTGGTCAAATGGGCCAACGGGCATCGTACGAACCAAAACGCACTCGATTAGTGTTAATAAGCTTAGATTATCCTTGGAAAGGTTAAGACTTGTGATAAAGAATATGAAGTTCCGTACAACAAGTCGTGGCCAAAAAAACTAACTATGGAGACTTTAAACACTCTAGAATGATCTTTCGTTCAACGATTTGATCAAACGTAACTCGCTTAGTCTATTACTTCACCACGAAGTAGCAATTTACTTTGTTACTTCGTGAGAAAGTTATAATTGGTCAAATGGGCCAACGGGCATCGTACGAACCAAAACGCACTCGATTAGTGTTAATAAGCTTAGATTATCCTTGGGAAGGTTAAGACTTGTGATAAAGAATATGAAGTTCCATACAACAAGTCGTGGCCAAAAAAACTAAGTATGGAGACTTTAAACACTCTAGAATGATCTTTCCTTCAACGATTTGATCAAACGTAACTCGCTTAGTCTATTACTTCACCACGAAGTAACAATTTACTTTGTTACTTCGTGAGAAAGTAATAGTTGGTCAAATGGGCCAACGGGCATCGTACGAACCAAAAAGCACTCGATTACTGTTAATAAGCTTAGATTATCCTTGGTAAGGTTAAGACTTGTGATAAAGAATATGAAGTTCCATACAACAAGTCATGGCCAAAAAAACAAAGTATGGAGACTTTAAACACTCTAGAATGATCTTTCCTTCAACGATTTGATCAAACGTAACTCACTTAGTCTATTACTTCACCACGAAGTAACAGTATCATGTTACATCGTGAGAAAGTTATAGTTGGTCAAATGGGCCAACGGGCATCGTACGAACCAAAACGCACTCGATTAGTGTTAATAAGCTTAGATTATCCTTGGGAAGGTTAAGACTTGTGACAAAGAATATGAAGTTCCAAACAAAAAGTCGGGGCCAAAAAAACTAAGCATGGAGTCTTTAAACACTCTAGAATGATCTTTCCTTAAACGATTTGATCAAACGTAACTCGCTTAGTCTATTACTTCACCACGAAGTAACAATTTACCTTGTTGCTTCGTGAGAAAGTAATAGTTGGTCAAATGGGCCAACGGGCATCGTACGAACCAAACCGCACTCGATTAGTGTTAATAAGCTTAGATTATCCTTGGGAGGGTTAAGACTTGTGATAAAGAATATGAAGTTCCATACAACAAGTTGTGGCCAAAAAAACTAAGTATGGAGACATTAAACACTCTAGAATGATCTTTCCTTCAACGATTTGATCAAACGTAACTCGCTTACTCTATTACTTCACCACGAAGTAACAGTTTACTTTGTTACTTCGTGAGAAAGTAATAGTTGGTCAAATGGGCCCACGGGCATCGTACGAACCAAAACGCACTCGATTACTGTTAATAAGCTTAGATTATCCTTGGTAAGGTTAAGACTTGTGATAAAGAATATGAAGTTCCATACAACAAGTCATGGCCAAAAAAACAAAGTATGGAGACTTTAAACACTCTAGAATGATCTTTCCTTCAACGATTTGATCAAACGTAACTCACTTAGTCTATTACTTCACCACGAAGTAACAGTATCATGTTACTTCGTGAGAAAGTAATATTTGGTCAAATGGGCCAACATGTATCGTACGAACCAAAACGCACTCGATTAGTGTTAATAAGCTTAGATTATCCTTGGGAAGGTTAAGACTTGTGATCAAGAATATAAAGTCCCATACAACGAGTCGTGGCCAAAAAAACTAAGTATGGAGACTTTAAACACTCTAGAATGATCTTTCCTTCAACGATTTGATCAAACGTAACTTGTTTAGTCTATTACTTCACCACGAAGTAACAATTTACTTTATTACTTCGTGAGAAAGTTATAGTTGGTCAAATGGGCCAACGGGCATCGTACGAACCAAAACGCACTCGATTAGTGTTAATAAGCTTAGATTATCCTTGGAAAGGTTAAGACTTGTGATAAAAAATATGAAGTTCCGTACAACAAGTCGTGGCCAAAAAAACTAACTATGGAGACTTTAAACACTCTAGAATGATCTTTCGTTCAACGATTTGATCAAACGTAACTCGCTTAGTCTATTACTTCACCACGAAGTAGCAATTTACTTTGTTACTTCGTGAAAAAGTTATAGTTGGTCAAATGGGCCAACGGGCATCGTACGAACAAAAACGCACTCGATTAGTGTTAATAAGCTTAGATTATCCTTGGGAAGGTTAAGACTTTTGATAAAGAATATGAAGTTCCATACAACAAGTTGTGGCCAAAAAAACTAAGTATGGAGACATTAAACACTCTAGAATGATCTTTCCTTCAACGATTTGATCAAACGTAACTCATTTAGTCTATTACTTCACCACGAAGTAACAGTTTACTTTGTTACTTCGTGAGAAAGTAATAGTTGGTCAAATGGGCCCACGGGCATCGTACGAACCAAAACGCACTCGATTACTGTTAATAAGCTTAGATTATCCTTGGTAAGGTTAAGACTTGTGATAAAGAATATGAAGTTCCATACAACAAGTCATGGCCAAAAAAACAAAGTATGGAGACTTTAAACACTCTAGAATGATCTTTCCTTCAACGATTTGATCAAACGTAACTCACTTAGTCTATTACTTCACCACGAAGTAACAGTATCATGTTACTTCGTGAGAAAGTAATATTTGGTCAAATGGGCCAACATGTATCGTACGAACCAAAACGCACTCGATTAGTGTTAATAAGCTTAGATTATCCTTGGGAAGGTTAAGACTTGTGATCAAGAATATAAAGTCCCATACAACGAGTCGTGGCCAAAAAAACTAAGTATGGAGACTTTAAACACTCTAGAATGATCTTTCCTTCAACGATTTGATCAAACGTAACTTGTTTAGTCTATTACTTCACCACGAAGTAACAATTTACTTTATTACTTCGTGAGAAAGTTATAGTTGGTCAAATGGGCCAACGGGCATCGTACGAACCAAAACGCACTCGATTAGTGTTAATAAGCTTAGATTATCCTTGGAAAGGTTAAGACTTGTGATAAAAAATATGAAGTTCCGTACAACAAGTCGTGGCCAAAAAAACTAACTATGGAGACTTTAAACACTCTAGAATGATCTTTCGTTCAACGATTTGATCAAACGTAACTCGCTTAGTCTATTACTTCACCACGAAGTAGCAATTTACTTTGTTACTTCGTGAAAAAGTTATAGTTGGTCAAATGGGCCAACGGGCATCGTACGAACCAAAACGCACTCGATTAGTGTTAATAAGCTTAGATTATCCTTGGGAAGGTTAAGACTTTTGATAAAGAATATGAAGTTCCATACAACAAGTCGTGGCCAAAAAAACTAAGTATGGAGACTTTAAACACTCTAGAATGATCTTTCCTTCAACGATTTGATCAAACGTAACTCGCTTAGTCTATTACTTCACCACGAAGTAACAGTTTACTTTGTTACTTCATGAGAAAGTAATAGTTGGTCAAATGGGCCAACGGGCATCGTACGAACCAAAACGCACTCGATTAGTGTTAATAAGCTTAGATTATCCTTGGAAAGGTTAAGACTTGTGATAAAGAATATGAAGTTCCGTACAACAAGTCGTGGCCAAAAAAACTAACTATGGAGACTTTAAACACTCTAGAATGATCTTTCGTTCAACGATTTGATCAAACGTAACTCGCTTAGTCTATTACTTCACCACGAAGTAGCAATTTACTTTGTTACTTCGTGAGAAAGTTATAGTTGGTCAAATGGGCCAACGGGCATCGTACGAACCAAAACGCACTCGATTAGTGTTAATAAGCTTAGATTATCCTTGGTAAGGTTAAGACTTGTGATAAAGAATATGAAGTTCCATACAACAAGTCATGGCCAAACAAACAAAGTATGGAGACTTTAAACACTCTAGAATGATCTTTCCTTCAACGATTTGATCAAACGTAACTCACTTAGTCTATTACTTCACCACGAAGTAACAGTATCATGTTACTTCGTGAGAAAGTAATATTTGGTCAAATGGGCCAACATGTATCGTACGAACCAAAACGCACTCGATTAGTGTTAATAAGCTTAGATTATCCTTGGGAAGGTTAAGACTTGTGATCAAGAATATAAAGTTCCATACAACGAGTCGTGGCCAAAAAAACTAAGTATGGAGACTTTAAACACTCTAGAATGATCTTTCCTTCAACGATTTGATCAAACGTAACTTGTTTAGTCTATTACTTCACCAATAAGTAACAATTTACTTTATTAGTTCGTGAGAAAGTTATAGTTGGTCAAATGGGCCAACGGGCATCGTACGAACCAAAAAGCACTCGATTAGTGTTAATAAGCTTAGATTATCCTTGGAAAGGTTAAGACTTGTGATAAAAAATATGAAGTTCCGTACAACAAGTCGTGGCCAAAAAAACTAACTATGGAGACTTTAAACACTCTAGAATGATCTTTCGTTCAACGATTTGATCAAACGTAACTTGTTTAGTCTATTACTTCACCACGAAGTAGCAATTTACTTTGTTACTTCGTGAGAAAGTTATAGTTGGTCAAATGGGCCAACGGGCATCGTACGAACCAAAACGCACTCGATTAGTGTTAATAAGCTTAGATTATCCTTGGGAAGGTTAAGACTTGTGATAAAGAATATGAAGTTCCATACAACAAGTCGTGGCCAAAAAAACTAAGTATGGAGACTTTAAACACTCTAGAATGATCTTTCCTTCAACGATTTGATCAAACGTAACTTGTTTAGTCTATTACTTCACCAATAAGTAACAATTTACTTTATTAGTTCGTGAGAAAGTTATAGTTGGTCAAATGGGCCAACGGGCATCGTACGAACCTAAAAGCACTCGATTAGTGTTAATAAGCTTAGATTATCCTTGGAAAGGTTAAGACTTGTGATAAAGAATATGAAGTTCCGTACAACAAGTCGTGGCCAAAAAAACTAACTATGGAGACTTTAAACACTCTAGAATGATCTTTCGTTCAACGATTTGATCAAACGTAACTCGCTTAGTCTATTACTTCACCACGAAGTAGCAATTTACTTTGTTACTTCGTGAGAAAGTTATAGTTGGTCAAATGGGCCAACGGGCATCGTACGAACCAAAACGCACTCGATTAGTGTTAATAAGCTTAGATTATCCTTGGTAAGGTTAAGACTCGTGATAAAGAATATGAACTTCCATACAACAAGTCATGGCCAAACAAACAAAGTATGGAGACTTTAAACACTCTAGAATGATATTTCCTTCAACGATTTGATCAAACGTAACTCGCTTAGTCTATTACTTCACCACGAAGTAACAGTTTACTTTGTTACTTCGTGAGAAAGTAATAGTTGGTCAAATGGGCCAACGGGCATCGTACGAACCAAAAAGCACTCGATTACTGTTAATAAGCTTAGATTATCCTTGGTAAGGTGAAGACTTGTGATAAAGAATATGAAGTTCCATACAACAAGTCATGGCCAAAAAAACTAAGTATGGAGACTTTAAACACTCTAGAATGATCTTTCCTTCAACGATTTGATCAAACGTAACTCGCTTAGTCTATTACTTCACCACGAAGTAACAGTTTACTTTGTTACTTCATGAGAAAGTAATAGTTGGTCAAATGGGCCAACGGGCATCGTACGAACCAAAACGCACTCGATTAGTGTTAATAAGCTTAGATTATCCTTGGAAAGGTTAAGACTTGTGATAAAGAATATGAAGTTCCGTACAACAAGTCGTGGCCAAAAAAACTAAGTATGGAGACTTTAAACACTCTAGAATGATCTTTCGTTCAACGATTTGATCAAACGTAACTTGTTTAGTCTATTACTTCACCACGAAGTAGCAATTTACTTTGTTACTTCGTGAGAAAGTTATAGTTGGTCAAATGGGCCAACGGGCATCGTACGAACCAAAACGCACTCGATTAGTGTTAATAAGCTTAGATTATCCTTGGGAAGGTTAAGACTTGTGATAAAGAATATGAAGTTCCATACAACAAGTCGTGGCCAAAAAAACTAAGTATGGAGACTTTAAACACTCTAGAATGATCTTTCCTTCAACGATTTGATCAAACGTAACTTGTTTAGTCTATTACTTCACCAATAAGTAACAATTTACTTTATTAGTTCGTGAGAAAGTTATAGTTGGTCAAATGGGCCAACGGGCATCGTACGAACCTAAAAGCACTCGATTAGTGTTAATAAGCTTAGATTATCCTTGGAAAGGTTAAGACTTGTGATAAAGAATATGAAGTTCCGTACAACAAGTCGTGGCCAAAAAAACTAACTATGGAGACTTTAAACACTCTAGAATGATCTTTCGTTCAACGATTTGATCAAACGTAACTCGCTTAGTCTATTACTTCACCACGAAGTAGCAATTTACTTTGTTACTTCGTGAGAAAGTTATAGTTGGTCAAATGGGCCAACGGGCATCGTACGAACCAAAACGCACTCGATTAGTGTTAATAAGCTTAGATTATCCTTGGTAAGGTTAAGACTCGTGATAAAGAATATGAACTTCCATACAACAAGTCATGGCCAAACAAACAAAGTATGGAGACTTTAAACACTCTAGAATGATATTTCCTTCAACGATTTGATCAAACGTAACTCGCTTAGTCTATTACTTCACCACGAAGTAACAGTTTACTTTGTTACTTCGTGAGAAAGTAATAGTTGGTCAAATGGGCCAACGGGCATCGTACGAACCAAAAAGCACTCGATTACTGTTAATAAGCTTAGATTATCCTTGGTAAGGTGAAGACTTGTGATAAAGAATATGAAGTTCCATACAACAAGTCATGGCCAAAAAAACTAAGTATGGAGACTTTAAACACTCTAGAATGATCTTTCCTTCAACGATTTGATCAAACGTAACTCGCTTAGTCTATTACTTCACCACGAAGTAACAGTTTACTTTGTTACTTCATGAGAAAGTAATAGTTGGTCAAATGGGCCAACGGGCATCGTACGAACCAAAACGCACTCGATTAGTGTTAATAAGCTTAGATTATCCTTGGAAAGGTTAAGACTTGTGATAAAGAATATGAAGTTCCGTACAACAAGTTGTGGCCAAAAAAACTAAGTATGGAGACTTTAAACACTCTAGAATGATCTTTCCTTCAACGATTTGATCAAACGTAACTCGCTTAGTCTATTACTTCACCAATAAGTAACAATTTACTTTATTAGTTCGTGAGAAAGTTATAGTTGGTCAAATGGGCCAACGGGCATCGTACGAACCAAAAAGCACTCGATTAGTGTTAATAAGCTTAGATTATCCTTGGAAAGGTTAAGACTTGTGATAAAAAATATGAAGTTCCGTACAACAAGTCGTGGCCAAAAAAACTAACTATGGAGACTTTAAACACTCTAGAATGATCTTTCGTTCAACGATTTGATCAAACGTAACTTGTTTAGTCTATTACTTCACCACGAAGTAGCAATTTACTTTGTTACTTCGTGAGAAAGTTATAGTTGGTCAAATGGGCCAACGGGCATCGTACGAACCAAAACGCACTCGATTAGTGTTAATAAGCTTAGATTATCCTTGGGAAGGTTAAGACTTGTGATAAAGAATATGAAGTTCCATACAACAAGTCGTGGCCAAAAAAACTAAGTATGGAGACTTTAAACACTCTAGAATGATCTTTCCTTCAACGATTTGATCAAACCTAACTTGTTTAGTCTATTACTTCACCAATAAGTAACAATTTACTTTATTAGTTCGTGAGAAAGTTATAGTTGGTCAAATGGGCCAACGGGCATCGTACGAACCTAAAAGCACTCGATTAGTGTTAATAAGCTTAGATTATCCTTGGAAAGGTTAAGACTTGTGATAAAGAATATGAAGTTCCGTACAACAAGTCGTGGCCAAAAAAACTAACTATGGAGACTTTAAACACTCTAGAATGATCTTTCGTTCAACGATTTGATCAAACGTAACTTGTTTAGTCTATTACTTCACCACGAAGTAGCAATTTACTTTGTTACTTCGTGAGAAAGTTATAGTTGGTCAAATGGGCCAACGGGCATCGTACGAACCAAAACGCACTCGATTAGTGTTAATAAGCTTAGATTATCCTTGGAAAGGTTAAGACTTGTGATAAAGAATATGAAGTTCCGTACAACAAGTCGTGGCCAAAAAAACTAACTATGGAGACTTTAAACACTCTAGAATGATCTTTCGTTCAACGATTTGATCAAACGTAACTCGCTTAGTCTATTACTTCACCACGAAGTAGCAATTTACTTTGTTACTTCGTGAGAAAGTTATAATTGGTCAAATGGGCCAACGGGCATCGTACGAACCAAAACGCACTCGATTAGTGTTAATAAGCTTAGATTATCCTTGGGAAGGTTAAGACTTGTGATAAAGAATATGAAGTTCCATACAACAAGTCGTGGCCAAAAAAACTAAGTATGGAGACTTTAAACACTCTAGAATGATCTTTCCTTCAACGATTTGATCAAACGTAACTCGCTTAGTCTATTACTTCACCACGAAGTAACAATTTACTTTGTTACTTCGTGAGAAAGTAATAGTTGGTCAAATGGGCCAACGGGCATCGTACGAACCAAAAAGCACTCGATTACTGTTAATAAGCTTAGATTATCCTTGGTAAGGTTAAGACTTGTGATAAAGAATATGAAGTTCCATACAACAAGTCATGGCCAAAAAAACAAAGTATGGAGACTTTAAACACTCTAGAATGATCTTTCCTTCAACGATTTGATCAAACGTAACTCACTTAGTCTATTACTTCACCACGAAGTAACAGTATCATGTTACATCGTGAGAAAGTTATAGTTGGTCAAATGGGCCAACGGGCATCGTACGAACCAAAACGCACTCGATTAGTGTTAATAAGCTTAGATTATCCTTGGGAAGGTTAAGACTTGTGACAAAGAATATGAAGTTCCAAACAAAAAGTCGGGGCCAAAAAAACTAAGCATGGAGTCTTTAAACACTCTAGAATGATCTTTCCTTAAACGATTTGATCAAACGTAACTCGCTTAGTCTATTACTTCACCACGAAGTAACAATTTACCTTGTTGCTTCGTGAGAAAGTAATAGTTGGTCAAATGGGCCAACGGGCATCGTACGAACCAAACCGCACTCGATTAGTGTTAATAAGCTTAGATTATCCTTGGGAGGGTTAAGACTTGTGATAAAGAATATGAAGTTCCATACAACAAGTTGTGGCCAAAAAAACTAAGTATGGAGACATTAAACACTCTAGAATGATCTTTCCTTCAACGATTTGATCAAACGTAACTCGCTTACTCTATTACTTCACCACGAAGTAACAGTTTACTTTGTTACTTCGTGAGAAAGTAATAGTTGGTCAAATGGGCCCACGGGCATCGTACGAACCAAAACGCACTCGATTACTGTTAATAAGCTTAGATTATCCTTGGTAAGGTTAAGACTTGTGATAAAGAATATGAAGTTCCATACAACAAGTCATGGCCAAAAAAACAAAGTATGGAGACTTTAAACACTCTAGAATGATCTTTCCTTCAACGATTTGATCAAACGTAACTCACTTAGTCTATTACTTCACCACGAAGTAACAGTATCATGTTACTTCGTGAGAAAGTAATATTTGGTCAAATGGGCCAACATGTATCGTACGAACCAAAACGCACTCGATTAGTGTTAATAAGCTTAGATTATCCTTGGGAAGGTTAAGACTTGTGATCAAGAATATAAAGTCCCATACAACGAGTCGTGGCCAAAAAAACTAAGTATGGAGACTTTAAACACTCTAGAATGATCTTTCCTTCAACGATTTGATCAAACGTAACTTGTTTAGTCTATTACTTCACCACGAAGTAACAATTTACTTTATTACTTCGTGAGAAAGTTATAGTTGGTCAAATGGGCCAACGGGCATCGTACGAACCAAAACGCACTCGATTAGTGTTAATAAGCTTAGATTATCCTTGGAAAGGTTAAGACTTGTGATAAAAAATATGAAGTTCCGTACAACAAGTCGTGGCCAAAAAAACTAACTATGGAGACTTTAAACACTCTAGAATGATCTTTCGTTCAACGATTTGATCAAACGTAACTCGCTTAGTCTATTACTTCACCACGAAGTAGCAATTTACTTTGTTACTTCGTGAAAAAGTTATAGTTGGTCAAATGGGCCAACGGGCATCGTACGAACAAAAACGCACTCGATTAGTGTTAATAAGCTTAGATTATCCTTGGGAAGGTTAAGACTTTTGATAAAGAATATGAAGTTCCATACAACAAGTTGTGGCCAAAAAAACTAAGTATGGAGACATTAAACACTCTAGAATGATCTTTCCTTCAACGATTTGATCAAACGTAACTCATTTAGTCTATTACTTCACCACGAAGTAACAGTTTACTTTGTTACTTCGTGAGAAAGTAATAGTTGGTCAAATGGGCCCACGGGCATCGTACGAACCAAAACGCACTCGATTACTGTTAATAAGCTTAGATTATCCTTGGTAAGGTTAAGACTTGTGATAAAGAATATGAAGTTCCATACAACAAGTCATGGCCAAAAAAACAAAGTATGGAGACTTTAAACACTCTAGAATGATCTTTCCTTCAACGATTTGATCAAACGTAACTCACTTAGTCTATTACTTCACCACGAAGTAACAGTATCATGTTACTTCGTGAGAAAGTAATATTTGGTCAAATGGGCCAACATGTATCGTACGAACCAAAACGCACTCGATTAGTGTTAATAAGCTTAGATTATCCTTGGGAAGGTTAAGACTTGTGATCAAGAATATAAAGTCCCATACAACGAGTCGTGGCCAAAAAAACTAAGTATGGAGACTTTGAACACTCTAGAATGATCTTTCCTTCAACGATTTGATCAAACGTAACTTGTTTAGTCTATTACTTCACCACGAAGTAACAATTTACTTTATTACTTCGTGAGAAAGTTATAGTTGGTCAAATGGGCCAACGGGCATCGTACGAACCAAAACGCACTCGATTAGTGTTAATAAGCTTAGATTATCCTTGGAAAGGTTAAGACTTGTGATAAAAAATATGAAGTTCCGTACAACAAGTCGTGGCCAAAAAAACTAACTATGGAGACTTTAAACACTCTAGAATGATCTTTCGTTCAACGATTTGATCAAACGTAACTCGCTTAGTCTATTACTTCACCACGAAGTAGCAATTTACTTTGTTACTTCGTGAAAAAGTTATAGTTGGTCAAATGGGCCAACGGGCATCGTACGAACCAAAACGCACTCGATTAGTGTTAATAAGCTTAGATTATCCTTGGGAAGGTTAAGACTTTTGATAAAGAATATGAAGTTCCATACAACAAGTCGTGGCCAAAAAAACTAAGTATGGAGACTTTAAACACTCTAGAATGATCTTTCCTTCAACGATTTGATCAAACGTAACTCGCTTAGTCTATTACTTCACCACGAAGTAACAGTTTACTTTGTTACTTCATGAGAAAGTAATAGTTGGTCAAATGGGCCAACGGGCATCGTACGAACCAAAACGCACTCGATTAGTGTTAATAAGCTTAGATTATCCTTGGAAAGGTTAAGACTTGTGATAAAGAATATGAAGTTCCGTACAACAAGTCGTGGCCAAAAAAACTAACTATGGAGACTTTAAACACTCTAGAATGATCTTTCGTTCAACGATTTGATCAAACGTAACTCGCTTAGTCTATTACTTCACCACGAAGTAGCAATTTACTTTGTTACTTCGTGAGAAAGTTATAGTTGGTCAAATGGGCCAACGGGCATCGTACGAACCAAAACGCACTCGATTAGTGTTAATAAGCTTAGATTATCCTTGGTAAGGTTAAGACTTGTGATAAAGAATATGAAGTTCCATACAACAAGTCATGGCCAAACAAACAAAGTATGGAGACTTTAAACACTCTAGAATGATCTTTCCTTCAACGATTTGATCAAACGTAACTCACTTAGTCTATTACTTCACCACGAAGTAACAGTATCATGTTACTTCGTGAGAAAGTAATATTTGGTCAAATGGGCCAACATGTATCGTACGAACCAAAACGCACTCGATTAGTGTTAATAAGCTTAGATTATCCTTGGGAAGGTTAAGACTTGTGATCAAGAATATAAAGTTCCATACAACGAGTCGTGGCCAAAAAAACTAAGTATGGAGACTTTAAACACTCTAGAATGATCTTTCCTTCAACGATTTGATCAAACGTAACTTGTTTAGTCTATTACTTCACCAATAAGTAACAATTTACTTTATTAGTTCGTGAGAAAGTTATAGTTGGTCAAATGGGCCAACGGGCATCGTACGAACCAAAAAGCACTCGATTAGTGTTAATAAGCTTAGATTATCCTTGGAAAGGTTAAGACTTGTGATAAAAAATATGAAGTTCCGTACAACAAGTCGTGGCCAAAAAAACTAACTATGGAGACTTTAAACACTCTAGAATGATCTTTCGTTCAACGATTTGATCAAACGTAACTTGTTTAGTCTATTACTTCACCACGAAGTAGCAATTTACTTTGTTACTTCGTGAGAAAGTTATAGTTGGTCAAATGGGCCAACGGGCATCGTACGAACCAAAACGCACTCGATTAGTGTTAATAAGCTTAGATTATCCTTGGGAAGGTTAAGACTTGTGATAAAAAATATGAAGTTCCGTACAACAAGTCGTGGCCAAAAAAACTAACTATGGAGACTTTAAACACTCTAGAATGATCTTTCGTTCAACGATTTGATCAAACGTAACTTGTTTAGTCTATTACTTCACCACGAAGTAGCAATTTACTTTGTTACTTCGTGAGAAAGTTATAGTTGGTCAAATGGGCCAACGGGCATCGTACGAACCAAAACGCACTCGATTAGTGTTAATAAGCTTAGATTATCCTTGGGAAGGTTAAGACTTGTGATAAAGAATATGAAGTTCCATACAACAAGTCGTGGCCAAAAAAACTAAGTATGGAGACTTTAAACACTCTAGAATGATCTTTCCTTCAACGATTTGATCAAACGTAACTTGTTTAGTCTATTACTTCACCAATAAGTAACAATTTACTTTATTAGTTCGTGAGAAAGTTATAGTTGGTCAAATGGGCCAACGGGCATCGTACGAACCTAAAAGCACTCGATTAGTGTTAATAAGCTTAGATTATCCTTGGAAAGGTTAAGACTTGTGATAAAGAATATGAAGTTCCGTACAACAAGTCGTGGCCAAAAAAACTAACTATGGAGACTTTAAACACTCTAGAATGATCTTTCGTTCAACGATTTGATCAAACGTAACTCGCTTAGTCTATTACTTCACCACGAAGTAGCAATTTACTTTGTTACTTCGTGAGAAAGTTATAGTTGGTCAAATGGGCCAACGGGCATCGTACGAACCAAAACGCACTCGATTAGTGTTAATAAGCTTAGATTATCCTTGGTAAGGTTAAGACTCGTGATAAAGAATATGAACTTCCATACAACAAGTCATGGCCAAACAAACAAAGTATGGAGACTTTAAACACTCTAGAATGATATTTCCTTCAACGATTTGATCAAACGTAACTCGCTTAGTCTATTACTTCACCACGAAGTAACAGTTTACTTTGTTACTTCGTGAGAAAGTAATAGTTGGTCAAATGGGCCAACGGGCATCGTACGAACCAAAAAGCACTCGATTACTGTTAATAAGCTTAGATTATCCTTGGTAAGGTGAAGACTTGTGATAAAGAATATGAAGTTCCATACAACAAGTCATGGCCAAAAAAACTAAGTATGGAGACTTTAAACACTCTAGAATGATCTTTCCTTCAACGATTTGATCAAACGTAACTCGCTTAGTCTATTACTTCACCACGAAGTAACAGTTTACTTTGTTACTTCATGAGAAAGTAATAGTTGGTCAAATGGGCCAACGGGCATCGTACGAACCAAAACGCACTCGATTAGTGTTAATAAGCTTAGATTATCCTTGGAAAGGTTAAGACTTGTGATAAAGAATATGAAGTTCCGTACAACAAGTCGTGGCCAAAAAAACTAAGTATGGAGACTTTAAACACTCTAGAATGATCTTTCCTTCAACGATTTGATCAAACGTAACTCGCTTAGTCTATTACTTCACCAATAAGTAACAATTTACTTTATTAGTTCGTGAGAAAGTTATAGTTGGTCAAATGGGCCAACGGGCATCGTACGAACCAAAAAGCACTCGATTAGTGTTAATAAGCTTAGATTATCCTTGGAAAGGTTAAGACTTGTGATAAAAAATATGAAGTTCCGTACAACAAGTCGTGGCCAAAAAAACTAACTATGGAGACTTTAAACACTCTAGAATGATCTTTCGTTCAACGATTTGATCAAACGTAACTTGTTTAGTCAATTACTTCACCACGAAGTAGCAATTTACTTTGTTACTTCGTGAGAAAGTTATAGTTGGTCAAATGGGCCAACGGGCATCGTACGAACCAAAACGCACTCGATTAGTGTTAATAAGCTTAGATTATCCTTGGGAAGGTTAAGACTTGTGATAAAGAATATGAAGTTCCATACAACAAGTCGTGGCCAAAAAAACTAAGTATGGAGACTTTAAACACTCTAGAATGATCTTTCCTTCAACGATTTGATCAAACGTAACTTGTTTAGTCTATTACTTCACCAATAAGTAACAATTTACTTTATTAGTTCGTGAGAAAGTTATAGTTGGTCAAATGGGCCAACGGGCATCGTACGAACCTAAAAGCACTCGATTAGTGTTAATAAGCTTAGATTATCCTTGGAAAGGTTAAGACTTGTGATAAAGAATATGAAGTTCCGTACAACAAGTCGTGGCCAAAAAAACTAACTATGGAGACTTTAAACACTCTAGAATGATCTTTCGTTCAACGATTTGATCAAACGTAACTTGTTTAGTCTATTACTTCACCACGAAGTAGCAATTTACTTTGTTACTTCGTGAGAAAGTTATAGTTGGTCAAATGGGCCAACGGGCATCGTACGAACCAAAACGCACTCGATTAGTGTTAATAAGCTTAGATTATCCTTGGAAAGGTTAAGACTTGTGATAAAGAATATGAAGTTCCGTACAACAAGTCGTGGCCAAAAAAACTAACTATGGAGACTTTAAACACTCTAGAATGATCTTTCGTTCAACGATTTGATCAAACGTAACTCGCTTAGTCTATTACTTCACCACGAAGTAGCAATTTACTTTGTTACTTCGTGAGAAAGTTATAATTGGTCAAATGGGCCAACGGGCATCGTACGAACCAAAACGCACTCGATTAGTGTTAATAAGCTTAGATTATCCTTGGGAAGGTTAAGACTTGTGATAAAGAATATGAAGTTCCATACAACAAGTCGTGGCCAAAAAAACTAAGTATGGAGACTTTAAACACTCTAGAATGATCTTTCCTTCAACGATTTGATCAAACGTAACTCGCTTAGTCTATTACTTCACCACGAAGTAACAATTTACTTTGTTACTTCGTGAGAAAGTAATAGTTGGTCAAATGGGCCAACGGGCATCGTACGAACCAAAAAGCACTCGATTACTGTTAATAAGCTTAGATTATCCTTGGTAAGGTTAAGACTTGTGATAAAGAATATGAAGTTCCATACAACAAGTCATGGCCAAAAAAACAAAGTATGGAGACTTTAAACACTCTAGAATGATCTTTCCTTCAACGATTTGATCAAACGTAACTCACTTAGTCTATTACTTCACCACGAAGTAACAGTATCATGTTACATCGTGAGAAAGTTATAGTTGGTCAAATGGGCCAACGGGCATCGTACGAACCAAAACGCACTCGATTAGTGTTAATAAGCTTAGATTATCCTTGGGAAGGTTAAGACTTGTGACAAAGAATATGAAGTTCCAAACAAAAAGTCGGGGCCAAAAAAACTAAGCATGGAGTCTTTAAACACTCTAGAATGATCTTTCCTTAAACGATTTGATCAAACGTAACTCGCTTAGTCTATTACTTCACCACGAAGTAACAATTTACCTTGTTGCTTCGTGAGAAAGTAATAGTTGGTCAAATGGGCCAACGGGCATCGTACGAACCAAACCGCACTCGATTAGTGTTAATAAGCTTAGATTATCCTTGGGAGGGTTAAGACTTGTGATAAAGAATATGAAGTTCCATACAACAAGTTGTGGCCAAAAAAACTAAGTATGGAGACATTAAACACTCTAGAATGATCTTTCCTTCAACGATTTGATCAAACGTAACTCGCTTACTCTATTACTTCACCACGAAGTAACAGTTTACTTTGTTACTTCGTGAGAAAGTAATAGTTGGTCAAATGGGCCCACGGGCATCGTACGAACCAAAACGCACTCGATTACTGTTAATAAGCTTAGATTATCCTTGGTAAGGTTAAGACTTGTGATAAAGAATATGAAGTTCCATACAACAAGTCATGGCCAAACAAACAAAGTATGGAGACTTTAAACACTCTAGAATGATCTTTCCTTCAACGATTTGATCAAACGTAACTCACTTAGTCTATTACTTCACCACGAAGTAACAGTATCATGTTACTTCGTGAGAAAGTAATATTTGGTCAAATGGGCCAACATGTATCGTACGAACCAAAACGCACTCGATTAGTGTTAATAAGCTTAGATTATCCTTGGGAAGGTTAAGACTTGTGATCAAGAATATAAGAAGAAAGAAGGTTTATAAAAAGTAAAAACTGCGGGGTACTACATCGGGAGTCGAGCGTTGTACCCAATCGCTCGTTCCAAGCAAAAAGGGGGTTTATAAGAACACCCCCAAAAGATGAGCCAAAAGGCAATGCTCGAGATATCCAACCTAACAAGCGCCTTCCCACTAGAGCAATGACCGCCCGTGAGAGTGTAGTATCTAGAAGTCACACCCAAAGTCAAAGTGTGCAATCCAAATACCTTCTCCCACATAGGGAGGCCAAGGCCTTTGTGAGAAGGGCGCACTTCCTCGAAGATGTGTACACCGCCCGTGAGAGTAAGATACTTAGAAGTCGTTCCCGATGAGGGCTTACGTAAGCATCCTCTCCCACATAGGGAGGCGTATACATTTCGAGCGAAGCCAAAGTGATCGTAACTATTACAAAAAAGAGCGTACCACAAAGTCGGGTACCTCGAAAAATAACCTAATCTATAATAGAAAGGGAGTACAACAAATAATGACAACAAAATCTATCAAGAGGAAACAACCACTCCAAAAATCTAGCTTCAAGCTTCATGACCTCGGCTTAGGGTGTCGAAACGTGGGCCAACACATCTTGTCTTTCTCAATGAGGACCCGGACCTTGTGGCTAGCCAAAGTGCTCGGTTGACGACCATTGATGCGAAGAATACAAGCTTCATTAGCAAGTTGATCCGCCACTTGGTTGCCCTCCCTATATGTATGGTGCATGGTCCCATTGACAAGGACCAATAGGGTGCGAATCTCTTCAAGTTGCCGAATGATCTTCCATGGGCCACCTCTCTTCGCATTCACAATGGGTAAGGTGATAAGGGCATCCGTTTCAATATCCACGTCTCGCACTCCAAGAGAATGGCAATATTGGAGACCTTGGTGAATGGCCAATAGCTCCGCTTCGACATTCGTCATAGGCTCCAAGGCAATGTGATAAGTCCAAGCACAATTCCCAAAGTGATCACGAAGAATGCCACCACCGCCGGCCATCCCGGGGTTCCCTTTAGAGCTACCATCCGTGTTGAGCTTCCATCGCCCTTCCCCCGGCTTCTTCCACACAACCTCAATGGGAGGTTTTAGACGGACTCTTGCAAGTTTAATACCCCACACATCCACCACGTATTTGGAGCCTCGCCATAGAATCTCCTCACATGGATTGATGGTGAAAAGATCAATCACATGGCGGACAACCCTATGAATAATGATTTTGGCATTCATCGGTACTCCATTGTGTCTAGCCGCATTTCTTGCCGTCCAAATGTACCATAACACCAAGATAGGAACAATAATACGAATGTGACCGGGGGGGGTATGACGCCTCGCCTTAATCCAATACGCAATTAAATTGTTCCAAGAAATAAATACGGGTTGCTTGATATGGAAAGTGCGGAAAAAATAAGACCATACCTCTTGGGCAAGCGGGCTAGACCAAAAGACGTGGTCCGTAGTCTCAACATCCCGACAACAATTGCATTGTGAGATAATCTCCATCTCCAAGCGTTTAGCGATCTTTTGATCCGTAGGTAAAAGGTTTTGCACGTATCGCCACGCAAAGAAGGAGATATTCGGAAGGAGTAGACGATGCCAAAGGAACCTATAGATGCCGGATGGTGTATAGGGGTCACAAATGGAGCGGCGAGCGGACTTAGTAGAAAAAGTCCCATTAGGATCAAGCTTCCAAAGAGGAGTATCTTTTCCTTCTTGACAAATGGGGACCTCCACCACCCGAGCCACGTCATCATCATCCAATACCTCCTCAAGTTTAACAATGTCCCATTCCCCGTTGACCCAAAAGTCACTAATGCGCGTGCGGGAATTAATTTGCACTCCATCTCGGGGTCTAAGAAGGCCATCTTTCAACCATTGATCCACCCAAAAGAGGGAGGAACCATCCTTGATGTTCCAAAACATATGTTGTTGGGCTTTGAGAGCCGCTTTGGTCAATCTTCTCCATCCTCGAAAGTCCCACGATTTGCTACTAAAGATAGGGTCTCGCGTAGCGTACCTAGACATCATGTACTTGGCCCATAAGGAGTCTTGCAACCGAAACCTCCACCAAAGTTTAAGACCAAAGGCTTCCACCAAGCAATGAAGAGAGGAAATATTAAGTCCACCCATGGCAAACGGTTTGCAAATTCTTTCCCAACTTCTCCAATGAATCTTCCTTCTTTCCTCATTCGAGCCCCAAAGAAACCGAGCAAAAATCTTCTCAAGATGTTCGAGGACGCAAGCCGGAGGCACCATGATTTGACAAAGATAGATCGGAATGGAGCAAAGGATACTTTTGATGAGAGTGAGCCGACCACCAAAATTAAGAAATTTCAATTCCCAACCACTTATAAGGCCTCGGATTTGGTCAATCCACATATCAAAGTAGGCTTGTTGCATTCTTCCACGAATAATAGGGGCGCCAAGGTAAGTAATGGGGAACTCACCTCTCTCAAAACCCGTGAGGCCGTGGATAGCATGGACATGTGCACCATTGATCCGAGGGGATGTGATGAAGCAACTTTTGGATGCATTGATATGTTGACCCGAAACCCTTTCATAAAGATGTAAGAAGTCCATGAGCTTGGCCATGTTGTCCAAAGATCCCTTCACAAAAATAATGCAATCGTCCGCATAAGCCAAATGGGACACATCCATAACGCCCCCATTGTTGAGATAAAGATCCGGATTGTGCTCATAAAGTTGGTTAAGACCTCTAGAAAGGAATTCGGCGGCAATAATGAAAAGAGCGGGAGATATGGGGTCACCTTGACGCACTCCATGCTTAGACTCAAAGAAGCCGTGGCAAGCACCGTTGACAAGCACGGAGAAGAAGCATTTCTCCACGCAATTCTTAATGAGATCAATCCACTCCCGAGAGAAACCGAACTTAGTAAGGCATTGGTATAAGAACCTCCAACTCAATCTATCATAAGCTTTCTCCATATCAAGTTTCACCACAAGGTTGTGCGCATCTCTTTTTGCATTGAGATTAGAGGCCAATTCTTGTGCAAGAAGGATATTGTCACCAATAAGGCGACCTTTGACAAAACCACTTTGATTAAGAGAAATAATATTGGGTAAGAGAGAGGCTAACCGGTCATTGAGGAGTTTCGAAATGATCTTGTAACTCACGTTACAAAGACTAATCGGCCTATATTCTTTCCATTCTTTGGGATCTTTCTTCTTCGGGATAAGTACAATGTTGGTGGCCTTGAAGATGCGAGGAAAGGCGGTGCCATGAAAGAAATCCAAAACCGCCTCAAGAATATCATCTTTAATAATATCCCAACAAGATTGATAGAAGTGGGCATTGAAACCATCCGGGCCCGCCACACTATCCGAGCTAAGATCAAAGACAACCTCTTTAACCTCTTCAAGATTCGGGGGCCGACAAAGCCAAGTGTTGTCACTCTCGGAGATAAGGCTAGGAATGAAGTCAAGATTGTGGCCCTCATAAGTATCAATATTAGAAGTAAGGAGCTTGTCATAGTACCTCACGGCCGAGTTGCCAATCTCATCGGGGTTGTCCACCAAAAGACCATTCTCGTGAATGCGAAAGATCTTGGCCTTTGCTTGTTTCTTCTTGGCCATAGCTTGAAAGAGCCTAGTGTTGCGCTCCCCTTCAATGGCCCATTTGCATTTCGCCCGTTGTTTCCAATATTCCGATTCCATAGTGCGAGTGAGAACAAAATCGGCATAACACTTATTCACCAAGGAACGAGAAGTAGGAGTGGGATCATGGTCATGGATAATCTCGGCTTGCTTGAGAGCTTCCTCCTTCTCCTTAATATTTTGAAAGATATTGCCGAAGGTGTTCCTATTCCAACTTTTGAGCTCCTTTCTCAACCGAATAAGTTTATCCCCAAGTTTGAGTAACCCCGAACAAGTAGTAGGTTGGCTCCAACACTCCTTAACTTTCTCATGAAAGTCCTTATGCTTGATCCACATGTTTTGAAACCGAAAAGCCCTCGGCTTACGAGTGAGGGTCCGCTCGAAATGGATAAAGAGTGAGTTATGGTCCGAGTGAAGTCTAGCTTCGTGGACGATCCGAGTGTTACCAAAAGACGAGCTCCAATCGAAGTTGATGAGAGCACGATCAATCCGAGTACGAGTCCCATTACTAGCCCAAGTGAAGGGGTTGCCCTCATATCCGGCGTCTTGAAGACCACAATCATCAATACAATCATGGAAGTCATCCATCTCCCCAATACTAGGCGGATTGATACCCCTTTTTTCCTCTTCCTTAAGAACAACATTGAAGTCCCCCACAACTAACCACGGCTTTTGATCATCACTTCTTCGAAGACCATCCCAAAGGGGATGTCGAAGAGCCCGAGTTTTAGCGGCATAAACAAAGGTGCATAATAAAGGATGAGGGAGGATATGAGAAGAAATGACACAATGAACAAATTGGTCATGATCCTCTAGAACCTCAATATGCATATCACTATCACCAAAGACCCAAATCTTGTTGTTGATATTAGAGAAAGCCGAATCGTAATGGAACTTTTTCCGGAATTTATGCGCATCAAATCTAGCTTTAGGTTCAAGAAGAACAAGAACCTTAGGCTTATTACGAAGGACCAAGTTCGCAACATTATCACCATTATTACGTTTACCAACTCCCCGTACGTTCCAACAAACAAATAACATCAAAAAGATGGGGGGTGAGACGTACCTTCACGAGCAAGCAAGGCCCGTTTGGCTTTCAATTTTTCCTTCTTTCTTTGGCTTTTGCTTTTCGAAGAAGGAGAACAAGTGTCAACTCTTTTGGTGTTAGAGTCTTCCATGTCCGACTCCTCCACTATAGAATCATTATTCCCGTCCTCCTTGTTGGTGCTCCAAAGTGGAGGGATAGAAGCAATAGGGGAAGAGGGGTTATCAAGTAAGAAGTAGGCGTCGTGGGATAGCCTTGGTGACGTGATCATAGATTTTTTACGGATGTTGGAATCCGAGAGTCTAGCACCGTCATCGTTATCATCCCTAAATATCCTATCCTCGGCATCCTTCTCGCGAGCTTTCCTTTCCACTTCATCATTGCTCAAAGTAGTGTCGTCAACCTTTTTAGTAAGCTCCTTATGACCTTGCGTTTCCTCTTTGCTCTCCGTGATGACTTTTAAAGTGTTATCCCTCAAAACTTTGCTAACATCATTCTTTCGACTCTTCTCCTTCCACACAAGGGAAGAAGAAACTTGTTGCTTCGGTCCATGGTTGTCATCCACTTTATCACCCTCTTCTTTAGCTTTTTCCATGTCGCACTCCTCAAGCCTATGTCCTACTCTTTGACACTTACGGCAATAGTTAGGAAGGTTTTCATAGACCACCTTTTGCTTGACGATGTTCACTTTTCCGTGCACATCCTCCACTCCCCATTCTATAACTTCCTTAAGTGGTTCAAGGAGATTCACTTCAACACATATCCGAGGGTAGTCGGGACGAGACATGGTTGCCGCTCCTTCATCAAGACGTAATGGTCTTCCAAGGTAGTTACCAATATTCATAAGTGCACTTCTTTCACAAAAGCGCATATTCAAGTTTGGGAGGCCAATCCAAACGGGAGCAATAGGAGGCTCAAGCTCGGGATCAAAGTCCGGCGTCCATTTGTAGATGGATCCATTTAGGTCGAGGAACCGAAGATTCTTTTTCAACCATAGCCGGGTGTAGTCCTCTTCCATAGTCAATTTGAGCATCACATGTCGCGGACCTATAGGTCCAAGAGTGTACGCGCCCTTGAGCTTAAGCTTGGCCATTTTGTTATGAATGTAGGTGTAGCTCGGCTTGAGAAGATTGAAACGAAGAATAAGGACAAGTTTGAGCCTTTCATCAAGAGCTTTCACCTCCTCTTTTTTGAAGACAAGCATGTGTCTACCGTTAACAACACGAGGTTCCATTGTCTTAAGGGTTGGATCGTCTACAAGAGATCGATTGATATCATAGAGTCTTGTGGGAGCGGCCGCTTGAGCATAAGAAGCTCGTCGGATCGGGGGACGCACTTGAAAAGGACGAGGGTTGTCCGGCGCCAAATTCACCTTCTTATCAAAAGTAGGTGGCGCAAAAGAGGATGGTTGAGCTAACAATGGCTTCGCAACTTTAGCAAAGTTGTTGGATAGTGTCGGGAAATGTCCGGGTCCCAATTTTTTGGGTGGGTCCACCCAAAGGGAGTGATTGTTCAACACAATTAAGGTCCAAATTTTCGGTTGACTTTTCCAAATTCGGAGTTGACCGAGTCAAAGGGTCCACAATGGTCTTACATAAGTTAGGGTTGACTTTGTCATCCTTTTCGAGCAAAATGAGGTTCGAGTTCATAAGTGCCACTTTATCATGTCCAAAGGAACCGCTTAAAAATAAGTGCGTCTCGGCGGTTGGAGCGATGATATTTGAGGGTCGGTCAACATTTTCTTGAGGAAGGCTGACAGTTGACTTTTCGTTTGACTCAGTTGACTTTTCGGAAGTCAATGGAAGTGATGTGGCAGTGGGTCCCACGTTTGTCATTAGAATATTGGAGTTGACAATGGGGAGGTCAACACTCTTACATGATGAGGTGTCCAAATGAGGTGAAGACATGTGTAAGGTATGGTCCACATCCATGGTGGGGGACAAAGGGACAAGACAAGTGCACTCTTGTCCCCTTAATGCTCTTACACATCCACCACCACACAAGGCTCAAGGTAGTGGAGGTAGTGGAGTGTTCTTGTCACCACTACCAAACCCTAAACCCTAGTTGACCGCCGCCACCACCAAGTTGACCGGAGGGAGGTGGCTCACGGCGGCACACCGGAGCCGCGCCGGAGAGTCGCCGGAAAATGAACGGAATTTGCTTAAAACCGTCGGAAACATCTCAATATCACGGATCCGAACGTCCAAAACACCCCTAGCACCCAAATCCGACGGAAATCGCCACCAAATCCACCAAAATCGACGCAAATCCAAGAAAAACACCACCACAATGAGTGTAGGAAGAGCGCAAGAACGGAAAACACTTAAAACTAAAGAAAACCGAAGCAACAAGAACACCAAATCCAAGAAAACCAAAAGATAAACAAAAAGAGAAAGAAGAACACCACACTAAAACGTGTGAATCATGACTCTCCTCAAATCCTAGCAAAAGAAGGTCCGAAAACCAACTCGGGATTCAAGTACGCACCACAATCCAAGAACGTTAACCGAATTCAAAACTCAAATCACAAGACCATAGCATATGGCGTGAACACCATGATGAGGAACATGCGATTTGAGTTCCAAATAGGGGCGTGATGTTGGAAGGCAAGAATATAAAGTTCCATACAACGAGTCGTGGCCAAAAAAACTAAGTATGGAGACTTTAAACACTCTAGAATGATCTTTCCTTCAACGATTTGATCAAACGTAACTTGTTTAGTCTATTACTTCACCAATAAGTAACAATTTACTTTATTAGTTCGTGAGAAAGTTATAGTTGGTCAAATGGGCCAACGGGCATCGTACGAACCAAAAAGCACTCGATTAGTGTTAATAAGCTTAGATTATCCTTGGAAAGGTTAAGACTTGTGATAAAAAATATGAAGTTCCGTACAACAAGTCGTGGCCAAAAAAACTAACTATGGAGACTTTAAACACTCTAGAATGATCTTTCGTTCAACGATTTGATCAAACGTAACTTGTTTAGTCTATTACTTCACCACGAAGTAGCAATTTACTTTGTTACTTCGTGAGAAAGTTATAGTTGGTCAAATGGGCCAACGGGCATCGTACGAACCAAAACGCACTCGATTAGTGTTAATAAGCTTAGATTATCCTTGGGAAGGTTAAGACTTGTGATAAAAAATATGAAGTTCCGTACAACAAGTCGTGGCCAAAAAAACTAACTATGGAGACTTTAAACACTCTAGAATGATCTTTCGTTCAACGATTTGATCAAACGTAACTTGTTTAGTCTATTACTTCACCACGAAGTAGCAATTTACTTTGTTACTTCGTGAGAAAGTTATAGTTGGTCAAATGGGCCAACGGGCATCGTACGAACCAAAACGCACTCGATTAGTGTTAATAAGCTTAGATTATCCTTGGGAAGGTTAAGACTTGTGATAAAGAATATGAAGTTCCATACAACAAGTCGTGGCCAAAAAAACTAAGTATGGAGACTTTAAACACTCTAGAATGATCTTTCCTTCAACGATTTGATCAAACGTAACTTGTTTAGTCTATTACTTCACCAATAAGTAACAATTTACTTTATTAGTTCGTGAGAAAGTTATAGTTGGTCAAATGGGCCAACGGGCATCGTACGAACCTAAAAGCACTCGATTAGTGTTAATAAGCTTAGATTATCCTTGGAAAGGTTAAGACTTGTGATAAAGAATATGAAGTTCCGTACAACAAGTCGTGGCCAAAAAAACTAACTATGGAGACTTTAAACACTCTAGAATGATCTTTCGTTCAACGATTTGATCAAACGTAACTCGCTTAGTCTATTACTTCACCACGAAGTAGCAATTTACTTTGTTACTTCGTGAGAAAGTTATAGTTGGTCAAATGGGCCAACGGGCATCGTACGAACCAAAACGCACTCGATTAGTGTTAATAAGCTTAGATTATCCTTGGTAAGGTTAAGACTCGTGATAAAGAATATGAACTTCCATACAACAAGTCATGGCCAAACAAACAAAGTATGGAGACTTTAAACACTCTAGAATGATATTTCCTTCAACGATTTGATCAAACGTAACTCGCTTAGTCTATTACTTCACCACGAAGTAACAGTTTACTTTGTTACTTCGTGAGAAAGTAATAGTTGGTCAAATGGGCCAACGGGCATCGTACGAACCAAAAAGCACTCGATTACTGTTAATAAGCTTAGATTATCCTTGGTAAGGTGAAGACTTGTGATAAAGAATATGAAGTTCCATACAACAAGTCATGGCCAAAAAAACTAAGTATGGAGACTTTAAACACTCTAGAATGATCTTTCCTTCAACGATTTGATCAAACGTAACTCGCTTAGTCTATTACTTCACCACGAAGTAACAGTTTACTTTGTTACTTCATGAGAAAGTAATAGTTGGTCAAATGGGCCAACGGGCATCGTACGAACCAAAACGCACTCGATTAGTGTTAATAAGCTTAGATTATCCTTGGAAAGGTTAAGACTTGTGATAAAGAATATGAAGTTCCGTACAACAAGTCGTGGCCAAAAAAACTAAGTATGGAGACTTTAAACACTCTAGAATGATCTTTCCTTCAACGATTTGATCAAACGTAACTCGCTTAGTCTATTACTTCACCAATAAGTAACAATTTACTTTATTAGTTCGTGAGAAAGTTATAGTTGGTCAAATGGGCCAACGGGCATCGTACGAACCAAAAAGCACTCGATTAGTGTTAATAAGCTTAGATTATCCTTGGAAAGGTTAAGACTTGTGATAAAAAATATGAAGTTCCGTACAACAAGTCGTGGCCAAAAAAACTAACTATGGAGACTTTAAACACTCTAGAATGATCTTTCGTTCAACGATTTGATCAAACGTAACTTGTTTAGTCTATTACTTCACCACGAAGTAGCAATTTACTTTGTTACTTCGTGAGAAAGTTATAGTTGGTCAAATGGGCCAACGGGCATCGTACGAACCAAAACGCACTCGATTAGTGTTAATAAGCTTAGATTATCCTTGGGAAGGTTAAGACTTGTGATAAAGAATATGAAGTTCCATACAACAAGTCGTGGCCAAAAAAACTAAGTATGGAGACTTTAAACACTCTAGAATGATCTTTCCTTCAACGATTTGATCAAACGTAACTTGTTTAGTCTATTACTTCACCAATAAGTAACAATTTACTTTATTAGTTCGTGAGAAAGTTATAGTTGGTCAAATGGGCCAACGGGCATCGTACGAACCTAAAAGCACTCGATTAGTGTTAATAAGCTTAGATTATCCTTGGAAAGGTTAAGACTTGTGATAAAGAATATGAAGTTCCGTACAACAAGTCGTGGCCAAAAAAACTAACTATGGAGACTTTAAACACTCTAGAATGATCTTTCGTTCAACGATTTGATCAAACGTAACTTGTTTAGTCTATTACTTCACCACGAAGTAGCAATTTACTTTGTTACTTCGTGAGAAAGTTATAGTTGGTCAAATGGGCCAACGGGCATCGTACGAACCAAAACGCACTCGATTAGTGTTAATAAGCTTAGATTATCCTTGGAAAGGTTAAGACTTGTGATAAAGAATATGAAGTTCCGTACAACAAGTCGTGGCCAAAAAAACTAACTATGGAGACTTTAAACACTCTAGAATGATCTTTCGTTCAACGATTTGATCAAACGTAACTCGCTTAGTCTATTACTTCACCACGAAGTAGCAATTTACTTTGTTACTTCGTGAGAAAGTTATAATTGGTCAAATGGGCCAACGGGCATCGTACGAACCAAAACGCACTCGATTAGTGTTAATAAGCTTAGATTATCCTTGGGAAGGTTAAGACTTGTGATAAAGAATATGAAGTTCCATACAACAAGTCGTGGCCAAAAAAACTAAGTATGGAGACTTTAAACACTCTAGAATGATCTTTCCTTCAACGATTTGATCAAACGTAACTTGTTTAGTCTATTACTTCACCAATAAGTAACAATTTACTTTATTAGTTCGTGAGAAAGTTATAGTTGGTCAAATGGGCCAACGGGCATCGTACGAACCTAAAAGCACTCGATTAGTGTTAATAAGCTTAGATTATCCTTGGAAAGGTTAAGACTTGTGATAAAGAATATGAAGTTCCGTACAACAAGTCGTGGCCAAAAAAACTAACTATGGAGACTTTAAACACTCTAGAATGATCTTTCGTTCAACGATTTGATCAAACGTAACTTGTTTAGTCTATTACTTCACCACGAAGTAGCAATTTACTTTGTTACTTCGTGAGAAAGTTATAGTTGGTCAAATGGGCCAACGGGCATCGTACGAACCAAAACGCACTCGATTAGTGTTAATAAGCTTAGATTATCCTTGGAAAGGTTAAGACTTGTGATAAAGAATATGAAGTTCCGTACAACAAGTCGTGGCCAAAAAAACTAACTATGGAGACTTTAAACACTCTAGAATGATCTTTCGTTCAACGATTTGATCAAACGTAACTCGCTTAGTCTATTACTTCACCACGAAGTAGCAATTTACTTTGTTACTTCGTGAGAAAGTTATAATTGGTCAAATGGGCCAACGGGCATCGTACGAACCAAAACGCACTCGATTAGTGTTAATAAGCTTAGATTATCCTTGGGAAGGTTAAGACTTGTGATAAAGAATATGAAGTTCCATACAACAAGTCGTGGCCAAAAAAACTAAGTATGGAGACTTTAAACACTCTAGAATGATCTTTCCTTCAACGATTTGATCAAACGTAACTCACTTAGTCTATTACTTCACCACGAAGTAACAGTATCATGTTACATCGTGAGAAAGTTATAGTTGGTCAAATGGGCCAACGGGCATCGTACGAACCAAAACGCACTCGATTAGTGTTAATAAGCTTAGATTATCCTTGGGAAGGTTAAGACTTGTGACAAAGAATATGAAGTTCCAAACAAAAAGTCGGGGCCAAAAAAACTAAGCATGGAGTCTTTAAACACTCTAGAATGATCTTTCCTTAAACGATTTGATCAAACGTAACTCGCTTAGTCTATTACTTCACCACGAAGTAACAATTTACCTTGTTGCTTCGTGAGAAAGTAATAGTTGGTCAAATGGGCCAACGGGCATCGTACGAACCAAACCGCACTCGATTAGTGTTAATAAGCTTAGATTATCCTTGGGAGGGTTAAGACTTGTGATAAAGAATATGAAGTTCCATACAACAAGTTGTGGCCAAAAAAACTAAGTATGGAGACATTAAACACTCTAGAATGATCTTTCCTTCAACGATTTGATCAAACGTAACTCGCTTACTCTATTACTTCACCACGAAGTAACAGTTTACTTTGTTACTTCGTGAGAAAGTAATAGTTGGTCAAATGGGCCCACGGGCATCGTACGAACCAAAACGCACTCGATTACTGTTAATAAGCTTAGATTATCCTTGGTAAGGTTAAGACTTGTGATAAAGAATATGAAGTTCCATACAACAAGTCATGGCCAAACAAACAAAGTATGGAGACTTTAAACACTCTAGAATGATCTTTCCTTCAACGATTTGATCAAACGTAACTCACTTAGTCTATTACTTCACCACGAAGTAACAGTATCATGTTACTTCGTGAGAAAGTAATATTTGGTCAAATGGGCCAACATGTATCGTACGAACCAAAACGCACTCGATTAGTGTTAATAAGCTTAGATTATCCTTGGGAAGGTTAAGACTTGTGATCAAGAATATAAAGTTCCATACAACGAGTCGTGGCCAAAAAAACTAAGTATGGAGACTTTAAACACTCTAGAATGATCTTTCCTTCAACGATTTGATCAAACGTAACTTGTTTAGTCTATTACTTCACCAATAAGTAACAATTTACTTTATTAGTTCGTGAGAAAGTTATAGTTGGTCAAATGGGCCAACGGGCATCGTACGAACCAAAAAGCACTCGATTAGTGTTAATAAGCTTAGATTATCCTTGGAAAGGTTAAGACTTGTGATAAAAAATATGAAGTTCCGTACAACAAGTCGTGGCCAAAAAAACTAACTATGGAGACTTTAAACACTCTAGAATGATCTTTCGTTCAACGATTTGATCAAACGTAACTCGCTTAGTCTATTACTTCACCACGAAGTAGCAATTTACTTTGTTACTTCGTGAGAAAGTTATAGTTGGTCAAATGGGCCAACGGGCATCGTACGAACCAAAACGCACTCGATTAGTGTTAATAAGCTTAGATTATCCTTGGTAAGGTTAAGACTCGTGATAAAGAATATGAACTTCCATACAACAAGTCATGGCCAAACAAACAAAGTATGGAGACTTTAAACACTCTAGAATGATATTTCCTTCAACGATTTGATCAAACGTAACTCGCTTAGTCTATTACTTCACCACGAAGTAACAGTTTACTTTGTTACTTCGTGAGAAAGTAATAGTTGGTCAAATGGGCCAACGGGCATCGTACGAACCAAAAAGCACTCGATTACTGTTAATAAGCTTAGATTATCCTTGGAAAGGTTAAGACTTGTGATAAAGAATATGAAGTTCCGTACAACAAGTCGTGGCCAAAAAAACTAAGTATGGAGACTTTAAACACTCTAGAATGATCTTTCCTTCAACGATTTGATCAAACGTAACTCGCTTAGTCTATTACTTCACCAATAAGTAACAATTTACTTTATTAGTTCGTGAGAAAGTTATAGTTGGTCAAATGGGCCAACGGGCATCGTACGAACCAAAAAGCACTCGATTAGTGTTAATAAGCTTAGATTATCCTTGGAAAGGTTAAGACTTGTGATAAAAAATATGAAGTTCCGTACAACAAGTCGTGGCCAAAAAAACTAACTATGGAGACTTTAAACACTCTAGAATGATCTTTCGTTCAACGATTTGATCAAACGTAACTTGTTTAGTCTATTACTTCACCACGAAGTAGCAATTTACTTTGTTACTTCGTGAGAAAGTTATAGTTGGTCAAATGGGCCAACGGGCATCGTACGAACCAAAACGCACTCGATTAGTGTTAATAAGCTTAGATTATCCTTGGGAAGGTTAAGACTTGTGATAAAGAATATGAAGTTCCATACAACAAGTCGTGGCCAAAAAAACTAACTATGGAGACTTTAAACACTCTAGAATGATCTTTCGTTCAACGATTTGATCAAACGTAACTTGTTTAGTCTATTACTTCACCAATAAGTAACAATTTACTTTATTAGTTCGTGAGAAAGTTATAGTTGGTCAAATGGGCCAACGGGCATCGTACGAACCTAAAAGCACTCGATTAGTGTTAATAAGCTTAGATTATCCTTGGAAAGGTTAAGACTTGTGATAAAGAATATGAAGTTCCGTACAACAAGTCGTGGCCAAAAAAACTAACTATGGAGACTTTAAACACTCTAGAATGATCTTTCGTTCAACGATTTGATCAAACGTAACTTGTTTAGTCTATTACTTCACCACGAAGTAGCAATTTACTTTGTTACTTCGTGAGAAAGTTATAGTTGGTCAAATGGGCCAACGGGCATCGTACGAACCAAAACGCACTCGATTAGTGTTAATAAGCTTAGATTATCCTTGGAAAGGTTAAGACTTGTGATAAAGAATATGAAGTTCCGTACAACAAGTCGTGGCCAAAAAAACTAACTATGGAGACTTTAAACACTCTAGAATGATCTTTCGTTCAACGATTTGATCAAACGTAACTCGCTTAGTCTATTACTTCACCACGAAGTAGCAATTTACTTTGTTACTTCGTGAGAAAGTTATAATTGGTCAAATGGGCCAACGGGCATCGTACGAACCAAAACGCACTCGATTAGTGTTAATAAGCTTAGATTATCCTTGGGAAGGTTAAGACTTGTGATAAAGAATATGAAGTTCCATACAACAAGTCGTGGCCAAAAAAACTAAGTATGGAGACTTTAAACACTCTAGAATGATCTTTCCTTCAACGATTTGATCAAACGTAACTTGTTTAGTCTATTACTTCACCAATAAGTAACAATTTACTTTATTAGTTCGTGAGAAAGTTATAGTTGGTCAAATGGGCCAACGGGCATCGTACGAACCTAAAAGCACTCGATTAGTGTTAATAAGCTTAGATTATCCTTGGAAAGGTTAAGACTTGTGATAAAGAATATGAAGTTCCGTACAACAAGTCGTGGCCAAAAAAACTAACTATGGAGACTTTAAACACTCTAGAATGATCTTTCGTTCAACGATTTGATCAAACGTAACTTGTTTAGTCTATTACTTCACCACGAAGTAGCAATTTACTTTGTTACTTCGTGAGAAAGTTATAGTTGGTCAAATGGGCCAACGGGCATCGTACGAACCAAAACGCACTCGATTAGTGTTAATAAGCTTAGATTATCCTTGGAAAGGTTAAGACTTGTGATAAAGAATATGAAGTTCCGTACAACAAGTCGTGGCCAAAAAAACTAACTATGGAGACTTTAAACACTCTAGAATGATCTTTCGTTCAACGATTTGATCAAACGTAACTCGCTTAGTCTATTACTTCACCACGAAGTAGCAATTTACTTTGTTACTTCGTGAGAAAGTTATAATTGGTCAAATGGGCCAACGGGCATCGTACGAACCAAAACGCACTCGATTAGTGTTAATAAGCTTAGATTATCCTTGGGAAGGTTAAGACTTGTGATAAAGAATATGAAGTTCCATACAACAAGTCGTGGCCAAAAAAACTAAGTATGGAGACTTTAAACACTCTAGAATGATCTTTCCTTCAACGATTTGATCAAACGTAACTCACTTAGTCTATTACTTCACCACGAAGTAACAGTATCATGTTACATCGTGAGAAAGTTATAGTTGGTCAAATGGGCCAACGGGCATCGTACGAACCAAAACGCACTCGATTAGTGTTAATAAGCTTAGATTATCCTTGGGAAGGTTAAGACTTGTGACAAAGAATATGAAGTTCCAAACAAAAAGTCGGGGCCAAAAAAACTAAGCATGGAGTCTTTAAACACTCTAGAATGATCTTTCCTTAAACGATTTGATCAAACGTAACTCGCTTAGTCTATTACTTCACCACGAAGTAACAATTTACCTTGTTGCTTCGTGAGAAAGTAATAGTTGGTCAAATGGGCCAACGGGCATCGTACGAACCAAACCGCACTCGATTAGTGTTAATAAGCTTAGATTATCCTTGGGAGGGTTAAGACTTGTGATAAAGAATATGAAGTTCCATACAACAAGTTGTGGCCAAAAAAACTAAGTATGGAGACATTAAACACTCTAGAATGATCTTTCCTTCAACGATTTGATCAAACGTAACTCGCTTACTCTATTACTTCACCACGAAGTAACAGTTTACTTTGTTACTTCGTGAGAAAGTAATAGTTGGTCAAATGGGCCCACGGGCATCGTACGAACCAAAACGCACTCGATTACTGTTAATAAGCTTAGATTATCCTTGGTAAGGTTAAGACTTGTGATAAAGAATATGAAGTTCCATACAACAAGTCATGGCCAAACAAACAAAGTATGGAGACTTTAAACACTCTAGAATGATCTTTCCTTCAACGATTTGATCAAACGTAACTCACTTAGTCTATTACTTCACCACGAAGTAACAGTATCATGTTACTTCGTGAGAAAGTAATATTTGGTCAAATGGGCCAACATGTATCGTACGAACCAAAACGCACTCGATTAGTGTTAATAAGCTTAGATTATCCTTGGGAAGGTTAAGACTTGTGATCAAGAATATAAAGTTCCATACAACGAGTCGTGGCCAAAAAAACTAAGTATGGAGACTTTAAACACTCTAGAATGATCTTTCCTTCAACGATTTGATCAAACGTAACTTGTTTAGTCTATTACTTCACCAATAAGTAACAATTGACTTTATTAGTTCGTGAGAAAGTTATAGTTGGTCAAATGGGCCAACGGGCATCGTACGAACCAAAAAGCACTCGATTAGTGTTAATAAGCTTAGATTATCCTTGGAAAGGTTAAGACTTGTGATAAAAAATATGAAGTTCCGTACAACAAGTCGTGGCCAAAAAAACTAACTATGGAGACTTTAAACACTCTAGAATGATCTTTCGTTCAACGATTTGATCAAACGTAACTTGTTTAGTCTATTACTTCACCACGAAGTAGCAATTTACTTTGTTACTTCGTGAGAAAGTTATAGTTGGTCAAATGGGCCAACGGGCATCGTACGAACCAAAACGCACTCGATTAGTGTTAATAAGCTTAGATTATCCTTGGGAAGGTTAAGACTTGTGATAAAAAATATGAAGTTCCGTACAACAAGTCGTGGCCAAAAAAACTAACTATGGAGACTTTAAACACTCTAGAATGATCTTTCGTTCAACGATTTGATCAAACGTAACTCGCTTAGTCTATTACTTCACCACGAAGTAGCAATTTACTTTGTTACTTCGTGAGAAAGTTATAGTTGGTCAAATGGGCCAACGGGCATCGTACGAACCAAAACGCACTCGATTAGTGTTAATAAGCTTAGATTATCCTTGGTAAGGTTAAGACTCGTGATAAAGAATATGAACTTCCATACAACAAGTCATGGCCAAACAAACAAAGTATGGAGACTTTAAACACTCTAGAATGATATTTCCTTCAACGATTTGATCAAACGTAACTCGCTTAGTCTATTACTTCACCACGAAGTAACAGTTTACTTTGTTACTTCGTGAGAAAGTAATAGTTGGTCAAATGGGCCAACGGGCATCGTACGAACCAAAAAGCACTCGATTACTGTTAATAAGCTTAGATTATCCTTGGTAAGGTGAAGACTTGTGATAAAGAATATGAAGTTCCATACAACAAGTCATGGCCAAAAAAACTAAGTATGGAGACTTTAAACACTCTAGAATGATCTTTCCTTCAACGATTTGATCAAACGTAACTCGCTTAGTCTATTACTTCACCACGAAGTAACAGTTTACTTTGTTACTTCATGAGAAAGTAATAGTTGGTCAAATGGGCCAACGGGCATCGTACGAACCAAAACGCACTCGATTAGTGTTAATAAGCTTAGATTATCCTTGGAAAGGTTAAGACTTGTGATAAAGAATATGAAGTTCCGTACAACAAGTCGTGGCCAAAAAAACTAAGTATGGAGACTTTAAACACTCTAGAATGATCTTTCCTTCAACGATTTGATCAAACGTAACTCGCTTAGTCTATTACTTCACCAATAAGTAACAATTTACTTTATTAGTTCGTGAGAAAGTTATAGTTGGTCAAATGGGCCAACGGGCATCGTACGAACCAAAAAGCACTCGATTAGTGTTAATAAGCTTAGATTATCCTTGGAAAGGTTAAGACTTGTGATAAAAAATATGAAGTTCCGTACAACAAGTCGTGGCCAAAAAAACTAACTATGGAGACTTTAAACACTCTAGAATGATCTTTCGTTCAACGATTTGATCAAACGTAACTTGTTTAGTCTATTACTTCACCACGAAGTAGCAATTTACTTTGTTACTTCGTGAGAAAGTTATAGTTGGTCAAATGGGCCAACGGGCATCGTACGAACCAAAACGCACTCGATTAGTGTTAATAAGCTTAGATTATCCTTGGGAAGGTTAAGACTTGTGATAAAGAATATGAAGTTCCATACAACAAGTCGTGGCCAAAAAAACTAAGTATGGAGACTTTAAACACTCTAGAATGATCTTTCCTTCAACGATTTGATCAAACGTAACTTGTTTAGTCTATTACTTCACCAATAAGTAACAATTTACTTTATTAGTTCGTGAGAAAGTTATAGTTGGTCAAATGGGCCAACGGGCATCGTACGAACCTAAAAGCACTCGATTAGTGTTAATAAGCTTAGATTATCCTTGGAAAGGTTAAGACTTGTGATAAAGAATATGAAGTTCCGTACAACAAGTCGTGGCCAAAAAAACTAACTATGGAGACTTTAAACACTCTAGAATGATCTTTCGTTCAACGATTTGATCAAACGTAACTTGTTTAGTCTATTACTTCACCACGAAGTAGCAATTTACTTTGTTACTTCGTGAGAAAGTTATAGTTGGTCAAATGGGCCAACGGGCATCGTACGAACCAAAACGCACTCGATTAGTGTTAATAAGCTTAGATTATCCTTGGAAAGGTTAAGACTTGTGATAAAGAATATGAAGTTCCGTACAACAAGTCGTGGCCAAAAAAACTAACTATGGAGACTTTAAACACTCTAGAATGATCTTTCGTTCAACGATTTGATCAAACGTAACTCGCTTAGTCTATTACTTCACCACGAAGTAGCAATTTACTTTGTTACTTCGTGAGAAAGTTATAATTGGTCAAATGGGCCAACGGGCATCGTACGAACCAAAACGCACTCGATTAGTGTTAATAAGCTTAGATTATCCTTGGGAAGGTTAAGACTTGTGATAAAGAATATGAAGTTCCATACAACAAGTCGTGGCCAAAAAAACTAAGTATGGAGACTTTAAACACTCTAGAATGATCTTTCCTTCAACGATTTGATCAAACGTAACTCGCTTAGTCTATTACTTCACCACGAAGTAACAATTTACTTTGTTACTTCGTGAGAAAGTAATAGTTGGTCAAATGGGCCAACGGGCATCGTACGAACCAAAAAGCACTCGATTACTGTTAATAAGCTTAGATTATCCTTGGTAAGGTTAAGACTTGTGATAAAGAATATGAAGTTCCATACAACAAGTCATGGCCAAAAAAACAAAGTATGGAGACTTTAAACACTCTAGAATGATCTTTCCTTCAACGATTTGATCAAACGTAACTCACTTAGTCTATTACTTCACCACGAAGTAACAGTATCATGTTACATCGTGAGAAAGTTATAGTTGGTCAAATGGGCCAACGGGCATCGTACGAACCAAAACGCACTCGATTAGTGTTAATAAGCTTAGATTATCCTTGGGAAGGTTAAGACTTGTGACAAAGAATATGAAGTTCCAAACAAAAAGTCGGGGCCAAAAAAACTAAGCATGGAGTCTTTAAACACTCTAGAATGATCTTTCCTTAAACGATTTGATCAAACGTAACTCGCTTAGTCTATTACTTCACCACGAAGTAACAATTTACCTTGTTGCTTCGTGAGAAAGTAATAGTTGGTCAAATGGGCCAACGGGCATCGTACGAACCAAACCGCACTCGATTAGTGTTAATAAGCTTAGATTATCCTTGGGAGGGTTAAGACTTGTGATAAAGAATATGAAGTTCCATACAACAAGTTGTGGCCAAAAAAACTAAGTATGGAGACATTAAACACTCTAGAATGATCTTTCCTTCAACGATTTGATCAAACGTAACTCGCTTACTCTATTACTTCACCACGAAGTAACAGTTTACTTTGTTACTTCGTGAGAAAGTAATAGTTGGTCAAATGGGCCCACGGGCATCGTACGAACCAAAACGCACTCGATTACTGTTAATAAGCTTAGATTATCCTTGGTAAGGTTAAGACTTGTGATAAAGAATATGAAGTTCCATACAACAAGTCATGGCCAAAAAAACAAAGTATGGAGACTTTAAACACTCTAGAATGATCTTTCCTTCAACGATTTGATCAAACGTAACTCACTTAGTCTATTACTTCACCACGAAGTAACAGTATCATGTTACTTCGTGAGAAAGTAATATTTGGTCAAATGGGCCAACATGTATCGTACGAACCAAAACGCACTCGATTAGTGTTAATAAGCTTAGATTATCCTTGGGAAGGTTAAGACTTGTGATCAAGAATATAAAGTCCCATACAACGAGTCGTGGCCAAAAAAACTAAGTATGGAGACTTTAAACACTCTAGAATGATCTTTCCTTCAACGATTTGATCAAACGTAACTTGTTTAGTCTATTACTTCACCACGAAGTAACAATTTACTTTATTACTTCGTGAGAAAGTTATAGTTGGTCAAATGGGCCAACGGGCATCGTACGAACCAAAACGCACTCGATTAGTGTTAATAAGCTTAGATTATCCTTGGAAAGGTTAAGACTTGTGATAAAAAATATGAAGTTCCGTACAACAAGTCGTGGCCAAAAAAACTAACTATGGAGACTTTAAACACTCTAGAATGATCTTTCGTTCAACGATTTGATCAAACGTAACTCGCTTAGTCTATTACTTCACCACGAAGTAGCAATTTACTTTGTTACTTCGTGAAAAAGTTATAGTTGGTCAAATGGGCCAACGGGCATCGTACGAACAAAAACGTACTCGATTAGTGTTAATAAGCTTAGATTATCCTTGGGAAGGTTAAGACTTTTGATAAAGAATATGAAGTTCCATACAACAAGTTGTGGCCAAAAAAACTAAGTATGGAGACATTAAACACTCTAGAATGATCTTTCCTTCAACGATTTGATCAAACGTAACTCATTTAGTCTATTACTTCACCACGAAGTAACAGTTTACTTTGTTACTTCGTGAGAAAGTAATAGTTGGTCAAATGGGCCCACGGGCATCGTACGAACCAAAACGCACTCGATTACTGTTAATAAGCTTAGATTATCCTTGGTAAGGTTAAGACTTGTGATAAAGAATATGAAGTTCCATACAACAAGTCATGGCCAAAAAAACAAAGTATGGAGACTTTAAACACTCTAGAATGATCTTTCCTTCAACGATTTGATCAAACGTAACTCACTTAGTCTATTACTTCACCACGAAGTAACAGTATCATGTTACTTCGTGAGAAAGTAATATTTGGTCAAATGGGCCAACATGTATCGTACGAACCAAAACGCACTCGATTAGTGTTAATAAGCTTAGATTATCCTTGGGAAGGTTAAGACTTGTGATCAAGAATATAAAGTCCCATACAACGAGTCGTGGCCAAAAAAACTAAGTATGGAGACTTTAAACACTCTAGAATGATCTTTCCTTCAACGATTTGATCAAACGTAACTTGTTTAGTCTATTACTTCACCACGAAGTAACAATTTACTTTATTACTTCGTGAGAAAGTTATAGTTGGTCAAATGGGCCAACGGGCATCGTACGAACCAAAACGCACTCGATTAGTGTTAATAAGCTTAGATTATCCTTGGAAAGGTTAAGACTTGTGATAAAAAATATGAAGTTCCGTACAACAAGTCGTGGCCAAAAAAACTAACTATGGAGAATTTAAACACTCTAGAATGATCTTTCGTTCAACGATTTGATCAAACGTAACTCGCTTAGTCTATTACTTCACCACGAAGTAGCAATTTACTTTGTTACTTCGTGAAAAAGTTATAGTTGGTCAAATGGGCCAACGGGCATCGTACGAACCAAAACGCACTCGATTAGTGTTAATAAGCTTAGATTATCCTTGGGAAGGTTAAGACTTTTGATAAAGAATATGAAGTTCCATACAACAAGTCGTGGCCAAAAAAACTAAGTATGGAGACTTTAAACACTCTAGAATGATCTTTCCTTCAACGATTTGATCAAACGTAACTCGCTTAGTCTATTACTTCACCACGAAGTAACAGTTTACTTTGTTACTTCATGAGAAAGTAATAGTTGGTCAAATGGGCCAACGGGCATCGTACGAACCAAAACGCACTCGATTAGTGTTAATAAGCTTAGATTATCCTTGGAAAGGTTAAGACTTGTGATAAAGAATATGAAGTTCCGTACAACAAGTCGTGGCCAAAAAAACTAACTATGGAGACTTTAAACACTCTAGAATGATCTTTCGTTCAACGATTTGATCAAACGTAACTCGCTTAGTCTATTACTTCACCACGAAGTAGCAATTTACTTTGTTACTTCGTGAGAAAGTTATAGTTGGTCAAATGGGCCAACGGGCATCGTACGAACCAAAACGCACTCGATTAGTGTTAATAAGCTTAGATTATCCTTGGTAAGGTTAAGACTTGTGATAAAGAATATGAAGTTCCATACAACAAGTCATGGCCAAACAAACAAAGTATGGAGACTTTAAACACTCTAGAATGATCTTTCCTTCAACGATTTGATCAAACGTAACTCACTTAGTCTATTACTTCACCACGAAGTAACAGTATCATGTTACTTCGTGAGAAAGTAATATTTGGTCAAATGGGCCAACATGTATCGTACGAACCAAAACGCACTCGATTAGTGTTAATAAGCTTAGATTATCCTTGGGAAGGTTAAGACTTGTGATCAAGAATATAAAGTCCCATACAACGAGTCGTGGCCAAAAAAACTAAGTATGGAGACTTTAAACACTCTAGAATGATCTTTCCTTCAACGATTTGATCAAACGTAACTTGTTTAGTCTATTACTTCACCACGAAGTAACAATTTACTTTATTACTTCGTGAGAAAGTTATAGTTGGTCAAATGGGCCAACGGGCATCGTACGAACCAAAACGCACTCGATTAGTGTTAATAAGCTTAGATTATCCTTGGAAAGGTTAAGACTTGTGATAAAAAATATGAAGTTCCGTACAACAAGTCGTGGCCAAAAAAACTAACTATGGAGACATTAAACACTCTAGAATGATCTTTCCTTCAACGATTTGATCAAACGTAACTCATTTAGTCTATTACTTCACCACGAAGTAACAGTTTACTTTGTTACTTCGTGAGAAAGTAATAGTTGGTCAAATGGGCCCACGGGCATCGTACGAACCAAAACGCACTCGATTACTGTTAATAAGCTTAGATTATCCTTGGTAAGGTTAAGACTTGTGATAAAGAATATGAAGTTCCATACAACAAGTCATGGCCAAAAAAACAAAGTATGGAGACTTTAAACACTCTAGAATGATCTTTCCTTCAACGATTTGATCAAACGTAACTCACTTAGTCTATTACTTCACCACGAAGTAACAGTATCATGTTACTTCGTGAGAAAGTAATATTTGGTCAAATGGGCCAACATGTATCGTACGAACCAAAACGCACTCGATTAGTGTTAATAAGCTTAGATTATCCTTGGGAAGGTTAAGACTTGTGATCAAGAATATAAAGTCCCATACAACGAGTCGTGGCCAAAAAAACTAAGTATGGAGACTTTAAACACTCTAGAATGATCTTTCCTTCAACGATTTGATCAAACGTAACTTGTTTAGTCTATTACTTCACCACGAAGTAACAATTTACTTTATTACTTCGTGAGAAAGTTATAGTTGGTCAAATGGGCCAACGGGCATCGTACGAACCAAAACGCACTCGATTAGTGTTAATAAGCTTAGATTATCCTTGGAAAGGTTAAGACTTGTGATAAAAAATATGAAGTTCCGTACAACAAGTCGTGGCCAAAAAAACTAACTATGGAGAATTTAAACACTCTAGAATGATCTTTCGTTCAACGATTTGATCAAACGTAACTCGCTTAGTCTATTACTTCACCACGAAGTAGCAATTTACTTTGTTACTTCGTGAAAAAGTTATAGTTGGTCAAATGGGCCAACGGGCATCGTACGAACCAAAACGCACTCGATTAGTGTTAATAAGCTTAGATTATCCTTGGGAAGGTTAAGACTTTTGATAAAGAATATGAAGTTCCATACAACAAGTCGTGGCCAAAAAAACTAAGTATGGAGACTTTAAACACTCTAGAATGATCTTTCCTTCAACGATTTGATCAAACGTAACTCGCTTAGTCTATTACTTCACCACGAAGTAACAGTTTACTTTGTTACTTCATGAGAAAGTAATAGTTGGTCAAATGGGCCAACGGGCATCGTACGAACCAAAACGCACTCGATTAGTGTTAATAAGCTTAGATTATCCTTGGAAAGGTTAAGACTTGTGATAAAGAATATGAAGTTCCGTACAACAAGTCGTGGCCAAAAAAACTAACTATGGAGACTTTAAACACTCTAGAATGATCTTTCGTTCAACGATTTGATCAAACGTAACTCGCTTAGTCTATTACTTCACCACGAAGTAGCAATTTACTTTGTTACTTCGTGAGAAAGTTATAGTTGGTCAAATGGGCCAACGGGCATCGTACGAACCAAAACGCACTCGATTAGTGTTAATAAGCTTAGATTATCCTTGGTAAGGTTAAGACTTGTGATAAAGAATATGAAGTTCCATACAACAAGTCATGGCCAAACAAACAAAGTATGGAGACTTTAAACACTCTAGAATGATCTTTCCTTCAACGATTTGATCAAACGTAACTCACTTAGTCTATTACTTCACCACGAAGTAACAGTATCATGTTACTTCGTGAGAAAGTAATATTTGGTCAAATGGGCCAACATGTATCGTACGAACCAAAACGCACTCGATTAGTGTTAATAAGCTTAGATTATCCTTGGGAAGGTTAAGACTTGTGATCAAGAATATAAAGTCCCATACAACGAGTCGTGGCCAAAAAAACTAAGTATGGAGACTTTAAACACTCTAGAATGATCTTTCCTTCAACGATTTGATCAAACGTAACTTGTTTAGTCTATTACTTCACCACGAAGTAACAATTTACTTTATTACTTCGTGAGAAAGTTATAGTTGGTCAAATGGGCCAACGGGCATCGTACGAACCAAAACGCACTCGATTAGTGTTAATAAGCTTAGATTATCCTTGGAAAGGTTAAGACTTGTGATAAAAAATATGAAGTTCCGTACAACAAGTCGTGGCCAAAAAAACTAACTATGGAGACTTTAAACACTCTAGAATGATCTTTCGTTCAACGATTTGATCAAACGTAACTCGCTTAGTCTATTACTTCACCACGAAGTAGCAATTTACTTTGTTACTTCGTGAAAAAGTTATAGTTGGTCAAATGGGCCAACGGGCATCGTACGAACAAAAACGTACTCGATTAGTGTTAATAAGCTTAGATTATCCTTGGGAAGGTTAAGACTTTTGATAAAGAATATGAAGTTCCATACAACAAGTTGTGGCCAAAAAAACTAAGTATGGAGACATTAAACACTCTAGAATGATCTTTCCTTCAACGATTTGATCAAACGTAACTCATTTAGTCTATTACTTCACCACGAAGTAACAGTTTACTTTGTTACTTCGTGAGAAAGTAATAGTTGGTCAAATGGGCCCACGGGCATCGTACGAACCAAAACGCACTCGATTACTGTTAATAAGCTTAGATTATCCTTGGTAAGGTTAAGACTTGTGATAAAGAATATGAAGTTCCATACAACAAGTCATGGCCAAAAAAACAAAGTATGGAGACTTTAAACACTCTAGAATGATCTTTCCTTCAACGATTTGATCAAACGTAACTCACTTAGTCTATTACTTCACCACGAAGTAACAGTATCATGTTACTTCGTGAGAAAGTAATATTTGGTCAAATGGGCCAACATGTATCGTACGAACCAAAACGCACTCGATTAGTGTTAATAAGCTTAGATTATCCTTGGGAAGGTTAAGACTTGTGATCAAGAATATAAAGTCCCATACAACGAGTCGTGGCCAAAAAAACTAAGTATGGAGACTTTAAACACTCTAGAATGATCTTTCCTTCAACGATTTGATCAAACGTAACTTGTTTAGTCTATTACTTCACCACGAAGTAACAATTTACTTTATTACTTCGTGAGAAAGTTATAGTTGGTCAAATGGGCCAACGGGCATCGTACGAACCAAAACGCACTCGATTAGTGTTAATAAGCTTAGATTATCCTTGGAAAGGTTAAGACTTGTGATAAAAAATATGAAGTTCCGTACAACAAGTCGTGGCCAAAAAAACTAACTATGGAGAATTTAAACACTCTAGAATGATCTTTCGTTCAACGATTTGATCAAACGTAACTCGCTTAGTCTATTACTTCACCACGAAGTAGCAATTTACTTTGTTACTTCGTGAAAAAGTTATAGTTGGTCAAATGGGCCAACGGGCATCGTACGAACCAAAACGCACTCGATTAGTGTTAATAAGCTTAGATTATCCTTGGGAAGGTTAAGACTTTTGATAAAGAATATGAAGTTCCATACAACAAGTCGTGGCCAAAAAAACTAAGTATGGAGACTTTAAACACTCTAGAATGATCTTTCCTTCAACGATTTGATCAAACGTAACTCGCTTAGTCTATTACTTCACCACGAAGTAACAGTTTACTTTGTTACTTCATGAGAAAGTAATAGTTGGTCAAATGGGCCAACGGGCATCGTACGAACCAAAACGCACTCGATTAGTGTTAATAAGCTTAGATTATCCTTGGAAAGGTTAAGACTTGTGATAAAGAATATGAAGTTCCGTACAACAAGTCGTGGCCAAAAAAACTAACTATGGAGACTTTAAACACTCTAGAATGATCTTTCGTTCAACGATTTGATCAAACGTAACTCGCTTAGTCTATTACTTCACCACGAAGTAGCAATTTACTTTGTTACTTCGTGAGAAAGTTATAGTTGGTCAAATGGGCCAACGGGCATCGTACGAACCAAAACGCACTCGATTAGTGTTAATAAGCTTAGATTATCCTTGGTAAGGTTAAGACTTGTGATAAAGAATATGAAGTTCCATACAACAAGTCATGGCCAAACAAACAAAGTATGGAGACTTTAAACACTCTAGAATGATCTTTCCTTCAACGATTTGATCAAACGTAACTCACTTAGTCTATTACTTCACCACGAAGTAACAGTATCATGTTACTTCGTGAGAAAGTAATATTTGGTCAAATGGGCCAACATGTATCGTACGAACCAAAACGCACTCGATTAGTGTTAATAAGCTTAGATTATCCTTGGGAAGGTTAAGACTTGTGATCAAGAATATAAAGTTCCATACAACGAGTCGTGGCCAAAAAAACTAAGTATGGAGACTTTAAACACTCTAGAATGATCTTTCCTTCAACGATTTGATCAAACGTAACTTGTTTAGTCTATTACTTCACCAATAAGTAACAATTTACTTTATTAGTTCGTGAGAAAGTTATAGTTGGTCAAATGGGAAAACGGGCATCGTACGAACCAAAAAGCACTCGATTAGTGTTAATAAGCTTAGATTATCCTTGGAAAGGTTAAGACTTGTGATAAAAAATATGAAGTTCCGTACAACAAGTCGTGGCCAAAAAAACTAACTATGGAGACTTTAAACACTCTAGAATGATCTTTCGTTCAACGATTTGATCAAACGTAACTTGTTTAGTCTATTACTTCACCACGAAGTAGCAATTTACTTTGTTACTTCGTGAGAAAGTTATAGTTGGTCAAATGGGCCAACGGGCATCGTACGAACCAAAACGCACTCGATTAGTGTTAATAAGCTTAGATTATCCTTGGGAAGGTTAAGACTTGTGATAAAGAATATGAAGTTCCATACAACAAGTCGTGGCCAAAAAAACTAAGTATGGAGACTTTAAACACTCTAGAATGATCTTTCCTTCAACGATTTGATCAAACGTAACTTGTTTAGTCTATTACTTCACCAATAAGTAACAATTTACTTTATTAGTTCGTGAGAAAGTTATAGTTGGTCAAATGGGCCAACGGGCATCGTACGAACCTAAAAGCACTCGATTAGTGTTAATAAGCTTAGATTATCCTTGGAAAGGTTAAGACTTGTGATAAAGAATATGAAGTTCCGTACAACAAGTCGTGGCCAAAAAAACTAACTATGGAGACTTTAAACACTCTAGAATGATCTTTCGTTCAACGATTTGATCAAACGTAACTCGCTTAGTCTATTACTTCACCACGAAGTAGCAATTTACTTTGTTACTTCGTGAGAAAGTTATAGTTGGTCAAATGGGCCAACGGGCATCGTACGAACCAAAACGCACTCGATTAGTGTTAATAAGCTTAGATTATCCTTGGTAAGGTTAAGACTCGTGATAAAGAATATGAACTTCCATACAACAAGTCATGGCCAAACAAACAAAGTATGGAGACTTTAAACACTCTAGAATGATATTTCCTTCAACGATTTGATCAAACGTAACTCGCTTAGTCTATTACTTCACCACGAAGTAACAGTTTACTTTGTTACTTCGTGAGAAAGTAATAGTTGGTCAAATGGGCCAACGGGCATCGTACGAACCAAAAAGCACTCGATTACTGTTAATAAGCTTAGATTATCCTTGGTAAGGTGAAGACTTGTGATAAAGAATATGAAGTTCCATACAACAAGTCATGGCCAAAAAAACTAAGTATGGAGACTTTAAACACTCTAGAATGATCTTTCCTTCAACGATTTGATCAAACGTAACTCGCTTAGTCTATTACTTCACCACGAAGTAACAGTTTACTTTGTTACTTCATGAGAAAGTTATAGTTGGTCAAATGGGCCAACGGGCATCGTACGAACCAAAACGCACTCGATTAGTGTTAATAAGCTTAGATTATCCTTGGTAAGGTTAAGACTCGTGATAAAGAATATGAACTTCCATACAACAAGTCATGGCCAAACAAACAAAGTATGGAGACTTTAAACACTCTAGAATGATATTTCCTTCAACGATTTGATCAAACGTAACTCGCTTAGTCTATTACTTCACCACGAAGTAACAGTTTACTTTGTTACTTCGTGAGAAAGTAATAGTTGGTCAAATGGGCCAACGGGCATCGTACGAACCAAAAAGCACTCGATTACTGTTAATAAGCTTAGATTATCCTTGGTAAGGTTAAGACTTGTGATAAAGAATATGAAGTTCCATACCACAAGTCATGGCCAAACAAACAAAGTATTGAGACTTTAAACACTCTAGAATGATCTTTCCTTCAACGATTTGATCAAACGTAACTCACTTAGTCTATTACTTCACCACGAAGTAACAGTATCATGTTACTTCGTGAGAAAGTAATATTTGGTCAAATGGGCCAACATGTATCGTACGAACCAAAACGCACTCGATTAGTGTTAATAAGCTTAGATTATCCTTGGGAAGGTTAAGACTTGTGATCAAGAATATAAAGTTCCATACAACGAGTCGTGGCCAAAAAAACTAAGTATGGAGACTTTAAACACTCTAGAATGATCTTTTCTTCAACGATTTGATCAAACGTAACTTGTTTAGTCTATTACTTCACCACGAAGTAACAATTTACTTTATTACTTCGTGAGAAAGTTATAGTTGGTCAAATGGGCCAACGGGCATCGTACGAACCAAAACGCACTCGATTAGCGTTAATAAGCTTAGATTATCCTTGGAAAGGTTAAGACTTGTGATAAAGAATATGAAGTTCCGTACAACAAGTCGTGGCCAAAAAAACTAACTATGGAGACTTTAAACACTCTAGAATGATCTTTCCTTCAACGATTTGATCAAACGTAACTCGCTTAGTCTATTACTTCACCACGAAGTAACAGTTTACTTTGTTACTTCGTGAGAAAGTAATAGTTGGTCAAATGGGCCAACGGGCATCGTACGAACCAAAAATCACTCGATTACTGTTAATAAGCTTAGATTATCCTTGGAAAGGTTAAGACTTGTGATAAAGAATATGAAGTTCCGTACAACAAGTCGTGGCCAAAAAAACTAACTATGGAGACTTTAAACACTCTAGAATGATCTTTCGTTCAACGATTTGATCAAACGTAACTTGTTTAGTCTATTACTTCACCACGAAGTAGCAATTTACTTTGTTACTTCGTGAGAAAGTTATAGTTGGTCAAATGGGCCAACGGGCATCGTACGAACCAAAACGCACTCGATTAGTGTTAATAAGCTTAGATTATCCTTGGAAAGGTTAAGACTTGTGATAAAGAATATGAAGTTCCGTACAACAAGTCGTGGCCAAAAAAACTAACTATGGAGACTTTAAACACTCTAGAATGATCTTTCGTTCAACGATTTGATCAAACGTAACTCGCTTAGTCTATTACTTCACCACGAAGTAGCAATTTACTTTGTTACTTCGTGAGAAAGTTATAATTGGTCAAATGGGCCAACGGGCATCGTACGAACCAAAACGCACTCGATTAGTGTTAATAAGCTTAGATTATCCTTGGGAAGGTTAAGACTTGTGATAAAGAATATGAAGTTCCATACAACAAGTCGTGGCCAAAAAAACTAAGTATGGAGACTTTAAACACTCTAGAATGATCTTTCCTTCAACGATTTGATCAAACGTAACTCGCTTAGTCTATTACTTCACCACGAAGTAACAATTTACTTTGTTACTTCGTGAGAAAGTAATAGTTGGTCAAATGGGCCAACGGGCATCGTACGAACCAAAAAGCACTCGATTACTGTTAATAAGCTTAGATTATCCTTGGTAAGGTTAAGACTTGTGATAAAGAATATGAAGTTCCATACAACAAGTCATGGCCAAAAAAACAAAGTATGGAGACTTTAAACACTCTAGAATGATCTTTCCTTCAACGATTTGATCAAACGTAACTCACTTAGTCTATTACTTCACCACGAAGTAACAGTATCATGTTACATCGTGAGAAAGTTATAGTTGGTCAAATGGGCCAACGGGCATCGTACGAACCAAAACGCACTCGATTAGTGTTAATAAGCTTAGATTATCCTTGGGAAGGTTAAGACTTGTGACAAAGAATATGAAGTTCCAAACAAAAAGTCGGGGCCAAAAAAACTAAGCATGGAGTCTTTAAACACTCTAGAATGATCTTTCCTTAAACGATTTGATCAAACGTAACTCGCTTAGTCTATTACTTCACCACGAAGTAACAATTTACCTTGTTGCTTCGTGAGAAAGTAATAGTTGGTCAAATGGGCCAACGGGCATCGTACGAACCAAACCGCACTCGATTAGTGTTAATAAGCTTAGATTATCCTTGGGAGGGTTAAGACTTGTGATAAAGAATATGAAGTTCCATACAACAAGTTGTGGCCAAAAAAACTAAGTATGGAGACATTAAACACTCTAGAATGATCTTTCCTTCAACGATTTGATCAAACGTAACTCGCTTACTCTATTACTTCACCACGAAGTAACAGTTTACTTTGTTACTTCGTGAGAAAGTAATAGTTGGTCAAATGGGCCCACGGGCATCGTACGAACCAAAACGCACTCGATTACTGTTAATAAGCTTAGATTATCCTTGGTAAGGTTAAGACTTGTGATAAAGAATATGAAGTTCCATACAACAAGTCATGGCCAAAAAAACAAAGTATGGAGACTTTAAACACTCTAGAATGATCTTTCCTTCAACGATTTGATCAAACGTAACTCACTTAGTCTATTACTTCACCACGAAGTAACAGTATCATGTTACTTCGTGAGAAAGTAATATTTGGTCAAATGGGCCAACATGTATCGTACGAACCAAAACGCACTCGATTAGTGTTAATAAGCTTAGATTATCCTTGGGAAGGTTAAGACTTGTGATCAAGAATATAAAGTCCCATACAACGAGTCGTGGCCAAAAAAACTAAGTATGGAGACTTTAAACACTCTAGAATGATCTTTCCTTCAACGATTTGATCAAACGTAACTTGTTTAGTCTATTACTTCACCACGAAGTAACAATTTACTTTATTACTTCGTGAGAAAGTTATAGTTGGTCAAATGGGCCAACGGGCATCGTACGAACCAAAACGCACTCGATTAGTGTTAATAAGCTTAGATTATCCTTGGAAAGGTTAAGACTTGTGATAAAAAATATGAAGTTCCGTACAACAAGTCGTGGCCAAAAAAACTAACTATGGAGACTTTAAACACTCTAGAATGATCTTTCGTTCAACGATTTGATCAAACGTAACTCGCTTAGTCTATTACTTCACCACGAAGTAGCAATTTACTTTGTTACTTCGTGAAAAAGTTATAGTTGGTCAAATGGGCCAACGGGCATCGTACGAACAAAAACGTACTCGATTAGTGTTAATAAGCTTAGATTATCCTTGGGAAGGTTAAGACTTTTGATAAAGAATATGAAGTTCCATACAACAAGTTGTGGCCAAAAAAACTAAGTATGGAGACATTAAACACTCTAGAATGATCTTTCCTTCAACGATTTGATCAAACGTAACTCATTTAGTCTATTACTTCACCACGAAGTAACAGTTTACTTTGTTACTTCGTGAGAAAGTAATAGTTGGTCAAATGGGCCCACGGGCATCGTACGAACCAAAACGCACTCGATTACTGTTAATAAGCTTAGATTATCCTTGGTAAGGTTAAGACTTGTGATAAAGAATATGAAGTTCCATACAACAAGTCATGGCCAAAAAAACAAAGTATGGAGACTTTAAACACTCTAGAATGATCTTTCCTTCAACGATTTGATCAAACGTAACTCACTTAGTCTATTACTTCACCACGAAGTAACAGTATCATGTTACTTCGTGAGAAAGTAATATTTGGTCAAATGGGCCAACATGTATCGTACGAACCAAAACGCACTCGATTAGTGTTAATAAGCTTAGATTATCCTTGGGAAGGTTAAGACTTGTGATCAAGAATATAAAGTCCCATACAACGAGTCGTGGCCAAAAAAACTAAGTATGGAGACTTTAAACACTCTAGAATGATCTTTCCTTCAACGATTTGATCAAACGTAACTTGTTTAGTCTATTACTTCACCACGAAGTAACAATTTACTTTATTACTTCGTGAGAAAGTTATAGTTGGTCAAATGGGCCAACGGGCATCGTACGAACCAAAACGCACTCGATTAGTGTTAATAAGCTTAGATTATCCTTGGTAAGGTTAAGACTTGTGATAAAAAATATGAAGTTCCGTACAACAAGTCGTGGCCAAAAAAACTAACTATGGAGAATTTAAACACTCTAGAATGATCTTTCGTTCAACGATTTGATCAAACGTAACTCGCTTAGTCTATTACTTCACTACGAAGTAGCAATTTACTTTGTTACTTCGTGAAAAAGTTATAGTTGGTCAAATGGGCCAACGGGCATCGTACGAACCAAAACGCACTCGATTAGTGTTAATAAGCTTAGATTATCCTTGGGAAGGTTAAGACTTTTGATAAAGAATATGAAGTTCCATACAACAAGTCGTGGCCAAAAAAACTAAGTATGGAGACTTTAAACACTCTAGAATGATCTTTCCTTCAACGATTTGATCAAACGTAACTCGCTTAGTCTATTACTTCACCACGAAGTAACAGTTTACTTTGTTACTTCATGAGAAAGTAATAGTTGGTCAAATGGGCCAACGGGCATCGTACGAACCAAAACGCACTCGATTAGTGTTAATAAGCTTAGATTATCCTTGGAAAGGTTAAGACTTGTGATAAAGAATATGAAGTTCCGTACAACAAGTCGTGGCCAAAAAAACTAACTATGGAGACTTTAAACACTCTAGAATGATCTTTCGTTCAACGATTTGATCAAACGTAACTCGCTTAGTCTATTACTTCACCACGAAGTAGCAATTTACTTTGTTACTTCGTGAGAAAGTTATAGTTGGTCAAATGGGCCAACGGGCATCGTACGAACCAAAACGCACTCGATTAGTGTTAATAAGCTTAGATTATCCTTGGTAAGGTTAAGACTTGTGATAAAGAATATGAAGTTCCATACAACAAGTCATGGCCAAACAAACAAAGTATGGAGACTTTAAACACTCTAGAATGATCTTTCCTTCAACGATTTGATCAAACGTAACTCACTTAGTCTATTACTTCACCACGAAGTAACAGTATCATGTTACTTCGTGAGAAAGTAATATTTGGTCAAATGGGCCAACATGTATCGTACGAACCAAAACGCACTCGATTAGTGTTAATAAGCTTAGATTATCCTTGGGAAGGTTAAGACTTGTGATCAAGAATATAAAGTTCCATACAACGAGTCGTGGCCAAAAAAACTAAGTATGGAGACTTTAAACACTCTAGAATGATCTTTCCTTCAACGATTTGATCAAACGTAACTTGTTTAGTCTATTACTTCACCAATAAGTAACAATTTACTTTATTAGTTCGTGAGAAAGTTATAGTTGGTCAAATGGGAAAACGGGCATCGTACGAACCAAAAAGCACTCGATTAGTGTTAATAAGCTTAGATTATCCTTGGAAAGGTTAAGACTTGTGATAAAAAATATGAAGTTCCGTACAACAAGTCGTGGCCAAAAAAACTAACTATGGAGACTTTAAACACTCTAGAATGATCTTTCGTTCAACGATTTGATCAAACGTAACTTGTTTAGTCTATTACTTCACCACGAAGTAGCAATTTACTTTGTTACTTCGTGAGAAAGTTATAGTTGGTCAAATGGGCCAACGGGCATCGTACGAACCAAAACGCACTCGATTAGTGTTAATAAGCTTAGATTATCCTTGGGAAGGTTAAGACTTGTGATAAAGAATATGAAGTTCCATACAACAAGTCGTGGCCAAAAAAACTAAGTATGGAGACTTTAAACACTCTAGAATGATCTTTCCTTCAACGATTTGATCAAACGTAACTTGTTTAGTCTATTACTTCACCAATAAGTAACAATTTACTTTATTAGTTCGTGAGAAAGTTATAGTTGGTCAAATGGGCCAACGGGCATCGTACGAACCTAAAAGCACTCGATTAGTGTTAATAAGCTTAGATTATCCTTGGAAAGGTTAAGACTTGTGATAAAGAATATGAAGTTCCGTACAACAAGTCGTGGCCAAAAAAACTAACTATGGAGACTTTAAACACTCTAGAATGATCTTTCGTTCAACGATTTGATCAAACGTAACTCGCTTAGTCTATTACTTCACCACGAAGTAGCAATTTACTTTGTTACTTCGTGAGAAAGTTATAGTTGGTCAAATGGGCCAACGGGCATCGTACGAACCAAAACGCACTCGATTAGTGTTAATAAGCTTAGATTATCCTTGGTAAGGTTAAGACTCGTGATAAAGAATATGAACTTCCATACAACAAGTCATGGCCAAACAAACAAAGTATGGAGACTTTAAACACTCTAGAATGATATTTCCTTCAACGATTTGATCAAACGTAACTCGCTTAGTCTATTACTTCACCACGAAGTAACAGTTTACTTTGTTACTTCGTGAGAAAGTAATAGTTGGTCAAATGGGCCAACGGGCATCGTACGAACCAAAAAGCACTCGATTACTGTTAATAAGCTTAGATTATCCTTGGTAAGGTGAAGACTTGTGATAAAGAATATGAAGTTCCATACAACAAGTCATGGCCAAAAAAACTAAGTATGGAGACTTTAAACACTCTAGAATGATCTTTCCTTCAACGATTTGATCAAACGTAACTCGCTTAGTCTATTACTTCACCACGAAGTAACAGTTTACTTTGTTACTTCATGAGAAAGTAATAGTTGGTCAAATGGGCCAACGGGCATCGTACGAACCAAAACGCACTCGATTAGTGTTAATAAGCTTAGATTATCCTTGGAAAGGTTAAGACTTGTGATAAAGAATATGAAGTTCCGTACAACAAGTCGTGGCCAAAAAAACTAAGTATGGAGACTTTAAACACTCTAGAATGATCTTTCCTTCAACGATTTGATCAAACGTAACTCGCTTAGTCTATTACTTCACCACGAAGTAGCAATTTACTTTGTTACTTCGTGAGAAAGTTATAGTTGGTCAAATGGGCCAACGGGCATCGTACGAACCAAAACGCACTCGATTAGTGTTAATAAGCTTAGATTATCCTTGGGAAGGTTAAGACTTGTGATAAAGAATATGAAGTTCCATACAACAAGTCGTGGCCAAAAAAACTAAGTATGGAGACTTTAAACACTCTAGAATGATATTTCCTTCAACGATTTGATCAAACGTAACTCGCTTAGTCTATTACTTCACCACGAAGTAACAGTTTACTTTGTTACTTCGTGAGAAAGTAATAGTTGGTCAAATGGGCCAACGGGCATCGTACGAACCAAAAAGCACTCGATTACTGTTAATAAGCTTAGATTATCCTTGGTAAGGTTAAGACTTGTGATAAAGAATATGAAGTTCCATACCACAAGTCATGGCCAAACAAACAAAGTATGGAGACTTTAAACACTCTAGAATGATCTTTCCTTCAACGATTTGATCAAACGTAACTCACTTAGTCTATTACTTCACCACGAAGTAACAGTATCATGTTACTTCGTGAGAAAGTAATATTTGGTCAAATGGGCCAACATGTATCGTACGAACCAAAACGCACTCGATTAGTGTTAATAAGCTTAGATTATCCTTGGGAAGGTTAAGACTTGTGATCAAGAATATAAAGTTCCATACAACGAGTCGTGGCCAAAAAAACTAAGTATGGAGACTTTAAACACTCTAGAATGATCTTTTCTTCAACGATTTGATCAAACGTAACTTGTTTAGTCTATTACTTCACCACGAAGTAACAATTTACTTTATTACTTCGTGAGAAAGTTATAGTTGGTCAAATGGGCCAACGGGCATCGTACGAACCAAAACGCACTCGATTAGCGTTAATAAGCTTAGATTATCCTTGGAAAGGTTAAGACTTGTGATAAAGAATATGAAGTTCCGTACAACAAGTCGTGGCCAAAAAAACTAACTATGGAGACTTTAAACACTCTAGAATGATCTTTCCTTCAACGATTTGATCAAACGTAACTCGCTTAGTCTATTACTTCACCACGAAGTAACAGTTTACTTTGTTACTTCGTGAGAAAGTAATAGTTGGTCAAATGGGCCAACGGGCATCGTACGAACCAAAAATCACTCGATTACTGTTAATAAGCTTAGATTATCCTTGGTAAGGTTAAGACTTGTGATAAAGAATATGAAGTTCCATACAACAAGTCGTGGCCAAAAAAACTAACTATGGAGACTTTAAACACTCTAGAATGATCTTTCGTTCAACGATTTGATCAAACGTAACTTGTTTAGTCTATTACTTCACCACGAAGTAGCAATTTACTTTGTTACTTCGTGAGAAAGTTATAGTTGGTCAAATGGGCCAACGGGCATCGTACGAACCAAAACGCACTCGATTAGTGTTAATAAGCTTAGATTATCCTTGGAAAGGTTAAGACTTGTGATAAAGAATATGAAGTTCCGTACAACAAGTCGTGGCCAAAAAAACTAACTATGGAGACTTTAAACACTCTAGAATGATCTTTCGTTCAACGATTTGATCAAACGTAACTCGCTTAGTCTATTACTTCACCACGAAGTAGCAATTTACTTTGTTACTTCGTGAGAAAGTTATAGTTGGTCAAATGGGCCAACGGGCATCGTACGAACCAAAACGCACTCGATTAGTGTTAATAAGCTTAGATTATCCTTGGTAAGGTTAAGACTTGTGATAAAGAATATGAAGTTCCATACAACAAGTCATGGCCAAACAAACAAAGTATGGAGAGTTTAAACACTCTAGAATGATCTTTCCTTCAACGATTTGATCAAACGTAACTCACTTAGTCTATTACTTCACCACGAAGTAACAGTATCATGTTACTTCGTGAGAAAGTAATATTTGGTCAAATGGGCCAACATGTATCGTACGAACCAAAACGCACTCGATTAGTGTTAATAAGCTTAGATTATCCTTGGGAAGGTTAAGACTTGTGATCAAGAATATAAAGTTCCATACAACGAGTCGTGGCCAAAAAAACTAAGTATGGAGACTTTAAACACTCTAGAATGATCTTTCCTTCAACGATTTGATCAAACGTAACTTGTTTAGTCTATTACTTCACCAATAAGTAACAATTTACTTTATTAGTTCGTGAGAAAGTTATAGTTGGTCAAATGGGCCAACGGGCATCGTACGAACCAAAAAGCACTCGATTAGTGTTAATAAGCTTAGATTATCCTTGGAAAGGTTAAGACTTGTGATAAAAAATATGAAGTTCCGTACAACAAGTCGTGGCCAAAAAAACTAACTATGGAGACTTTAAACACTCTAGAATGATCTTTCGTTCAACGATTTGATCAAACGTAACTTGTTTAGTCTATTACTTCACCACGAAGTAGCAATTTACTTTGTTACTTCGTGAGAAAGTTATAGTTGGTCAAATGGGCCAACGGGCATCGTACGAACCAAAACGCACTCGATTAGTGTTAATAAGCTTAGATTATCCTTGGGAAGGTTAAGACTTGTGATAAAGAATATGAAGTTCCATACAACAAGTCGTGGCCAAAAAAACTAAGTATGGAGACTTTAAACACTCTAGAATGATCTTTCCTTCAACGATTTGATCAAACGTAACTTGTTTAGTCTATTACTTCACCAATAAGTAACAATTTACTTTATTAGTTCGTGAGAAAGTTATAGTTGGTCAAATGGGCCAACGGGCATCGTACGAACCTAAAAGCACTCGATTAGTGTTAATAAGCTTAGATTATCCTTGGAAAGGTTAAGACTTGTGATAAAGAATATGAAGTTCCGTACAACAAGTCGTGGCCAAAAAAACTAACTATGGAGACTTTAAACACTCTAGAATGATCTTTCGTTCAACGATTTGATCAAACGTAACTCGCTTAGTCTATTACTTCACCACGAAGTAGCAATTTACTTTGTTACTTCGTGAGAAAGTTATAGTTGGTCAAATGGGCCAACGGGCATCGTACGAACCAAAACGCACTCGATTAGTGTTAATAAGCTTAGATTATCCTTGGTAAGGTTAAGACTTGTGATAAAGAATATGAAGTTCCATACAACAAGTCATGGCCAAACAAACAAAGTATGGAGACTTTAAACACTCTAGAATGATCTTTCCTTCAACGATTTGATCAAACGTAACTCACTTAGTCTATTACTTCACCACGAAGTAACAGTATCATGTTACTTCGTGAGAAAGTAATATTTGGTCAAATGGGCCAACATGTATCGTACGAACCAAAACGCACTCGATTAGTGTTAATAAGCTTAGATTATCCTTGGGAAGGTTAAGACTTGTGATCAAGAATATAAAGTTCCATACAACGAGTCGTGGCCAAAAAAACTAAGTATGGAGACTTTAAACACTCTAGAATGATCTTTCCTTCAACGATTTGATCAAACGTAACTTGTTTAGTCTATTACTTCACCAATAAGTAACAATTTACTTTATTAGTTCGTGAGAAAGTTATAGTTGGTCAAATGGGCCAACGGGCATCGTACGAACCAAAAAGCACTCGATTAGTGTTAATAAGCTTAGATTATCCTTGGAAAGGTTAAGACTTGTGATAAAAAATATGAAGTTCCGTACAACAAGTCGTGGCCAAAAAAACTAACTATGGAGACTTTAAACACTCTAGAATGATCTTTCGTTCAACGATTTGATCAAACGTAACTTGTTTAGTCTATTACTTCACCACGAAGTAGCAATTTACTTTGTTACTTCGTGAGAAAGTTATAGTTGGTCAAATGGGCCAACGGGCATCGTAAGAACCAAAACGCACTCGATTAGTGTTAATAAGCTTAGATTATCCTTGGGAAGGTTAAGACTTGTGATAAAGAATATGAAGTTCCATACAACAAGTCGTGGCCAAAAAAACTAAGTATGGAGACTTTAAACACTCTAGAATGATCTTTCCTTCAACGATTTGATCAAACGTAACTTGTTTAGTCTATTACTTCACCAATAAGTAACAATTTACTTTATTAGTTCGTGAGAAAGTTATAGTTGGTCAAATGGGCCAACGGGCATCGTACGAACCTAAAAGCACTCGATTAGTGTTAATAAGCTTAGATTATCCTTGGAAAGGTTAAGACTTGTGATAAAGAATATGAAGTTCCGTACAACAAGTCGTGGCCAAAAAAACTAACTATGGAGACTTTAAACACTCTAGAATGATCTTTCGTTCAACGATTTGATCAAACGTAACTCGCTTAGTCTATTACTTCACCACGAAGTAGCAATTTACTTTGTTACTTCGTGAGAAAGTTATAGTTGGTCAAATGGGCCAACGGGCATCGTACGAACAAAACGCACTCGATTAGTGTTAATAAGCTTAGATTATCCTTGGTAAGGTTAAGACTTGTGATAAAGAATATGAAGTTCCGTACAACAAGTCGTGGCCAAAAAAACTAAGTATGGAGACTTTAAACACTCTAGAATGATCTTTCCTTCAACGATTTGATCAAACGTAACTCGCTTAGTCTATTACTTCACCACGAAGTAGCAATTTACTTTGTTACTTCGTGAGAAAGTTATAGTTGGTCAAATGGGCCAACGGGCATCGTACGAACCAAAACGCACTCGATTAGTGTTAATAAGCTTAGATTATCCTTGGGAAGGTTAAGACTTGTGATAAAGAATATGAAGTTCCATACAACAAGTCGTGGCCAAAAAAACTAAGTATGGAGACTTTAAACACTCTAGAATGATATTTCCTTCAACGATTTGATCAAACGTAACTCGCTTAGTCTATTACTTCACCACGAAGTAACAGTTTACTTTGTTACTTCGTGAGAAAGTAATAGTTGGTCAAATGGGCCAACGGGCATCGTACGAACCAAAAAGCACTCGATTACTGTTAATAAGCTTAGATTATCCTTGGTAAGGTTAAGACTTGTGATAAAGAATATGAAGTTCCATACCACAAGTCATGGCCAAACAAACAAAGTATGGAGACTTTAAACACTCTAGAATGATCTTTCCTTCAACGATTTGATCAAACGTAACTCACTTAGTCTATTACTTCACCACGAAGTAACAGTATCATGTTACTTCGTGAGAAAGTAATATTTGGTCAAATGGGCCAACATGTATCGTACGAACCAAAACGCACTCGATTAGTGTTAATAAGCTTAGATTATCCTTGGGAAGGTTAAGACTTGTGATCAAGAATATAAAGTTCCATACAACGAGTCGTGGCCAAAAAAACTAAGTATGGAGACTTTAAACACTCTAGAATGATCTTTCCTTCAACGATTTGATCAAACGTAACTTGTTTAGTCTATTACTTCACCAATAAGTAACAATTTACTTTATTAGTTCGTGAGAAAGTTATAGTTGGTCAAATGGGCCAACGGGCATCGTACGAACCAAAAAGCACTCGATTAGTGTTAATAAGCTTAGATTATCCTTGGAAAGGTTAAGACTTGTGATAAAAAATATGAAGTTCCGTACAACAAGTCGTGGCCAAAAAAACTAACTATGGAGACTTTAAACACTCTAGAATGATCTTTCGTTCAACGATTTGATCAAACGTAACTTGTTTAGTCTATTACTTCACCACGAAGTAGCAATTTACTTTGTTACTTCGTGAGAAAGTTATAGTTGGTCAAATGGGCCAACGGGCATCGTAAGAACCAAAACGCACTCGATTAGTGTTAATAAGCTTAGATTATCCTTGGGAAGGTTAAGACTTGTGATAAAGAATATGAAGTTCCATACAACAAGTCGTGGCCAAAAAAACTAAGTATGGAGACTTTAAACACTCTAGAATGATCTTTCCTTCAACGATTTGATCAAACGTAACTTGTTTAGTCTATTACTTCACCAATAAGTAACAATTTACTTTATTAGTTCGTGAGAAAGTTATAGTTGGTCAAATGGGCCAACGGGCATCGTACGAACCTAAAAGCACTCGATTAGTGTTAATAAGCTTAGATTATCCTTGGAAAGGTTAAGACTTGTGATAAAGAATATGAAGTTCCGTACAACAAGTCGTGGCCAAAAAAACTAACTATGGAGACTTTAAACACTCTAGAATGATCTTTCGTTCAACGATTTGATCAAACGTAACTCGCTTAGTCTATTACTTCACCACGAAGTAGCAATTTACTTTGTTACTTCGTGAGAAAGTTATAGTTGGTCAAATGGGCCAACGGGCATCGTACGAACCAAAACGCACTCGATTAGTGTTAATAAGCTTAGATTATCCTTGGTAAGGTTAAGACTCGTGATAAAGAATATGAACTTCCATACAACAAGTCATGGCCAAACAAACAAAGTATGGAGACTTTAAACACTCTAGAATGATATTTCCTTCAACGATTTGATCAAACGTAACTCGCTTAGTCTATTACTTCACCACGAAGTAACAGTTTACTTTGTTACTTCGTGAGAAAGTAATAGTTGGTCAAATGGGCCAACGGGCATCGTACGAACCAAAAAGCACTCGATTACTGTTAATAAGCTTAGATTATCCTTGGTAAGGTGAAGACTTGTGATAAAGAATATGAAGTTCCATACAACAAGTCATGGCCAAAAAAACTAAGTATGGAGACTTTAAACACTCTAGAATGATCTTTCCTTCAACGATTTGATCAAACGTAACTCGCTTAGTCTATTACTTCACCACGAAGTAACAGTTTACTTTGTTACTTCATGAGAAAGTAATAGTTGGTCAAATGGGCCAACGGGCATCGTACGAACCAAAACGCACTCGATTAGTGTTAATAAGCTTAGATTATCCTTGGAAAGGTTAAGACTTGTGATAAAGAATATGAAGTTCCGTACAACAAGTCGTGGCCAAAAAAACTAAGTATGGAGACTTTAAACACTCTAGAATGATCTTTCCTTCAACGATTTGATCAAACGTAACTCGCTTAGTCTATTACTTCACCACGAAGTAGCAATTTACTTTGTTACTTCGTGAGAAAGTTATAGTTGGTCAAATGGGCCAACGGGCATCGTACGAACCAAAACGCACTCGATTAGTGTTAATAAGCTTAGATTATCCTTGGGAAGGTTAAGACTTGTGATAAAGAATATGAAGTTCCATACAACAAGTCGTGGCCAAAAAAACTAAGTATGGAGACTTTAAACACTCTAGAATGATATTTCCTTCAACGATTTGATCAAACGTAACTCGCTTAGTCTATTACTTCACCACGAAGTAACAGTTTACTTTGTTACTTCGTGAGAAAGTAATAGTTGGTCAAATGGGCCAACGGGCATCGTACGAACCAAAAAGCACTCGATTACTGTTAATAAGCTTAGATTATCCTTGGTAAGGTTAAGACTTGTGATAAAGAATATGAAGTTCCATACCACAAGTCATGGCCAAACAAACAAAGTATGGAGACTTTAAACACTCTAGAATGATCTTTCCTTCAACGATTTGATCAAACGTAACTCACTTAGTCTATTACTTCACCACGAAGTAACAGTATCATGTTACTTCGTGAGAAAGTAATATTTGGTCAAATGGGCCAACATGTATCGTACGAACCAAAACGCACTCGATTAGTGTTAATAAGCTTAGATTATCCTTGGGAAGGTTAAGACTTGTGATCAAGAATATAAAGTTCCATACAACGAGTCGTGGCCAAAAAAACTAAGTATGGAGACTTTAAACACTCTAGAATGATCTTTTCTTCAACGATTTGATCAAACGTAACTTGTTTAATCTATTACTTCACCACGAAGTAACAATTTACTTTATTACTTCGTGAGAAAGTTATAGTTGGTCAAATGGGCCAACGGGCATCGTACGAACCAAAACGCACTCGATTAGCGTTAATAAGCTTAGATTATCCTTGGAAAGGTTAAGACTTGTGATAAAGAATATGAAGTTCCGTACAACAAGTCGTGGCCAAAAAAACTAACTATGGAGACTTTAAACACTCTAGAATGATCTTTCCTTCAACGATTTGATCAAACGTAACTCGCTTAGTCTATTACTTCACCACGAAGTAACAGTTTACTTTGTTACTTCGTGAGAAAGTAATAGTTGGTCAAATGGGCCAACGGGCATCGTACGAACCAAAAATCACTCGATTACTGTTAATAAGCTTAGATTATCCTTGGTAAGGTTAAGACTTGTGATAAAGAATATGAAGTTCCATACAACAAGTCGTGGCCAAAAAAACTAACTATGGAGACTTTAAACACTCTAGAATGATCTTTCGTTCAACGATTTGATCAAACGTAACTTGTTTAGTCTATTACTTCACCACGAAGTAGCAATTTACTTTGTTACTTCGTGAGAAAGTTATAGTTGGTCAAATGGGCCAACGGGCATCGTACGAACCAAAACGCACTCGATTAGTGTTAATAAGCTTAGATTATCCTTGGAAAGGTTAAGACTTGTGATAAAGAATATGAAGTTCCGTACAACAAGTCGTGGCCAAAAAAACTAACTATGGAGACTTTAAACACTCTAGAATGATCTTTCGTTCAACGATTTGATCAAACGTAACTCGCTTAGTCTATTACTTCACCACGAAGTAGCAATTTACTTTGTTACTTCGTGAGAAAGTTATAGTTGGTCAAATGGGCCAACGGGCATCGTACGAACCAAAACGCACTCGATTAGTGTTAATAAGCTTAGATTATCCTTGGTAAGGTTAAGACTTGTGATAAAGAATATGAAGTTCCATACAACAAGTCATGGCCAAACAAACAAAGTATGGAGAGTTTAAACACTCTAGAATGATCTTTCCTTCAACGATTTGATCAAACGTAACTCACTTAGTCTATTACTTCACCACGAAGTAACAGTATCATGTTACTTCGTGAGAAAGTAATATTTGGTCAAATGGGCCAACATGTATCGTACGAACCAAAACGCACTCGATTAGTGTTAATAAGCTTAGATTATCCTTGGGAAGGTTAAGACTTGTGATCAAGAATATAAAGTTCCATACAACGAGTCGTGGCCAAAAAAACTAAGTATGGAGACTTTAAACACTCTAGAATGATCTTTCCTTCAACGATTTGATCAAACGTAACTTGTTTAGTCTATTACTTCACCAATAAGTAACAATTTACTTTATTAGTTCGTGAGAAAGTTATAGTTGGTCAAATGGGCCAACGGGCATCGTACGAACCAAAAAGCACTCGATTAGTGTTAATAAGCTTAGATTATCCTTGGAAAGGTTAAGACTTGTGATAAAAAATATGAAGTTCCGTACAACAAGTCGTGGCCAAAAAAACTAACTATGGAGACTTTAAACACTCTAGAATGATCTTTCGTTCAACGATTTGATCAAACGTAACTTGTTTAGTCTATTACTTCACCACGAAGTAGCAATTTACTTTGTTACTTCGTGAGAAAGTTATAGTTGGTCAAATGGGCCAACGGGCATCGTACGAACCAAAACGCACTCGATTAGTGTTAATAAGCTTAGATTATCCTTGGGAAGGTTAAGACTTGTGATAAAGAATATGAAGTTCCATACAACAAGTCGTGGCCAAAAAAACTAAGTATGGAGACTTTAAACACTCTAGAATGATCTTTCCTTCAACGATTTGATCAAACGTAACTTGTTTAGTCTATTACTTCACCAATAAGTAACAATTTACTTTATTAGTTCGTGAGAAAGTTATAGTTGGTCAAATGGGCCAACGGGCATCGTACGAACCTAAAAGCACTCGATTAGTGTTAATAAGCTTAGATTATCCTTGGAAAGGTTAAGACTTGTGATAAAGAATATGAAGTTCCGTACAACAAGTCGTGGCCAAAAAAACTAACTATGGAGACTTTAAACACTCTAGAATGATCTTTCGTTCAACGATTTGATCAAACGTAACTCGCTTAGTCTATTACTTCACCACGAAGTAGCAATTTACTTTGTTACTTCGTGAGAAAGTTATAGTTGGTCAAATGGGCCAACGGGCATCGTACGAACCAAAACGCACTCGATTAGTGTTAATAAGCTTAGATTATCCTTGGTAAGGTTAAGACTTGTGATAAAGAATATGAAGTTCCATACAACAAGTCATGGCCAAACAAACAAAGTATGGAGACTTTAAACACTCTAGAATGATCTTTCCTTCAACGATTTGATCAAACGTAACTCACTTAGTCTATTACTTCACCACGAAGTAACAGTATCATGTTACTTCGTGAGAAAGTAATATTTGGTCAAATGGGCCAACATGTATCGTACGAACCAAAACGCACTCGATTAGTGTTAATAAGCTTAGATTATCCTTGGGAAGGTTAAGACTTGTGATCAAGAATATAAAGTTCCATACAACGAGTCGTGGCCAAAAAAACTAAGTATGGAGACTTTAAACACTCTAGAATGATCTTTCCTTCAACGATTTGATCAAACGTAACTTGTTTAGTCTATTACTTCACCAATAAGTAACAATTTACTTTATTAGTTCGTGAGAAAGTTATAGTTGGTCAAATGGGCCAACGGGCATCGTACGAACCAAAAAGCACTCGATTAGTGTTAATAAGCTTAGATTATCCTTGGAAAGGTTAAGACTTGTGATAAAAAATATGAAGTTCCGTACAACAAGTCGTGGCCAAAAAAACTAACTATGGAGACTTTAAACACTCTAGAATGATCTTTCGTTCAACGATTTGATCAAACGTAACTTGTTTAGTCTATTACTTCACCACGAAGTAGCAATTTACTTTGTTACTTCGTGAGAAAGTTATAGTTGGTCAAATGGGCCAACGGGCATCGTACGAACCAAAACGCACTCGATTAGTGTTAATAAGCTTAGATTATCCTTGGGAAGGTTAAGACTTGTGATAAAGAATATGAAGTTCCATACAACAAGTCGTGGCCAAAAAAACTAAGTATGGAGACTTTAAACACTCTAGAATGATCTTTCCTTCAACGATTTGATCAAACGTAACTTGTTTAGTCTATTACTTCACCAATAAGTAACAATTTACTTTATTAGTTCGTGAGAAAGTTATAGTTGGTCAAATGGGCCAACGGGCATCGTACGAACCTAAAAGCACTCGATTAGTGTTAATAAGCTTAGATTATCCTTGGAAAGGTTAAGACTTGTGATAAAGAATATGAAGTTCCGTACAACAAGTCGTGGCCAAAAAAACTAAGTATGGAGACTTTAAACACTCTAGAATGATCTTTCGTTCAACGATTTGATCAAACGTAACTCGCTTAGTCTATTACTTCACCACGAAGTAGCAATTTACTTTGTTACTTCGTGAGAAAGTTATAGTTGGTCAAATGGGCCAACGGGCATCGTACGAACCAAAACGCACTCGATTAGTGTTAATAAGCTTAGATTATCCTTGGTAAGGTTAAGACTCGTGATAAAGAATATGAACTTCCATACAACAAGTCATGGCCAAACAAACAAAGTATGGAGACTTTAAACACTCTAGAATGATATTTCCTTCAACGATTTGATCAAACGTAACTCGCTTAGTCTATTACTTCACCACGAAGTAACAGTTTACTTTGTTACTTCGTGAGAAAGTAATAGTTGGTCAAATGGGCCAACGGGCATCGTACGAACCAAAAAGCACTCGATTACTGTTAATAAGCTTAGATTATCCTTGGTAAGGTTAAGACTTGTGATAAAGAATATGAAGTTCCATACAACAAGTCATGGCCAAAAAAACTAACTATGGAGACTTTAAACACTCTAGAATGATCTTTCCTTCAACGATTTGATCAAACGTAACTCACTTAGTCTATTACTTCACCACGAAGTAACAGTATCATGTTACTTCGTGAGAAAGTAATATTTGGTCAAATGGGCCAACATGTATCGTACGAACCAAAACGCACTCGATTAGTGTTAATAAGCTTAGATTATCCTTGGGAAGGTTAAGACTTGTGATCAAGAATATAAAGTTCCATACAACGAGTCGTGGCCAAAAAAACTAAGTATGGAGACTTTAAACACTCTAGAATGATCTTTTCTTCAACGATTTGATCAAACGTAACTTGTTTAGTCTATTACTTCACCACGAAGTAACAATTTACTTTATTACTTCGTGAGAAAGTTATAGTTGGTCAAATGGGCCAACGGGCATCGTACGAACCAAAACGCACTCGATTAGTGTTAATAAGCTTAGATTATCCTTGGAAAGGTTAAGACTTGTGATAAAGAATATGAAGTTCCGTACAACAAGTCGTGGCCAAAAAAACTAACTATGGAGACTTTAAACACTCTAGAATGATCTTTCCTTCAACGATTTGATCAAACGTAACTCGCTTAGTCAATTACTTCACCACGAAGTAACAGTTTACTTTGTTACTTCGTGAGAAAGTAATATTTGGTCAAATGGGCCAACATGTATCGTACGAACCAAAACGCACTCGATTAGTGTTAATAAGCTTAGATTATCCTTGGGAAGGTTAAGACTTGTGATCAAGAATATAACGAAACGAAATAAGAAGGTTTATAAAAGGAAAAAAGGGGGGGAGGTACTACATATCGAGACCGTGTGGTGTACCCCACCCATGCGGTCTCCAACAATAAAGAGAAATAGAAATCTCAACAACAAAGAAGAGCATATCGCAAAACTGGATACCTCGAAAAAGAAAGTAAGCCTAGTGCTAAAAACCGTGAAGCGGCCTATAACAAGGATAAGTAAGCAAAGCTAAGTGATTTTGGATGACTCAAATAGGCTTATTTGCTTCCACAATTCATCACCAACTGGTTCCCAACACGGATGTGGTTTCCGTTCCATATAGTCATCAAGAATGTCGTCAATTTGGTGAAGGCGCTCAAAAGTCATCTCCTCGGTCCTAAGGCAATGAATAATTTCTTCCGCCTTAATTTCCAAGTCCGATTTCTTCTCTTCCTCAACGTCCTCTATGACTTCCCTCTCAATGGTATTCTCTTGTTGGCTAGTCTCTTCTTCATCACTGCTTTGTTCATCTTTTTCTAGTTCTTCGGATTCCACAACTTCCTCTATTTTCTTCTCTTTTTCCTGTTTTGGACTTGCATTGTCCTCCCTCAAAATCCTATCTTCAATGTCTTTTTCTTCATCTTTTCGCAACTCTTCGTCGCTTAAGAGATGTTCGTTTTCATCATTAGTCGGGATTGGAGCAACGTTCCTCTTAGCTTGCCAAACAAAGGTCCTCGGTTTTTGGGTATCCTCAACCTTCTCATTAGTTCCTTGAGTTTTCTCCACACCACATTCTTCAAGTGTATGGCCCATTCTTTGACATTTCCGGCAATAAGATGGAAGATTTTCATATATGACCTTTTGCTTGACGATATCCACTTGACCATGCACATCTTCTATTCCCCATTCAATTTCTTCTTTCAATGAATCAAGGAGGTTGATCTCAACGCATATCCGAGGATAATCCGGGCGTGACATAGTGGCCGCACCTTCATCGAGCCTCAACGGTTTTCCAAAGTAAGAGCCAATATTCATAAGGGCATTTCTCTCACAAAACCGCATGTTAAGGTTTGGAAAACCAATCCACACGGGAGCTATCGGGGGATCAAGATCGGGATCGAACTCCGGGGTCCATTTATAGATTGAGCCATTAAGATCAAGGAATCGAAGGTCCTTCTTCATCCATAGGCGAGTATAATCCTCCTCCGTGGTCAATTTTAACATGACGTGGCGAGGTCCAATAGGACCAAGTGTGTATTTGCCTTTGAGTTTGAGTCTCGCCATCTTGTTGTGAATAAAGTTGTAGCTCGGCTTAACGAGAGGGAAACGAAGGATCAAGACAAGCTTAAGCCTCTCATCAAGCGCTTTAATTTCCTCCTTCTTGAAGACAATCATAGGTTTTCCTTTGATAAATCGAAGATCCATTGTAGAGAGAGTAGGATCATCAATCAAAGAGCGGTTTATATCATAATGTCTCGTGGCAGCGGCCGCTTGCGCATAAGAAGCGCGACGCAATGGAGCACGAATTTGATACGGTCGAGGATTGTCCGGTGCCGCATTTGGTTGTCTTTCGAAAGTGGGTGGTACAAACGATGATGATGTAGGTACCAATGGCTTCAATGATTTAACAAAGTTGTTAGATAATGGCGGGAAAAGTCCGGATCCAAACTTTGAAGTCCTCGTTGTTATTGGCAATCCAAATTGGGATGAAATGGCTACCAAAGCGTGTGTGTTGACTTTTGACGAAAAGTCAACTGGTCCTTGACTGCCGTTGACCATAGTCAACGCCGCTGAGGTGGCGGGTGGGTCCTTGGTGATTGGATTGACTAATGGAGGGTCAATGGTCTTGCATAGTGGAAGACTATTAGTGGGAAGCATGGGGGACACAAGGAAAAGGTAGTGCACTCTTGTCCCCCACTCCTAGGCTCCACTAACTAAAAGCATGCAACTTGTCCCCCAACCCTAACCCTAATACAAGCTCAGCCGCCGCCTACACAAGTCTGACCGCCGGTCAAACGTCGCCGGAGCGTCGGAGGGCCGCCGGAAAGTCGCCGGAAAATCTGTTACCACCTTGTACGGAAAATGGCTTATCTCCTCACCCACAAAGGCTCACTGGTCGGTCCACCCACCAAAATGACCGCAACGAAGAGGGCTACCTGAAAATGACACTTTCCGGCGAGGGTGCGCAGGGGAGGTGGTCGGAAAAAGCAGAGAACCGCCGGAAAGTGCTTAAAACCCTCGGATTTGAAGCCAAAACTGACCCCAAGGCTCAAATCCAATGAAAATCTCCTCCACAACCACCAAAAAACACCAAATCCGAGCGAAATCCAAGAGCTCCGAATGAGAGGCACCCCAAAAACGTAAAAGAGGAACAAAAAGAATGAAAGACACCTCACAAAGAGTGACCAAGCCGTGAAGGGCAATCCAACACACCCTCGATCACTCTCCACCGTTTTGTGCGACCACCAAACTCAAGGGCAATCCAAGAGAAGGTGATGAACACTCCACAATGGGTGTTATGTCGAAAGGAAGAGAGGGAGATGAAAAACGGGAAAAAAAAAAAAAAAACGCCAAGAGCAACAAAGAGATCCGAAACCACAATGAAATCCGAGTTAGGAGACCATGACCATCATGAAAGACGAAAATCCTCCATGGATGAAGCTTGAGTTCGTGAAAAGCTAATCAAAATCCATAGGGTAAGCTAAAATCCGAACCTTAAGCTCACAAGAGGGGAATCCGATTCAACGGAGAAGACGCCGGTGTCCTCGTGAGGAGGTCACCGTGCTCCGATGATCGGAAAAGATGACCGGAAACCGCCTAAGTGTGAACGCAAGGAGAGAGAAGAGAGTGTTTTTGTGTTGTGTCTTTTGTGATCAAGAATATAAAGTTCCATACAACGAGTCGTGGCCAAAAAAACTAAGTATGGAGACTTTAAACACTCTAGAATGATCTTTTCTTCAACGATTTGATCAAACGTAACTTGTTTAGTCTATTACTTCACCACGAAGTAACAATTTACTTTATTACTTCGTGAGAAAGTTATAGTTGGTCAAATGGGCCAACGGGCATCGTACGAACCAAAACGCACTCGATTAGTGTTAATAAGCTTAGATTATCCTTGGAAAGGTTAAGACTTGTGATAAAGAATATGAAGTTCCGTACAACAAGTCGTGGCCAAAAAAACTAACTATGGAGACTTTAAACACTCTAGAATGATCTTTCCTTCAACGATTTGATCAAACGTAACTCGCTTAGTCAATTACTTCACCACGAAGTAACAGTTTACTTTGTTACTTCGTGAGAAAGTAATAGTTGGTCAAATGGGCCAACGGGCATCGTACGAACCAAAACGCACTCGATTAGTGTTAATAAGCTTAGATTATCCTTGGTAAGGTTAAGACTTGTGATAAAGAATATGAAGTTCCATACAACAAGTCATGGCCAAACAAACAAAGTATGGAGACTTTAAACACTCTAGAATGATCTTTCCTTCAACGATTTGATCAAACGTAACTCACTTAGTCTATTACTTCACCACGAAGTAACAGTATCATGTTACTTCGTGAGAAAGTAATATTTGGTCAAATGGGCCAACATGTATCGTACGAACCAAAACGCACTCGATTAGTGTTAATAAGCTTAGATTATCCTTGGGAAGGTTAAGACTTGTGATCAAGAATATAAAGTTCCATACAACGAGTCGTGGCCAAAAAAACTAAGTATGGAGACTTTAAACACTCTAGAATGATCTTTCCTTCAACGATTTGATCAAACGTAACTTGTTTAGTCTATTACTTCACCAATAAGTAACAATTTACTTTATTAGTTCGTGAGAAAGTTATAGTTGGTCAAATGGGCCAACGGGCATCGTACGAACCAAAAAGCACTCGATTAGTGTTAATAAGCTTAGATTATCCTTGGAAAGGTTAAGACTTGTGATAAAAAATATGAAGTTCCGTACAACAAGTCGTGGCCAAAAAAACTAACTATGGAGACTTTAAACACTCTAGAATGATCTTTCGTTCAACGATTTGATCAAACGTAACTTGTTTAGTCTATTACTTCACCACGAAGTAGCAATTTACTTTGTTACTTCGTGAGAAAGTTATAGTTGGTCAAATGGGCCAACGGGCATCGTACGAACCAAAACGCACTCGATTAGTGTTAATAAGCTTAGATTATCCTTGGGAAGGTTAAGACTTGTGATAAAGAATATGAAGTTCCATACAACAAGTCGTGGCCAAAAAAACTAAGTATGGAGACTTTAAACACTCTAGAATGATCTTTCCTTCAACGATTTGATCAAACGTAACTTGTTTAGTCTATTACTTCACCAATAAGTAACAATTTACTTTATTAGTTCGTGAGAAAGTTATAGTTGGTCAAATGGGCCAACGGGCATCGTACGAACCTAAAAGCACTCGATTAGTGTTAATAAGCTTAGATTATCCTTGGAAAGGTTAAGACTTGTGATAAAGAATATGAAGTTCCGTACAACAAGTCGTGGCCAAAAAAACTAACTATGGAGACTTTAAACACTCTAGAATGATCTTTCGTTCAACGATTTGATCAAACGTAACTCGCTTAGTCTATTACTTCACCACGAAGTAGCAATTTACTTTGTTACTTCGTGAGAAAGTTATAGTTGGTCAAATGGGCCAACGGGCATCGTACGAACCAAAACGCACTCGATTAGTGTTAATAAGCTTAGATTATCCTTGGTAAGGTTAAGACTCGTGATAAAGAATATGAACTTCCATACAACAAGTCATGGCCAAACAAACAAAGTATGGAGACTTTAAACACTCTAGAATGATATTTCCTTCAACGATTTGATCAAACGTAACTCGCTTAGTCTATTACTTCACCACGAAGTAACAGTTTACTTTGTTACTTCGTGAGAAAGTAATAGTTGGTCAAATGGGCCAACGGGCATCGTACGAACCAAAAAGCACTCGATTACTGTTAATAAGCTTAGATTATCCTTGGTAAGGTTAAGACTTGTGATAAAGAATATGAAGTTCCATACAACAAGTCATGGCCAAAAAAACTAAGTATGGAGACTTTAAACACTCTAGAATGATCTTTCCTTCAACGATTTGATCAAACGTAACTCGCTTAGTCTATTACTTCACCACGAAGTAACAGTTTACTTTGTTACTTCATGAGAAAGTAATAGTTGGTCAAATGGGCCAACGGGCATCGTACGAACCAAAACGCACTCGATTAGTGTTAATAAGCTTAGATTATCCTTGGAAAGGTTAAGACTTGTGATAAAGAATATGAAGTTCCGTACAACAAGTCGTGGCCAAAAAAACTAAGTATGGAGACTTTAAACACTCTAGAATGATCTTTCCTTCAACGATTTGATCAAACGTAACTCGCTTAGTCTATTACTTCACCACGAAGTAGCAATTTACTTTGTTACTTCGTGAGAAAGTTATAGTTGGTCAAATGGGCCAACGGGCATCGTACGAACCAAAACGCACTCGATTAGTGTTAATAAGCTTAGATTATCCTTGGGAAGGTTAAGACTTGTGATAAAGAATATGAAGTTCCATACAACAAGTCGTGGCCAAAAAAACTAAGTATGGAGACTTTAAACACTCTAGAATGATATTTCCTTCAACGATTTGATCAAACGTAACTCGCTTAGTCTATTACTTCACCACGAAGTAACAGTTTACTTTGTTACTTCGTGAGAAAGTAATAGTTGGTCAAATGGGCCAACGGGCATCGTACGAACCAAAAAGCACTCGATTACTGTTAATAAGCTTAGATTATCCTTGGTAAGGTTAAGACTTGTGATAAAGAATATGAAGTTCCATACCACAAGTCATGGCCAAACAAACAAAGTATGGAGACTTTAAACACTCTAGAATGATCTTTCCTTCAACGATTTGATCAAACGTAACTCACTTAGTCTATTACTTCACCACGAAGTAACAGTATCATGTTACTTCGTGAGAAAGTAATATTTGGTCAAATGGGCCAACATGTATCGTACGAACCAAAACGCACTCGATTAGTGTTAATAAGCTTAGATTATCCTTGGGAAGGTTAAGACTTGTGATCAAGAATATAAAGTTCCATACAACGAGTCGTGGCCAAAAAAACTAAGTATGGAGACTTTAAACACTCTAGAATGATCTTTTCTTCAACGATTTGATCAAACGTAACTTGTTTAGTCTATTACTTCACCACGAAGTAACAATTTACTTTATTACTTCGTGAGAAAGTTATAGTTGGTCAAATGGGCCAACGGGCATCGTACGAACCAAAACGCACTCGATTAGTGTTAATAAGCTTAGATTATCCTTGGAAAGGTTAAGACTTGTGATAAAGAATATGAAGTTCCGTACAACAAGTCGTGGCCAAAAAAACTAACTATGGAGACTTTAAACACTCTAGAATGATCTTTCCTTCAACGATTTGATCAAACGTAACTCGCTTAGTCAATTACTTCACCACGAAGTAACAGTTTACTTTGTTACTTCGTGAGAAAGTAATATTTGGTCAAATGGGCCAACATGTATCGTACGAACCAAAACGCACTCGATTAGTGTTAATAAGCTTAGATTATCCTTGGGAAGGTTAAGACTTGTGATCAAGAATATAACGAAACGAAATAAGAAGGTTTATAAAAGGAAAAAAGGGGGGGAGGTACTACATATCGAGACCGTGTGGTGTACCCCACCCATGCGGTCTCCAACAATAAAGAGAAATAGAAATCTCAACAACAAAGAAGAGCATATCGCAAAACTGGATACCTCGAAAAAGAAAGTAAGCCTAGTGCTAAAAACCGTGAAGCGGCCTATAACAAGGATAAGTAAGCAAAGCTAAGTGATTTTGGATGACTCAAATAGGCTTATTTGCTTCCACAATTCATCACCAACTGGTTCCCAACACGGATGTGGTTTCCGTTCCATATAGTCATCAAGAATGTCGTCAATTTGGTGAAGGCGCTCAAAAGTCATCTCCTCGGTCCTAAGGCAATGAATAATTTCTTCCGCCTTAATTTCCAAGTCCGATTTCTTCTCTTCCTCAACGTCCTCTATGACTTCCCTCTCAATGGTATTCTCTTGTTGGCTAGTCTCTTCTTCATCACTGCTTTGTTCATCTTTTTCTAGTTCTTCGGATTCCACAACTTCCTCTATTTTCTTCTCTTTTTCCTGTTTTGGACTTGCATTGTCCTCCCTCAAAATCCTATCTTCAATGTCTTTTTCTTCATCTTTTCGCAACTCTTCGTCGCTTAAGAGATGTTCGTTTTCATCATTAGTCGGGATTGGAGCAACGTTCCTCTTAGCTTGCCAAACAAAGGTCCTCGGTTTTTGGGTATCCTCAACCTTCTCATTAGTTCCTTGAGTTTTCTCCACACCACATTCTTCAAGTGTATGGCCCATTCTTTGACATTTCCGGCAATAAGATGGAAGATTTTCATATATGACCTTTTGCTTGACGATATCCACTTGACCATGCACATCTTCTATTCCCCATTCAATTTCTTCTTTCAATGAATCAAGGAGGTTGATCTCAACGCATATCCGAGGATAATCCGGGCGTGACATAGTGGCCGCACCTTCATCGAGCCTCAACGGTTTTCCAAAGTAAGAGCCAATATTCATAAGGGCATTTCTCTCACAAAACCGCATGTTAAGGTTTGGAAAACCAATCCACACGGGAGCTATCGGGGGATCAAGATCGGGATCGAACTCCGGGGTCCATTTATAGATTGAGCCATTAAGATCAAGGAATCGAAGGTCCTTCTTCATCCATAGGCGAGTATAATCCTCCTCCGTGGTCAATTTTAACATGACGTGGCGAGGTCCAATAGGACCAAGTGTGTATTTGCCTTTGAGTTTGAGTCTCGCCATCTTGTTGTGAATAAAGTTGTAGCTCGGCTTAACGAGAGGGAAACGAAGGATCAAGACAAGCTTAAGCCTCTCATCAAGCGCTTTAATTTCCTCCTTCTTGAAGACAATCATAGGTTTTCCTTTGATAAATCGAAGATCCATTGTAGAGAGAGTAGGATCATCAATCAAAGAGCGGTTTATATCATAATGTCTCGTGGCAGCGGCCGCTTGCGCATAAGAAGCGCGACGCAATGGAGCACGAATTTGATACGGTCGAGGATTGTCCGGTGCCGCATTTGGTTGTCTTTCGAAAGTGGGTGGTACAAACGATGATGATGTAGGTACCAATGGCTTCAATGATTTAACAAAGTTGTTAGATAATGGCGGGAAAAGTCCGGATCCAAACTTTGAAGTCCTCGTTGTTATTGGCAATCCAAATTGGGATGAAATGGCTACCAAAGCGTGTGTGTTGACTTTTGACGAAAAGTCAACTGGTCCTTGACTGCCGTTGACCATAGTCAACGCCGCTGAGGTGGCGGGTGGGTCCTTGGTGATTGGATTGACTAATGGAGGGTCAATGGTCTTGCATAGTGGAAGACTATTAGTGGGAAGCATGGGGGACACAAGGAAAAGGTAGTGCACTCTTGTCCCCCACTCCTAGGCTCCACTAACTAAAAGCATGCAACTTGTCCCCCAACCCTAACCCTAATACAAGCTCAGCCGCCGCCTACACAAGTCTGACCGCCGGTCAAACGTCGCCGGAGCGTCGGAGGGCCGCCGGAAAGTCGCCGGAAAATCTGTTACCACCTTGTACGGAAAATGGCTTATCTCCTCACCCACAAAGGCTCACTGGTCGGTCCACCCACCAAAATGACCGCAACGAAGAGGGCTACCTGAAAATGACACTTTCCGGCGAGGGTGCGCAGGGGAGGTGGTCGGAAAAAGCAGAGAACCGCCGGAAAGTGCTTAAAACCCTCGGATTTGAAGCCAAAACTGACCCCAAGGCTCAAATCCAATGAAAATCTCCTCCACAACCACCAAAAAACACCAAATCCGAGCGAAATCCAAGAGCTCCGAATGAGAGGCACCCCAAAAACGTAAAAGAGGAACAAAAAGAATGAAAGACACCTCACAAAGAGTGACCAAGCCGTGAAGGGCAATCCAACACACCCTCGATCACTCTCCACCGTTTTGTGCGACCACCAAACTCAAGGGCAATCCAAGAGAAGGTGATGAACACTCCACAATGGGTGTTATGTCGAAAGGAAGAGAGGGAGATGAAAAACGGGAAAAAAAAAAAAAAAACGCCAAGAGCAACAAAGAGATCCGAAACCACAATGAAATCCGAGTTAGGAGACCATGACCATCATGAAAGACGAAAATCCTCCATGGATGAAGCTTGAGTTCGTGAAAAGCTAATCAAAATCCATAGGGTAAGCTAAAATCCGAACCTTAAGCTCACAAGAGGGGAATCCGATTCAACGGAGAAGACGCCGGTGTCCTCGTGAGGAGGTCACCGTGCTCCGATGATCGGAAAAGATGACCGGAAACCGCCTAAGTGTGAACGCAAGGAGAGAGAAGAGAGTGTTTTTGTGTTGTGTCTTTTGTGATCAAGAATATAAAGTTCCATACAACGAGTCGTGGCCAAAAAAACTAAGTATGGAGACTTTAAACACTCTAGAATGATCTTTTCTTCAACGATTTGATCAAACGTAACTTGTTTAGTCTATTACTTCACCACGAAGTAACAATTTACTTTATTACTTCGTGAGAAAGTTATAGTTGGTCAAATGGGCCAACGGGCATCGTACGAACCAAAACGCACTCGATTAGTGTTAATAAGCTTAGATTATCCTTGGAAAGGTTAAGACTTGTGATAAAGAATATGAAGTTCCGTACAACAAGTCGTGGCCAAAAAAACTAACTATGGAGACTTTAAACACTCTAGAATGATCTTTCCTTCAACGATTTGATCAAACGTAACTCGCTTAGTCAATTACTTCACCACGAAGTAACAGTTTACTTTGTTACTTCGTGAGAAAGTAATAGTTGGTCAAATGGGCCAACGGGCATCGTACGAACCAAAAATCACTCGATTACTGTTAATAAGCTTAGATTATCCTTGGTAAGGTTAAGACTTGTGATAAAGAATATGAAGTTCCATACAACAAGTCGTGGCCAAAAAAACTAACTATGGAGACTTTAAACACTCTAGAATGATCTTTCGTTCAACGATTTGATCAAACGTAACTTGTTTAGTCTATTACTTCACCACGAAGTAGCAATTTACTTTGTTACTTCGTGAGAAAGTTATAGTTGGTCAAATGGGCCAACGGGCATCGTACGAACCAAAACGCACTCGATTAGTGTTAATAAGCTTAGATTATCTTTGGGAAGGTTAAGACTTGTGATAAAGAATATGAAGTTCCATACAACAAGTCGTGGCCAAAAAAACTAAGTATGGAGACTTTAAACACTCTAGAATGATCTTTCCTTCAACGATTTGATCAAACGTAACTCGCTTAGTCTATTACTTCACCACAAAGTAACAGTTTACTTTGTTACTTCGTGAGAAAGTAATAGTTGGTCAAATGGGCCAACGGGCATCGTACGAACCAAAAAGCACTCGATTACTGTTAATAAGCTTAGATTATCCTTGGTAAGGTTAAGACTTGTGATAAAGAATATGAAGTTCCATACAACAAGTCATGGCCAAAAAAACTAAGTATGGAGACTTTAAACATTCTAGAATGATCTTTCCTTCAACGATTTGATCAAACGTAACTCGCTTAGTCTATTACTTCACCACGAAGTAACAGTTTACTTTGTTACTTCATGAGAAAGTAATAGTTGGTCAAATGGGCAAACGGGCATCGTACGAACCAAAACGCACTCGATTAGTGTTAATAAGCTTAGATTATCCTTGGGAAGGTTAAGACTTGTGATCAAGAATATAAAGTTCCATACAACGAGTCGTGGCCAAAAAAACTAAGTATGGAGACTTTAAACACTCTAGAATGATCTTTCCTTCAACGATTTGATCAAACGTAACTTGTTTAGTCTATTACTTCACCAATAAGTAACAATTTACTTTATTAGTTCGTGAGAAAGTTATAGTTGGTCAAATGGGCCAACGGGCATCGTACGAACCAAAAAGCACTCGATTAGTGTTAATAATCTTAGATTATCCTTGGAAAGGTTAAGACTTGTGATAAAAAATATGAAGTTCCGTACAACAAGTCGTGGCCAAAAAAACTAACTATGGAGACTTTAAACACTCTAGAATGATCTTTCGTTCAACGATTTGATCAAACGTAACTTGTTTAGTCTATTACTTCACCACGAAGTAGCAATTTACTTTGTTACTTCGTGAGAAAGTTATAGTTGGTCAAATGGGCCAACGGGCATCGTACGAACCAAAACGCACTCGATTAGTGTTAATAAGCATAGATTATCCTTGGGAAGGTTAAGACTTGTGATAAAGAATATGAAGTTCCATACAACAAGTCGTGGCCAAAAAAACTAAGTATGGAGACTTTAAACACTCTAGAATGATCTTTCCTTCAACGATTTGATCAAACGTAACTCGCTTAGTCTATTACTTCACCACGAAGTAACAGTTTACTTTGTTACTTCGTGAGAAAGTAATAGTTGGTCAAATGGGCCAACGGGCATCGTACGAACCAAAAAGCACTCGATTACTGTTAATAAGCTTAGATTATCCTTGGTAAGGTTAAGACTTGTGATAAAGAATATGAAGTTCCATACAACAAGTCATGGCCAAAAAAACTAAGTATGGAGACTTTAAACACTCTAGAATGATCTTTCCTTCAACGATTTGATCAAACGTAACTCGCTTAGTCTATTACTTCACCACGAAGTAACAGTTTACTTTGTTACTTCATGAGAAAGTAATAGTTGGTCAAATGGGCCAACGGGCATCGTACGAACCAAAACGCACTCGATTAGTGTTAATAAGCTTAGATTATCCTTGGAAAGGTTAAGACTTGTGATAAAGAATATGAAGTTCCGTACAACAAGTCGTGGCCAAAAAAACTAAGTATGGAGACTTTAAACACTCTAGAATGATCTTTCCTTCAACGATTTGATCAAACGTAACTCGCTTAGTCTATTACTTCACCACGAAGTAGCAATTTACTTTGTTACTTCGTGAGAAAGTTATAGTTGGTCAAATGGGCCAACGGGCATCGTACGAACCAAAACGCACTCGATTAGTGTTAATAAGCTTAGATTATCCTTGGGAAGGTTAAGACTTGTGATAAAGAATATGAAGTTCCATACAACAAGTCGTGGCCAAAAAAACTAAGTATGGAGACTTTAAACACTCTAGAATGATATTTCCTTCAACGATTTGATCAAACGTAACTCGCTTAGTCTATTACTTCACCACGAAGTAACAGTTTACTTTGTTACTTCGTGAGAAAGTAATAGTTGGTCAAATGGGCCAACGGGCATCGTACGAACCAAAAAGCACTCGATTACTGTTAATAAGCTTAGATTATCCTTGGTAAGGTTAAGACTTGTGATAAAGAATATGAAGTTCCATACCACAAGTCATGGCCAAACAAACAAAGTATGGAGACTTTAAACACTCTAGAATGATCTTTCCTTCAACGATTTGATCAAACGTAACTCACTTAGTCTATTACTTCACCACGAAGTAACAGTATCATGTTACTTCGTGAGAAAGTAATATTTGGTCAAATGGGCCAACATGTATCGTACGAACCAAAACGCACTCGATTAGTGTTAATAAGCTTAGATTATCCTTGGGAAGGTTAAGACTTGTGATCAAGAATATAAAGTTCCATACAACGAGTCGTGGCCAAAAAAACTAAGTATGGAGACTTTAAACACTCTAGAATGATCTTTTCTTCAACGATTTGATCAAACGTAACTTGTTTAGTCTATTACTTCACCACGAAGTAACAATTTACTTTATTACTTCGTGAGAAAGTTATAGTTGGTCAAATGGGCCAACGGGCATCGTACGAACCAAAACGCACTCGATTAGTGTTAATAAGCTTAGATTATCCTTGGAAAGGTTAAGACTTGTGATAAAGAATATGAAGTTCCGTACAACAAGTCGTGGCCAAAAAAACTAACTATGGAGACTTTAAACACTCTAGAATGATCTTTCCTTCAACGATTTGATCAAACGTAACTCGCTTAGTCAATTACTTCACCACGAAGTAACAGTTTACTTTGTTACTTCGTGAGAAAGTAATAGTTGGTCAAATGGGCCAACGGGCATCGTACGAACCAAAAATCACTCGATTACTGTTAATAAGCTTAGATTATCCTTGGTAAGGTTAAGACTTGTGATAAAGAATATGAAGTTCCATACAACAAGTCGTGGCCAAAAAAACTAACTATGGAGACTTTAAACACTCTAGAATGATCTTTCGTTCAACGATTTGATCAAACGTAACTTGTTTAGTCTATTACTTCACCACGAAGTAGCAATTTACTTTGTTACTTCGTGAGAAAGTTATAGTTGGTCAAATGGGCCAACGGGCATCGTACGAACCAAAACGCACTCGATTAGTGTTAATAAGCTTAGATTATCTTTGGGAAGGTTAAGACTTGTGATAAAGAATATGAAGTTCCATACAGCAAGTCGTGGCCAAAAAAACTAAGTATGGAGACTTTAAACACTCTAGAATGATCTTTCCTTCAACGATTTGATCAAACGTAACTCGCTTAGTCTATTACTTCACCACGAAGTAACAGTTTACTTTGTTACTTCGTGAGAAAGTAATAGTTGGTCAAATGGGCCAACGGGCATCGTACGAACCAAAAAGCACTCGATTACTGTTAATAAGCTTAGATTATCCTTGGTAAGGTTAAGACTTGTGATAAAGAATATGAAGTTCCATACAACAAGTCATGGCCAAAAAAACTAAGTATGGAGACTTTAAACATTCTAGAATGATCTTTCCTTCAACGATTTGATCAAACGTAACTCGCTTAGTCTATTACTTCACCACGAAGTAACAGTTTACTTTGTTACTTCATGAGAAAGTAATAGTTGGTCAAATGGGCCAACGGGCATCGTACGAACCAAAACGCACTCGATTAGTGTTAATAAGCTTAGATTATCCTTGGAAAGGTTAAGACTTGTGATAAAGAATATGAAGTTCCGTACAACAAGTCGTGGCCAAAAAAACTAAGTATGGAGACTTTAAACACTCTAGAATGATATTTCCTTCAACGATTTGATCAAACGTAACTCGCTTAGTCTATTACTTCACCACGAAGTAACAGTTTACTTTGTTACTTCGTGAGAAAGTAATAGTTGGTCAAATGGGCCAACGGGCATCGTACGAACCAAAAAGCACTCGATTACTGTTAATAAGCTTAGATTATCCTTGGTAAGGTTAAGACTTGTGATAAAGAATATGAAGTTGCATACCACAAGTCATGGCCAAACAAACAAAGTATGGAGACTTTAAACACTCTAGAATGATCTTTCCTTCAACGATTTGATCAAACGTAACTCGCTTAGTCTATTACTTCACCACGAAGTAACAGTTTACTTTGTTACTTCATGAGAAAGTAATAGTTGGTCAAATGGGCCAACGGGCATCGTACGAACCAAAACGCACTCGATTAGTGTTAATAAGCTTAGATTATCCTTGGAAAGGTTAAGACTTGTGATAAAGAATATGAAGTTCCGTACAACAAGTCGTGGCCAAAAAAACTAAGTATGGAGACTTTAAACACTCTAGAATGATCTTTCCTTCAACGATTTGATCAAACGTAACTCGCTTAGTCTATTACTTCACCACGAAGTAGCAATTTACTTTGTTACTTCGTGAGAAAGTTATAGTTGGTCAAATGGGCCAACGGGCATCGTACGAACCAAAACGCACTCGATTAGTGTTAATAAGCTTAGATTATCCTTGGGAAGGTTAAGACTTGTGATAAAGAATATGAAGTTCCATACAACAAGTCGTGGCCAAAAAAACTAAGTATGGAGACTTTAAACACTCTAGAATGATATTTCCTTCAACGATTTGATCAAACGTAACTCGCTTAGTCTATTACTTCACCACGAAGTAACAGTTTACTTTGTTACTTCGTGAGAAAGTAATAGTTGGTCAAATGGGCCAACGGGCATCGTACGAACCAAAAAGCACTCGATTACTGTTAATAAGCTTAGATTATCCTTGGTAAGGTTAAGACTTGTGATAAAGAATATGAAGTTCCATACCACAAGTCATGGCCAAACAAACAAAGTATGGAGACTTTAAACACTCTAGAATGATCTTTCCTTCAACGATTTGATCAAACGTAACTCACTTAGTCTATTACTTCACCACGAAGTAACAGTATCATGTTACTTCGTGAGAAAGTAATATTTGGTCAAATGGGCCAACATGTATCGTACGAACCAAAACGCACTCGATTAGTGTTAATAAGCTTAGATTATCCTTGGGAAGGTTAAGACTTGTGATCAAGAATATAAAGTTCCATACAACGAGTCGTGGCCAAAAAAACTAAGTATGGAGACTTTAAACACTCTAGAATGATCTTTTCTTCAACGATTTGATCAAACGTAACTTGTTTAGTCTATTACTTCACCACGAAGTAACAATTTACTTTATTACTTCGTGAGAAAGTTATAGTTGGTCAAATGGGCCAACGGGCATCGTACGAACCAAAACGCACTCGATTAGTGTTAATAAGCTTAGATTATCCTTGGAAAGGTTAAGACTTGTGATAAAGAATATGAAGTTCCGTACAACAAGTCGTGGCCAAAAAAACTAACTATGGAGACTTTAAACACTCTAGAATGATCTTTCCTTCAACGATTTGATCAAACGTAACTCGCTTAGTCAATTACTTCACCACGAAGTAACAGTTTACTTTGTTACTTCGTGAGAAAGTAATAGTTGGTCAAATGGGCCAACGGGCATCGTACGAACCAAAAATCACTCGATTACTGTTAATAAGCTTAGATTATCCTTGGTAAGGTTAAGACTTGTGATAAAGAATATGAAGTTCCATAAAACAAGTCGTGGCCAAAAAAACTAACTATGGAGACTTTAAACACTCTAGAATGATCTTTCGTTCAACGATTTGATCAAACGTAACTTGTTTAGTCTATTACTTCACCACGAAGTAGCAATTTACTTTGTTACTTCGTGAGAAAGTTATAGTTGGTCAAATGGGCCAACGGGCATCGTACGAACCAAAACGCACTCGATTAGTGTTAATAAGCTTAGATTATCTTTGGGAAGGTTAAGACTTGTGATAAAGAATATGAAGTTCCATACAACAAGTCGTGGCCAAAAAAACTAAGTATGGAGACTTTAAACACTCTAGAATGATCTTTCCTTCAACGATTTGATCAAACGTAACTCGCTTAGTCTATTACTTCACCACGAAGTAACAGTTTACTTTGTTACTTCGTGAGAAAGTAATAGTTGGTCAAATGGGCCAACGGGCATCGTACGAACCAAAAAGCACTCGATTACTGTTAATAAGCTTAGATTATCCTTGGTAAGGTTAAGACTTGTGATAAAGAATATGAAGTTCCATACAACAAGTCATGGCCAAAAAAACTAAGTATGGAGACTTTAAACATTCTAGAATGATCTTTCCTTCAACGATTTGATCAAACGTAACTCGCTTAGTCTATTACTTCACCACGAAGTAACAGTTTACTTTGTTACTTCATGAGAAAGTAATAGTTGGTCAAATGGGCCAACGGGCATCGTACGAACCAAAACGCACTCGATTAGTGTTAATAAGCTTAGATTATCCTTGGAAAGGTTAAGACTTGTGATAAAGAATATGAAGTTCCATACCACAAGTCATGGCCAAACAAACAAAGTATGGAGACTTTAAACACTCTAGAATGATCTTTCCTTCAACGATTTGATCAAACGTAACTCACTTAGTCTATTACTTCACCACGAAGTTACTTCGTGAGAAAGTAATATTTGGTCAAATGGGCCAACATGTATCGTACGAACCAAAACGCACTCGATTAGTGTTAATAAGCTTAGATTATCCTTGGGAAGGTTAAGACTTGTGATCAAGAATATAAAGTTCCATACAACGAGTCGTGGCCAAAAAAACTAAGTATGGAGACTTTAAACACTCTAGAATGATCTTTTCTTCAACGATTTGATCAAACGTAACTTGTTTAGTCTATTACTTCACCACGAAGTAACAATTTACTTTATTACTTCGTGAGAAAGTTATAGTTGGTCAAATGGGCCAACGGGCATCGTACGAACCAAAACGCACTCGATTAGTGTTAATAAGCTTAGATTATCCTTGGAAAGGTTAAGACTTGTGATAAAGAATATGAAGTTCCGTACAACAAGTCGTGGCCAAAAAAACTAACTATGGAGACTTTAAACACTCTAGAATGATCTTTCCTTCAACGATTTGATCAAACGTAACTCGCTTAGTCAATTACTTCACCACGAAGTAACAGTTTACTTTGTTACTTCGTGAGAAAGTAATAGTTGGTCAAATGGGCCAACGGGCATCGTACGAACCAAAAATCACTCGATTACTGTTAATAAGCTTAGATTATCCTTGGTAAGGTTAAGACTTGTGATAAAGAATATGAAGTTCCATACAACAAGTCGTGGCCAAAAAAACTAACTATGGAGACTTTAAACACTCTAGAATGATCTTTCGTTCAACGATTTGATCAAACGTAACTTGTTTAGTCTATTACTTCACCACGAAGTAGCAATTTACTTTGTTACTTCGTGAGAAAGTTATAGTTGGTCAAATGGGCCAACGGGCATCGTACGAACCAAAACGCACTCGATTAGTGTTAATAAGCTTAGATTATCTTTGGGAAGGTTAAGACTTGTGATAAAGAATATGAAGTTCCATACAACAAGTCGTGGCCAAAAAAACTAAGTATGGAGACTTTAAACACTCTAGAATGATCTTTCCTTCAACGATTTGATCAAACGTAACTCGCTTAGTCTATTACTTCACCACGAAGTAACAGTTTACTTTGTTACTTCGTGAGAAAGTAATAGTTGGTCAAATGGGACAACGGGCATCGTACGAACCAAAAAGCACTCGATTACTGTTAATAAGCTTAGATTATCCTTGGTAAGGTTAAGACTTGTGATAAAGAATATGAAGTTCCATACAACAAGTCATGGCCAAAAAAACTAAGTATGGAGACTTTAAACATTCTAGAATGATCTTTCCTTCAACGATTTGATCAAACGTAACTCGCTTAGTCTATTACTTCACCACGAAGTAACAGTTTACTTTGTTACTTCATGAGAAAGTAATAGTTGGTCAAATGGGCAAACGGGCATCGTACGAACCAAAACGCACTCGATTAGTGTTAATAAGCTTAGATTATCCTTGGAAAGGTTAAGACTTGTGATAAAGAATATGAAGTTCCGTACAACAAGTCGTGGCCAAAAAAACTAACTATGGAGACTTTAAACACTCTAGAATGATCTTTCCTTCAACGATTTGATCAAACGTAACTCACTTAGTCTATTACTTCACCACGAAGTAACAGTATCATGTTACTTCGTGAGAAAGTAATATTTGGTCAAATGGGCCAACATGTATCGTACGAACCAAAACGCACTCGATTAGTGTTAATAAGCTTAGATTATCCTTGGGAAGGTTAAGACTTGTGATCAAGAATATAAAGTTCCATACAACGAGTCGTGGCCAAAAAAACTAAGTATGGAGACTTTAAACACTCTAGAATGATCTTTCCTTCAACGATTTGATCAAACGTAACTTGTTTAGTCTATTACTTCACCAATAAGTAACAATTTACTTTATTAGTTCGTGAGAAAGTTATAGTTGGTCAAATGGGCCAACGGGCATCGTACGAACCAAAAAGCACTCGATTAGTGTTAATAAGCTTAGATTATCCTTGGAAAGGTTAAGACTTGTGATAAAAAATATGAAGTTCCGTACAACAAGTCGTGGCCAAAAAAACTAACTATGGAGACTTTAAACACTCTAGAATGATCTTTCGTTCAACGATTTGATCAAACGTAACTTGTTTAGTCTATTACTTCACCACGAAGTAGCAATTTACTTTGTTACTTCGTGAGAAAGTTATAGTTGGTCAAATGGGCCAACGGGCATCGTACGAACCAAAACGCACTCGATTAGTGTTAATAAGCTTAGATTATCCTTGGGAAGGTTAAGACTTGTGATAAAGAATATGAAGTTCCATACCACAAGTCATGGCCAAACAAACAAAGTATGGAGACTTTAAACACTCTAGAATGATCTTTCCTTCAACGATTTGATCAAACGTAACTCACTTAGTCTATTACTTCACCACGAAGTAACAGTATCATGTTACTTCGTGAGAAAGTAATATTTGGTCAAATGGGCCAACATGTATCGTACGAACCAAAACGCACTCGATTAGTGTTAATAAGCTTAGATTATCCTTGGGAAGGTTAAGACTTGTGATCAAGAATATAAAGTTCCATACAACGAGTCGTGGCCAAAAAAACTAAGTATGGAGACTTTAAACACTCTAGAATGATCTTTTCTTCAACGATTTGATCAAACGTAACTTGTTTAGTCTATTACTTCACCACGAAGTAACAATTTACTTTATTACTTCGTGAGAAAGTTATAGTTGGTCAAATGGGCCAACGGGCATCGTACGAACCAAAACGCACTCGATTAGTGTTAATAAGCTTAGATTATCCTTGGAAAGGTTAAGACTTGTGATAAAGAATATGAAGTTCCGTACAACAAGTCGTGGCCAAAAAAACTAACTATGGAGACTTTAAACACTCTAGAATGATCTTTCCTTCAACGATTTGATCAAACGTAACTCGCTTAGTCAATTACTTCACCACGAAGTAACAGTTTACTTTGTTACTTCGTGAGAAAGTAATAGTTGGTCAAATGGGCCAACGGGCATCGTACGAACCAAAAATCACTCGATTACTGTTAATAAGCTTAGATTATCCTTGGTAAGGTTAAGACTTGTGATAAAGAATATGAAGTTCCATACAACAAGTCGTGGCCAAAAAAACTAACTATGGAGACTTTAAACACTCTAGAATGATCTTTCGTTCAACGATTTGATCAAACGTAACTTGTTTAGTCTATTACTTCACCACGAAGTAGCAATTTACTTTGTTACTTCGTGAGAAAGTTATAGTTGGTCAAATGGGCCAACGGGCATCGTACGAACCAAAACGCACTCGATTAGTGTTAATAAGCTTAGATTATCTTTGGGAAGGTTAAGACTTGTGATAAAGAATATGAAGTTCCATACAACAAGTCGTGGCCAAAAAAACTAAGTATGGAGACTTTAAACACTCTAGAATGATCTTTCCTTCAACGATTTGATCAAACGTAACTCGCTTAGTCTATTACTTCACCACGAAGTAACAGTTTACTTTGTTACTTCGTGAGAAAGTAATAGTTGGTCAAATGGGACAACGGGCATCGTACGAACCAAAAAGCACTCGATTACTGTTAATAAGCTTAGATTATCCTTGGTAAGGTTAAGACTTGTGATAAAGAATATGAAGTTCCATACAACAAGTCATGGCCAAAAAAACTAAGTATGGAGACTTTAAACATTCTAGAATGATCTTTCCTTCAACGATTTGATCAAACGTAACTCGCTTAGTCTATTACTTCACCACGAAGTAACAGTTTACTTTGTTACTTCATGAGAAAGTAATAGTTGGTCAAATGGGCAAACGGGCATCGTACGAACCAAAACGCACTCGATTAGTGTTAATAAGCTTAGATTATCCTTGGAAAGGTTAAGACTTGTGATAAAGAATATGAAGTTCCGTACAACAAGTCGTGGCCAAAAAAACTAACTATGGAGACTTTAAACACTCTAGAATGATCTTTCCTTCAACGATTTGATCAAACGTAACTCACTTAGTCTATTACTTCACCACGAAGTAACAGTATCATGTTACTTCGTGAGAAAGTAATATTTGGTCAAATGGGCCAACATGTATCGTACGAACCAAAACGCACTCGATTAGTGTTAATAAGCTTAGATTATCCTTGGGAAGGTTAAGACTTGTGATCAAGAATATAAAGTTCCATACAACGAGTCGTGGCCAAAAAAACTAAGTATGGAGACTTTAAACACTCTAGAATGATCTTTCCTTCAACGATTTGATCAAACGTAACTTGTTTAGTCTATTACTTCACCAATAAGTAACAATTTACTTTATTAGTTCGTGAGAAAGTTATAGTTGGTCAAATGGGCCAACGGGCATCGTACGAACCAAAAAGCACTCGATTAGTGTTAATAAGCTTAGATTATCCTTGGAAAGGTTAAGACTTGTGATAAAAAATATGAAGTTCCGTACAACAAGTCGTGGCCAAAAAAACTAACTATGGAGACTTTAAACACTCTAGAATGATCTTTCGTTCAACGATTTGATCAAACGTAACTTGTTTAGTCTATTACTTCACCACGAAGTAGCAATTTACTTTGTTACTTCGTGAGAAAGTTATAGTTGGTCAAATGGGCCAACGGGCATCGTACGAACCAAAACGCACTCGATTAGTGTTAATAAGCTTAGATTATCCTTGGGAAGGTTAAGACTTGTGATAAAGAATATGAAGTTCCATACAACAAGTCGTGGCCAAAAAAACTAAGTATGGAGACTTTAAACACTCTAGAATGATCTTTCCTTCAACGATTTGATCAAACGTAACTTGTTTAGTCTATTACTTCACCAATAAGTAACAATTTACTTTATTAGTTCGTGAGAAAATTATAGTTGGTCAAATGGGCCAACGGGCATCGTACGAACCAAAAAGCACTCGATTAGTGTTAATAAGCTTAGATTATCCTTGGAAAGGTTAAGACTTGTGATAAAAAATATGAAGTTCCGTACAACAAGTCGTGGCCAAAAAAACTAACTATGGAGACTTTAAACACTCTAGAATGATCTTTCGTTCAACGATTTGATCAAACGTAACTTGTTTAGTCTATTACTTCACCACGAAGTAGCAATTTACTTTGTTACTTCGTGAGAAAGTTATAGTTGGTCAAATGGGCCAACGGGCATCGTACGAACCAAAACGCACTCGATTAGTGTTAATAAGCATAGATTATCCTTGGGAAGGTTAAGACTTGTGATAAAGAATATGAAGTTCCATACAACAAGTCGTGGCCAAAAAAACTAAGTATGGAGACTTTAAACACTCTAGAATGATCTTTCCTTCAACGATTTGATCAAACGTAACTCGCTTAGTCTATTACTTCACCACGAAGTAACAGTTTACTTTGTTACTTCGTGAGAAAGTAATAGTTGGTCAAATGGGCCAACGGGCATCGTACGAACCAAAAAGCACTCGATTACTGTTAATAAGCTTAGATTATCCTTGGTAAGGTTAAGACTTGTGATAAAGAATATGAAGTTCCATACAACAAGTCATGGCCAAAAAAACTAAGTATGGAGACTTTAAACACTCTAGAATGATCTTTCCTTCAACGATTTGATCAAACGTAACTCGCTTAGTCTATTACTTCACCACGAAGTAACAGTTTACTTTGTTACTTCATGAGAAAGTAATAGTTGGTCAAATGGGCCAACGGGCATCGTACGAACCAAAACGCACTCGATTAGTGTTAATAAGCTTAGATTATCCTTGGAAAGGTTAAGATTTGTGATAAAGAATATGAAGTTCCGTACAACAAGTCGTGGCCAAAAAAACTAACTATGGAGACTTTAAACACTCTAGAATGATCTTTCGTTCAACGATTTGATCAAACGTAACTCGCTTAGTCTATTACTTCACCACGAAGTAGCAATTTACTTTGTTACTTCGTGAGAAAGTTATAGTTGGTCAAATGGGCCAACGGGCATCGTACGAACCAAAACGCACTCGATTAGTGTTAATAAGCTTAGATTATCCTTGGGAAGGTTAAGACTTGTGATAAAGAATATGAAGTTCCATACAACAAGTCGTGGCCAAAAAAACTAAGTATGGAGACTTTAAACACTCTAAAATGATATTTCCTTCAACGATTTGATCAAACGTAACTCGCTTAGTCTATTACTTCACCACGAAGTAACAGTTTACTTTGTTACTTCGTGAGAAAGTAATAGTTGGTCAAATGGGCCAACGGGCATCGTACGAACCAAAAAGCACTCGATTACTGTTAATAAGCTTAGATTATCCTTGGTAAGGTTAAGACTTGTGATAAAGAATATGAAGTTCCATACAACAAGTCATGGCCAAACAAACAAAGTATGGAGACTTTAAACACTCTAGAATGATCTTTCCTTCAACGATTTGATCAAACGTAACTCACTTAGTCTATTACTTCACCACGAAGTAACAGTATCATGTTACTTCGTGAGAAAGTAATATTTGGTCAAATGGGCCAACATGTATCGTACGAACCAAAACGCACTCGATTAGTGTTAATAAGCTTAGATTATCCTTGGGAAGGTTAAGACTTGTGATCAAGAATATAAAGTTCCATACAACGAGTCGTGGCCAAAAAAACTAAGTATGGAGACTTTAAACACTCTAGAATGATCTTTCCTTCAACGATTTGATCAAACGTAACTTGTTTAGTCTATTACTTCACCAATAAGTAACAATTTACTTTATTAGTTCGTGAGAAAGTTATAGTTGGTCAAATGGGCCAACGGGCATCGTACGAACCAAAAAGCACTCGATTAGTGTTAATAAGCTTAGATTATCCTTGGAAAGGTTAAGACTTGTGATAAAAAATATGAAGTTCCGTACAACAAGTCGTGGCCAAAAAAACTAACTATGGAGACTTTAAACACTCTAGAATGATCTTTCGTTCAACGATTTGATCAAACGTAACTTGTTTAGTCTATTACTTCACCACGAAGTAGCAATTTACTTTGTTACTTCGTGAGAAAGTTATAGTTGGTCAAATGGGCCAACGGGCATCGTACGAACCAAAACGCACTCGATTAGTGTTAATAAGCTTAGATTATCCTTGGGAAGGTTAAGACTTGTGATAAAGAATATGAAGTTCCATACAACAAGTCGTGGCCAAAAAAACTAAGTATGGAGACTTTAAACACTCTAGAATGATCTTTCCTTCAACGATTTGATCAAACGTAACTTGTTTAGTCTATTACTTCACCAATAAGTAACAATTTACTTTATTAGTTCGTGAGAAAATTATAGTTGGTCAAATGGGCCAACGGGCATCGTACGAACCAAAAAGCACTCGATTAGTGTTAATAAGCTTAGATTATCCTTGGAAAGGTTAAGACTTGTGATAAAAAATATGAAGTTCCGTACAACAAGTCGTGGCCAAAAAAACTAACTATGGAGACTTTAAACACTCTAGAATGATCTTTCGTTCAACGATTTGATCAAACGTAACTTGTTTAGTCTATTACTTCACCACGAAGTAGCAATTTACTTTGTTACTTCGTGAGAAAGTTATAGTTGGTCAAATGGGCCAACGGGCATCGTACGAACCAAAACGCACTCGATTAGTGTTAATAAGCATAGATTATCCTTGGGAAGGTTAAGACTTGTGATAAAGAATATGAAGTTCCATACAACAAGTCGTGGCCAAAAAAACTAAGTATGGAGACTTTAAACACTCTAGAATGATCTTTCCTTCAACGATTTGATCAAACGTAACTCGCTTAGTCTATTACTTCACCACGAAGTAACAGTTTACTTTGTTACTTCGTGAGAAAGTAATAGTTGGTCAAATGGGCCAACGGGCATCGTACGAACCAAAAAGCACTCGATTACTGTTAATAAGCTTAGATTATCCTTGGTAAGGTTAAGACTTGTGATAAAGAATATGAAGTTCCATACAACAAGTCATGGCCAAAAAAACTAAGTATGGAGACTTTAAACACTCTAGAATGATCTTTCCTTCAACGATTTGATCAAACGTAACTCGCTTAGTCTATTACTTCACCACGAAGTAACAGTTTACTTTGTTACTTCATGAGAAAGTAATAGTTGGTCAAATGGGCCAACGGGCATCGTACGAACCAAAACGCACTCGATTAGTGTTAATAAGCTTAGATTATCCTTGGAAAGGTTAAGATTTGTGATAAAGAATATGAAGTTCCGTACAACAAGTCGTGGCCAAAAAAACTAACTATGGAGACTTTAAACACTCTAGAATGATCTTTCGTTCAACGATTTGATCAAACGTAACTCGCTTAGTCTATTACTTCACCACGAAGTAGCAATTTACTTTGTTACTTCGTGAGAAAGTTATAGTTGGTCAAATGGGCCAACGGGCATCGTACGAACCAAAACGCACTCGATTAGTGTTAATAAGCTTAGATTATCCTTGGGAAGGTTAAGACTTGTGATAAAGAATATGAAGTTCCATACAACAAGTCGTGGCCAAAAAAACTAAGTATGGAGACTTTAAACACTCTAAAATGATATTTCCTTCAACGATTTGATCAAACGTAACTCGCTTAGTCTATTACTTCACCACGAAGTAACAGTTTACTTTGTTACTTCGTGAGAAAGTAATAGTTGGTCAAATGGGCCAACGGGCATCGTACGAACCAAAAAGCACTCGATTACTGTTAATAAGCTTAGATTATCCTTGGTAAGGTTAAGACTTGTGATAAAGAATATGAAGTTCCATACAACAAGTCATGGCCAAACAAACAAAGTATGGAGACTTTAAACACTCTAGAATGATCTTTCCTTCAACGATTTGATCAAACGTAACTCACTTAGTCTATTACTTCACCACGAAGTAACAGTATCATGTTACTTCGTGAGAAAGTAATATTTGGTCAAATGGGCCAACATGTATCGTACGAACCAAAACGCACTCGATTAGTGTTAATAAGCTTAGATTATCCTTGGGAAGGTTAAGACTTGTGATCAAGAATATAAAGTTCCATACAACGAGTCGTGGCCAAAAAAACTAAGTATGGAGACTTTAAACACTCTAGAATAATCTTTCCTTCAACGATTTGATCAAACGTAACTTGTTTAGTCTATTACTTCACCACGAAGTAGCAATTTACTTTGTTACTTCGTGAGAAAGTTATAGTTGGTCAAATGGGCCAACGGGCATCGTACGAACCAAAACGCACTCGATTAGTGTTAATAAGCATAGATTATCCTTGGGAAGGTTAAGACTTGTGATAAAGAATATGAAGTTCCATACAACAAGTCGTGGCCAAAAAAACTAAGTATGGAGACTTTAAACACTCTAGAATGATCTTTCCTTCAACGATTTGATCAAACGTAACTCGCTTAGTCTATTACTTCACCACGAAGTAACAGTTTACTTTGTTACTTCGTGAGAAAGTAATAGTTGGTCAAATGGGCCAACGGGCATCGTACGAAACAAAAAGCACTCGATTACTGTTAATAAGCTTAGATTATCCTTGGTAAGGTTAAGACTTGTGATAAAGAATATGAAGTTCCATACAACAAGTCATGGCCAAAAAAACTAAGTATGGAGACTTTAAACACTCTAGAATGATCTTTCCTTCAACGATTTGATCAAACGTAACTCGCTTAGTCTATTACTTCACCACGAAGTAACAGTTTACTTTGTTACTTCATGAGAAAGTAATAGTTGGTCAAATGGGCCAACGGGCATCGTACGAACCAAAACGCACTCGATTAGTGTTAATAAGCTTAGATTATCCTTGGAAATGTTAAGATTTGTGATAAAGAATATGAAGTTCCGTACAACAAGTCGTGGCCAAAAAAACTAACTATGGAGACTTTAAACACTCTAGAATGATCTTTCGTTCAACGATTTGATCAAACGTAACTCGCTTAGTCTATTACTTCACCACGAAGTAGCAATTTACTTTGTTACTTCGTGAGAAAGTTATAGTTGGTCAAATGGGCCAACGGGCATCGTACGAACCAAAACGCACTCGATTAGTGTTAATAAGCTTAGATTATCCTTGGGAAGGTTAAGACTTGTGATAAAGAATATGAAGTTCCATACAACAAGTCGTGGCCAAAAAAACTAAGTATGGAGACTTTAAACACTCTAAAATGATATTTCCTTCAACGATTTGATCAAACGTAACTCGGTTAGTCTATTACTTCACCACGAAGTAACAGTTTACTTTGTTACTTCGTGAGAAAGTAATAGTTGGTCAAATGGGCCAACGGGCATCGTACGAACCAAAAAGCACTCGATTACTGTTAATAAGCTTAGATTATCCTTGGTAAGGTTAAGACTTGTGATAAAGAATATGAAGTTCCATACAACAAGTCATGGCCAAACAAACAAAGTATGGAGACTTTAAACACTCTAGAATGATCTTTCCTTCAACGATTTGATCAAACGTAACTCACTTAGTCTATTACTTCACCACGAAGTAACAGTATCATGTTACTTCGTGAGAAAGTAATATTTGGTCAAATGGGCCAACATGTATCGTACGAACCAAAACGCACTCGATTAGTGTTAATAAGCTTAGATTATCCTTGGGAAGGTTAAGACTTGTGATCAAGAATATAAAGTTCCATACAACGAGTCGTGGCCAAAAAAACTAAGTATGGAGACTTTAAACACTCTAGAATGATCTTTCCTTCAACGATTTGATCAAACGTAACTTGTTTAGTCTATTACTTCACCAATAAGTAACAATTTACTTTATTAGTTCGTGAGAAAGTTATAGTTGGTCAAATGGGCCAACGGGCATCGTACGAACCAAAAAGCACTCGATTAGTGTTAATAAGCTTAGATTATCCTTGGAAAGGTTAAGATTTGTGATAAAGAATATGAAGTTCCGTACAACAAGTCGTGGCCAAAAAAACTAACTATGGAGACTTTAAACACTCTAGAATGATCTTTCGTTCAACGATTTGATCAAACGTAACTCGCTTAGTCTATTACTTCACCACGAAGTAGCAATTTACTTTGTTACTTCGTGAGAAAGTTATAGTTGGTCAAATGGGCCAACGGGCATCGTACGAACCAAAACGCACTCGATTAGTGTTAATAAGCTTAGATTATCCTTGGGAAGGTTAAGACTTGTGATAAAGAATATGAAGTTCCATACAACAAGTCGTGGCCAAAAAAACTAAGTATGGAGACTTTAAACACTCTAAAATGATATTTCCTTCAACGATTTGATCAAACGTAACTCGCTTAGTCTATTACTTCACCACGAAGTAACAGTTTACTTTGTTACTTCGTGAGAAAGTAATAGTTGGTCAAATGGGCCAACGGGCATCGTACGAACCAAAAAGCACTCGATTACTGTTAATAAGCTTAGATTATCCTTGGTAAGGTTAAGACTTGTGATAAAGAATATGAAGTTCCATACAACAAGTCATGGCCAAACAAACAAAGTATGGAGACTTTAAACACTCTAGAATGATCTTTCCTTCAACGATTTGATCAAACGTAACTCACTTAGTCTATTACTTCACCACGAAGTAACAGTATCATGTTACTTCGTGAGAAAGTAATATTTGGTCAAATGGGCCAACATGTATCGTACGAACCAAAACGCACTCGATTAGTGTTAATAAGCTTAGATTATCCTTGGGAAGGTTAAGACTTGTGATCAAGAATATAAAGTTCCATACAACGAGTCGTGGCCAAAAAAACTAAGTATGGAGACTTTAAACACTCTAGAATAATCTTTCCTTCAACGATTTGATCAAACGTAACTTGTTTAGTCTATTACTTCACCACGAAGTAGCAATTTACTTTGTTACTTCGTGAGAAAGTTATAGTTGGTCAAATGGGCCAACGGGCATCGTACGAACCAAAACGCACTCGATTAGTGTTAATAAGCATAGATTATCCTTGGGAAGGTTAAGACTTGTGATAAAGAATATGAAGTTCCATACAACAAGTCGTGGCCAAAAAAACTAAGTATGGAGACTTTAAACACTCTAGAATGATCTTTCCTTCAACGATTTGATCAAACGTAACTCGCTTAGTCTATTACTTCACCACGAAGTAACAGTTTACTTTGTTACTTCGTGAGAAAGTAATAGTTGGTCAAATGGGCCAACGGGCATCGTACGAACCAAAAAGCACTCGATTACTGTTAATAAGCTTAGATTATCCTTGGTAAGGTTAAGACTTGTGATAAAGAATATGAAGTTCCATACAACAAGTCATGGCCAAAAAAACTAAGTATGGAGACTTTAAACACTCTAGAATGATCTTTCCTTCAACGATTTGATCAAACGTAACTCGCTTAGTCTATTACTTCACCACGAAGTAACAGTTTACTTTGTTACTTCATGAGAAAGTAATAGTTGGTCAAATGGGCCAACGGGCATCGTACGAACCAAAACGCACTCGATTAGTGTTAATAAGCTTAGATTATCCTTGGAAATGTTAAGATTTGTGATAAAGAATATGAAGTTCCGTACAACAAGTCGTGGCCAAAAAAACTAACTATGGAGACTTTAAACACTCTAGAATGATCTTTCGTTCAACGATTTGATCAAACGTAACTCGCTTAGTCTATTACTTCACCACGAAGTAGCAATTTACTTTGTTACTTCGTGAGAAAGTTATAGTTGGTCAAATGGGCCAACGGGCATCGTACGAACCAAAACGCACTCGATTAGTGTTAATAAGCTTAGATTATCCTTGGGAAGGTTAAGACTTGTGATAAAGAATATGAAGTTCCATACAACAAGTCGTGGCCAAAAAAACTAAGTATGGAGACTTTAAACACTCTAGAATGATCTTTCCTTCAACGATTTGATCAAACGTAACTCGCTTAGTCTATTACTTCACCACGAAGTAACAGTTTACTTTGTTACTTCGTGAGAAAGTAATAGTTGGTCAAATGGGCCAACGGGCATCGTACGAAACAAAAAGCACTCGATTACTGTTAATAAGCTTAGATTATCCTTGGTAAGGTTAAGACTTGTGATAAAGAATATGAAGTTCCATACAACAAGTCATGGCCAAAAAAACTAAGTATGGAGACTTTAAACACTCTAGAATGATCTTTCCTTCAACGATTTGATCAAACGTAACTCGCTTAGTCTATTACTTCACCACGAAGTAACAGTTTACTTTGTTACTTCATGAGAAAGTAATAGTTGGTCAAATGGGCCAACGGGCATCGTACGAACCAAAACGCACTCGATTAGTGTTAATAAGCTTAGATTATCCTTGGAAATGTTAAGATTTGTGATAAAGAATATGAAGTTCCGTACAACAAGTCGTGGCCAAAAAAACTAACTATGGAGACTTTAAACACTCTAGAATGATCTTTCGTTCAACGATTTGATCAAACGTAACTCGCTTAGTCTATTACTTCACCACGAAGTAGCAATTTACTTTGTTACTTCGTGAGAAAGTTATAGTTGGTCAAATGGGCCAACGGGCATCGTACGAACCAAAACGCACTCGATTAGTGTTAATAAGCTTAGATTATCCTTGGGAAGGTTAAGACTTGTGATAAAGAATATGAAGTTCCATACAACAAGTCGTGGCCAAAAAAACTAAGTATGGAGACTTTAAACACTCTAAAATGATATTTCCTTCAACGATTTGATCAAACGTAACTCGGTTAGTCTATTACTTCACCACGAAGTAACAGTTTACTTTGTTACTTCGTGAGAAAGTAATAGTTGGTCAAATGGGCCAACGGGCATCGTACGAACCAAAAAGCACTCGATTACTGTTAATAAGCTTAGATTATCCTTGGTAAGGTTAAGACTTGTGATAAAGAATATGAAGTTCCATACAACAAGTCATGGCCAAACAAACAAAGTATGGAGACTTTAAACACTCTAGAATGATCTTTCCTTCAACGATTTGATCAAACGTAACTCACTTAGTCTATTACTTCACCACGAAGTAACAGTATCATGTTACTTCGTGAGAAAGTAATATTTGGTCAAATGGGCCAACATGTATCGTACGAACCAAAACGCACTCGATTAGTGTTAATAAGCTTAGATTATCCTTGGGAAGGTTAAGACTTGTGATCAAGAATATAAAGTTCCATACAACGAGTCGTGGCCAAAAAAACTAAGTATGGAGACTTTAAACACTCTAGAATGATCTTTCCTTCAACGATTTGATCAAACGTAACTTGTTTAGTCTATTACTTCACCAATAAGTAACAATTTACTTTATTAGTTCGTGAGAAAGTTATAGTTGGTCAAATGGGCCAACGGGCATCGTACGAACCAAAAAGCACTCGATTAGTGTTAATAAGCTTAGATTATCCTTGGAAAGGTTAAGATTTGTGATAAAGAATATGAAGTTCCGTACAACAAGTCGTGGCCAAAAAAACTAACTATGGAGACTTTAAACACTCTAGAATGATCTTTCGTTCAACGATTTGATCAAACGTAACTCGCTTAGTCTATTACTTCACCACGAAGTAGCAATTTACTTTGTTACTTCGTGAGAAAGTTATAGTTGGTCAAATGGGCCAACGGGCATCGTACGAACCAAAACGCACTCGATTAGTGTTAATAAGCTTAGATTATCCTTGGGAAGGTTAAGACTTGTGATAAAGAATATGAAGTTCCATACAACAAGTCGTGGCCAAAAAAACTAAGTATGGAGACTTTAAACACTCTAAAATGATATTTCCTTCAACGATTTGATCAAACGTAACTCGCTTAGTCTATTACTTCACCACGAAGTAACAGTTTACTTTGTTACTTCGTGAGAAAGTAATAGTTGGTCAAATGGGCCAACGGGCATCGTACGAACCAAAAAGCACTCGATTACTGTTAATAAGCTTAGATTATCCTTGGTAAGGTTAAGACTTGTGATAAAGAATATGAAGTTCCATACAACAAGTCATGGCCAAACAAACAAAGTATGGAGACTTTAAACACTCTAGAATGATCTTTCCTTCAACGATTTGATCAAACGTAACTCACTTAGTCTATTACTTCACCACGAAGTAACAGTATCATGTTACTTCGTGAGAAAGTAATATTTGGTCAAATGGGCCAACATGTATCGTACGAACCAAAACGCACTCGATTAGTGTTAATAAGCTTAGATTATCCTTGGGAAGGTTAAGACTTGTGATCAAGAATATAAAGTTCCATACAACGAGTCGTGGCCAAAAAAACTAAGTATGGAGACTTTAAACACTCTAGAATAATCTTTCCTTCAACGATTTGATCAAACGTAACTTGTTTAGTCTATTACTTCACCACGAAGTAGCAATTTACTTTGTTACTTCGTGAGAAAGTTATAGTTGGTCAAATGGGCCAACGGGCATCGTACGAACCAAAACGCACTCGATTAGTGTTAATAAGCATAGATTATCCTTGGGAAGGTTAAGACTTGTGATAAAGAATATGAAGTTCCATACAACAAGTCGTGGCCAAAAAAACTAAGTATGGAGACTTTAAACACTCTAGAATGATCTTTCCTTCAACGATTTGATCAAACGTAACTCGCTTAGTCTATTACTTCACCACGAAGTAACAGTTTACTTTGTTACTTCGTGAGAAAGTAATAGTTGGTCAAATGGGCCAACGGGCATCGTACGAACCAAAAAGCACTCGATTACTGTTAATAAGCTTAGATTATCCTTGGTAAGGTTAAGACTTGTGATAAAGAATATGAAGTTCCATACAACAAGTCATGGCCAAAAAAACTAAGTATGGAGACTTTAAACACTCTAGAATGATCTTTCCTTCAACGATTTGATCAAACGTAACTCGCTTAGTCTATTACTTCACCACGAAGTAACAGTTTACTTTGTTACTTCATGAGAAAGTAATAGTTGGTCAAATGGGCCAACGGGCATCGTACGAACCAAAACGCACTCGATTAGTGTTAATAAGCTTAGATTATCCTTGGAAATGTTAAGATTTGTGATAAAGAATATGAAGTTCCGTACAACAAGTCGTGGCCAAAAAAACTAACTATGGAGACTTTAAACACTCTAGAATGATCTTTCGTTCAACGATTTGATCAAACGTAACTCGCTTAGTCTATTACTTCACCACGAAGTAGCAATTTACTTTGTTACTTCGTGAGAAAGTTATAGTTGGTCAAATGGGCCAACGGGCATCGTACGAACCAAAACGCACTCGATTAGTGTTAATAAGCTTAGATTATCCTTGGGAAGGTTAAGACTTGTGATAAAGAATATGAAGTTCCATACAACAAGTCGTGGCCAAAAAAACTAAGTATGGAGACTTTAAACACTCTAGAATGATCTTTCCTTCAACGATTTGATCAAACGTAACTCGCTTAGTCTATTACTTCACCACGAAGTAACAGTTTACTTTGTTACTTCGTGAGAAAGTAATAGTTGGTCAAATGGGCCAACGGGCATCGTACGAAACAAAAAGCACTCGATTACTGTTAATAAGCTTAGATTATCCTTGGTAAGGTTAAGACTTGTGATAAAGAATATGAAGTTCCATACAACAAGTCATGGCCAAAAAAACTAAGTATGGAGACTTTAAACACTCTAGAATGATCTTTCCTTCAACGATTTGATCAAACGTAACTCGCTTAGTCTATTACTTCACCACGAAGTAACAGTTTACTTTGTTACTTCATGAGAAAGTAATAGTTGGTCAAATGGGCCAACGGGCATCGTACGAACCAAAACGCACTCGATTAGTGTTAATAAGCTTAGATTATCCTTGGAAATGTTAAGATTTGTGATAAAGAATATGAAGTTCCGTACAACAAGTCGTGGCCAAAAAAACTAACTATGGAGACTTTAAACACTCTAGAATGATCTTTCGTTCAACGATTTGATCAAACGTAACTCGCTTAGTCTATTACTTCACCACGAAGTAGCAATTTACTTTGTTACTTCGTGAGAAAGTTATAGTTGGTCGAATGGGCCAACGGGCATCGTACGAACCAAAACGCACTCGATTAGTGTTAATAAGCTTAGATTATCCTTGGGAAGGTTAAGACTTGTGATAAAGAATATGAAGTTCCATACAACAAGTCGTGGCCAAAAAAACTAAGTATGGAGACTTTAAACACTCTAAAATGATATTTCCTTCAACGATTTGATCAAACGTAACTCGGTTAGTCTATTACTTCACCACGAAGTAACAGTTTACTTTGTTACTTCGTGAGAAAGTAATAGTTGGTCAAATGGGCCAACGGGCATCGTACGAACCAAAAAGCACTCGATTACTGTTAATAAGCTTAGATTATCCTTGGTAAGGTTAAGACTTGTGATAAAGAATATGAAGTTCCATACAACAAGTCATGGCCAAACAAACAAAGTATGGAGACTTTAAACACTCTAGAATGATCTTTCCTTCAACGATTTGATCAAACGTAACTCACTTAGTCTATTACTTCACCACGAAGTAACAGTATCATGTTACTTCGTGAGAAAGTAATATTTGGTCAAATGGGCCAACATGTATCGTACGAACCAAAACGCACTCGATTAGTGTTAATAAGCTTAGATTATCCTTGGGAAGGTTAAGACTTGTGATCAAGAATATAAAGTTCCATACAACGAGTCGTGGCCAAAAAAACTAAGTATGGAGACTTTAAACACTCTAGAATGATCTTTCCTTCAACGATTTGATCAAACGTAACTTGTTTAGTCTATTACTTCACCAATAAGTAACAATTTACTTTATTAGTTCGTGAGAAAGTTATAGTTGGTCAAATGGGCCAACGGGCATCGTACGAACCAAAAAGCACTCGATTAGTGTTAATAAGCTTAGATTATCCTTGGAAAGGTTAAGATTTGTGATAAAGAATATGAAGTTCCGTACAACAAGTCGTGGCCAAAAAAACTAACTATGGAGACTTTAAACACTCTAGAATGATCTTTCGTTCAACGATTTGATCAAACGTAACTCGCTTAGTCTATTACTTCACCACGAAGTAGCAATTTACTTTGTTACTTCGTGAGAAAGTTATAGTTGGTCAAATGGGCCAACGGGCATCGTACGAACCAAAACGCACTCGATTAGTGTTAATAAGCTTAGATTATCCTTGGGAAGGTTAAGACTTGTGATAAAGAATATGAAGTTCCATACAACAAGTCGTGGCCAAAAAAACTAAGTATGGAGACTTTAAACACTCTAAAATGATATTTCCTTCAACGATTTGATCAAACGTAACTCGCTTAGTCTATTACTTCACCACGAAGTAACAGTTTACTTTGTTACTTCGTGAGAAAGTAATAGTTGGTCAAATGGGCCAACGGGCATCGTACGAACCAAAAAGCACTCGATTACTGTTAATAAGCTTAGATTATCCTTGGTAAGGTTAAGACTTGTGATAAAGAATATGAAGTTCCATACAACAAGTCATGGCCAAACAAACAAAGTATGGAGACTTTAAACACTCTAGAATGATCTTTCCTTCAACGATTTGATCAAACGTAACTCACTTAGTCTATTACTTCACCACGAAGTAACAGTATCATGTTACTTCGTGAGAAAGTAATATTTGGTCAAATGGGCCAACATGTATCGTACGAACCAAAACGCACTCGATTAGTGTTAATAAGCTTAGATTATCCTTGGGAAGGTTAAGACTTGTGATCAAGAATATAAAGTTCCATACAACGAGTCGTGGCCAAAAAAACTAAGTATGGAGACTTTAAACACTCTAGAATAATCTTTCCTTCAACGATTTGATCAAACGTAACTTGTTTAGTCTATTACTTCACCACGAAGTAGCAATTTACTTTGTTACTTCGTGAGAAAGTTATAGTTGGTCAAATGGGCCAACGGGCATCGTACGAACCAAAACGCACTCGATTAGTGTTAATAAGCATAGATTATCCTTGGGAAGGTTAAGACTTGTGATAAAGAATATGAAGTTCCATACAACAAGTCGTGGCCAAAAAAACTAAGTATGGAGACTTTAAACACTCTAGAATGATCTTTCCTTCAACGATTTGATCAAACGTAACTCGCTTAGTCTATTACTTCACCACGAAGTAACAGTTTACTTTGTTACTTCGTGAGAAAGTAATAGTTGGTCAAATGGGCCAACGGGCATCGTACGAACCAAAAAGCACTCGATTACTGTTAATAAGCTTAGATTATCCTTGGTAAGGTTAAGACTTGTGATAAAGAATATGAAGTTCCATACAACAAGTCATGGCCAAAAAAACTAAGTATGGAGACTTTAAACACTCTAGAATGATCTTTCCTTCAACGATTTGATCAAACGTAACTCGCTTAGTCTATTACTTCACCACGAAGTAACAGTTTACTTTGTTACTTCATGAGAAAGTAATAGTTGGTCAAATGGGCCAACGGGCATCGTACGAACCAAAAAGCACTCGATTAGTGTTAATAAGCTTAGATTATCCTTGGAAATGTTAAGATTTGTGATAAAGAATATGAAGTTCCGTACAACAAGTCGTGGCCAAAAAAACTAACTATGGAGACTTTAAACACTCTAGAATGATCTTTCGTTCAACGATTTGATCAAACGTAACTCGCTTAGTCTATTACTTCACCACGAAGTAGCAATTTACTTTGTTACTTCGTGAGAAAGTTATAGTTGGTCAAATGGGCCAACGGGCATCGTACGAACCAAAACGCACTCGATTAGTGTTAATAAGCTTAGATTATCCTTGGGAAGGTTAAGACTTGTGATAAAGAATATGAAGTTCCATACAACAAGTCGTGGCCAAAAAAACTAAGTATGGAGACTTTAAACACTCTAAAATGATATTTCCTTCAACGATTTGATCAAACGTAACTCGGTTAGTCTATTACTTCACCACGAAGTAACAGTTTACTTTGTTACTTCGTGAGAAAGTAATAGTTGGTCAAATGGGCCAACGGGCATCGTACGAACCAAAAAGCACTCGATTACTGTTAATAAGCTTAGATTATCCTTGGTAAGGTTAAGACTTGTGATAAAGAATATGAAGTTCCATACAACAAGTCATGGCCAAACAAACAAAGTATGGAGACTTTAAACACTCTAGAATGATCTTTCCTTCAACGATTTGATCAAACGTAACTCACTTAGTCTATTACTTCACCACGAAGTAACAGTATCATGTTACTTCGTGAGAAAGTAATATTTGGTCAAATGGGCCAACATGTATCGTACGAACCAAAACGCACTCGATTAGTGTTAATAAGCTTAGATTATCCTTGGGAAGGTTAAGACTTGTGATCAAGAATATAAAGTTCCATACAACGAGTCGTGGCCAAAAAAACTAAGTATGGAGACTTTAAACACTCTAGAATGATCTTTCCTTCAACGATTTGATCAAACGTAACTTGTTTAGTCTATTACTTCACCAATAAGTAACAATTTACTTTATTAGTTCGTGAGAAAGTTATAGTTGGTCAAATGGGCCAACGGGCATCGTACGAACCAAAAAGCACTCGATTAGTGTTAATAAGCTTAGATTATCCTTGGAAAGGTTAAGACTTGTGATAAAAAATATGAAGTTCCGTACAACAAGTCGTGGCCAAAAAAACTAAGTATGGAGACTTTAAACACTCTAGAATGATCTTTCCTTCAACGATTTGATCAAACGTAACTCGCTTAGTCTATTACTTCACCACGAAGTAACAGTTTACTTTGTTACTTCGTGAGAAAGTAATAGTTGGTCAAATGGGCCAACGGGCATCGTACGAACCAAAAAGCACTCGATTACTGTTAATAAGCTTAGATTATCCTTGGTAAGGTTAAGACTTGTGATAAAGAATATGAGAGAAATAAAAGGTTTATAAAAGAAAACTAGGGGGAGGTACTACATAGCGAAGGCCGTATGGTGTACCCCACCCATACGATCGCCAAACACAGAGAAATAGAAATCTCAACAACAAATAAGAGCATATCCCAAAAGTGGATACCTCGAAAGTAAAGTAAGCCAAAATGTGAAAAACTCGGCCTATATCATCTATGAATATGATCTATTCTTCCACTTCATCTTTTCTTCTGCTCTTCGTTCTTTGTTCTCTTTTTTCCGTTGACTCTTGCTTATGTAGGTGGAGCAATCTGGTGCTTTAATCCTATTTTTTTCTCTTCTCTCTTCACCTTCTCGGAGTATTCGCCTACAACATTCCTCATAAGACTCATCTTTTGTAACAGTTGAGTCCTCGAGGTCGCTCGTTACAATTTGTCTTGGGATTGGAGTGCAGATTCTTCTTTGATTAAATGAGGATTCCAACTCCTCAACAAACGTATCATCACCCACGGCTTCATCATGCCCAAGTAGGAGGGTTGGCGAGGTGGGAGGGGTAGAGATATCACACGAGAAAGTAGCATCCGGAAAGCACACCCTTGGAGAGAGAAGTCTAGACTTAGGTTGATAGTTAGAATCCGATAACCTCTTTGCATCATCATTGTCATCCCTCAAGATCATATCTTCAATCTCTTTTTCTTTGGCCTTTCTCAACTCTTCCTCACTAAGGAGATCTTCATTTCCATCATTAGTCGCAACGTGAATTATTGCCAACTTGAGGTGTTTCTCTTGATCCGCCTCTTCGGCCACTTCCTCAACATTGGGTATTTGTTCAAGGCTATCGACTTTCTTCGGTGGTGAAATTGGAGCAATGTTCCTCTTAGCCTTCCAAACAAAGGTCGTCGGTTTTGGGACATCCTCAACCTTCTCATTAGTTCCTTGAGGTTTCTCCACACCACATTCCTCAAATGTATGGCCCATTCGTTGACATTTCCGGCAATAGGTTGGAATATTTTCATATACGACCTTTTGCTTTACGATGTCCACTTGACCATGCACATCTTCTACCCCCCATTCAATTTCTTCTTTCAATGGATCAAGAAGGTTGATCTCAACACATATTCGAGGATAATCCGGGCGTGACATAGTGGCCGCGCCTTCATCAAGCCTCAAAGGTCTTCCAAAGTAAGACCCAATGTTCATAAGGGCATTCCTCTCACAAAACCGCATGTTAAGGTTTGGCAAGCCAATCCACACGGGAGCTATTGGAGGATCAAGATCGGGGTCGAAATCCGGGGTCCATTTGTAGATTGAACCGTTAAGATCAAGAAATCGAAGGTCCTTCTTCAACCATAGGCGAGTATAGTCCTCCTCCGTGGTCAATTTCAACATAACGTGACGAGGGCCAATTGGACCAAGTGTGTATGTGCCTTGGAGTTTGAGTCTCGCTATCTTGTTGTGGATAAAAGTGTAGCTCGGCTTAACGAGGGGGAAACGAAGGATTAAGACAAGCTTAAGCCTATCATCAAGGACTTTGATATCCTCATTCTTGAAGACGATCATTGATTTTCCTTTGACCATTCGAGCCTCCATAGTAGTGAGAGTAGGATCATCAATAAGAGAGCGGTTTATTTCATATTGCCTTGTAGGAGCGGCCGCTTGCGCATAAGAAGCGCGACGCAATGGAGCACGGATTTGATACGGTCGAGGATTGTCCGGTGCCACATTTGGTTGTCTCGCAAGTGTAGGTGGAACAAATGGAGGCTTCGCAATTCTCGAAAAATTATTCGAGAGGAGCGGAAAAAGGCCGGTCCCAATCTTAGGCTTTTCCAACACAACATTCGCAGTTGACTTTTGTAAGGTCAACGTTGACTTCTGGGCGTTGACTTCGTCAGTCAAAGTTGACTGAGTCAAAGGAGGTGATGTGGCAGTGAGACCCACTTTGGTGGTCTTGCATAGTGGAAGACTAATAGTGGGAAGCATGGGGGACACAAGGAAAAGGTAGTGCACTCTTGTCCCCCACTCCTAGGCTCCACTAACCAAAAGCATACAACTTGTCCCCCAACCCTAGACTCCACTAACTAAAGGTAAGTAACTTGTCCCCCAACCCTAAACCTAAGACTAGCTCGGCCGCCGCCAAAACAAGAGGGATGATCGGACGGAGGCGGAGCCGCGGCGGTGCGGCGTCGGAGAAACGTCGGATGCGCGGAAACTTGTTCCCGACGACAAACCTAACCACCAAACTGACCGCCCCCACCACCACGGTGACCGGAGAGAGAGAGACTACGGTGGTGCACGGCGGCGTCGTCGGAAAGTCGCCGGAATAACCTCGGAGGTCGGAAAAACGCGGCGGATCCGCAAAAACCTCCAAAACCAATCCGAAAGAGATCCAAACAACTAAAGCTAAGAACACCAAATCGTAGGAACACCAAAACGGCCAAAAACAAAAGCCAAGAACACTCAAAGACACAAAAGGAGAGAAAAAAAAAGAGAACGAAAGACACTTCACAAAGAGTGACCAAACCGTGAAGGGCAATCCAACACACCCTCGGTCACTCTCCACCGTTTTGCGCAACCACCAAACTCAGGGGCAATCCAAGAGAAGGTGATGTACACTCCACAATGGGTGTTATGTCGAAAGAAAGAGGGGGAGATGAAAAACGGAGAGAAGACTCAAAGAAAAAAACCGAAGAACACGAACAATACTCTCAAAAACCATCAAGCTCACGCTCAACATAAACAACCAACAAGAGAACCATACTATCAAGAAAGAGCAACAAAGAGATCCGAAGCCACAAGCTCGGAAAAAAGGAAAACGAAACAAAACTAACCAAAACCAAAAGAGCTCGCCATCGAAGAGAGATGTTAAGATCTACACTTGAACAACGAAAACGAACAACACCTCCCTAGAGTCCAACCGTTCACCAAAGAATACGCCAACAACCTCGTAAGGAGGAGTTGTGCTTCGATGATACCGATGACAAGAGAGGAAAGGTGAAGTCCGATGAAAACTCCGAGCTTACAACAATGGCGGATCGAGTAACTTCTTCAAAACCCCTCGGAATCACCACTTGGAACGATCCTCTTGCAACAACGAAGATGATGGCATGATTTTCGGGAAGGAAAACCACTCACCGCCGCCGTGGAAGTCCGGGGAAAGCTCCGGCCGTGTGTGAACAAGGAGGAGAGAGAAGAGAGCTTTTTTTTTTTGAGAGTGATCGAGTAGTTGTGATAAAGAATATGAAGTTCCATACAACAAGTCATGGCCAAAAAAACTAAGTATGGAGACTTTAAACACTCTAGAATGATCTTTCCTTCAACGATTTGATCAAACGTAACTCGCTTAGTCTATTACTTCACCACGAAGTAACAGTTTACTTTGTTACTTCATGAGAAAGTAATAGTTGGTCAAATGGGCCAACGGGCATCGTACGAACCAAAACGCACTCGATTAGTGTTAATAAGCTTAGATTATCCTTGGAAAGGTTAAGACTTGTGATAAAGAATATGAAGTTCCGTACAACAAGTCGTGGCCAAAAAAACTAACTATGGAGACTTTAAACACTCTAGAATGATCTTTCGTTCAACGATTTGATCAAACGTAACTTGTTTAGTCTATTACTTCACCACGAAGTAGCAATTTACTTTGTTACTTCGTGAGAAAGTTATAGTTGGTCAAATGGGCCAACGGGCATCGTACGAACCAAAACGCACTCGATTAGTGTTAATAAGCTTAGATTATCCTTGGGAAGGTTAAGACTTGTGATAAAGAATATGAAGTTCCATACAACAAGTCGTGGCCAAAAAAACTAAGTATGGAGACTTTAAACACTCTAGAATGATCTTTCCTTCAACGATTTGATCAAACGTAACTCGCTTAGTCTATTACTTCACCACGAAGTAACAATTTACTTTGTTACTTCGTGAGAAAGTAATAGTTGGTCAAATGGGCCAACGGGCATCGTACGAACCAAAAAGCACTCGATTACTGTTAATAAGCTTAGATTATCCTTGGTAAGGTTAAGACTTGTGATAAAGAATATGAAGTTCCATACAACAAGTCATGGCCAAAAAAACTAAGTATGGAGACTTTAAACACTCTAGAATGATCTTTCCTTCAACGATTTGATCAAACGTAACTCGCTTAGTCTATTACTTCACCACGAAGTAACAGTTTACTTTGTTACTTCATGAGAAAGTAATAGTTGGTCAAATGGGCCAACGGGCATCGTACGAACCAAAACGCACTCGATTAGTGTTAATAAGCTTAGATTATCCTTGGAAAGGTTAAGACTTGTGATAAAGAATATGAAGTTCCGTACAACAAGTCGTGGCCAAAAAAACTAAGTATGGAGACTTTAAACACTCTAGAATGATCTTTCCTTCAACGATTTGATCAAACGTAACTCGCTTAGTCTATTACTTCACCACGAAGTAGCAATTTACTTTGTTACTTCGTGAGAAAGTTATAGTTGGTCAAATGGGCCAACGGGCATCGTACGAACCAAAACGCACTCGATTAGTGTTAATAAGCTTAGATTATCCTTGGTAAGGTTAAGACTTGTGATAAAGAATATGAAGTTCCATACAACAAGTCATGGCCAAACAAACAAAGTATGGAGACTTTAAACACTCTAGAATGATCTTTCCTTCAACGATTTGATCAAACGTAACTCACTTAGTCTATTACTTCACCACGAAGTAACAGTATCATGTTACTTCGTGAGAAAGTAATATTTGGTCAAATGGGCCAACATGTATCGTACGAACCAAAACGCACTCGATTAGTGTTAATAAGCTTAGATTATCATTGGGAAGGTTAAGACTTGTGATCAAGAATATAAAGTTCCATACAACGAGTCGTGGCCAAAAAAACTAAGTATGGAGACTTTAAACACTCTAGAATGATCTTTCCTTCAACGATTTGATCAAACGTAACTTGTTTAGTCTATTACTTCACCAATAAGTAACAATTTACTTTATTAGTTCGTGAGAAAGTTATAGTTGGTCAAATGGGCCAACGGGCATCGTACGAACCAAAAAGCACTCGATTAGTGTTAATAAGCTTAGATTATCCTTGGAAAGGTTAAGACTTGTGATAAAAAATATGAAGTTCCGTACAACAAGTCGTGGCCAAAAAAACTAACTATGGAGACTTTAAACACTCTAGAATGATCTTTCGTTCAACGATTTGATCAAACGTAACTTGTTTAGTCTATTACTTCACCACGAAGTAGCAATTTACTTTGTTACTTCGTGAGAAAGTTATAGTTGGTCAAATGGGCCAACGGGCATCGTACGAACCAAAACGCACTCGATTAGTGTTAATAAGCTTAGATTATCCTTGGGAAGGTTAAGACTTGTGATAAAGAATATGAAGTTCCATACAACAAGTCGTGGCCAAAAAAACTAAGTATGGAGACTTTAAACACTCTAGAATGATCTTTCCTTCAACGATTTGATCAAACGTAACTTGTTTAGTCTATTACTTCACCAATAAGTAACAATTTACTTTATTAGTTCGTGAGAAAGTTATAGTTGGTCAAATGGGCCAACGGGCATCGTACGAACCAAAAAGCACTCGATTAGTGTTAATAAGCTTAGATTATCCTTGGAAAGGTTAAGACTTGTGATAAAAAATATGAAGTTCCGTACAACAAGTCGTGGCCAAAAAAACTAACTATGGAGACTTTAAACACTCTAGAATGATCTTTCGTTCAACGATTTGATCAAACGTAACTTGTTTAGTCTATTACTTCACCACGAAGTAGCAATTTACTTTGTTACTTCGTGAGAAAGTTATAGTTGGTCAAATGGGCCAACGGGCATCGTACGAACCAAAACGCACTCGATTAGTGTTAATAAGCATAGATTATCCTTGGGAAGGTTAAGACTTGTGATAAAGAATATGAAGTTCCATACAACAAGTCGTGGCCAAAAAAACTAAGTATGGAGACTTTAAACACTCTAGAATGATATTTCCTTCAACGATTTGATCAAACGTAACTCGCTTAGTCTATTACTTCACCACGAAGTCACAGTTTACTTTGTTACTTCGTGAGAAAGTAATAGTTGGTCAAATGGGCCAACGGGCATCGTACGAACCAAAAACCACTCGATTACTGTTAATAAGCTTAGATTATCCTTGGTAAGGTTAAGACTTGTGATAAAGAATATGAAGTTCCATACAACAAGTCATGGCCAAACAAACAAAGTATGGAGACTTTAAACACTCTAGAATGATCTTTCCTTCAACGATTTGATCAAACGTAACTCACTTAGTCTATTACTTCACCACGAAGTAACAGTATCATGTTACTTCGTGAGAAAGTAATATTTGGTCAAATGGGCCAACATGTATCGTACGAACCAAAACGTACTCGATTAGTGTTAATAAGCTTAGATTATCCTTGGGAAGGTTAAGACTTGTGATCAAGAATATAAAGTTCCATACAACGAGTCGTGGCCAAAAAAACTAAGTATGGAGACTTTAAACACTCTAGAATGATCTTTCCTTCAACGATTTGATCAAACGTAACTTGTTTAGTCTATTACTTCACCAATAAGTAACAATTTACTTTATTAGTTCGTGAGAAAGTTATAGTTGGTCAAATGGGCCAACGGGCATCGTACGAACCAAAAAGCACTCGATTAGTGTTAATAAGCTTAGATTATCCTTGGAAAAGTTAAGACTTGTGATAAAAAATATGAAGTTCCGTACAACAAGTCGTGGCCAAAAAAAACTAACTATGGAGACTTTAAACACTCTAGAATGATATTTCCTTCAACGATTTGATCAAACGTAACTCGCTTAGTCTATTACTTCACCACGAAGTCACAGTTTACTTTGTTACTTCGTGAGAAAGTAATAGTTGGTCAAATGGGCCAACGGGCATCGTACGAACCAAAAAGCACTCGATTACTGTTAATAAGCTTAGATTATCCTTGGTAAGGTTAAGACTTGTGATAAAGAATATGAAGTTCCATACAACAAGTCATGGCCAAACAAACAAAGTATGGAGACTTTAAACACTCTAGAATGATCTTTCCTTCAACGATTTGATCAAACGTAACTCACTTAGTCTATTACTTCACCACGAAGTAACAGTATCATGTTACTTCGTGAGAAAGTAATATTTGGTCAAATGGGCCAACATGTATCGTACGAACCAAAACGCACTCGATTAGTGTTAATAAGCTTAGATTATCCTTGGGAAGGTTAAGACTTGTGATCAAGAATATAAAGTTCCATACAACGAGTCGTGGCCAAAAAAACTAAGTATGGAGACTTTAAACACTCTAGAATGATCTTTCCTTCAACGATTTGATCAAACGTAACTTGTTTAGTCTATTACTTCACCAATAAGTAACAATTTACTTTATTAGTTCGTGAGAAAGTTATAGTTGGTCAAATGGGCCAACGGGCATCGTACGAACCAAAAAGCACTCGATTAGTGTTAATAAGCTTAGATTATCCTTGGAAAGGTTAAGACTTGTGATAAAAAATATGAAGTTCCGTACAACAAGTCGTGGCCAAAAAAACTAACTATGGAGACTTTAAACACTCTAGAATGATCTTTCGTTCAACGATTTGATCAAACGTAACTTGTTTAGTCTATTACTTCACCACGAAGTAGCAATTTACTTTGTTACTTCGTGAGAAAGTTATAGTTGGTCAAATGGGCCAACGGGCATCGTACGAACCAAAACGCACTCGATTAGTGTTAATAAGCATAGATTATCCTTGGGAAGGTTAAGACTTGTGATAAAGAATATGAAGTTCCATACAACAAGTCGTGGCCAAAAAAACTAAGTATGGAGACTTTAAACACTCTAGAATGATATTTCCTTCAACGATTTGATCAAACGTAACTCGCTTAGTCTATTACTTCACCACGAAGTCACAGTTTACTTTGTTACTTCGTGAGAAAGTAATAGTTGGTCAAATGGGCCAACGGGCATCGTACGAACCAAAAAGCACTCGATTACTGTTAATAAGCTTAGATTATCCTTGGTAAGGTTAAGACTTGTGATAAAGAATATGAAGTTCCATACAACAAGTCATGGCCAAACAAACAAAGTATGGAGACTTTAAACACTCTAGAATGATCTTTCCTTCAACGATTTGATCAAACGTAACTCACTTAGTCTATTACTTCACCACGAAGTAACAGTATCATGTTACTTCGTAAGAAAGTAATATTTGGTCAAATGGGCCAACATGTATCGTACGAACCAAAACGCACTCGATTAGTGTTAATAAGCTTAGATTATCCTTGGGAAGGTTAAGACTTGTGATCAAGAATATAAAGTTCCATACAACGAGTCGTGGCCAAAAAAACTAAGTATGGAGACTTTAAACACTCTAGAATGATCTTTCCTTCAACGATTTGATCAAACGTAACTTGTTTAGTCTATTACTTCACCAATAAGTAACAATTTACTTTATTAGTTCGTGAGAAAGTTATAGTTGGTCAAATGGGCCAACGGGCATCGTACGAACCAAAAAGCACTCGATTAGTGTTAATAAGCTTAGATTATCCTTGGAAAGGTTAAGACTTGTGATAAAAAATATGAAGTTCCGTACAACAAGTCGTGGCCAAAAAAACTAAGTATGGAGACTTTAAACACTCTAGAATGATCTTTCCTTCAACGATTTGATCAAACGTAACTCGCTTAGTCTATTACTTCACCACGAAGTAACAGTTTACTTTGTTACTTCGTGAGAAAGTAATAGTTGGTCAAATGGGCCAACGGGCATCGTACGAACCAAAAAGCACTCGATTACTGTTAATAAGCTTAGATTATCCTTGGTAAGGTTAAGACTTGTGATAAAGAATATGAAGTTCCATACAACAAGTCATGGCCAAAAAAACTAAGTATGGAGACTTTAAACACTCTAGAATGATCTTTCCTTCAACGATTTGATCAAACGTAACTCGCTTAGTCTATTACTTCACCACGAAGTAACAGTTTACTTTGTTACTTCATGAGAAAGTAATAGTTGGTCAAATGGGCCAACGGGCATCGTACGAACCAAAACGCACTCGATTAGTGTTAATAAGCTTAGATTATCCTTGGAAAGGTTAAGACTTGTGATAAAGAATATGAAGTTCCGTACAACAAGTCGTGGCCAAAAAAACTAACTATGGAGACTTTAAACACTCTAGAATGATCTTTCGTTCAACGATTTGATCAAACGTAACTCGCTTAGTCTATTACTTCACCACGAAGTAGAAATTTACTTTGTTACTTCGTGAGAAAGTTATAGTTGGTCAAATGGGCCAACGGGCATCGTACGAACCAAAACGCACTCGATTAGTGTTAATAAGCTTAGATTATCCTTGGTAAGGTTAAGACTTGTGATAAAGAATATGAAGTTCCATACAACAAGTCATGGCCAAACAAACAAAGTATGGAGACTTTAAACACTCTAGAATGATATTTCCTTCAACGATTTGATCAAACGTAACTCGCTTAGTCTATTACTTCACCACGAAGTCACAGTTTACTTTGTTACTTCGTGAGAAAGTAATAGTTGGTCAAATGGGCCAACGGGCATCGTACGAACCAAAAACCACTCGATTACTGTTAATAAGCTTAGATTATCCTTGGTAAGGTTAAGACTTGTGATAAAGAATATGAAGTTCCATACAACAAGTCATGGCCAAACAAACAAAGTATGGAGACTTTAAACACTCTAGAATGATCTTTCCTTCAACGATTTGATCAAACGTAACTCACTTAGTCTATTACTTCACCACGAAGTAACAGTATCATGTTACTTCGTGAGAAAGTAATATTTGGTCAAATGGGCCAACATGTATCGTACGAACCAAAACGTACTCGATTAGTGTTAATAAGCTTAGATTATCCTTGGGAAGGTTAAGACTTGTGATCAAGAATATAAAGTTCCATACAACGAGTCATGGCCAAAAAAACTAAGTATGGAGACTTTAAACACTCTAGAATGATCTTTCCTTCAACGATTTGATCAAACGTAACTTGTTTAGTCTATTACTTCACCAATAAGTAACAATTTACTTTATTAGTTCGTGAGAAAGTTATAGTTGGTCAAATGGGCCAACGGGCATCGTACGAACCAAAAAGCACTCGATTAGTGTTAATAAGCTTAGATTATCCTTGGAAAGGTTAAGACTTGTGATAAAAAATATGAAGTTCCGTACAACAAGTCGTGGCCAAAAAAACTAACTATGGAGACTTTAAACACTCTAGAATGATATTTCCTTCAACGATTTGATCAAACGTAACTCGCTTAGTCTATTACTTCACCACGAAGTCACAGTTTACTTTGTTACTTCGTGAGAAAGTAATAGTTGGTCAAATGGGCCAACGGGCATCGTACGAACCAAAAAGCACTCGATTACTGTTAATAAGCTTAGATTATCCTTGGTAAGGTTAAGACTTGTGATAAAGAATATGAAGTTCCATACAACAAGTCATGGCCAAACAAACAAAGTATGGAGACTTTAAACACTCTAGAATGATCTTTCCTTCAACGATTTGATCAAACGTAACTCACTTAGTCTATTACTTCACCACGAAGTAACAGTATCATGTTACTTCGTGAGAAAGTAATATTTGGTCAAATGGGCCAACATGTATCGTACGAACCAAAACGCACTCGATTAGTGTTAATAAGCTTAGATTATCCTTGGGAAGGTTAAGACTTGTGATCAAGAATATAAAGTTCCATACAACGAGTCGTGGCCAAAAAAACTAAGTATGGAGACTTTAAACACTCTAGAATGATCTTTCCTTCAACGATTTGATCAAACGTAACTTGTTTAGTCTATTACTTCACCAATAAGTAACAATTTACTTTATTAGTTCGTGAGAAAGTTATAGTTGGTCAAATGGGCCAACGGGCATCGTACGAACCAAAAAGCACTCGATTAGTGTTAATAAGCTTAGATTATCCTTGGAAAGGTTAAGACTTGTGATAAAAAATATGAAGTTCCGTACAACAAGTCGTGGCCAAAAAAACTAACTATGGAGACTTTAAACACTCTAGAATGATCTTTCGTTCAACGATTTGATCAAACGTAACTTGTTTAGTCTATTACTTCACCACGAAGTAGCAATTTACTTTGTTACTTCGTGAGAAAGTTATAGTTGGTCAAATGGGCCAACGGGCATCGTACGAACCAAAACGCACTCGATTAGTGTTAATAAGCATAGATTATCCTTGGGAAGGTTAAGACTTGTGATAAAGAATATGAAGTTCCTTACAACAAGTCGTGGCCAAAAAAACTAAGTATGGAGACTTTAAACACTCTAGAATGATATTTCCTTCAACGATTTGATCAAACGTAACTCGCTTAGTCTATTACTTCACCACGAAGTCACAGTTTACTTTGTTACTTCGTGAGAAAGTAATAGTTGGTCAAATGGGCCAACGGGCATCGTACGAACCAAAAAGCACTCGATTACTGTTAATAAGCTTAGATTATCCTTGGTAAGGTTAAGACTTGTGATAAAGAATATGAAGTTCCATACAACAAGTCATGGCCAAACAAACAAAGTATGGAGACTTTAAACACTCTAGAATGATCTTTCCTTCAACGATTTGATCAAACGTAACTCACTTAGTCTATTACTTCACCACGAAGTAACAGTATCATGTTACTTCGTGAGAAAGTAATATTTGGTCAAATGGGCCAACATGTATCGTACGAACCAAAACGCACTCGATTAGTGTTAATAAGCTTAGATTATCCTTGGGAAGGTTAAGACTTGTGATCAAGAATATAAAGTTCCATACAACGAGTCGTGGCCAAAAAAACTAAGTATGGAGACTTTAAACACTCTAGAATGATCTTTCCTTCAACGATTTGATCAAACGTAACTTGTTTAGTCTATTACTTCACCAATAAGTAACAATTTACTTTATTAGTTCGTGAGAAAGTTATAGTTGGTCAAATGGGCCAACGGGCATCGTACGAACCAAAAAGCACTCGATTAGTGTTAATAAGCTTAGATTATCCTTGGAAAGGTTAAGACTTGTGATAAAAAATATGAAGTTCCGTACAACAAGTCGTGGCCAAAAAAACTAAGTATGGAGACTTTAAACACTCTAGAATGATCTTTCCTTCAACGATTTGATCAAACGTAACTCGCTTAGTCTATTACTTCACCACGAAGTAACAGTTTACTTTGTTACTTCGTGAGAAAGTAATAGTTGGTCAAATGGGCCAACGGGCATCGTACGAACCAAAAAGCACTCGATTACTGTTAATAAGCTTAGATTATCCTTGGTAAGGTTAAGACTTGTGATAAAGAATATGAAGTTCCATACAACAAGTCATGGCCAAAAAAACTAAGTATGGAGACTTTAAACACTCTAGAATGATCTTTCCTTCAACGATTTGATCAAACGTAACTCACTTAGTCTATTACTTCACCACGAAGTAACAGTATCATGTTACTTCGTGAGAAAGTAATATTTGGTCAAATGGGCCAACATGTATCGTACGAACCAAAACGCACTCGATTAGTGTTAATAAGCTTAGATTATCCTTGGGAAGGTTAAGACTTGTGATCAAGAATATAAAGTTCCATACAACGAGTCGTGGCCAAAAAAACTAAGTATGGAGACTTTAAACACTCTAGAATGATCTTTCCTTCAACGATTTGATCAAACGTAACTTGTTTAGTCTATTACTTCACCAATAAGTAACAATTTACTTTATTAGTTCGTGAGAAAGTTATAGTTGGTCAAATGGGCCAACGGGCATCGTACGAACCAAAAAGCACTCGATTAGTGTTAATAAGCTTAGATTATCCTTGGAAAGGTTAAGACTTGTGATAAAAAATATGAAGTTCCGTACAACAAGTCGTGGCCAAAAAAACTAACTATGGAGACTTTAAACACTCTAGAATGATCTTTCCTTCAACGATTTGATCAAACGTAACTCGCTTAGTCTATTACTTCACCACGAAGTAACAGTTTACTTTGTTACTTCGTGAGAAAGTAATAGTTGGTCAAATGGGCCAACGGGCATCGTACGAACCAAAAAGCACTCGATTACTGTTAATAAGCTTAGATTATCCTTGGTAAGGTTAAGACTTGTGATAAAGAATATGAAGTTCCATACAACAAGTCATGGCCAAAAAAACTAAGTATGGAGACTTTAAACACTCTAGAATGATCTTTCCTTCAACGATTTGATCAAACGTAACTCGCTTAGTCTATTACTTCACCACGAAGTAACAGTTTACTTTGTTACTTCATGAGAAAGTAATAGTTGGTCAAATGGGCCAACGGGCATCGTACGAACCAAAACGCACTCGATTAGTGTTAATAAGCTTAGATTATCCTTGGAAAGGTTAAGACTTGTGATAAAGAATATGAAGTTCCGTACAACAAGTCGTGGCCAAAAAAACTAACTATGGAGACTTTAAACACTCTAGAATGATCTTTCGTTCAACGATTTGATCAAACGTAACTCGCTTAGTCTATTACTTCACCACGAAGTAGCAATTTACTTTGTTACTTCGTGAGAAAGTTATAGTTGGTCAAATGGGCCAACGGGCATCGTACGAACCAAAACGCACTCGATTAGTGTTAATAAGCTTAGATTATCCTTGGTAAGGTTAAGACTTGTGATAAAGAATATGCAGTTCCATACAACAAGTCATGGCCAAACAAACAAAGTATGGAGACTTTAAACACTCTAGAATGATATTTCCTTCAACGATTTGATCAAACGTAACTCGCTTAGTCTATTACTTCACCACGAAGTAACAGTTTACTTTGTTACTTCGTGAGAAAGTAATAGTTGGTCAAATGGGCCAACGGGCATCGTACGAACCAAAAAGCACTCGATTACTGTTAATAAGCTTAGATTATCCTTGGTAAGGTTAAGACTTGTGATAAAGAATATGAAGTTCCATACAACAAGTCATGGCCAAAAAAACTAAGTATGGAGACTTTAAACACTCTAGAATGATCTTTCCTTCAACGATTTGATCAAACGTAACTCGCTTAGTCTATTACTTCACCACGAAGTAACAGTTTACTTTGTTACTTCATGAGAAAGTAATAGTTGGTCAAATGGGCCAACGGGCATCGTACGAACCAAAACGCACTCGATTAGTGTTAATAAGCTTAGATTATCCTTGGAAAGGTTAAGACTTGTGATAAAGAATATGAAGTTCCGTACAACAAGTCGTGGCCAAAAAAACTAACTATGGAGACTTTAAACACTCTAGAATGATCTTTCGTTCAACGATTTGATCAAACGTAACTCGCTTAGTCTATTACTTCACCACGAAGTAGCAATTTACTTTGTTACTTTGTGAGAAAGTTATAGTTGGTCAAATGGGCCAACGGGCATCGTACGAACCAAAACGCACTCGATTAGTGTTAATAAGCTTAGATTATCCTTGGGAAGGTTAAGACTTGTGATAAAGAATATGAAGTTCCATACAACAAGTCGTGGCCAAAAAAACTAAGTATGGAGACTTTAAACACTCTAGAATGATATTTCCTTCAACGATTTGATCAAACGTAACTCGCTTAGTCTATTACTTCACCACGAAGTAACAGTTTACTTTGTTACTTCGTGAGAAAGTAATAGTTGGTCAAATGGGCCAACGGGCATCGTACGAACCAAAAAGCACTCGATTACTGTTAATAAGCTTAGATTATCCTTGGTAAGGTTAAGACTTGTGATAAAGAATATGAAGTTCCATACAACAAGTCATGGCCAAACAAACAAAGTATGGAGACTTTAAACACTCTAGAATGATCTTTCCTTCAACGATTTGATCAAACGTAACTCGCTTAGTCTATTACTTCACCACGAAGTAACAGTTTACTTTGTTACTTCATGAGAAAGTAATAGTTGGTCAAATGGGCCAACGGGCATCGTACGAACCAAAACGCACTCGATTAGTGTTAATAAGCTTAGATTATCCTTGGAAAGGTTAAGACTTGTGATAAAGAATATGAAGTTCCGTACAACAAGTCGTGGCCAAAAAAACTAACTATGGAGACTTTAAACACTCTAGAATGATCTTTCGTTCAACGATTTGATCAAACGTAACTCGCTTAGTCTATTACTTCACCACGAAGTAGCAATTTACTTTGTTACTTCGTGAGAAAGTTATAGTTGGTCAAATGGGCCAACGGGCATCGTACGAACCAAAACGCACTCGATTAGTGTTAATAAGCTTAGATTATCCTTGGTAAGGTTAAGACTTGTGATAAAGAATATGAAGTTCCATACAACAAGTCATGGCCAAACAAACAAAGTATGGAGACTTTAAACACTCTAGAATGATATTTCCTTCAACGATTTGATCAAACGTAACTCGCTTAGTCTATTACTTCACCACGAAGTCACAGTTTACTTTGTTACTTCGTGAGAAAGTAATAGTTGGTCAAATGGGCCAACGGGCATCGTACGAACCAAAAACCACTCGATTACTGTTAATAAGCTTAGATTATCCTTGGTAAGGTTAAGACTTGTGATAAAGAATATGAAGTTCCATACAACAAGTCATGGCCAAACAAACAAAGTATGGAGACTTTAAACACTCTAGAATGATCTTTCCTTCAACGATTTGATCAAACGTAACTCACTTAGTCTATTACTTCACCACGAAGTAACAGTATCATGTTACTTCGTGAGAAAGTAATATTTGGTCAAATGGGCCAACATGTATCGTACGAACCAAAACGTACTCGATTAGTGTTAATAAGCTTAGATTATCCTTGGGAAGGTTAAGACTTGTGATCAAGAATATAAAGTTCCATACAACGAGTCGTGGCCAAAAAAACTAAGTATGGAGACTTTAAACACTCGAGAATGATCTTTCCTTCAACGATTTGATCAAACGTAACTTGTTTAGTCTATTACTTCACCAATAAGTAACAATTTACTTTATTAGTTCGTGAGAAAGTTATAGTTGGTCAAATGGGCCAACGGGCATCGTACGAACCAAAAAGCACTCGATTAGTGTTAATAAGCTTAGATTATCCTTGGAAAGGTTAAGACTTGTGATAAAAAATATGAAGTTCCGTAAAACAAGTCGTGGCCAAAAAAACTAAGTATGGAGACTTTAAACACTCTAGAATGATATTTCCTTCAACGATTTGATCAAACGTAACTCGCTTAGTCTATTACTTCACCACGAAGTCACAGTTTACTTTGTTACTTCGTGAGAAAGTAATAGTTGGTCAAATGGGCCAACGGGCATCGTACGAACCAAAAAGCACTCGATTACTGTTAATAAGCTTAGATTATCCTTGGTAAGGTTAAGACTTGTGATAAAGAATATGAAGTTCCATACAACAAGTCATGGCCAAACAAACAAAGTATGGAGACTTTAAACACTCTAGAATGATCTTTCCTTCAACGATTTGATCAAACGTAGCTCACTTAGTCTATTACTTCACCACGAAGTAACAGTATCATGTTACTTCGTGAGAAAGTAATATTTGGTCAAATGGGCCAACATGTATCGTACGAACCAAAACGCACTCGATTAGTGTTAATAAGCTTAGATTATCCTTGGGAAGGTTAAGACTTGTGATCAAGAATATAAAGTTCCATACAACGAGTCGTGGCCAAAAAAACTAAGTATGGAGACTTTAAACACTCTAGAATGATCTTTCCTTCAACGATTTGATCAAACGTAACTTGTTTAGTCTATTACTTCACCAATAAGTAACAATTTACTTTATTAGTTCGTGAGAAAGTTATAGTTGGTCAAATGGGCCAACGGGCATCGTACGAACCAAAAAGCACTCGATTAGTGTTAATAAGCTTAGATTATCCTTGGAAAGGTTAAGACTTGTGATAAAAAATATGAAGTTCCGTACAACAAGTCGTGGCCAAAAAAACTAACTATGGAGACTTTAAACACTCTAGAATGATCTTTCGTTCAACGATTTGATCAAACGTAACTTGTTTAGTCTATTACTTCACCACGAAGTAGCAATTTACTTTGTTACTTCGTGAGAAAGTTATAGTTGGTCAAATGGGCCAACGGGCATCGTACGAACCAAAACGCACTCGATTAGTGTTAATAAGCATAGATTATCCTTGGGAAGGTTAAGACTTGTGATAAAGAATATGAAGTTCCTTACAACAAGTCGTGGCCAAAAAAACTAAGTATGGAGACTTTAAACACTCTAGAATGATATTTCCTTCAACGATTTGATCAAACGTAACTCGCTTAGTCTATTACTTCACCACGAAGTCACAGTTTACTTTGTTACTTCGTGAGAAAGTAATAGTTGGTCAAATGGGCCAACGGGCATCGTACGAACCAAAAAGCACTCGATTACTGTTAATAAGCTTAGATTATCCTTGGTAAGGTTAAGACTTGTGATAAAGAATATGAAGTTCCATACAACAAGTCATGGCCAAACAAACAAAGTATGGAGACTTTAAACACTCTAGAATGATCTTTCCTTCAACGATTTGATCAAACGTAACTCACTTAGTCTATTACTTCACCACGAAGTAACAGTATCATGTTACTTCGTGAGAAAGTAATATTTGGTCAAATGGGCCAACATGTATCGTACGAACCAAAACGCACTCGATTAGTGTTAATAAGCTTAGATTATCCTTGGGAAGGTTAAGACTTGTGATCAAGAATATAAAGTTCCATACAACGAGTCGTGGCCAAAAAAACTAAGTATGGAGACTTTAAACACTCTAGAATGATCTTTCCTTCAACGATTTGATCAAACGTAACTTGTTTAGTCTATTACTTCACCAATAAGTAACAATTTACTTTGTTACTTCGTGAGAAAGTTATAGTTGGTCAAATGGGCCAACGGGCATCGTACGAACCAAAACGCACTCGATTAGTGTTAATAAGCTTAGATTATCCTTGGTAAGGTTAAGACTTGTGATAAAGAATATGAAGTTCCATACAACAAGTCATGGCCAAACAAACAAAGTATGGAGACTTTAAACACTCTAGAATGATATTTCCTTCAACGATTTGATCAAACGTAACTCGCTTAGTCTATTACTTCACCACGAAGTAACAGTTTACTTTGTTACTTCGTGAGAAAGTAATAGTTGGTCAAATGGGCCAACGGGCATCGTACAAACCAAAAAGCACTCGATTACTGTTAATAAGCTTAGATTATCCTTGGTAAGGTTAAGACTTGTGATAAAGAATATGAAGTTCCATACAACAAGTCATGGCCAAAAAAACTAAGTATGGAGACTTTAAACACTCTAGAATGATCTTTCCTTCAACGATTTGATCAAACGTAACTCGCTTAGTCTATTACTTCACCACGAAGTAACAGTTTACTTTGTTACTTCATGAGAAAGTAATAGTTGGTCAAATGGGCCAACGGGCATCGTACGAACCAAAACGCACTCGATTAGTGTTAATAAGCTTAGATTATCCTTGGAAAGGTTAAGACTTGTGATAAAGAATATGAAGTTCCGTACAACAAGTCGTGGCCAAAAAAACTAACTATGGAGACTTTAAACACTCTAGAATGATCTTTCGTTCAACGATTTGATCAAACGTAACTCGCTTAGTCTATTACTTCACCACGAAGTAGCAATTTACTTTGTTACTTCGTGAGAAAGTTATAGTTGGTCAAATGGGCCAACGGGCATCGTACGAACCAAAACGCACTCGATTAGTGTTAATAAGCTTAGATTATCCTTGGTAAGGTTAAGACTTGTGATAAAGAATATGAAGTTCCATACAACAAGTCATGGCCAAACAAACAAAGTATGGAGACTTTAAACACTCTAGAATGATCTTTCCTTCAACGATTTGATCAAACGTAGCTCACTTAGTCTATTACTTCACCACGAAGTAACAGTATCATGTTACTTCGTGAGAAAGTAATATTTGGTCAAATGGGCCAACATGTATCGTACGAACCAAAACGCACTCGATTAGTGTTAATAAGCTTAGATTATCCTTGGGAAGGTTAAGACTTGTGATCAAGAATATAAAGTTCCATACAACGAGTCGTGGCCAAAAAAACTAAGTATGGAGACTTTAAACACTCTAGAATGATCTTTCCTTCAACGATTTGATCAAACGTAACTTGTTTAGTCTATTACTTCACCAATAAGTAACAATTTACTTTATTAGTTCGTGAGAAAGTTATAGTTGGTCAAATGGGCCAACGGGCATCGTACGAACCAAAAAGCACTCGATTAGTGTTAATAAGCTTAGATTATCCTTGGAAAGGTTAAGACTTGTGATAAAAAATATGAAGTTCCGTACAACAAGTCGTGGCCAAAAAAACTAACTATGGAGACTTTAAACACTCTAGAATGATCTTTCGTTCAACGATTTGATCAAACGTAACTTGTTTAGTCTATTACTTCACCACGAAGTAGCAATTTACTTTGTTACTTCGTGAGAAAGTTATAGTTGGTCAAATGGGCCAACGGGCATCGTACGAACCAAAACGCACTCGATTAGTGTTAATAAGCATAGATTATCCTTGGGAAGGTTAAGACTTGTGATAAAGAATATGAAGTTCCTTACAACAAGTCGTGGCCAAAAAAACTAAGTATGGAGACTTTAAACACTCTAGAATGATATTTCCTTCAACGATTTGATCAAACGTAACTCGCTTAGTCTATTACTTCACCACGAAGTCACAGTTTACTTTGTTACTTCGTGAGAAAGTAATAGTTGGTCAAATGGGCCAACGGGCATCGTACGAACCAAAAAGCACTCGATTACTGTTAATAAGCTTAGATTATCCTTGGTAAGGTTAAGACTTGTGATAAAGAATATGAAGTTCCATACAACAAGTCATGGCCAAACAAACAAAGTATGGAGACTTTAAACACTCTAGAATGATCTTTCCTTCAACGATTTGATCAAACGTAACTCACTTAGTCTATTACTTCACCACGAAGTAACAGTATCATGTTACTTCGTGAGAAAGTAATATTTGGTCAAATGGGCCAACATGTATCGTACGAACCAAAACGCACTCGATTAGTGTTAATAAGCTTAGATTATCCTTGGGAAGGTTAAGACTTGTGATCAAGAATATAAAGTTCCATACAACGAGTCGTGGCCAAAAAAACTAAGTATGGAGACTTTAAACACTCTAGAATGATCTTTCCTTCAACGATTTGATCAAACGTAACTTGTTTAGTCTATTACTTCACCAATAAGTAACAATTTACTTTATTAGTTCGTGAGAAAGTTATAGTTGGTCAAATGGGCCAACGGGCATCGTACGAACCAAAAAGCACTCGATTAGTGTTAATAAGCTTAGATTATCCTTGGAAAGGTTAAGACTTGTGATAAAAAATATGAAGTTCCGTACAACAAGTCGTGGCCAAAAAAACTAAGTATGGAGACTTTAAACACTCTAGAATGATCTTTCCTTCAACGATTTGATCAAACGTAACTCGCTTAGTCTATTACTTCACCACGAAGTAACAGTTTACTTTGTTACTTCGTGAGAAAGTAATAGTTGGTCAAATGGGCCAACGGGCATCGTACGAACCAAAAAGCACTCGATTACTGTTAATAAGCTTAGATTATCCTTGGTAAGGTTAAGACTTGTGATAAAGAATATGAAGTTCCATACAACAAGTCATGGCCAAAAAAACTAAGTATGGAGACTTTAAACACTCTAGAATGATCTTTCCTTCAACGATTTGATCAAACGTAACTCACTTAGTCTATTACTTCACCACGAAGTAACAGTATCATGTTACTTCGTGAGAAAGTAATATTTGGTCAAATGGGCCAACATGTATCGTACGAACCAAAACGCACTCAATTAGTGTTAATAAGCTTAGATTATCCTTGGGAAGGTTAAGACTTGTGATCAAGAATATAAAGTTCCATACAACGAGTCGTGGCCAAAAAAACTAAGTATGGAGACTTTAAACACTCTAGAATGATCTTTCCTTCAACGATTTGATCAAACGTAACTTGTTTAGTCTATTACTTCACCAATAAGTAACAATTTACTTTATTAGTTCGTGAGAAAGTTATAGTTGGTCAAATGGGCCAACGGGCATCGTACGAACCAAAAAGCACTCGATTAGTGTTAATAAGCTTAGATTATCCTTGGAAAGGTTAAGACTTGTGATAAAAAATATGAAGTTCCGTACAACAAGTCGTGGCCAAAAAAACTAACTATGGAGACTTTAAACACTCTAGAATGATCTTTCGTTCAACGATTTGATCAAACGTAACTTGTTTAGTCTATTACTTCACCACGAAGTAGCAATTTACTTTGTTACTTCGTGAGAAAGTTATAGTTGGTCAAATGGGCCAACGGGCATCGTACGAACCAAAACGCACTCGATTAGTGTTAATAAGCATAGATTATCCTTGGGAAGGTTAAGACTTGTGATAAAGAATATGAAGTTCCATACAACAAGTCGTGGCCAAAAAAACTAAGTATGGAGACTTTAAACACTCTAGAATGATATTTCCTTCAACGATTTGATCAAACGTAACTCGCTTAGTCTATTACTTCACCACGAAGTCACAGTTTACTTTGTTACTTCGTGAGAAAGTAATAGTTGGTCAAATGGGCCAACGGGCATCGTACGAACCAAAAAGCACTCGATTACTGTTAATAAGCTTAGATTATCCTTGGTAAGGTTAAGACTTGTGATAAAGAATATGAAGTTCCATACAACAAGTCATGGCCAAACAAACAAAGTATGGAGACTTTAAACACTCTAGAATGATCTTTCCTTCAACGATTTGATCAAACGTAACTCACTTAGTCTATTACTTCACCACGAAGTAACAGTATCATGTTACTTCGTGAGAAAGTAATATTTGGTCAAATGGGCCAACATGTATCGTACGAACCAAAACGCACTCGATTAGTGTTAATAAGCTTAGATTATCCTTGGGAAGGTTAAGACTTGTGATCAAGAATATAAAGTTCCATACAACGAGTCGTGGCCAAAAAAACTAAGTATGGAGACTTTAAACACTCTAGAATGATCTTTCCTTCAACGATTTGATCAAACGTAACTTGTTTAGTCTATTACTTCACCAATAAGTAACAATTTACTTTATTAGTTCGTGAGAAAGTTATAGTTGGTCAAATGGGCCAACGGGCATCGTACGAACCAAAAAGCACTCGATTAGTGTTAATAAGCTTAGATTATCCTTGGAAAGGTTAAGACTTGTGATAAAAAATATGAAGTTCCGTACAACAAGTCGTGGCCAAAAAAACTAACTATGGAGACTTTAAACACTCTAGAATGATCTTTCCTTCAACGATTTGATCAAACGTAACTCGCTTAGTCTATTACTTCACCACGAAGTAACAGTTTACTTTGTTACTTCGTGAGAAAGTAATAGTTGGTCAAATGGGCCAACGGGCATCGTACAAACCAAAAAGCACTCGATTACTGTTAATAAGCTTAGATTATCCTTGGTAAGGTTAAGACTTGTGATAAAGAATATGAAGTTCCATACAACAAGTCATGGCCAAAAAAACTAAGTATGGAGACTTTAAACACTCTAGAATGATCTTTCCTTCAACGATTTGATCAAACGTAACTCGCTTAGTCTATTACTTCACCACGAAGTAACAGTTTACTTTGTTACTTCATGAGAAAGTAATAGTTGGTCAAATGGGCCAACGGGCATCGTACGAACCAAAACGCACTCGATTAGTGTTAATAAGCTTAGATTATCCTTGGAAAGGTTAAGACTTGTGATAAAGAATATGAAGTTCCGTACAACAAGTCGTGGCCAAAAAAACTAACTATGGAGACTTTAAACACTCTAGAATGATCTTTCGTTCAACGATTTGATCAAACGTAACTCGCTTAGTCTATTACTTCACCACGAAGTAGCAATTTACTTTGTTACTTCGTGAGAAAGTTATAGTTGGTCAAATGGGCCAACGGGCATCGTACGAACCAAAACGCACTCGATTAGTGTTAATAAGCTTAGATTATCCTTGGTAAGGTTAAGACTTGTGATAAAGAATATGAAGTTCCATACAACAAGTCATGGCCAAACAAACAAAGTATGGAGACTTTAAACACTCTAGAATGATATTTCCTTCAACGATTTGATCAAACGTAACTCGCTTAGTCTATTACTTCACCACGAAGTAACAGTTTACTTTGTTACTTCGTGAGAAAGTAATAGTTGGTCAAATGGGCCAACGGGCATCGTACGAACCAAAAAGCACTCGATTACTGTTAATAAGCTTAGATTATCCTTGGTAAGGTTAAGACTTGTGATAAAGAATATGAAGTTCCATACAACAAGTCATGGCCAAAAAAACTAAGTATGGAGACTTTAAACACTCTAGAATGATCTTTCCTTCAACGATTTGATCAAACGTAACTCGCTTAGTCTATTACTTCACCACGAAGTAACAGTTTACTTTGTTACTTCATGAGAAAGTAATAGTTGGTCAAATGGGCCAACGGGCATCGTACGAACCAAAACGCACTCGATTAGTGTTAATAAGCTTAGATTATCCTTGGAAAGGTTAAGACTTGTGATAAAGAATATGAAGTTCCGTACAACAAGTCGTGGCCAAAAAAACTAACTATGGAGACTTTAAACACTCTAGAATGATCTTTCGTTCAACGATTTGATCAAACGTAACTCGCTTAGTCTATTACTTCACCACGAAGTAGCAATTTACTTTGTTACTTTGTGAGAAAGTTATAGTTGGTCAAATGGGCCAACGGGCATCGTACGAACCAAAACGCACTCGATTAGTGTTAATAAGCTTAGATTATCCTTGGGAAGGTTAAGACTTGTGATAAAGAATATGAAGTTCCATACAACAAGTCGTGGCCAAAAAAACTAAGTATGGAGACTTTAAACACTCTAGAATGATATTTCCTTCAACGATTTGATCAAACGTAACTCGCTTAGTCTATTACTTCACCACGAAGTAACAGTTTACTTTGTTACTTCGTGAGAAAGTAATAGTTGGTCAAATGGGCCAACGGGCATCGTACGAACCAAAAAGCACTCGATTACTGTTAATAAGCTTAGATTATCCTTGGTAAGGTTAAGACTTGTGATAAAGAATATGAAGTTCCATACAACAAGTCATGGCCAAACAAACAAAGTATGGAGACTTTAAACACTCTAGAATGATCTTTCCTTCAACGATTTGATCAAACGTAACTCACTTAGTCTATTACTTCACCACGAAGTAACAGTATCATGTTACTTCGTGAGAAAGTAATATTTGGTCAAATGGGCCAACATGTATCGTACGAACCAAAACGCACTCGATTAGTGTTAATAAGCTTAGATTATCCTTGGGAAGGTTAAGACTTGTGATCAAGAATATAAAGTTCCATACAACGAGTCGTGGCCAAAAAAACTAAGTATGGAGACTTTAAACACTCTAGAATGATCTTTCCTTCAACGATTTGATCAAACGTAACTTGTTTAGTCTATTACTTCACCAATAAGTAACAATTTACTTTGTTACTTCGTGAGAAAGTTATAGTTGGTCAAATGGGCCAACGGGCATCGTACGAACCAAAACGCACTCGATTAGTGTTAATAAGCTTAGATTATCCTTGGTAAGGTTAAGACTTGTGATAAAGAATATGAAGTTCCATACAACAAGTCATGGCCAAACAAACAAAGTATGGAGACTTTAAACACTCTAGAATGATATTTCCTTCAACGATTTGATCAAACGTAACTCGCTTAGTCTATTACTTCACCACGAAGTAACAGTTTACTTTGTTACTTCGTGAGAAAGTAATAGTTGGTCAAATGGGCCAACGGGCATCGTACAAACCAAAAAGCACTCGATTACTGTTAATAAGCTTAGATTATCCTTGGTAAGGTTAAGACTTGTGATAAAGAATATGAAGTTCCATACAACAAGTCATGGCCAAAAAAACTAAGTATGGAGACTTTAAACACTCTAGAATGATCTTTCCTTCAACGATTTGATCAAACGTAACTCGCTTAGTCTATTACTTCACCACGAAGTAACAGTTTACTTTGTTACTTCATGAGAAAGTAATAGTTGGTCAAATGGGCCAACGGGCATCGTACGAACCAAAACGCACTCGATTAGTGTTAATAAGCTTAGATTATCCTTGGAAAGGTTAAGACTTGTGATAAAGAATATGAAGTTCCGTACAACAAGTCGTGGCCAAAAAAACTAACTATGGAGACTTTAAACACTCTAGAATGATCTTTCGTTCAACGATTTGATCAAACGTAACTCGCTTAGTCTATTACTTCACCACGAAGTAGCAATTTACTTTGTTACTTCGTGAGAAAGTTATAGTTGGTCAAATGGGCCAACGGGCATCGTACGAACCAAAACGCACTCGATTAGTGTTAATAAGCTTAGATTATCCTTGGTAAGGTTAAGACTTGTGATAAAGAATATGAAGTTCCATACAACAAGTCATGGCCAAACAAACAAAGTATGGAGACTTTAAACACTCTAGAATGATATTTCCTTCAACGATTTGATCAAACGTAACTCGCTTAGTCTATTACTTCACCACGAAGTAACAGTTTACTTTGTTACTTCGTGAGAAAGTAATAGTTGGTCAAATGGGCCAACGGGCATCGTACGAACCAAAAAGCACTCGATTACTGTTAATAAGCTTAGATTATCCTTGGTAAGGTTAAGACTTGTGATAAAGAATATGAAGTTCCATACAACAAGTCATGGCCAAAAAAACTAAGTATGGAGACTTTAAACACTCTAGAATGATCTTTCCTTCAACGATTTGATCAAACGTAACTCGCTTAGTCTATTACTTCACCACGAAGTAACAGTTTACTTTGTTACTTCATGAGAAAGTAATAGTTGGTCAAATGGGCCAACGGGCATCGTACGAACCAAAACGCACTCGATTAGTGTTAATAAGCTTAGATTATCCTTGGAAAGGTTAAGACTTGTGATAAAGAATATGAAGTTCCGTACAACAAGTCGTGGCCAAAAAAACTAACTATGGAGACTTTAAACACTCTAGAATGATCTTTCGTTCAACGATTTGATCAAACGTAACTCGCTTAGTCTATTACTTCACCACGAAGTAGCAATTTACTTTGTTACTTTGTGAGAAAGTTATAGTTGGTCAAATGGGCCAACGGGCATCGTACGAACCAAAACGCACTCGATTAGTGTTAATAAGCTTAGATTATCCTTGGGAAGGTTAAGACTTGTGATAAAGAATATGAAGTTCCATACAACAAGTCGTGGCCAAAAAAACTAAGTATGGAGACTTTAAACACTCTAGAATGATATTTCCTTCAACGATTTGATCAAACGTAACTCGCTTAGTCTATTACTTCACCACGAAGTAACAGTTTACTTTGTTACTTCGTGAGAAAGTAATAGTTGGTCAAATGGGCCAACGGGCATCGTACGAACCAAAAAGCACTCGATTACTGTTAATAAGCTTAGATTATCCTTGGTAAGGTTAAGACTTGTGATAAAGAATATGAAGTTCCATACAACAAGTCATGGCCAAACAAACAAAGTATGGAGACTTTAAACACTCTAGAATGATCTTTCCTTCAACGATTTGATCAAACGTAACTCACTTAGTCTATTACTTCACCACGAAGTAACAGTATCATGTTACTTCGTGAGAAAGTAATATTTGGTCAAATGGGCCAACATGTATCGTACGAACCAAAACGCACTCGATTAGTGTTAATAAGCTTAGATTATCCTTGGGAAGGTTAAGACTTGTGATCAAGAATATAAAGTTCCATACAACGAGTCGTGGCCAAAAAAACTAAGTATGGAGACTTTAAACACTCTAGAATGATCTTTCCTTCAACGATTTGATCAAACGTAACTTGTTTAGTCTATTACTTCACCAATAAGTAACAATTTACTTTGTTACTTCGTGAGAAAGTTATAGTTGGTCAAATGGGCCAACGGGCATCGTACGAACCAAAACGCACTCGATTAGTGTTAATAAGCTTAGATTATCCTTGGTAAGGTTAAGACTTGTGATAAAGAATATGAAGTTCCATACAACAAGTCATGGCCAAACAAACAAAGTATGGAGACTTTAAACACTCTAGAATGATATTTCCTTCAACGATTTGATCAAACGTAACTCGCTTAGTCTATTACTTCACCACGAAGTAACAGTTTACTTTGTTACTTCGTGAGAAAGTAATAGTTGGTCAAATGGGCCAACGGGCATCGTACGAACCAAAAAGCACTCGATTACTGTTAATAAGCTTAGATTATCCTTGGTAAGGTTAAGACTTGTGATAAAGAATATGAAGTTCCATACAACAAGTCATGGCCAAAAAAACTAAGTATGGAGACTTTAAACACTCTAGAATGATCTTTCCTTCAACGATTTGATCAAACGTAACTCGCTTAGTCTATTACTTCACCACGAAGTAACAGTTTACTTTGTTACTTCATGAGAAAGTAATAGTTGGTCAAATGGGCCAACGGGCATCGTACGAACCAAAACGCACTCGATTAGTGTTAATAAGCTTAGATTATCCTTGGAAAGGTTAAGACTTGTGATAAAGAATATGAAGTTCCGTACAACAAGTCGTGGCCAAAAAAACTAACTATGGAGACTTTAAACACTCTAGAATGATCTTTCGTTCAACGATTTGATCAAACGTAACTCGCTTAGTCTATTACTTCACCACGAAGTAGCAATTTACTTTGTTACTTTGTGAGAAAGTTATAGTTGGTCAAATGGGCCAACGGGCATCGTACGAACCAAAACGCACTCGATTAGTGTTAATAAGCTTAGATTATCCTTGGGAAGGTTAAGACTTGTGATAAAGAATATGAAGTTCCATACAACAAGTCGTGGCCAAAAAAACTAAGTATGGAGACTTTAAACACTCTAGAATGATATTTCCTTCAACGATTTGATCAAACGTAACTCGCTTAGTCTATTACTTCACCACGAAGTAACAGTTTACTTTGTTACTTCGTGAGAAAGTAATAGTTGGTCAAATGGGCCAACGGGCATCGTACGAACCAAAAAGCACTCGATTACTGTTAATAAGCTTAGATTATCCTTGGTAAGGTTAAGACTTGTGATAAAGAATATGAAGTTCCATACAACAAGTCATGGCCAAAAAAACTAAGTATGGAGACTTTAAACACTCTAGAATGATCTTTCCTTCAACGATTTGATCAAACGTAACTCGCTTAGTCTATTACTTCACCACGAAGTAACAGTTTACTTTGTTACTTCATGAGAAAGTAATAGTTGGTCAAATGGGCCAACGGGCATCGTACGAACCAAAACGCACTCGATTAGTGTTAATAAGCTTAGATTATCCTTGGAAAGGTTAAGACTTGTGATAAAGAATATGAAGTTCCGTACAACAAGTCGTGGCCAAAAAAACTAACTATGGAGACTTTAAACACTCTAGAATGATCTTTCGTTCAACGATTTGATTAAACGTAACTCGCTTAGTCTATTACTTCACCACGAAGTAGCAATTTACTTTGTTACTTTGTGAGAAAGTTATAGTTGGTCAAATGGGCCAACGGGCATCGTACGAACCAAAACGCACTCGATTAGTGTTAATAAGCTTAGATTATCCTTGGGAAGGTTAAGACTTGTGATAAAGAATATGAAGTTCCATACAACAAGTCGTGGCCAAAAAAACTAAGTATGGAGACTTTAAACACTCTAGAATGATATTTCCTTCAACGATTTGATCAAACGTAACTCGCTTAGTCTATTACTTCACCACGAAGTAACAGTTTACTTTGTTACTTCGTGAGAAAGTAATAGTTGGTCAAATGGGCCAACGGGCATCGTACGAACCAAAAAGCACTCGATTACTGTTAATAAGCTTAGATTATCCTTGGTAAGGTTAAGACTTGTGATAAAGAATATGAAGAAAGTAAAAGGTTTATAAAAGGAAAACTAGGGGGGAGGTACTACATAGCGAAGGCCGTATGGTGTACCCCACCCATACGATCGCCAAAAACAATAAGAAATAGAAATCTCAACTACAAGGAAGAGCATATCGCAAAAATGGATACCTCGAAAGTAAAGTAAGCCAAAATGTGAAAAAATCGGCTTATAACAATTATGAGTAGGATCTAGTCCTCATCCTCATCTTTTCTTCTGCTCTTCGTTCTTTGTTCGCTTTTTTTCGTTCACTTTTGCTAATATAGATGTTGCAATCTGGACCCTTCCTTTTTTCTTCTTCTTTTGCATATTCTGCTATTCTCTCCTCCTGTTCTTTAATCCGCTTCTCTTCCCGGTATAGCCACGAAGACTCATCTCTTGTAAATGGAGAGTCCTCAAGACCGACATCTGCTGCATGTCTTGGGATTGGAGTACAGATTCTCCTTTGATTGAATGAGGATTCCAGCTCATCAGCAAAAGCATCCTCACTCACAGTTTCATCATAAATATGCCCAAGTAGTGAGGTTGGCGAGGTGAGAGGGGTAGAGATATCACACGCGAAAGTAGCATCCGGGAAGCACACCCTTGGGGAGAGGAGCCTAGATTTAGGTTTATAGTTAGAATCCGATAACCTTTTTGCATCGTCATTGTCATCCCTAAGTATCCTATCTTCCATCTCTTTTTCTTCGGCCTTTCTCAACTCTTCCTCCCTTAGGAGGTCTTCATTTCCATCATTAGTCGCAACGTGAATTATTGCCAACTTGAGGTGTTTCTCTTGATCCGCCTCTTCGGCCACTTTCTCAACATTGGGTACTTGTTCAAGGCTATCGACTTTCTTCGGTGATGAAATTGGAGCAATGTTCCTCTTAGCCTTCCAAACAAAGGTCGTCGGTTTTGGGACATCCGCAACCTTCTCATTAGTTCCTTGAGGTATCTCCGCACCACAATCCTCAAGTATATGGCCCATTCGTTGACATTTTCGGCAATAGGTTGGTATATTTTCATATACGACCTTTTGCTTTACGATGTCCACTTGACCATGCACATCTTCTATCCCCCATTCTATTTCTTCTTTCAATGGATCAAGGAGGTTGATCTCAACGCATATTCGAGGATAGTCCGGGCGTGACATAGTGGCCGCACCTTCATCAAGCCTCAAAGGTCTTCCAAAGTAAGAACCAATGTTCAAAAGGGCATTTCTCTCACAAAACCGCATGTTAAGGTTTGGTAAACCAATCCACACGGGAGCTATAGGAGGATCAAGATCGGGATCGAAATCCGGGGTCCACTTATAGATTGAACCATTAAGATCAAGAAATCGAAGATCCTTCTTCAACCATAAACGAGTATAGTCCTCCTCCGTGGTCAATTTCAACATAACGTGGCGAGGGCCAATTGGACCAAGTGTGTATTTTCCTTTGAGTTTGAGTCTTGCCATCTTGTTATGGATAAACGTGTAGCTCGGCTTAACGAGAGGGAAACGAAGGATCAAGACAAGCTTAAGCCTATCATCAAGGACTTTAATTTCCTCATTCTTGAAGACGATCATAGATTTCCCTTTGACCACTCGAAGCTCCATTGTAGTGAGTGTCGGATCATCAATAAGAGAGCGGTTTATTTCATATTGTCTTGTGGGAGCGGCCGCTTGCGCATAAGAAGCGCGACGCAATGGAGCACGGATTTGATACGGTCGAGGATTGTCCGGTGCCACATTTAGTTGTCTCGAGAATGTAGGTGGAACAAATGGAGCCTTCGCAACTCGAACAAAGTTATTCGAGAGAAGCGGAAAAAGGCCGGTCCCAATCTTAGATTTTTCAACCACAACAAGCTCGGAGTTCATGTGGTCAACTTTGGCTCTCGGAGTTGACTTTTCGGGGGTCAACTTTGACTTCTGGACGTTGACTTCGTTAGTCAAAGTTGACTGAGTCAACTGAGGTGATGTGGCAGTGGATCCCACATTAGTGGTCTTGCATAGTGGAAGACTATTAGTGGGAAGCATGGTGGGGGACAAAGGGACAAGACAAGAGCACTCTTGTCCCCTTAGTGGTCTTACACATCCACCAACACACAAGGCTCAAGGTAGTGGAGTGTTCTTGTCCCCACTAGCAAACCCTAGCAGCAGTTGACCGCCGCCTATGCACAGTTGACCGGACGGATGCGGATGGCGGAGTCGCGGTGGCGCCGGAAACTCGCCGGAAATGACACCTTGCACGGAAAATGACTTATCTCCTCACCCACAAAGGCTCTCTGGTCGGTCCACCCACCAAAATGACCGCAACGAAGAGGGCTACCTGAATATGACACTTTCCGGCGAGGGTGCACCGAGGAGGTGGTCGGAAAAAGCCGAAAACCGCCGGAAAGTGCTTAAAACCCTCGGATTTGAAGCCAAAAAAGACCCCAAGACTCAAATCCGATGAAAATCTCCTCCACAACCACCCAAAAACACGCAAAGAGACCCTAAAACGAAGAGGATCCGAAGCAAAACAACAAGAAAAAACAAGAAAGAAAAAAGAAGAAAGAAGAACACCACACAAAAGGGTTTGAATCCTTGATGGCCACGAATCCTAGCAAAAGATCATCAAAGACAACCTCGGGATTCAAGCTCACACCAAGAACGAAAACACTTCCAAATCCCAAACTCAAATCACAAGTCCAAAGCATATAAAATGAGGAGCATGAGATTTGAGTCTACGATGAGGGTTCGGTGTCGGAAAGCAAAGGCAAGGAGAGAGAGAAAACAACGAAACAAACAACAACAAACACCCACTACACGGATCCAAGAAAACAACTCTCAAAATCCACCATTAACGCACCAAGCTCTTGCGAAAACGAAGATGGAGAAGACGTGAACAAAATACCTCGAAGTCACCACAAAAAACGATCCTCATGAGCTCACGATTATGGTGATGACATTTCCGAGGATGAATGTCGATCACCGCGGTGGTGGAGCTCCGGGGAGGGTGGCGGCCGTGAGATGACTTAGAGGAGAGAGAAGAGAGCATTTAGGGTTTCCATGTGTTTGTTATTGTGATTTTAGTGTTTTTGTGATAAAGAATATGAAGTTCCATACAACAAGTCATGGCCAAACAAACAAAGTATGGAGACTTTAAACACTCTAGAATGATCTTTCCTTCAACGATTTGATCAAACGTAACTCACTTAGTCTATTACTTCACCACGAAGTAACAGTATCATGTTACTTCGTGAGAAAGTAATATTTGGTCAAATGGGCCAACATGTATCGTACGAACCAAAACGCACTCGATTAGTGTTAATAAGCTTAGATTATCCTTGGGAAGGTTAAGACTTGTGATCAAGAATATAAAGTTCCATACAACGAGTCGTGGCCAAAAAAACTAAGTATGGAGACTTTAAACACTCTAGAATGATCTTTCCTTCAACGATTTGATCAAACGTAACTTGTTTAGTCTATTACTTCACCAATAAGTAACAATTTACTTTATTAGTTCGTGAGAAAGTTATAGTTGGTCAAATGGGCCAACGGGCATCGTACGAACCAAAAAGCACTCGATTAGTGTTAATAAGCTTAGATTATCCTTGGAAAGGTTAAGACTTGTGATAAAAAATATGAAGTTCCGTACAACAAGTCGTGGCCAAAAAAACTAACTATGGAGACTTTAAACACTCTAGAATGATCTTTCCTTCAACGATTTGATCAAACGTAACTCGCTTAGTCTATTACTTCACCACGAAGTAACAGTTTACTTTGTTACTTCGTGAGAAAGTAATAGTTGGTCAAATGGGCCAACGGGCATCGTACGAACCAAAAAGCACTCGATTACTGTTAATAAGCTTAGATTATCCTTGGTAAGGTTAAGACTTGTGATAAAGAATATGAAGTTCCATACAACAAGTCATGGCCAAAAAAACTAAGTATGGAGACTTTAAACACTCTAGAATGATCTTTCCTTCAACGATTTGATCAAACGTAACTCGCTTAGTCTATTACTTCACCACGAAGTAACAGTTTACTTTGTTACTTCATGAGAAAGTAATAGTTGGTCAAATGGGCCAACGGGCATCGTACGAACCAAAACGCACTCGATTAGTGTTAATAAGCTTAGATTATCCTTGGAAAGGTTAAGACTTGTGATAAAGAATATGAAGTTCCGTACAACAAGTCGTGGCCAAAAAAACTAACTATGGAGACTTTAAACACTCTAGAATGATCTTTCGTTCAACGATTTGATCAAACGTAACTCGCTTAGTCTATTACTTCACCACGAAGTAGCAATTTACTTTGTTACTTCGTGAGAAAGTTATAGTTGGTCAAATGGGCCAACGGGCATCGTACGAACCAAAACGCACTCGATTAGTGTTAATAAGCTTAGATTATCCTTGGTAAGGTTAAGACTTGTGATAAAGAATATGAAGTTCCATACAACAAGTCATGGCCAAACAAACAAAGTATGGAGACTTTAAACACTCTAGAATGATATTTCCTTCAACGATTTGATCAAACGTAACTCGCTTAGTCTATTACTTCACCACGAAGTAACAGTTTACTTTGTTACTTCGTGAGAAAGTAATAGTTGGTCAAATGGGCCAACGGGCATCGTACGAACCAAAAAGCACTCGATTACTGTTAATAAGCTTAGATTATCCTTGGTAAGGTTAAGACTTGTGATAAAGAATATGAAGTTCCATACAACAAGTCATGGCCAAAAAAACTAAGTATGGAGACTTTAAACACTCTAGAATGATCTTTCCTTCAACGATTTGATCAAACGTAACTCGCTTAGTCTATTACTTCACCACGAAGTAACAGTTTACTTTGTTACTTCATGAGAAAGTAATAGTTGGTCAAATGGGCCAACGGGCATCGTACGAACCAAAACGCACTCGATTAGTGTTAATAAGCTTAGATTATCCTTGGAAAGGTTAAGACTTGTGATAAAGAATATGAAGTTCCGTACAACAAGTCGTGGCCAAAAAAACTAACTATGGAGACTTTAAACACTCTAGAATGATCTTTCGTTCAACGATTTGATCAAACGTAACTCGCTTAGTCTATTACTTCACCACGAAGTAGCAATTTACTTTGTTACTTTGTGAGAAAGTTATAGTTGGTCAAATGGGCCAACGGGCATCGTACGAACCAAAACGCACTCGATTAGTGTTAATAAGCTTAGATTATCCTTGGGAAGGTTAAGACTTGTGATAAAGAATATGAAGTTCCATACAACAAGTCGTGGCCAAAAAAACTAAGTATGGAGACTTTAAACACTCTAGAATGATATTTCCTTCAACGATTTGATCAAACGTAACTCGCTTAGTCTATTACTTCACCACGAAGTAACAGTTTACTTTGTTACTTCGTGAGAAAGTAATAGTTGGTCAAATGGGCCAACGGGCATCGTACGAACCAAAAAGCACTCGATTACTGTTAATAAGCTTAGATTATCCTTGGTAAGGTTAAGACTTGTGATAAAGAATATGAAGTTCCATACAACAAGTCATGGCCAAACAAACAAAGTATGGAGACTTTAAACACTCTAGAATGATCTTTCCTTCAACGATTTGATCAAACGTAACTCACTTAGTCTATTACTTCACCACGAAGTAACAGTATCATGTTACTTCGTGAGAAAGTAATATTTGGTCAAATGGGCCAACATGTATCGTACGAACCAAAACGCACTCGATTAGTGTTAATAAGCTTAGATTATCCTTGGGAAGGTTAAGACTTGTGATCAAGAATATAAAGTTCCATACAACGAGTCGTGGCCAAAAAAACTAAGTATGGAGACTTTAAACACTCTAGAATGATCTTTCCTTCAACGATTTGATCAAACGTAACTTGTTTAGTCTATTACTTCACCAATAAGTAACAATTTACTTTGTTACTTCGTGAGAAAGTTATAGTTGGTCAAATGGGCCAACGGGCATCGTACGAACCAAAACGCACTCGATTAGTGTTAATAAGCTTAGATTATCCTTGGTAAGGTTAAGACTTGTGATAAAGAATATGAAGTTCCATACAACAAGTCATGGCCAAACAAACAAAGTATGGAGACTTTAAACACTCTAGAATGATATTTCCTTCAACGATTTGATCAAACGTAACTCGCTTAGTCTATTACTTCACCACGAAGTAACAGTTTACTTTGTTACTTCGTGAGAAAGTAATAGTTGGTCAAATGGGCCAACGGGCATCGTACGAACCAAAAAGCACTCGATTACTGTTAATAAGCTTAGATTATCCTTGGTAAGGTTAAGACTTGTGATAAAGAATATGAAGTTCCATACAACAAGTCATGGCCAAAAAAACTAAGTATGGAGACTTTAAACACTCTAGAATGATCTTTCCTTCAACGATTTGATCAAACGTAACTCGCTTAGTCTATTACTTCACCACGAAGTAACAGTTTACTTTGTTACTTCATGAGAAAGTAATAGTTGGTCAAATGGGCCAACGGGCATCGTACGAACCAAAACGCACTCGATTAGTGTTAATAAGCTTAGATTATCCTTGGAAAGGTTAAGACTTGTGATAAAGAATATGAAGTTCCGTACAACAAGTCGTGGCCAAAAAAACTAACTATGGAGACTTTAAACACTCTAGAATGATCTTTCGTTCAACGATTTGATCAAACGTAACTCGCTTAGTCTATTACTTCACCACGAAGTAGCAATTTACTTTGTTACTTTGTGAGAAAGTTATAGTTGGTCAAATGGGCCAACGGGCATCGTACGAACCAAAACGCACTCGATTAGTGTTAATAAGCTTAGATTATCCTTGGGAAGGTTAAGACTTGTGATAAAGAATATGAAGTTCCATACAACAAGTCGTGGCCAAAAAAACTAAGTATGGAGACTTTAAACACTCTAGAATGATATTTCCTTCAACGATTTGATCAAACGTAACTCGCTTAGTCTATTACTTCACCACGAAGTAACAGTTTACTTTGTTACTTCGTGAGAAAGTAATAGTTGGTCAAATGGGCCAACGGGCATCGTACGAACCAAAAAGCACTCGATTACTGTTAATAAGCTTAGATTATCCTTGGTAAGGTTAAGACTTGTGATAAAGAATATGAAGTTCCATACAACAAGTCATGGCCAAAAAAACTAAGTATGGAGACTTTAAACACTCTAGAATGATCTTTCCTTCAACGATTTGATCAAACGTAACTCGCTTAGTCTATTACTTCACCACGAAGTAACAGTTTACTTTGTTACTTCATGAGAAAGTAATAGTTGGTCAAATGGGCCAACGGGCATCGTACGAACCAAAACGCACTCGATTAGTGTTAATAAGCTTAGATTATCCTTGGAAAGGTTAAGACTTGTGATAAAGAATATGAAGTTCCGTACAACAAGTCGTGGCCAAAAAAACTAACTATGGAGACTTTAAACACTCTAGAATGATCTTTCGTTCAACGATTTGATTAAACGTAACTCGCTTAGTCTATTACTTCACCACGAAGTAGCAATTTACTTTGTTACTTTGTGAGAAAGTTATAGTTGGTCAAATGGGCCAACGGGCATCGTACGAACCAAAACGCACTCGATTAGTGTTAATAAGCTTAGATTATCCTTGGGAAGGTTAAGACTTGTGATAAAGAATATGAAGTTCCATACAACAAGTCGTGGCCAAAAAAACTAAGTATGGAGACTTTAAACACTCTAGAATGATATTTCCTTCAACGATTTGATCAAACGTAACTCGCTTAGTCTATTACTTCACCACGAAGTAACAGTTTACTTTGTTACTTCGTGAGAAAGTAATAGTTGGTCAAATGGGCCAACGGGCATCGTACGAACCAAAAAGCACTCGATTACTGTTAATAAGCTTAGATTATCCTTGGTAAGGTTAAGACTTGTGATAAAGAATATGAAGAAAGTAAAAGGTTTATAAAAGGAAAACTAGGGGGGAGGTACTACATAGCGAAGGCCGTATGGTGTACCCCACCCATACGATCGCCAAAAACAATAAGAAATAGAAATCTCAACTACAAGGAAGAGCATATCGCAAAAATGGATACCTCGAAAGTAAAGTAAGCCAAAATGTGAAAAAATCGGCTTATAACAATTATGAGTAGGATCTAGTCCTCATCCTCATCTTTTCTTCTGCTCTTCGTTCTTTGTTCGCTTTTTTTCGTTCACTTTTGCTAATATAGATGTTGCAATCTGGACCCTTCCTTTTTTCTTCTTCTTTTGCATATTCTGCTATTCTCTCCTCCTGTTCTTTAATCCGCTTCTCTTCCCGGTATAGCCACGAAGACTCATCTCTTGTAAATGGAGAGTCCTCAAGACCGACATCTGCTGCATGTCTTGGGATTGGAGTACAGATTCTCCTTTGATTGAATGAGGATTCCAGCTCATCAGCAAAAGCATCCTCACTCACAGTTTCATCATAAATATGCCCAAGTAGTGAGGTTGGCGAGGTGAGAGGGGTAGAGATATCACACGCGAAAGTAGCATCCGGGAAGCACACCCTTGGGGAGAGGAGCCTAGATTTAGGTTTATAGTTAGAATCCGATAACCTTTTTGCATCGTCATTGTCATCCCTAAGTATCCTATCTTCCATCTCTTTTTCTTCGGCCTTTCTCAACTCTTCCTCCCTTAGGAGGTCTTCATTTCCATCATTAGTCGCAACGTGAATTATTGCCAACTTGAGGTGTTTCTCTTGATCCGCCTCTTCGGCCACTTTCTCAACATTGGGTACTTGTTCAAGGCTATCGACTTTCTTCGGTGATGAAATTGGAGCAATGTTCCTCTTAGCCTTCCAAACAAAGGTCGTCGGTTTTGGGACATCCGCAACCTTCTCATTAGTTCCTTGAGGTATCTCCGCACCACAATCCTCAAGTATATGGCCCATTCGTTGACATTTTCGGCAATAGGTTGGTATATTTTCATATACGACCTTTTGCTTTACGATGTCCACTTGACCATGCACATCTTCTATCCCCCATTCTATTTCTTCTTTCAATGGATCAAGGAGGTTGATCTCAACGCATATTCGAGGATAGTCCGGGCGTGACATAGTGGCCGCACCTTCATCAAGCCTCAAAGGTCTTCCAAAGTAAGAACCAATGTTCAAAAGGGCATTTCTCTCACAAAACCGCATGTTAAGGTTTGGTAAACCAATCCACACGGGAGCTATAGGAGGATCAAGATCGGGATCGAAATCCGGGGTCCACTTATAGATTGAACCATTAAGATCAAGAAATCGAAGATCCTTCTTCAACCATAAACGAGTATAGTCCTCCTCCGTGGTCAATTTCAACATAACGTGGCGAGGGCCAATTGGACCAAGTGTGTATTTTCCTTTGAGTTTGAGTCTTGCCATCTTGTTATGGATAAACGTGTAGCTCGGCTTAACGAGAGGGAAACGAAGGATCAAGACAAGCTTAAGCCTATCATCAAGGACTTTAATTTCCTCATTCTTGAAGACGATCATAGATTTCCCTTTGACCACTCGAAGCTCCATTGTAGTGAGTGTCGGATCATCAATAAGAGAGCGGTTTATTTCATATTGTCTTGTGGGAGCGGCCGCTTGCGCATAAGAAGCGCGACGCAATGGAGCACGGATTTGATACGGTCGAGGATTGTCCGGTGCCACATTTAGTTGTCTCGAGAATGTAGGTGGAACAAATGGAGCCTTCGCAACTCGAACAAAGTTATTCGAGAGAAGCGGAAAAAGGCCGGTCCCAATCTTAGATTTTTCAACCACAACAAGCTCGGAGTTCATGTGGTCAACTTTGGCTCTCGGAGTTGACTTTTCGGGGGTCAACTTTGACTTCTGGACGTTGACTTCGTTAGTCAAAGTTGACTGAGTCAACTGAGGTGATGTGGCAGTGGATCCCACATTAGTGGTCTTGCATAGTGGAAGACTATTAGTGGGAAGCATGGTGGGGGACAAAGGGACAAGACAAGAGCACTCTTGTCCCCTTAGTGGTCTTACACATCCACCAACACACAAGGCTCAAGGTAGTGGAGTGTTCTTGTCCCCACTAGCAAACCCTAGCAGCAGTTGACCGCCGCCTATGCACAGTTGACCGGACGGATGCGGATGGCGGAGTCGCGGTGGCGCCGGAAACTCGCCGGAAATGACACCTTGCACGGAAAATGACTTATCTCCTCACCCACAAAGGCTCTCTGGTCGGTCCACCCACCAAAATGACCGCAACGAAGAGGGCTACCTGAATATGACACTTTCCGGCGAGGGTGCACCGAGGAGGTGGTCGGAAAAAGCCGAAAACCGCCGGAAAGTGCTTAAAACCCTCGGATTTGAAGCCAAAAAAGACCCCAAGACTCAAATCCGATGAAAATCTCCTCCACAACCACCCAAAAACACGCAAAGAGACCCTAAAACGAAGAGGATCCGAAGCAAAACAACAAGAAAAAACAAGAAAGAAAAAAGAAGAAAGAAGAACACCACACAAAAGGGTTTGAATCCTTGATGGCCACGAATCCTAGCAAAAGATCATCAAAGACAACCTCGGGATTCAAGCTCACACCAAGAACGAAAACACTTCCAAATCCCAAACTCAAATCACAAGTCCAAAGCATATAAAATGAGGAGCATGAGATTTGAGTCTACGATGAGGGTTCGGTGTCGGAAAGCAAAGGCAAGGAGAGAGAGAAAACAACGAAACAAACAACAACAAACACCCACTACACGGATCCAAGAAAACAACTCTCAAAATCCACCATTAACGCACCAAGCTCTTGCGAAAACGAAGATGGAGAAGACGTGAACAAAATACCTCGAAGTCACCACAAAAAACGATCCTCATGAGCTCACGATTATGGTGATGACATTTCCGAGGATGAATGTCGATCACCGCGGTGGTGGAGCTCCGGGGAGGGTGGCGGCCGTGAGATGACTTAGAGGAGAGAGAAGAGAGCATTTAGGGTTTCCATGTGTTTGTTATTGTGATTTTAGTGTTTTTGTGATAAAGAATATGAAGTTCCATACAACAAGTCATGGCCAAACAAACAAAGTATGGAGACTTTAAACACTCTAGAATGATCTTTCCTTCAACGATTTGATCAAACGTAACTCACTTAGTCTATTACTTCACCACGAAGTAACAGTATCATGTTACTTCGTGAGAAAGTAATATTTGGTCAAATGGGCCAACATGTATCGTACGAACCAAAACGCACTCGATTAGTGTTAATAAGCTTAGATTATCCTTGGGAAGGTTAAGACTTGTGATCAAGAATATAAAGTTCCATACAACGAGTCGTGGCCAAAAAAACTAAGTATGGAGACTTTAAACACTCTAGAATGATCTTTCCTTCAACGATTTAATCAAACGTAACTTGTTTAGTCTATTACTTCACCAATAAGTAACAATTTACTTTATTAGTTCGTGAGAAAGTTATAGTTGGTCAAATGGGCCAACGGGCATCGTACGAACCAAAAAGCACTCGATTAGTGTTAATAAGCTTAGATTATCCTTGGAAAGGTTAAGACTTGTGATAAAAAATATGAAGTTCCGTACAACAAGTCGTGGCCAAAAAAACTAACTATGGAGACTTTAAACACTCTAGAATGATCTTTCGTTCAACGATTTGATCAAACGTAACTTGTTTAGTCTATTACTTCACCACGAAGTAGCAATTTACTTTGTTACTTCGTGAGAAAGTTATAGTTGGTCAAATGGGCCAACGGGCATCGTACGAACCAAAACGCACTCGATTAGTGTTAATAAGCATAGATTATCCTTGGGAAGGTTAAGACTTGTGATAAAGAATATGAAGTTCCATACAACAAGTCGTGGCCAAAAAAACTAAGTATGGAGACTTTAAACACTCTAGAATGATCTTTCCTTCAACGATTTGATCAAACGTAACTCGCTTAGTCTATTACTTCACCACGAAGTAACAGTTTACTTTGTTACTTCGTGAGAAAGTAATAGTTGGTCAAATGGGCCAACGGGCATCGTACGAACCAAAAAGCACTCGATTACTGTTAATAAGCTTAGATTATCCTTGGTAAGGTTAAGACTTGTGATAAAGAATATGAAGAAATAAAAGGTTTATAAAAGAAAACTAGGGGGAGGTACTACATAGCGAAGGCCGTATGGTGTACCCCACCCATACGATCGCCAAACACAGAGAAATAGAAATCTCAACAACAAATAAGAGCATATCCCAAAAGTGGATACCTCGAAAGTAAAGTAAGCCAAAATGTGAAAACTCGGCCTATATCATCTATGAATATGATCTATTCTTCCACTTCATCTTTTCTTCTGCTCTTCGTTCTTTGTTCTCTTTTTTTCGTTGACTCTTGCTTATGTAGGTGGAGCAATCTGGTGCTTTAATCCTATTTTTTTCTCTTCTCTCTTCACCTTCTCGGAGTATTCGCCTACAACATTCCTCATAAGACTCATCTTTTGTAACAGTTGAGTCCTCGAGGTCGCTCGTTACAATTTGTTTTGGGATTGGAGTGCAGATTCTTCTTTGATTAAATGAGGATTCCAACTCCTCAACAAAAGCATCATCACCCACGGCTTCATCATGCCCAAGTAGGAGGGTTGGCGAGGTGGGAGGGGTAGAGATATCACACGAGAAAGTAGCATCCGGAAAGCACACCCTTGGAGAGAGAAGTCTAGACTTAGGTTGATAGTTAGAATCCGATAACCTCTTTGCATCATCATTGTCATCCCTCAAGATCATATCTTCAATCTCTTTTTCTTTGGCCTTTCTCAACTCTTCCTCACTAAGGAGATCTTCATTTCCATCATTAGTCGCAACGTGAATTATTGCCAACTTGAGGTGTTTCTCTTGATCCGCCTCTTCGGCCACTTCCTCAACATTGGGTATTTGTTCAAGGCTATCGACTTTCTTCGTTGGTGAAATTGGAGCAATGTTCCTCTTAGCCTTCCAAACAAAGGACGTCGGTTTTGGGACATCCTCAACCTTCTCAATAGTTCCTTGAGGTTTCTCCGCACCACATTCCTCAAGTATATGGCCCATTCGTTGACATTTTCGGCAATAGGTTGGTATATTTTCATATACGACCTTTTGCTTTACGATGTCCACTTGACCATGCACATCTTCTATCCCCCATTCTATTTCTTCTTTCAATGGATCAAGGAGGTTGATCTCAACGCAAATTCGAGGGTAATCCGGGCGTGACATGGTGGCCGCACCTTCATCAAGCCTCAAAGGTCTTCCAAAGTATGAACCAATGTTCATAAGGGCATTTCTCTCACAAAACCGCATGTTAAGGTTTGGCAAACCAATCCACACGGGAGCTATCGGAGGATCAAGATCGGGGTCGAAATCCGGGGTCCATTTGTAGATTGAACCGTTAAGATCAAGAAATCGAAGGTCCTTCTTCAACCATAGGCGAGTATAGTCCTCCTCCGTGGTCAATTTCAACATAACGTGACGAGGGCCAATTGGACCAAGTGTGTATGTGCCTTGGAGTTTGAGTCTCGCTATCTTGTTGTGGATGAAAGTGTAGCTCGGCTTAACGAGAGGGAAACGAAGGATTAAGACAAGCTTAAGCCTATCATCAAGGACTTTGATTTCCTCATTCTTGAAGATTGTGATAAAGAATATGAAGTTCCATACAACAAGTCATGGCCAAACAAACAAAGTATGGAGACTTTAAACACTCTAGAATGATCTTTCCTTCAACGATTTGATCAAACGTAACTCACTTAGTCTATTACTTCACCACGAAGTAACAGTATCATGTTACTTCGTGAGAAAGTAATATTTGGTCAAATGGGCCAACATGTATCGTACGAACCAAAACGCACTCGATTAGTGTTAATAAGCTTAGATTATCCTTGGGAAGGTTAAGACTTGTGATCAAGAATATAAAGTTCCATACAACGAGTCGTGGCCAAAAAAACTAAGTATGGAGACTTTAAACACTCTAGAATGATCTTTCCTTCAACGATTTGATCAAACGTAACTTGTTTAGTCTATTACTTCACCAATAAGTAACAATTTACTTTATTAGTTCGTGAGAAAGTTATAGTTGGTCAAATGGGCCAACGGGCATCGTACGAACCAAAAAGCACTCGATTAGTGTTAATAAGCTTAGATTATCCTTGGAAAGGTTAAGACTTGTGATAAAAAATATGAAGTTCCGTACAACAAGTCGTGGCCAAAAAAACTAAGTATGGAGACTTTAAACACTCTAGAATGATCTTTCCTTCAACGATTTGATCAAACGTAACTCGCTTAGTCTATTACTTCACCACGAAGTAACAGTTTACTTTGTTACTTCGTGAGAAAGTAATAGTTGGTCAAATGGGCCAACGGGCATCGTACGAACCAAAACGCACTCGATTAGTGTTAATAAGCATAGATTATCCTTGGGAAGGTTAAGACTTGTGATAAAGAATATGAAGTTCCATACAACAAGTCGTGGCCAAAAAAACTAAGTATGGAGACTTTAAACACTCTAGAATGATCTTTCCTTCAACGATTTGATCAAACGTAACTCGCTTAGTCTATTACTTCACCACGAAGTAACAGTTTACTTTGTTACTTCGTGAGAAAGTAATAGTTGGTCAAATGGGCCAACGGGCATCGTACGAACCAAAAAGCACTCGATTACTGTTAATAAGCTTAGATTATCCTTGGTAAGGTTAAGACTTGTGATAAAGAATATGAAGAAATAAAAGGTTTATAAAAGAAAACTAGGGGGAGGTACTACATAGCGAAGGCCGTATGGTGTACCCCACCCATACGATCGCCAAACACAGAGAAATAGAAATCTCAACAACAAATAAGAGCATATCCCAAAAGTGGATACCTCGAAAGTAAAGTAAGCCAAAATGTGAAAACTCGGCCTATATCATCTATGAATATGATCTATTCTTCCACTTCATCTTTTCTTCTGCTCTTCGTTCTTTGTTCTCTTTTTTTCGTTGACTCTTGCTTATGTAGGTGGAGCAATCTGGTGCTTTAATCCTATTTTTTTCTCTTCTCTCTTCACCTTCTCGGAGTATTCGCCTACAACATTCCTCATAAGACTCATCTTTTGTAACAGTTGAGTCCTCGAGGTCGCTCGTTACAATTTGTTTTGGGATTGGAGTGCAGATTCTTCTTTGATTAAATGAGGATTCCAACTCCTCAACAAAAGCATCATCACCCACGGCTTCATCATGCCCAAGTAGGAGGGTTGGCGAGGTGGGAGGGGTAGAGATATCACACGAGAAAGTAGCATCCGGAAAGCACACCCTTGGAGAGAGAAGTCTAGACTTAGGTTGATAGTTAGAATCCGATAACCTCTTTGCATCATCATTGTCATCCCTCAAGATCATATCTTCAATCTCTTTTTCTTTGGCCTTTCTCAACTCTTCCTCACTAAGGAGATCTTCATTTCCATCATTAGTCGCAACGTGAATTATTGCCAACTTGAGGTGTTTCTCTTGATCCGCCTCTTCGGCCACTTCCTCAACATTGGGTATTTGTTCAAGGCTATCGACTTTCTTCGTTGGTGAAATTGGAGCAATGTTCCTCTTAGCCTTCCAAACAAAGGACGTCGGTTTTGGGACATCCTCAACCTTCTCAATAGTTCCTTGAGGTTTCTCCGCACCACATTCCTCAAGTATATGGCCCATTCGTTGACATTTTCGGCAATAGGTTGGTATATTTTCATATACGACCTTTTGCTTTACGATGTCCACTTGACCATGCACATCTTCTATCCCCCATTCTATTTCTTCTTTCAATGGATCAAGGAGGTTGATCTCAACGCAAATTCGAGGGTAATCCGGGCGTGACATGGTGGCCGCACCTTCATCAAGCCTCAAAGGTCTTCCAAAGTATGAACCAATGTTCATAAGGGCATTTCTCTCACAAAACCGCATGTTAAGGTTTGGCAAACCAATCCACACGGGAGCTATCGGAGGATCAAGATCGGGGTCGAAATCCGGGGTCCATTTGTAGATTGAACCGTTAAGATCAAGAAATCGAAGGTCCTTCTTCAACCATAGGCGAGTATAGTCCTCCTCCGTGGTCAATTTCAACATAACGTGACGAGGGCCAATTGGACCAAGTGTGTATGTGCCTTGGAGTTTGAGTCTCGCTATCTTGTTGTGGATGAAAGTGTAGCTCGGCTTAACGAGAGGGAAACGAAGGATTAAGACAAGCTTAAGCCTATCATCAAGGACTTTGATTTCCTCATTCTTGAAGATTGTGATAAAGAATATGAAGTTCCATACAACAAGTCATGGCCAAACAAACAAAGTATGGAGACTTTAAACACTCTAGAATGATCTTTCCTTCAACGATTTGATCAAACGTAACTCACTTAGTCTATTACTTCACCACGAAGTAACAGTATCATGTTACTTCGTGAGAAAGTAATATTTGGTCAAATGGGCCAACATGTATCGTACGAACCAAAACGCACTCGATTAGTGTTAATAAGCTTAGATTATCCTTGGGAAGGTTAAGACTTGTGATCAAGAATATAAAGTTCCATACAACGAGTCGTGGCCAAAAAAACTAAGTATGGAGACTTTAAACACTCTAGAATGATCTTTCCTTCAACGATTTGATCAAACGTAACTTGTTTAGTCTATTACTTCACCAATAAGTAACAATTTACTTTATTAGTTCGTGAGAAAGTTATAGTTGGTCAAATGGGCCAACGGGCATCGTACGAACCAAAAAGCACTCGATTAGTGTTAATAAGCTTAGATTATCCTTGGAAAGGTTAAGACTTGTGATAAAAAATATGAAGTTCCGTACAACAAGTCGTGGCCAAAAAAACTAAGTATGGAGACTTTAAACACTCTAGAATGATCTTTCCTTCAACGATTTGATCAAACGTAACTCGCTTAGTCTATTACTTCACCACGAAGTAACAGTTTACTTTGTTACTTCGTGAGAAAGTAATAGTTGGTCAAATGGGCCAACGGGCATCGTACGAACCAAAACGCACTCGATTAGTGTTAATAAGCATAGATTATCCTTGGGAAGGTTAAGACTTGTGATAAAGAATATGAAGTTCCATACAACAAGTCGTGGCCAAAAAAACTAAGTATGGAGACTTTAAACACTCTAGAATGATCTTTCCTTCAACGATTTGATCAAACGTAACTCGCTTAGTCTATTACTTCACCACGAAGTAACAGTTTACTTTGTTACTTCGTGAGAAAGTAATAGTTGGTCAAATGGGCCAACGGGCATCGTACGAACCAAAAAGCACTCGATTACTGTTAATAAGCTTAGATTATCCTTGGTAAGGTTAAGACTTGTGATAAAGAATATGAAGAAATAAAAGGTTTATAAAAGAAAACTAGGGGGAGGTACTACATAGCGAAGGCCGTATGGTGTACCCCACCCATACGATCGCCAAACACAGAGAAATAGAAATCTCAACAACAAATAAGAGCATATCCCAAAAGTGGATACCTCGAAAGTAAAGTAAGCCAAAATGTGAAAACTCGGCCTATATCATCTATGAATATGATCTATTCTTCCACTTCATCTTTTCTTCTGCTCTTCGTTCTTTGTTCTCTTTTTTTCGTTGACTCTTGCTTATGTAGGTGGAGCAATCTGGTGCTTTAATCCTATTTTTTTCTCTTCTCTCTTCACCTTCTCGGAGTATTCGCCTACAACATTCCTCATAAGACTCATCTTTTGTAACAGTTGAGTCCTCGAGGTCGCTCGTTACAATTTGTTTTGGGATTGGAGTGCAGATTCTTCTTTGATTAAATGAGGATTCCAACTCCTCAACAAAAGCATCATCACCCACGGCTTCATCATGCCCAAGTAGGAGGGTTGGCGAGGTGGGAGGGGTAGAGATATCACACGAGAAAGTAGCATCCGGAAAGCACACCCTTGGAGAGAGAAGTCTAGACTTAGGTTGATAGTTAGAATCCGATAACCTCTTTGCATCATCATTGTCATCCCTCAAGATCATATCTTCAATCTCTTTTTCTTTGGCCTTTCTCAACTCTTCCTCACTAAGGAGATCTTCATTTCCATCATTAGTCGCAACGTGAATTATTGCCAACTTGAGGTGTTTCTCTTGATCCGCCTCTTCGGCCACTTCCTCAACATTGGGTATTTGTTCAAGGCTATCGACTTTCTTCGTTGGTGAAATTGGAGCAATGTTCCTCTTAGCCTTCCAAACAAAGGACGTCGGTTTTGGGACATCCTCAACCTTCTCAATAGTTCCTTGAGGTTTCTCCGCACCACATTCCTCAAGTATATGGCCCATTCGTTGACATTTTCGGCAATAGGTTGGTATATTTTCATATACGACCTTTTGCTTTACGATGTCCACTTGACCATGCACATCTTCTATCCCCCATTCTATTTCTTCTTTCAATGGATCAAGGAGGTTGATCTCAACGCAAATTCGAGGGTAATCCGGGCGTGACATGGTGGCCGCACCTTCATCAAGCCTCAAAGGTCTTCCAAAGTATGAACCAATGTTCATAAGGGCATTTCTCTCACAAAACCGCATGTTAAGGTTTGGCAAACCAATCCACACGGGAGCTATCGGAGGATCAAGATCGGGGTCGAAATCCGGGGTCCATTTGTAGATTGAACCGTTAAGATCAAGAAATCGAAGGTCCTTCTTCAACCATAGGCGAGTATAGTCCTCCTCCGTGGTCAATTTCAACATAACGTGACGAGGGCCAATTGGACCAAGTGTGTATGTGCCTTGGAGTTTGAGTCTCGCTATCTTGTTGTGGATGAAAGTGTAGCTCGGCTTAACGAGAGGGAAACGAAGGATTAAGACAAGCTTAAGCCTATCATCAAGGACTTTGATTTCCTCATTCTTGAAGATTGTGATAAAGAATATGAAGTTCCATACAACAAGTCATGGCCAAACAAACAAAGTATGGAGACTTTAAACACTCTAGAATGATCTTTCCTTCAACGATTTGATCAAACGTAACTCACTTAGTCTATTACTTCACCACGAAGTAACAGTATCATGTTACTTCGTGAGAAAGTAATATTTGGTCAAATGGGCCAACATGTATCGTACGAACCAAAACGCACTCGATTAGTGTTAATAAGCTTAGATTATCCTTGGGAAGGTTAAGACTTGTGATCAAGAATATAAAGTTCCATACAACGAGTCGTGGCCAAAAAAACTAAGTATGGAGACTTTAAACACTCTAGAATGATCTTTCCTTCAACGATTTGATCAAACGTAACTTGTTTAGTCTATTACTTCACCAATAAGTAACAATTTACTTTATTAGTTCGTGAGAAAGTTATAGTTGGTCAAATGGGCCAACGGGCATCGTACGAACCAAAAAGCACTCGATTAGTGTTAATAAGCTTAGATTATCCTTGGAAAGGTTAAGACTTGTGATAAAAAATATGAAGTTCCGTACAACAAGTCGTGGCCAAAAAAACTAAGTATGGAGACTTTAAACACTCTAGAATGATCTTTCCTTCAACGATTTGATCAAACGTAACTCGCTTAGTCTATTACTTCACCACGAAGTAACAGTTTACTTTGTTACTTCGTGAGAAAGTAATAGTTGGTCAAATGGGCCAACGGGCATCGTACGAACCAAAAAGCACTCGATTACTGTTAATAAGCTTAGATTATCCTTGGTAAGGTTAAGACTTGTGATAAAGAATATGAAGTTCCATACAACAAGTCATGGCCAAAAAAACTAAGTATGGAGACTTTAAACACTCTAGAATGATCTTTCCTTCAACGATTTGATCAAACGTAACTCGCTTAGTCTATTACTTCACCACGAAGTAACAGTTTACTTTGTTACTTCATGAGAAAGTTATAGTTGGTCAAATGGGCCAACGGGCATCGTACGAACCAAAACGCACTCGATTAGTGTTAATAAGCTTAGATTATCCTTGGTAAGGTTAAGACTTGTGATAAAGAATATGAAGTTCCATACAACAAGTCATGGCCAAACAAACAAAGTATGGAGACTTTAAACACTCTAGAATGATATTTCCTTCAACGATTTGATCAAACGTAACTCGCTTAGTCTATTACTTCACCACGAAGTAACAGTTTACTTTGTTACTTCGTGAGAAAGTAATAGTTGGTCAAATGGGCCAACGGGCATCGTACGAACCAAAAAGCACTCGATTACTGTTAATAAGCTTAGATTATCCTTGGTAAGGTTAAGACTTGTGATAAAGAATATGAAGTTCCATACAACAAGTCATGGCCAAAAAAACTAAGTATGGAGACTTTAAACACTCTAGAATGATCTTTCCTTCAACGATTTGATCAAACGTAACTCGCTTAGTCTATTACTTCACCACGAAGTAACAGTTTACTTTGTTACTTTGTGAGAAAGTTATAGTTGGTCAAATGGGCCAACGGGCATCGTACGAACCAAAACGCACTCGATTAGTGTTAATAAGCTTAGATTATCCTTGGGAAGGTTAAGACTTGTGATAAAGAATATGAAGTTCCATACAACAAGTCGTGGCCAAAAAAACTAAGTATGGAGACTTTAAACACTCTAGAATGATATTTCCTTCAACGATTTTATCAAACGTAACTCGCTTAGTCTATTACTTCACCACGAAGTAACAGTTTACTTTGTTACTTCGTGAGAAAGTAATAGTTGGTCAAATGGGCCAACGGGCATCGTACGAACCAAAAAGCACTCGATTACTGTTAATAAGCTTAGATTATCCTTGGTAAGGTTAAGACTTGTGATAAAGAATATGAAGTTCCATACAACAAGTCATGGCCAAACAAACAAAGTATGGAGACTTTAAACACTCTAGAATGATCTTTCCTTCAACGATTTGATCAAACGTAACTCACTTAGTCTATTACTTCACCACGAAGTAACAGTATCATGTTACTTCGTGAGAAAGTAATATTTGGTCAAATGGGCCAACATGTATCGTACGAACCAAAACGCACTCGATTAGTGTTAATAAGCTTAGATTATCCTTGGGAAGGTTAAGACTTGTGATCAAGAATACAAAGTTCCATACAACGAGTCGTGGCCAAAAAAACTAAGTATGGAGACTTTAAACACTCTAGAATGATCTTTCCTTCAACGATTTGATCAAACGTAACTTGTTTAGTCTATTACTTCACCAATAAGTAACAATTTACTTTGTTACTTCGTGAGAAAGTTATAGTTGGTCAAATGGGCCAACGGGCATCGTACGAACCAAAACGCACTCGATTAGTGTTAATAAGCTTAGATTATCCTTGGTAAGGTTAAGACTTGTGATAAAGAATATGAAGTTCCATACAACAAGTCATGGCCAAACAAACAAAGTATGGAGACTTTAAACACTCTAGAATGATATTTCCTTCAACGATTTGATCAAACGTAACTCGCTTAGTCTATTACTTCACCACGAAGTAACAGTTTACTTTGTTACTTCGTGAGAAAGTAATAGTTGGTCAAATGGGCCAACGGGCATCGTACGAACCAAAAAGCACTCGATTACTGTTAATAAGCTTAGATTATCCTTGGTAAGGTTAAGACTTGTGATAAAGAATATGAAGTTCCATACAACAAGTCATGGCCAAAAAAACTAAGTATGGAGACTTTAAACACTCTAGAATGATCTTTCCTTCAACGATTTGATCAAACGTAACTCGCTTAGTCTATTACTTCACCACGAAGTAACAGTTTACTTTGTTACTTCATGAGAAAGTAATAGTTGGTCAAATGGGCCAACGGGCATCGTACGAACCAAAACGCACTCGATTAGTGTTAATAAGCTTAGATTATCCTTGGAAAGGTTAAGACTTGTGATAAAGAATATGAAGTTCCGTACAACAAGTCGTGGCCAAAAAAACTAACTATGGAGACTTTAAACACTCTAGAATGATCTTTCGTTCAACGATTTGATCAAACGTAACTCGCTTAGTCTATTACTTCACCACGAAGTAGCAATTTACTTTGTTACTTTGTGAGAAAGTTATAGTTGGTCAAATGGGCCAACGGGCATCGTACGAACCAAAACGCACTCGATTAGTGTTAATAAGCTTAGATTATCCTTGGGAAGGTTAAGACTTGTGATAAAGAATATGAAGTTCCATACAACAAGTCGTGGCCAAAAAAACTAAGTATGGAGACTTTAAACACTCTAGAATGATATTTCCTTCAACGATTTGATCAAACGTAACTCGCTTAGTCTATTACTTCACCACGAAGTAACAGTTTACTTTGTTACTTCGTGAGAAAGTAATAGTTGGTCAAATGGGCCAACGGGCATCGTACGAACCAAAAAGCACTCGATTACTGTTAATAAGCTTAGATTATCCTTGGTAAGGTTAAGACTTGTGATAAAGAATATGAGAGAAGAAAGAAGGTTTATAAAAAGTAAAAACTGCGGGGTACTACATCGGGAGTCGAGCGTTGTACCCAATCGCTCGTTCCAAGCAAAAAGGGGGTTTATAAGAACACCCCAAAAGATGAGCCAAAAGGCAATGCTCGAGATATCCAACCTAACAAGCGCCTTCCCACTAGAGCAATGACCGCCCGTGAGAGTGTAGTATCTAGAAGTCACACCCAAAGTCAAAGTGTGCAATCCAAATACCTTCTCCCACATAGGGAGGCCAAGGCCTTTGTGAGAAGGGCGCACTTCCTCGAAGATGTGTACACCGCCCGTGAGAGTAAGATACTTAGAAGTCGTTCCCGATGAGGGCTTACGTAAGCATCCTCTCCCACATAGGGAGGCGTATACATTTCGAGCGAAGCCAAAGTGATCGTAACTATTACAAAAAAGAGCGTACCACAAAGTCGGGTACCTCGAAAAATAACCTAATCTATAATAGAAAGGTAGTACAACAAATAATGACGACAAAATCTATCAAGAGGAAACAACCACTCCAAAACTCTAGCTTCAAGCTTCATGACCTCGGCTTAGGGTGTCGAAACGTGGGCCAACACATCTTGTCTTTCTCAATGAGGACCCGGACCTTGTGGCTAGCCAAAGTGCTCGGTTGACGACCATTGATGCGAAGAATACAAGCTTCATTAGCAAGTTGATCCGCCACTTGGTTGCCCTCCCTATATGTATGGTGCATGGTCCCATTGACAAGGACCAATAGGGTGCGAATCTCTTCAAGTTGCCGAATGATCTTCCATGGGCCACCTCTCTTCGCATTCACAATGGGTAAGGTGATAAGGGCATCCGTTTCAATATCCACGTCTCGCACTCCAAGAGAATGGCAATATTGGAGACCTTGGTGAATGGCCAATAGCTCCGCTTCGACATTCGTCATAGGCTCCAAGGCAATGTGATAAGTCCAAGCACAATTCCCAAAGTGATCACGAAGAATGCCACCACCGCCGGCCATCCCGGGGTTCCCTTTAGAGCTACCATCCGTGTTGAGCTTCCATCGCCCTTCCCCCGGCTTCTTCCACACAACCTCAATGGGAGGTTTTAGACGGACTCTTGCAAGTTTAATACCCCACACATCCACCACGTATTTGGAGCCTCGCCATAGAATCTCCTCACATGGATTGATGGTGAAAAGATCAATCACATGGCGGACAACCCTATGAATAATGATTTTGGCATTCATCGGTACTCCATTGTGTCTAGCCGCATTTCTTGCCGTCCAAATGTACCATAACACCAAGATAGGAACAATAATACGAATGTGACCGGGGGGGGTATGACGCCTCGCCTTAATCCAATACGCAATTAAATTGTTCCAAGAAATAAATACGGGTTGCTTGATATGGAAAGTGCGGAAAAAATAAGACCATACCTCTTGGGCAAGCGGGCTAGACCAAAAGACGTGGTCCGTAGTCTCAACATCCCGACAACAATTGCATTGTGAGATAATCTCCATCTCCAAGCGTTTAGCGATCTTTTGATCCGTAGGTAAAAGGTTTTGCACGTATCGCCACGCAAAGAAGGAGATATTCGGAAGGAGTAGACGATGCCAAAGGAACCTATAGATGCCGGATGGTGTATAGGGGTCACAAATGGAGCGGCGAGCGGACTTAGTAGAAAAAGTCCCATTAGGATCAAGCTTCCAAAGAGGAGTATCTTTTCCTTCTTGACAAATGGGGACCTCCACCACCCGAGCCACGTCATCATCATCCAATACCTCCTCAAGTTTAACAATGTCCCATTCCCCGTTGACCCAAAAGTCACTAATGCGCGTGCGGGAATTAATTTGCACTCCATCTCGGGGTCTAAGAAGGCCATCTTTCAACCATTGATCCACCCAAAAGAGGGAGGAACCATCCTTGATGTTCCAAAACATATGTTGTTGGGCTTTGAGAGCCGCTTTGGTCAATCTTCTCCATCCTCGAAAGTCCCACGATTTGCTACTAAAGATAGGGTCTCGCGTAGCGTACCTAGACATCATGTACTTGGCCCATAAGGAGTCTTGCAACCGAAACCTCCACCAAAGTTTAAGGCCAAAGGCTTCCACCAAGCAATGAAGAGAGGAAATATTAAGTCCACCCATGGCAAACGGTTTGCAAATTCTTTCCCAACTTCTCCAATGAATCTTCCTTCTTTCCTCATTCGAGCCCCAAAGAAACCGAGCAAAAATCTTCTCAAGATGTTCGAGGACGCAAGCCGGAGGCACCATGATTTGACAAAGATAGATCGGAATGGAGCAAAGGATACTTTTGATGAGAGTGAGCCGACCACCAAAATTAAGAAATTTCAATTCCCAACCACTTATAAGGCCTCGGATTTGGTCAATCCACATATCAAAGTAGGCTTGTTGCATTCTTCCACGAATAATAGGGGCGCCAAGGTAAGTAATGGGGAACTCACCTCTCTCAAAACCCGTGAGGCCGTGGATAGCATGGACATGTGCACCATTGATCCGAGGGGATGTGATGAAGCAACTTTTGGATGCATTGATATGTTGACCCGAAACCCTTTCATAAAGATGTAAGAAGTCCATGAGCTTGGCCATGTTGTCCAAAGATCCCTTCACAAAAATAATGCAATCGTCCGCATAAGCCAAATGGGACACATCCATAACGCCCCCATTGTTGAGATAAAGATCCGGATTGTGCTCATAAAGTTGGTTAAGACCTCTAGAAAGGAATTCGGCGGCAATAATGAAAAGAGCGGGAGATATGGGGTCACCTTGACGCACTCCATGCTTAGACTCAAAGAAGCCGTGGCAAGCACCGTTGACAAGCACGGAGAAGAAGCATTTCTCCACGCAATTCTTAATGAGATCAATCCACTCCCGAGAGAAACCGAACTTAGTAAGGCATTGGTATAAGAACCTCCAACTCAATCTATCATAAGCTTTCTCCATATCAAGTTTCACCACAAGGTTGTGCGCATCTCTTTTTGCATTGAGATTAGAGGCCAATTCTTGTGCAAGAAGGATATTGTCACCAATAAGGCGACCTTTGACAAAACCACTTTGATTAAGAGAAATAATATTGGGTAAGAGAGAGGCTAACCGGTCATTGAGGAGTTTCGAAATGATCTTGTAACTCACGTTACAAAGACTAATCGGCCTATATTCTTTCCATTCTTTGGGATCTTTCTTCTTCGGGATAAGTACAATGTTGGTGGCCTTGAAGATGCGAGGAAAGGCGGTGCCATGAAAGAAATCCAAAACCGCCTCAAGAATATCATCTTTAATAATATCCCAACAAGATTGATAGAAGTGGGCATTGAAACCATCCGGGCCCGCCACACTATCCGAGCTAAGATCAAAGACAACCTCTTTAACCTCTTCAAGATTCGGGGGCCGACAAAGCCAAGTGTTGTCACTCTCGGAGATAAGGCTAGGAATGAAGTCAAGATTGTGGCCCTCATAAGTATCAATATTAGAAGTAAGGAGCTTGTCATAGTACCTCACGGCCGAGTTGCCAATCTCATCGGGGTTGTCCACCAAAAGACCATTCTCGTGAATGCGAAAGATCTTGGCCTTTGCTTGTTTCTTCTTGGCCATAGCTTGAAAGAGCCTAGTGTTGCGCTCCCCTTCAATGGCCCATTTGCATTTCGCCCGTTGTTTCCAATATTCCGATTCCATAGTGCGAGTGAGAACAAAATCGGCATAACACTTATTCACCAAGGAACGAGAAGTAGGAGTGGGATCATGGTCATGGATAATCTCGGCTTGCTTGAGAGCTTCCTCCTTCTCCTTAATATTTTGAAAGATATTGCCGAAGGTGTTCCTATTCCAACTTTTGAGCTCCTTTCTCAACCGAATAAGTTTATCCCCAAGTTTGAGTAACCCCGAACAAGTAGTAGGTTGGCTCCAACACTCCTTAACTTTCTCATGAAAGTCCTTATGCTTGATCCACATGTTTTGAAACCGAAAAGCCCTCGGCTTACGAGTGAGGGTCCGCTCGAAATGGATAAAGAGTGAGTTATGGTCCGAGTGAAGTCTAGCTTCGTGGACGATCCGAGTGTTACCAAAAGACGAGCTCCAATCGAAGTTGATGAGAGCACGATCAATCCGAGTACGAGTCCCATTACTAGCCCAAGTGAAGGGGTTGCCCTCATACCCGGCGTCTTGAAGACCACAATCATCAATACAATCATGGAAGTCATCCATCTCCCCAATACTAGGCGGATTGATACCCCTTTTTTCCTCTTCCTTAAGAACAACATTGAAGTCCCCCACAACTAACCACGGCTTTTGATCATCACTTCTTCGAAGACCATCCCAAAGGGGATGTCGAAGAGCCCGAGTTTTAGCGGCATAAACAAAGGTGCATAATAAAGGATGAGGGAGGATATGAGAAGAAATGACACAATGAACAAATTGGTCATGATCCTCTAGAACCTCAATATGCATATCACTATCACCAAAGACCCAAATCTTGTTGTTGATATTAGAGAAAGCCGAATCGTAATGGAACTTTTTCCGGAATTTATGCGCATCAAATCTAGCTTTAGGTTCAAGAAGAACAAGAACCTTAGGCTTATTACGAAGGACCAAGTTCGCAACATTATCACCATTATTACGTTTACCAACTCCCCGTACGTTCCAACAAACAAATAACATCAAAAAGATGGGGGGTGAGACGTACCTTCACGAGCAAGCAAGGCCCGTTTGGCTTTCAATTTTTCCTTCTTTCTTTGGCTTTTGCTTTTCGAAGAAGGAGAACAAGTGTCAACTCTTTTGGTGTTAGAGTCTTCCATGTCCGACTCCTCCACTATAGAATCATTATTCCCGTCCTCCTTGTTGGTGCTCCAAAGTGGAGGGATAGAAGCAATAGGGGAAGAGGGGTTATCAAGTAAGAAGTAGGCGTCGTGGGATAGCCTTGGTGACGTGATCATAGATTTTTTACGGATGTTGGAATCCGAGAGTCTAGCACCGTCATCGTTATCATCCCTAAGTATCCTATCCTCGGCATCCTTCTCGCGAGCTTTCCTTTCCACTTCATCATTGCTCAAAGTAGTGTCGTCAACCTTTTTAGTAAGCTCCTTATGACCTTGCGTTTCCTCTTTGCTCTCCGTGATGACTTTTAAAGTGTTATCCCTCAAAACTTTGCTAACATCATTCTTTCGACTCTTCTCCTTCCACACAAGGGAAGAAGAAACTTGTTGCTTCGGTCCATGGTTGTCATCCACTTTATCACCCTCTTCTTTAGCTTTTTCCATGTCGCACTCCTCAAGCCTATGTCCTACTCTTTGACACTTACGGCAATAGTTAGGAAGGTTTTCATAGACCACCTTTTGCTTGACGATGTTCACTTTTCCGTGCACATCCTCCACTCCCCATTCTATAACTTCCTTAAGTGGTTCAAGGAGATTCACTTCAACACATATCCGAGGGTAGTCGGGACGAGACATGGTTGCCGCTCCTTCATCAAGACGTAATGGTCTTCCAAGGTAGTTACCAATATTCATAAGTGCACTTCTTTCACAAAAGCGCATATTCAAGTTTGGGAGGCCAATCCAAACGGGAGCAATAGGAGGCTCAAGCTCGGGATCAAAGTCCGGCGTCCATTTGTAGATGGATCCATTTAGGTCGAGGAACCGAAGATTCTTTTTCAACCATAGCCGGGTGTAGTCCTCTTCCATAGTCAATTTGAGCATCACATGTCGCGGACCTATAGGTCCAAGAGTGTACGCGCCCTTGAGCTTAAGCTTGGCCATTTTGTTATGAATGTAGGTGTAGCTCGGCTTGAGAAGATTGAAACGAAGAATAAGGACAAGTTTGAGCCTTTCATCAAGAGCTTTCACCTCCTCTTTTTTGAAGACAAGCATGTGTCTACCGTTAACAACACGAGGTTCCATTGTCTTAAGGGTTGGATCGTCTACAAGAGATCGATTGATATCATAGAGTCTTGTGGGAGCGGCCGCTTGAGCATAAGAAGCTCGTCGGATCGGGGGACGCACTTGAAAAGGACGAGGGTTGTCCGGCGCCAAATTCACCTTCTTATCAAAAGTAGGTGGCGCAAAAGAGGATGGTTGAGCTAACAATGGCTTCGCAACTTTAGCAAAGTTGTTGGATAGTGTCGGGAAATGTCCGGTCCCAATTTTTTGGGTGGGTCCACCCAAAGGGAGTGATTGTTCAACACAATTAAGGTCCAAATTTTCGGTTGACTTTTCCAAATTCGGAGTTGACCGAGTCAAAGGGTCCACAATGGTCTTACATAAGTTAGGGTTGACTTTGTCATCCTTTTCGAGCAAAATGAGGTTCGAGTTCATAAGTGCCACTTTATCATGTCCAAAGGAACCGCTTAAAAATAAGTGCGTCTCGGCGGTTGGAGCGATGATATTTGAGGGTCGGTCAACATTTTCTTGAGGAAGGCTGACAGTTGACTTTTCGTTTGACTCAGTTGACTTTTCGGAAGTCAATGGAAGTGATGTGGCAGTGGGTCCCACGTTTGTCATTAGAATATTGGAGTTGACAATGGGGAGGTCAACACTCTTACATGATGAGGTGTCCAAATGAGGTGAAGACATGTGTAAGGTATGGTCCACATCCATGGTGGGGGACAAAGGGACAAGACAAGTGCACTCTTGTCCCCTTAATGCTCTTACACATCCACCACCACACAAGGCTCAAGGTAGTGGAGGTAGTGGAGTGTTCTTGTCACCACTACCAAACCCTAAACCCTAGTTGACCGCCGCCACCACCAAGTTGAAGTTCCATACAACAAGTCATGGCCAAACAAACAAAGAATGGAGACTTTAAACACTCTAGAATGATCTTTCCTTCAACGATTTGATCAAACGTAACTCACTTAGTCTATTACTTCACCACGAAGTAACAGTATCATGTTACTTCGTGAGAAAGTAATATTTGGTCAAATGGGCCAACATGTATCGTACGAACCAAAACGCACTCGATTAGTGTTAATAAGCTTAGATTATCCTTGGGAAGGTTAAGACTTGTGATCAAGAATATAAAGTTCCATACAACGAGTCGTGGCCAAAAAAAACTAAGTATGGAGACTTTAAACACTCTAGAATGATCTTTCCTTCAACGATTTGATCAAACGTAACTTGTTTAGTCTATTACTTCACCAATAAGTAACAATTTACTTTATTAGTTCGTGAGAAAGTTATAGTTGGTCAAATGGGCCAACGGGCATCGTACGAACCAAAAAGCACTCGATTAGTGTTAATAAGCTTAGATTATCCTTGGAAAGGTTAAGACTTGTGATAAAAAATATGAAGTTCCGTACAACAAGTCGTGGCCAAAAAAACTAACTATGGAGACTTTAAACACTCTAGAATGATCTTTCGTTCAACGATTTGATCAAACGTAACTTGTTTAGTCTATTACTTCACCACGAAGTAGCAATTTACTTTGTTACTTCGTGAGAAAGTTATAGTTGGTCAAATGGGCCAACGGGCATCGTACGAACCAAAACGCACTCGATTAGTGTTAATAAGCATAGATTATCCTTGGGAAGGTTAAGACTTGTGATAAAGAATATACAACAAGTCGTGGCCAAAAAAACTAAGTATGGAGACTTTAAACACTCTAGAATGATCTTTCCTTCAACGATTTGATCAAACGTAACTCGCTTAGTCTATTACTTCACCACGAAGTAACAGTTTACTTTGTTACTTCGTGAGAAAGTAATAGTTGGTCAAATGGGCCAACGGGCATCGTACGAACCAAAAAGCACTCGATTACTGTTAATAAGCTTAGATTATCCTTGGTAAGGTTAAGACTTGTGATAAAGAATATGAAGAAATAAAAGGTTTATAAAAGAAAACTAGGGGGAGGTACTACATAGCGAAGGCCGTATGGTGTACCCCACCCATACGATCGCCAAACACAGAGAAATAGAAATCTCAACAACAAATAAGAGCATATCCCAAAAGTGGATACCTCGAAAGTAAAGTAAGCCAAAATGTGAAAACTCGGCCTATATCATCTATGAATATGATCTATTCTTCCACTTCATCTTTTCTTCTGCTCTTCGTTCTTTGTTCTCTTTTTTCCGTTGACTCTTGCTTATGTAGGTGGAGCAATCTGGTGCTTTAATCCTATTTTTTTCTCTTCTCTCTTCACCTTCTCGGAGTATTCGCCTACAACATTCCTCATAAGACTCATCTTTTGTAACAGTTGAGTCCTCGAGGTCGCTCGTTACAATTTGTTTTGGGATTGGAGTGCAGATTCTTCTTTGATTAAATGAGGATTCCAACTCCTCAACAAAAGCATCATCACCCACGGCTTCATCATGCCCAAGTAGGAGGGTTGGCGAGGTGGGAGGGGTAGAGATATCACACGAGAAAGTAGCATCCGGAAAGCACACCCTTGGAGAGAGAAGTCTAGACTTAGGTTGATAGTTAGAATCCGATAACCTCTTTGCATCATCATTGTCATCCCTCAAGATCATATCTTCAATCTCTTTTTCTTTGGCCTTTCTCAACTCTTCCTCACTAAGGAGATCTTCATTTCCATCATTAGTCGCAACGTGAATTATTGCCAACTTGAGGTGTTTCTCTTGATCCGCCTCTTCGGCCACTTCCTCAACATTGGGTATTTGTTCAAGGCTATCGACTTTCTTCGTTGGTGAAATTGGAGCAATGTTCCTCTTAGCCTTCCAAACAAAGGACGTCGGTTTTGGGACATCCTCAACCTTCTCAATAGTTCCTTGAGGTTTCTCCGCACCACATTCCTCAAGTATATGGCCCATTCGTTGACATTTTCGGCAATAGGTTGGTATATTTTCATATACGACCTTTTGCTTTACGATGTCCACTTGACCATGCACATCTTCTATCCCCCATTCTATTTCTTCTTTCAATGGATCAAGGAGGTTGATCTCAACGCAAATTCGAGGGTAATCCGGGCGTGACATGGTGGCCGCACCTTCATCAAGCCTCAAAGGTCTTCCAAAGTATGAACCAATGTTCATAAGGGCATTTCTCTCACAAAACCGCATGTTAAGGTTTGGCAAACCAATCCACACGGGAGCTATCGGAGGATCAAGATCGGGGTCGAAATCCGGGGTCCATTTGTAGATTGAACCGTTAAGATCAAGAAATCGAAGGTCCTTCTTCAACCATAGGCGAGTATAGTCCTCCTCCGTGGTCAATTTCAACATAACGTGACGAGGGCCAATTGGACCAAGTGTGTATGTGCCTTGGAGTTTGAGTCTCGCTATCTTGTTGTGGATGAAAGTGTAGCTCGGCTTAACGAGAGGGAAACGAAGGATTAAGACAAGCTTAAGCCTATCATCAAGGACTTTGATTTCCTCATTCTTGAAGATTGTGATAAAGAATATGAAGTTCCATACAACAAGTCATGGCCAAACAAACAAAGTATGGAGACTTTAAACACTCTAGAATGATCTTTCCTTCAACGATTTGATCAAACGTAACTCACTTAGTCTATTACTTCACCACGAAGTAACAGTATCATGTTACTTCGTGAGAAAGTAATATTTGGTCAAATGGGCCAACATGTATCGTACGAACCAAAACGCACTCGATTAGTGTTAATAAGCTTAGATTATCCTTGGGAAGGTTAAGACTTGTGATCAAGAATATAAAGTTCCATACAACGAGTCGTGGCCAAAAAAACTAAGTATGGAGACTTTAAACACTCTAGAATGATCTTTCCTTCAACGATTTGATCAAACGTAACTTGTTTAGTCTATTACTTCACCAATAAGTAACAATTTACTTTATTAGTTCGTGAGAAAGTTATAGTTGGTCAAATGGGCCAACGGGCATCGTACGAACCAAAAAGCACTCGATTAGTGTTAATAAGCTTAGATTATCCTTGGAAAGGTTAAGACTTGTGATAAAAAATATGAAGTTCCGTACAACAAGTCGTGGCCAAAAAAACTAAGTATGGAGACTTTAAACACTCTAGAATGATCTTTCCTTCAACGATTTGATCAAACGTAACTCGCTTAGTCTATTACTTCACCACGAAGTAACAGTTTACTTTGTTACTTCGTGAGAAAGTAATAGTTGGTCAAATGGGCCAACGGGCATCGTACGAACCAAAAAGCACTTGATTACTGTTAATAAGCTTAGATTATCCTTGGTAAGGTTAAGACTTGTGATAAAGAATATGAAGTTCCATACAACAAGTCATGGCCAAAAAAACTAAGTATGGAGACTTTAAACACTCTAGAATGATCTTTCCTTCAACGATTTGATCAAACGTAACTCGCTTAGTCTATTACTTCACCACGAAGTAACAGTTTACTTTGTTACTTCATGAGAAAGTAATAGTTGGTCAAATGGGCAAACGGGCATCGTACGAACCAAAACGCACTCGATTAGTGTTAATAAGCTTAGATTATCCTTGGAAAAGTTAAGACTTGTGATAAAGAATATGAAGTTCCGTACAACAAGTCGTGGCCAAAAAAACTAACTATGGAGACTTTAAACACTCTAGAATGATCTTTCGTTCAACGATTTGATCAAACGTAACTCGCTTAGTCTATTACTTCACCACGAAGTAGCAATTTACTTTGTTACTTCGTGAGAAAGTTATAGTTGGTCAAATGGGCCAACGGGCATCGTACGAACCAAAACGCACTCGATTAGTGTTAATAAGCTTAGATTATCCTTGGGAAGGTTAAGACTTGTGATAAAGAATATGAAGTTCCATACAACAAGTCGTGGCCAAAAAAACTAAGTATGGAGACTTTAAACACTCTAGAATGATATTTCCTTCAACGATTTGATCAAACGTAACTCGCTTAGTCTATTACTTCACCACGAAGTAATAGTTTACTTTGTTACTTCGTGAGAAAGTAATAGTTGGTCAAATGGGCCAACGCGCATCGTACGAACCAAAAAGCACTCGATTACTGTTAATAAGCTTAGATTATCCTTGGTAAGGTTAAGACTTGTGATAAAGAATATGAAGTTCCATACAACAAGTCATGGCCAAACAAACAAAGTATGGAGACTTTAAACACTCTAGAATGATCTTTCCTTCAACGATTTGATCAAACGTAACTCACTTAGTCTATTACTTCACCACGAAGTAACAGTATCATGTTACTTCGTGAGAAAGTAATATTTGGTCAAATGGGCCAACATGTATCGTACGAACCAAAACGCACTCGATTAGTGTTAATAAGCTTAGATTATCCTTGGGAAGGTTAAGACTTGTGATCAAGAATATAAAGTTCCATACAACGAGTCGTGGCCAAAAAAACTAAGTATGGAGACTTTAAACACTCTAGAATGATCTTTCCTTCAACGATTTGATCAAACGTAACTTGTTTAGTCTATTACTTCACCAATAAGTAACAATTTACTTTATTAGTTCGTGAGAAAGTTATAGTTGGTCAAATGGGCCAACGGGCATCGTACGAACCAAAAAGCACTCGATTAGTGTTAATAAGCTTAGATTATCCTTGGAAAGGTTAAGACTTGTGATAAAAAATATGAAGTTCCGTACAACAAGTCGTGGCCAAAAAAACTAACTATGGAGACTTTAAACACTCTAGAATGATCTTTCGTTCAACGATTTGATCAAACGTAACTCGCTTAGTCTATTACTTCACCACGAAGTAACAGTTTACTTTGTTACTTCGTGAGAAAGTAATAGTTGGTCAAATGGGCCAACGGGCATCGTACGAACCAAAAAGCACTCGATTACTGTTAATAAGCTTAGATTATCCTTGGTAAGGTTAAGACTTGTGATAAAGAATATGAAGTTCCATACAACAAGTCATGGCCAAAAAAACTAAGTATGGAGACTTTAAACACTCTAGAATGATCTTTCCTTCAACGATTTGATCAAACGTAACTCGCTTAGTCTATTACTTCACCACGAAGTAACAGTTTACTTTGTTACTTCATGAGAAAGTAATAGTTGGTCAAATGGGCCAACGGGCATCGTACGAACCAAAACGCACTCGATTAGTGTTAATAAGCTTAGATTATCCTTGGAAAGGTTAAGACTTGTGATAAGGAATATGAAGTTCCGTACAACAAGTCGTGGCCAAAAAAACTAACTATGGAGACTTTAAACACTCTAGAATGATCTTTCGTTCAACGATTTGATCAAACGTAACTCGCTTAGTCTATTACTTCACCACGAAGTAGCAATTTACTTTGTTACTTCGTGAGAAAGTTATAGTTGGTCAAATGGGCCAACGGGCATCGTACGAACCAAAACGCACTCGATTAGTGTTAATAAGCTTAGATTATCCTTGGTAAGGTTAAGACTTGTGATAAAGAATATGAAGTTCCATACAACAAGTCATGGCCAAACAAACAAAGTATGGAGACTTTAAACACTCTAGAATGATATTTCCTTCAACGATTTGATCAAACGTAACTCGCTTAGTCTATTACTTCACCACGAAGTAACAGTTTACTTTGTTACTTCGTGAGAAAGTAATAGTTGGTCAAATGGGCCAACGGGCATCGTACGAACCAAAAAGCACTCGATTACTGTTAATAAGCTTAGATTATCCTTGGTAAGGTTAAGACTTGTGATAAAGAATATGAAGTTCCATACAACAAGTCATGGCCAAAAAAACTAAGTATGGAGACTTTAAACACTCTAGAATGATCTTTCCTTCAACGATTTGATCAAACGTAACTCGCTTAGTCTATTACTTCACCACGAAGTAACAGTTTACTTTGTTACTTCATGAGAAAGTAATAGTTGGTCAAATGGGCCAACGGGCATCGTACGAACCAAAACGCACTCGATTAGTGTTAATAAGCTTAGATTATCCTTGGAAAGGTTAAGACTTGTGATAAAGAATATGAAGTTCCGTACAACAAGTCGTGGCCAAAAAAACTAACTATGGAGACTTTAAACACTCTAGAATGATCTTTCGTTCAACGATTTGATCAAACGTAACTCGCTTAGTCTATTACTTCACCACGAAGTAGCAATTTACTTTGTTACTTCGTGAGAAAGTTATAGTTGGTCAAATGGGCCAACGGGCATCGTACGAACCAAAACGCACTCGATTAGTGTTAATAAGCTTAGATTATCCTTGGGAAGGTTAAGACTTGTGATAAAGAATATGAAGTTCCATACAACAAGTCGTGGCCAAAAAAACTAAGTATGGAGACTTTAAACACTCTAGAATGATATTTCCTTCAACGATTTGATCAAACGTAACTCGCTTAGTCTATTACTTCACCACGAAGTAACGGTTTACTTTGTTACTTCGTGAGAAAGTAATAGTTGGTCAAATGGGCCAACGGGCATCGTACGAACCAAAAAGCACTCGATTACTGTTAATAAGCTTAGATTATCCTTGGTAAGGTTAAGACTTGTGATAAAGAATATGAAGAAATAAAAGGTTTATAAAAGAAAACTAGGGGGAGGTACTACATAGCGAAGGCCGTATGGTGTACCCCACCCATACGATCGCCAAACACAGAGAAATAGAAATCTCAACAACAAATAAGAGCATATCCCAAAAGTGGATACCTCGAAAGTAAAGTAAGCCAAAATGTGAAACTCGGCCTATATCATCTATGAATATGATCTATTCTTCCACTTCATCTTTTCTTCTGCTCTTCGTTCTTTGTTCTCTTTTTTCCGTTGACTCTTGCTTATGTAGGTGGAGCAATCTGGTGCTTTAATCCTATTTTTTTCTCTTCTCTCTTCACCTTCTCGGAGTATTCGCCTACAACATTCCTCATAAGACTCATCTTTTGTAACAGTTGAGTCCTCGAGGTCGCTCGTTACAATTTTTCTTGGGATTGGAGTGCAGATTCTTCTATGATTGAATGAGGATTCCAACTCCTCAACAAACGCATCATCACCCACGGCTTCATCATAAGTATGCCCAAGTAGGAGGGTTGGCGAGGTGGGAGGGGTAGAGATATCACACGAGAAAGTAGCATCCGGAAAGCACACCCTTGGAGAGAGAAGTCTAGACTTAGGTTGATAGTTAGAATCCGATAACCTCTTTGCATCATCATTGTCATCCCTCAAGATCATATCTTCAATCTCTTTTTCTTTGGCCTTTCTCAACTCTTCCTCACTAAGGAGATCTTCATTTCCATCATTAGTCGCAACGTGAATTATTGCCAACTTGAGGTGTTTCTCTTGATCCGCCTCTTCGGCCACTTCCTCAACATTGGGTATTTGTTCAAGGCTATCGACTTTCTTCGGTGGTGAAATTGGAGCAATGTTCCTCTTAGCCTTCCAAACAAAGGTCGTCGGTTTTGGGACATCCTCAACCTTCTCAATAGTTCCTTGAGGTTTCTCCGCACCACATTCCTCAAGTATATGGCCCATTCGTTGACATTTTCGGCAATAGGTTGGTATATTTTCATATACGACCTTTTGCTTTACGATGTCCACTTGACCATGCACATCTTCTATCCCCCATTCTATTTCTTCTTTCAATGGATCAAGGAGGTTGATCTCAACGCAAATTCGAGGGTAATCCGGGCGTGACATAGTGGCCGCACCTTCATCAAGCCTCAAAGGTCTTCCAAAGTATGAACCAATGTTCATAAGGGCATTTCTCTCACAAAACCGCATGTTAAGGTTTGGCAAACCAATCCACACGGGAGCTATCGGAGGATCAAGATCGGGGTCGAAATCCGGGGTCCATTTGTAGATTGAAACGTTAAGATCAAGAAATCGAAGGTCCTTCTTCAACCATAGGCGAGTATAGTCCTCCTCCGTGGTCAATTTCAACATAACGTGACGAGGGCCAATTGGACCAAGTGTGTATGTGCCTTGGAGTTTGAGTCTCGCTATCTTGTTGTGGATGAAAGTGTAGCTCGGCTTAACGAGAGGGAAACGAAGGATTAAGACAAGCTTAAGCCTATCATCAAGGACTTTGATTTCCTCATTCTTGAAGACGATCATTGATTTTCCTTTGACCATTCGAGCCTCCATAGTAGTGAGAGTAGGATCATCAATAAGAGAGCGGTTTATTTCATATTGCCTTGAAGGAGCGGCCGCTTGCGCATAAGAAGCGCGACGCAATGGAGCACGGATTTGATACGGCCGAGGATTGTCCGGTGCCACATTTGGTTGTCTCGCAAGTGTAGGTGGAACAAATGGAGGCTTCGCAATTCTCGAAAAATTATTCGAGAGGAGCGGAAAAAGGCCGGTCCCAATCTTAGGCTTTTCAATCACAACCTTCGGAGTTGACTTTTGGATGGTCAACATTGACTTCTGGGCGTTGACTTCGGCAGTCAAAGTTGACTGAGATGATGTGGCAGTGGGTCCCACATTAGTGGTCTTGCATAGTGGAAGACTATGAGTGGGAAGCATGGGGGACACAAGGAAAAGGTAATGCACTCTTGTCCCCCACTCCTATGCTCCACTAACTAAAGGCATGTAGCTTGTCCCCCAACCCTAACCCTAACCCTAGTTCGGCCGCCGCCTACACTAAGACCGCCGCCACCACCTGTTCGACGGAGAAGGAGGCGGAGGGCGGAGACGCGGCGGGGCGACGTCGGAAGATCGCCGGAGACGCGGACAAGCAAAGATTTTTGCCCCAAATCAAATCCCTAGCACCAAACCGACCGTCTCCACCACCTCGTTGACCGGAGAGGGAGAGATGACGGTGGCGCACGGCGGCGTCGACGGAGAGTCGCCGGAATAGCCTCGGAGGTCGAAAAAAAGCGGCGGAACCGCTAAGACGAAGCTAAAGACGAGGCGGAAACAACGAAAGACCTAAAACTAAGAAAATCGAAGCACAACAACAACCAAAGAGAAACCAAAAAAGAAGAAAAGCTCCAAACACAAAAAAGAGAGATTTCAATGGCTCCCAAACCCAAGCAATAACGAACAACGTCCGCTACGGGATGTTCACGAGCACACCAAAATCTACACTTTTCCAAATCCGGATTTGCATCCCGAGTCCAAAGCAAGAGACGAAGGTCTCATGAGGAGCACAAGATCCAAAACAAGATAAGGGTGGTGGAGAGGAAGGAAGAGGGAGAGAGAGAGAAAAAAGGAAACGAAAAAAACAAGAACAACACCTTAGAGGAATCCGCCATGGCCAAACGAACAAGAAAGCAACAACGAATTCATTCCTCCTATTTGGACCAACCGTTCGTAAGGGATGTCTCCAACAACTTCGTGAGGAGATTGTCGTGCCCCAACGATACCGGTGGCGTAGAGAGGAAGGAAGAACGAAGACGAAGAAAGCTTGAACTTACAACAATGGCGGCACAAGTGAATTCTTCAAAACCCCTCGAAATCACCACTTGGAGCGATCCTCTTGCAACAACGAAGATGATGGCATGATTTTCGGGATGGAAAACCACTCACCGCCGCCGTGGAAGTCCGGGGAAAGCTCCGGCCGTGTGTGAACAAGGAGGAGAGAGAAGAGAGCTTTTTTTTTTGTTGTTTTTGTGATAAAGAATATGAAGTTCCATACAACAAGTCATGGCCAAACAAACAAAGTATGGAGACTTTAAACACTCTAGAATGATCTTTCCTTCAACGATTTGATCAAACGTAACTCACTTAGTCTATTACTTCACCACGAAGTAACAGTATCATGTTACTTCGTGAGAAAGTAATATTTGGTCAAATGGGCCAACATGTATCGTACGAACCAAAACGCACTCGATTAGTGTTAATAAGCTTAGATTATCCTTGGGAAGGTTAAGACTTGTGATCAAGAATATAACCATTTCTCGATTTGTGCGTGTCATCCTTGCGCAGGGGCCATGCTAATCTTCTCTGTATCGTTCCAATTTTATCGGATGTCCCCGAAGGGACATTGTGATCAAGAATATAAAGTTCCATACAACGAGTCGTGGCCAAAAAAACTAAGTATGGAGACTTTAAACACTCTAGAATGATCTTTCCTTCAACGATTTGATCAAACGTAACTTGTTTAGTCTATTACTTCACCAATAAGTAACAATTTACTTTATTAGTTCGTGAGAAAGTTATAGTTGGTCAAATGGGCCAACGGGCATCGTACGAACCAAAAAGCACTCGATTAGTGTTAATAAGCTTAGATTATCCTTGGAAAGGTTAAGACTTGTGATAAAAAATATGAAGTTCCGTACAACAAGTCGTGGCCAAAAAAACTAACTATGGAGACTTTAAACACTCTAGAATGATCTTTCGTTCAACGATTTGATCAAACGTAACTTGTTTAGTCTATTACTTCACCACGAAGTAGCAATTTACTTTGTTACTTCGTGAGAAAGTTATAGTTGGTCAAATGGGTCAACGGGCATCGTACGAACCAAAACGCACTCGATTAGTGTTAATAAGCATAGATTATCCTTGGGAAGGTTAAGACTTGTGATAAAGAATATGAAGTTCCATACAACAAGTCGTGGCCAAAAAAACTAAGTATGGAGACTTTAAACACTCTAGAATGATCTTTCCTTCAACGATTTGATCAAACGTAACTCGCTTAGTCTATTACTTCACCACGAAGTAACAGTTTACTTTGTTACTTCGTGAGAAAGTAATAGTTGGTCAAATGGGCCAACGGGCATCGTACGAACCAAAAAGCACTCGATTACTGTTAATAAGCTTAGATTATCCTTGGTAAGGTTAAGACTTGTGATAAAGAATATGAAGTTCCATACAACAAGTCATGGCCAAACAAACAAAGTATGGAGACTTTAAACACTCTAGAATGATCTTTCCTTCAACGATTTGATCAAACGTAACTCACTTAGTCTATTACTTCACCACGAAGTAACAGTATCATGTTACTTCGTGAGAAAGTAATATTTGGTCAAATGGGCCAACATGTATCGTACGAACCAAAACGCACTCGATTAGTGTTAATAAGCTTAGATTATCCTTGGGAAGGTTAAGACTTGTGATCAAGAATATAAAGTTCCATACAACGAGTCGTGGCCAAAAAAACTAAGTATGGAGACTTTAAACACTCTAGAATGATCTTTCCTTCAACGATTTGATCAAACGTAACTTGTTTAGTCTATTACTTCACCAATAAGTAACAATTTACTTTATTAGTTCGTGAGAAAGTTATAGTTGGTCAAATGGGCCAACGGGCATCGTACGAACCAAAAAGCACTCGATTAGTGTTAATAAGCTTAGATTATCCTTGGAAAGGTTAAGACTTGTGATAAAAAATATGAAGTTCCGTACAACAAGTCGTGGCAAAAAAAACTAACTATGGAGACTTTAAACACTCTAGAATGATCTTTCGTTCAACGATTTGATCAAACGTAACTTGTTTAGTCTATTACTTCACCACGAAGTAGCAATTTACTTTGTTACTTCGTGAGAAAGTTATAGTTGGTCAAATGGGCCAACGGGCATCGTACGAACCAAAACGCACTCGATTAGTGTTAATAAGCATAGATTATCCTTGGGAAGGTTAAGACTTGTGATAAAGAATATGAAGTTCCATACAACAAGTCGTGGCCAAAAAAACTAAGTATGGAGACTTTAAACACTCTAGAATGATCTTTCCTTCAACGATTTGATCAAACGTAACTCGCTTAGTCTATTACTTCACCACGAAGTAACAGTTTACTTTGTTACTTCGTGAGAAAGTAATAGTTGGTCAAATGGGCCAACGGGCATCGTACGAACCAAAAAGCACTCGATTACTGTTAATAAGCTTAGATTATCCTTGGTAAGGTTAAGACTTGTGATAAAGAATATGAAGTTCCATACAACAAGTAATGGCCAAAAAAACTAAGTATGGAGACTTTAAACACTCTAGAATGATCTTTCCTTCAACGATTTGATCAAACGTAACTCGCTTAGTCTATTACTTCACCACGAAGTAACAGTTTACTTTGTTACTTCGTGAGAAAGTAATAGTTGGTGAAATGGGCCAACGGGCATCGTACGAACCAAAACGCACTCGATTAGTGTTAATAAGCTTAGATTATCCTTGGAAAGGTTAAGACTTGTGATAAAGAATATGAAGTTCCGTACAACAAGTCGTGGCCAAAAAAACTAACTATGGAGACTTTAAACACTCTAGAATGATCTTTCGTTCAACGATTTGATCAAACGTAACTCGCTTAGTCTATTACTTCACCACGAAGTAGCAATTTACTTTGTTACTTCGTGAGAAAGTTATAGTTGGTCAAATGGGCCAACGGGCATCGTACGAACCAAAACGCACTCGATTAGTGTTAATAAGCTTAGATTATCCTTGGGAAGGTTAAGACTTGTGATAAAGAATATGAAGTTCCATACAACAAGTCGTGGCCAAAAAAACTAAGTATGGAGACTTTAAACACTCTAGAATGATATTTCCTTCAACGATTTGATCAAACGTAACTCGCTTAGTCTATTACTTCACCACGAAGTAACAGTTTACTTTGTTACTTCGTGAGAAAGTAATATTTGGTCAAATGGGCCAACGGGCATCGTACGAACCAAAAAGCACTCGATTACTGTTAATAAGCTTAGATTATCCTTGGTAAGGTTAAGACTTGTGATAAAGAATATGAAGTTCCATACAACAAGTCGTGGCCAAAAAAACTAAGTATGGAGACTTTAAACACTCTAGAATGATATTTCCTTCAACGATTTGATCAAACGTAACTCGCTTAGTCTATTACTTCACCACGAAGTAACAGTTTACTTTGTTACTTCGTGAGAAAGTAATATTTGGTCAAATGGGCCAACGGGCATCGTACGAACCAAAAAGCACTCGATTACTGTTAATAAGCTTAGATTATCCTTGGTAAGGTTAAGACTTGTGATAAAGAATATGAAGTTCCATACAACAAGTCAAGGCCAAAAAAACAAAGTATGGAGACTTTAAACACTCTAGAATGATCTTTCCTTCAACGATTTGATCAAACGTAACTCACTTAGTCTATTACTTCACCACGAAGTAACAGTATCATGTTACTTCCTGAGAAAGTAATATTTGGTCAAATGGGCCAACATGTATCGTACGAACCAAAACGCACTCGATTAGTGTTAATAAGCTTAGATTATCCTTGGGAAGGTTAAGACTTGTGATCAAGAATATAAAGTTCCATACAACGAGTCGTGGCCAAAAAAACTAAGTATGGAGACTTTAAACACTCTAGAATGATCTTTCCTTCAACGATTTGATCAAACGTAACTTGTTTAGTCTATTACTTCACCAATAAGTAACAATTTACTTTATTAGTTCGTGAGAAAGTTATAGTTGGTCAAATGGGCCAACGGGCATCGTACGAACCAAAAAGCACTCGATTAGTGTTAATAAGCTTAGATTATCCTTGGAAAGGTTAAGACTTGTGATAAAAAATATGAAGTTCCGTACAACAAGTCGTGGCCAAAAAAACTAACTATGGAGACTTTAAACACTCTAGAATGATCTTTCGTTCAACGATTTGATCAAACGTAACTTGTTTAGTCTATTACTTCACCACGAAGTAGCAATTTACTTTGTTACTTCGTGAGAAAGTTATAGTTGGTTAAATGGGCCAACGGGCATCGTACGAACCAAAACGCACTCGATTAGTGTTAATAAGCATAGATTATCCTTGGGAAGGTTAAGACTTGTGATAAAGAATATGAAGTTCCATACAACAAGTCGTGGCCAAAAAAACTAAGTATGGAGACTTTAAACACTCTAGAATGATCTTTCCTTCAACGATTTGATCAAACGTAACTCGCTTAGTCTATTACTTCACCACGAAGTAACAGTTTACTTTGTTACTTCGTGAGAAAGTAATAGTTGGTCAAATGGGCCAACGGGCATCGTACGAACCAAAAAGCACTCGATTACTGTTAATAAGCTTAGATTATCCTTGGTAAGGTTAAGACTTGTGATAAAGAATATGAAGTTCCATACAACAAGTCGTGGCCAAAAAAACTAAGTATGGAGACTTTAAACACTCTAGAATGATATTTCCTTCAACGATTTGATCAAACGTAACTCGCTTAGTCTATTACTTCACCACGAAGTAACAGTTTACTTTGTTACTTTGTGAGAAAGTAATATTTGGTCAAATGGGCCAACGGGCATCGTACGAACCAAAAAGCACTCGATTACTGTTAATAAGCTTAGATTATCCTTGCTAAGGTTAAGACTTGTGATAAAGAATATGAAGTTCCATACAACAAGTCGTGGCCAAAAAAACTAAGTATGGAGACTTTAAACACTCTAGAATGATATTTCCTTCAACGATTTGATCAAACGTAACTCGCTTAGTCTATTACTTCACCACGAAGTAACAGTTTACTTTGTTACTTCGTGAGAAAGTAATATTTGGTCAAATGGGCCAACGGGCATCGTACGAACCAAAAAGCACTCGATTACTGTTAATAAGCTTAGATTATCCTTGGTAAGGTTAAGACTTGTGATAAAGAATATGAAGTTCCATACAACAAGTCATGGCCAAAAAAACAAAGTATGGAGACTTTAAACACTCTAGAATGATCTTTCCTTCAACGATTTGATCAAACGTAACTCACTTAGTCTATTACTTCACCACGAAGTAACAGTGTCATGTTACTTCGTGAGAAAGTAATATTTGGTCAAATGGGCCAACATGTATCGTACGAACCAAAACGCACTCGATTAGTGTTAATAAGCTTAGATTATCCTTGGGAAGGTTAAGACTTGTGATCAAGAATATAAAGTTCCATACAACGAGTCGTGGCCAAAAAAACTAAGTATGGAGACTTTAAACACTCTAGAATGATCTTTCCTTCAACGATTTGATCAAACGTAACTTGTTTAGTCTATTGCTTCACCAATAAGTAACAATTTACTTTATTAGTTCGTGAGAAAGTTATAGTCGGTCAAATGGGCCAACGGGCATCGTACGAACCAAAAAGCACTCGATTAGTGTTAATAAGCTTAGATTATCCTTGGAAAGGTTAAGACTTGTGATAAAAAATATGAAGTTCCGTACAACAAGTCGTGGCCAAAAAAACTAACTATGGAGACTTTAAACACTCTAGAATGATCTTTCGTTCAACGATTTGATCAAACGTAACTTGTTTAGTCTATTACTTCACCACGAAGTAGCAATTTACTTTGTTACTTCGTGAGAAAGTTATAGTTGGTCAAATGGGCCAACGGGCATCGTACGAACCAAAACGCACTCGATTAGTGTTAATAAGCATAGATTATCCTTGGGAAGGTTAAGACTTGTGATAAAGAATATGAAGTTCCATACAACAAGTCGTGGCCAAAAAAACTAAGTATGGAGACTTTAAACACTCTAGAATGATCTTTCCTTCAACGATTTGATCAAACGTAACTCGCTTAGTCTATTACTTCACCACGAAGTAACAGTTTACTTTGTTACTTCGTGAGAAAGTAATAGTTGGTCAAATGGGCCAACGGGCATCGTACGAACCAAAAAGCACTCGATTACTGTTAATAAGCTTAGATTATCCTTGGTAAGGTTAAGACTTGTGATAAAGAATATGAAGTTCCATACAACAAGTCATGGCCAAAAAAACTAAGTATGGAGACTTTAAACACTCTAGAATGATCTTTCCTTCAACGATTTGATCAAACGTAACTCGCTTAGTCTATTACTTCACCACGAAGTAACAGTTTACTTTGTTACTTCGTGAGAAAGTAATAGTTGGTAAAATGGGCCAACGGGCATCGTACGAACCAAAACGCACTCGATTAGTGTTAATAAGCTTAGATTATCCTTGGAAAGGTTAAGACTTGTGATAAAGAATATGAAGTTCCGTACAACAAGTCGTGGCCAAAAAAACTAACTATGGAGACTTTAAACACTCTACAATGATCTTTCGTTCAACGATTTGATCAAACGTAACTCGCTTAGTCTATTACTTCACCACGAAGTAGCAATTTACTTTGTTACTTCGTGAGAAAGTTATAGTTGGTCAAATGGGCCAACGGGCATCGTACGAACCAAAACGCACTCGATTAGTGTTAATAAGCTTAGATTATCCTTGGGAAGGTTAAGACTTGTGATAAAGAATATGAAGTTCCATACAACAAGTCGTGGCCAAAAAAACTAAGTATGGAGACTTTAAACACTCTAGAATGATATTTCCTTCAACGATTTGATCAAACGTAACTCGCTTAGTCTATTACTTCACCACGAAGTAACAGTTTACTTTGTTACTTTGTGAGAAAGTAATATTTGGTCAAATGGGCCAACGGGCCTCGTACGAACCAAAAAGCACTCGATTACTGTTAATAAGCTTAGATTATCCTTGCTAAGGTTAAGACTTGTGATAAAGAATATGAAGTTCCATACAACAAGTCGTGGCCAAAAAAACTAAGTATGGAGACTTTAAACACTCTAGAATGATCTTTCCTTCAACGATTTGATCAAACGTAACTCGCTTAGTCTATTACTTCACCACGAAGTAACAGTTTACTTTGTTACTTCGTGAGAAAGTAATATTTGGTCAAATGGGCCAACGGGCATCGTACGAACCAAAAAGCACTCGATTACTGTTAATAAGCTTAGATTATCCTTGGGAAGGTTAAGACTTGTGATAAAGAATATGAAGTTCCATACAACAAGTCGTGGCCAAAAAAACTAAGTATGGAGACTTTAAACACTCTAGAATGATCTTTCCTTCAACGATTTGATCAAACGTAACTCGCTTAGTCTATTACTTCACCACGAAGTAACAGTTTACTTTGTTACTTCGTGAGAAAGTAATAGTTGGTCAAATGGGCCAACGGGCATCGTACGAACCAAAAAGCACTCGATTACTGTTAATAAGCTTAGACTTTACCTATGGTTCTCCTATTACTCAATTGCTTTTTAAAACTTCCAAGGTTCAAAAAGCTCTTAAGTATTGGAATATTCATAATTTTGGCCATATTCACACTGCTATAAATCAATTAACTGATCGGATCTCTAGTTTACAAAGTGGACCCCAATCTGTTGATAATCTGACTTCTTGCAAGAAGTTGCAATGTGATCTTGATATTTGGTACAAAAGATTGTACACCTTTTGGAAGCAGAAAGCTCGTGAAAAATGGCTTAAGGATGGTGATGCTAACACTAAATATTTTCACCTTAAAACCATCCTTCATAGCCGTTACAATCATATTGACTTTATTGAAAATGAAGATGGTTCTATTGTTAATGATTGGAATAGTATTGGTGATTCTTTCTATGCTTATTTTAAAAACCTTTTTACTTCGGATCATAACAAAGTTTCTCCAGATTTTCCAATGCACTTAAATTTTCTTTTCCCTAAAGTCATTTCAGATGAGGATAATATTATTCTTTGCTCTATCCCTTCTCCATTGGAGATTAAGAAAGCTCTCTTCTCTTTTGCTAATGATAAAAGTCCCGGGCCTGATGGTTTTCCGGCTTCGTTTTACAAGAATTTTTGGGGTACTACTAGCAAGGCCCTTGTTGGTGCTGTTCATGACTTTTTCAAAAATGGCTCTTCTTTAAAAAACTTGAACCACACTTTCATTGCCCTTATACCAAAAAAACCGAATGCTTCTCATGTTGAAGAATTTCGGCCTATTAGCCTTTGTAATATTACTTATAAAACTTGCTCTAAAATTTTGGCTAATAGGCTAAAATCTCTTTTGGATCGTTTTATTTCGCCTTGTCAATCTGCTTTTATTAAAGGTAGAAATATTAATGATAATACGATTCTTTCTCATGAGATCATGCATTATATCCATAATAGAAAGGGTCAAAATGGTTTTATGGCTTTCAAAATTGATCTTGCTAAGGCTTTTGATAGAGTTGAGTGGGATCTCCTTCTTTGCATTCTTTCAAATCTTGGTTTCAATCATAAATTTATCATGTGGATTAAAGATTGTATCTCGTCTATCTCTTACTCTTTTTTGATTAATGGGAGCAAATTTGGTAATCTCAAACCTTCTCGGGGTATTAGACAGGGAGACCCTCTTTCTCCTTATCTTTTTGTTATTTATTGTGAGCTCCTCTCACGTCTTCTTTTGCAACAGGAACACTTGGGTATCCTTAAAGGTATAAAAGTATCTCGTACCTCTCCCCCTATTACTCACCTTCTTTATGCTGATGATTTGATCATTTTTGGAAAGGCTACTATGGAAAATGCAATTACTATTCAAAATATTCTAAATTGTTTTTGTAGTTGGTCATCCCAACTCCTTAGTAAATCTAAGTCCTTTGTTCACTTCAGTCCTAACACCCATCGCTACTGTCGAGATACTATTCTTAATATTTTTGGTGTTCAGGAATGCTCTCATAAAGCTCAGCACTTGGGACTTTCTTTTTGTAAAACATCTCGTAAAGAAGCTTTCAAAGATATTGAATTCAAACTCAACAAGAGGCTCTCATCTTGGAATAAGCAAAATATCTCCCAAGCGGGCCGCCTCACTCTTTCTCAATCTGTTGCCCAAGCTTCCCCCATTTACTCCATGTCCTCTTTTCTTCTTCCCGTGGCCACTTGCTATTGTATAGATGCTTCCATTCATAAATTTTGGTGGGGAACAAATGAAAAAGGGAATTTTTTGGCTCTCAAATCTTGGGATTCGATTTGTCTCCCTAAATTTTTGGGAGGTCTTGGCCTCCGTCGCATGATGGATTTTAATAAAGCTCTTTTAGCTAAGCTTGCTTGGAAAATTGTAACTGATGATAAATCTCTTTGGGTTCAAACCCTTAAATCTAAATATCTTCGTGATAACGATCTTTTTTCGGTTTCTGACTCTAAGACTAATGTTTCTTGGGTTTGGAGAGATATTCTTAAGTGTCGGGATGTTATCTTGAAAGGTTCTTGCTTTCCTATTTGCCTTAATTCGAATCTCCGTGTTTGGGAAGATCCTTGGATTCCTACTATTAAAGGTTATATCCCTAAGCCCAAAGAACCCCCAGATCTTACTTTGAGCAATGTATCCCATGTAAAATCTCTAATTTGTTCGGTTTCGGGATCTTGGGATCATGCCAAGCTCTCAACAACCTTTGATCCACTCGTGGTTGAAGAAATTTTAAAGATTCAAATTTCTCCAACCCTTTCGAGTCCCTCTCCACTCTGGATTCCCTCTAAGTCAGGGATTTTCTCCTCCAAGAGTGCTTATCTCACCCATCAATCTCACAGATTTCCCAATCTTGATCCTAATCTCTCAATATTATTCAAAAAAATTTGGGGTGCCCACATTCATAACCGCCACAAGCTCCTCCTTTGGAAAATGATCTCTAAAGTCCTTCCTTTGAGAAGCAAACTCAATTCTATTTTTAAAATTCAAGATACCAATTGTCCAATTTGCAATTCTGCCACAGAAACTATGGAGCATTTGTTTATTTCTTGCCCCTTGACGGCCCAAGCTTGGTTCATCTCGAAATGGCACATCAACATAGACATCTTCCGCAATTGGTCTATTCGGGATTGGATAGAGCTTTTTCTTGTTGATAAAGGGAGTTTCTTTCAAAACTCTATGGATAGAGATAAATGCTTAATTTTTTTTGTAGTTCTTTGTGATAATATTTAGCATAATAGAAACAATATTGTTCATGGCTCTAACTCTTTAACTGTGCAGGAGATTGTTTCTAAAGTCGATGCCTCGGTGGAAGAACATTGGATTTCTCAAAAGCAAAAAAATTTGGAGAAAAAGGCTCCCCTTTCTAACCGTTGGATCAAACCGCCGGTCGGGTGGATCAAAGCTAATTGTGATGCCACTTTCAAGCTTGGAAAGGCCTTCACCTCTTTCATCATTCGGGACTCCAATGGCTCCATCTTGTTTGCGTCCACCTCCTGCCATCTTTGTATGGAACCTATTGTTGCTGATGCACTTGCTCTTCTCCATACATGTCAAAGTCTCAATCATGCTCGAGCAAATCAGGCCATCCTTGAATCCGATTGTCTCCAACTTGTGAGCTCGATCATTGACCCTTCATCAATTATTCCTTGGACTGTTTCTCCTATTGTGATAGCCATCAGAAAGTTTTGGAACCTTTGGCCAAAATGGAGATTCAAGTTTATTTCTCGCAATTTAAATTATGCCGCCCACAATCTTGCTCGATGGGCTTTTTTGTCTAGTTGGTCTAAACATTGTGATGGTCAAAATCTCCCAAACTCTTGCTTTTGTGATGGAGGTTTTCCATTGACAAACTTCTGTAATGATTTTTCTTATTAATGTTTGTTTGAGATTATCAAAAAAAAAAAAAAAACTCTATAAAGCATTGACCATGCTGCTACATCAGCTGGTTTTTAGTTTCAATTTTATAGTTTGAGTTTAATTAATGGTCATATAGCGACCATAAATAGTAGTTACTTCTGGAATAAAAATGTATTGTATAAATATTGATAGTTGTATTTGTACCCGTATAACCGGTTAGATCGACTATTAATTCCAGACTTTGTGGTGCTTTGAGAGATTTTCTAAAGGGTAAGAAACCAGTGTTGTTAAAGGCGTTAGGCGTAAGCGGAGCGTTTCTCGTGTCTAGAGGCGAAGCGTAAGCCTTCGGGCGTAAGGCGTAAGCTCCATGAATTTTAGTATTTTATTTTTTAAAAATATAATAATAATAAATTAATACTACAATTTTTCTTTTTCTTTTTTGAAAAAAGAAATTAGTCTTAAACTAGATTAGTCTACTCACAATATATAAGTTTACGTCTCATTTATAAATTTAATCTATAAGTATAGAAATTAAAACTGATAATTATCAACAATAATAAAGTGAAAACTTAAAAAAAAAAAAAAAACTCACTGAAGAAAATGGTGTTTCTTTTGTTCTTATAATTACCGAAAAAGTGATATGAATAAAGAAAACAAGTATTAAACGTACACACAGTACTAGAGCATTTAAAAAGAAACAAAACAATTTACGTACGTTCTACATTAATTGTGCGGATCATTTAATAGGCAACAGGCATGAGAACTAAAAAAGTTAGAAGTGTTTGCTTCATAGGTGGGGGCTGGCCATATTTATTGTTTGTCACTTTGTTGTTGAACGCCTTACAGGCGGTAAAAGCGCGAATTTCAAGCCTTGTGCGCACTCCTCAAATTTTGGGGCGCACGCCCAATACACTTTCCGCCTCATTTAAACGCTCAAATGCGTTTTGAGGCTGAAATCTCCTAGAGCGCGCCCCGAGCGCGCCCCGAGGCGCGTTTTTAACAACATTGTAAGAAACAGATAGTTGTGGGTGTTTGTGCTAATTAAAATAATACAAGGGTTCTTTACCAAATTAATATTAAATGCAGGGGTAGTTTGGCAGTTAACTCAACTTCTCCTTCAATGAGAAGTCGCCACACAAAACTTCAACGCTTACTGATTATTATATTAATGATTTTTTAATGCGCCCGCGAGCAACGTGTTGCTTACAATAGCTCTCCACAATTTACGGTAGTCTTTGTTCAAAAAATATTAGTCCACGATTCTATTTTTAATTTTCATTTGGGCTTTTTCGGTAATACTTATACCAGCTAATTTTATAAATTCCAGACTAAGAATTCAACTTACACTTCATATCATGGTGACGTGATGAAATTACTCGTGAAAGTCATGTCTTTTCGAAATTATAAGATAACTCCTTTCTATTTAATTATGTTATGTCGTCCCATTGTGGTGTTAAAACTAAAATATAACGTTCTTATGACTTCACATCATGAATGCATTAAATAATTACTCATACTTTTTAAATTTTAATGAATGCATTAAATCTACATTTGAATGCAATTTTATTCTTAAATTGAATAAAATAAGTCATAGGCCTGAAACTCTTTATTTTAGACTAAGTCCGCATTTTATGACAATACTCATTGATATTTTAATTTATAACCATACAATGATTAACGTTGGATATTTTCATAGAAGCTTAATATTCTACTTCACCTAAGTTAAATTCCTAATTAATGTGATTATAATTTTGTAATATTTCTACAAACTAGTTTTTCAAAAAAGAAAAAGCATGAATTATAGTAATCAAATTACCGAGGCTTAATTAAATTGATAAAGAAGAGGGGTAAATATGAGAAAAGTGTGGTTACACATAAGATAAGACCCTCGTGCGGCACCGTCACTTTCCTCATGGACTAATTGTTTATTGTTTGCAATAGAGTCCTTCAAGTTCTACCAATTTTCTGATGTTTCCCGGTTTGAATAATTTGCCCCAATATGTCCACCCTGTACGTCTTAGAATCTTCTTATTCACCAAATCTCCGTTGTTCAACTTCTTTATTTGTATTCATTAGTTAAATCCCCATGAGTAAGAGCTTATATATAAATTATGAACAGATGGGAACTTCATCCACGGCAAGTATAAGGAGCTTCATGCATTCAACTCATAAATTATGCAGTGAATTCATACATACATACATACATACATACATACATACATACATACATTGCATTGTAATTAAAATGCAAGTTGTTTTCACCAAGTACTAATTGAAATTGAAGCACAAATAAACGACTTTTTAATTGTAAATGACAACAAGAAAAAAGGATGGATTTCCAATATAAAAGGAATTACACATAACATTATGTTACTTGAACGAACCTGTATAGAAATGAAAGTAAGTTTATATAACGTGATACAAAAATTCATATTACATTTATACTCATGTACTTACTGTGTATATAACAAATATATATTTTTTGATTTATATTGATGTCTCTCATTACAAATTATTAATTGTCGTTTGTTCTAGTTTGAAAGTTCCAATTTATGCGTTAACAAATTAAGGGGTATTTGCAAATGCTTATAAAAATGACTTATTAGGGGTATTTTGTATTCACCCCCATGTTTGGACCACTGGCATATACCCCCTCAAGTTTTAACTTTTGGCATATAGCCCCTTACATCCTTTGACCATTAGTCAACTTTTATATTTGGTGGCAATTGTGTAATTTGTGCTTCAAACTATTTTAGTTATCTTTTTATTTCTGTAAATTTATAATTAACATACTTATTTTCATATTTAAATATTTAGATTAGCATATATGTTTTACTATTTCTAATAACAATTGCTCATTTAGCTATGCTTTAATTATTCATTAATAACTTTTATATATTTTCTTAACCAAACAATAAAAAATTAAACTAACAAAATAATTTGTATAAGATCATGTAAATATAACAACTTGCACGATATGATTTGTTTTGTATAACTAATCAAAATTATAATCTAATTTGCATAACTCTTTCAAATTAAAGATATTTTGTATTTTTCTAACTTCCAATTTGCATTTATAAAAATAGTATTAACTACACATTTGTTGGTTTAATTTATAATTTTATTAGAGTGACGATATAATTATGTTATATTAGTATATCTATACATTGTACAATTGACAAATTATAATACAACATAGAAAAACATGTTTATGAATTATGTTTGGTATAAAAGCATCTCGTTGTTTATAAATAGTCAAATGCGGGTTTAGCTAATAGAGAATTCATAATTACGAAGAAATAAAGAAAATAATATTTTGTAGAAAATAAAGTCAGCAAAATAAATTGTACTGTTAGTTGGTAGATTAAAAATAAGGGAAAACGGGGATACTAGACCCAAACTATCGCGTTTTTGCGATGTTGTACCCAACCTTTCATTTTTTACCGCGCTGTACCCAACCTTTCATTTTTAAAACATGTTGTACCCAAACTAATTTTCCGGCCAAAATTGGGAATTTGCAGGGATAAAATCGGTACTACACTCAAAAATTAAAAAAAATTAATAAAAAATAAGAAAAAGCAAAAACCCCCCCACCCACCCCCCCTTCCCCGTCGCCCCCCCCCCACCCCACCCCACCCCACCCCACCTCCCCCACCCCGATTTTGCAGCAAAACCGCTGCAAATCGCGGTGAATCACCGCGATTCGCAGCGGTGTTGCTGCAAATCGCGGTGATGACCGCGATTTGCAGCCGTGGTGGCTGCAAATCGCGGTCACCACCGCGATTTGCAGCGGTGGTGGCGCGATTTTCAGCCACCACGGCTGCAAATCGCGGTCGTCACCGCGATTTGCAGCAACACCGCTGCGAATCGCGGTGATTCACCGCGATTTGCAGCGGTTTTGCTGCAAAATCGGGGTGGGGGAGGTGGGGTGGGGTGGGGTGGGGTGGGGGGGGGCGACGGGGAAGGGGGGTGGGTGGGGGGGTTTTTTGCTTTTTCTTATTTTTTATTAATTTTTTTTAATTTTTATTATAAATAAATAAAATGACTATTTTGCCCTCGTGCAAATCGGATTGCCGATGTCACAAGATCAGAATATGACGTTTTTTGGCCGGAAAGTTAGTTTGGGTACAACATGTTTTAAAAATGAAAGGTTGGGTACAGCGTTGTAAAAAATGAAAGGTTGGGTACAACATCGCAAAAACGCTAATAGATTGGGTCTAGTATCGCCTTTTTCCCTAAAAATAATTATACTATGTAAGTCCTATTATTTTACCATCAAATCAAATTATTTAATATATATACAAATTAAGAAGTATAATTATCTTGCTTACTTTATTTTTAAAAAAATATTATTTTATATATTTCTTAGTAATTATGAATTCTCTATTAGCTAAGCCCATATTTGACTGTTTATAAACAACGAGATGTTTTCGTACCAAACTATAATTTGTAAACATGTTTTCCTTTGTTATACTGTAAGATGTCATTCTTGTTACATGTGTAGATATGCTAATATAACATAATTATATCACCACTCTAATAAAATTATGAAATTAAACCAACAATAAATTGTGTAGTTAATACTATTTTTATAAATGCAAATTAGAAGTTAAAAAAATACAAAATATCATTCATTTGATAAAGGTATGCAAAGCAGATTATAATTTTAATTAGTTATACAAAAAAAATCATATAGTGCAATTTGTTATATTTTCGTGATCTTATACAAATTAGTTGATTAGTTTAATATTTTTTAATATTTGTCTATTTGATTAAGAAAATATATAAAAGTTATTAATGAATAATTAAAGCAGAGCTAAATGAGCTGTTGTTATTAGAAATATAATTATTTATGTTTATCGAAATATGGAAATAAGTATGTTATTTGTAAGTTTACAAAATTGAAAAGATAACTAAAATAGTTTGAAGCACACATTACACAATTGCCATCAAATATAACAATTGACTAACGGTCAAAGGATGAAATGGGGTATATGCTAAAAATTAAAACTTTAGGGGGTATTTGCGAGTGGTCCAAACCCCAGGGGACGTGGATGAACATCCACCTGACTTATTAGCTTTTGAGCCAATATAAGTACTTTTTAGAGTTTGCATTACTGAACTTTTACTTGTGCTTGTCTCAAAGCTAATCAAAATAAGCACAAGCCATAAAAACGGGGTATGTGATGCTTTGAAATTACTTATGTAATTATGGTATTCTATTAACTTTATGAGAAAAAAATTTACTTATTAAATACTGCAAAGTCCTAATTGATGTTTTAAACAACTTTTAATTTTTGTTGCTAGCACTCCATACTTTAAAAAAAAGAAGTAACTTTAAGCTAAATCAACTAGGTTGCACAGATACGAATACGAGTATCGGTATCTACCTGATACAGATACGTGGATACGATGTTTTTTTTAAAAATTTACATGATACGATACGAATGTGATAAGTCAAATATTTAATATTAATAATTATATATAAGGATATAATTTAAATAAAAGTATCAAATAATATTATATTTTATTACTTGCATAATCATTAGTCACATACTATTATGAAGCATATCAAAGCTTTGTGTGTTGTTTTTATTTTGGTTTGAAATAGAGAGTTTTCACGATTTTATATTTAATTTTTGGGATAATTACATCAAATCCCTCAAATTATGGCACTTTTATCCAAACGAGGTCAGAACTTTTATTTTCGCACTAGTGCCCCATAATGTATCACAATATGTTCGAATTGATTTTGTGCGTTTTTTCTGGGAAAAAATTATCCCGTCACTTAAAATATTAAATTCAAAAGAAAAAGAAAAAAATATTTTTTTTATTATTTTGGATTTATTATTTTTATTGTCCTGTCTTTTTCTCTTGGATTTATAAAATAATAAATTGAAAAGAGGAAAAACTTTATTATTTTGTTGGAATTATTATTTTATTGTCCCGTCTTTTTTATGGATTTATAAAATAATAAATCGATTTTTTTTTATTATTTTGTTGGGATTAAAAAGAAAGGGGTTTGATTGAATTATCCTTCATTAATTACCAAGATAATAAAAAAATTTCTTTTTTTGATTTATTATTTTATAAATCAAAAAAAGACGGGATAGTAAAATAATAATTTCAACAAAATAATAAAAAAATTCCTTTTTTTTGATTTATTATTTTATAAATTCAAAATAAAAAGATGGGACAATAAAAATAATAATCTAAAATACTATTTTTTTTTTCTATTTTCCTATTTATTATTTTATAATTCAAAAAAAGACTGGACAATAAAATAATAATTCCAACAAAATAATAAAATTTTCTTTTTTTTTTATTTATTATTTTATAAATCCAAAAAAAGATGGTACAATAAAATAACATTTCCAACAAAATAATAAAGGTTTTTTTTCGATTTATTATTTTATAAATCCAAAAGAAAAAGATGGGACAATAAAAATAATAAATCCAAAATAATAAAAAATTTCCTTTTTTTAATTTATTATTTTAAGTGACGGGACAATTTTACCCCCAGAAAAATCGCACAAAACCAATTTGAACAGATTGTGATACATTAGGGGGCAGTGGTGCGAAAATTAAAGTTTTGACCTTGTTTGGATAAATGTGCCATAATTTGAGGGGTTTGATGGAATTATCCCTTAATTTTTTATAATGATATTGCAATTTGATTCTTGTTGGGCATTTTCTAGTTTAAGAAAACTACCACACACTACTCTTATAAATTGCTGATACTCCTCGGATACTCCTCGGATACGCTTCACAACAGATTCAATACGTGTATTCATCTTTTTTAATTATTTTTAATGCAAGATACTCCACATGGTGTATCTGATACGTATCAGAAGAGTATCTAGAGAATATCAGTATACACTACGTATCCGACACTGACCGACTATTATTTTGGAGTATCCGTGCATCATAGTAAAGCAATAAAGAGATGACTTTTATAAGTTTTGCAAACACCTCCTTAATGATACATATTGGATGCTTATAGAAAAAATAAAATTATTGATTAACTAATGTAAACTTTCCGAAAAATAAGCTTAGGTTAAATTAGAGTTATTATATGTATCGAGTCAAAATATGTTACAGAGTGCGGTACTATTCGAGTTGAAAAATCGGTACAATTGAAATAAGATTACCTTGTGGAGTTGTCACATGGAATAAGTCAAAAAAAGGGGATGCGTAACAAAACTGCAAGTTAGGAGAAATTGGAAACAGGAAATCATGTATTATATATATTCTTTATATATTATAGTCTCGTACGATATCTGCATAACATGAGAAAGAGTTGACCAAAAAAGTAAATTAAAGAGAAATGATGGGGGTTGCAATGCAAATATAATAAACCAAAAGTTGATTAATTGCCGAATTTGTTGGGTTGGGGATGGGAATATATATTTTTATATATGTGTATGTATTATTCATTTATTTGTATGGCTACTGAAAACAGAAGATGCTGAAGCAGTGAGTTTTGTCAGCATACGGACCAAACTGGAATTGGGAGTTAGCAATAGCAATAGCAGGAGCCTTTCCTCCTTCATTTAAACTTCAATACTCTTTCTTGTAAGTATAAATTTGTTTCTAACGACTTCTTAATCTTTCTGTTTTCTGTTTTCTGTTTTCTTTTTCCTCTCTCTCCAAGATTACTAGATTACCCATTTTTCATTTCATTCTCTTTGTGTAAGTTTTTGAAGTTGTAATTATTATTATACAATGTTGCAACTCTCAACTTATTTTTGAGTTAAACTTTCTTATTAGGTTGTTGGATTGTTTTTTTTTTTTGACTCTTTCAATTTCATTTTTTGATGATGATGATGATGATTATGAATTTGGGGGAGGAGGAGAAGGATAAGGGGTGTTGACTAATTATGCATTTCAGATTGACTAATTTTATTATTGATGGAAAGATATGCTATGCTATGTTCTTCAAGACTAATTGTTAGTTACTTATTGTGTGTTTCAAGGTTGGAGCTTTGAGTCTCTTGTGAGTCAAAAAGAAAAGATGGCTAGTGGAGCGGTTCCAGCGTCGTTTACAGGTCTCAAGGATCATCAAGCTTTGGGGTTTGCAAAAAGTTCAGATTTTGTGAAAGTTTGTGACTTGCAAAGGGTTAACTTCCGCCGCCCAAAGGTTGCTCTTCTTATCAGAAACTCTACCACAAATCCTGGTTCTGAAACTGTTCAACTTGAGCCTGCATCTGATGGAAGCCCACTCTTAGGTTTCTTTTTTCTTACCGCCCCTCTTTTTATTGCATAATAATATTCTCTATAAATGTTTTCCTGACTGATTCAAATGAAAAACCGGTTATTTGATTTTTCATTTAAGGAGTCAAATCAATAATAACTTGAGTGAGGTCTCTTTGGTTGGATATAGTTTCCTAAATTTGTTATTTTTAGTCTACTAAGAAAACCTTACATTCATGAGCTAATAACCCTTTTGTCGCTCGTATATGTAATGCCTATATTCATTTGCTTCTTGTCTTGTAGTTCCTCGACAAAAGTACTGCGAGTCCATACATAAAACCGTCAGAAGAAAAACCCGAACCGTGATGGTGGGAAATGTGACTCTAGGAAGTGAGCATCCCATCAGAATTCAGACAATGACCACAACAGATACAAAGGATGTCTCTGCAACAGTAGAACAGGTTCAACCACTTTAAGTTTTCTTATATCAATGGAGCTTTTGAAGAATTTCTTTCCTTTTTCATATTATTAAGGAAGACATGTTATTTCATCAGACAATTTCCGGTGATTATGACTTTCCTGTTATGGAATTATTCGAGGATTACTTTTGTGAAAACAGTTGATTCGGAGCTTGTATCTGGGCGTTGGTTAAACAAGATTTTGGATCATATTTCGACACATATATGGTGACAAAAAGAGTTCTAACCATGCATTCCTTTGCATGATAGAAGAAGAATTTCCAACTATCTATTTTACTTTGACAGTATTTCCAAAGCATCTTACCTGGCCACCAGTTTTTATATACAGAGAAAAGGATATCAATAACGTTCCCTTTTTTGCTTCGTTAAAGGTTTTCTCTTGTATTTTCAGGTAATGAGAATTGCTGACCAAGGAGCAGATATTGTTAGAATAACAGTACAAGGAAAGAAGGAAGCAGATGCATGTTTTGAAATAAAAAATTCTCTTGTTCAGAAGAAGTAGGTGTAATATTGAATCGGACATTTTAGATTTTTATAAGCATAGGTACTCAGTGATCATTGAATTTGCAGCTATAACATCCCTCTGGTTGCGGATATTCATTTTGCCCCTCCTATTGCCATGAGAGTTGCTGAATGCTTTGATAAGATTCGTGTGAACCCAGGAAACTTTGGTACTTAATTCGTCACCATATTTATTTTGTCTTTTTTTTTTTCCTTCTGAAAGTAGAAAGATCCTGAAGACATTTAATGGGACTATAAATTCTTTCAGCTGATAGAAGAGCGCAGTTTGAGACTCTGGAATACACAGAAGACGATTATCAGAAAGAGCTTGAGCATATCGAACAGGTTGGCAAAATATTTCTAAACTGTAAAGGTTTTGCTATTTCGTCGCGTTTTCAATTTTAAATGAAAGTTAACTATTGTGCCTCTGATGAATGTTGACCGGCATTCTTGGACAATGTCACCTTTGGGTATTCGAATTGAATGTCTAACTTGCATTTATTACTAAAAAGGGAACACAATTTATTTTAGATTACTTACTGAGATATAAGGCCATTCAGTCTTTTAATACATATTCAATTGAACCTTTAATTTAGCTGAACTATATTTAAAATAGAATGAAAAAGAAAATAGAAATAGATAAAGGAAAAGGAAAAGTAAACTGACAGGTATGTATATGGTGCCTTCTGTATTCGGTTCAGTTACTATTTGAGCAGCTGGGGCTGGTAGCTGCTCCCTGTACTTGGGCTGGGGTTGATCTGGGGTGTGGATGGATAGGTGTATCTTTTGTAATCTCAGGAAAGAGTAACCCACGATGAAACTTTTTTCTGTGAAGCTATGCTATCTGCCTTCATACTGACTTACTCTGGATGACAGTTACAAATTAGTAAGAACATGTGAAAAAACATTTCGAGTTATGTATGAAAATTTCATCAAGCTTTAACACATAAAATAGGTGTGACACCATACTATTGTTTTCTGGTTACTTCAGTGAAACATCTCAGAAGGAATATAAGCCATGAGATATGTCTTTCTCCGTGATAACATGAATTTTAGAGTAAGAGACATGATTGATGGCGGTATTGTCTTTTATCTGGTTTCCAGGTTTTCTCGCCATTGGTTGAGAAATGTAAAAAATACGGACGGGCCATGCGCATTGGGACAAACCATGGTAGCCTTTCAGATAGAATTATGAGCTACCATGGGGACTCACCCAGGGGAATGGTAAGTAGCTATCCAATCTTCCCCATAAAATTTGCTTTTCATGTTCTCCTGTAATATATTTCCCACTTCATCATGTAACAGGTGGAATCCGCATTTGAGTATGCAAGGATTTGCAGGAAATTAGACTTCCATAATTTTGTGTTTTCGATGAAAGCAAGCAACCCTGTTATTATGGTACAAGCATACCGCCTTCTTGTAGCAGAAATGAACGTTCTTGGATGGGATTACCCTCTACATTTGGGAGTTACTGAAGCCGGTGAGGGTGAGGATGGACGCATGAAATCTGCAATTGGTATTGGTACACTTCTTATGGTATGTCCGTTTGCTTTCACTAGTCAAACTACTTCTATATTTGACCTTTAACTTTGCTTGATCAAATTGAAGCATAAATTATATAGTCAAGTTGCTTTTTGTAGCCATTACATGTATAACAATGATCGTAATAAACCTTGAAATTCAGTTTGTGCATCTTTTAAAACAGCATTTGGATCTACGTAAGACTTCATGCTAATTGCGCTTCAAGAGTCTGTTGTTATCACCCATGGAATCTAGGGATAGTTTGGTAGATTCAACATATGTCGGCATTAATCCATTTACCTTGATGGTCTTTAATTTTGAAGATATGGGATATTTATGTATTCTACGTGGTTATAAAACATCTTTAATCATTTGAAATCTTTTGGAACTTATTATATTCTGTGAAAAACAGTTGATCTGTATTGTATTTTTGTTATAGATTGATTATAGTACTATATATCTTATAAAATACTTTTCTCAATCTTAATCAATAACAGTTTAAATCCACCAATTATCTCTCCTTTGTTTATCACCTGTGACGTGGCTCTCAAGATCGTGTTGATAATGCAGGATGGTTTAGGTGATACCATTAGGGTTTCTCTAACTGAACCTCCAGAAGAGGAGATAGATCCCTGTAGAAGATTAGCCAACCTTGGTATGAAAGCATCTGAGCTTCAGAAAGGCGTGGTATGAAACTCATACTAAAACGTGTTATTATTTTTCATATGCTTCAGCCCTTGACCTGGCTAGAATTAAGAGTTTCTTTTGTTTGCACCAATCAGGCACCATTTGAAGAAAAACACAGACGCTATTTTGATTTCCAACGTAGAACTGGTCAATTGCCAGTTCAAAAGGAGGTCAGATTATGAGTTATTTAAGTTGATAATTTGATCCGTAAATGAGGTCAAAATATTTGAAGTATTAGATGTTCTCGATGCAGGGTGAAGAGGTTGATTACAGAGGTGTTCTTCATCGTGATGGCTCAGTTCTTATGTCTGTTTCTCTGGATCAGCTAAAGGTCTCGACTATTGTGCTTTCCTATAAAACTGCTATATTGTAGTTTCCATTGGAAGCATTTTCAGATTTTCTTTTGACTTGGAATTACCATCGTTTCCTTGTCTTATTTGTTTTCCCTTCTTTATCTGAATTTCCCTTACTGATTATCATTTTGCTTTCCTCTTCGTTCTGTTTGCAGACGCCTGAACTTCTGTACAGGAATTTAGCAGCAAAACTTATTGTAGGAATGCCATTCAAGGTATGTACTTGAATGCCACTGTTGTATGAAACATGGCCTTTGATTTTCTTTTCAATATATTATTTAAGAAACATGATTACTTTTTGCAGGATCTGGCAACTGTTGACACAATCTTGCTGAGGGAACTTCCATCAGAAGATGATAAAGATGCTGTAAGCCTCTTTTTCTTTACTCTGCCTAGTATTAATTTGTTTTACACATCTTTTAAGACTATATTTCCGATAAAAGCCCACAGAATAATTTGATATTTCTTCTCTCTGATATTACCAGCGTTTGGCTCTGAAACGGTTGATAGATGTCAGTATGGGAGTTATAGTTCCTTTATCTGAACAGTTGACAAAGCCATTGGCCAATGCCTTGGCTTTGGTAACTCTCAAGGAATTGTCCTCTGGTGCTTACAAACTTCTCCCAGAAGGTGGGCTCTTCTTTATAATACGATGAGCGATGTGAATAATCATATGCTATCAATTGGCCTTACTTAAATGTTATTTGTTTCAGGTACACGGTTAGTAGTCTCTGTGCGCGGGGATGAATCCACAGAAGAGTTGGAAATTCTCAAGAGTACTGATGCTACCATGATCCTTCATGATCTGCCATATGCAGAAGAAAAGACTAGCAGAGTTCATGCTGCAAGAAGGTATGTTTCCGCAACTGGACTTTCAACAGTATGGAGTTTCTTTCTGTCGGACCATTTATATCTGCCAGTTTCAAAATCCTTAGTTCCGGCCCAACATTCTGCGGCTATCTAGTGAAAGCAGTTTTTCTTTCCATTTTCATGGAATTAATAGAGTACTCTAATTATGTCATTCCATTTTTTGAGTTTTTGTATTTGGCCTTGCCAGGCTTTTTGAGTATCTTTCAGAAAACTCTTTGGACTTCCCTGTAATTCATCATATACAGTTCCCCAAAGATATTCACAGGTATATGAGAAGCTACATCAATACTTTATTTAGCAAGATGAAATGTTGAGCAACAACACATAACAATTGTGTATGGACGGGCATGCAGGGACGATCTAGTGATTGGTGCTGGGACAAATGCAGGCGGGCTTCTGGTAGATGGACTGGGGGATGGAATCCTACTGGAAGCCCCAGATCAGGACTTTGACTTCCTCAGGAATACATCTTTCAACTTGCTGCAAGGTTGTAGAATGAGGAACACAAAGACGGTAAGTACTACTCTACACTTAAACAGTAGCGGTAGTAGCATAACAAACATGCAATACACAAATACTACTATTTCTTATTGGTTTGGGTATGAATGATTTGTTTGAATGTGTGGTGGCATCACGGATGATAACAGGAATATGTGTCATGCCCATCATGCGGAAGAACCCTGTTTGACCTTCAAGAGATCAGCGCAGAAATAAGAGATAGAACATCTCATTTACCTGGTGTTTCGGTAATGATCAGAATCTCTATGAAACACCATCAATGAATAAAGTTGGTTGGTTTCTAATAATCATGTTTCTTGTTTTCTGAGTGGTGGTTACAGATTGCAATCATGGGTTGCATTGTGAACGGGCCAGGAGAGATGGCTGATGCAGATTTTGGTTATGTTGGTGGTGCGCCTGGAAAGATCGATCTCTATGTTGGGAAGGTAGGTTCCAAATAACAACACACACTTGCAATGACAGTCTCTACATCAATTTTTTTTTAATGGTGGTTATCTGTTTCAAAATTCTGCAACTAATATTTGAGAGAAACTCTGGGAATAGTCACACAAATAAATGAATGAATTGATACATACATACAGACTGTGGTGAAGAGAGCGATTGCAATGGAACAGGCGACGGATGCGTTAATCCAGCTAATCAAAGACCACGACCGCTGGGTGGATCCACCTGCAGCAGAAGAGTAAGCTATCAATAAAGAGGAAGGAAGGAGTCATTACCGTTTACAATCTTTCATGTTATAACTTAAGTAGATTCAAACAGTACAAAACTTATACATCTCTTGAGGTTGAGGATGAGTTTCTCATCATCATGGGAATATCGCTGCATCAGAAATTCGCAGTTGTATACAATACGTCGTGTGTACTACTACTACAATAAACAATATCCATTTTCTTATTTATAAAATTCAAACAAGTTATAATTTAAAACTAATTATTGTTAATGTAACAAATATCACAAATACATAATATAATAAATAGTAACTGTGTATATAATGAGTATCAAGAAACTCAGAGAAGTATAAATATATCTTCAAACGTTAACAATAATCTGAGTATTCATTTTATAAGAAAAGTAATTTGAAAAGATGATTTACAAAAACATTATACATTTAAAAAAGATATCAGTTTTGGTGCTTAAGTCGTTTTAAGTAAAGCCATTATTTCTCTTAACAATTATGGGTACTGATATAAAAGCATTTCGTTTTTTTTTTTTTTATCAAACATACAAACATTATAAATAAAACGCTTTTAGAGGGCAAAGCTTCGATTAGTGTTATAGTAATCAAATTAAATTTCGATTGATGGATAGCTATCTAAGAGTACACAAAACCTGTATCAAAGTGTTTCGTAAATAAATTATAATTAAAATTTATATGTCTATTTGTAATTAGATTAGCTGGCTAACCTAAAAAAAATTAAATCCTTCAACATGCAATTTATTTTACGATGAACTACATACTGATTTTGGTTGGACTTTAAACGGCCATAAAATGAAGAGTTTGTTCCACAGAGTATATATCTACTAATCTACCCCATATGTGTCCATTTCTAATATATAAGAAGAAATTAACAAATCAATCTAGCATTGTGGCCCGTATACGGGGCATCCCGCAACCAATTGAAACAACGCCGGACTTGACTTGTTGGGCCTGGACCCTGGGAGGAGAGTTCACGATCAAATCAACGTACAACTGGTTGGTCAACCGCAACTACGGACGGCCAATGCCTAGCCTATCTTAGTCAGCCCTCTAGCAAACTCGTGTCCTGCCTCGTATTAAATTCTTTGGCTGGCTTTGGGGGCACAACGGCCTTGCAACCCACAACTTCCTTGCCCACCGGCACGTTCCCATAAGCAGCACCTGCCCCCTTTGTCATACAGATGTTAAGACACCCGAGCATTTGTTCGCGGCATGCCCCTTATTTGACAACATCCGGTGAAGGATGCCCATCTTCAACCCCCCCCCCCCCCCCCAAATGGCACACACATAATCCCCCACCTACTCGCCTCTCGAACCCAGCTGTGACTCTGGTTGGATGGTGGGCCATATGGAGGGCCATAAATGAGTTTCTCTTTCGAGGACAACCTATTTCTACGGAGGCAATACTCCACAGAATATCCAAAATCTTGGTGGATCTCCCGCCAAGTCCTCTCACACGACCCACTAAATCCCACAGGTTCGCGGTTAGTCTCTAGAGTTGGGTTGTTAGCACAAGCACATTTGTACTTTAACTTTTATCTATCCCAGCATAGCTCCCCTCCCTAATTGAATTCCACCACTTGTAGCTCTCTCATTGTCGCAAATATTAATAAAATATTGGTCTTTCTCTCAGGCTCGGGATTAGTATTCTGAAAACTCACTCCATCAATTTCCCAAAATTACCCTCCCCGAGGGGTCGGGCGGTATTGCATCATCCGCTTTGAACATTCCCACCACTACGACTTATTCTGAGGGGGAGAATATGGCTTTAACAAGCGTGTCAACTACTATGGGTGTTGTGTCAGAAGTTAGCGATGTTTGTTCGGGGACGTTTGTTTAGGGAGAAGCTAGCAAAGGACCGGGCTCAGGCTGCCCTAGGAGTGCTTGGAACGCGACAATTGTTGTTAATAGGCTATGAAATTCGTCAAGACGTGTTTCAATCGATGTCAAGTTTTCCCGTTGATTTGGTGATTCCACGATTGGTAATTGGTACCCCCGCGAAAGACTTTGGATCCTCAAACTTCGATGGCTGCAGGCTTGAGCCAGTTTGGTTGGCTCGAGCTCAGCAACGCCTATCCATTGGATATTGTCGCGCTAGTAGCCCATCTGATGGACACGTCGCTTGATGAGCATCGAGTTACCATGCGTGTAGGGAAGCGTCTCGACCATGAATAAAGAGGACGCTTCAATACTAGGATGATTTTGTTGAAGCCTCCTTCATTTCCTTCTTTTTTTGTAGTATGTAATATAGGTTTGAAAGACTGGTCTTTTTTACACATGAGACTTTGTAATATAAGCTCTTGGGGAAGGGTAGGGGATCAGGTTGAGGGTCAAGCTATATTTTGTAGTGGCTCTCTGACAGCGATCTATGAGGGCTTTTAAGGCTAATGTATAAAATGGTTTCGCATGTGTATTTTCCCATGCTCATATTTCTCAACAAGTCGTCCTCCTCGTTTCACAACATATTGGTACCATCGAAACATGGGCCCTCACTCTCCGTGCTGAGCGCATGTGTTGAGATTCCTCGACTTTCTTTCTTTTCTTGAGGGGGTTACATACCTTCGATCTTTACCGAAAGAGAATTCGTAGAAGCCCTTCCTTCCATTGAGCTACCCTTTTATTTTTTTTGATCGTATACTGCCATCCTTGGTCTCGAGCTCTAGTTTAGGGGCGGTGGGTCCGTAGAGGCAGACTTCACATATACCTAAACGAGTTTAAAGGGGGTGTAAAGGGAGATGGCAACGTTCTTGGCCTCAGTCGGCTCCTATCCTTCCCTTCAGACCCTTTGCGCTTCCTCCCTAGGATGGGCTACAACTAGCGGCTGGGGGTGGGGGGTGGGGAGAGGGGGTGAATGCCTGGTCCATTCTTGGGGGATTGTTTTTTTTTTTTTTATGGAGGCGTAGATAATTCTCGTTGTCGCTACGCTTACCTCAAATGAGTGTGAAGGGGGTCAGATCCTATGAGAGGCGCGTTGTCTCTATTTTTCCTTCTTTGCACGTCCATTGCGGAGGGTTTTGGTGGTATTGGAAGAATCGAATCTTTGTGCTTCCCTTAAAGGATTTCTTCCGATGGCCCATTCCTTAATAAAAAAAAAATAGGGCACGGGGCCTCTTTTCCAAAGGGTTTGTCTCAATTGTAAACTAGACGTTTCGTATCAATTTCTACTCCATTTGAAAATGGCTTCACGCTTAAAACAAAAGAATTGGGGGTAGCTCCGAGCACACTCTTTTTTTAGCGGGGGATTCTAATGTTTACCCTAAATGTGGCGGACCGTAACATAGCATCCCTAGTTTACTTCATTCCCATAGATCTTTTCTTAGTGAGTTAAGGAGGCTCCCATAGACGACGCAATTTGGTGATAATATTTCTCATGTGTGTTTGGTCGTACAAAAATATTGGGGGTGGGGTGGGGTTGTACATGGGTGAAAAAACCTACTCCCGAACCTACGAAAAATTGAATTGGTCTAACATAGGGCATAAGGAAAGTGTCGGATTCTTTAGAATTTTTCAGAGAAGGTCTTCCCACTATTCTCTCCTTCTTGGGGGTCTTTTATAGAAGGGGAAGATTGGCTCATCACATTATCTCCTCGAATGGGGGTCGCTTATCTCGTACACCATGGCTCTTTAGAATTCTGACAAGTGTCCCAAATTTGTGTCGAATTGTTATAGGGGGATGCTGAGTCCGTACTGGTCTTGTAACAAGATAATATTTTTTAGGCGTCTTGTCAGCATCATCTCTCTTTCTTTTATCAAAAGTGCTACTTTATACGAGAGAGTAACGTTTATGAGTTTCTTCGAGGTGCTCGATTCTAGTAGTATCACTACATCTGGTCTATATCATAACTGGTCTTAAGTTCACTAATACACGCACCACTCTCTCTCAACCTGATAAATACATGCGCCTAGTTGGGAGGTTGCTATATGTTAATATGACCAAACCTAATATATGTTCATTGACAACCAATCACGTTTTGCATATTTTGTAGATGATCTCTTATCAGCTGGAAACCCAAGAAACAACGTACAATTTCTCTATTCTCTACAGAGGTAGTGTATCATAGCATGGACAACACCACATGTGAAATAGAGAGGATCTCTTATATCCTTACAGAATCTCATGTTGTAGTTCCTGTACATATACCTTTGTATTGTGACAACAAATCTGTTGTTTATATCACACAGAAATCCCATCTTTCATGAGCATACAATATACCTGGATATTGGTTGTCATCTAGAGCACAATTGCTTCAAGAATGAGTTGCTTCTTCCTCTTCATTGTCCTTCTTCTCGTTAGGTTGCAGATTTATTTCACTAAGGCTTTACCTCAATTTCCCTTCGCTCATAGGCTTTCCAAGTTGCACCTTCGTGATCCTCACTAGCCTGGAATTTGAGGGAAGCACATTTGATTTGGTGCATTGTCGTCTGTTGGCTTGATAGGCTGACGAAACACTCTATATCATGATTGTTCTAGGCTACGCTGGAAACCTCGAACCAGTTTTGTCCTTTGCACACATGTACTCCGAGCGACGTGGTGAGGGGACAGATGAGTCTTTGATAATTTTGGACTGGACTCGGGTTATCCCAAGCTGCCTACGTATCCCGTTGAGGGAATCAAGCCGAACGTAGTTCATTTGTGATAGGTTAATTGTACGTATGTTGGGGATACCTCGTGGATATCGAATATCTTATGTCGAGGATGATATGGGGGCCACGCCGGGAATGGACCTCGAGGGTGACGTCGGTGACATATATCAAAGATATATATCAAGCACTATATTGAGTATAACATTGGAGGTAGGTCGGGGATGATATTGAAGGTAGATATTCGATATCGGCATGTTGATTCAGGAAGTAAATGTCAATCTATCTTGGTATATATGGCGAGGGTGTTTATAGATTTCCGCCGTGTACCATATCGAATATGATATTCGATATAATGACGTATATCGGGCCTCATCCCCGATATAGGCGTGCGGGACTGGCAGTCTGCTGGACTGGGCCTGTATTCTTGAGTGGACTGGCCCAATGCGGGAATCACCATATCATGTAGTCTCTCAGTTTAGGAGTTATCGTGTGAATGATAATTCGTAAACTTGATTCATGGGCTCTTGTATTTGTTCGAGGGTACCCACAACCCCCTAGGTCTTGAGTTACATGAATAATGAATTGGAATAGTGAAAATAGAGCTCGAATACTTCCCCATTTTCCTAGACAATCCAGTGAAGATGAAAGTCGATTTTTTTTTCAATATCGTGCTTACCGGGGTGGATACTCGAATTCGAGTACTTTATCAGATGTAGTATCTGATTGTGCTTCTATTACCTTATAGGTAGATGTAGTTGACATCGTATTGCAAATGATTCTTGTTACAACTCACGAGTGGTTTTGAGTTGTCACCCGTGCAGAGTGTAGGTATGATAATGCGAGCCTGACGGCGTTGTCCAGATCCTAAAGAAAAATAATCTCGTGTTGATTGGCGTGAAATGCACTTCGTAGCGTCCAAACTCCAAACTCCAAACTGATATTAGGGAATTCTTTATCATTTCCTGTATGATATGAGATATTATTTACCATTTGAGGTTTTTTCTACCTTTTCCCGTAGGCAAATTGACTGATAGTAAAATAATTGAAGTCAATCAAGGTTGAAGCGAGAGCCAAAATCATATGAAACATCATTTGGAAAAGTTAACGCCCGTCAAGACGGACTGGGGGCTCCCAGGGCCAATGTTTGTAAAAGATGGTTTACGTTGATATCGCTTATAGGTCTAACGAGAGATGTCAAAATTCTCTCCGATGTCACTTAAACATGCGCTTTGTCAATCTTCAAAGAGGATGGATAGGTAATGAGCGAGAATTCATCGTAAGGAAGGCTTTCTGCTATAGTAATTGTGAAAATGATGAATGCGATGATGGACACAGAGAAGTTTCTTGACATTCTTAGGTCTGCGCCTAATGCGTATTAGATCGCTTGTTTGCGCTACTAAGGGGTGTAAATTGGTCACCCTTTAAAAGAGTTGTACAATATATGTTGATGTAAAGCGTAGCATATTATGCTGCTTGGAATGATCTTTTGGCTAATACTTCTTGTGCTCTGGACCGATTTTATTTAATTAACGCATACTCATATATTTGAACATAGTTATTCATTTTGAACCTTGTATTATATATCTTATAGGCCCAATGGTTTATGATCTCATTAGCGATGAGAATTTATCGTTTGTGGTGGCTTCATTTAGGATTGCTTTTGAATTGATTAACCAATATGGTTAAGATGTTAACCCTCATAGTAGATATACCTGTTGTAATCACTGCGATTGCAACATGTTTTAGAATTTGGTCTTTTTCTTGACTCTCGTCTTGCACGCAATAATGATCGTGATTCTCGTTGTAAGATTAGTCGCAATACGGTGACGTGTGTAACGCCATTGCAATAAAATTATGGTATGAATGGTTTATTCATTTAATCGTGTTATTGCATTATTTTTTAGCGTCTAGCAGTATTCTGCCATTATCGTCGTTATCTTCAGTTTATTATAATTATGCATATTAGGTGTTTAGCTAACTGCTTGACCTTTGCATCCTTAGGCTAGATTTAAAGGAGGCATTTGTGACGATTATATGCCCTTGAGAGTCGGGATCTCATTTCGGTGCTTTATGGCACCTTAAAAGGCGGGGTATCGCATAGGTACTTGTTTTTATGCCGTATGAGGCGGGGATACCATGTAGGTACTAGTCGTTGTGCCTTAAGAGGCGGGTTACCGCGTAGGTACTTGATGTTGTAATATAGTTCGTCTTTGTTCATTTTTGTTCGGATTAATACAAACCTGTGATCTCATATTTGTGCGCAAATTTTTGCGATACACGTGGTGTCTCAAAGCAACTTATGTATTTGTAATATTTAAAGGAACAATGTGTAAGGAATCATGTATTTGATTTGTTGTCATTTCAGTTAGGGTACCTCGTGGGTGCATGATTCATTGTCATTTAGAGCAGGGTGCATCGTAGGTACATGTTTTGTTACCGTATTAGGCAGGGTACCGCGTAGGTACGTATGTCTCTGCTGTTAGGCACGGTACCACGTAGGTATATATTTATTTGCATTTTAGGTTTGGTACCGCGTAGGTAAATATTTCTCTGCCAATTTAGGCATGAAACTGTATAGGTAGACATTGCTCTGCCATTTCTGGCATGTTACCAGGTAGGTAGATGTGCCCCTTGACATTTCTAGTATGTTTCCATAAAGGTACATGTTCTCTTGTCATTTCGGGCATAATACTGAATAGGTAGTTATTACTCTGCCATTTCTGCCATTTTACCATATAGGTAGATATGGCTCTGCCATTTCTTGCATGTCTCGCTTGTGTTGACGACATTGTCCGTTTCCTCATTTGAATTCATGAATGAAAGAGGGTTTCAGAGTCTATTTGAATATTTTCTGTCATATCCCGTAGGATAATAAATAAACAAATTACATGTTATGGTATTTCTCTATCATATCCCGTAGGCTAGGAGATACGTCCCACGTATAAGTAGTCAAGATGGCGTAACCACAGTTGTTGTATCACCATATCCACCACTAGGGTATATGGATATTCGCCGTTGTAAGCGATATGTCCTTAGGGCGAGACCTCTGTTGTTGTTTTACCAGCATCTTTGCCGTGGAGGCATATGGACAGTCGCATTTTCAAGCGATATGTCTTGAGGGCGATACCTCTGAGAACGAATCCCTCTCTACCATTTTACCAACATCTTTGTCATGGAGGTATATGGACAATCGCCTTTTCAAGCGATATGTACGGAGGGCGATACCTCTTTGCTGTTTTACCAGCATATTTCTTTTTATCCTCCTTATCTCGATGGATAGGGGATCCCTCCCTTTTTTTGTCCTCCTTATCTCGATGGACAGGGGATCTCTTCTTCTCCATATTTTGTTGACGGAGGATGTCTGCATTCCTGTCATTTAAACGGATAACAATATATGCAAGGATATATCAATATAATACTTTAAGATACATAACAACTAAGAAACGGATAACATCCGATCTGCCTACCCTTAGGACAGGGGATACCCTTACCCTTTAAGGTATATTTCTATCTTATCCCGTAGGATATGTTCGGTCCTGAAATTAGTCTATTAATATGAAAGAGAGAGATGTATAGCATCCGCAAAATAAAAAGATTAATAATAGATAGCGACAAAAAACCAGGTAAATCCTAGTTTGCCTAATATGGAGGAAAGGCAATTTAGAATATGGGCGATGCCAAATTTGGCAAAATATCGAATCTGGGATAATAGTGAGTCTTAGATTATATCGAATCTGAGCGATATCGAATCAGGGATTATATCGGAGATACAAGATATCAAGTGTATACGTATATCGGGTAAGTTATGATATCGGGTTTAAGAGATGTCGAAGATAGTCTCTATATCGGAAATGGCATATATCCAAGGTGGATGTTTATATCGAAGGTGCGTTTGATATCGAAAATAGACTCGACATCGCACATAGGCTCGACATTGAAAAGAGAGTTCGATATCGAAAATAGGTTCAACATCGAAAAGAGATTTCGATATCAAAAATAGGCTTGACATCGAAAATAGGCTCGATATGTAGGTGAATAAGTATAACATAATTAATTGCAGAATATGCAGGTGAATAATATAATGTAATTGATAAGAGTTATCTTGTTTGGCGAAGCAGAGTCCAAACTTGATATGTTCTAGGGTTTTCATGAGTCTGAGCTAGCCCAGAGTCGTAAGGATGAGCATGAAAAGCATAGGTCCAATTGCGCTCTAATTTTCCATCGTTCTTGATGAACTCGATTGAGTTTTATGGTTGCATGCTTGTTTGAAAGTACATTCCAGTGTGTTCCCATAGATGACGCCAATGATTTGGTGTGTTGTCGTCTGCTAGCTTGGCAGACTTACGAAACACTCCACATCATGCTGGTTCTATGCTACGTTCGAACCAACTTTGTCCTTTGCACACATGCACTTCAAGCAACGTGATGAGGGGACTGATAGATCTTTGATGATTTCAGACTGAACTCTGGTTATCCCAAGCTGCCTACTTATCCCGTTGAGGGAATCAAGCCGAACGTAGTTCATTTGTGATAGGTTACTTGTACATTTGTTGGGGATACCTCGTAGATATCGAATATCTATGTTGAGGATGATATCGGGGGCCATGTCGGGAATGGAACTCGAGGGTGATGTCAGTGACATATATCGAGCACTATATCGAGTATAACATTGGAGGTAGGTCGGGGATGATATGGTTGGTTCAACAGAATGAATAAATCGGAAGGTAGATATTCGATATCAGCAGATTGATTGAGGAAGTAAATGTCAATCCATCTCGGTATGCAGGGCGGGGGTATTTATAGATTTTTGCCCGGTACCATATCAAATATGATATTCGATAAAATAACGTATATCGGGCCTCATCCCCGATATAGGCATGCGGGGCCAACAATCTGCTAGACTGGGCTCGTATCCTGAGTGGGCTGGCCCAATACGAGAATTACCCATGTCAAAAACATATTTATATATCACTAATGACCCAATCCCTCAAGATTTGAATGTATATGGGTCGATAAGTGATTATTTTGTTCCATATCGTTATAGTTGTCCTTTTTCAATTATAACCGAATTTCCCGCTTCTTTTTTTGTTATTCACTTTCCAGCTACTTCATATATAACACCTCCTGTTTATAATTTAGATTCATTCGATCAAAATAAACTTTGCATTTCATATTCTGATTTCTTCAAACATCTTCAACATCAGTTGACATCATAGCGTAAGGATTATGAAGTTTATTTTGGTCTTATTTCGTCACGGTAATAGAACACAGTAATACAATACAATCGGAATATGAATAGCCAAAATAATGTTAATCCAATAAAACATCCGAACTAACTTTGTCCGAAACACCTACTATCTATTACAGATCTTATATTGCTTTAAATATCCTAATAAGACAAATAATTCAGCATATCGAATTGTGAGCGTTCGATGTGCGCCTCGAACAATACTGATTCGATGCTGGGTGGATTCGATACGAAATTGATATAATATTGTTGGTGTCGAATTCCGTTGGGCATCGAACAATGGAAGCGTGTCGAATTGGCTGAGTCGATGTGGTCAGAGTTGGACTAGGGTTCGATCTGCCTTGGAAGACGAAAGAACGGGGTATATATAAGCCTCGTTCAGTGGGACCCCTAGACAGCTGTAAAAAATGTATCGAACCAAGATGATTCGATGCGCGCATCGAATAAGGGCTATTCGATGCGCTAAAGGTATCGAATTTGGGCTAATTCGATACGGTTATGTGCCGGCCCAATCCACATTGCTGGGCCCATCCTAAAATACCCCTATCACATAGTCCCCTCAGTTTGGGAGACGTTATCAAAGTGATAACGGTTTCCAAACTTCCAATTATACTCACTTCTGACTGATCTAAAGGCATTGAATTGTGACTGTACGATGCGTGTTGTTTCTAGGCATCGAATTTGATGAATTTGATACGTCGCATCGAATGACGTAAATTCGATGCGTCCACGAAGTTGGCGGCGCATGGGCCTATTTATAAGGGTCCACATGCCTGACATTTTTGTTGTTTTCCGTAGAAGGGATTTTTGTTTGCTTTCGAACCGCATCGAACAGAGGCTGTTCGACACGAACCGTATCGAATTGTTGGAATTCGATACGCTTTTTAATATCAAAAAAATAGATAAATTCAATATTAGGCTGCCATGGCCCGCACGAAGTCTCGAAATCAGAGTACAATTGTGATATCACCCGAGAACATTTATGATGCTCAGAGAGGGGGCAAGAAAAATGAGCCCTCGGATGTGGGCCCATCTTCTGCCAATGTTGCCTCGAAAGAAAATCCAGGCGAATTTGCAAGAAGAGAATCTGCGACCGCGACCCCTAGAAATCTTTCCGAAATTGGGGTGCATGCCACTCTGATACACCTCCAACTGATCATTCTACCATGAGACTCGGTGGTGTTAGCGCTGGCACTCGGGTGCCCATAGTGAGCGATTTTGAACGCCACGAGAATGTTGTTACACGGAGATTGGTGTTGACACCAACCGTCACTGGTGGACGTATAAAAGTTGGGACTAATCGTCAGATTTGAATAATGAAGATATCGATGCAGAAGACGAGAGAATTGCTGCCAATTTGGCCAGGTTTAATGCAGCTCACCCTACATTTAGGCATAGACGAAACGTAGATGAAGCAAGCTCCTTCCGCTCAGTTGGTGAGGACTGGTATACCTCCGTTAAAAGAAAATTGGCGGAAGAACAATACGCTCGCGACGCTCAGGACATACCTCTGCCTCCCCCTAGGCGGCCTCGACCTTCAGGAAATCCAAGACCAGACCCTCCCGGAAGCCTTGTCAATTACGATTTTCTCAATAATGAGAATTCAGAATCACTGAGCGCCACATTGGGCGGATATAGGTTGAGAGAGAAACAAGCTGGAGAGATAATGCGGAGTCTATGGCCTCAGTTGGATTGCCAAACCGTAATAAATCGGCTGGGATATCAGGATTTAGCTCGCTTTGAGCGGCTGTTTTTTGCTGGTGTTACATTAGCAGTATTCCGGCTATGCAGGGATTACAGTGGCTTGGCTGAGGTGCAAAACCAGCATAATGCTGTCGTCGATAATCTACGCGCTACTATTCGTAACGGGGATTATAGTCGCCGAAATGCGCTGAAACGTGCTAGGGAATCAGAAAAAATAGCTTCTAAAGCCGCACGGGACGCACATGATGCCGAGGTTAAGGCTAATAAATCGGAAGAGAATGCTGAAGCATTGCGTGCTGAAATCATTGCGTTAAAAAAATAACGAATCCTTGAGGCGTGAGAATTGTTCTCTTCAGGCGTCGAATGTGGATGCGGAAAATGCCATTTCCAACTTACGTCGTCGAATTCAACATTTCGAGTCTGAAGATTATAAATGCGCAATTGTCCAAGATTTTACGCAGAGTAACGTTTATAAATTCTTGGAATTACTTCGCGGTGCAACAGACATGAAATATGGAATGGAACTTGGTGTCGATCAAGCTGGATATTTTGGGTACCTCAGAGAGGGTTTTCGTAAGGAAATGCTTGATGCAAGTCGTAACTCAAGAATGGAGATCCCTGAGGCCAGCAGTGATGATAATGACGATTTACATACTCCTAGGCCCAATGATTCATTTTATGCCGTGTGGCACGATCGTAAAAAGCAAAATGTGATCGGCTCAAGCTATTTGAAATCGAGCTCACCTCTGACCCTTAAAGGAAAAGAGAAATTTACTTCTAGCGCTACTTTGAGCGATTCAGAGAACATCAAGAAAGCCCTTCACGATACTTTTGGTCAGAGCGATGATGATTCAAATTGCCTCTGAAAACTTCTAGGTCTACAATTTTTTTGCGGAGTCCTCCAAAGAAGTTGGGTTTTGAAAGTGTTCCTCCTACAGCCGCGGACAAAAGAAAAAGGGTGGCAAGCGTACCTAAGATTTCTGGTCCAACAACGGTTTTGCCGAGTGGACTGGACCGTATCCTTCTAGAGATGACAGAGTTTCTGTGCTGCCCAGTAATGTGCCTGATCAAACATTTAGTGCACATAATTTGATTTCTCCAAGTAGATATCAGCTCAGTAATCCTACTGAAAGAGTTGAAGTCGTCTTGCCCGATGATTGGGCACAAACTGATGAATTGATTCTTACAGAGGATCAAATTCACGGCAATTGTGCCAATTTTGCGCGTTCAGTGGGTGTGGTCCTTCGTCCAGAGTCCCCCCATTCATCGAGTGAATAATAGTATATATGTTACATTATTTTGTCGATATTAGGCCTTTCATTTTGTAGAGAGTCTTGCAACTCTTTTGCAGTTGTTTTTTAATCAAACTGATTTTACCGCTTGATATCATAATCTTTAATTTACGTTTTACTTGCATAGTGTTCCTTCCTAATGCATTCCAAAGAATGTTATTTGATTCATTTGTTGTCTGTTGATCTAGTATTTATTCGCTATTCAATAATAGTGTTTGATGTCACGATGCATATCTAATATTATGATTGTGCTTGCTATGAAAAATATGAGCATTTTGAGCTGTTATTATTATCTATAGAGCATTCATCCTTTACCTGAGAAATTAGATCACTTGGGCCTTTATCTCGCTGGTATTGTGTTGATAATGATCATGAGAAGTTGGACCTCATTGGGTCTGCTTATCCCATCGTGAAGTTCTTCTTTCTAGCATCAGGGAGTGGACCACTTTGAGCCTTCTTATCACTCCGTCATGTTCTTCCTTCTGGCATGAGGGGGTGGACCACTTGGGGCCTTCTTATCCCTCTGTCATGTTCTTCCTTCTGGCATGAGGGGGCGGACCACTTTGGGCCTTCTTATCCCTCTGTCATGTTCTTCCTTTTGGCATGAGGGGGTGGACCACTTTGGGCCTTCTTATCCCTCCGTCATGTTCTTCCTTCTGGCATGAGGGGGTGGACCACTTTGGGCCTTCTTATCCCTCCGTCATGTTCTTCCTTCTGGCATGAGGGGGTAGACCATTTTGGGCCTTCTTATCCCTCCATCATGTTTTTCTTTCTTGCATGAGGGGGTGGACCACTTTGGGCCTTCTTATCACTCTGTCATGTTTAACCTGCGCCATTTGACGAATAAAAATTTGCAATTAATAATTTGTAACGGATTAATAACAATCAAAGTGTGTGTATCATATTACTTTGATGAAATTTATTCAATTTTATGCATAGTAACGCCTGAGATGTTGCACATTCCATGGACGCTTCTGTTGAATTCCTCTTAGAGACTCCAAATAATAGTATCCTTGTGAACTTGCTCGTGTGACTCTAAAAGGCCTTTCCCATTTTGGTTCAAGCTTTCCAATATGTTGTTTTGCTGCAATGGTTCTCAGGACCAAATCTTCTACTTCAAAATTCCTGAATTGAACCCTTTTATCATAGCTTTTGGCCATTGCTGCTTTAAAAGAAACAATACGTTGATACGCATCATCCCTTGTCGATCCTATCATGTCCAGATCCATTTGTCTCAATCGGGCTGATTGTTCTGGATCGTAATCAGTAATTCTATGCGTTGGCATACCTATCTCTGCAGGTAAAACAGCTTCAGTGCCATAAACAAGAACAAACGGGGTCTCTCCCATGGATTTTCTTGCAGTCGTTCTATATGCCCATAATATTCCTTGAAGCTCTTCTGGCCATGTTTTTCCTGTACTTCTCACCCTCATTTCGAGATAATCCTTCAATGTTTTATTAGTTCTGCGAACCATGATTTTATCTCCTTTCCGCTGAATTGTGTGTCGTTATCACATATAATAGACCTCGGGATACGAAAATGGCATATGATGTTCTTCCAGATAAACTCGATCATATTCTTCTCTGTGATTGACGTTATAGTTTCTGCTTCGACCCACTTTGTATAATACTCAACTGCTACTATTAAGTACCGTTTTTGTCCTTTGGTGGGTGGAAATGGGCCCACAATATCAATTCCCCACTGATCAAATGGGCATGCCACGTCAATGGGTTGTAGCTGGCGTGATGGTCTATGAATGAGACGAGCATGGTATTGGCAACTATCACATTTTCTCGAGAAAGCTGTTGCATCTTAAAGTAGAGTTGGCCAATAATATCCTTGACGCAATATCCGTTGAGCTAAAGCTCGTCCCCCGGAGTGATTGCCACAACAACCTGCATGGATCTCTTTCATAACATACTCAGCTTGAGTAGGAGTCAAACATCTCAACAATGGTCCTTCGAAAGATCTTTTATATAATTCTCCATTGCTGATAGTAAATCTATAAGCCTTATATCGCATTTTGCGCTGTGCATTTGGATCTGCTGGAAGAATGCCCTGCTGAAGATAAATCATGATTTCGTCCTTCCAGGATGGGTCTTCTTGTATGGCCAATATAAACTCCACCCGTGCTTCCGTGGTAATATATTTTGATATCCCAATCGAAGGTTTATCAGCAACCATAAGTGTGATTTGCTTTTCTACCAGAATATCTGAAGAACTCGCGAATTTAGAAAGCGCATCTGCTTTTGCATTGTCGTCCCTAGGGATCTGAGTTATGTCAAAGAATTTGAAGTTCTTTGCCAATTCTTTAACCTTAGCGGCATACAATTTCATTGTTTCCTCACGCGTTTCATATCTTCTCGAAAAATGATTTGCCACCAAGAGGGAGTCGGTGAATACGTCCAGATGTTCAATGTTGAGCCCGAGTGCCATTTTGACACCGACAATTATTGCTTCGTACTCGGCTTCGTTATTTGTTACCATGTAATTCAAGCTGATAGCAAATTCAAATTCCCTTCGCTACGGGGACAGAGAATGTATTCCAATTCCCCCTCTATGAGTGGTAACATATCCATCCGTGTGTAGTATCCACGTTGTTGTTGCCCTGCTGGTTCCAACTTGGTTTGATATAGAAAAAATATAGGATGCGGTCTCGATTACACTGTTTCCTAGAGTCTCGGCCATGAAATCTGCTAAAGCTTGTGCTTTGATTGCAACTCGTGGCTTAAACTCCAAGCCGAACTCACTGAGTTCAATTGCCCATTTCACCAATCGACCAGAGGTTTCTGGCTTCGCCAACACTTGCTTCAATGGTTTGTCAGTTACCACAGTGATTGGGTGAGATTGAAAATACGGTTTCAACTTCCGTGCTGTAACAACAATTGCTAATGCGAATAACTCTATTTCCAAGTAGTTTCTCTCCGCCCCTTGCAGTACTCTACTCACATAATGTATGGGTAATTGCTTTGCTTGGGTAATATTGTAGTGATTGCATTGGTGGATACCGCCAAATAAAGATACAATATTTCATTTTCCTCCGGTTTAGCTAACAACGGCGGGCTTACAAGATAATTCTTCATTTGTCTAAAGGCCTCTTCACACTCCGGCGTCCAAATAAAATCTTTGTTCCGTTTCATCACTTTAAAGAAAGAAAGATTCTTTTCTGCAGATGTTGATATAAATTTTCCTAAAGCTGTCAGACGGCCCACCAGACATTGAACTTCCCTCACTGTTCTTGGTTATGGTAGATCCAGTACTGCCTTTATTTTATCAGGGTTGGCTTCAATTCCTCTTTCATTTACCACATATCCTAGAAACTTCCCGGCCGTTACCCCAAAAGTGCATTTCTTGGGGTTTAATTTCATTCCATAGGTTCTCATTATAGTGAAAGCCTCATCCAAATGTCGCACATGCTCCTCGGCTTTAAGACTCTTTACTAGCATATCGTCAATATACACTTCCATTGATTTTCCAATTTGATGGTAAAATATTTTAGCTACCAGCCTTTGAAATGTTGCTACCGCATTCTTCAATCTGAACGACATTACCCCATAATAATACACTTCGGTATCTGTGACAAATGCTGTCTTGCTCTGATCCTGCACTGCCATGAAGATTTGATGAAAACCACTTTTCGCATCCATCATGCTCAGCAATGCACATCCTGATGTGGAATCCACAAGTAGATCTATCCAAGGCAACGGAAAAGGATCCCTTGGTCAATGCTTGTTTAAGTCTGTATAATCTACACACATTCTCCATGTAGCTTCTTTTTTCAAGACTAACACAATATTGCTCAACCATTCTGAGAATCTTATAGCATAAATATGCCGTGCTGCTAAAAGCTCTTGCACCTCTTTTTCAGCAGCTTCATTCTTTTCTTTGCTAAATTTTCGCTTCTTTTGCCGTATCGGTTTCGCACTTTTATCCACATTCTAACGATGTACTATGATTCTAGAGTCTATTCCCAGAAGATCATAATCGAACCATGCAAATATATGTGAATTACGCCGGAGACAATCTACCAATGCAGCCTCTATTATCCAATCCATTTCAGCTCCAATCTTTATTATTTTATCTGTGCTCTCTCTAAAGAGCTGCACAATCTTGAATTCCCCTAAAGGCTCCATCTTACATTCTTCTCATTTCCTTAGCAATTGACTTTCTGTTTTATCTCGAGCCTGTTCTTTAGACTCAATTTGCTTCTGACTCTAAATTGTATCTGTCTTGATCTTCTTCTCATTTTCCCTTATTTCAACCGCATACATGTGCCGTTTATTTGTCATCCTAGCTGCTTATATCTAAAACAATATTTACGGGGTTTCCACATACGGCGCCAATATTTTGGTCTTATTTCGTCACGGTAATATAACACAATAATACAATACAATCAGAATATGAATAGCCAAAATAATGTTAATCCAATATAACATCCGGACTAACTTTGTCCGAAACACCTACTATCTATTACAGATCTTATATTGCTTTAAATATCTTAATAAGACAAATAATTCAGCGTATCGAATTGTGAGCATTCGATGTGTGCCTCGAACAATACCGATTCGATGCTGGGTTGATTCGATACGAAATTGATATAATATTGTTGGTGTCAAATTCCGTTAGGCATCGAACAATGGAAGTGTGTCGAATTGGCTGATTCGATGTGGTCAGAGTTGGACTAGGGTTCGATCTGCCTTGGAAGACGAAAGAACAGGATATATAAGCCTCGTTCAGTGGGACCCCTAGACAGCTGTAGAAAATGCATCGAACCAAGATGATTCGATGCGTGCATCGAATAACGGCTATTCGATGCGCTAAAGGTATCGAATTTGGGCCAATTTGATACGGTTATGGGCCAGCCCAATCCACAGTGCTGGGCCCATCCTAAAATACACATATCAAAGTTCATCCTACTTTTCATCACTAACACCACTAACCTTTCTTTCTATCGATCCAACTTAGCAATATACGACACACCTAAAAAAGCTAAGTGGTTATTTTAGTCTTATTTCGTCTGGGTAACAAACACCGTAAACGGTTAAAATATGCTAATCAATTGCCAAAATAATGCTAATCAAATAGAATTCGGACTAGCTTGGTCTGGAACACCTATTGCAAACTGACTAGAGTTAATAAATAGAATTACAAAATATCAATTGTGCATCGAACGATAGGTATTCGATCTATGTTATATTGAATCGGGTACGTTCGATATAGTGTACGATTGATGGTCCAATATCGAACTGAGGCCGTTCGATCTATAAGAATATCGAACCAGGGTCCTTCAATGTAACGATAAATTGGTTTGCTGGGTATCGAATCGATTTGCTTCGATCAAATGTAGTGTATCGGATGTTGGGACTTCGATCGAACTCGGGGACTTCGATCGAACTCGGGGACTTCGATCGAATGGTAACGGTTTGATGTTGAGTGATTCGATAATGATTGGAATGCGTCCTGAGAATGTCAAGGGACGGGGTATTTATAACCCTTGTCCTGCGAGCCCCAATGGTTGTTGGGGAAAGTGTCTCAAATTAGGATGGTTCGATCCAGTCATTAGATCGAACCATGTCCGTTCGATGCTTGTTCAACATCGAATTTCGCCTGTTCGATGCACTATTATAATTTGGCTTTCTTCTTAGGCCAGCCCAATATTAGTATTGGGTCGTTCTTCAAATACCCCCATCATATAGCCCCCTCAGTTTGGGAGACGGTTTTGATCAGAGAGCGGGTTCCAAACTTATAAACTATATTTTTGATTTGTATTTTTATGATTAATATTTGGACAATGTTAAAAATCATGCCCTTGATTGGGAGGCGGTCTTGAACAGAGACCGGGCTCCACTTATGGAGACCTGAATGCTTGTCGTTAAAAATTATGCCCCCAATTGGGAGGCACGGTCTAAAAGACGGACATCTCAGTATATTGTTTATGAACCTTTTTATTAATGTTGGTTTCATCGATCGAACTCTCTTTGTTCGACCTTGTTGGCTGCATCGAATGTTAATGGTTTGATATTGATATCGCGTATTTCTGTTGTTCGATCGAACCAATGGCGTTCGATGCTAAAATGTACATCGAATCAAGACGATTCGATGCTGAACTTAATGGGCCTAATGGGCCTTTCCAGCGCCTATATTAAGGGGGAAGGTGTTGGAGAAGCTCATTCTGCCTGCTGCTGAACTCACGCTAAATTGTAAATAGCATCGAACGAGCGTGGTTCGATACAGATTGCATCGAATGCTTCTTGTTCGATGTTAAATGTAGCGAACGATTGTCATTCGATCTAATGCCTTAGAAATAATTTCATGTTTTTGCTGAATGAGTGATTTCGCCTCTAGTTTTATTTAATAATTTTTTTATACTTTTTTCAGGCAATTTGCTTCTCAATCGTTGTCGAATTTCCAACTATAACCAAGGTAACCGATTATGCTCTTACCTTGCGGGTTACATTATTTTTACTTTTTGAATGTTTATTTGAAAATGTCGAGTAGATGTCGTAAGTGCCGAGAGTGACGTATTTGCGCGTAGTCAATTGTTTTTTTTTTATTTTATTTCAATTTGTGTCGATCAAGATGGTGAGATCTGAATCGACCCCAGGGAGTGAGTCTAGTAGCGACTCAAGTTCCGGATCAATCAACTATGTGGTGGGCCCTACAAGTGCTTCCGAGGGTCCAAGTATACCTCGAGGAGATGAGACTGAGCTTATCGACATTGATTCTGTCGACTTGCCTAGGGGTGATCATCTTGGTGATGACAATGATCAGGCGTCCTCGCAAGGTGGGGATGATAATTTACAATCCTCTTTATCGGAGGATAATCGTGCCTCCAGTGAAGCAGGTGAAGATATAGAAGCCACCAATATGGAGATTGATGACTACCAGAAGGTCCTAGGGATAGCGTATAACACTTATGTATCATGGTTGCAGCATAGCCACTCATCCTTGTATGAAATGTTTAATATAGCCAATAGGTATAAGTTTGTTATTCCCGGTCTGGACGAGCGCATGGATTCACCCCCACCTGGTCATCTCACAGTTTTCGTGGGTCAACTGTCACACATGTTGCAATTTCCCATACCCGTCGAAGTCAAATTCATCTTGAGGTCCATCAGGATTGTGCCATGTCATTTGACGCCGAACTTGTTTGGGCAAATCATCGGTTTTATCATCCTAATGAAGGCTTTAGGCGAACCTCAAGGTCCTGATCAATTTTGGGCCCTCTTCAAAGTTTGTAAGAGGGAAGCAGGTTTTTACCACGTGAAGGCTTTGAGGCATCACAAGTTTCTGAGTGGTGGGGCCACTAGCTATGGAAAGAATTGGAAAAAATGTTACTTATATGTTGAGGAGAGCTATAAGGCAGAATTTGTGGCGTATCGCCGTGATTGTTTTGGGGGTGCTAGGGTTGCAATACCGCCGGGTGTACGGACACCTTCATGGGACTGTAATTTTGTCCCTAATTTAGTTCGTGATCACCAGTTTAATGATAAAAAACTGGCCGAGAACCGTGTGTTGTCTTTAGCTGGGTTATCTCCAGTTCCCTATAATGGGAGGTTTACGCTTGCTAAAGATTCTACATTTTTTACGCGATATCGCATTCACTATTATGATGATACTAATATGTGCTTTTCTTTTCAAGAGAATTTATCATGAACCGCCATGCCAGGATCAATCGTGCTCTGACCGCTGAGAATGAAGGTTCTCAGACTACTATTGTTCCTCTGATTTCACCTCAAAGGAAAAAGGAAGAACAAAGGTAAGAAAGCAGCAGCTGAGGCATCAGCGTCAGCGTCCGTAGAGGCTCCAAGAGATCCTTTTGAGGATATTATGGGGCAAGACCTTGCGAATACTCCCCCTCCTAACGATCTCAGCCATGCATAGGGTTTTGATGAAACTGCCGCCAAACAAGGTGTCAATGCTGACGCTGCTCAAGCTAAAAGGAGAGTCCATCAGACTCGCTCCCAAACAGGGGGTGTTGTCCCCCCAGGGCCGTGTACCACAGGTCCAGCGACTGCTGGTGGTTGCACTATTGTGGATGAAACATGGGTCAGAGCGAGGCCAAGCCACGACCTGTGGGTCCGCGTGAGGGAGTTTGAGATTTCAGAGGAAGAGGCGATTAATGCCTTGAAGCTCCTCCTACCAAATCTTACAGCTCTGCATCCCATTTCGACAGAGGAGAGGAAGATGGTTGAGCGGAATGCTCTTCATCTTTTAAGCGCGATATTATATTATATTCCGACTACAATGTATTTCATATGTATTTCATTGCATAGCGTCCTTTAACCCTGTGATGTTTTTTCTTTAGGGTGGCGGGATAGTAGACGCTATGTTTGCTGGGTTAGTCTCGACTCGTGGACAACAGTAGGGCGGAGAGGACTTTCGTGGTTGTGACCCCGATGCTTTGAGGGCCACTCTTGAGGACAAGAAGAGGGCGCTACAAAAGGTGAAAGAGTGCGCACTTCGAGATTCTGGTGATAGGGAAGCGGCGAGGCTGTCACATGACGTCGTCGATCAGCTTCAAATGCAAGTCAGCAATCTTTCGTCCAGCAAAGGTGAGCTAGTGAAACGAGTTGCTGTACTCGAAAAAGAACTGGCGGCAGAGAAAGAAAAGTCTGAGCGGGCCGAGGAGATAGGATATGCTCGCGGCCTCATCGAGGTATAGTAATTTTACTTGAGTGGAAGTCTTTATTTTTTATTTTTCCTTGTTAATTTCTGTAACATTGTACAAGTTCCTTCCGAGCAGCAACGGGTTGAAATTGCCTAGGAGTTCTTCCGGAGCAATACCTTTCGAGAGATAAGTGCTCGGAGGGGTGCCCGGGAAGCCCGGGAAGCCCAGGTGCTCACGGTGCAACAACTCTACAGCACCAAATATGTTCGTGGGCGCTTCGACCCTACTTGGCTTGATCTTTCGTTGGGGCTAATAGAGAAATTCTGCCGCCCGCAGCGAATGATCACCCAACTTCTATGAATGAGTTAGATGTGCTTCTTGAGAGTGACAACCTCGTTTATCGGGGAATTTCTTCACCGCCTCCGATGCCGCCCGTCTATCCTTCCTCCGAAGATGAGGATGATGCCGACGCCTCAGTGCTTTGGCCTTCTATTTTATAATGAACAAAACGTTGTGACGCCCTTTTAATGTTTTGAACAATTTGAATAATTGCTTCGTAATTGCACATTATCCTTGTTATTTTTCAATGATATGCTTTTTTCGTTGACTCCTATTCATTGCCTTTTCTTTCAATTGCTATTGTTACGTTTTACCTTATTTTGACAACTAGAGCGTCCTTTCGTATTTATGAAAGGTATATGTATCTCTTTGCAACGTAGGTTTAGTGTTTTATTACTACTAATTTAACGATTTTTCGTTTCTCATTTTTTGAGATTTGCGGTATCTCGTGCCTTTTTTGACAGAGTCTCCGTCCCTTTACATTTTGCGGGAATTACGGTATCTCGTGCCATTTTGGACAGAGTTTTTGTCCCTTTTATTTTTGCGGGATTTGTAGTATCTCGTGCCACTTTAGACAGAGTCTTCGTCCCTTTTTATTTTGCGGGATTCGCGGTATCTCATGCCACTTTGGATAGAGTTTCTGTCCTTTTTTTGCGGGAATTGCAATATCTCGTGCCACTTTGGACAGAGTCTCCGTCCCTTTTCATTTTGTAGGATTCGCGGTATCTCGTGCCACTTTGGATAGAGTTTCCATCCCTTTTCTTTTTGCGGGATTTGTGGTATCTCGTGCCACTTTGGACAGAGTTTATGTCCCTTTTCTTTTTGCGAGAATCGTGGTATCTCGTGCCACTTTGGACATAATTTCTGTCCCTTTTCTTTTTGCAGGATTTGTGGTATCTCGTGCTACTTTGGATAGAGTCTCCGTTCCTTCTCTCATCACTTCTGGTTTTACGGTATCTCGTGTCGCTGTAGACTCCGTCTCTCTTTATCTTTGGAGTGAACCCATTTTTAGGTTTTGCATAAAATTGAGATTATGCATGCTTCCGCATAGTTAGATGATAATATAATTGATAAATCAAAGCATTTCTTTTGGAAACGAATTCATATAAAAAGAATAAGAGAGGGTTTTGATTGTAAAATCCGCTCTCATATGCCCTTTGAGGTGGCCTTCGTGGCTCAAGTCTTCGGTGTCCCTATTTTAAGTTAGTACATGCGTGCCCTTCATGCTTATTAGGGCAGAGGGGACGAATTAAAGTTGTTCAAAATATACGAGAAATTGAAGACTTGCAAAAATTAAATTGGGGCACTTCAGTCAATGTGTTCCATTTCCATGTAGACTAGTGCTCCCGCTACTTCTTGCTCCGCCTACCGTTGCGCTCAAAGCGATGCCACATAGCATTTCCAGCCTTCAATGTGGTCTGCAAATACTTCACCAGTTCCGACAGGAGTGGGGAATTTTACCATATGGTGGTAAGTTGACCGCAAAGCTCGAAACGCATTTAGCGCTGGCCTTCCTATGATACCGTTGTACGAGAAATGCATATCAACAACCACATAACTCGCCAGTAGTGTTCTCCTTTGAGGTGCGGTTCCCAATGATGTGGGGAGCGTAATCAATCTACGAGGCACTCTCTTCGGGCCTCCGAATCCATGAAGCGAGGTTCTTACCGGTTCCAATATCTCGCCATTCAACCCCATTTTATCCAACGTGGAGTTGAATAGCACATTAACTGAGCTACCATGGTCTACCCGCATTTTTGTTACACCGAAGTTGGCTATGTCCACCGTTATCACCAACGGGGAATCCAGATTCGCTGTTTGAATGGCCTGGGGGCTCAACTTGCGCAGACCCGCTGTTGAGAAGGTGATCTTTTCCTATGGCATTTCCCCGATCCTTAAAATGTTAGCGAAGCTGACGAACATGTCTGATTCAACGAGCCTTGAGATTTTCTTTCTGCCGTTCGTGGAATCCGCCCCCACTGGGCCGCCTAATATCATATTTATCATTCCTCTTCTGACGTTGTTGTTTCTAGTTTGATGATAGTCCAACAAATGCGGATGATCGACTATTTTCTGCTTGTCCTTTCTGGGCGATAACGATCTATCCCTTTCAGCGTCATCCTCTTGCTCTTTCATCTTTTTTACAAACTCCACTAGTTTTCCGTCCTTCACTAGTCGTTCGATCTCGTCCTTGAGATCAGTGCAATCATCGGTTTTGTGGCCCTTCTGATTGTGGTATTTACAGAAGTGGTTTGAAAAACTTGTTGCCTTTGAATCCTTGTATGGGCTCTTTCAGCCACCCTTTCCTTTTCGGCATTCCGAATACTGTCATGATGCAAGCATTTAGGGGCGTGTATCGCCTTGGCAATGTGTCTCGGTACATGTTATTCATATTTATGGTTGTTGTGGTTTTGGTCCTCTTTTCCTCTTTCCTTATCTTTTGGGGGCACTATAACGGCTAACTTGGTTGCCATAATCTCTTCACAGTGGACCACCCCCTTAGCTATCTTGTTTATCTCCTCGATGGTTATGGGGTTCCGCCTTAGCAAATCGTCGCTGAAGACTTTGTTGGTAGTTACTCGAAAGAGTATACTCATCACCATCTCTCCACTCGGGCCGTCAATTCTTAGTAGCTCTCCGTTGAAACGCCTCATGACGTCCTTTAGACTCTCATTGGTCTCTGGCTTCATTGAGTAAAGGTGGGAGTGGTCCAAAATCAGTCTCACCTGACTTGAGAATTGGTCCTCGAACATGTCCCTTAACTGTTTGTAGGTTTTGATTGTCCCCAGAGCAATTCGAGTGAACGAGTCCATCGCTTCCCCGGCCAAGGTAGTGGCAAATATTTTGGCTAGTACGTTCTCCTTGAACCCATAAAAGGTTAATTCGCTGTCTAGATGGAAAAGATGATCACGAGGATCAGATTTTCCATCGTAAGGTTTCAAATCGGGGATCTTTTCCTCGTGCCCTAGGATTTTTACCTCTATTTCTTCGAAAAATTGAGAGCTCCATAAAGCACTTCCTATTCCCTTTATTCGGCCTTCGAGCATTGCTTTTTCCCTTCCAAGCCTTTCTAGCTTTTTTACCACCTCATCGTGCTCCTTCTGGGAGTCGCGACTTTCCGCGCGTCTCCTCTCATTATTCTCCTCTTGTCCTCTTGGTTCTTCGTTCTGACTCTCATCTCTTTCTCTTTCTTTTCTCATCATGGTGCTTCCTAGATTGCACCTCCACCAACTTTGGTTTGTCTCTGCGGTCTTCCCTATGTGATTTTCTCTTATTTCGGATCTCCACCGAGTCTGGTCTCTCTCTTCTGCCATCCCGGTGGGATTTCTCCTTGTTTGCTTTTTTCGAACGTACGGTCGCGAAAGCCTGTTCCCTGATTGCCTCAACGCATCCCATTGGCGGTGGTGTTTGCATCGGTGGTGCGGGGGCCAGACACTCAGCCAGTGCAGATTTGACCATGGCCATTATTTCATCTCTCAGATTGTTCGGGAGCAAAGATGTGGTTGTTGTCGCTCTAGTCGCGCCTGCATTCGGCGTAGGTACGCCCTATGCTTGCGTTCTTGGTATTTCTCGCCTTGCGTGCGTCGGCACTCCAACGGGTAATGTTGAGGGTTTCGCGTCTTCAGGGACAATTTGACTTGATGTCGCTCGGTTGACCTCTGCATTTATGCTTTCAACTGCTCTACTACGCGATCTGGTCATTCTAGATGTCATGCCTAATAAACTTGGAACTGTGGTGTTCCCACAGACGGTGCCAATGGTTTTATTTCGTCTGGGTAACATAACACCGTAAACGGTTACAATATGTCAATCAATTGCCAAAATAATGCTAATCAAATAGAATTCGAACTAGCTTGGTCCGAAACACCTATCACAAGCTGACTAGACTTAATAAATAGAATTACAAAATTGTGCATCGAACGACAGGTATTCGATCTATGCTATATCAAATCGGGTACGTTCGATACAGTGTACGATTGATGGTCCAATATGGAACTGAGGTCATTTGATCTATAAGAATATCGAAGCAGAGTCCTTCGGTGTAACGATAAGCTGGTTTGTTGAGTATCAAATCGATCTGCTTCGATCGAACATAGTGTATCGAATGTAGGGACTTCGATCGAATGCTAGCGGTTCGATGTTGAGTGATTTGATAATTATTGAAATGCGTCCTGAGAATGTCAGGGAACGGGGTATTTATAACCCCCGTTCTGCGGGCCCCAGTGACTGTTGGGGAAAGTGTATCGAATTGGGATGTTTCGATCCAGTCGTTAGATCAAACCATGTCCGTTCGATGCTCGTTCAACATCGAATTTCGCATGTTCGATGCATTATTACAGTTGGGCTTTCTTCTTGGGCCGGCCCAATACTAGTATTGGACCGTTCCTAAAATACCCCAATCAGCAGTATTGAAATTGAAATGACAGACTCTCATCTCCTAGCGAGCGCCAGATAGGCGCAAGCAAAAGACCTTGCTCTTATTTTTTTCATATAGTAATATTTGGTAATAGAGTCGCTTTACTTTCTATTATGCTAGCCAAGTGTTTTTATTTATATATTTCATCCTATCAATAAAAATGTTATACCTATATATATATATATATATATATATTATATTTATATAGATGCACACATTACATTTAAGTCTAAAAGCAAAAATAGACAGAGTCTTAAAAATAATCGTCAAGAAAGAGAAAACTTGTTTTGCTTTGCATAGAAAGATTAAAAAAAATCTAGAAATTCAAATATATTTTTATCTCTAGAGGAAATAAGCCAAATTGTAAATTGAGATGTCCAATAGGTAGAGCCTACAATTCACTCTAATCAGATAATTCAAATTTATTTTAATACTTTTTGGTTTTACATTAATGATGAATAGGTACATAAATATGAATATGATGTCGTTATATTGAATTTAAACATACAAGATCCATTGTGGCAAATTAAGGTGCGATTGGCCTTTTTGTTTTGTTCAATTACATATTATTCATGGATGTGCTGGTGTGCTGTTTCCAGCATTATTATTTTAGTGGTGTGTGGTCGTCCGTGTGGAGGACCACAAATTGAATATACAATCAAGTGCCAGCCCATACACACACACCTACATGTTTACGACGTGCCCACTTTGTCGGTTCGTGGTTTAAGATTCAAAATCATCTCTCCTACTTGAGATCTATCTACTAATAAATATACAATATTGTATAATATATAAGTTGTCGGTAAAAAATAACCAACACGGATCGTTGCAGATAAAATAAGAATATAAGATCCAATTAATCTAGATGGTAGTGAATCCATATCATATCACCATCACATCCGGTGAGTGGTTTTGTGATGAAACTGTAAATAAACCAACTAGTAGCATAACCTGATCTACTACATAGCTGGTGAAGCGTAATAAATAGCCGAGGCCTGTAATTCAAGTAAATTGAGAATAAAAGGAAACGTAGCAGAGCAAAGGCAGTAGTACTGTCTGAAGTAGTAGTAAGGAAGAATGAAATGATGGAAAAATGAAAGAATGTATAATGAATTATTAATAATACGAGAATTGGAAAGAAACAAAAACTATGTATATTATCAGCGCAGTGAAACGGCAATGCAACAATGAATGAATATTATTATTATTATTATAACTATAATAATATATATCTAGAGAATGTCTCTTCTTGCGGCATAACTATATTCGGATCGGCGAACGTTGTGCTGTCGCTTCTTGTAAACCAAAGCGGCAATGCCGACAACACAAGCTCCGGCAATGACCCCAACGGTAATACCAGCCTTCTGACCGCCATTCATACCACCATCACCATCACCATCAGCAACATCATCAAAAGAGGATTGGTCTGCTTCATTTCCCGCTTTGATGCCTCCGTCCATTGTGGGTGCGGGGGAGGGAGCGTTCTTTTTCACGACGTCGGTTGAAGGGGATGGTGGGAGATCTGACGGTGGAGAATAGGAGGAGAAGGGGGCAGGGGCAGGTGGGGATGATGATATCGGTGACTCGGTGGGTGACGGGGAATCACCGCCGGCTAATGGAGAAGGGGTAGGAGAATCTATTTCTTCAGCAGAGAGTGTCTTATTAGTCAAGAGGAGGAGTAAGATGAACTTGAACATGAGGGTCAGAGGAGAGGAGGAGGGGGCAAGTCTTTGAGCCATTCTTGTACTTGCTTCCTTGTTGTATCTCTGTTTAAATTATAGTGAGCTCGATGATAAAGTTGTTGTTGACTTCTTGTTGTTGTTGAAGGGTGGGGGTGGGGTTATGGTGTGTGTGAGATAATTATAGAAAGAGAGGAGAAGGAGGAGATTAATTTTGATGGAAGAGTCTTCTAGTCTACTCTTTGGTTTTTAAGAGTGAGTTTGAAAAAGAGATCTGGTTTGAGTAAGTCTCAAGTTTTTAGAGAGAGAGAGAGAGAGAGAGAGAGAGAGAGGGAGAGGGAGAACGTGGGTGCGAGTAAGAGATTGTTGCGGGATGAGATGAACGCGTGACCAACGCCAACGGGATTTTCCCCTTTCCTCCTCCTCGCTTAAACATTAAGGAAAGCGACTACACTACTACTACTACGCACACAACATCAATCAATCATTCAATCACATATCAAAACAATTTAAAAACCCAAAATTACGCTTTAAAAGACAGAATAATTTCCAAACTATTACTTTTGAAAAAAAATAAAAATAAAAATCCAAAAATATCATTCTCAAAGAAAAATGCCTATTCTACCCTTTCTTTATGGTCAAGTAATTATCAACTAATTCATTTGTACAGGATGCGTATCAATGTATATTATAAACCAACCACGGTCTCCTTTGCAAATAAAGCTACATCTTCTTCTTTGCGCTTTGGATGTTTATCAAGTATCAAATCAATTCATTTAAATGAAATTTCTTTGTTAATTCTTGTCTTGCTAATTCCTTGATTTTCTCCCATAATATCTTTGTGAAAATCACGTCTCTTTAAATTAGGAATAAAGATCTATTAATTTAATAAATGCACAACTAAGTAACTTATTGTGGGTATCATAACAAAATTTATAATGATTCGAAAAGGTAAGTATAACAAATTCGAAAAAAGTATTGTTATGAGCGACTATCGGGGCGACTTCCCCCTCCAAGCCCTAACAGCAATTGAACCACCAAAACCACCGAATTTAACACCAATTTCAACGGAAATTCGGACTGAATCACGACTCCAGAAACGATCAAGACAATCTGTTATTGCATCGGAGATGGAATTCCAATCCGAACCCATTAGGACGACGGAAAACCAGAACCCTAGGCCGTCTTCATACGCGAACATTGTCTCGCAACGGAACAAGAGAAAGGACGTACGTGTGAACACGGAAAAAACCGCCGAGGAACGTAAGCACATAGAAATTCGCGAAGCAGATGAAACTATTCCGTTCAAGCAGATTCGTACTACGCAAGAATTACGTAATCGAATGCGTCTCAAGTGGGAAGATTCAATCATAATCCGAATTTTAGGAAGACCGTGGTATTATACCGCGCTCCATACACGTCTTGATTTAATGTGGAAGCTTCACGGGGAGTTCGAGTTGGTTGATCTCGGAAACGGATGCTATTGCATTAAAGGGCTGAGTTCGAAAAAAAAGAGAATAGATACTCACCGAGGGGCCGTGGCAGCTCGCAGGACAGTTTATATCGGTACGGACATGGACGCCAAATTTCTGGGCCGATACCGACATTGTTGAGAGCACCATTACGTGGGTGCGTGTGCTGCACCTCCCCCTCGAATATTTGGAAGAGGCTATGATACAAGCTTTAGCGGAAAGCATAGGAGAACCGATCAAAATAGACGGGAATACATATCACGAGACGAGGGGTAATTTCGCGCGTTTTTGTGTGCAAATCCGGACTGATAAACCGTTAGAGAGTGGAATTTGGGTTGATGGAAAGGTCCACCAGGTGATCTACGATAATGTCAGAATTCTTTGCCATACTTGCGGGAGGGTTGGACATTCTGGAAATAATTGTGACGAACGCGTTGAGAGAACGGAGGCTGCGGCAGCCCCAACTCCGGATAAACCCGAGAAGCGTGATGAGGAGTGGCTCACAGGGAAAGCGAAGGATAAGGAATACGGGGACTGGATGCTTATGACTAATCGAAAAGCAAGTAAGATTAAACCCCCAACCCCTAAACTCGACATGAACGCACAATTAACCCGAGTGTCGAATACGAGCAGCAAAGTGGTAGGGGAATCATCCAACATTCACACGTTCCAGGCCCAGGAGAAGAGTCGGCATGGGAAAAGGATACTACCAGCAACTCTAAATCCTAAATTGCGTAGAAACACGAGGTCGAATGGGAAAGGGAAAGGTTTAGGCCATGTGAGTTTGCATGGCAACAGTAGGTCCGAAAATAAAAAAGGAAAAGAGCCTCTATTTGATAACAACCCTTTTGCTATTTTGGAAAACAATACAACTGAAGAAGCATCTATTCTTCTTCACGGTAACAACACTGATACTCTTTTGGGAAAAAAATCAATGGGAGAAGCACTTCACGGTTTGTCGACACAACATGGTAATCCGCATGGAAATAAGTTGGGTGCACGGGGCCGAGGTGACGAAGTTTCAACAGAACTGGGGGTTCGCGACGATAGTCAACCACTTCACGGGGCCGACGTTGTTATCTCAGACAGAGACATGGGAGAGGCTGATCCTAATCACGGAGATTCTAGCGATAGTTTGGGAAGTGGTGCTCTAAGTTTATCGGATAGAATGGGAGTCGAGCAGACAACGAACCTGGAGTCCGCTTATAGCGATATGGAACGGGACTTGGCCCGATGTGGTCGTACACCCGAACTAACTGGGCAATCATTAAATGAAGATAATAAGTTGGAATTGCCAGGGAGCGGGGGATGAGGAGTTTAGGTTAAACTTCCGAGATTTGGTTAGAGTGCATCAACCTACGGTTATTTTTATCTTGGAAACGCGTATGGGAGCGGATCAGGCCAGAGCCATTGTGCCATTTTTGGGCTTTTCTAGGCATGCGATAGCCCCAACAGAGGGGATGGTTGGTGGAGTTTGGATGTTATGGAACGATCATGAAGTCGAGGTGGAAATTACGGGCATTGACCACCAGGCGATCCATGCAGTTATTCGACCAAGCTCGCAGGAGCGGTGGCATCTCTCAGGGGTTTATGCTCAACCTCGTAAATCGACAAAAATTAAGGTTTTTGATGATCTAGAGCGCATGGCTGCGAACCCTATTACCCCGTGGTTGGTGATGGGAGATTTTAACGAAATTAGCTTCAACCATGAAAAACTCGGGGGTAACGCACGAACCTTGAATCGGTTAATGTTTTTCTGGAATTTCATCGATAGGTGCAACCTCACGGATCTAGGGTTCATTGGACCAAAGTATACTTGGGATAACAACCGGAAAAGAGGTGGAAATATTAAAGCAAGGCTAGATAGGGCACTTGCGAGTCAGGATTGGATGAAGCTTTTTTCGGGCCACGAGGTGGTGCATTTACCTCGCACGCATTCGGACCATCATCCGATTGCGACCTTCTGTTTTGGCCGTGAGGAAAAGATCCAAAAGAAGCCATTTCGTTTCGAGGCTATGTGGTTTACACATGAGGAGTGCGAGTCCTTGTTGAGGAAAATTTGGGAAGATAAAAGGAATATATTAGAGGCGATTGACGAGGTTCCAAGAATTTTAGAACCGTGGAACCATAATAAATTCGGCAATATTTTTGCTAAAAAGAGAGAATTATTGGCAAGGCTGGGCGGAATTCAAAAAGCACTTTGCATTAGGCCAAACGAGTATTTGAGTAATTTGGAGGAGGAGCTAGCGTCGGAGTATAATGCTATTCTTAAGCGCGAGGAACTGTTTTGGTATCAAAAGTCCCGAGTAAAGTGGATAACTGACGGGGAGAGAAATACAAATTTTTTTCATAAATCCACAATGGTACGTCGCAGCCGCAATCGGATTCGGACCCTCAAAATCGACGGGAACTGGGTGACGGAAGATAAACTGCTCCAGGCCCATGTACGCACGTATTTTATGGGTTTATTTTCCAGCAGCAGTGGCGCGCGGGGGCTGGTCTAGTCGCGCTATCAGATCAGGTTGAGTGAGGAGGACCGAACAGCTTTGTTGAGAGAGGTGGATGAGGTTGAGTTGAAACAGACGGTTTATGATATGCACCCACTCAAGGCGCCGGGTCCGGATGGTCTTCAGGCGAGGTTTTATCAAAAGGGGTGGAGTTGGTTGCGGGGGTCGCTTCTAAAATTTGTACTTGATGCTTTTTGCACTTGGAGGTTTGATGCTAGAATTTGCGAGGCGTTCCTTTGTCTCCTGCCAAAGCAAAATAATCCGGAGGGTATTAATCAATATAGGCCAATTTCACTCTGTAACGTGCTATATAAAATTATTACGAAGAATATCACGTCCCGTTTGAGGAGCCTAATGCCGAGAATAATTGCACCTACGCAGTCGAGTTTTATTAAAGGCAGGAGCACACAAGATAACATTTTTCTTCTACAAGAGGTGCTTCATTCATTGAGATCGAAGAAGAAGAATAAAATCGGAGCCATGGTCATGAAGCTAGACCTCGAGAAGGCCTATGATAAGGTGAATTGGGATTTTCTTGAGGAGACATTGGAGATGTTCGGCTTTCCGGAGGAATTAGTGGAGTTGATCATGTTTTGCATGCGCAATGCTAAGACACGTATACTTTGGAATGGCGCGCCAATTGAATCTTTCAAGCATACGTGCGGCTTAAGACAAGGTGATCCGTTATCTCCTTACCTCTTTGTACTTTGTGTGGAACGCTTATCTTATCTTATTAATGATGCGGTTGATCGTGGGAGTTGGAAACCTTTAGTCCCATGTAGAGAAGGTCCGCGGCTCTCACATTTATTTTTTGCGGATGATCTCGTGTTAATGGGAAAAGCGGATATGAAAACGGCGCGTGTTATAAGGAAAGTCTTGGATGAATTTTGTGGTGCGTCGGGATTAAAACTGAGCCCAAAAAAGTCAAAAGTGTTTTTCTCTAAAGCCGAAGGCGCGGGGTTGAAGAGGTCGATTAGCGAGGTGTTTGGGTTTGGTGAAACGACGAATTTAGGAAGGTATCTCGGGGTGAAACTGGTGCATGGAAGGCTGGACCGTGCGTTTTGGGCGGAGACCTTTGATCGAATTATGCTTCGATTTGCATCATGGAAGAATAAATGCTTATCGTTGGCGGGTCGCACAACTCTAATTACCTCGGTTTCATCAGCTATGCCGGTGTATGTTATGCAGTCCGCATGGTTACCCGAACATGTGTGCGACAAGTTAGATCGGTTGAATAGGGAGTTTCTTTGGTCTACGGATATTGGAACAAAAAAGATGCACTTAGTCGCATGGGAGGATGTAACGAAAAAGAAAAAGAGGGGGGACTGGGAATCCGGAAAGCACGAACAAGTAATAAGTCGCTAGTTTCAAAATTGGCTTAGAAAATCTTAATTGGCGAGGATACCGTGTGGAGTAAGTTTATTAAAGCAAAATACTTAAGAGGGGCCGATCTCATGAACGTGAAGGAGAGGGGTTCGGACAGCACCACTTAGCGAGGGATTATGCGGTGTGTGAAATTAATGGAACCGTTTTTGCGTTGGAAAATTGGGCGTGGGGATAAGGTGTCGTTTTGGTACGACAATTGGCGAGGCACGGGATGTTTATATAAGGAGAGTATCACGATCCTACAAGCGGAAAAGGGACTGAAAATTAAGGATGTGATCGGTGATAACGGAGAGTGGAATCTGGAGGGCGTCATTAATTCGCAGATTCTGGGCGAGATTCGGGAGGATATCTTGAGTCGCAATGTAGTACTCAACGAGGAGGAGGATCGGCTGCTCTGGAGTGAGACTTCGAATAGGGTGTTTACGTGCTAATCCGCCTACAAGGCATTCGACAAACATTATACGCGGACACGAGACCAAAGCTGGATGTAGCCTGGATTTGGAGCGTCGACGCTAGCAATAAACTGCTGCATTTTTTGTGGCTTGTAGCTCGGAAAAGACTCGCCACAAACCACATGCACAAGGTTTGGAAGATAACGGAATGGGCTGGTTGTACTCTATGCGATTATAATGATGAAACGGAGGTGCATATCGTACGTCACTGCCCCGATGCACGGAAAATATGGGCTAAGTTCATTGTAAATGAGGATTTAATTAAATTCGACGCATTGGACGACGAGTCTTGGCTGCGCACGAATTTGAAGGAGCTGGAGCTGCGAAATACTGTAGTTCCGGGGTTAGCGTGGAGCTGGATTTTTATAGCTAGCTTATGGGTCATATGGAAGCACCGAAACGCGAGGACATTCCACGGGAAAGAGCACAATGTAGCGGGTCGTCTTTTCTAGATTAAGGGCCTTAGTCGCGAGTTGTTTGAGGGCAGAAGGAGGCGGCCGAGGGATGATAAACACAAGTGGAAAAAGCTGAGGAAAGGATGGTTCAAATTAAATGTGGACGGGAGCACAAATGCGCAAGAAAATACGGGGAAGGCCGCGGGGTTGTTGCGTGACGAGAACGGAGGTTGGTGCTGGGGTTTTGCAAAAATTCTTACGACCCCAACAATTGATGGCGCGGAGTTGGAGGCACTGAAACTCGGTCTTGAGCTAGCATGGGAACAGAGGGTGCCACGTTTGGAGGTCAAGACGGATTCACTTGTTTCTTATAAGCTACTTAAGGACGAGCTCGAGCCTAGAGTGGAAATTGCGAGGATTGTTCAAGATTGCAAGGTGTTGCTCCACAAACCTTGGTCGTGCGAGTTGCGGTGGATTCCCATGGACTCGAACGGTGTGGCGGATAGACTCACGAAGGAAGTCATACATGAGCAAGGAAGAGTTATATTTTTGGGATAGACCTCCTCCTTGTTGTTCTTTGTTCACCAAAAAAAAAAAAAGGTAAGTATAAAGGTGTCATGAACCCGAACCTTGAAATCAATGAAGAAGATGGGTCAACATTTGAGATGATTGAAAGGAAGATATTGGAGAAGAAAGAAGAACAAATGTTGAAGAGAGGGGAACGAGCATATCTGAAAAAGGGAGAAGTGCAGAATGAAAATAGGGTTCAGACAATACGATACGTCACAACTCTAAACGATGTTGCTTTGACTAACGCATTAAATGGCCCTGCAAATGCCAAGTATTGTATTTTGGTCTTATTTCGTCACGGTAATAAAACACGATAAAATAATACAAATGAGATACAAATAACCAAATTAATGTTATCCAACTTTATTATCAGACTAGCTTGGTCCGAAACACTTATTACAAGCTTACTAGGTAAAATAAACTAATTAAAATATTGATTTAGCGTATCGAATCCTCTGTGTTCGATTCTGACGTGTTGAATGCCTCTGTTCCATGCGAAATATATAAAACTGATTCGATGCTGTTCTTGGCGGTATCGAATTCAATGCGTGCTTAAGGGTATCGAATTCGATGCGTACTTAGTCGTATCGAACGGAGCAAATACTGTTTGATCACGTGTCAAATGTGGACTGTTCGATCCGATGCGTCTCGAATGAATAGTGATTCGAGGCTGATTGTGCTGAAGCGATTGTCTTCTTAAGACGTGCACGAATTACAAGGAGATGGGGTATTTATAGCTGTCGTCCTGTGGGTCCCACAAACCAATACGGAAATGCGCATCGAATCCTGTCGATTCGATGCGCTTATGGGCCGGCCCAATAACTAAGTATTGGGCCAATCTTAAATCACACCCATCATATAGTCCTCCCAGTTTGGGAGACGATGTCAATGTGGAGATCGTCTTCCAAACTTAAAGATACTTTTGGAATTACTCTGAACGGTCTGCGCCGTACCACTTTAATAAAACTTTAATACATTTTACCAAATTTTTTACTGGTTTGGAATATTCCTAATCATATGTTACTTCAGAGCGGTTCACAATAGTTCTATGGACATGAATAAACGCATCGAACAGCAGCGGTTCAATGCGTCAGTTAAATCGCATGGAACGATGTACGTTCGATGCGCTTATTCGATGCGTTCTCTGAATTGGGCCTGGTGAGCCTTTCGCTCCCGATATAAAGGCAAAGTTGTCGTGAGGAGCTCATTCTGCTCCTTACGCGTTCCGCTTCTCAGGTAAGCCGCATCGAATTGGCACCATTCGATGCGATCTGCATCGAACAACATCGATTTGATGCGATCAGCATCGAATCGTGATTGTTCGATGCGGTATTATATAATTTTTTAGCTGTTGTGTCGCGATATTTTAATGTTTGTATGGGCTTTTTTAACTTGTTTCGTTGTTCTGCTTAGGATACATAAATAAATCAAGCGAAAGCTCTTTCCTTTGGAAATTCAGTTAAGGTAAATAATTTGCCCTCATTTTGCTGGATTTTCTTTTCAAATAATTCCCTTTTTATGTATGTTTGAGAGATATGCGAGAGCCTAGAATGATGTGTTCGTCCGTAGTCAGCCTCCGTTTTAATTTATTTCAGTTCGTTCTCGTCAAAGATGGTGAGCAGTGAGTCATCTTCTGGGAGTGAATCGATTACTGGCTCGAGCTCCAGTTCCATTAATATGGGGAACCCTTCTAATGCTCCCGCGGGTTTGAGCACAGTCGAAGTAAATGAATTTGGGTTAATAGATATAAAAACAATTGATTCACCCGCGGGTAACAATCCCGATGCAAACACTGAACAACCAACGCCTGAATTTGAAAGTGATAACTCGCCCGTGTCATCCTATCGGGATAACCGCGCTCCCAGCGAGGGTGAAGAAGACATAGATTATATCAATAGGGAATTCGATGATCATGTTGAGGTCTCAGGAATGGCCTATGATCAGTATGTTTCCCGCCTCCAACATAGTCGTAAGGGGCTGCGCAAAAAGTTCGATATACCCGATAAGTATAAGATCGTCCTCCCCGGGCCCAATGATCGGATGCATACCCCACCGGCCGGGCATATGATTGTGTTTGTTGGCCAGCTCCTCAACGGTCTTTGCTTTCCAATCCCATTTGAGCTAAGATGGCTTCTGAGGATGATAGATCTCGTGCCCGCTCAACTCACACCAAACTCTTATGGGAATTTGATTGACTTTAACATTGTTATGAAGACGTTGCGCCAACCACAAAGTCCCAATGAGTTGTACGCGCTGTTCGAGATTGCGAGGCGTAAAGAGGGATTTTATCATATCAAAGCATGTTCTTGAATGGGAGCGCGACCGGATATGGGAAGGATTGGAAAAGACGATATTTTTATATCGAAGAGAGTTATGAAGGCGAGTTTAGGCAGTACCGCCGTGAATGGTACACTGGGTCAAGGGTAATGATACCTAGCGACATTTCTATAACTTCATGGGATTGCGGGTTTATCCCGAATTTAGTTCGAGAACATCAATTTGATGTTAAAAAAACTAGTTGAAAATCGAGTCCTCTCATTAGCTGGTCTGTCTCCAGTGAAATATAACGGGAGGATGACCATTGGTATAATTGCGCAACTCTTTTGATATTTTTGATTTACATCTGTTGAGTATTCTAATGATATAATTATCTTGCAGCCAAGAATTTTATAGACCGCCATGCGAGGATGAATCGAGCCGTTGATGCTGATCAGGCAAGCTCTCAGACCAACACTGCTACCGATATTCCTCCCCCGCGAAAGAGAAAGAGTAAGGGCAAGAAAAACATTGTCGGTCCCTCTACTGTTGTGGCTGCTGATTCAGCTGTTGATCCTTTCGAGGATATATTGGGGGAAAACCGTGACAATGTTCAAGGCGGAGTTGAAGCTTCTGAGAGCCTGGCAGCTGGTCCAGAGCAAAAAGAGAAAAATGCCTCAAACTTGGTCACAAATCGGAGGGGCTGCTCTATCGGCCGCCCGAACAAGCAGGCCAAGTGCTGCCAATGCCCCGATCCATGCGACTGGGCCAAGTGCAGGAATTGGGTCTAGCCAAGGCCCTCGTGCTCGAGCCAGTGGGTACGAAATTTCAGAGGCCGAAGCTATCGACCACCTTAAGTCGCTCCTGCCTGATCTTGTTGTTCCTCTCCCGGTTTCTGCTGAAGAGAGGAGGATGGTGGAGCGAAATACGCTTCATCTGTTAACAGCGGTAATCATTTCTTTTCCTCAAGCTAATCTTTGTTTGATTTGAATTATATATGTTGATTTGATTGCTCATTGATCGTTAGGCGGGCGGTTTTGTGGATACTATGTACGCGGCGCTGATGGAGATTCGGGAAAATGCCGCTGGTGGTGATATTGCTGCCTTTAAAGCTGCCCTTGATGACAAGGAAAAGGCGTTGCAAAAAGTCAATGACTATGCCACAAGGGCGCACGCCGATAGAGAGGCAGCAAAAAAGGCGCGGGAGGAGACTGGTCAGCTCAAAGAAGAGCTGACCAAACAAATCACCGAGCTCAAACAGGAAGTGGCGATTGCGAGAGAAGAAGCCTATAATGCCGACCGCGACGGATATTTGCGAGGTCTAGGCGAGGTAATATATTCCTTCTCTTGGCGTTCCGCATTCCTTTTACATTTTGTCATATTAATATTATTTACATCCTTGTAGGTTTCTGCACAACAGAGAGTCAAGATAGCCGAAGAATTTCTTCGAAGCAACAATTTTCGAGAAATTTGCACTCGTCGAGGCGATCTCGAAGCTCGCAACGCTCAAGTTTTGACTGTGCGTCAATTTTATGCGACGCAGTATGTCCGTGGTGGTTTTAAACCAGATTGGTTGAGCCTGACTTTAGGGCCCAATCGAGAACCTCTGACGCCCCGTACAACTTCAGAGCCTGCAGAACCTGATGAGTTCGCCTCCCTGCTCGAGAATGACAATCTTATCCTTCAGGGACTCTCATCACCAGCTCATATGCCTGAGCCGTATCCCTCATCTGAGGATGATGAGGAGAATTGAAACTGCAGCACTAAGGCCTTTCTAGCTTTTTATGCTTATGAACAATTTTTAATTTTCAATTTTGTTTTATCCGTGGTGCTGCGTCGCTCTTATACGTTTGAACAATTTGATGACCGACAGTATAACGCTTTTGAATTCTCTTTTTGAACTGTTTCATTATTTAAGCTCGTATCTGTTGCCTTTTATTTCAATTTCTCGTATTGTTTTTTTTTACTTTATTTTGACAACCTATCAGTTCTCTATTGTTCATTGAAAATTATTTATCATGCGATGAAACGTTGAAGCAAGGTTCTTCCTGCAGGGTTACAGTTACCATGTTCATGTTCTTTCAAACTGTTAATTTTAGATAACACTTATAGTTTTATATGTAGTGTCTGTTCCTTGCTTGTTTTTGTAAGCAGTTGTGGTAATATTTGCCACTCCGGAGGAAACTGTTCGTCTCTCCTCATCTTTTGTGTGAGATAGAATAGAATCTTCATCCCTTGCTAATATTCTTTCGAAATCACGGCATCTCGTTTCACATTGGGTAGACTCTCCGCCTTTCTCGCACCTCCAGAGATTTTTGGTATCTCGTGCCACTTCGGACAGAGTTTTCGTCCCTTTTGTTGCCTCTGACTTTTTTCGGTATCTCGTGCCACTTCGGACAGAGTTTCCGTTCTTCTGGTTGCCCTAGGGATTTTCGGTATCTCGTGCCTCTTCGTACAGAGTTTCCGTCCCTTTTGTTGCCTCTGGATTTTTTCGGTATCTCGTACCACTTCGGACAGAGTTTCCGTTCTTCTGGTTGCCCTAGGGATTTTCAGTATATCGTGCCACTTCGGACAGAGTTTCCGTCCCTTTTGTTGCCTCTGACTATTTTCGGTATCTCGTGCCACATTGGACAGAGTTTTCGTTCTTCTGGTTGCCCTAGGGATTTTCGGTATCTCGTGCCACTTCGGACAGAGTTTCCGTCCCTTTTGTTGCCTCTGACTTTTTTCGGTATCTCATGCCACTTTGGACAGAGTTTTCGTTCTTTTGGTTGCCCTGGGGATTTTTGGTATCTCGTGCCACTTCGGACAGAGTTTCCGTCCCTTTTGTTGCCTCTAAATTTTTTCGGTATCTCATGCCACTTTGGACAGAGTTTCCGTTCTGCTCTTTCCTTTAGGGATTTTACGTCCTGCATACATTTTTATCATGTAGATTAGATGAATTTCACATAAATCACTTAAAAAATCATCTTGAAAAGACCCATTAAGATTAAGTGAACAGATCGGAGCTTGAGTCATAGCTCGTTAGCCCAGGCTTCTTGTGTTGCCCTTCGGATTTTCGTTTTGGCGTTCCTGTTTTAAGTTCATACATTTTTGCCCCTCGTGCGTGTTATAGCAGAGGGGACGAATAAACATTGTTCAAAATATTCAAAATATTAAGGAATCTTATAAACTGAAGTGGAATCTTCTAATTAATATGCTCCATTTGCCTAGAAGCCAATGCCATTGGTGCGTCTTCTTCCTGTTGTGGCCGTGTCTGAAGCGAAGTTACGTAGCACTTCCACCCTTCGATATGGTATGCTATGACCTCACCTGTACTTGCAGATGTTGGAAGTTTTACCATTTGATGATAAGTTGAAGGTAACGCTCGAAAAGCATTCAGTGTCGGTCTCCCTATGATTCTGTTGTATGCGAAATGCATGTCAGCGATCACATAGTTCTCCAGAAGTGTCTTTCTCTGTGGCGTTGTACCCAATGACGTTGGAAGTTTAAGCATTCCGAGTGGGACTATCTTGGGACCTCCAAATCCGTGAAGAGATGTTCTCACTAGTTCCAGCATCTGATTGTTCAATCCTATTTTAACCAACGTAAAACTGAGCAGCACATTTACAGAGCTTCCATGGTCCACTAACATTTTGGTGACTCCATAGTTAGCTATATCCACCGTTATTACCAAAGGGCAATTTAAATTGGACATTTGTATAGCCTGTGCGCTCAGTTTCCTTAAGTCTGTTGTAGAGAAAGTGATTTCCTCATGCGGCATCTCTTCAATTCTCAGTATGCTGGCCATATTGACAAAGTTATCCGACTCAACCAGCCTTGTGATCCTTCTCCGTCCGTTGGTGGAATCCGCTCCCCCCGATCCTCCTGATATCATGTTGATCATTCCTTTCCTGGCATTTCCATCTTCAATCTGAGGATACTGGAAAAGATGCGGTTCATCAACTACCCTTTGCTTATCCTTTCTAGGGGATGGTGTTCTCTTCCGGTTGAAATTGTTTTCTTGCTCTTGCACCTTCTTGACATACTCCACGAGTTTGCCATTTACTAATCGTTCAATTTCATCCTTCAAATTTATACAATCTTCAGTATCATGCCCATTTTGATTGTGATACTTGCAAAATTGATTTGAATACATCGTAGCTCTGGATTCCCTCATCGGTTTAGGATCCTTTATCCAACCTTTCCTCTTTGTTGCCCCAAAGACTGTCATGATGTGAGCATTTAACGGTGTGTACCATTTAGGCGAACTCTCCCTTTTGTAATTCTTATTCCTGTTGTTGTAGTTATTACGGTTGTGATCTTCTCTGCCTCTTTCTTTATCTTTCACAGCGACAACAATAGGTACTTTAGTCGCCATCATTTCCTCAAAATGAACCACCTCTTGTGCTATTTTGTTGATATCTTCGATGGTGGTGGGCTTACGTCTGAGTAGGTCCCCACTGAACATTGTGTTGGTGGTTGCTCGGAATAGTATACTCATGATCATCTCTCCTGACGGGCTATCTATCCTTAGCAACTCCGTATTGAAACGTTTCATAAAGTTCTTTAGACTTTCATTGGTTTCTTGTTTCATCGTATAGAGATGGGAGTGATCCAAAACCAATCTGGCTTGACTGGAGAATTGATCTTCAAACATCTTTCTCAATTGATTGTAGCTTTTGATCAGTCCTGGAGATATTCAATTGAACCAATCCACGGCTACTCCTGATAGAGTTGTTGCAAATATCCGTGCTTGGATATTGTCTTTAAAGCCGTAAAGGGATAGTTTCCTATCCAATTGAAAAAGATGATCTCGGGGATCAGACTTACCATCGTAAGTTTTCAGGTCCGGGATCTTATCCCCTTGTCCTAAGATCTCTGATTCTATTTCTCGACAAAATGGACTATGGTTAGAAGTATTGTTCTCCCGTATCATCTGAGCTTCGACTGTTGCTTTCTCTTTCTCCAGCCTTTCTATTTTTCTGGCCATTTCATCACGCTCGCTCCGTGAGTCATGACCGTTCAGACGTCCTCTGTCACCTCTATCCTCTCTCCTTTTCAGTTCTTCTCTTCGGTTTTCTTCCTCAATATGTTCCCTTCTGGAATTATGACTCTCCGAACGTCTCCTATCTTCTCTTCTTCTCTGTTTTCAGTAACGCGGTCTTCCTTCGTTTCTCTTTCTCTCCTCTCAAGATGTCTTCTTGATTGTACCTCGACCGACACTAACTTCTTTCTCTGATCATCACGGGTAGATTTGCCCTTACTTTTTATTTCCTCCGATGCATGTCTACTTCTTTTATCATCCTGCCGGGATTTTTCTTTCTCATTTCCTTTCATTATTCGAGCAACAGAACCTTGTTCCCTTAATGCTTCTGGATGTTCAACAAGAGATGGTATCAGTACGGGCGGTGCTGGAGTCAGTACTTCGGCCAACGCGGCTTTTACCATTGCCATAAGTTCATTCTTCATATTGTCTGGAATCGAAGCACTCGTCGCTGTCGCTCCAGTTGCATCTGCTTGAGTGCCCGGTACCTCCACATTGTGAGGTCCTCGATTTTCCCTTCTTGCTCGTGTTGGTACTGCCGCGAGTAATGTTGATAGTCCTGCATTATCATGTGTCAACTGTTCAGGTGTATTTTGTTCTGCTTCTCCCATAGTTCCTTCCAGAGCTTTACTGCGGGATCGGGTAACTCTAGACATGATGCCTAATAAACTAATAAAACTTAGTGTTCCCACAGACAACGCCAATATTTTGGTCTTATTTCGTCACGGTAATAAAACACGATAAAATAATACAAATGAGATAGAAATAACTAAAATAATGCTATCCAACTTTATTATTGGACTAGCTTGGTCCGGAACACTTATTACAAGCTTACTAGGTAAAATAAACTAATTACAAGATTGATTTAGCGTATCGAATCCTCTGTGTTCGATGTTGACCTGTCGAATGCCTCTGTTCGATGTTAAATATATAACACTGATTCGATATTGTTCATGGCGGTATCGAATTCGATGCGTGCTTAAGGGTATTGAATTCGGTGCGTACTTAGTCGTATCGAACGGAGCAAATACTGTTTGATCACGTGTCGAATGTGGACTGTTCGATCCGATGCGTCTCGAATGAATAGTGATTTGAGGCTTACTGTGCTGAAGCGATTGTCTTCTTAAAACGTGCACGGATTTTAAGGGGATGGACTATTAATAGTTGTCGTCCCGTGGGTCCCACAAACCAATTCTGAAATGCGCATCGAATCCTGTCGATTCGATGCGCTTATGGGCCGGCCCAGTAACTAAGTATTAGGTCAATCTTAAATCAGACTCATCATGTTGTAATCTGATGATAAGTTGAATTGATAGTAAATTGAAAGCTTCCAATGGCTGAAAGACCTCTTGACAAGTGTTCTATTCTGGAACGTACGATCGTTGCCATTTAGCGTATCTAATTTAGAAAATTATTAGGTACAACTGTTGGACGATGAGGATGAGTTGGTTTCTGCTACAAATACACGACGTAGATGGGGTTATAGGGTGGTTAATTCTAATAATTTAGAATATATTTTAAATCTCAATATTTGGCTGCACCACGTCATTAATACATCGATTCTATATCATATTTTTAAAATCTTTTTCCAATTCTATTGCAACTTTACTGTTATTTGGAAAAGAAAAAAAAACTATATATCATGTAACTTGGATTCCTAGATACAACAAAAAAAAATGTTCTAAACTCTCTTTGTTTTATCCTTGGAACTCTTTGTTCTTCTTCTTCCCTTTCTACTAACATAGTACGTTACATTTGGTATACAAAGCCACACATCCTATAATACTAGAGTCACTCAAAAGTTCAAATGTCATTGCAGGTAGAACAAGGAACCTCACGCAGCCGTGAACGACCAGCGTATTGGGATCCATAACCACCCTATACTAAAATATATTTTATAACCCTCTCTTGTCGAATTAAATATATTTTATAACCCTCTCTTGTCGAATTAAAGGCGGACTTGGGCCCATGTTTTATTCTTGTCCGACTAACTTAGCCTTGAATCATTTTGAAGTATTTTTATAGGTAAAAAAATTGAGAAAAGGGGAACACTTTAAAAATAAGGGGGTATTGTTTCTAAAAATCCATACGTCGTACCCGCATCGTACCGTATCCTTACCGTCGTATCTGTCCCCGTACAACATAGTCTAGTGGCAGTGTGCGATTAGGTGTGAAAGAAATGGCGTTGAAACTGAATAGAAACTGGCTACAACAACATGACATGAAGATGCACCAGCAATTAAGATCGCCAAATTAGAGCTAGGATTAAGTCAAACGAGTGACGACAACTTGGTTGCTGGAGGATAACCCTGGAAACCGACGAGATTTGTCGCCGAATCAAGAGTAGTAGCGACAGGCGAGCTGAAGGTGGCAGCACCACGACGGTGTTAGGGTCAACAAATTTTTTTTCTTAAACCACTTTGGCTCTGATACCATGTACAAAAGTGTAGGAAGAAAGTGTATTTCATTTATAAATAAAAACACAAAAGTGTAGGAAGAAAATGTAGGAAGAAAGTGTATTTCATTTATAAATAAAAACACAATATAAATATACATGAAATAACCTAAGTTAGGTAAGGTTCTAATAGACACCCATAACTAACTTTATGATGCAAACTACCACATCTACCTTATGTAAATGCATATATCTAACACTTAATTCTTTTATTATCATAGTAACTTATTTCGTTGTTAAGATTTGCTTTTCGTTTGGTTATTACCAGTGACTTAATCTTTTTATGCACCTCAACTACCACATCATATTTGTTAAAAGATTTTATAGCTACATTTTTGTCATAACTCATATGACATAAAGTAAAGTCTGTTAAATTTATGGAAGAAATATTTGATTATTTTGTATTGAGCAATTGCATGATTTCATGAAAGAAAAAATAAACAATGATTCTTTTTATAAGAACAAAAAATCACACATGTATTTTGTTGACTAACAATCCCCATGTGAAAAAACTAATAATATGTATCAAGTTTAAAATTCCAGGTATTACGTACCTTCCGGTAAGGTCCCATGTGACTCCGTCGTCCTCATTCTCATTGGATTTCATGGCATCTCTCTCGTCTCACACTGATCTCGGGGTTGTTTTGATCGTGATATTTTCTTTAGTGTTCTTGTTCGTTTTTTCTTCCTAGGACTGGGGTTTTTTTTAGTGTTTTTCGTTTTTCTTTTCTCCTTTTTTATTTTCTTCATTGGGTGTCCCTCTTTTGACGCATGTTCTTCGTTGTTGCTGGGTAACGGAAGTCGATCCTTAGCATTAGTTGTAACACACATCATGTCGATGTCGGGGGCTCCATCAAATTTTGATATTAATATGCTAGGGTAAAAACAGCAACTTCAAGATCATAAGGATGATGGTTATGTGTTACCGGATTCAATATGGCTTAATTTGAATGAGGCGTCAAATCTTGCACTCGTATGTAAACTCCTTTCTAATAGGTCGTTCAACTTTGGAGCTTTTTCATCAATTATGAAATTTGTGTTGAACCCTAGGATATGGCTTGACATAAATAAAATTAAGGATGATAGCATGATTTTCCAATTCTACCATCCGTTAGACAAGAAGCGAGCATTAGAAGGCTTCCCTTGGTACTTTGATAAGAAAATCTTGCTCCTGAATGAAATTGGAAGTGAGGAGAACGCGATTAAGGTGAATTTAGATATGTGCGCATTCTACGTATGGCTCCATGGCATTCCTTTTTCGCAGCAAACAAAGGAGATGGATGCTGTTATTGGGGGTAAATTAGGCTTGTTCACGGAGTTTGATAGAGAATGGGTGTGTAGGGTCAAGCATGAGGATTCACATTAAGCTGAACATGAATAACCCTCTCTTTTGGTTTATGAAACTGCTGGGATGAAGATGAGAGGAACTAGCGGCGAGACTCTCATATGAAAGATTGCCTAATTTCTACTACTTATGCGGGACCACATGGAACACATTTTGGCCGATTGCGATATCAGATATGAGAAATGAGTGCCAGATAATGAAGAGAATCTTCCCTTTGGGGCATGGCTGAGGGTGAACACAAATAAACCAGGGGGTTTCAAGAATATTGCGAGTAAAGGGAACAAAGATCAGGGGCTTGGTGTGAATAGCAGAGAAACGAGAGACAAAGAGTCGTCCTCGAGTGCTGAATTCTCAACATTCTCTTCATCTAGGCAAAATCAGATTAAGGCTGGTGGAGCACGTCGATTGGGGTAGGAATAAAGATATTTGAAGAGCAGGGGCAGAATCTGAGATGCCATGTCAGATTCCGAGAGGGGGTTTTAATATGGCGTCTAGCGTACGTGTGCATGGCAACAAGGCTTTTAATGAAAATTCGGTTCATGCACATGTTCAACCAGATTTGTAGCAGATGACGAATCATATGGTGATGGTTAATGTGTTGGGTAACATCACGAATATCGGGGCATTGCGACCAGAGGGACTGAGACTGATCAATGTGGAAGTGAGGGAAGCGGGAAAAAGTAAGGGCAAAAGTAAAGTAAGTGCTAGAAAAATAAAGTTGAAACCGAAGACATTGATGGGGGAGAGCACAAGTGCATCGGCGAGAGGGAAAAAGAGGTCGAATAGCATGGACGTGGATTTGGAACCGGTAACAAAGAAGATACATGAGATGGAAATATGTGAAACACAAGAAAATAACATAACGGCGTCTGCTACGACGCAGCAGCACCGAGACCAATGAATATTATCTGTTGAAACTGTCAGGGCTTGGGCGCCCCTTAGACAGCTCAAGAACTACGACATGTTGTTGGACGATCTCATCCCTCTCTTATTTTCCTGATGGAGACAAAATGTTACAACAGAAAAATAGTATTTTTGAGACAACAACTTGGTTACTTTGGTATCTCAGCGAATGTGAGAGGAAAGTCAGGAGGGCTTGCGCTTCTTTGGTGTAAAGATCAGAATGTTCGTTTATTAAGTTTATGAAGTAATCATATCGATGTGTTAGTGGAGAATGAAGATAGATAGAAGGATTGGAGATTCACGGGCTTTTATGGGGAACCAGAGGGGAGTTTAAGAGCACGTTCATGGGATCTTATTTGGGGGCTTGGTAGAGTTTCTAACAAACCATGGTTATGCGGGTGAGATTTCAATGAGATACTTAGTCAAGATGAATAGGAGAGGGGACTCCCACGGCAGGTGTGGAGTCTAAGAAATTTTTAAATGGCTCTCTCGGATGTTGGCCTTATCGACCTTGGCTTCTTGGCTTCACCATTTACTTGGTGCAATAGGAGGGAAGAACTGGATACTATACATGAGATACTTGACCAAGTATGTGCATATGATGATTAGCGTATGTTATTCCCCTCTGCAATGGTTAAGAAATCAGCAATGAGGCGATCAGATCATGGTGGAATACATATCCTTCTTGATGGGTCGAGGAGTGGGGACTCTAGATGGGGTTCACGTCACAGGTTACGCTTTGAGGCTCATTAGCTCAAGAAATCAGATTACGACCAAGTAGTGGAGGAACTCTGGAGAGCAAATGGCAGCACGACTGACCCTAGCGAGTTAATGAGTAAACTCCCAGACTGTCGTATTGGCTTATCTCGTTGGGCCAGAATGTCGGGGCCAAAGACCAAAAAATGCAGAGAGGATATGTCCTTGAGGATAAAAAAAATTGAGAAAAGGGTCGATCTGTTGCACCTAAGAAAGAAGAACTGGACCTCACTAGAGACTTGGAGATCTTGATGGACCAAGAAGAACTTTACTGGAAACAAAGGGGTAAAACTCAGTGGCTTAAAGAAGATGATAGGAATACATTTTTTTCCATGAGAAAGCGAGCGAGAGGAGACAAAGGAATGAGATTAAGGGCACTCATGATACAGGAGGGGGGGGGGGGGGGGAGTTGGAAAGAAGAAAGGAAGTAGGTGGAGAAAGTTGAAGTTGACTACTTTAAGTATATTTTCACTTCGAGGGAGCCTTTGGCGGATGATATTGATGATGTGTTATAGGTAATTCAGTCTAAGGTGACATCGAAAGTGAACCAGGAGCTACGACGTCCCTTTACGCTAAAGGAGGTAAAAAATTCCATATTCAGCATGTTTCCTTTTAAATCCCCTGGCTCTAATGGTTTCTCCCCGATTTTTTATCATAAATTTTGGGATTTAATAGGCCCTAATGTTACTAACTTTGTCTTGTCTTTCCTGAACAATAGAGTACTACACCCCTATGTTAACTTTACTCACATTGTTCTTATTCCTAAGCGCAATGATCAGACTACTATGGCGTATTTCAACCTATTTCTTTGTAACGTTAGTTTTAAAATGGCATCTAAGGTTATTGATAACAGAATGAAGCATTTTCTCTCGAATATTATCTCTTATGCTCAATCTGCTTTTGATCCGGGCCGTCTCATCACAGATAATATTCTTGTCGCTTTTGAAATAAATCATTATCTTAAGAACAAAAGATAAGTAAAGAAGGAATTCATATCACTCAAGTTGGATATGAGCAAGGCCTATGACATAGTCGAGTGGTCATTCCTGGATTAGGTGCTACGCAGGTTCGATTTTGATTATGAGTTGGTGGGTTTAATTATGGAGTGTGTTAGGTTTGTTTCCTATTCTATCTTGATTAATGGGTGTGAGACGGGTAACATTCAGCCAACCTAGAGTTTAAGGCAAGGGGACCCTCTTTCCCTGTATCTGTTTTTACTTGTTACTGAAGCTTTTTCAGGATTGATCTGAGTTGCGGAAAGGAGGGGTACGCTTGAGGGGGTGTCAATCAGTAGGTCGGCACCAGTGGTTTCTTATTTTCTTTTTGCAGATGACACCTTTTTGTTTTGTGAGGCAAAAGTGGAGGTGGATGAGGAAATACAGTCGATCTTGCACCATTATGCGAGGGCGTCGGGACAAGAAATTAACTTTGAGAAATTTGTGGTGGTTTTTAGCAAGAACACGGATGCAAATACGACACATGATGTTAGTCAGTTGTTGGAAGTTACTGTAGCGGCCAAACACGACAAGTACCTCGGGCTCCCTGTAGTGGTGGGTTGGACAAAGAAGGAGTTGTTTGTTTATATTAGAGATAGGGCATGAGGAAGATATTAAAGATATAAGGAGAAAAACCTCTCGGGTGCGGGAAAATAGGTTCTTATTAAAGTTGTTGGTCAATCACACCTACGTTAGCTATGGGATGCAATAGACTTCCGGACTCATTGTTAGATGAACTAGAATCGATGGCGAGTCGTTTTTGGTGGGGGAGTATGGACAAAAATAAAATACATTGGGTCGCTTGGAAAAATTGTGTAAAGGAAAGAAAGAAGCGGGGATGGGGTGCCGAGATCTTAAGGCTTTTAATGTGGCGCTTCTCACTAAACATGCATGGAGGATTCGAAAATACCCAGATAGTCTTGCGGGTCGGATTTTTACAGCGAAGTATTTCCCCAAATGCTCTATCTTTGAGGCTAAATGCAACAACGTAGCTTCATTTTCTTGGAGAAGCATCTGCAATATGATTTTGATTTTGGCGAGGGGCCTTAGGTGGAGAATTGGGAACAGGGAATCGATTTTTTCTTGGGCAGATGCATGGCTGCCACGCCCAGTTACTTTTAAGCCAATTACCGCACGAGTTACTTTTAAGCCGATTACCACACGAGTAGAGGGCCACGAGAACATGCAGGTTAGAGACCTTATTGACGCGGACACAAGTTGGTGGGATAGGCACCTTGTTCGAAGCTTATTCTAAAAGGTTGATGCGACGATGATTCTATCTTTGTCGTTAGGTGATGAGACAAATGAAGGTAAGCGAAAAGGGCACTATAGCAAAAGCGGTGATTTTTCCGTGAAGAGTGCATATCATAAGATAATGTCGCAAGAACTTATTGCTTCATCTCATTCACATTCTGGGAGTGTACTTATGGACTAGAGTTTCATCTGGAAGCTTAGGGGCCCGAACAAACTTAATCTATTTATTTGGCGCGTTTGTTCGGATATTCTATCAACAAATAGAAATCTGGTGCAACGTCGTGTCATGGTGGACATTAATTGTGGAGTGTGTGGTGGAGGTAGAGAAGACGTTATACATGCGCTCTTTGATTGTGAGATTGCGAGACAAGTGTGGGCTCTGGCCATGTGCCGCACAATGCACACATTCACGATAGGGAAACTCTTATGGAGTGATTTCGTCTTGTCTGTATCTCATGGGATGCAAAATATTGCAGTTGTTTGTTGGGCGGGGAAGTAGGAATAAAAGGGTTACGGGAGAGTGGGGGAACTTGCCGATGGATATTGCACGTTTTGCAGACCTCTTTTATCGTAATTGGTTGGATGCGAACGGGTTAGGGAGTAGCCTGCCGTCTACAAATGAGGATGTCGAGATGGTTGCCCCAAAGCCTTGGATTAAATGTAACTTTGATGGTGCGGTTTTTGCCAAATAGGGGGCGATTGGAATTGGCGCGGTGGCAAGGGATTGGAAGGGAGTGACTCTTGCACGTTTACAACGCCGGGTTTGTGGAAATCTGGGTGCTCCAAATGCGGAGATTCTTGCGGCAAAAGCTTGCGTCACTTTGGCGATTGAGTTGGGGTGGGAACATGTGATCTTTGAAGGCAATTGTTTGGAGGATGTGGATAATATATCGAGCAACACTGGGATTGGGGCGGAGGGAAGTAATATTATCCGAGATATTAGACGCATGTGTGCTGATCGAAGTGGATATTTTTTCCATTGGACAAGTCGCAAGACAATGTTCTGGACTTCTGGGGCATGACTTTGCTCGCGGTGCTACAAATGAGGGAGTGTGGATAGCAGCGCATGATATAGCTCCTAATTATTTTTCTTTCCTTCTGTTTGATGTGCGTTAGTTTCTGTTGGTGTGCTTTCTGATAATTGTAAAGACTATTTGTTGCCCGTGGGTTGGGCTTTTGCTATTGGAGTATCAAAAAAAAAAAATGCCAGGTATTACAAGAACATGAAAGCCATGGTGAGGTGAATGAAAATACCCTCAATCCCCATTAACTAATTTTCATTCATTTTTATTTAAAGAAGAACAGGTATATAATTGGGCGATAATAACCAGTTGGACCATTACGTCCAAGTGAAAACAACATATGTATTTTTGCTGAAGGGATCTTCTGCAATCCCTTTTCCCTCCCATTCCTACCCTAGTGTATAGTTTAAACGACATTCAAAACATAAAACCTACAGACCAAGAAAGTTCAAATAAATAAATTTGATCTCTTCAAGTATCTGCTCCCCTGTTAGTCTGTTACTGTTAGTTCCTCTGCATTACAAATTTCATAGTTCATCCTTCATATCACTAGGGAAGTTCGTAATTCCTTCTTCGGCGTTAGAATTCTCCGAAGCAGGAGTAGAAATGGTTTTCTGCAGCTTAAAAGGAATTGATGCATTCTTCTTCAAGAATTTGTATAAAGCCACAACTGTTCTCTCAGTGTGAACAGAAATCTGCAAGGTTAACCAAACACACTCCTGTTGTAATTTATAGAATCCAAGCAAGCAACAAGTACAAAAATAGATGAAACAATAAAACTCAAACCCCAGATTTTTAGACATTAACTTACAGGGTCTGAGGTTTTGTTTCCTGCTGGGAAGAAAAGAATTGTGGGGAACCCATCGGCCTACAAACACAAGAAAAGAAGTGTAGGTTATGTTTTTCAGAATACCAAGATTAACTATGTATCGTTGCCACACACTCTGCAATGAAAGATGATGGAATGGAGAAACAAAATTGCATCCACAGACCAACGATTTATTCTTTCCAATTATATGATGCACAAACCATGCGTAGTAATCAGTCTCCAATGAAATTCCTGTCAAACCTTGTTTTCTTATTATTGACAATCAAAACCTGAGGGATAGTTGGGACATTCAATTTAGATGTCTAAACTCTGACATCCATATTTATGTACAGCTAAGACAGTTAATAGCAAAAACTAACCGTGTTATTTCTAATTGGCATAACATCCATATTTATGTACAGCTAAGACAGTTAATAGCAAAAACTAACCGTGTTATTTCTAATTGGCATAACACCCCTGTGTTATTTTAATTGGCAAAAGAAACCGTAATGAAAAAATTAGCACACTGCACCCATTTGTATTATGAGCTTTGGCTTAAAGAGGAAAGGCTATTTTACCCTTTCAAACTACTTCTACATCATAAGTAAATTCAAAAATCACCTGTGTTATTTTCAATTTACCAAAAACCCTGTTATCAGATAATCAAGGAGCCTTTGTATATAAACCTCCAGAATATTTTTATTAAAAAACCTCCAAACAAATCTCCAAAAAACCTCCAGAATATCTCATTAAAAGTCTATTTTTATTCATCACTTAGTTTTAAGAAATCCCTTCAAAGATTTACTTTAGGAGTTACTAAAATTAAATATATTTCTCAATTTATGATTTTATTTCATAGATAAAGAATAAAAAAACACACATATTTTAAAACGTTTCAAAGACTACTGCAACTTTTATGAACTGCAAATTTCATTCAAAAAACGTTTTCTAGACTAAAATAATAAAAGATGAAAAAGAAACAGACTGGGTGGTCTTCCCTTTCCTCTCACTCCCACCCCCAAGCCCACCACCCCCACCGCCCAACGTCTCTCAAATCTGAATCATCAATTTTGGCTCTTTTGCTGTCAACTATCCGCCCAACATTTAACATCGAGCAGCAGCGGCAGTGATAGTGGTGACGGTCTGTTTGTTGGTGGTGGTGTTTTGTATGATTTGAATCTAGAGAAGTTGTGGCGGGGTTCTGTAGGGATCAAGTAACTATAAGGAACTTCAGATGGTTTTGGCCATGTCGATGGAAAGCAACAATCACGTAGTTGCTGTATCAACTTTAGGTTCAATTGTCTTCAACTTTTTAAATAATTTCTATTTCACTAGGAACAACGGGTACAATTGTAATTTAAACATCAGAAACTGATACGGCCCAAGATGACGGTCGTAGGGTTTACTAATTAGGAATTTAGTTTATTAAGTTAAGTTATTCTTATATTAGGAGTCTATGTTAGTCTTAGATTAAGAATCTTTATTTAATTTGAGTAGTATTATATTTCTATTTCCTTTAGTAGTCTAGGTTTATTTGGTATGGGTTTATTAGTATTAGTATAAATAGTTCAAGTCTTGTAATTTTATTGATTCAAAGAAAATAAAAGTTTAGTTATAATAATTTTAGTCTCTCTTCTCTCTTAAATAATTCTTGGAGCTCGTTCTAACTCGAATAGAACCCTATCCCTAACAATTGGTGCTTTCATCTCTTGACCTCACTATATCAAAAAAAAAAAAAAAAAAAAACAATCATGGATGTTTTGCTCTCCAAGATGCCCAATTTCATGGAATCGTTCTCTAAAATATCAAAAATGGAGGAAGAAATAAGAATTAACTATAAAGATATGTCTCGCCGAGCAGAAGCAATAAGAATTGACTACAAAGTTATGTCTCGCCGGCTCGATCGTATGTCTGGCTTATTGTCAAAGATTGAAAGAGATTTGAGTGCACGTTCACAAAATCCTCCACCACTACAACTGCCGCCTCCACCGCCACCAACATAGCCGCCGTCGTCAACAATCTGCAACACTCAAGATCTTGATTTTGAAGTTTTGTTCGAAAAACCAAAGGAGTCCACAAAACTTAAGACCAACGTGGAAATTCTGAGATTCTACGTCAACAGGGCAATCTTACCACAACCGCACATTACAACTAAAAAAGCCTTGTTTTTTCTTGCACAAAATACAAGCAATTCAAAGATGGTAAGCCATAGCAACAATCTGATGGTTTTTCATGCTGGTTGTAAAGGCATAGTGACTATGAATTGGAGAAAACGAAAAAAAGGTCTTGAGGACAAGACCCTGTTAAGGGGGAAGGATTGATACGGCCCAAGATGACGGTCGTAGAGTTTACTAATTAGGAATTTAGTTTATTAAGTTAAGTTATTCTTATATTAGGAGTCTATGTTAGTCTTAGATTAGGAATCTTTATTTAATTTGAGTAGTATTAGATTTCTATTTCCTTTAGTAGTCTAGGTTTATTTGGTATGGGTTTATTAGTATTAGTATAAATAGTTCAAGTCTTGTAATTTTATTGATTCAAAGAAAATAAAAGTTTAGTTATAATAATTTTAGTCTCTCTTCTCTCTTAAATAATTCTTGGAGCTCCTTCTAGCTCGAATAGAACCCTATCCCTAACAGAAACACACCCCCAACATGCATTTTAGGCACATGTACATCAATTTACAGCTGGAGGGATTTTTGCTTTCGACTGTATCCCATGGGGGGGGGGGGGGGGGGGGGGGGTTATGCCAACTAAAGTAACACGGGTAGTTTTTGCTATTCAAAAAAAAAAAATACAAAAGTTCGACAATAAATTTCGTAAAGGATGTTGGTTAAGAAAATACCTTGGCTTTTGGATGTTCGTTTGTGGTTCCGTCCATTTTGGCTATGACTAGAGATTCAGCATGCCGCAAATGCTTAGCAAGCTTGTTATATGTGGGTTCAAGAGCTTGGCAATGGCCGCACCACGGTGCATATATCTAAAAAGCACAATATATTTCAACATATTTTGCTACAAGATTTAGCATAAGTTGCATTTGAAAACAAAAAATTACATATATAAATGGTTATGGAACTGTATCTAGTGAGATATATAAGCACACCTCGAGAAGCACATCCTTAGATTCGTCCAATACAATATCATCGAAATTGTTCCCAACAACTATTTTCACATCTCCGTCATTCTGTAACATGAACAGAATTAAAGAAAATACTGAACAAGAGATACATGTGAGAAAGTACTCAATGGGAAAGATGACTAGAACTCACAGTCTCAGGGATTGGATCTGACTTATAGACTGGTTTAAGCTTGTCTAACAGGAAGTCCTCCCCGAATGCCTGACGAAATTAACAGAATAATAATGTCAGCAAACATAAAACATTCAGAGAAACTAAAGAAGAAATAAACCATTAAAAGATTAGATGAAAAATTAATGTTATCATCAGACGAAGCAGTGTGATTTGAACCAACAGGAAACAAATTGAGTGTTTGTCAACCTTAATTTTCTCTAATGAAACTTCTCCAGCAAGTATATATTTTTTACCATCATCACTTCCAGCATATCCCAAAACCTGTAAAAAAGGGTCAGAAGCTAGATAATTGATCCTTATATAGAGTAAAGATTTTCAATTTTGAAATAGGATAATGTAAAGTAGGTTTACTGTTGGAGAATCTCCAGTGACGCCAAAATAATCTGCTACGGGCTTCCCAACTTCTTCATTGTCAACTTCCACATACACAAATATAAGCTGCACCAAGTTGAAGTATGCACTAATAAGTTTTAAATGTTAATCATGAAAATAAATACAATAATCAACAGAATATTGGAAAAAGCTTCATGACACAAAAGACAACTGGCTCCATATTGGAACATATGTTGTTTATATAACTAAATCGTTATTAAAAGAGGAAATGAGCTTTCAGACTTATTCATAGCCTTGATTTCTAGGAGTTATAGGAGTCTCCATGTATGAAATTTTTTGTCTCCAACAGTAAAATGTGTTGTGCTGACTTTACACAAGCTCAGACTGGCAAAATTGTGATAACGAGATTCACTTACCATCAAAATTGGCGATAAATTCATGTGAGCTTCATATTCAAACGAAAGTCCTCAATGATGCAAAAACATTAAATAGTTAGTTTCAATACCTTTCCCTTGAAAACCTTCGCAGCTTCTTGGAATACTGGAATGACCTTTTCTGAGTTTTTGGATGTGGCAAAGAGCAATATCTGAGAATGAAAAGTTCAATGACTTATTACTATGAACACAATGAAGAATTACCCACAAATTCCAAGGTACACTTAGTTCACGAAAGGAGGGAAGGTTCTACAGTTTGGACGGAGTGGGCTAGGGACTCTGTCCTAGCAACTCACCTGCTTCTTGATTGAGCTCTCAAATATAAGCGATGCACTTTCTCGACTGAACGTAGTCACCAAAGGGAGCTTGTTGGCAGAAACAAATTCGGCTATGCCGAGCTTTTTGAATTGCCCATCTGCAGAAGCAAAGAAGAGGATGATATCAGCAACGTATGAATAAATATATAGTCATTGGCCACTATTGTCATTCATCATGTGGTATATACTAACCAAAAAAGGTTACTTTTTCAGCCTCCTTCTTAAGTAAAACCAAAGAAGGGCGTTTACTATCAGTTTCCAAGTGAAACATCTTTGCCACTTGGGGATTTGCAGTTTGGTAAAAGTTAATATCATCGTCAAGCTTTGATGCAGCAGCAAGCTCTTTGCTATCGGGACCCTGCAATGATTTGAACGAAAATAAGCTGGTAAATGACTGTCTAGTTAAAGGTTATTGTCGTAGCGTCTATTGTTACAGATACAAGGCATCTGAAAAGGATTCATGATACTTTCAACCAAGAAAATATGCATCACGGCAATAATGGAAATATATTCAATACTAAGAAAAGATATCACACATGCCAATGCTACCATTTTGACAGTCAAATTCCAGCATATTACATGTAGCAGTTACCTTATCTTGTTAGTAAAGTGCATCAGTTGAGAAATACAGGAGAAACAGTGATAGAGTGAGGATTGAAAGAACAAAATACACTAAAAGCAAAATCCAATGAGAGAACAATAGTTAGCGAAAAAACATGTAAGACATCATGTAAACCAAAAGAAAAAGGGGGCTGCCCACGGCTAAAGCATATAAGGTCAAGTGACAAGAAAGAGTTTCCTCACCATCAATGAGTCCAGAAATCCCAGAACAACTTTATTCTCAGAAGTCAATATAAGCTCTGCGTCCTCCGGCATTGTTATGCTGGAAACACCAGGTCCAATTTTCTTTCTAATCCAGGACACAATGGCATCCCTGTATAAAAATTGAGTTTCATCTCAATTTATTGAACAGGAACAAACTTGTTCTGTCACTTAAAAATTAACCTTGACATATCAAGCAGATAATAAGACTGAGAATATGCTTTTCCTTGCTTTACTCTCCTTTATTCCTTTATTAGCACAAGTTTATATGCAAGGAAGAAGAACTCACTTTGTACGTTGGCCTGTGTAGGGTTTATGTTGACCGTGGACGAAGAAGAGCAGAGTAGGGAAGCCTTGAACTTCATACTTGTCCGCCAGCTCATTCTCTTCGGTGGCATCAACCTTTGCGAGCTTCACATTGTCCGCGGTAAGCGCAGTGGCGGCAGCAGCGTATTCAGGGGCAAGAGACTTGCAGTGGCCGCACCATGGAGCATAGAATTCCGCCATTACATACTTGTTTTCTTCAACAAAGTCGCTGAAGTTGCCGTCCGTTAAAACAACGACATCCTTCTCGTCCTCCAATTTGACAACTTCATCAGTCTCTGTCTCCTCCTCCGAGGGTACATTAAAGTCGTCGAAATCTTCATCGTTGTCGGAGTATTCAGCGTCAGATTCTAATTCTTCGTGATCATGATTGTGGTGGTGGTGGTCCATTTCGAGTTCTTCGAGGAAGCTGAGGTCTTCCTCCTCCTCCACATCCAAATCCACCTCGTTGTTGTTGTTGTTGTTGTTGTTGTTGGTATGAGTGGAGGATACTACTACTACTACGAGGAGGAGTAGAGAAACGACGGTAAGGGACAGTAGAATGAGTCTGCTCGCCATATTCCTTGTCCGTTGACTTGTTGTATTCAATTGGGATTTTGACTCATCAGATCTATAAATAAAGAAGGGACTAAGTAACTAACTGATCTGTTTTTCTTACACATACATCCATGATCCATCCATATATGGATGCAATTGTACTTTCAACCCTTCAAATATTATCTATTAGTAAAATGCACCCATTAAAAAAACTAAAACAAACAAAAAAAATAAGAAAGAATTTACATCCTCACTTTTAATCTCCACCCTCTACCATCTCAACGTCACTAAGTCGACAATATTCTCGTACCGCCCATAATTTACATGGTTTTCTACTCTTTGTGTAAGTGCTTAATTTGTCTTATTTTAATACGTTAAGGAGCACAACGCCATTAAGCACGACTTATAATCGACGTCTTATAGGACGTGGTGTACCATAATTACTTTACTGGCAAGTGGCCCAATCATCAAGTAACGTGCGACCTCATAGTGTCACACAACTTCCATGGACAAACGGACATAAACTCACTTTGGAAGCATCACGTCATAACTTTACATTGGAAAATCAATGTGGGGCAGGCTTTTCTGATGTGCAGTTGTAAATTGCGGGCAGTAACCCAATAACTCAGGCTTATTAATGCCTAACTCAACGCCTATAAGTACCCGACCTAGATGTCTTTAATGAGGACGCATTCTCTCTCATGCACATCAGCTCGAGACAACTAGATCAAAAAATCACACCAGAAGCAAGTTTCGAACTAAAATTTTCAAAGTGCAACGCAAAGTGACCATTCTACCCCTTTCTCGACTTCGTTACTCACTTCCAACCTCATTTTCACATAAGGAATGAGAAGTATACCAACCAAGATCACCCTCAATAAGGCAATAAATGAACTAAGGTCAATGTTATTATTCCCCCAAAAGAGATATGTAGGCAGCTTTGGCTTCAGACTAAGTTCGATCATAAATTCCCCACCCTATTTTGTCTTGCTTATGTTCGTTTCCTCGAACTCCAGGTTTCCAACAAATCCGAAACTTGTAGCATTATAATGTAGAACAACTCGACTGTGGCGTGGACTGACAATAAGTAAAAAAATAAAAACACCTCACTTCACGACGTCTTAATACGTTGTCATATAGGTCGTTTTAATATGGTGTCTTAATACGCCTTCTTACATGCATTTGTTAAAATAAGAGATGGAGGCATCACCATCTTAATACGCAGTCTAACACGCCATCTTAATTGTAAAATGAGGTTCATAAAAGATCTACTCCACATTGCAAATAGATAATTAATGAAACTATCTAGAGCTCTATTGAGAAAAACCTTGGAATTGGCCAATCACCAAGGGCGACGTTAAGTTAGCATTCTGTTAGAACGAATAGAACGAACTCGAGTTCAGTTCACCGGTACGGCACAGCCGGGGAGAGCGGAGAAAGGTACAACACAACTAGAATGCTTTTTCTGAAAGAATCCCGCATAAGCTTCCGAAAGAAGTAATGCAATTGGGTGACCCAACAAGGTAAGGGAGAGGAAAGACCCCTACCGCTAACTTCTCTGTCCTAATCTCCTTGAAATACCCTCCAAACAATTAAACAAGGTGCATCATTAATGTATTTTTGAATAATTTTACTGCCCGACAAGCCATTTTACAATGCTAGTAGAATTTGTCCAATGGCTGCATATAACAATTTAGTTTGAACTTGGCTGAAATTAAAGGACTAAAATGTAAATAATGCGTATCACTTTTTCTTTTTTCTTTTTAAAGTAAGTCAACATTTTATTATTCATCGGAAGATTTACAAGGTTCACACTGCTCAACCAAAGCATGGCACAATGCAAAGAATGACAAACATTCAAAAACAAAAAGAAAATAACTTAAGGCTAAATCTAATAACTATTTATAACTGACAAGATTCCCATCTGAGGTAATAAAATTTCCAAGTGTCATTTCACTGCATTTTAGATTATTAGGCGATGAGCCTATGAAACATATCATTATAGTGCTCTTGTAGCATTTGTATTGGCTTTAGTCTTGTTTTATTATTTTGTAGTTTGGATTCTAGTTGAAGCAAAACAAAGGTGAATACTTAGAATAATGGATCGAGCTTAAAGGACTAAGTGATGGCGAAACGGACAATCTGATCACACGCTACAAGCCATTCAATAAGTGCGATCCGAGCAAGTTTGATTCCCTAATTTGGACTACAGAAGAGGAGCACTGATAGCGCCTAGATGGGGTGTGATTCGCGCTTAGGATTAGTGAGGGGCACGAGCAGCGCTTCGAAGGAGAGTACTCGCGCTACATGTGCATAATGAGGTGCGACATGCGTGGTGTAGGTGCAAGAAAGGGCACGACATGGCACACAATACCAAAGAATTGACGGTGAAGACTAACCCTAGGGCAACACTTCTATGAAGGAAATCTATAAAAAGAAGAGGGCATATGATGAGCGTTTATTTAGCGTAATTCTAGTACTCATTTACTTGTGTTTTTGTATAATTCTTGGTGCATATTTATTGGTTTTAGTATTATTTTATTTTTCTTAGGATTTTATTGAGACAAGACAAAACGAGGCTAAAAGAGGCTAAAATGGATGCTTTTGGAAACATGGCGTCATGATGCAACTTCAAGGGTCATGACTTTATGCAAAGGATGCAAACCCTAATCTCAACACGTAAAGAAGTCTAAAAGTCAACACGTGAGAAGTTGTACGACAGTGCCAAAAATGTCGAATGCAGCGGGAGAAATGAAAGGAAGCAGAATGTCGTAAAGGAGAAACAGAGAGTGGCGCGATAGAAGAAAAATGTTGTGCGAGCCGCGCGACATGCCAGGTCGCGCGTCTCTAGGGAAAAATCGTAATTCTATAGTTTAAGTTTCCGCTATACACGAAAGTAGGGCAACAATACTTTCCTATAAATAGGGGAAAATAGTCAGCACTTAAGATACACACTCACACACACTTATAGAGGCTTACGATAACTTATACCAATTTTCACAACTGCTTACAACTGTTCTAAGAGAGAATCACTATCAAAGTTATGTTCTAGTTTAGTTTTTGTCATTGTTCTAGAGTTAACAGTTTTTGGTGAATAAGATAGCACGTATGAGTCAAGAAGATAGCTAAAGCATCAACGTTCTATCGGATCTCAGAAGCTTTCATCTATCTCTTACTTTGCTTATGCTATTTAACTCTTTATTGATTGTTGAACTCATGACTATGAGGAGCTAACCTATTCGTTGTTTAGAGTAAGAGAGTAACTCTGATTTATGAATATGTTTATTGGTTTTGTTTGATGTGTGTTTGATGAGTTTGTATGTCTAGATTGAATAGTTTTTTATATTGTGTGACTAGTCTTGCTCTCGCTGGATGAACGAAAGCACAACCTTAGGACCTCTGGTGGTCCTAAGGTTGTGCTTTCGTTCATCCAACGTACATATGCGAACGGGTGTGTGTGTGTGTGTGATTTGTGACTTTGGTCGGCTAACGTAACTGATGCGCATCCCCCTGGATCAGATAAGACCAATCTTGATTATGTACGTTTATGTTAACACGAACTAGATGAGTTAATTGGATTACATATTTGATATCTCTACTAAAACAACTGATAATTGTGCTAAATCCACCAACGCGGTAGGTTATTAGAGACTCATAGATTATATAGTTAGGATAGGTCATGTTATAGGTCACGGATCCATTAGACATATGAACTCCAAACTCTCATCAAGCATCTCATGTAAACATCAGTAGTTTGTTTATGATCTACTCTGGTTAAATTAGAGGTGAAATCCAACCTCTAAACAATCTTTTAATCTATTGTTTTACAACTTAAGCATTCAACCAACCAATCATCTTAAATTCTATTTTACTTACTTTCTTGCATTAGTTAGATTAGCCCTTTAGTATTCAACTCAATTCTCATTCAAGTCTTTCTTGCACTTAATTGTTTTCTTTGCATTCATCTTTAGTTAGTTTAAGCCATCATTAGTTCAATCGTTTCCTTTGAATTAAACCATTTTATTTACATTCAACGCATTTTTGCATTCTCATTGTTTTCATTGCATGATAGGTTAGTCATCATAGCATTTTAGTTTACTGATCTTCTACATTTAAAATTGTTGCATAAAATTTGCATTCATAAGTTTTCTGCATCAAAATCATTATGCATTCATTAAACATTCATCCTGCAAACACATAGATAGCAATCGTCACAACCATTAGTGTTTTGCATTTGATTGATTTAAGCATTCGTCCACAACTCCCTTGGGATACGGTACTTGTTTCGTAACTGTACTTACTATTTTATTGTTACTTGATGGGTGCACTAGCGAAAAGAGGAATTTAGGCGTAACACCTGATTTGTTGACTTTATATTCTTTGTACTCTATACAATAGTTCCCATCAGCATACATCTTAGAAAGGCATCACATATCGCAATCTATCACTGTCAATCATGAAAAACACATTACAACTCACATAGCAAAATACATCCATTCATTCATCCATCAATGCGGTCATATTTTGGAAAAGAACATAATTAAAGCAAGATCACTATTATTAGGAGAAAAGTAAAGGAAAATCAAGGAGAAGGCGCGCCCACATCTCACCGCGATCAAAAGTTTAATCTTTCCTTTACTTTTCTTATGTTGTTTCAAATGAATTGTTGTTTTGATTACGCAATCATGAGTAGCTAATTTACCCGGTGTCTGGGATGTGAGATAGTTATCAATTGATGCACCTTGAACCTATAATTTGCATTTTTATTGAATTTATATTTCGTTGATTTTTTTTGTTTTATATGCTACTTGGTAGGATTGGCGATTATTGGTTTCTAGGAAGCCAAAGTATTGATGTTAAACTATCTTGTATTACTTGAATTATTCATTAGGAGATTGTTAACACAACTCTTGCATAATAGATCACATAAACAATGTTTGGACCTTCATTCAGTTAACACTCAAGAGGAGTTTGAATTAATTACCCACTCTAAAGCTTATACTTGGTATGGATCCTTGACATGGTTAACTTCGAGAGGACCATTTATCCTAACGAGCTAAGCCATTAAGTCATTAAGAAAATAAAAATTAATTAGGTATTTTGAAAGCGAGCATAATTAGCCAAGAGGAGTTAAGAACCAAGCATGAAATCAATTGAATGCATCAGAAAGATAATGAATCTCGATTCCTCGATACGTTTTTTTTTTCTCATACCAATAACCAACTCATTCAAGTAAATCAATTCAATTGGGTCAATCTTGACACCAGTGCCAACTTAGTGGACTTAAATTGGATCTTTTCAATATAATGGGTTGAAGTTGAAATGATGTCAATATAGTGAACTAACATTAAAAAAGTCTCGCACACCGATGGTCAACCGAAGTAGTAAATAGAACTTTGTCTATGTTGTTGAGGTCAATCATAAAGAAGAGTATTAAAACTTGGGAAGATTGTCTACCACATGTAGAATTTTCTTACAACAAAATTGTGCATTTAGCTTCTAATTTTTTACCAGTTGAGATTGTTTAATACTTTGAATCCTTGGAATTTAAAATTATTACTTACTTCTGCGTATGTGAATTTAGAGGGCAAGAAAAGTGTTGATTTTATTAAGCAAATACTTGAGAAGACAAGGCTCGACATTGAAAAGAACTCAACAATATGCAAAGCAATACCAACAAGGGTCGTTGGAGGTTGATCTTTGAACTAGAAAAAATGAAAGGTTTCCCAAAAGGAGACAATCCAGATTGTTGCAAAGAGGAGATTGACATTTTCAAGAGACTGAGATTATCATAACAACGCTTACAAGTTTGATCTTCCTTGTGAGTATAATCTTAATGTTATTTTAAATGTTTTTGATTTAAGTCCTTTTGATGTAAGTCGTACACATTTGAGGACAAATCCTCTTCAAGAAGAGTGAAATGATGCAAATGTGGCACATTTGCATTAAAGGAGGATGGTAGCAATTTTTTAACTGAAGATAATGTCTAAAGAATGGATCTAGTCCAAACTTTTAATGGGCCAATCACAAGAGGATGCGTGCTGAGAAGACCAGAGCAACTTCTTATGAGCTAATTAAAGGAGTTTGGGTCCATGTTCATGAAGGTGGCTCAAAAGACCACGAAATTTGGTCATATATGATCCAAGTCTTGTTTAAATAATAGTCAAAAGTAAAAACAAAATAGGTTTTGACCACTTTTCCTTTTTTCCTAGTCTAGGTAGCTTGGCACGATCTACGTTCAGTCCTAAATCATTGAAGATCCAACCTTGACATCGTTGTATTGCTTGGAGTGCATGTGTGCAAAGAAAAAAGCTAGTTCTAGAACTTAGAATCAGTCTAATGTGGAGTGTCTTATCAGCCTGTCGAGTCAACATGCGATAACACCTAAAATCAGGTAAAATATCACATCTCTTTTTTTAGGATTGTGGAGTATGAACAATGAAGACGGTGTACCAAAATCGAAGACTGAAGTTCTAACAACAGTGAGAATGAAGAGCAGATCAGACATGCAACCATGGAGTGGCGCTACGGCGTAGATCGCGCATGTGGGGCGCTATCGAATTCTGTTCGCGCTTGGGTGGCGCTACACACTAGAGTTCATCTAGAAACTGGCACTACAGGAACCGCATTGCGGTGTTGATATTGAGCCTAGCACGCTATGGTAGATCCACAGTTTTTGTCCAATTTTGGCTCATCTCAATTTTGATGCCCTAACAGCTATAAATATGTAATTTGGACGTCTTTGTAGTGTGCAACAAATATAGAGAGAGATAAAAAATAAGAGAGAAAAACACTTTGTGAGATTGAGAGACATTGTGAGAGATTGTTCTTAATCTATGAGGCACAATTGTATCTTATTTGTAATCGTAAATCGCTCATCATCATCATAGTGGAAATATTGGCTTGGATCGCCCCCAGGGGTAGACATAGTCGAACTGGATAAACAAATTGTGTCTTGCGTGCTGATTGTTATTTATCACTTTCGATTATGCGCGTTTCTATGTTCTTGTTATGATCTTGCATTTTTTCATTGCGCAACAAGTGGTACCAGAGTTCTAGGTTCTGAGGGACGATACAATTTTGCAGGAGTTGTATGATAAATGGAGGTAAATGCAAATCGATAAGTTTGATGGGTCGAATTATGAGTTCTGGTAGATGCGGGTCGAGAATTTACTATATGGTAAAGATCTATGAAAACCATTAAAAGATAAATTGACGGAGATGTTAGATGCAGATTAGAAAGTTCTTGACAGCAAGGCGATGATCATGGTTTGGTTGACTCTGGAGAAAAATGTGGCGTTCCACACCACAAAGGGCATACTGCAGGTTATTGCAGACATGTACGAGAAACCATCAGCAGCCAACAAAGTCCATCTGATGCAACGTTTGTTCTACTTGAAGATGACGAAGAACACGGTGGTGTCGAATCATCTTAATGAGTTTAACTTAATTGTGTCAAGGTTGAACTCGGTCAAAATTGACTTTGGTGACAAAGTCAAAGCCTTGATTTTGTTGTCTTTTTTGCTAGAGAGTTGGAGCGGAACAGTCACGACCGTTAGTGCATCAATTGGGAAGGCGCAATTGAAGTATGACGAAGTGAAAGACCTGATTGTCAGTGAGGAAATTTGCAAGAAGGAGTCAGGTAGTTCGTTGGGGAATTCTTCAGGATTAGCTCTGAATATGGAGACTAGAGGTAGATCAAAGTAATGGGGCTCGAATTCGAATTGGGGTAGATCAAAATCGAGGAAGTCGAAGAAGGACAAGGATTCCAATGAGTGTTGGAATTGTGTAAAGAATGGTCATTACAAAGCTAATTGTCGAGCACCGAAGAAGGATGAAAGCTCATCAAACATAACCACTAAAGAGAATAGTGACACACTAATTCTGACCGTATACAGTCCAATAGAGTCTTGGGTTTTAGATTTTGGAGCATCGTTTCATGCTTGCCCTGACAACACTTTAATGGAGAATTTTGTTGCTGGAAATTTCAGAATGGTCTATCTAGGGAATGATTTCCCTTTGGATGCTATGGGGAAGGGAGATATTCATGTTAAATATGATAATGGAAACATTTGGACGATGCGTGTTGTGAGACACATTCCTGGCCTTAAGAGAAATCTGATCTCTGAAGGGCAGTTGCATGATGATGGTTATAATCTTAACTTTGGTTCATGCACTTGGAGAATAATCAAAGGAGCCATGATGGTGGCTCGGGGTTTGAAAAAGGGCACCTTATATATGACTGAGACCAAATAGGATAACATTGGAATTGCTGATGCACATAATGATGTTGATTTGTGGCATTGTCAACTTGGTCACATGAGCGATAAAGGGATGAAGCATCTGTGTTCGAAGGGTAAGCTGTCGGATATAAAAGAAATTCACATGGGTCTCGGTGAGGACTGTGTGTTCGGGAAATAGAAGAGAGTCAGTTTCTCAAGAAGTGGTAGAATTCTGAAGAAGCAGAAGGTGGAGCTAGTACATAGTGACTTATGGGGACCAACGCTAGTCACATCCCTTGGTGGAGCATTGCATTACATTACTTTCATCAATGACGCTACGAGAAAGTTATGGGTGTATTTTTTGAAGCAGAAATCAGAAGCGTTTTGACGTCTTCAAGAAGTGGAAAGCACGAGTAGAAACCTAGATCGGTCTAAATGTGAAGTGTTTGAGGTATGACAATGATGGTAAGTATGAACTTGCAGAGTTCAAACAGTATTGTGCAGAGAATGGCATGCGCATGGAAAAGACAGTTAAGGGGACCCCTCAACAAAATGAGATTGCAGAGCGTATGAACAAAACACTAAATGAGAGGGCCATATGCATGAGATTGAAGAGTGGATTATCAAAGGGGTTTTGGGCGTATGTAGTTGACACTGCAACATTCCTGATCAATCGAGGACCATCCGTTCCACTGGAGTATGGTATTTCGGAGGAGGCTTGGAGTGGTAAGGACGTAAACCTGTCATATTTGTGAGTATTTGGTTATGTATCATATGTTCATATTGATGTTGCTGCTAGAAGTAAGTTGGATGCTAAATCTGAGAAGTGTACATTTATTGGATATAGTGGTGATTATTATGGTTAGACCCTAAGTTCACTGCAAGGCTGTAGAAGCAACTGTAACATGAATTGGGAGCAAATCTGCATTTTAGCACATCCGCAAACCCTTAGACAAACGGGTAATTAGAATGCACTATTCAAGTATTAGAGGACATGCTTAAAGCATGTGTTTTGGACTTTAAATGAAGTTGGATTAAGTACCTACCCCTTGAGAGATCCCCCTATGACAATAACTACCAGTGTACAGTTCAAATGGCACCATATGAAGCCTTACATAGAGAAGATGTCGTCCACCATTACATTGGGGTCCAGATGGATGAAAATCTACCTCAAGTGACCCTCGAAGCACATAGTGCCTTGAGATGATTGAAGACGCCATAGACAAGGTCCAACTTATCAAACAAAGAATGAAAACAGTCAACAAAAGAGCTACACAAATCATCGAAGAAAAGACCAAGTTAAATGTGGGTGATCATGTTTTCCTTAAAGTAACACCCCACAAAGGATTCAAGAGAATTAGGAGAAGCAACAAGTTGAGTCCTTATTATGCGGGTCCTTTTGAAAATAGTAGAAAGAGTTGGAAAGACAACATATGAACTTAAGCTTTCGATAGGCGTGCCCAAAATACACAATGTCTTCCATGAATCTCAACTAAAAAAGTATCCCCCACACTCCTCACACGTGATGCTACCTATAAGAGGATGATCTATCTTATGAGGAAAAGCTCATGCAGATTCTGGACCATAAGGACTAAGAACTTTGCAATCGCAACATATCCTCCTAAAGATCCTTTGGAGAAATTATGGTGTCGACGAAGCTACCTGGGAGCGGGAGGAGGACATGGGCCAACACTAACCAAAACCTTTTAACATTGGTAAGAATGTGGGGACCAAGTTCTTTGAAGGAGTGGAGATTGTAACGTTCCAATTTATTAAATAGACTACTTACGATTATTTGTCTAGGAATTAATGAGCAAACTTAGTGCCACCTAAATTTGATAAGTCTTAAGCTTAACCTACTTTGCTATTATTATTATTTCAGTGGGTCAATCCGAAAGAGTTTAGACAATTGGGGCTTAAGTGTAATTAAAAGAAAAAATGGGGATAAGACTTATTCAATGTGTATCTGGATATTTTACTTTCAATAGAAAACTAGGATAATCATTACACCTTGTTAGATACTTGTCTTGCAAATAAGGTTCCACGCAGTAAATTGAGTTAAGGCAAATTGACACTAATCAATGTCATATTGTTTACACATACTTTGTCTATTCTCACATGTCCTTATATATGTTTTTACCAAGGACAATAGTTAAATATAACGAATGAAAGAGGAGAACGATATTTCTTGTTGAATGAATCAAGTATTTATATAAAAGCTTTATATTCTTTTCTACATTCTTACTCACATATCATCGATTAGAGTTGAACTTGGATTCTTCACATTTAAGCAACGACGTTGTAGATGGAAAAATTTTGAACTCATTAGGGAACTTACATTAGTTATGATTTGCAAGGGTGTAAGAAAAATTGGGATAAATAGCTTCCGCTTTGTTGTGTTTGGATTACCAATTAGTTGCCCATGTTTTTGGGGTGCGACACTCCACGCTCTCTGAATTAGATGTGCTTACTCTGATCGCTTAACCCAAATGATCTCAAACTTAAACCTCTTTTTATAAGGCCACCAATTTGGTTTGAAGCCCGTTGCAAGTCGTAACCACAATCATTGCATGGTCCAAGTACATATCATTGCATGGTCCAAGTGGTGTACTTCAATATGAGCTGCATGAAGGCTACCAGAACAATCCCTCCATTTGTTATTTGCGCAAAGTCTATCAATTCTTTTCCAAATTGTATTTGGAGCCTCTTTTCTACTGTACTACGTATCTTGTAACTCGTGAAAATCCAATATTAGCAAGTTTGGCCTCCTTAGTGCTATGCAAAAACTCCTCATCAACTAAACAACTTTAGGATTACCCTAATACCCTCATACAAATTTAGGATTACCCTAATACCCTCATACTTCTCACTTTTAATTAAGATCTCATTAAAATCCGCTATAGTCCTCCACAAAGCCAAGGCTTTGCTGAGGTTCCTTAAAGCCGCATCATGAGGTCCCACGTGTGGGGGTGCTTAGTCGTATTAGGTTCATTGTAAAATCCAATAAATCTCCACGGTTGCGACCCATACCTTAGGATTAATATCGTCACCAATGTGGTTTCTACATAAACTAATTAATCGTACATCCGTATCTTTCGGCCACAGTAACGCCACGCCTCTTGACTTTCCTCCCACAGATAAACCAAAACACTTTAACTTATTCTTCGAAAACTCTATCTTCGTGATTGTAACCCCGAATTTCCATTAAGAAAATTAAAGAGGGGTGAAACCGTTTGAGATGGTTACCCAAGCTCATGAACTGTCCAAGAAAGCCATTTTCACTATATATTGATAGTATTAAGCGAATTACTATACCACGTTATCATGTAAATTAAAGTTGGATGTTGATATATTCAGAGAAAAATCCTAAATACATAGCAACTTTTTAGTTGTTCTCTATGTTACCCTTGTCAAATTATGGTTTAGATTATGATCTTCAAATTGTTTAATTTAATCATATCTAGAACCATTAGAAATTGAAATATTCTCTCGTATTACATGATTAAATCTCTCTTTTTATTCAAGAAGACCATATATATCAAAATAACAATCTCTACATTATTTAATAAATTATCGATATTAAACCCGATTTCAATATTCAGCAACCATACTCATTTAAATACTTTCTATAATCCATGATAAACACATCTGTTGTTATTGCGTTGATTTTTTTTTTGGATCCGGCCAATTCATGCTCGTAATGAAATGTCTTACTTTATCAAAATATTTATTCAGAAACTTATTATCGATCGAAATTAAATTATTCGAAGCCGAATGTAGAAATGATCCAACGGTGCATTGGTCTTAAAAACACTAATTTCCAATATACAAAATAACTACACATAACATACCATAAAACATAAATTTTTTTGTTGGTTGTAGGGAAATCTTACCTTCTTCTTATTTGTAATGTGGAAGGAGAAACAAGCTTCTTTTACTGTTATAATTATTCCAATACTCCATATACATTGTTTATCATTTTTATGTTATATTGTTTTGTATTTTAGATATTATTCGTTAGTTATAACTTATAATAGTACTTCACGTTCTGTTATTGTTAATATATATGCATATATATCATATGATTTTACCATCTCTATGTTAAGAAAGATCCTGCTGATTTCGATATATAATCATGGTCAAAATTTAAAAAGTAATTTAATTATTTATATTCGAAGGATATATATAATAGAAAACAAATAAAAGAATTGCTCAGTATTGAGAGGAAACACAACTAGCACGCACAAACCAAAAATTACTCATTCGATAAGTGATTCAATTCCTGTGTTCATTATTATTATTGTCCCAATCCCAACCAACGGAGTGAAAGCACCATGATCAGCGTTCTCGCTCAGGTAATTTTCCTCCTCATATATAATATGTGTATATGATAAATTAAATATACATTTGCCCCTTCGATTTTGTAAAATTCCGTTGAAATTGTAAATGTGCAGGAGCGGCTATTAGGTGCGGCTTTGGGGAGCATCGTAACAGGAGTGGTGATTTTTGAGCAGCGGCAAAGCATCTACAGATCAATTTCTCACACTCAATCTCAGGTCGCTCATGTCGCCCAAACCCTAATTCTGGATTTACATTGAGAGTAATTAATTAATGATTCATTTTATAAATAAAATCATTGACTTTGAGGAGCAATCTAGCTGCAATGGCTTACGAGCTCCTTTTTATTTGTCATTGTGATTAATGAAATCTTCGGAGCTATCTTTGGTTTATGTCGTTTGATGAGACGAGACGACATCATGTGTTAATAATGCCAAGTTAGAGGTATCCAGAAAAGAATTTGGAATCCTCATGTTTTATCTGGACTGCATATTTAGTTAGTAAACTAAGGATGGATGGACAAGAGTTTCTACTCAGTTTCAGTACTTAGGCTCAGTACTTTAGAAAAAAATGAACTAGCATCACCATCCATGCTTGTTGGATGAAATGGGAAAGAGCTTAAAAGAATTTTGTGTTCTTGCAGCCTTTCATAAAATGAAAGGAAAACTTTTACAAGGTCACTGCCCCTGTTATATGCCCATATTGGCAAAAATAAAGTGAAGTTCATGCTTCGTTTCACCTAATGCAGATATGGGATGTTTATTCTGAAATTATCAATCAATGTGGGTTTTAGGCTTGATTAATAAGTTGGGTAGTACAGAATGAGAAGCAGAACTCCAATTTTGAATGAAGATTAAGATTGGCATACTGCAGAACAGATGATAGGTTGCCACGTGTTTTGATAAGTATGTAGTTGTGAACTCAACCAGAACATGATTCACAGTCTTTCGATGGTTTTTGAGAGGGAAACTTATTACTTATTAGAACATGAATGAGCTTCATGATAGAGGAAACTTGTGGTTTTTTTTTTTTTTTTTGGTTTCTGCAGTCAGATAGACGCGTAGAAGGATTGCATATACTTTTAGACTTTTAGAGAGGATTGGTCGTCCTCTTATGGCCTTTGTTTTTTAATCATCAGTATCATTATGTGACTGCTGAACACCCATAGGTAATTCCAAAACATATTTTTGGGGTGGTGTACCTGCCTGAAGACATACTGAATTGCATGAGAATCTGACATTTCATGGACCAGTCCTTATGACCCACTCATATATGTCTCGGTACTGAGTTTCTTGTTTGCGTGCTTGTAGACTCGTCAGAACAGGATCTCTTGCTGTTTGCACCCTCAGGGTGTGGTTGTCTACTAATGTAACCAAGATCTGTTCCTTTGTTATTGGATAATTCATTTGAGCGACTTGATTCTAACATGAAGGAAAATAGTTGACAACTAGATGCATATATTATATACCTTGAGTTGAATGAACTTTTTGAGGGGACCTTGTTTTTTTCTTAATATTTGTCATATAAATAAAGTATTTAGGAGCATTCTAATGAAAAAGAAAAAAGTATTTAGCCTATCTCATTTTTTTTTATTGTTAAACCACTGTTTTTCAAATGACCCACATCAATCAATAATTACAGTTATTTTACGCACCTTTATTATTTAATCTCCTCTTTTATATTTAGCCTAAACCTCAAGAGCCTTCTCTAATCCTTCCTATAGCCTGATGCTCAGCCCTTGCTCATCAAATAGCCTGGTGCATAGGGTGGAAAGAAACATGCGCTTTTTTTGTGTTTTGCCTGTGTGTTTGAAAACGTGCTTCTCATATAAAGTTTTACTAGAATCGTTTGGTCAGTCTGCGGTGAAAAATCACAACAATTTTTTTAACTTTTACAATTCTGTTTTGTTTTCTCCCTTTTCAGGCCGCACTCATACACTGTTATTCACTCCATAATTTATTCTTTTCCCCTAATCCTCTACTATGCTTTGCTCTTCTTGGTTTTAGTTTCCAATTGTTTTACACCTTATCTCCTTTGTTTGGATTCTTTGATGGAGATATGTTTTAATTTAGAAAGTTCATCAAAATATGCTTTATAATTATTTTCTCATGACTGAGTGCAGAAACAAGTACCTCATATGTTTATCAGCTATTAAATTGTTAAAACTTGTAATTTATCTTTATTGCAGAACACCTGCACTTTTCTCATCAATTAGAGATTATCAATATCTATATAGCACAATCACTCACTGAAAAGAAAGCATGCCAGATATGACAATCCATATACATTAAATTTTGTTGCAACAGAAAAAAGAATTTTTTCTGATAATATAACTCATTTATCACTAGCTCCAATTGTTCAAATATCCAATTGCAACACAAAATCTTGCCAAAACTATCAGGGGAATTGGTTGGGGTGGAGGAATCTAAAAACGACGTTGTGAAATATATCTAATTATTTAAAATACGCCTGAGTTGATTATAGGTAAAAGAGTTATTTCAGGTTGGTTAAGTTGGTTCGTAATAAACTCGATACACGAACTTTTTGGACTATTATGCTATCCTATTGATAATATTGCTCTTTAAGTGTGAGAAAAGGACACATTAAATTTCTAAGCAATACGCTATCATTTTTGGCTTCTACTTATGCATACATTTGTGATTTTATTGTAAGCAGTTGTGATTGATATATTCTTATGCTTATAAATAGTCAATTCTTGAAGACATTTGCCCCATTGATGCAGCAGTTCCATGAATATAGGCTTGAAAAGGGTTATTAAACATCGTGACCACTTGTTTGACAGGCTATTCAAAATACTATAGTTGCCAATCAGGTTTTATTATTTTTACATGCTGAATATTGGGACAGTATTTTAAACAAATTTATCATTCAAAACGTTAAATTAGTATCATTTTGTTTCTTCACATGATTCAGATGTTCTCTTATTTCATTCTCCTGTTCTTGAAACCCTTAGTGATCGATTGATAATACCTGGTAACACAGTGCTTGGTAGTCTTCAGGGTAAAAGAAAAAGTTTCAACAAACAACAAGTTGACCTTTCATTTATGTGAGAAAGTTATTGATCTCCTTTCCAATGCTGTGTTCTAGGAAACTAACATCAAACACATGTCCTATTTATTTTCTTTGCTAATCCCAATGCTACTTTGGCCTACTTTCTTAGTTGTAATTCTTAAGCGATGCAATGACAGTAATTGATATTCACTGAGTTTAACGATTTTATGTATCCCAAACTCATCTTCTTACCTTGTGATTTGTAAAGTTGAGAGTTCTTCTATTACCATATTTTAGAAGTTTGTATTTGAAAAACTTCAGCCAACAGAGCCCATATTTGGAAGGAAGTCCCGCCAAGAGTTTGCACACATATGGAACAAATCTGTGGACAATACGTTTGGACCTATTATACAGTCGCTGAGCTCGCGCGGATGGTAACAGCATTCCTAGTAATTTGACGTCTGCATGGAGGTGTTACCTTTGTCGGGTGCATATTTATTATGGCCTTCTCCTTGGTTTGTATCTTTCTATTTCTTAGTCATATAAGCAAAATAACTGCATCTGTATGGTGATGGACACCAGTTGTTTTGTGGTTTTTGGAAAAAAATAAATCTGAATTTGAGAATCATTAACTTTTGTATCTGGGGATCATTTTATTTATTTTTTTGATAACTGGGATCGTTTAGACTCTGTGTTTCTAACTACTGAATAAGCCATTATATGATACTGTTCGACTATGTAAGGAATTATTTTCCCCATTTTCATGTTTCTGCAGGAGTGTTAATCTTTGTTGTGTATTGTGCTTTGCAAAGTGATTTCTCTGTGCCCTTTTTTCGTTTTTCTCTGATTAAATATGAAGAAAATTATAAAAAACTTTATGCATTTAATATAGCCAACTGCGCAAAATTTGCTTCCAATCTACATTAGAAAGATTCTTGAAGAAATTACGGAATGGACAATTGTTGACAACAGTTCTCCTGGAATAAACGTACGTACTTTGCCTACAGTTGAACCACATAAGTTCTTAATTAGTTACTTTTACTAACATCTCACTTCACCTGTTTATAGCTAAAAGTTTCTAGAATTTTCTCTTAAGTAAATATAAAACAAGCTCCCTTAATTTCTAATGAATCTACCATGAGACATTAGTCTTTTTCAGGTAGGAAGCCCACAATATCTAGGATTAATTCTTTTTGAAAACAATTTTTCTAAATATAGGTACGCTTTGTTATTATCATGTTCATGCTGTATCTTGTAATTTCTTTGAAGTAATTGTCATCATCGTGTGTATACACTTCCCACCACCAGCGATCATTAGCTTAAAACTTTTTGAAGTGAGATTTTTCTCCCTTAATTTTTCATTTATTTATAAAATAGGACTATCTTTGTTAAGGTACACTACTTTTTTTTCTTCTATTTTTTTTTGTTTATTCTGTGTTGTTCAGATAGACACGGATGGTGTTGGGAGGGGGCGAGTGGGTTGGGATCTTTGATTTAGCATGTTGGACCTCAATATGGGTCTTAACCTAAGTCACATAATCGCGGTGCAAGTGCATGTGCAGATGTGGCTGCGTTAATGTTAATGTGTTGTTTTCAAAATCACTAAAATAGAGTGCGATTAAATGCGTCTCGTATCTAATGTAGTTTCTTCTATGCTTGTTTTTTTCCCACTAGTACTTATATATGATTATATTATACGCATCTATTAATAGTAATCAGTTTTAAGATAGTTCTATTGTTAGCAATACAATTTTTTGGTTTTACAGCTACAATTTTTTCAAAAAAGAAAAGAAAATTAGTAATGAAGAACTTGAAAAGACAGACAAGTATAAAGACGAACCAAGCTCTTCCAAATTGTGATACTGAGCACAGTATATTTCGTTATTACTTTTTTTTTGGCGAGCTTTTCTTGTATTTGCCAATTGCCATCCTACATGTCTATCTCTACTTGCAATAATTAAGTTTTTTTCATTAACTTTCCTCATATTCCTAATTCAGTTTATGGATTAATTTTTCCTGCCTTCGCGACCTCTGGGCACGCCGTTTCTCTATCCTTCTCCTCCCTGTTGTTTATTTTTTTGATGAATTATTTTGTTCATTTGATTGGTTCAAAGTTCTGAATCAGAATATGTACATCTGCTATGTTTTCCTTCCTTTCGTCTCCGATTAGTTCTACATGAAAGGCTGAGTTTGCGACCTAAGTTTTCATCATGTGTGAACTAATAATTTGTAAAGCTTCTTAATGTGGAGCTCCCTCGCGGCCAGAGCTATGTCTTCATCCAACTTAGAAGAACTATGTCATTTACGTACTAACTTGTGGAAGTGAATTAGGGTCTGGGCTTGAAGCTTAGGAGTTAAGATCCAACTGGCTGGATAAAAAAATGGCGATGGTGGTAGGAGTGGGTGCAGCTGTTGGTGATTATTGAGGTCCAGTTTGATTCTAAATAGGATAATTTTTGCATCATATTGATAAAATTTGATTAGATCATAATGATAAAGTCGCTCTTGCACCAGAACCATCGACCCACCCCTACAAAAGGGGAGGTGAGAAGTGTGGAATGAAGTTTGAGGTATTTGTATAATTGTATCCGATTTGGATTTAATTATAGGTAGTTGAATGAGATCCGAATTTATATCTAATTTCGAATTTATTAGGGGTGGCTCTCAATTATATTGTTTAAATCAAGACATGATTGGTGCTGGTCGCCTTTCCCTTCAAACTTTTTGGTTTCCTATAATGAGAGTCTGCCCCGACCATCTTTCTGAAAAATTATTACGGCTGGAACTTGTTTCTTCTTAATCTATTAAATGTACACAATATTCGATCATGTTTTAGAAACTACTAAAAGGAAAACTGAACACAATATTATTTTGTTTTAGAATGGCCTTCAAGTTTGTTTATTTGTTCTGGAGGAAAGTATAATAACATAAAATTGACTATAAAATTTGAGTTTTAGTTGTATTTTGTTTGGATTTTTCTCCTATCAGTAGGTCATCATCGAAATACTTGGTAAGCAATCGCGATATCAGGAAGACTGTATTTTCTTTTAATGTGATTAATTAACTCACACGAGTATTTATGCAAAAAACGATTGCACGCATAATTCGACTAAATACTTATATCTAATTCATCTCATTACTATAGTGGAGTGGTCTGCCTCCTTCACGTAAATGCCCGTTTGCCTGTTCATTTGAGGCCGAAAGGTTACATACATAAGTAATCACGCAATTCTGCAGAACGTACATACCATACAAGCGATATGAATAGAGAAGTAAATGACAGCAGTTGATACATGTGGAAAGAGTGTTCCGGATTACTCAAACAGCAGGGCATTTCTATGTACGTAATTAGACCAAAATATTGATCATGCACCTTCCTTGAGCTGATCGGACTTTGCTGCCCTTCGCAAGTTGGCCCGTCGTTTGATTGCCACGTTGTAAACTCCCATTGCTAAGAGGGATACAAATATGAAACCCAAAGGAATGGCAACAATGCCAAGCCCCCAGTGAAAATGATGTGGTGATGCACTCGTAGTACTATTCGGGGCTGCAGTAGACTGCACTGTACTTGCAGCAAAAGGCAGGGACGAGGACGGGGTTGGTTGTAGAGCCGAGTTGGGGTGGAAAAATGCAATTGCTTGCGGGGAGAGGGCAGTCGGGCTTTCACCGTCCAACCCATGGGCTCGATCTTCAGCGGCTCTGCCCATGGAGAGGACGATGAAAAGAATGGCCAAAATCATCAGCATTATTTGAGTTTTGAGAGTATCCGTTGGTGCACATTTTGGAATTGGAGGTGTGTTTTTTATAACTGATGGGAGGCTGTACAAGTGTGCTTGCAGTAGTCAATAGTACCACATGAGATGGCGGAAAAATAAACAAGAGTTAATGATATTCACACTTTCTGTGCCATGGCCACCCCCCTTGAACTTCATCATGATTTCATTGGCACGTCTCTCGTAACGGATAAGTTAAGTTACACATACACACCTCCCTTTCAGATTTCGTGCATGTCATTATAGAAACAATATTGTTTACTACTTCACTAATAATTTTATAGACGTCCTTTTAAGTTATTAATTTGTAAATATTACATGCAGACCCCCTATTCAAACAATTTTTTTTAGCTTCGAGTGATGACTCGAATTATTCATATTGTAGGAACGATTTTCGTTATTATTAGAATATAACCCAAGGGTAAGAAATAATAATTAATAGCAGTTAATGTGAACCGCGGGACGATATAATTTTGTCAAAGAGTGATACCGAAAATATTTACTCCATGGCGTACATGAGCCACTTGCAATTTCAAAATATTTACTCTGCCCCTCGATCATTTAAGACCCTCATATTCGGACAACATAACACCAAGCTAATAATAGCATTTTCATGATTATGGTCACCGTTGAAGTGCAAATTAAGGAAACTATATCAAAATTATGCGAGATGTACTCGAACTCGTAATATACTGCATTTCTTTTTCTCTAGCAATGTCTTTAATGATTTCTTCGATCCAAAATTGTAAAAATAATGTTTGGAAATAAAGAGAAAGTTGTTTCGTAGCTTAAAAGAGCAGCAAAGGATCATAAGGGAGGATAGTATATGAGATGAGCGATAATAATAATAAAAAAAAGTAATTATGACCCTCACTCTACAAGTGCAAAGTAACTTAAGCTGTCAGCGCATGCGAAAGAAGAAATCAATAAGTTCTCAATCTCAACTCCTCGCCGAATCCCTGTATATCTGCTAATGATATTTTTTTTAATGAATATTAGTGATTATATTTCATTAGTTGTATTTCACAAGTTTTGCTCATGATACGTGATAGGGATACTTCCCGTATTGGGCTTGCTATGGGCCAGACCCAAATTTTTCTTATGTCAGGGATCATCCCGACATGCATATCGAAGTTCGATATGGTACAGTCCAACCTCTATAAATACCGTGTCCCGCAGACCGATAACACACATAATAAAGACACCTAAATCTACCCGCCGATATCGAATATTTATATTCGATATAACCTTCGACATATATTCCGACATACTATAGGGTGAGCGATTCGACATAGTACCATATGTCTAATCCGACATCATCCGCGAAATCATTCTCGAGATATTCTCGACATAATCTCTGATATCTTTTCGATACTATATTCGACCTACTCTCGACATCACTCCCGACATTGAGAATACCATCCGACCGGACTCCTACTTCAAGTACTTAGTGTTTGAGACCAAAGTCATTCTATAGCTAGAGATAGGAGACATAGTTTGAGATAGACTCGTTGTAACATACCTGTAACCGACCTCATTCTATATGTACGATCTATTGTCAAATTAGTGGCGCCGTCTGTGGGAACACTGGTTCTCGAGATTGGAGGCTCGCAGGATATCTTAAGGATGAAGAGACCACAAAGTATGAAAGAATTGCACGAGAAGAAGAAAAGAAAATATGGTAAAAATAAGAAGAGGCCAGAAATCGAACCGGCAAGCGAAATTACTAAAACAGAAAAGGCAATCATACCATATCAGAGTGAACCGAAGATGGAGCATGTGGGAGACTTTATTACTGTTGTCATTGATCCAGCGCACCCAGAGCGTACCCTAAGATTCGGGGCAACGATAGCACCATGCATAAGGACAACATTGATAGAATGTTTAAGGAGGAACGCCTACATATTCGCGTGGTACAACTCGGATCTGAAGGGGATTGACCCGAAAATCATTGTGCACAAGCTGAATGTCGACCCTCGGGTCAAACCGGTGAGGCAGAACAAGAGAAATTTCAGTAAGGAAAAGAATGAAGCAGCAGAAAAGAGGTGGTAGAAACACTCAAAGCAGGTCATATTTATGAAATACGTTACTCAGAATGACTTAGTAACATAGTTCTAGTCCTGAAAAAGGAGGCGGGATGGAGAATGTGTGTGGATTACACCAACATGAACAAACACTATCCACGAGACCCCTTCCCATTGCCAAGAATAGACCTCTTAGTGGACTCGACGGCAGGTTGTGCCTTGTTCAACTTTGTGGATGCTAAGAGCGGCTTCCATCAGTTTTTTATGGCAACATAAGATCAGCCTAAAATAACTTTTGTCACGGATACTGGCGTATACTGATATCGTGTGATGCCCTTTGGACTGAGAAACGTGGGCGCTACATTTTAGAGATTAGTCGCAAGGATGTTCTGTGAAGTGATCGGGAAATCCATGGAGGTCTATGTAGACGATATGCTAATCAAGAGTCTAAAGGAACAAGATCATGTCGCGCATTTGAAGAAATCTTTTGGCATAATGAGGAACTACGGTATGAAACATAACCCAAAGAAATGCACATTTGGCGTCCTAGTAGGGATGTTTTAGGGATATATGGTGAATGAAAGGGGAATTGAAGCTAACCCTAACAAGATTCAAGCACTCATGAGCTTGCTGTCCCCACAATCGGTGCGAGATATGCAATGTCTGGTAGGACGCGTAACGACATTAGGACGTTTTATTGTAACGTCAGCAAAAAATAGCCTTCCTTTCTTCAAGGTGTTGAAAAAGGCCACAGACTTTAAATGGAAAGACGATTGTGAGATCGCATTCCAGCAGCTAAAGAAATACTTGATGGCCCCACCATTGTTGGCGAAACCCGAACCACGGGAAATGCATTACCTATACTTCACAGTCTCAACCAACGCTATCAACACGGTTTTGGTCAAAGACGTTGTCGGCAAACAAATTGGCAGTACACTATGTTAGTCGTGTGCTTCACGGCGCGGAAAGGAGTTACTTGCAAATCGACCTATTTGCCCTGGCGATAATAATGACAGCACGGAAGTTGAAGCCGTACTTCAGTCACATCCTATAACAGTCATCACAGATAAGCCGCTTTGCCAGATCATGGCAAGTCCAGAAACTTCAGGAAGATTAGTGAAATGGGCAATTGAGCTAAGTGAATTTGGGATTGAATACTGCCCATGTACCGCATTAAGGCACATGTCCTGGCAGATTTTATGGCAAAAATGTTAGGAAACAACTTGGATTACTCGTGCAACCACATCTTTACCATAACACAGGATCCGGGGCCCAGTATGCGACACTCGACATGGCTGCTCCATGTGGATGGGTCCTCAACCGCAAATGCTGGTGGTGCGGGGATCCATTTGATTTCACCGGATTGGAGAGAGTTTGATTTTGCAATAAGCTTGAATTCTCCAATAACAAACAATGAGGCAGAGTATGAAGCGGTCCTCGCAGGCGTGAGAATGGCGAAAACCCTATGTTCAGACCTCCTAGAGGTCTTCACAGACTCTCAGCTAGTGGCGAATCATTTCTCAGGTTTCTTTGAGGCGAAACAGGAGACCATCGTCTTATATTTGGTGAAACTGAAGGAGCTAGCTTCTGAATTCACCACATTCAACTTAACTCAGATCCCTAGATCTGAGAACACCATGGCAGACGCGTTATCAAAGTTTGCGAGCTCATCAGATTACTACATTGAAAAGCGTGTCACACTATTGGCCACAACAAGGCCTGCAATTGGTATTACTAAGGCTAGTAAGGTATGGGCTGACGTAGAATTTATTTTTCCTATTCCAAACACCCCATGCTGGAAGGGTGAGATATTAAAATATCTCCTAAACGGGACACTCCCGGAGGATGCAAACGCCAGGCGTCGCCTCAAATACAATGCTTACAGGTTCACCATCTATCAGGGTGAACTTTACAAACGACCCTTCAAGGGTCCCTTATTGAGATATATATCTCCAGTTGATGCACAATACATTATAAGAGAGATACACGCAGGAAGTTGCGGTAATCATTCTGGCGGCAGAGCTCTAGTACAAAAGATCCTACGCCATGGATATTTCTAGCCAACATTAAGAAAGGATGCAACACACTACTGCCGAACTTGTGAAAACTGTCAATACCACGCCAGACTAATTCACAGACCAGCGGTCCTAATGCATCCGTTAGAAATTACATGCCCCTTTGATTAGTGGGGAATAGATATAGTAGGCCCTCTTCCAGTCGCGAAAAGGGCAGAAGAAGTTTCTCTTAGTTGCAGTTGAGTACTTCACCAAATGGGTCGAGGCAGAAGCATAGGCCCATATAACTGAAAACAACATGATAGACTTCATATGAAAGAACATTATATATCGCGTTGTCTTACCCCGGGTCCTCATCTCAGATAACGAAACTCAGTTTCGAGGAAAGGAAATGGTTTCATGGTGCAAGAAGTTAAAAATTTGGACGAATTATTATTTATGCCCTGTAAGTTACCCATTTTTTTGAAAATGCCCGTTATGTTACCAATTATACAAAAATGCCCCGTAACTATGCATTTTTTTTTTGTAGAAAATGCCCTTTGGGTGCCACATGTGTATTTCGGCCTACGTGGCATCCACCGTGGCTGCCACATGTGTTTTTTTTGGCAATGTGGCTGCCACATGTAATATGTTTAAAATAAAAATATATTTATATCCATAATATATATAAATATATATAAAAACTATATCTTTATGTATTAAAATATATCAAATATATATAACAATATATAAAAAAAGGTAAAAAAAAATCATAAATATTATTTATATCTATAATATATAAATATATAAAAAAAGTATATCTTTATGTATTAAAATATATCAAATATATATATTTAAGTATATAAAAAAGGTAAAAAATCATAAATATAATTTTCTATTACTGAAATTTTAAAAAGTTTTTTTTTACTGAAATAAAAAAAATCTTGTTTTTTTGTGAAATTATTATTTTTTTTTTTACTGAAATTGATTGCGTTGATTGACGCCGCCACCGCTGCAACCGGCGAGTTGCAGCGGGTGGGGGGGGGGGGGGGGTGTTTGACTGGTGTGTGGGGGGGGGGGGGGGACCGGGGGGTGTGTTGTTTTTTTTTTAATTTCAGTAAAAAAAACTTTTTAAAATTTCAATAATAGAAAATTATATTTATGATTTTTTACCTTTTTTATATACTTAAATATATATTTGATATATTTTAATACATAAAGATATACTTTTTTATATATTTATATATATTATAGATGTAAATGATATTTATGATTTTTTTTACCATTTTTTATATAGTTATATATATTTGATATATTTTAATACATAAATATATACTTTTTTTATATATTTATATATATTATGGATATAAATATATTTTTATTTTAAACATATTACATGTGGCAGCCACATACACAAAAAAAACACATGTGGCAGCCACGGTGGATGCCACGTAGGCCGAAATACACATGTGGCACCCAAAGGGCATTTTCTACAAAAAAAGGCATAGTTACGGGGCATTTTTGTATAATTGGTAACATAACGGGCATTTTCAAAAAAAGGGGTAACTTACAGGGCATAAGTAATAATTCGTCCTAAAAATTTCTCAGCACTTTGCAGCAGTGGCGCACCCGCAAGCTAATGGGCAAGTGGAGTCCACCAACAAGACAACAAAAGAATATCTCGAGCGCCGCCTACTTGCAACTGGGAAGAGTTGGACGGAGGAACTCCCGGGCATTCTTTGGGCTATCGCACTACACCGAGAACTTCGACTGGGGAAGCACCATATATCTTAGTATGCGGTTCCGAGGCAGTAATACGAGTAGAAATAGGTATGCCAACCTATCGAATTACAGAGTACGATCCCAAACACTCAGCGCGCTTGCGACAAATGGACTTGGATATGATAGGATCCACTAGGGAACATGCTTACCAACACACCCTGGCTTTCAAATCTGCCATGGTCCACACCTTTGATAAACGAGTGCACCTTCGCAGCTTCCAAGTGGGAGACCTGGTATTAAAAAGTGCAAAGGCTAGCAAACATGTTGGAAAACTGCAGGCCAACTGGGATGGACCTTACATGGTTACCCGCGCAAGCTCAAAAGGATATTATTACCTGGAGGATATGCATAGAGATTCATTACCCCGACCATGGAACGTACAACACCTACGTCGATTTTACTGTTGACTTTATCACATTTTGTAACAGAACTACACAAAGCTTGATTCTCTACATGGGATACGTAGGCAGCCATCCCCATGGCCCAACACCAATTTAATATTTAAACTATCTTGTTGATTGCAGGAGCATGACTATTCTCAAAAGGCCCAACCGACAGGGGACGACGAAGAAAAAATGATGCTGACAAAATAGCACATATGTATTGCCCTCATGACATATCGCTTGAAAAGGCGACTGTCCACATGCCTACACGGCAGAAAAGATGCTGAAAAAACAACACAGAGGTATCACCCTCAGGACATATCGCTTGAAAATGCAATTGTCCACATGCTTACACGACAGAAAAGATGTTGACAAAACAGCACAGAGGTATCGCCCTCAGGACATATCGCTTGAAAAGGCGATTGTCCACATGCTTATACGGCAGAAAAGATGCAGACGAAAACAACACAGAAGTATCGCCCTCAGGACATATTTCTTGGAAAAGGCGACTGTCCATCTCCCAACATGTAGGCAAGGAAAAAGATTGTATGAATCTTCAATAAAACAAACCATATAAGATGGAGAAGACCTACAAGAAAAATAGGGTACAAATACGCCGAAAGGTAACAACCATACCAAATATCATATAACGAGAAAAATGCCACTTAACGGCAGTTGAGCATGATATAGAAAGAAACTACACCACATGCTATGCGTGCAATTCATCAGATACTCAAATATCAAAATACAACCCAACCAACATTACAAGCCTTGAGGATAACCTACAAATTAAGAAAAAACTCATCTCCCTCGAAATCTGTAAATAGCTCATTCCAAATTTCCTCTCTACTAAATGGACCAACATCCACAGGAAACTTCCATGGTTCGTCACACACATCAGTGGCAAGCTCGTCTATTGCTCTAGGTGATAGAACCTCTGGATACTTGTACCACTTCGGACTATCACTCTCGGGGTCCATGGCAGGAGGAACGTACCACAGGGCACGAGGCACTCGAGAGCACACCCTCAGGTATGCACCTGCCAAAGCCCACACAATAGGCTGGTCAAGTACATCTATACCAATAGACTGATCAAAGTTTTTACTTGAATCCATAGAGGATCCTTGAACCATATATCCAGAGAAAATTCCTGTTCATGTCGCCCAAATGGGCAACATCAGCATCCTCAGTCCCGAAAGGACCCAAATTCCCACTCAGATTAGTGGGTGTCACCATTATACCATTATTAATCAATGATTCAGTTAACTTGGCATTTTAAATATCAAGTGACACCGCATAATCCTATAAGAGTTGCGTTCGCGCTCCAAAAGCAAATTTTCTGTGCAAAGTCTACGGGCCTCAGCCCTAACCTCTTCCAACTCCTTAGTTAACTTTTCTTTATCAACCTGGGCCTTCCAAGCTTGATCATGAGCCCTTCGAGTGCAAACCTCGACTGACCGCGCTCGACTGTTGGCTCGATCTCGAGAAACATTACTATGAAAAATCATCGCCCGCAACTCATCGACTCTCGCATCATGGCCAGATTGCACCTCGGCAAGCAACATATAACCGTTGCAAAGAACGTTGAACATATGCCCAAATTGAGATGCGGTCACAACACGTCAGACGTTACAAACAAAAAAGCAGTTATTAAACTACGTAAAGAGTCTCAAGATAGAAGACCTTACCTTGTAGAACAGCATTACGCACATTCGCAGTGCTAAAGCAGCTCCCAGATTCTGAAGTAACACATCAGGGTCAATACCCGAAAAAATGTTGTTCATACTTTGAATGGCATCTTGCTCACACACCGTTTCACCACCTATCCTCTTGATTAGCTGATCAAAAGTAGGGTCTCGTAGAAAGTCGTAATTTTCCATAGAAGATGGGGTAGACCCTTGAGATATCCACGACTTTCTCCGACGACGAGAACCAGCACCACGAGATGTTAACGCAGCAGCCATACTAGGGGGAATCCGCCTACTATAAGTAGCCCTACCATTTTTAACATTGTCGGCCATATAGGCAAGGGCACGAATTCACCTAGCTCAAGCCCTCCATTTCCCGAACATTTGGATGCGCCGAGGCACCACTCGGACCATCTGAGATATGAGCAGTACTATCAATATCTTCAACTCGAGAACCATCACTGACTTTCCACTTCTTACTTCCTCCTCATAACGCGCCCTACCAGTCGGATGCCAATAATTGGATGCCGCATCAAGAGGAAGCGGTGTCACAGAAACCCTGGAAGGGTTAGCAACGAGTCGTCGTTGAGACAAGAGCTCTATCTCTGCGGCCCACAATCTTTCTTGCTCTGGTACCAAACCCTCTTCGACAGTCGCACGACTTCCAACAACAATACTACCGCCATTTTCGTTTGGCTGTAGCACTAAGAAACGGCTCGGGAATAGAGAATTCCGCTCGTGTAGACGAACACGCTGAAGCCTAACATTGGCAGCAATACCAGGAACCCGCATAAGACCGTCGTCTATCGGAGCATCCTTAGGTGTGTTGTCTGACACACCCGCATTAGCAGTAGAAATAATCCGAGGATTCACCATCGGAAACTACAAATGCGTTACACCGCGGAGGTACTGACACATGTGGCCGTGGGGATACGACACACTTCCTATGAGGAGGATTCTTCACTCGAACATCCCTAACACTAAAACAAGTGGCACTCACAGTTAAAAACATAGCAAATAACAATGAAAATAAAAAGCATATGTCGAATATTATATCAGAGATATATCGAAAAAGACATAAAAAAACCGATCGAGAATAATAACGGGCATATCGAAAACTAATAGGTAGTATGTCGAAAATAAATTTATATATACCTCGCACTTCCTCGATATAAACTTTGATATGGGACGGTGAAAGCGACAAGACTTTGGAATAAAATAATCGAATGATGATGAAACATGGGGCGACTTATATAAACAAGAAGTACCGAGCCCCACAAGGCAGTTAATGCTTGAATGTCGGATGTTATATCGAAGATCATATTCGATATACATTTGATATGTAAAAGTTCCCGACTCATTGATTGAAAAATTCTAAGAAAAATGGGGGAGTATCATCACAGCTATTTTTCTGATTCCGCCCAATCAGTCGCCAACTTAGGGGGAGTTATGAGTGCCCCGATGAAAAAAAACATACAAGCAAAATCCACAAATTACTATAAAACTAATAGTTTATGAACTAGGGGACTCATGATAGGGATATTTCCCGTATTGGGCCTGCGATGGGCTAGACCCAGATTTTACTTATGTCGTGGATCATCCCCGACATGCATATCGAGGTTCACCTTCGATATGGTACAGTCCAAACTCTATAAATACCGCGTTCCGCAGACCGAGAACACATATAATAAAGACACCTAGATCTACCCGCCGATATCAAATATTTATATTCGATATAACCTTCGACATATATTCCGACATACTATAGGGTGAGCAATTCGATATAGTACCACGTGTCTAATCCGACATCATCAGCGAGATCATTCTCGAGATATTCTCGACATAATCTCTGATATCTTTTGATACTATATTCGACCTACTCTCAACATCACTCTCGACATTGAGAATACCATCCGACTAGACTCCTACTTCGAGTACTTAGTGTTCCGGACCAAAATCATCCTATAGCCAGAGATATGAGACATAGTTTGAGATATACTCGTTGTAACATACCTGTAACTGATCTTATTCTATATATACGATCTATTGTCAAATTAATACAGTAGTGAGTGAAGTCCATCGGTGGTCACATGAAAAGAGCGTGTCCAAAATATGTAAGCTCTATGGCGACTTAATAATTATGGGCAATTTTTTTTTCTAATTTAGTTTATGACCGAAAAACAGTATTATATCATCCACTAAGACGTAGCAATATTTGGCTATTTGCAAACCCAAGTGCTTTTGTGATGATCCGTTGTCTACTATCAAATGGCCACTCATCAAAACTACATTTTGCTTGAGATTCTTTTCCCCATTTTTTAAGGAAAATACGGATTTCATGAAATCGTTCACGAAGAACGCCAACACAATGTTAGATATATCTCCGATAAACGAACTAAAAAAACTCCTACTACTAATTAGCAAAGAAAAGAGGTTGTGGTTCCTCATTGTTCCCAAATGCATTACACGCTAAAAAATGAGCTTTCTCGTTCACCTCTCAACCAGGTCACTGGAATGACTAGTCGTCGTGAATACCTACAGACATTGGCAATAATATTTGCTTGAAGAGCATCACCCGGTCGATGTTAAATAATATCATAAATCAGGTCAAGCCATCCCCTTTGAAAATCACCTCCAACCATTGCATTCCAATAGCTAAGCATACTGCCCAACATGCCGTTAAAGCTTCGACACACACGACATCAAGAGACGCATCCAATCCCCGTGTAACCCATGCAATAGTTACACCTTACGAGTCGCACGCCACTATTCCAATTCTCCACCGCGACATTCTCCTCAAATCGTGCCCCATCAGAATTAATTTTAATAACACCCTCCGGGGCACTACTCAAAAGTGCAGACTTTCACCACTACTCAGACTTCAACATGTAGCTTCCAATCACCCATGCACTTAAAGTCTAGCAAACGCCATAATATCCTCCAGAGTCTTCGTTATTTCACCCATCAATGTTGTATTTCTATTACCCCATAAGCCCTAAAACAATGTGATTGCTAGACTAATGGATTCTAATGTCTCGGACTTTGAAACCCGAACCACCACCAATCCACGTGTTCCTCATTAGACCGAATCATAAGTGAGCCTGGAACATTAGGTGGTGCCCAAGCTTGTCGCTCAATAGGACACTCAAAGAAGCAATGATAGATATGTTCAATCCCTTCCTTACAACTCACACAACAAACCTCCCTCGCAAATAGGCTAATTTCTCAAGGTGCTTCTTGTGGGTAAAATATTCATGCAAGCCCGCCAAAGAAATAATTTAATTTTGCTCACGCATCAAATTCACCAAATCAGCTTCCATGCCGTGGAAGTAAACTATGTATCATGATCAAGTGATACACGCTCCTAATCGAGAATCCATGTTGCTCATAGTGTCAGATCTGTGTATCCACGTTTGCCAAAGCCCCCCACCAGAATAGATAAAATCTCACATAAAATCGCTCAAGGTTTGAATATCCCACCATCTGGTATTCCGATCGATAAGCTCGCTAACCTATGCATGAGAAAATAGAACGAAACAGGCTGAGGAATCCATGCATCACCCTAAACCAATATCAACTCACCATTCCCCACGTGCCACCAAATACCCCTTTTGAGAACCGGTATGGTCTCCAAAGACATTGCCACGAGAAAGATGGTAAGCTACCCACATTCTCTTCTAATAACAAGCTAATTGGAAAATATTTAGCTTTATAAAGATGGCTCACTAGACTCTCGAGATAGTGAAAAGCTCTCCATGCTTGTTTCTCAAGAAACACCATATTGAATACCTTCAATTTCCAAAAACCCATGCCCCCTCTTCCTTACTACGACACAATTTATCCCATGCGACCCTATGGATTTTGTTTTGATCCCCACCCCCACTAAAAATTGCTAATTATTAATTCAATTTTCTTAATCAAAGAACCAGGAGGACAAAAACAACTCATAACAAAGTATAAATAGCTTGCATAACGTATTTAATCATGATCTTTTCCGGCACTCGATAATGTCTTACCTTTAAAACCTTGTGCCCTCTTCCAAACTCGTTCCCGAATATAGTCAGACAACTGCTTCATTGATTTCCCTACAACCGAGGGTAAATCCAAATATGTCTCATGATGCTCTGCAGCAACCATGCCCATTATGCCTCCAATTTCAGTAGCCAACTCTGGAGCTACGTTCATACTCATCACCACAACCGGCTTCTCTAAATTGGTCTTCTGCCTGAAGGCCGCATGATATATATGTAAAAGCCTTTGAGTCTCAGCCGCCGACTCTCTCTTAACAACACAAAAAGGAAGTGTGTCATCTGCAAATAGAAGGTGGAATTTTCTTGGCGCCCTATGACAAATAACCATGCCCTGAATCAAGTCCCTATGTTCCGTGTTGGATATAAGAGCTGAAAAAAATCTCATAGTCAAATAAGAACATAGGCGGATAATGGATCGCCTTGACGAATACCCCTTTGAGGAAAAAAACACATTTGACTCCCTTCTCTTAATAAAAGTAGCATATGAAACCGTCCTCACCCCAATCATAATAAGTGACACAAAAGGGAATGCAAAACCCAACCTAATCATTACCTTTTTCAAGAAGGACCACTAGACTCGGTCGTATGATTTGCTCTTATCAAGCTTCAACGTCAAATGGCCACGGTTCCCTACTCTTTTATTCTTCAAAAAATGATACAATTCAAAAGCAACAAGAATATTATCAATGATTAGGCGTCCAAGAGAAACATGGATTGGGAAGGAGAATATTATTAGCTAAAAAAGGCTAGATCCGATTAGCAATAACCTTGGATGCAATCTTACAACTGCCATTGCTAAGACTGATCAGTCGAAATTGTGTCATCACGTCAGGGTTAGTGCACTTAGGAATGAAAAAAATGTGAAAAATTAACCGCATGATTTACAATGCAATCATTAAGATATGCAAGAACAAAAGCAATGACATTCTTTTTAACAACATTCCAGATTTTTTTTTAAGAATAAAACAGAAGACCCATAAGGTCTAGGAGATTTAAAAGGATATATATCTTTTTAAGCTTTGAGTAACTCATCGTTAGACAAAGGCTGAAGAAGGCATTCAATTCACAACGGGGCAGAGTGACTGACGTGCACGCGGACATCTCATAAGACTTCTTCAATAACGTTATCCGCTGGATTCGAGGAGAAGAAAATATTTTTAAAGTAATCAATTGCGATTAAATATATTTCCCTCGAAGTATGTCGAATCACGACCGCGACATCCCTGAGTCCTTCAATTTCATTATTTTTTCTTCTCTCACTAGCTCTATTATGAAAATTTATCGTATTTCTATCCCGTTCCCGTAATCACTCAACCTTAGCCCTCTGTTTCCAATAAAGTTCCTCAGAATCATACAGAGCCTCAAGTTGAACTATTAACACCTTCTCTTCGGCTTTCGACTCAACAGAAATTGACCCATCTTTCAAACTTAAAATCCGCGCATTCAGTGTCTTGATATTTGATGAGAGATAAATTATAGCGATTTTAATATCGGATTTCGTGTACTTTTGCATAATTTTCGTGGCATTCTTACTTGTTTTGGTCTCGTGTTATTGTTTTGGTAGTTATTATCGAGTCAGAGCAAAACAAGGCTTATTAGAGAGATTTTAGCACAAGAGTGATGACACAAGGAAGGAGTGCTACTTTACAGAGGGACCAGGAGGTCGCACTAGGCAAGTAAATGGATAGGATTTTAGCCTGCCTTTACCCAAACTCTGCCAAGATCCTATGTCTAATCCTTTACCCAAACCCTGCCAAGACCCTATGTCTAATCCTAGGTAGGGTCCCTACCCTGCCCTGACCAAGACCCATTGAAGATCTTGTTAAATGGGTAAGGGTCTTACTAGACCCATTACAAATTTTTCCCGCGTTAATTTTTTTTCCTTCGATAGCAAATATCGAAACATTCACAAAAAAAATATTTTGAGGTTAAATGAAGATTTTAGAGTAAGGGTACCCTTACCCTGAGTTGAGTTCAAAAGGTACAGGGTAGGGTCTGGGTCTTGACACTGAACTCATTTTTAGGGTAAGGGTAGGGTAAGACCCTACCGGTTGACATGCCTAGGTCGCGCTACCAGCGCAACAATCCAAGACGCCATGGAGATGATACATTGAATGGTGCAATGGCGAGAAAAAGCAGCACTACATGTCAGGTCGTGCGACTCTAGGGCAACACCAACCTACTATGCAGTTTAAGTTGGGGCTGTTCACTAAACTAGGGCAACAAAACACTATTATAAAAGAGGGAACGACCAGGGCCTAGAGACACATACCAGTACCCAGCGTATAAAACCTTTAAGGTATTCTTAGTGAGAATATCATCGTTCAAAGTATTGCAATCATTGTCGAGAGGATAAGGTGATCAAAAGATCAAGAAGTCAATAGAAGGAGGACAGTAAAGAGCAACGAGGAAGAATCTACGTCAAGATCTTGTTGAGATCAAGAGTTCAATATTTCCTTCCTTTATTACTTAACTTGAATATGATTGATTGTTCTTACGTTATGATCATGAGTAGCTAAACCTCTCAGTGTCCGGGAGCGGATGTAGTTATCTAGTACAGATGCACCTTAAACCTATATTTTGATTAATTCTATTGAAGACTTTGTTTTGTTTAATTTTACTGGTTGCTTATGCTACTTGGTATGATTGACACACATGTTTCTTTGAATCGATATAGTGAGGTTGAGGTACCTTGTACTATGTTGAATCATGCATAGGATATTGTTAACACAACACTAGCATAGTCTCAAGCAAATAAATCTCTAGACCTTCGGCACTATCGTTCACCAAGGAATCTAGGTTATAGTTGTCAACTCTATTTCTCTTTTAAGACTCTGTATGGATCCTATGACATGGTGAACTCCTAGAGAGCGGAGAGTGCCTAACAACCTGACATCATTAAGAATTAGAGGATTCTTTAAGTGATACGAAAGTGCACTTAATTAATCAGACTTCGTGAAAACAAAACAATATTCAATAGAAAGATGCTACATATGAATCATTGGTATTCTGTCTATGAAATACCCCACATCCGAGATTAACGAAACCCACCTCTTAGATACATTCTTCTTAATCTATTTTACAACCCAAACTCAAGCAATCAATTAAATTCTGTTTTATTTACATTTGCTGGTAGAATAGGTTTGTCTTTATTTCTTGTTTCATCTTTCTATTTCATTCAAATATTCAAAGCATTGCTCATTTCATAAAGTTTTATAAGTTGGATTGCTACTAAAAGATCCATACTCTCTTGGTATTTGATACTTGGTTAGTTATATTTACTTACCATTTTATTATTACTTGACTCGTATACTTGCGAAAAGTGTGTATTACTCAGATTAATAACATGTGAAAGATATGCATCAAGTTTTGCACTGTTGTTGGGGAGTAACGGTATCTTATACCAATCAGTTGTTTTACTATTGATTTTTGAGAAAAACTTCTGCTTCATTAATAGTTCAGGTGTAGTAGTGCATGACACAGAGAGACATGAGACACCACTAACGTTCGGTCCATAAATAGAAAGAACTTGTCGGCGTAATCCTCGACAAAAATCAAATATATCAAACACACAAGATGTTTCAACTACACCAGTTCAGGCTGATTCAGAAAGAGCAGCACAAACACAACCACCAACAATTAATGAGATGAATGATCATAACATTAGAGGGGGTTATTATCTTTGACTTACTAGGCAAGATGTTTTATTAATGCTCGATGAAACAAGATCGTGCATTGTGGTTGAGAAGAACCATGAACCTATTTATCCGAAAGTGTTCTCCATGAATGGCCAAAACTAATTTGAAGGAGGCGCCACTGATGATCCAATGGCACATCTCAAAGACTTCGTAGGGATGTGCAAAGATTTTTAAATCAGGACCAATTCGACAATATTGAAGCTATTTCATTTTTCTCTTATTTGGGGAGCAAATATATAGCTCAGTGAGTTACCAAACGACATCATCACAACATGGAAGCAAATGGCACAACTTTTCTTACATGAATTTTCCAAGAGCAAAGATAGCCAAGATGAGGAGTAATATAGTCAACTTCCGTCAGATGGATGGAGAACCATTGTCTGATGCTTGAGAACAATTGAATGGTTTGACAAAGGGGTTTCAACAACACATCTTCCAAAATGAGGTACTACTCCAACAATTCTACTTTGGACTAAATACGGGGTGTAAAATACACTCAATATTAGTTATAGAGGAGGATTCATGACAAGGATCGACGAGGATGCATTCTCATTATTGGAGACAATTACGTCCAACATATCTAAGTGGAATATTGAAAGAGTGCCAGCAAGGAATAATGGTGGAGTCCATTAATACCAAGCTGAAGCATATGAATGGAAACACATCACATATTGCATGCACCGAACCATCCGAACATAGATTGTCCAGGAGTTAACTCGATCGTGCAGGAAGAAACCAACTATGCGGGTAATTATTCAAGGCAAAACAACCCGTATTCGAGGCAAAACAACACAAAAACGAGAAATCACCCAAAAGTTTCTTGGGGAGGACAGTAAAATCAGCAACAAGGAGCTTAAAAACCGCAGAGATCTCAATTTAATGACAAAAGGTCAAACCTTGAAGAGACAATGTTCAACTACATGATGAATAACAATGCAAGAATTAGTCAAAATTGAAGCAAGGTGTCAGAACAAAAAAGCTTCATTGAAGAACATCGAGAAGAAATTGGGTCAAATTGCAAGCTAGCTAAGTATTCGTCCAACCTGAACATTGCCAAGCAACATTGAGACAAGCCAGTAGGAACAAGTGAATGTGATCTCTACAGAAGATGATATTTTGGGCAAAGTTTCTGAACCACTAGTGAATCTGATGATTCCCTACCCCTCACAAATTCATCTCGTGAAATGGTTTGCGGTGGTCTTCAACAATCTAGCGGGATCCTTGAAGCTTGAAGAAGCGGGTACACAAGTACCAGAGTATGCATAATACTTAGGTATTACCAACATTGATAGGAAGCATACGGAAGAAACCAAGATCCACATGCATGTTAGTTTAAAGTAGAGACGACGATATATCCCAGTGACTCCTCAATGAAAAATGTAGCAAAAGAATTGAATCACGCGCATCCATTTAAACATGATGAAGCGATTGTCACAGATTAGGATTCGTAGCGTCGGGCTAGACGATGTTAAAAATAAGCGTTGTTTGAGAGTCAACCCAATTTTGTTTTGGGAAAAATGGCAAACTAGACCCAGCCTATTCACGTTTTTACAAAGCTATACCCAACCTTTTTGTTTTTGCAATGCAACACTCCACCTTTGAAGTTTGGAAAATGCTATACCCACACTTATTATCTGGCCAAATTTTAAATTTTACAGGATAAACCGATACTACACCATTTCCAACGGCTATCTACCAGAAAAAATACTGTGTATAACATTGCAAAAATGCGAATAGATTTGGTCTAATAACCAATTCAAAAACAAAACCAAAAAAATTGTCCAATAACCACCATTTATTACTTTGCAAGGAAAAAAAATACAAACTTTATCCTATCAGACCATACCCTTTACCAATCCAATTCAATTTGACACCAAATAAACAAGAAATTAATAATCCCAAGACAATTATCTCAGTCTATGATGAAATAGAAATTACTAGCATCCCTCCCCCAATTTAACATCCAGATCAAGCATTTGTCTACTCAACCAATGATCTATCTGTTTAATACTGAATCACAACTAAACAAGCCATGATTCCTTTTTTTTTTTCTAGGAATTTGTCTACTTAACCAATGATCTATCTGTTTAATACTGAATCACAACTAAACAAGTCATGATTCCTTTTTTCTAGGAATTAAGGTCAAAAAGAGGGGAGCTGATATATATATATATATATATATATATATATATATATATATATTATTTACTAAATATAGTAAATATATATATATATATATATATATATATATCCCTAAATACAGAGCAAAGTATGTATTATTTACTATTCTGTGCTTCAGAAATCTAAAGAATCCATCCCCTATTAGTTATTTCCTTAATATCAGCCGTTAAGTTTCATAATCAACATGCAAAATCATCTTTCTTTTTTAATTCCTTAATATCTGCCCTAAAACATAGAATCTCTTGGATGATTGAGATTTCAATTCTTTTCCAGTAACATAAATTTAAAAATCTATTAACTTTTCCAATCAATTTCAAAAAACAAAAACGTTTTTATTCTAATAATCTTCCAGAATTATTTGTTTCATATCTATAACTTGTTAAAAACAATAGTAAGTGTTATCTTTTTTTTCTTAATAAGTACAATAGTAAGTATTACATAATCTTAATCAAAAATTTCATTACCTAATTAGTTCCATGGGCACGTACTTTATAATATCTTGAAAAATAAATTACATTTGAAAATTAAACTCACTGTGTTTAAATTTGTTATTTTACTAAGTATTGTGGCCATAGAAGAAGAGAATATTATTGATGTAATGAGTAGTTGTAATTTTTTTTTTTTTTTTTGCATAAAACATATTTTTATTGACATGTGAATAATAATCTATCTATTTTTTTTCAACTTCTTTTTCTTTAACATTTGAAAGTACTTTTTTCTTCACAAGAATAAAATAAAATAAATGATGAGTATTAATTAAAGTTCAGTAATAAAGGATCAAAATAAATTAACATTAATAGGAGAAAAATAAAACAAAGAAAACTTGATTTATTAAACGATTATATGTTCTAAAAATGCTGAGAATGGACAAGATAACCTTTCCAAATTATAAACAGATTGAAAAAGACGGTTGTTAAGTTTGTAAGAGATTGCAAAATTATTGGTAATCAAAAGAGAAGACGAGTTTAGATAACTAAGAGACAAAGGGTATATTAGAGAATAATATATTTTTACTCTGTAATTAGGGATTTTGCTCTATATATATCTTTTTTGTTTTGATACATAAAGTGGAAAAACATCGCCCTTAGGCCACATTAAGAGAAATCCTAGAAATTAGTTCGGGTGGAGGGGTTTGTATCACACATAAGTCTCCATCCATGGTGAGGCCTTGTTTCGCAAGTATGTCCGCGAGTCCATTCTTCTCCCGTTCTATCCAACGGAATTCATGTGTCCATGGTTTGTGTAGTAGTTCACGACACTCCTCAATCTTGTTTTGGGGGTTGGGGTTGCGGCTTCTTTTCCCTTCCTTAGCAATTAACTCGTGAGCTTCTTTAGAGTCCGTCTCCGCATTAATCTTTTGTGGTCTTCTTTCCCACGCCACTCTTAGTCCTTGCCTAATTGCTTCCTCTTCCGCCTCCAAAACAGTAGGAGATTGTATTTTCCCTTTGAATCCCACAATCCATGCTCCGTTTTTGTCGCCTAGAACTCGGATTCATCTTTTCCCAGTTCACACTCCCATCGACATTGAGTTTTAGCCAACTCGGATTCATCTTTTCCCAGTTCTTCCTTCCTATCTCCTTACCCCTGCCGTTAGCCCTCCACAAATCATAGGCTAGTTGCTTAATTTGGCATATTGCTTCAAAGCTTTTTCCGGCTTTTCCCCGAAAAATCTGTTCATTTTTTTTCTTCCACAAGATCCAAATGGTTGACGCTTTAATGATATCCCACGGTATATTCGGCATAATCTTACAAATGCGATCTTTCTTTTGCAAATTTTTTTTGCAGCCACAAATCGTCTGAATAGCTCCCGAGAACCCGTGTTTCCTTTCCCATGAGGAGCGTGCGCCACACGTTTGCTGCAACTTGACATTGGCGCATGATGTGTATCGACGATTCTTCCGGATTCTTGCATAAATCACACGCAGCCAAGGCAGTGAGTTTTTGCGTCTTCCTCATCATATTTGATGCTAGCCTATCTTGTTGCGCAAGCCAAATAAAATGTCCGATCTTGTTACCACATTGCAACTTCCAAATCCAGGCATAATCCTTTCGAATTGTAGTCCCCATCTTATCCTAGTACATCAATTTGTAAGCACTTTGGCACGAGAAAGACCCTAACGCCGTTCCGTTCCAAATAATGCGATCTTCGTCCCCGTTCAAAGTCGGATTTTTTCCTTCAATTATGTTCAGCCAACACAAATTAGTTGGTGTTTGAATTCCACTGAAATCCCACTCGCCATTACCATCAATGACGTCGCTAAGGGTGATATCAAAATCCGCTTCATCGATAAAAGGCACGAACTCATAGAGTCTAACATTTTCCAACCAATTATCGAGCCAAAACGAAATTAAATTTCCCTTGCCAATCTTCCATCTAATGTGAGGTTTGATGAGATTCATACACCGAATAATCCCCTTCCACGTGACGCTATCGCTCGATCTCCCCACATAGGCTAGGGGCCGAACCCTTTTGAGGCATTTCGCTGCAATAATGTCGCACCATAGTCTGGATCCATTCGTTAGGATTTTCCATGCCAATTTTGAAAGAAGTGCTTGGTTGTTTAGACGGGCTAGCTGGAACCTGAGTCCCCCTTCTTTCTTTTCCTGACTCACTTTCTGCCATCCTACGAGGTGCAATTTCTGAATGCTCGGGTCGCTTGACCATAAGAATTCCCTATTAAGTTTGTCGAGCTTGTGACAAACATTTTCGGGGAGCCAACAAGATTGCATGGTATGTATAGGAACAGTCGTCGACACCTCTTGGATTAGAGTTGCTCTACCCGCGAGGGATAGAGTTTTTTCTTTCCATCCCAAGTATCTCATTCCTAGCTTGTCGAATATTTCCTTGAAGTCTTCTTTTTTCACCCGGTTGTGAAACAATTGCGCTCCAAGATATTTGCCAAGGTTGTGTGTTCTTGAGAAGCCTAAGTTGGTGCATATTCTTCTTTCATATTCCATCCCCCAGTGTTCGAGAAAAAAACTTTGGACTTGGCAGCACTAAGTTTTAAGCCCGAGCATTGGAAAAATCTATCCAACACTTCTTTTATGCTTTTCGTTGTCTTAAGTGTTGCCATGCCAAGAAGTATCAAGTCGTCGACGAAAAAAATATGAGAAATTTTCGGTCCCCCTCTACACAGAATCAAAGGTTCTCAATTTTTCTTCTCTACCTCTTCAAGAATAAGATAAGATAGTCTCTCGACTCACAAGACAAATAAATATGGGGATAAAGGATCTCCCTAACGTAGCCTGCATCCTTGTTCAAAAGCTGAGAAAGGTTCTTCATTCCATAAAATTTTTGTTGAAGCGTTCATCACACAGAACATAATAAGCTTGATTATATTCTCTGGAAAATTGAAGGCATATAGCGTTTTCTTCAAGAAACTCCAACTAATTTTAGCATACGCCTTTTCTAAGTCGAGCTTTAGAATCATACTTCCCACCTTATTATTTTTTTTGTTGCGCAAGAAATGTAAGATTTTTTGGATAACAAGAATATTATCATGAGTTCCACGACCCTTAATAAAGCTAGATTGCGTGGGCGCAATTAATTGGGCATAAGATATTTGAGCCTCAACGTAATAATCTTCGTAATGAATTTATATACTACGTTACACAAAGAGATTGGTTGGAACTGAGAGATACTTTCGGGAGGTTGTACCTTGGGTATAAGACAGAGAAACGCGCCACATATATTCGACTCGAACTCCCGTTTTGTAAAGGCTGCATGCACGAACTCATAGAGGGACGCGTGAATCCAGCTCCAAAATCTTTGGTACACTCACGCGTGGAGTCTATCAAGTCCAGGGGACTTAGATGGATGAGTCGCGAACATCACAACTTTCAGTTCCTCAATCGAAACATCTCTCCCCACGGCTTCTTTACCCACGACATCAAGAGTAGCCTGAAAATATGAATACAGTAGTGCATGGGTGTTCGCATCCATCCCCAAAAAGAGGCCTCAGTAAAGCTGTATTACGTGTTCTTTAAGAAGGTGTTGATCCTCGACCCAAATCCCATCGATAAGGAGTGTGCGGATTTTGTTTCTTTTCCTCCGTGTTATGGTAGAACGGTGATTTGTTTTTGTATTATTGTCACCTTCCTTTAACCATTGGATTCGTGATTTTTGTTTTCAAAACACTTCCTCGCTTCGCAATAAATCATTGTACTCTTCCATAATTTCGTTTTCCAAATTACTCAGAAAGGCGCACGGATTTCTTGCAATTGCCCTTTGAGTTCCCGTTCTATGTTTCATAACCCTCTCCTTCTTTTTGAAAATATTGCCAAAACTCATCTCGTTGCATGGCATCAAAATTGACGGGACGGATTTCATTGCATCGACTAGCCGAAGGTGATTATCCCAAATTCCCTTCATCTTCCTTTCACACTCCGGGTGGTTGTACCACATATCCTCAAATCGGAACGACCTCTTTTTCGCCTTCTCGGATTTCCCTTGCAATTTGTTAGGATGGGGTGGTGATTGATGTGAGTTCTCGGCAAGTGTGACACTTCATAATTTGGGAATTTGTCCATCTATGCCTCGTTGGCCGTGGCGCGATCAATTCTTTCCATGATAAGGTTTCTTCCCTCCCGTTTATTCACCCATGTAAACATTGGCCCTTTGAAACCGAGGTCATTCATACCCCAAGAGTTTATTAGCTTTCGAAATGCCTCGCATCTTTTATCAATTGATCGGTCTCCACCATATTTCTCATGATTGAAAAAAAATTCAATGAAATAACCTTGAACAAGCCATGGAATTGATATTTGTTTGGAGATTTGTTCGAGTCTATCGAATGCCCTCACTTTATTAATTGTTGTCGGTCGAGAGACCATCCAATTGGCTTGATTTATTTCTCGTACCATGGCGTGGATGCTTTGATCATCCAAATCCAGCACCTCAACACTGATAACCTCCGAATTCCATAGTAGCCACACACCCCAGCCATACCGTTCGACGGTGCAATGCAAAAATTCGTAAAGCCTAGTGTTGGTGCAATTTCATATGCGCATTCATGAGATACTCTAGTCTCCAATAGGAACACAATTTCTGGGTTGTGTGTTATCACTAGCTCTCGGAAATTTGATCAAAAGCTATCATCTCCCGCACCTCTACAATTCCAAGTTACAACTTTCATCGATACATTAATTATATGTATGGGTCGGACTCAACAATTTTCCCCATCCATGACGACATCGTCTGTCTCGTTTGTATTCGAGCAATATCCACTTGTCTCCTTCTCGGGTCGATTCGTAAGATCCTCGAGTGGCCGGCGAATATTTGATATTCCGTTCGAATCTCCCAAATTGTTTTTGGGACTATCACTACAAGGTTGTCGTCCTCCTGCTCTAAAATCAAATCGTCCTCGTTTTCCATTCTCCTTAAATTTACCAGCCGCGGTTCTTCCTTTTCTGTCTCAATACCCGAGTTCAATTGTTGGGTATCGATGTTCTGCAGAATATGGAATGGATTTGTACTTGTTAAATAAGCGAATGGGGAGGCGTTATGACTTGCCTTCTTATTGATCGCTTTCTTTCCTTTCGTCGAGCTTCTCTTCGGTGGTGCAAAGCTTTTGGAGTTACTTTCCTTGTTTGTATTTCCAGCACTTCCAGTCCCATTAGGAAACGAGAATCCATTAGAAAAGGGAATTAATATTACCTGATTTGGCTGTGGAGCATTCACCTTCGAATGGGATTCCTTTTGGATCCCGGCCTCTTTTCTTTTCTCTTTGTTTGGCATCCGAAGTTCTCCTTTTCCACCAGCCTTGTGTTTGCGTTTTTCAACCACCATCCACTCTCCGAATTCATGGTTTTTTGTTTTCTCCACCAGCCATTCATTCGCTTTGCTGGTTTTCTCCTTTCCAGTGTTGCCTCCTTTTCCAAGCCATCTTTTGCCGTGGAGTTTCCTGCCATCTCCCTATGTTTGCATTGGGCATTGTTGTGGCCTATCTGACCACACTTGAAGAAAATAATCGAGAGTTTCTCGTATAGCAATTGATACGCCGTTCCATCAATAGAGATGCCCGTTTTCAACGGCTTGTTCGTAGGAATTTGCACGCAAAATCTCGTGAATTTTCCTCGCGATGCCGTAAAGGTATTTCCATCGATCTTGATAGGATCGCCGATTCGTTTCGCTATCGCCTTAATGGCGGATTTCCTAAACATTCCAAGAGGGAGATTTTGGACGCGGACCCAAGATATTGCAAATTGAATTACCTCCGTATCTGCTCGGAATTTTGGCGTCCATTTTCGAATTGATAGAAAGCTTCCGACTAACTTCCAAGGTCCTTTGGTAAAGATCGATTCTCTTTGGCTCGGGTTTATGCCTTTAAGGCAATAGCTCTCGTGTCCTAAATCGACAAATTCGCTTCCTTCCGTTAATTTCTACATTGCACTTAGTCGATTGGTAAGGGCTGGGTAATACCTGTTACGCATTGGAATCTCCACATTGATATGATATTGTCCACTTTGGGCCCAAGCCCTCATGGTTTTATTTTTGGGGTCCAACTCCCCAAAAGGCCTCATACCAATTAAGATGTCTCCAATCCTATAAATCCAGTTCAACTCCCTTATATTTCCGATGTGGGACTCTTGTTTGCCCCAACAATCCTCCCCTTAAACAAAGGACCACCGAACTGTCCCTACATGCGCCTCACGTGACTGGGACTTCGTCTCCTTCTTCAGTTTTTCTCCCGTGATATTGTTCTTGGCCCAACAAACCCTTTTTTCTTCCCTTGAACAAAGGGTCTCTGAGCATCCCCTTAACCCGACGCCTCACCACATGTGATCATCTCCTCAAGTCGGAGCTCGCCTCTTTTTTTCGTTCACTCTTGGGACACCCACACAGATCGAGAGCACTGGCTCTGATACCAGTTGTTAGGCATTGGAATCTCCACATTGATATGATATTGTCCACTTTGGGCCCAAGCCCTCATGGTTTTATTTTTGGGGTCCAACTCCCCAAAAGGCCTCATACCAATTAAGATGTCTCCAATCCTATAAACCCAGTTCAACTCCCTTATATTTTCGATGTGGGACTCTTGCTTGTCCCAACAATACCATGGTCGACCTTGGACTTTCATCAAGATGGCGTCTTTCCATTGTTCGTTCATCTTCTCTTTCAGTTCATCGACGAACACAAGACGATCAAATGGATCTTTCGCCGTTGGCGAATAAGCGAAGATTTTGTCTTCTTCATCGTCCATAGTTGTGTCGTCCACCCTCACGTCCGCCGGACGTAATTTGCTTGTGTAGGATGGCTTTATGATCTCATTCCTTTTCTCCGTCGATTGATTAACTTCCGTTGCCATTCCTTTGTTTTGTTCTTCGTATGTTAATCTCGATCTTTTTGGAGCCCCAATTGGGAATCCCCCACGAACCCTAGGTGTTCTTCATTATCCGTTGAGGCTTGCCTAGCATTAATCTATTGCATTTGGTGTGTTGGGTGGCACCGAGGTTTATGGCTCCCCGATGCCGATCGTATTACTTCGCCGTTAATCAGGAAATCTTTAATTTACATGTGAGAAAGAATCATGCTATGTATATATCATTTCTCCAAAAAGAGTTCAAATAGCAAACCAGACATAATTAAGAAGTCCATGACGTCTACGAGTTATAATATCCTTGTTGGATCATTTATCCAATAATGTTGGATCGTTAATCCAACGTTGGGCTTATATGTTAATAATTATGTGATACGAAATGTCATTAATAATAAGCCCGATAAAAGTGATCTAAAGTTCGGTAAAACTATGGGCTTAATGTATCTAATAGGGTGTGGGCCTTTAATGGGTAGAGACTGTTGTAACTTGTGCTTACGATGATGGGCCGAAGCCCAAGTTACGGAATTGGGGCACCAGGGTTTTGGTGACCTAATATATAAAGGTGGTCATGGTCCCCAAATCACACGAGTCACTTTCTATACTACATCCCATCGATAGTTAGATCAAGAGAGACTAAAGGAACTCTCAAGAGGTTCGTGCTGATTTGGAAGATCAACCACATGACATTTCGCAAGCAATTAATCATACGGTGTAAGGTACGCTTCCGCAATCCAATTATTTGGCTTATGTGTTTAATTCTTGATGATTTGACATGAACGCTCTTGGGTTTCGTTTTCGGTTCCAACAAGTGGTATCAGAGCTACTTCATGTTGAATCATTGGGTATTAAAGAATTATGTATTACCAATGATTATTTGTTTAAAGAATTCTCGAATTTGATTTATGCGGCTTGAGTGAAATTGAATTTGAGAATATTTTATAGTGGTTGAATTCTGGATCATGACTACTTGAATTGAATTCTCTTGTTGAGATTAAATTTGAGAATGGCTTATTAAGTTTATGGTTATAGATTTATGAAATTAAATATGAAAATGAATTATTCTTGTTTTCTGGAATTATGTTTACAGTGTTTCGGTTTTATTTTAGTGTGAATTACGTGGGTATATTGATCCTGATCAGTAACTTGTATCTGGTTAAATATTTTCTGTTCAGAAAATTCAGTGTGGACTCATTCGGTATAAAATAGTTATCTGATTGGAATTTACTTCCTAATTAAAATTCATAACCTTTGGATATATTATATTCTGTTAATCTTTCCTTTATGGGCTCGCAACAACTAGTAAAATACAAGGAAAATTAAGAGAATAATTTCGGTCAAAGACAAAAGTAATTAAGCGCTGCACCAGTTTCTTTTAATAAAAGAATAAAATAAGGAAACACTACCAAAATAAAGGATATCGGAAGATTCGTCGGTGGACGTCTTCCGCCGGTTCAAAGAAAATTCAATATATATTTTCCTATGGCCGCCCGACCACGGCGGATGAGGCACGGACAGCAGTTCGCCGCCGCTGCTACAGTTCAATTAAAATAAAAAGTAAATTAAAATTAAAGAAAAGGAAAATCAAAAAAAAAATTGATTTTTATCAAAAGGGGGGAATTGGCAAAGAGACTCCGGCGGACAACTTCCGCCGGAACTAAGAACCTTTGGCGTTGATAAGGTAAACCATCGCCGCCCGACCACGGTGGCGTCAAGATTCAATCTTTCAACCAAGCGGTGTAAGGCGGGTGGCGGCGGTGGTTCCACCGACACCGCGTTGTTCCAAAAATTATTGCACCGTCGAATTGAACGAACTCCGACGAAATTAGCTTCGAAAGTCCACGGTGGAAGAAGCCGATGGGCGGTTGCTGCAAATTGCAGAAAGAGGCGCTGCTGCCTGTTGAAGAAGAAGAGGCCGAAAATTGCAATAAACCCCTTTTTTAAACGTTAATTGCAATCCCAGTCCATCCCTCTCCTGTTAATTGCAATACGTCCCCTGACAATTGCAATTTCCGCCAAGATCTTTTTCCGAATTGGAATCAAGTCTAGTTATATTGCAATTTCAGTCTTTACATCTTGCAAATTGCAAAGAGGCCCTAATATATTGTAGATAAGTTTCTTATTACTACAAAACAGTCCTAGAAAATTCCAATTCCAAATTGGCCTTTAAGTTTAATAAAATTATATGGCCCAACTATAATTATAGTTAAAGAATTAAGGTTTTAAGCTTTAATAAAATTAAAGCAAAAGATTAAAAAATTTGGGCGTGGGTCAAGAAACTGGAGCAGGATACAAGTCTAGTTTGACTTGTCCAGTCCCGACTCAGTCAAAGGTCAAAACCTTGACCATTGACTTGCGATTAAAAAGGATAACCTTTTATAGAAGCCCAAATTTTCTGGTGCAATCTTGAATTCTAATATTGGAAAAGTTATATATATATATTTTAGATATGTTAATTGAAGCAACATCTCGCAAAAGTGAGCTCTCTTGTGGAAATTAATTTATTTGAAAATATAAATGGTAATGTGCATGTAACTATTATGTGAATGTCCATCGGCCAAAAGGAAGATCGATGTTTATCAGAATTGCATGCATACTTGCAGAATTAAACTTGTGATGATTACGCGGTTTTGCATGTGAACATAATATCGGCCAAAGGTAGAGTTATGTTCGACATTTATTGTCAAAGTTTAATTACTGCTTCAAGATACCACTTACAAGTTAACATTTGGTCAAAGATAAAATGTTAATGGAGTTCCGGTATCTTGAGATGGGAATTACCAATATTTGAATTTGATTTTGCTTCAAGGTTAATGTGAGCATGTATAAAATTTATTATGTTGTAGCACATGCTACTTATAATTACCAACATTACTACCAACATAAATTCCATTTCGTTATTAAAGCACTTCTATTTTTATCATGAATCTCCATATTGCGTTAATGATTACTTCTCTACCATATTTTAAGGATACAATTTACCTTTGCAACAAGGATAATATAAAATTGTGGAAGAAAATGATAAACGCATGTGTAGGATATTCATGAACAAGACAATCTTAGTAACTTTTAGGGGTATTATTTAAAATATATATTAAAGTCAAGTTCCTTAAGGATATAAAAATAAAGTTGTCCAGAATGATAAGTCTAAAATATATACATTCTTGACAATTTTAATTTTCAAATATGTATGAGGAAAGGATGATATTAGGGAGTAAATCTCGAAATATCTCATATTACCTTAATACCTAAAGACAAAGCAAAATACAATCTTATAAAAGCTGCAAATATAGCAACTCAGAAGAAACAACAAAAGTCACCAATTAAATTGAAAAAGAAAAAAGTTGTTTCTTATTTGAGTTTTAATCTTAAGGAGAAACAGTGCACTAATTGTCATGTTAGGCGTGCCAAATGGTGTACTTCTTAATTTGATAATTTCACAGATTAAATTAATTTTGGTTACATAGACCCATGTGATGAATAGATTAAGTCACAGTATCTTATATCACTATGTCTATGAAATGTTCTCTAAAATGTCTAAAGTCAAATGATGCTGAAAGATGCATCTATTTGCGTGATGACAATAAGTTCAATTTGAGGCAATAAATGAAATTTAATTTACTATGAAAGAACTATTTTTCAAGGTTTATTTTGGTAAAGTCTTTCTATTTCGTCTTTCGGGAGAAAATCATTACCTTTTAAATAAATTAAGACATTTCTTGATTTATCAAGTTACTAAAGAAAATTCAGTTTTTTTGTAAAAGTTTTGGCTTTAAAAGTTCTCGAGTTCTTTCTACAGTTGCGAAAATTATTTTTTAAGTAGTATAATTGCCTCATAAATCTTTTACTATAGTACTTAAGGTACAAAAGTTATATTAATCTGTGAAAATTCAGTGAAGTTATGGTATATGAGATCAAGTCATACCTCCTAAAGGAGAACAAGGACTCATGTTACTATAATTCTCAAACATAGGGTGTGTTGTTAAAGTTGAGAGTTTACTCAACTTAAGGATCAAAACATTATGTTCATCCAAAATATTAATTTGGTATACTTATTGTTTCAAGTTCACCCAATATAGTTTGTTAAATTCCTATAGAGAAATGTAATATCATCTTTAGGTACATCATAAAGGGTTAATTCGACAATAATGGTGTCACTTAAAAGATGAAATATGACAATTAAAATTTCTCTAAAGTGAAGCTCTTGAGATTGCAGCCTACATTATATAGAATATTTACTAAAGTACTTACTTGTTTAGAATATCCAATTAAAAGTAAAGTCTTATTGACTTTAAGATCATAATCTGAATTCTATAACGGTAAGTTACTTTAAATATTCTAAAGAAGTCTAAGTTAAAAGTTTTAGATCCCACCTTAATGTCAACTTTTAAGACAAAATAAATGTTTGGGTCTTTGACGATGCGGAGTTTGCGGGGGGAGATAACGTTGAAGACATTGTCTTTCAGAAGGAATATGTTTGTATTCTTATGGATGTTGAATAGGTCTTGACTTCTTTGTCATTCTATTCAATACTATGCAAGTTAAGACAATGTCAAGGAAACTCCCGTTTAGATAGTAGTTTCAAAAGAACAAACTTCAGCATCTCAAGAACCATAACATTAAAGATATACTATGAATTTTACGAGATGGATATGATTACTGTCTCTTAATGGCAACATTGTGGGACAATATACATAGTGCATCCATAAAACCTTGTGTCAAAAGATGCATGGATTATGGTTTGCAAGCTTAGAAAATCCATCTGAGTATTTTAGTAAAGTTTTGAATGGTATTTCAAGTTTATCAAGTAATTGTCTCAATTAATTTTGAGATGAATTTAGTAAATATCATAAGGTGGGAGTAAAACTATAGTGTAATTGCATTGCTTTTGACATTTTTTCTTATAATAGACTACTACAATTTAATTAATGCCCTAAAAGCTGTTCTTGAGCAAAAGGTAATAAAGAAATTTCCATATGCCTTAGCAATGGAGATTCTTAAGTATGCTCGAATTATAATAAATGTTGGTATGATATTTAAGTAATTCAGAAAAGACCATTAGAAAGCAGCCAAAATGAGTCTTATAGTACTTAAAGTATTTTAAAGGATACATGCTTACATGTCGGAGGTCAGGTCAGTTTGAGATCGTAAAGTATACTGACTCCGATTTAGGTGGATGCCTAAAAGTATGATTTTACATCAAGATATGTTCATGTGCTTGTCATGAGAGTTATATTAGAAAGAGTACTTAACCGTCTCGTATGGTAAATACTTTCATGACAACGGTGTCCATAGTGTGTTATAAGGCGTTCAATTATAAAAGTATGACTGTATACTTTTGTCACGAGGCTGCGTGAAGTGGATAGCCTTGAAACGTACCACTAAAGTTATTTTGTGACAATAATAAGCAGTTGTACTTTCTAACAATAGGATATTGATAATGTCAAATTACACAAGACATCATATTCCTAGTTGTTGAATAAAGAGTTCAGAGTAAACAGTCGTCTATAAAGCGCATCAACACAAACTCCATATCGTGGATCCACTAATTAAAGAAGTATCATCCAAAAGGTTTTTATGAGCTGGTCGCTCATATGGATGACACACCAGTTAAAGAAATTCAGCTTCTGTGGGAGTTTGTAGATGTTTTACCATATAGACGCTTTCGGTTAGTTCGGTTTAAGGACTTTAGGGTTGTTTCTGCAGAAATAAAGTTTCAAGTAAAGTTATACTCTGATTTCAGTTTGAGGTTTGATCTCACTAAGGTTTAAGGGAGGACTAGTTGGAAACAGGCATGTTAATGGTCACGTTACATGAAGTTTCCATGCTACGCATCCACATCATGATCTATGTCATTCAGTTATATTGACATACGTGACCGTTGATGGGTCGAGTCACGATAAATGCGACAAAGACCCCTTCGATTCTATGTTGGTATAATTGATGGACGGGATTGGTTGTAGATACATTCGGTAATGACAGTAAATGAGCTCAATTCGGTTAAGCATAATTATGAAGTTCACATATAGCCCAAGTGGGAGATTGTTGGATCATTTATCCAATAATGTTGGATCGTTAATCCAACGTTGGGCTTATATGTTAATAATTATGTGATACGAAATGTCATTAATAATAAGCCCGATAAAAGTGATCTAAAGTTCGGTAAAACTATGGGCTTAATGTATCTAATAGGGTGTGGGCCTTTAATGGGTAGAGACTGTTGTAACTTGTGCTTACGATGATGGGCCGAAGCCCAAGTTACGGAATTAGGGCACCAGGGTTTTGGTGACCTAATATATAAAGGTGGTCATGGTCCCCAAATCACACGAGTCACTTTCTATACTACATCCCATCGATAGTTAGATCAAGAGAGACTAAAGGAACTCTCAAGAGGTTCGTGCTGATTTGGAAGATCAACCACATGACATTTCGCAAGCAATTAATCATACGGTGTAAGGTACGCTTCCGCAATCCAATTATTTGGCTTATGTGTTTAATTCTTGATGATTTGACATGAACGCTCTTGGGTTTCGTTTTCGGTTCCAACAATCCTGTCTAGGATAAACCAACTATTAAAATCAGTAGCTTCAATTTAAAGCATATGCTACATCTTCGACTGTTAATGGCAATTTAAAGGATATATATGTATGTATGTTGCAATTATGCATGTGGATGACTTCTTTGATGGATACATTACATTAGTCTCTCTATTTCTACTTATCCTCCTTATAATAAGTAATTATTAATGGTAAATTAGCGTGTCTTTATTTGTGCGTCCAGTCAACATTCAAATTCAAAATTCTATTCCTATAATTGAAATTAACATTCATTTTGTCTGAAGAATTTAGTTTATTTTGTATGTGGTAGACCGAGGACACAATTATATATTATTTTAGGACCTAATTAAATTTCTCAAGAAAAGAAAATGCACTTTTGCAAATACTATCCATTAACAGCCTAATACACATACTGTATGCTACATCTTCGGACATACTATCCATTACTCTCCACATCCTCAGCTTTCAGCAATTAAATGTACATGGAAACATAATGAAAGAGCAACTACAACAAGCAAAATAATTAGGCAAATAATATAGACAGAGCAAAATTCCTAATCAGAGCATGGATCAAAATTTTCGTGCGTTTTCTCGAAAAGTACCGAAAAGCTTCCGTTTTGACTTCACCGATACGAAATATACATGTAGTTTCCATGATAGTTATAACTATAATTTTACGAATTCTTCGAAACATGCCAAAAAGTTCTCAAAATTTTACGAAAAGTTTCTAATTTTTAGCTAACAGAAACATACTACAAACCAAAATTTTCATCCATGATCCAGAGCAAAATTTTATTGTTTTCAAATATACCCCTGTACATTAATTATTCAATTTATCTTCTTTTTTAATACATGTTGATGCGGGGTGATTTCGTCTGCTGACTAAGAACTCCACGTCAGACTAACTCAAGCTCTGTATTGACCAACCCTAAGTTAGCCTTGAGTTCGAGAAACCTGCACAGAAAAACACAAAAAAAACACGAAAAAATAAACTAGCCGGTCTAGAGAGAGAAAGCTCTGACTTAGAGAGATAAGGCAAGAATGTGAATTGTGTTTTCTTCAAAATGCACTTAGTGGTTTCCCACAAACGGCGCCACTGATGCGAGTGATTCGTATGCTGACTAAGCACTCCACGTCAGACTAACTCAAGCTCCGTATTGGTCCTAAGTTAGCTTTGAGTTCGAGAAACCTGCACAGAAAAACACAGAAAAAACATGAAAATAATAAACTAGCCGGTGGCTTCGGCGAAGACACTCCGACGCTCAAGTCAGTAAGAATCTAGACTATTGAAATCTAGAGAGAGAAAGCTCCAACTTAGAGAGATAAGGCAAGAATGTGAATTGTGTGTTTTTTGCCTCCAGGGGAGGGGCTATTTATAGATACCTCATGGGCCTAAGATGGGCTTGGCCCATCTTGGAAGCCTGGTCCAATTCAAAACGTTCAACCTTGGTAGCGCGCAACCGTGTTACCTTGTTGGCATGTAATCATGTAACCTTGTTAGTACGCTACCTTGTTAACGCGCAACCGTGTAACCTTGTTAGCACGCAACTATGTACTCTTGCGAAACACGTAGTGTGTTGCGTTGACGACTTGTGAGCTTGCCACGTGTCATATACGAGAATATGGCACATCACTTGTCAATAATTGTGGAGTCTTTGCCAAATTAGAAGAAAATATCACGTTTCCTATTTATAAGATGGAAACGCTTTCTCCTCTTTAATTGGAATTGACCAAATCTAATAACTATATATTTTGCTAAACTATTCATTTTCTCTTTTTCTTTCAAAAAACGGCATACGTTATGTTATATTCTTTATTTTGTTTTGCAAATAAATAATTAGTTGATTTCATCGGTTCAAACAAGAATTCAAAAAGAAAAGTAAAAACACGTAAGTCACTTAGAGGAACAATATTTATTTCACTTAAAAGAAAAAAAAGTACAAAGGTACCACTTTTGAGATTATTGGCATATTATACTGATGACTTTCTTTTTTTTTCCTTTTGACTTGTATGTGGCAATAATGCCATAAAAAAGAAAAAAGAAGAAGAAGAATGTAAAACAACATCGGGCTTTTAACTCTTTTGAAAACATCGATGACTCACATACCCTATCCAAAATTGAAAAGTTAAAAGTTTCAGCAACAATTATCTATAAAATATAAATTATAGAAGATTAAACAAATATATATATATATATATATATATTATATATGTGAATTTAGGAGAGTACAAAATGTTGTTTCGTACATATCAATCTTGAAAAGTAAATCTTCAACCATTAATATATGAAAAGATTCTGTTAATAAATTTAGGAGATAATTGAGGAATTAAAGAAGATGGCAAAAAAAAAAAAGATGGCAAATTTTGAAGAAGATTTAGAAAGGATATAAGATAGTAAATTATGCAAGAAATGCTCTGGATTTAGGGATTTTGCTCTGGATATATCAGCTCCCAAATAATTATAATTGATATGAGAGCAAAATTATAATTAATCCTCAGCGTATGTTTTATGAAGCAAGCAAAAAAGATTTAACCCATAGCAACACACATCTGATCTTCATATAATTGATATGAGAGAAAAAAGTTTCCCATAACTCAGAACAATACAATCCATAACAACATAAAACTTTGGTTCATGTAAATAGTTTCTCGGATAAATTGCACTTGTCTTATACAGTCAAGTGAAACATAATTTTTTTTTACAGTTGTGCAGGGACACACAGTGAAAAATTATATTCCAAAACCAAAAACTGCTCGGATCTTGTGAAATATAAGATCTCGCCATCTCCTCTCCGTATTTTCCACCACCGTCGCATTTCCTTATCTGCATTAGAAATAAATCAGATTAAAACTCAGAGATTTGGTACATAAAGCTGCACCGATGATGATGATGATGCCTCGTAGTTTCATAAAACGACGAATTCGATGAATCCTGCGATGAAGCTAGTAAAGGCGAATGTGCCGGTTGTGATTGAGGACGACGATGATGATGACAATGGTGTTGAGGTTGAGATGGAGTGGCCAATTGATGGTGTTGGTGATTTTCTGCCAAGAATTCTCATTTCGATCGCCTTGAACACGATCCCCCATTTTTTAACACAAATCCACAAATCAAATTGTTGAATATTGCATCAATTTCATCGATTTGGGGAGAATTTTGAGTGATTGTGCGAATGGGAAAATTAAGGTTTATGTTTTTCCCAAATTGGAGAGAGAATTATGACAAAATTGGTCCTCAATTCCCACCTAAATCAGTTGCAGAGTGAAATGTCCTTTTTACCCTTCACGTATGACGCTTGATGACGCAATATGGTCGATTTATGACCTTTTTTTGTCGAAAAAGTCTGGGTATAACATTATCCAAACGTCAAAGGTGGGGTGCAACATTGAAAATAAAAAGTTGGGTATAGCTTTGCAAAAAACGCAAATAGGTTGGGTCTAGTTTACCGTCTCTCTCTCTCTCTCTCTCTCTCTCTCTCTCTCTCTCTCTCTCTCTCTAATCAATTTTCGTTATTTAATTTTATTTAGTTCAACTTTGTTTGTTTTGCAGAAGAAAAACCGACAAAGGAAAAGAGAAAGGGTTACGATTTTGAATGAAGAAAGGAGTGTAGAATTGTAGAATTCATTGCGGCAGTTTTTTGAGTTTTTGGAGCGGCGCGACATGCATAGTAGTAGCGCGAGTCGTGCCAATCACTAGAAGTTTCTTTCGACACAAGAAATTTTGTATAGGCAGCGGTGTATACTAGAAAAATGGCACAAGCAGCGCCATGATCTGCGCGACGCAGAGCTGCACGACATCAAGGTCGCGCGGATTCAAAAATGTGTTTTTGATCACTGCTAATTCGAAAATAAGTTTTCAACCTTATTTCTTTCCTTTTTTTTTTAATCAATATTTTGGAATTTAATGAATTATGATGTTACCTGAATGTTCTAACTATGTGAGGCATAATTCTAAAAACTCTTAAGCCCCTATAGGGTGGAATCCTTGTCCATCAATACTTCTATGTATTATTATACTGTATACATGGTGTTTGAGAATTTAGGTTCATTATTCATTCACACAAGTTAGAAATCTTTTACCTTTTTTCGCTTGTTCTCTCAAAAGAATTTCTTTCAAGTCTCTTACAATTTGTCAAAAGTTACCATGACTTTGCTGAAATCCACCAGGAAACACCTCAGGGACGAGACATCTTCTAGCGAGAAAGATACTCCACCATCATCTCCACAAGTTAAACCATGCAGCAAACAAAAGAAGTGGAGTTCACCTTCAAGGAAAGAAGGATTAATGAAAAAATCTTTCATTATTGAAAGAGGTCTTGACATTTTTCATGATAAAGTTGATGCAATGGGATGGAGAAGTTTGTTTAACAACCAGGAGAGGTCAACAAGACAATTGTGCTATAGTTTTATTCCAATGCAATTGCACCGATGACGAGACTAGTTACAGTAAGAGGGAAAAAAAGGTGAATGTTTCTGCAAATCTTATCAATAGGATCTACGATTTGGATCTTGACAAGATTGCAGTGGAAAATGTCACCTACACAAAGAGCTTTGAGAAACGTAGCCATTCCAGACACGATTTTTCACAAACCAAAATTCTGAAGATCCATATATCCATTACTGTAGAATTGTTCATAAGTATGAGGCTTAGTACAATTTCATTATTTTTTGTATTTTACCCACTAACCGTATGACTTATGCACCTTGGCATAGTGTAAAGTTACTATCACGGATCCCTGATGGAGTCCATATAGATGTTAGGGAAGAAATCATGAAATCCATCAATCACTTTGCTATGAGAAAGACATCGGGAGAAATTCCCATGGAGGCCACATAACAAGAATTTGCAAAGAGGCGAGAGTTCTAGTCTAGCCATCCAACAAGGAGTATATTAAATATGTGATTACACAAAAACAAATTGACGGATATGCTAAAGCAAAGGGTGGCAATAATGCACTAATAATTCCTAGAGTCTTGGAGGATTTAGTAAAGCAAGATATGGAGGAACAAACACGAATTCCAAAATTGTTCATCAGGGAGAGATCACGAAGCTTTGTGATGACTTGGAATATGACAAGCTTTGGCCGACAGTGCACTAGCATTGCCGCATGATTTAAGTGAGACAAAAGAATATGATCAACGACCGTAGTAGGGAACAACTCTCTCCATGCGACATCTAAACATGCGCAGTCGATACGTTTCACACAATGTGAGGATGAGGTCGCCTATTGCACCAAGTAAAGCATGGACCCTTATACGCCAATTCACTAAGCTTCACATCTGATAAAGTATCCCAAGAATTGCAAATTTTCCAATTTGGAGGTGGAGGACCACCTTTTTTTATTCGTATGCCCAACTATTTCATTGGAATCCCCCGCACAAAACCACGGTCTATGTGAATCCATCTTAAGGCGTGTCAATAGACTCCATGAATTCATCCTCTATGTTGCGTCAGGCTCTCCATTAAAACCAGCAAATCTAAATTTCTATGTCTCCCCTTCACTAGTAACAATGGTTTCAACATGATTCGCCGACATACTCACAAGCCGAGCAACCTTATCCCAAAAAGAGCTAAACCACCCGATTGACCTTGAACCTCAACGCAAACTCCAAAATAATCAAGTTGCGTCTTTAACACCTCAACACCTCTAATAATCAAGTGAACCCGAGAAACCAAGTTTCTCAACTATCGAACTGTCCAAGGGTTCTCCAATCCCTGACAGTTCCAGCAGGGTCACTCATTGGAATTGGCGTCACTACTCCACAACCGCCGCCAAAGGTTTTGCATTGTAAGTAACGAAACACCCATGTCCACTTCTACTATTTTCAAGACTGATTGTTATCCAATAAAATCCCTGACCATTTCATGTGTGTTTCAAAATTATCGACGTGTCCTTGTGCTTCTTGTTTCCATCCCATCGTTTAATATGTGCCTTCCTGCGTACCATGTCAACTTGATCTCTTTTCTGAGATGGAGTGAAAGACGCTTTCATGGACTTAGATGACTTTGAATCATCTACATACATCCTATGTTGAAGCGGATATTGCTTACTTGCTTCCGACATACGCTGCTGAAAATTCATATTTTGCATTTGATGGGAACTTTGGTGTAACAAACAGAGAATATAAAGTTACCAATCATTTTTTACACCCAGATTCCTGTTCTCGCAAGTGCACGAATCAAGTAATAATAAGATGGTAAGTATAGTTATGAACCAAGTACCGTATCCTATGGGAGTAGTGGATGAATGTTTAAATCACTTAAATGCAAAACGCTAATGGTTGGCACGGTTACCATCTCTTGTGTTTGCACGATGAATGCATAATGCTTTTGAGCAAAAAACTATTAATGCATGTTTTATGGAAATATTTTTGAATGCTGAAAATCTCTGGACTAACAGCAATGAAATCAATGAGAATGATTTGAATGCAAGAAAGATTTTATTATTAAAGTAAGAATGAGTGCTAAGAACTAATCTAACTAATTCAAGAAAATAAGTCAAATATAATTATAAAAGATTGATTGATTGAATGCCTAGGTTGTCAAAAAAAGATGAAAAGATTGTTTAGAGGTTGGGTTTCACAACTGATTTAAACATAGTAGTTCATAGACAAACTACCTATAATTACTTGAGATACTTGATGATAGTGTGAAGCTCGTATGTCTAATGGATCCACGACCTACAATTGGACCTATCATAACTATAGAATCAAATAGTCTCTAATAACCTACCATGCTAGCGGGTTCAACCTAATTGTCTGTTGTTTTAGTAGAGATATCAAATCTGCAATCCAATTAACTCATCTGAATCGTGTTAACATAAACATACATAATCAAGATTTGATCTAGGGGTTGCACATCAGTTGTGTCAGCACACCAAAGTCACAAATCACATGTATAAATAACTAGTTTAACATCTACTCTTTGCGGTCTAGGGTAGTGCATCTTTTATCCCAGTGAGAGTAAGACTAGTCATACAACATAAATAACTAATCAGTCTAGACATTCAATTTCATCAAATACACATCCAGAAATAAACATCTTCATAAATCAGAGTTACTCTTAACAACAAGTAGGTTAGCTCCTCAAAGTAATGAGTTCAAGAATCAACAAAGAATTAAAGGACATAAACAAAGTAAATAGATAGAGGAAAACTTCTCAGATCCGAAGGAACATTGACTCTTTGGCTATGTTCTTGAATCCTCCGTGCTATTATTTACGAACTATCGACTTTAAATAATGACAAATACTAAATTAGAAAAGAATTTTAATGGAGTTTCTATCTGAAAACAGTTGTAAGCCATTGTGAGTTGTTGTAAGCGGTGTCTGAGTGTGTGTTTTGAGTGTTGGCCATCCTCCCTGATATATAGGAAATTCTTGATGCCCTAATTTCATACACATCCGCAACTTATTCAGCAAGAAAATATGTTTATGTCCCCAAGTTGCACGACCAGATACATCGCGCTGCTATATCGCGTTACTACCAGCGCGACTCGTACTACTTCTTTGCCTCGTTGCGCCACTCTCTATTTCTCCTTTGCGATGTTCTATTTCCTTCTGTGGCTTACACTACATTTGGTTGTAGTGGCCCGGTCGTGCAGCATCCCCCATGTTACGCCACTCCTTCCTCGGCGTGGGCCCACTTTTGGACCTTTTCACGTGTTGTCATTAAGGTTTGCGTCCTTTGAGTAGCGCCATGGCACTTGCAATAGCGTTGTGACTCCACGTTCCCAAAAACATCCATTTTGCGCTCTTTTAGCTTTGTTTTAACAGGATCTACGATTTGGATATTGACAATATTGCAATGGGAAATGTCATCTACACAAAGAGCTTTGAGGAACGTAGCCATTCCATACACATTTTTTCACAAACCAAAATTATGAAGATCCATATATCCATTATAGTAGAATTGTACCAAAGCATAAAGGCTTAGTACAATTTCATTATTTTTTGTATTTTACCCACTAACCGTATGACTTATGCACCTTGGCATAGTGTAAAGTTACTATCACGGATCCCTGATGGAGTCTATATAGAGATGTTAGGGAAGAAATCATGAAATCCATCAATCACTTTGCTATGAGAAAGACATCGGGAGAAATTCCCCATGTAGGCCACATTACAAGAATTTGCAAAGAGGCGAGAGTTCTAGTCTGGACATCCAACAAGGAGTATATTAAAGATGTGATTACTTAAAAGCAAATTGACGGATATGCTAAAGCAAAGGGTGGCAATAATGCACCAAAAATGCTGAGAGTCTTGGAGGATTTAGTAAAGCAAGCTGTGGAGGAACAACACGAAATCTAAATTTGTTTATCAGAGACGAGATCATGAAGCTTTGTGATTATTTGAATGTGCAATGGAATCTGGCCATGGACAAAATAGAAGGGAAAAATTAAGAAGTATTCGACACAACGCCCATACACACTTAAAGGATATAATTTTCCACGGAGTCCTCTATTCTAATTATTTTTCTTTTTGATTCTTTTTATTCAATGAGGACATTAAATAGTTTGAGTTTGGGGAGGGGGGGGGGGGGGTCGGAGAGGGGGACTTGGATAATGACTTGGAAAGCTAAGGGAGTATACCTTCCATATCAAGAAGCAAATCAAGGTTTGGACAAAACCGTAAAGCCGCGCAATGCAGAAACAAGTGAATCACATAGCCCGATTAGCGCTCAGTCATCAGAATAGATAAATAAACAACGTTCGGCTTGATTCCCACAAGAGGATACATAGCAGCTTGGGATAACTCAATTCCTGTCCGAAATCATCAAAGATCTATCTGTCCCCTCACCACGTCGCTTGGACTACATGTGCGCAAAGGACAAAGCTGGTTCCAGCATAGCCTAGAACCATCATTATGTGGAGTATTTCATTCGCCTGCCAAGTCAGCGGACGATAATGCACAAAATCATTGGCGCCGTCTGTGGGAAAGCCAATTACTAGAGCCGAAAGCCTTCCATACGATGACTTCTTGCTCATTACCTATCTTATCCTCTTTTAAATTCACAAAGCGCGTGTTTAATTTACATGGAAGAAAATGTTGACATCTCTTCTTGGACCTATAAGCAATATGGGCGTAAATCGTCTTTTACAAACGTTGGCTTTGGGAGCCTCCAGTCGTCCATGATGGGCTTTAACTTTTCCAAATGATGTTTTATATGATTTTTGCTCTCACTGCAACTTTGCTTGACTTCAAGCATTTTACTATGAGTCGACTCGCCTATGGAAAAAGGCAGAAAATACCTCAAACGATAAATGATATAAAGAATACCCTAACAACCACTCATACTCTCAGTTTGGACATTGTGGTGCACACTTCACGCCAATCAACACGAGACTCTTTTTCTTTAGAATCTCGACATTATCATACCTACACTCTGTGTTGGTGTTAGCTCAAAACCACCCTTGAGGTGCACCAATGATTGAAGCTACACTCTACAATAACGTCAGCTTAAAAACTTCACAATTAGGGCATAGTGAAACATACCTAATGCGGTATACAAATTATTTACCTCTCATGGTAAAATCAATATACTATGCATGGTATTTACGCCGTAGGGCGTACTCAACCTGTTATCATAGATCCTACCTCACAAGGTATAACAAGAATTGTATATGATATGATGTCAACTATATCGACCTATAAAGGTAGTAGAAGTGCAGTCGGATACTATATCTGATAAATTACTCGAATAACTTAAGAGGTACCTACAAAGTTTGAGTTGGTTACGTACCCATCTCACCAAACGCGAGTCCCAGCCAAGCAAACACTATGGCCGAGCTAGAGCATTCAATTATTTTTACATATCCCAAATTGTTATGAAATTAAAATCATAATAAGCAATAAAGAATGCAAGGTTGATAAAGACAACATTTTCATAAACGGCAAAATACACACAATCACAAGTTATATCACATACAACTTTGCGAATAAAAAACCCCAAGAAGTCCAGTTCATCTCTAACATTAATGCTTTGGAGGCCACAATGGCCTAGTGTAGAGAACAACCTCCTCGTGTTCTACACTGCCCCATACCAAGACAAATTTGTCACTACACTGTTATGGGAACAAACCCGACATACCTTGTTATTTTGATATAATGAGAATTCGATATTCGGGGCCACAATGACAAAGTTCCCCAATAAAATAATAGCACTCGGACAAGAGGTGGTGACCAGCTTATATAATAAACACACGTGGGCACTGCCGACAATAATGGCTTTCTGTATCATGGAGAAATCAAAAACGTATATTCGGTATCCACCCAATATCGCAGAATTTCCAACTTCCATCTTAACAAACTGTCCAGGAAATGGGGGAGTATCTTAGATCTATTTTCACTATCCTAATTCTTTGTTTATGCAACTCAAAAACCGGGGGCAGTGAAGGGTGTCTCTCAATAAAATACTCAAGAAAACAAATCAATTTTTCAACTTGTCATCTACAATGATAACTCCTAAACTGGGGGACTACTGGTATGCATAATATATCACCAATTAGAGTTTGAAGTATGCTCATGTTCCAAAAGCACAGTCCAAACTAGGGGACTACTGATACTACATAATATAGTAACAATACGTGTCATGTCACGTGGATGCCATAATTGCAAGGATCACCAATATTTTTATATAACAAACTAGGCACCCTGTTATATATCATTAGAAATCCACAGATGTCTAGTTCGTAATGCATCAAGCGGATTGTAATTCCAAGACATGCGTGGAAGTTTGTCCAAAATGGTGGAACTGCGTAGATCTTGACAACATATCGAATATGATATCGAGTATCATCCCTGATATGCCATTTTCGATATACCAAGCCCCTTTTGCCTATAAATACCCCTCAGTTTGGCCATAAATAAGGGAGAGAACGCCTAGGGAACCCCCCACAGCTCCTATGTCGAATATATTCGACACCACACCCGACATGTGATGTCGAATGCCATTTTTGACATCACATTCGACATGCAACAGACTCAACATTGTATTCGATATAGAGGACGTTCGACATGTACCTTATATACTTGGAAAGCTAAGAGAGTCTACTTTCCATATCAAGAAAGCGGATCAAGGTTTGGACCTTCCTACAAGGAGATATGATCAAAACCGTGAAGCCGCGCAATGTGGAAACAAGTGAATCACATAGCCCGATTAGCGCTCGATCTATGGTCGGCTTGATTCCCTTAAGGGGATACGTAGGCAGCTTGGGATAACCTGAATCCAGTCCAAAATCATCAAAGACCCATCCGTCCCCTCACCACATCACTTGGAGTACATGTGTGCAAAGGACAAAGCTGGTTCCACCGTAGCCTAGAACCAGCATGATGTGGAGTGTTTCGTCAGTCTGCCAAACCAACGGGCGATAATGCGCCAAATCACATGCCTTCTTTTTTCCAAAATTTGCCACACTGAAATTTGCAAAATTCCTTAATAGTGAATCTCCTTGCATTCGTGAAGGAAAGAATCATGGGGCATACGTTATTCTTCATTAACACCAAATAGAGTTTCTGTTCCCCCGCTACTGAGTTATACTTCATCATATGTTTTTTGGCAACTTGTGAGCGTTCTTAGGGCTACACTTTATGCCGAACTTCATGAGCAACTGATCAAGCTTGACAAAGATTCTCGAAATTAGACTGCACGTCTCATGTTTCTTTCATTTTGTCTTCCTTTTTTTTATTATTATTATGAGAAACTCAGGGTCCTTTTTGTATCTTTCACAGCAATTCAGAGAAGGCAATCAACTTACAGGCACAAGAGACGAGGAACAAGATAATTTTTTTCTTCGTACTGTGGGATTAACAACTTTCTTTCTTCTTCTGTTTCTTGTTATTGATATGTATTTGTTTTGTTTTCTAATTTTTTTCTTCTTTGTTTATGTTGACAGTGCACACGCAATGGTGAAATTTGGTTGTGCCTTTAATTCGAAGGGAATTGAGACTCTAACCATCACCGGTGATGAAAACCAATCGCCCAAACGGAACACCATATTGGAGGTTGGCACCCCTTTTGTCGGAATTTACACAAGTCGATGGTATGTTTTGATTAACACCACTCAACTGAAAGACTAGACCCAAAAGTACCCCAAATCCTCCAATCGATCTCTGCCGGTGTTCGTACTGCATTCATCTCAATCGAGTATCAAATGCTGATCATCCCTTCGATACTTTGAGGTGACGCATTGCAAAAAAAGAGATGTTACGAAAAGAAGACGTTCGCAATTGGTGCAAGAACAATTGACTTCCACGAAGATATATGCCCATTCTTGCGTTCTTAATGCAACTTGGAGATCATGAAAGTTTTATGCGCGTGTAATACTTGACAAAGTCCGGATCTCTTGCAAGAAGAGGAAGAGCACACTCAAACTTTAATTGATACAACGTCATTTGTGAGCTTGAAGAAGGAGACATTATTTTCACGACTCGTCATCAAAGAAACCATGGAGGAGACATTAACTTCAAGACTTGACTTCAAAGGCATCCGAAAGGTAGAGACTTGCTTTCATGACTTAGCACCAAAGACGTTCAACATGAATGAACTTGTTTTCATGACCTTACATCAAAGACACATTGACAAGAGCGGAGATTATGGACCCTACATCAAAGCCACCTAGAAGGAGGAGACATTGCATTCAAGACTTGGCGTCAAAGACATTCATCAAGAGTGGACTTATTTTCAAGACTTGGCGTTAAAGACATTCAGCAGAAGTGGACTTGTTTTCATGACCCTACATCAAAGACACCTTGACAAGAACTGATATTGTTGACCCTACATCAAAGACACCTTCACAAGAGCAGATATTGTTGACCCTACATGAAAGATACCTTGAAAAGAGCGGACATTGTTAACCCTACATCAAAGATACCTTGAAAAGAGCGGACAATGTTAACCCTACATCAAAAACACCTTGAAGGAGAAGACATTGCATTCATGACTTGGTTGGACGCTCAACTTTGTATCTCAAGGAGCTTCGTGTAACATCTTCAATGCAACATAACTTGGCAAAAGAATATGACTGAACTTACATATTGTAAGCTGCCTACATATATAATAAAGGAATTAAGTCAAGACGTAATTCAAAATACATGAATTTGGATTTAAGGGTGCCATTCAGAGTTTATACTCGTGCGAGCTTGGAGTAACGTGCAGTTTTAAGCTCGTGTGCCATGGAGCAATTGACTTGAAGAGATATTATGGTTGTGTCGATGGGATATGAACATTAGAATAATTTATCGACCTTTGGCTCGTGTCAGTGAGAGTTGAAGATTTGAAGGATTTGCAAACTTTCGACATGTCTAGAAGACTTGCACATTTGTTTTGAAGACTTGAAGGATTTGTAGATCTTTTGGCTCGTGTTTATGAGGACTTGAAGACTTGAAGGATTGGCAGACTTTCAACATGTCTGGAAGACGTGCGCATTTGTTTTGAAGACTTGAAGGGTTTGTAGACCTTTTGGCTCGTATCTAGGAGACCTACGCAAGTGGAGTTGGGGGATGTGAAGCCTTTTGCTTCAGAGAGATTTCCCTTGTTTCTTTCTTCATCTTTGTTTTAGTGGTATGCTTTATTCTGTTTTGCTTTGGATTTGTAGCATCATCAAACTTTGAGATTAATATAAGATTTACTTTTACTTATCTCATTTTGAGTTATTCATTTGCATTTAGCATCATGTTTCTTTCCCATGGATAATGTAATAATGCAACAAAACCAACTTGAACAAAATTCATGACTGAACTTAGAAAACTTCTAAACTGTCTACGTACCTCAATAAAAAAGGATCAAGTCATAATGTAGTTCAAATATATCAATATTTATTTAAGTGGGTGTCATACACAGTTTATACTCATGCAGGCCAAGAGTATTCATTCTTTAATCACATTGAACAAAGTGGGGTATTTGAAATTTAACCACATAAAATACCTTTAGTGGGGTAAGTTATCATTTTAATCACATAGTTTGCCATTGGTGGTTTCCATTCACAATTTGTACTCATGCGAGCCAGAAGTATACTCAATCACTTAAGGGTAATATTGTTTGAAGAATTTTCATTTGATATGACCAATTCCTAATCCATCTTCGGCAACTAACTTATATGAGCCATTTGTGTATACTTTTGTGATGACATAAGGACCATCCCACTTGGACGTAAACTTGTTTCTGGTTCGATGAGTGATAATGATGGGCCTTCTCACCGTAAGAACCAAATCATCAACTTGAAAGGAGCGTTGGAGAACCTTTTTGTTGAAAGACTTGGAGATACGAGCTTGATAACACTCAAATTTTATTGTGTTTGATTTGACAATAGATCGTTTTATATATATATATATATATATGCGAGAGTCGATTACAAGTGAGTAGTCTGGCAATACAACGAGCCTATCTCAAATCAGACCTACACTACGTGTCTCGTGTAGGCTTGGTCTGGAACACCTCGGACCGACGCTTCGATGCTTGGATGGGAGTGGAATATCGGTAAATAGATCGAACGGACGTCGGTGATTGCCTTCGATGTGATGTCGAAGATGACCCCCGACGTGATATCAGTGATGAGATGGCGTGACGTGTCACAGGTGCACGTGGTAGTACCGATATTGAATGAGATATCGAAAGTGATATCGGTGATGTATTTCGATATGACGAGTGGTAGCTGAGGGATAATAATTGCTTCCTTTGGGATCCGGGCACCGCGTATTTATAGACCTCGGGATCCGGGGACCACAGTACCATATCGGTGATTATTACCGATATGACATCGAATATGATCCCCGATATAGTCCAATATGGGCCTGGTTTGGGCCTGACCCAATATGCGGGAAATGCCCATATCATGTAGTCCCCCAATTTGGGGATTCTTATCTTAGAGATAAGGATTCGCAAATTTAATTTTAAATTTCTGGGTTACCTGTACCCTTCGTCCCGCCAGTTCAAATGACGGAGATCAAACTTGCGGAGAGGGAGTGCACTTGTGATGAACGCATAGTTTGAGGTCCTCGTTTGAATTCTAGTTCCCTTGGTATTTGGGTTCCTTGAAAACTATGATGGGGTTGTCGGGTAGTTGTTATATTCCCGCGGCTCTGCGCGTAGTAGTGTAGGATGTCGGGTTTCATCTTCGATATTATGTCGAAATGCATATTCGATATAATGTCGAAAGTATATTTCGATGTAGTTGAGGCCTCCGTCTATAAGTAGGGCTTGTAAGAGACTCTGAAGTTCATAGTTTTCTGCATTTTCTCTGTCATTTAGCGTAACCATATTGGTAAGTATATCGGTAATCATATTCAATATGTTCCCCGATGTGTGTTTCGACCTCCCCATGATACTTGAATTATTTATTATTATTTCCTCATGCTGATAGTATGATTATTCTGCAGGTACATTACCTTTTTCTGAGATACTTCATTAGAATGGGGTTTAGACAGTTGATGCTTAGACTTCAAGCCGAACGTGAGGTTCAGAAAGCTGCTGAAACTGCGGCAGTCGCGGTGGCGCCTGAAATAAGGTCTGCGTCTAGCTTTGACCTGAATAATGCAGCCGTTGAGTCTCTAGGAGAGGCGTCGGGAGTCGAGCGACCTCCCCTAGCACTGTAGTGTCTGAATGTGTTAATGAAGAAGGTTTTAACAATGTTCCTGCCATGGTTGGATCCCTTAGCCAAGGCATCCTTGACGTGGTAGGAGGCCCGGATGGTGCGACCAACCTCTTGGAGGTGTTGACCTCGAAACAAGAGGTGTGGCTCCTCAACCTGACGGGGCTGTTGCGAGAGAGAGACCATTTGCGAGGTCTCCTTCCGGTGAGTATGTCGCTCTACGTTCTGAATCGTTGGCCAATATTCATTTGACCAAGGACGTTGGAGGATCGGAATCGAATACCCCTATCAACTTGGGTGATTTTGCGGATGCGCCTTTTATAGGGGGGTCGGGTTCTTCACGCCCGAACCTTATTAGTGACAAGGGAAAGGCGACCGTTATAGGTATGGCCGACAAGGGTAAGGGGCCACTGCAGGAGCCCTCGATATTGGGGGGCCGCGCCCCTATTTTTCCTGGGATCCCGATTGCAAAACCTGCTGTTGACCTGAGTAGGATATCAGGTAATAAAAGGTCTCGTGAGGGAGCTGTCCACAGTGGCCACTCATCGTCGAGTTCGGGTCCTCGGAGGGCGGGTGCAGTCAAACCCTCAAAGCGAGTAGAATTCCCCGAAGCAGATGCTATACGGGGCATGATGCGGGCGTTTCCTCCTCCTGCGAATGTGCGGGTGCTCACAGAATTTGAGCGGGCCCAGAATATACGCCGCAACGTTCACCTGTTCCAAAATGTATGTATCTGAACACGACTTCTATCGTTTTCATTTGAATGTTTAGCATAATGTTATGCATTGTATTGTGCAAACGGCCAAGCTGGCGGTCTCGTGTATGAAGACCGTTCGCGAGTCGAAGGGTGACCCTGACGCGGTTGCTGCCGAGCTCGAGGCTGACATCTTGAAGATGGGGGAATTCAACCCCATGGTGTTGGAGAGGTTGGAGGCTGACAAAGAGGATGCACTGAAGACATGTCGTATGCTCCGAGAGGTGTACGATTTGTTGAAGGGCAACTTCAAAACATTAGTGACTGAGCTCGATCAAGGAAAGGCGCGTGAATATACGGTCAACAAAGAGCTGGAAACACTGAAGGCTGAGGTGTCGGCGGTGAAGGCTGCTAACGAACGTCTCTCGTTGGAGCTCTCCGCTGCCAAATTAGCTCCCTTGGACTTGGTATATATCTTGTGTATGATATCTTTTTCTATTTTTGTCCTCTTGTATTTAATAGAGTTCAATTTGTAGGAACGTCGTCCTGATCTCCTTCGGGTCGGGGCGGAGAAGTTTATGGAAAGCTCGAGCTTCCGAAGTCTAATTTTGAAGGTTCAAGATGCAGCTTTTCATGCTTGCGTAAGGCAAGTATTGAGAAGTGATGGTTTCAAGGACTCCCTCGAGTTGAGTGGGTTGAGCCCCAGGCATGATCATAATGATCTGCCGATTGGTGGCCTGGATGAGGTGGAAGAGAGTCCGGCCGACCTTGATATGTTTTTCGAGGTCGTGGAGAAAAAGACTGAAGGGTCCTCGTGGGAGTAGCTGTTTACTGCCCTCATTGTAATTTGAATTCATCCCTTTCCGGACTATCTTTGATTCGTGGTTCTGTAACTGAATAATTATTTCTCTGTTGTTTTCATAGTATGTGACTCTTCGTGGCCTTGTTGTTTGATAACTTGTCGGTTTCTTTTATTGTCATGATGGTAGAATATGCAGTATTCCGATGTCTGAGGCGCAGTGTTGGTAGAAACATGGGTAATCTGCCACTGCTTCTGTGTTTAGGATCGACCCTATTATTACAGGGGATATTCTTCTTGTGGTTAGGGGCCCATAGAGTCTGACTCTTCACCTAGTTTGCTTTATGGGATTTTCACCCAATACGCTCTTCACCTAACGTAATTTTATGGGATTTCCACCCAATAGGCTCTTCACCTAGCTTGATTTATGGGATTTTCACCCAATAGGCTCTTCACCTAACGTAATTTTATGTGTTTTTCACCAAATAGGCTCTTCACCTAGCTTGATTTATGGGATTTTCACCCAATAGGCTCTTCACCTAACGTAATTTATGGGATTTCCACCCAATAGGCTCTTCACCTAGCTTGATTTATGGGATTTTCACCCAATAGGCTCTTCACCTAACGTAATTTATGGGATTTCCACCCAATAGGCTCTTCACCTAGCTTGGTTTATGGGATTTTCACTCAATAGGTTCTTCACCTAACGTAATTTATGGGATTTCCACCCAATAGGCTCTTCACCTAGTTTGATTTATGGGATTTTCACCCAATAGGCTCTTCACCTAACGTAGAATCGACCCCCTTATCACAGGGGCTTTTTTCTTGGATTGGCCCCGTTATCACAGGGAATTTTTTCTTTAATCGACCCTGTTATCACAGGGAATTTTTTCTTTAATCGACCCCGTTATCACAGGAAATATTTTCTTTAATCAACCCCGTTATCACAGGGGATTTTTTCTTTAATCGACCCCGTTATCACATGGGATTTTTTCTTGGATTGGCCCCGTTATCACAGGGAATTTTTTCTTTAATCGACCCCGTTATCACAGGGGATTTTTTCTTGGATTGACCCCGTTATCACATAGAATTTTATATGTTATAGGCGAGCCTTTTCGTTGTCTTTTTGGCTATGTCTCTTGGTGACTCTGTCGTCTTGAATATGTAGGTCTTTAAGCCCTGCAAAACATCATAGACAAGAAAGATTTTTGACGTAAAAACTAATACGTAAACACGAAATGATGTGCCTGTGTCATATGCGGGATGTTCCCACAATATGGGAATATCAATTTTATATGAGAAACAGTGTTTCCATTGTGCTTTATCGTGCCTGTTGCACTTGTTTGTACCTGTTGTATCTGTAAGAGGGCGATGTGTTAAACATATATCTTAGGGGAACATTCCCCAACTCTTTGTGCCATTCTCTGCACTTTCTATAATGTCCGCTTAGGACATATCCCTGCATGAAATATGAGATTGCGCCAAGCAACAAAAAAAAAAATAAAAAGGTAATAACGGATAACGGTCGAGGGCTAGGTAAACCCAGCCCGCCTACGTATCCCGTTGCATGGGGAATCAGACCGGCGTAGTTCCCCCTATTTTAAGTTACATGCCGACCCACGAAGGGGCAAAATAAGAGATAGCGGTCGAGGGCTAGGTAAACCTAACCCGCCTACGTATCCCGTTGAAAGGGAAATCAGACCGGCGTAGTTCCCCCTGTTTTAAGTTACATACCGACCCACGAAGGGGCAAAATAAGAGATAGCGGTCAAGGGCTAGGTAAACCTAACCCGCCTACGTATCCCGTTGAAAGGGGAATCAGACCGGCGTAGTTCCCCCTATTTTAAGTTTTACAGACCAACCCACGATGGGGCAATATTTGCGTTGTTCGAACATAATTAAAAAAGTGCAGAAATTTAAAATATTGTTCTGTTTGCTCCTCATGGTGATCACTCCATGCGCGGAATGTACTCTTGGTGTGGGACTTGTATTTCGTGCCTTCTTCTGATTCTTGGGTTTGAGCGAGTCCACATAGCACATCCATCCCTGTACCTGTTCACCTATTATCTCACCAAATCCTTGAGGCGTCGGGAATTTAATCTTCTGATAATAAGTAGAGACCACTGCCCTGATCTGGTTGAGCGCCGGTCGGCCAATAATGGCGTGGTAGGAAAATGAGGTGTTGACAATCGTGTATTTTATCGGTGTGACCTGAGTGCGTGGGCTCCTGCCAAAGATGGTGGGCAATGTGACTTGTCCAAGCGGCACTACCTCTGCTCCCCCAAATCTGGTCAACAGGGTGGATATCGGCTTCAGTCGGTCCGGGGCTATCCCCATCTGCTCGTAGGCTTTTGAGAATATCAGGTTTGCGGAGCTTCTGCTATCCACTAACACTTTATGCACCTGATATCCATCCACATTGATCGTGATAACTAATGGGCAATCTAATTTCCCTGTAGTCAAGGCCAATGGGCTAAGCTGCTCCAAGTCTTTCCTTGTGAAAGAGTTCTCCTGCTCCAAGTACACTTCCGGAATGATTGCGTTGGTGTACCCAACATAGGCTCCACCGTGGAGCCTTCTTGTTATGGTTTCTCGGCCGCGAGTCGTGTCAGCTCGCAAGCCTCCTCCGTTGATCACATTTATAACGCCTCTGCTCGGGGCATTCACGATGGCCCTACCTCGGTCCTCGGGTCCCTCCATCATTTTCTACTTTCCTCTCCTGGGTGAGTAATCTCTTCTAGGGGATGAGGAGTGCTCTGCTCCTCTAGCATCTTCCCTGGCGCCCCTGACAAACTTGACCAGTTTCCCTTCTTTGATTAATCTTTCGATCTCGTTCCTCAGGTGTGTGCAATCCTCTGCCCTGTGTCCAAGTTGACGGTGGTATGCGCAGTATTTGCCCGATGACTTCATCCCGGGAGTCTCATTCAACGGCCTGAGTTCCGTCAACCATCTGTTTCTTTTTGCCACGACCATCACCTCCAGAATGCCTCTGTTTAACGGGGTGTTCGTCCGTGGAGGCCTTTCCCTGTTGCGCTCTATGTCTGCGTTCCTGCTGGAAAACGAAACCTGACGTGTTGCCATCATTTCGTCCTCGTAGACCATTTGGTTGGCAAGCATGTTGATCTGTGCTATGGTGGGCTCCGTCAATTTGATTAGCTCCCCGGCAAACCTGCGGTGGGTCGTACCCTTAAACAACATCATCATGACCTGCCCGCCATGTGGCTCATCCACCTTCAATAATTCATCGTTGAACCTCTTCATATAGTCTCAGAGGTTCTCCCTATCTTTTTGCTGCACAGCGCCAAGGTGTAGCGGGTTGGTCTTCATTCTCTTTTGGCTAGAGAATTGGTTCTCCAATTTCTCCCTCAGCTGCTCGTAGCCCGTTATGGATCTGGCCTCCAGCCTAGCGAACCAATCCAGTGCAGCACTCATTAAAGTGGTGGAGAGGATCTTTGCCTTTATGTTTCTAGAGTAGTTGTGCAGGTTCAGAATGATATCGACCTGATGGAGATGATCCGTAGGATCACCTCTGCTGTCATACGGCTTGATTGCTGGGACCTTGTCCCCTCTTTGCAATAATTCAGCCTCTATCTCATCCGAAAACGGGGTCTTACTACGACCCTTCCCACGATTCTGAGTCAACTTCCTCGACAACTCCGCCCTTTCGCGGTCTAGCTGTTCCATCCTTCTTGAGATTACCCGCAGTACTTTCGCGTCCTCGTTCTTTGAATATGCAATCTTGGCGTGGTCGCGGCCGCATTCCATTCTCCGGACTACTTCCGCCTTCTCGCGGTCGAACCGTTCCATTTTCCTTGCTATCTCCCGATCTAGGGTCCCGGGGTCCCGTCTCTCCGCCTTGTCGTAAGAAGTGGGTGATATCTCTCTGAAGGAGTCCCCTGTATCCTCATGTTCGTCGCATCCTTGCCTTGCCCTTCTCTCACCCGCTCCGGATTCATTGGGCCTCGCCGGAATGTCCTTTGCCCTTTGCTCAACGAGACATGGGAGCAAGGTTTCCAATGTGGAATCCAGCGCCGCTCTTACAGTGGCGTTGATCTGAGCTTGCATCTCTGGGGTTATGGAGGCGGGGTGAAAGACGCTTTGTCCCGCGTGCATTGTCTCCTCCTGGCCAGGAATATCCGCATTTGGCGCATCGGTCATTGGAACGTGTGCTGGGTGGTTCTCGGTGGGTGGGCGCTCAGTCTCGGGTTCTGCTGCATTTGGTGCAAAAAAGGTCGGACCTGCATTTGCGGCTCGCGGCGGCCTCCCGGGCTCGCGCCTTCGTTGCACTTGTGGTGGAGGGAGCTCCATCTCGGCTTGAGCCACTGTCTGTTCTCGGTCAGTTGGGTGTTGAGGGGTTTGTGTGTCCTCCATCCTGGAACTCCTAGTCATAGCTCCGCTAAATTCGGATCGGGTCCTCCTTCCTTGCATCTTGGAGTCCTTGTCCGGGAATTGGTGTTCCCACAGACGGCGCCACTGATTTGACAATAGATCATTTTATATATATATACCAGAGTCGATTACAAGTGAATAGTCTGGCAATACAACGAGCCTATCTCAAATCAGACCTACACTACGTGTCTCGTGTAGGCTTGGTCCGGAACACCTCGGACCGACGCTTCGATGCTTGGATGGGAGTGGAATATCGGTAAATAGATCGAACGGACGTCGGTGATTGTCTTCGATGTGATGTCGAGGATGACCCCCGACGTGATATCGGTGATGAGGTGGCGTGACGTGTCACAGATGCACGTGGTAGTCCCGATATCGAATGAGATATCGAAAGTGATATCGGTGATGTATTTCGATATGACGAGCGGTAGCTGAGGGATAATAATTGCTTCCTTTGAGATCCGGGCACCGCGTATTTATAGACCTCGGGATCCGAGGACCACAATACCATATCCGTGATTATTACCGATATGACATCGAATATGATCCCCGATATAGTCCAATATGGGCCTGGTTTGGGCCTGACCCAATATGCGGGAAATGCCCATATCAGTGCTTCTAGTCTTCATTCATCAATGGCATCTAGTTCTTGCAAGCTCAAACGAGCATTCTCTTCTTCGATGACTCCTTCTTGCAGAGCTATCCTTAAAGACATGATTTGTTGCTCAAGAGGGAGAAATTCTTCTACTTCATAAACCAATGATTACGGGGTTTCTTGAGTTAGCGTTTTGTGAGTAGTTCTATATGCCCATAAATCTTCTCCAATTATTTGATGTCAATCTTTCTTTGACTTAGCCACCACTTTCTGTAGTAAGTTGCAGAGAGTTTTGTTGAATGCTTCGGCGAGGCCATTAGAAGCTGCATAATACATGGAAGAGTTTCTTTGCTTGAATCTAAACTTTTCACACAACTTGTCCACCAAACTATTGCAAAACGACTTTCCATTATCAGTGACGATGCATCGGAGAACTCCATAGCGGTAAATAATATTGGTACAGATGAAGTTGACAACATTCTCATTCTTGACTTCTTTGAGAGGCACATCTTTCGCCCACTTTGAGAAGTAGTCGGTTGCAACCAAAATGTACAAGTGTCGCCAGAAGACTTTGTTATAGGACAAGACTCTACAATCGTATGTATAGGTTCAAGTGGTTGATGGATGAAGTTTGCGTAGAATTGACAAGCTTGACATCTTTACGCGCGTACTTTGTGCAATCTAAAACCATGGTAGGCCAGTTGTTCCATTTTTTGATGAGAAAATGTAACTTTGGACCAGACTGATGAGCTTCACAAATTCCAAAATGTGCTTCTTCCATAGCTTGCATAGCTTCTCTTTTTCCTAGGCAACACAAGAAAACTCCATCAAACGAGTGCTTATAGAGCGTGTCTTTATAAACGATGAAGTGAGCTGCACAACCCCTAATGTCGACCTTTTGACGTACATCACAAGGCAATTTTCCATGTTTCAAGTAGTTAACGAATGATTGCTGCCAATGTTCCACTTCAATTTTGTAGACCTCCATTGCATTGCTTTCATTATCGTCACTTTGCTCACACCATTGTCTTCTAGAATAGGCGGGAGCACCCATTGCTGGCACACGGGTACACACATCTTCTCTTCTAAAGTAACCAACATAGAAGCAAGTTTAGCGAATGCAACGACTTGCCCATTATCTTTCCTCGACACATGCTCCACTGTGACGTCACCAAGATTTCTGATCAATTTTCTTTCATACTTGACATATGGTAGTAGTTATGGCTTCTTAACATCATATTCGCCATACAATTGATTAATGACCAACTTGGAATTGCCATACACCTTTAGGTGAGTTGCCTCAGCTCTATTGCCATCTCTAACCCGAGTATCAAAGCTTGATATTCCGCAACATTGTTTGAGCAGTTTTGAGTCAACGTGAAGGAATAAGGCCAGACCTCTCCATTAGGCGTGAAAGACAGCGCCAGTGCTGACTCTATTTCTATGCGGAGCACCATCAAAGTACATTTCCCATGGAGGAGAAACTTCAACCACGAGTGCATCTTCATCAGGAAAGTCATCCATTAACTCCCACTTGGTAGGAATAGGGTGGTCAGCTAGAAAATCCTTCAATACTTGTCCTTTCATAGCCTTTTGAGGGATGTATGCAATCTCAAACTGTTGTAGCTAAAGATACCATCTTGCAAGTCGATCAGACAACACTGACCTTGTCATGACATACTTCAAAGGATTTGCTCTTGATACAAGACAAACAATATGAGCTTGAAAGTAATGCTTCAATTTTGGAATTGAGAACACATGAGCTAGGCATGGCTTTTCAATAGGAGTGTACTTCAACTTATTCGGCGTCATTGTTCGGCTCAATTAATAAATTGCATTTTTGTTCCCTTGGGCGAGCAATGCCCCTACTAATCTTTCTTGGGCAACAATATATAGGATCAATGGACATCCCCGTACATGAGTGGCTAAAATATGAGGTGTCATTGTTCGCCAGCTTCAATGAGCTTGTTAACTTCAGTTTCGAGCAATGAGACCAAATCACGTCGAACCTTCTTTAAGCTTGCTTGACAGGAAGAACATTTTTATTCATTGATAAGTTATGCACAACCACCTTTGGGTCCAAGCCTGGTATTTATTTGTATGACCAAGCGAACACATCCTTGAACTCGTGCAACAACTCAACGTAGCTTTATTCTTCGCCAGCTCTGAGCAATACGCTTATGTAAATCGGCCTTGGGTTATTGCTGTTGCACAAGTTTATCTCCTTTAATCCATCGACAATGGCCTTGACACCCTCCTCCAACCCAACATGTGCGTCTTCAGCATCTTTTTCAACATCTTCTTCACGAGAAGTAATATGGCATGATGACCCTACACTCTCTTCATCATCCTCTATAGTCTTTGTGAGTACCATGGTTTGCCACTTAACTTTGAGTGTTTCACCACAAGACACTATCAAGTCTTCACGAAAAGTCATTCGAGATGGGATAAGACTTTGAACTTTCATAGAGTTTGATGACCTAAGGGTTTTCTTAGCACGTGTCGACATATGTGGAACCCCAATCTTTTCCAATCAAACTTTCAAATCGGACCAAGCCTGTCAAAGACTGTTTTATTTGGACCAAGTCTGTCAAAGACTGTTTTATTCAGACCAAGTCTATTAAAGACCGACATGTGTGGCGTCTTCTCTCCAAAACCTATTGTTGAGCCCTCTACTTCACCTATGCAGTTGGCGTTAGCCCTCTTTATTGCAATACGAATTGGGTTTGGTGGCTTATATCCGAGGCCTACACGAATCTTCGAAACAATATGTCCCTTCTTCCTTAGCAAAACTTGTGTGGAATTGAGTCCATATGGCTTCTCTGTCGAATAATCAAGAGTGAAGCCCTCCAATGGATGAAAAAATCCTTCAAGTGCAGGAGATGAACCTTTCCTTTCAAGTGTTGTAAGGGGGAATGTAATTTCTTTCAAAGGCTTTGTCTCAAGGAGAGATTCATAAACTTTACTCTTCTCGGTGTCACTTATGTCATCGAATCCTTTTACACTATGTTGCAGGAATTGCTCGATTCTATTGAGTCTCACGATACTCTTTCCTTCAAAGTAGTATTTTGCATCTGCAAAGTGTGATTCATAGTCAAAAAAAGGTTTTGCATCACCATGTACATTTCTTTCAATTCCATCTTGGTAGTATCTGAGCATTAGTGTAATGTTGAAGGAACAATGCCATTTTCATGTATCCAAGATTGACCCAATAACTGTTTTTTTGAAGATCGCTTCTTATCCAAGAAGATCTAATCTTGTGATGCCAATGGCTTTGCCCCCCTTGGTTGAAACCTTGAATCATCAGGTGACTACTTGAAAGCTCATCCACCAAGATCCCTAATATATTCAAAGTGCGTAGAGGTGAGATATTGACTACAGAGCCTCCATCGATCAGCATTCGATTGACTCTTTGTTTGCGAATATAACCGACGACAAACATTGGTCGTTTGTCGAGCTTAGAACCTAGTAGAAGATCTTCATCAGTGAAGTAGACAGTTGATATACATTTGTTTGTGACATGAGAAGTCTTTGAAGTAGAGTCTGCAATATTCTCATCTTCGTGAGTCGCATTGCTTGAAGCGACGATGTGGAAGTCGTCTAGACTATCAATTTGGATGGAGAGTGCGACAAGGTTTGATGACACGACATCCTCTTTTTGAGTGATCTTTCCATCACGAGCCAACCGCATCACCTTATCTTTTCATATGAAGCAATCATTGATTGGGTGTTCGACGAGATGGTGATACTTGTAATACTTAGGATAGTCACAACGACCAGCCTCTCCTGGTCTCTTTATTTCACACAATTCAATCAAGTTAGCTTTGAGCAAATCGTCAAATATGGCTAAAATGTTAAAATTGAGGAACAAATATTTCTTTGACCGCATCTCCTTGAGTGTCGTCTTCGTTTGTTCATTAGCTTGTGAATTATTGGTCTTTACAGATACCACAACCCTATTTCGTTGGTCATTGTTATCATTTGCCTTGACTTGAATTCTCAACGAAGCAACACTCACCGCCATAGATTCTCTGGTAGCTGCTTTGTTGGTAATGATAGATTCTTGAATTCTGAAATCAAAAGACAAGAAAAAGATTACAAAATAATTTTTGAATAAATTTAAAGTACAATCGTGGTTCAATCTCTATTTAATCATCTGATTTAATTCTACAAGAACAATATTCAAAATTTCTGGTGGAAATCTTCAATCTGATCTTTACTAAAATGATTTGAACTTGGAGAAACGTTAATTAGAGGGTCCTTGGACTTGATCTCGGATTAAATGGTGACCTGTCTAGAGTATTTGATGAAGGAAGATATGATCTTCACTCTCAGTTCTTTGAATATGTGGGGTCTTGATCTTTCTTGAATCGATTTTGATCTTCAAAAACGGTTTCTCAAGGGTCTTGTGACTTGGTCTCGAATCAAACAGACTTTTCGCTTAAAGATTGTTGAAGGTTTTCAGATATGTTGAAGATTTGATCTTCTTGGATAAGAAGCGATCTTCAAAAAAACAGTTTTTGGATGAACTTGAGGCTTGATGGTGGATTAAAAGGAGTTCTTAACGAAAAACAACTTGAAGATTGCTGAAGAGTACATTTGAAGATTGTTGAGCTTATTGTAGAGGATTTTTTGAACTTTCTTGCTCTGAATTTTTGAAGGCTGAATTGTGATTTTTGTTCTTCAAGAGCACCTCTATTTATAGCTATAGAGTAAATCTCAATCAGAATCTCTTGATGAGATAAATGGTTGTGATCGCGTCTATGGTTTTTAGATTTGGAAGACTTGATTTAAATGAATCTTCTTGATATCTCTTAAATATTGAGGCTTGGAAGAGAAGACTTTCCATGTCTTGAGATTTGATGAATATATTTATTTAATCTTTTAAAATATTAGGATTAAATAATATATGTATTTTTTAATTTCTTTCTTTCCAAGACTTGTCATTATTTAATTTAATTCCAATTAATAAATAAGACATCATTTAATTTATCCTTCATATATATTAAAATCAATAAATTTAACTACTTTACTTTGGAAATAAATTTGTTATAAATCCAAAATAAATAGAAAAATAAATTAATACTAATATATTATTTTCCACGTGTCGAGATTTAATTAGACACAAATTTTACGTGTCTACAAGGAGACATGCAGAAACCAGAATCTACGGAATTTGACTAAGCAATCTCTATATTTACCTTTCCTACAATACTTATATTTCCCTTATGATTAAATCCATTGATATCTGAGTTATTCCCATTGTGATTTTATTTATTATGGAGAGTTATGCAACTTAATGAAAAAAAATTAAAACTTTAATTAAGAACTCTTTTATTTATAACTCTAATTATTTTTATAATTCTATTATCTCCCAGAATTCATAGGGTTGGTTCTTCTTTACTTTTCCTATCTTTTTAATTTCTTTCAAGAAAATTTAATTCTTTTATTTGTTCTTTGTAGAAGAACATGGCATATGGATGCTACTATACGATTGATCCAAGGATAGGAAGACCAATAATATTGGAGAAACTTAGCATAGCACAACTGAGTTACGATTTGACAAAATTCACATCAAGAAGGTGCTATGAGAAATACATCCAGTTGTTGCACAGTGATTTTGTGGACGAGCAAGTTTTTGCAGTCCTACGGATTAACATGAAAAAAATCAAGTTGGATCAAGTTGCACTTAGACAGGGGATCCTCAATGACAACCTAGTACATGAGTTTTACGCCACTATGACGGTAGTGAGCCATCATCTCACTTCAATCATCATCTGTTTCACTCCACCAAGAATAAACAAACATTACGACATGTCGAAAGTGCAGATGTGGAGCGCTTACTTGAAAATATCAAAAGTATTCACATCAAAGCAGTTGGCTACAAGCAAGAGGGCATTTCAATTCAACCACCATGGGAAGCTTGAAGCCGATTGTGGGTCACTTAACGCTTGTTACTATGAGCTTTATTAATTGTAAGTTCGAGAATTCTACCACCTGTCAATGTAGGAAAAGTCTCATGGGAACAAGCAAAAATTACGATATGTATAAAACGAGGAGACACTCCAAACATAGGGGAGATCATAATTAAAGCTATCGAGGATCACACCATCAAGAATCCTCCACTCTTTATGTATTTTGGAGTACTCATAACCACACGCTATATCAAAGAAGGCTTCCAAAGCTTGATACAGACATCCATCACCGAAGTACATATCCCAGCAATCACATTGTGAGGCAAGTGATAGAAACTACATTCCACACTTATGAGTCATCAGAAATAAAGTCAATTGAAGAAACTCTATCACATTCGTTGAAGAGAAAAAAGACGGCGCACGAGGAATTACAAGAAGTGAAAGAGCGATTGAAAAAGGAAAATGCTGAGTTAGTGAGTCAATTAGAAGAAAGGGAAAAATGTAGGAACCTATCCAACATTTGCCCGCTTTTATACTTTCCTATCCAACGTTTCATGTTTTACACTTTGCGGTCCAACGTTTCATTCCGGTCACACTTTACGGTCTAATCTTTAATTCCGGCCTATTTTAGCCCAAAAATGTCACTTTTTAGCCTTATGACATCACGCTGACATCATTTGAAGGGGCAACTTAGTTATTTACATATTAGGGGGTGTAATGCAATATGTATAATTATTTTATACACACTAAATTTTATTTTATTATATATTTTATATTTTTCAGTTTTTATTTTTTTGTTACTTCAAAAATATTCAAAAAATTAAAAACTAACGAACTTTAACTCATCTAAAATAAAGTAAATTCTTTTTGTTTACAAGTTTAATATTAAACACTATCAATCTTTTTTTTTCTTTTTTATGAAAACGTGTCTTCAAATGAATTATATTTTTAGAAATTAGAACTTTTCAACAAAACTAATTAGTAATTTATACACCCAAAATTTTTATTTTATTATATATTTTACATTTTCTAGTTTTTTTTTTGTTACTTCAAAAATATTCAAAAATTTAAAACTAATAAACTTTAACTTATCTAAAATAAAGTATATTCTTTTTGTTATCAATATTTTTCTTGAAGAAAATGTGTCTTCAAATGAATTATATTTTTAGAAATTAAAAATTTTTAACAAAACTAATTAGTAATTTTTTAAGCTTAATTTTTTAAGTTTGATTTATTAATTAGTTAATAATTTAAAACTGAAAAAAAAAACAGAAAAAAAAACAAAAAACTTCACCTTTTCCAACACACCCACCCTCACCCCCACCCCCCTCCCCCTCCTTCTCCCCCTCCACACCCATCAAAGCCACCACCACCAAACCCCAAATCCACCTCAAATTGACCTAACTCGATCACCCTCGCACTTCCATGAAGTCGATTTTCGGTTTTATGGGATTTTAGGTAGCGATTTTCGTACGAGGGTTTGGTGGTGGCGGATTTTAAAACTCCAAAACCGAAAATCGACTTCATGGAAGTGCGAGGGTGATGAAGTTAAGTCGATTTGAGGTGGATTTGGGGTTTGGTGGTGGTGGATTTGATGGGTGTGGGTGGGGCGTGGGGGTGGGGGTGGGTGCGTTGGAGAAGATGAAGTTTTTTTTTCCAGTTTTAAATTATTAACTAATTAATAAATCAAACTTAAAAAATCAAGCTTAAAAAATTACTAATTAGTTTTGCTAAAAAGATTTAATTTCTAGAAATATAATTCATTTGAAGACACATTTTCTTCAAGAAAAAGATTGATAACAAAAAGAATATTGATTTGGTGTGTTGTCGTATGCTCATGAAACACTCTGCATTATGCTGATCCTAGGCTATGCTGGAACCAGCTTTTTCCTTTACACACATGTACTCCAAGCAACGTGGTGAGGGGACGGATGGATCGTTGATGATTCCGGACTGAACTCGGGTTATCACAAGCTGCCTACGTATCCCTTTCGGGGAATCAAGTCGGACGTAGTTCATTTGTCTATTCTGCACTGCGTGGCTTTACGATTTTGACCATATCTCCTTATAGGAAGGTTCAAACATCAAACCGCTTCTTGATATGGAAAGTAGACTCCTTTAGCTTTCCAAGCATATAAGGTACATATTGGGGATATAGGTATATCGGTAGCGATACCCGATATAAGATCGGGTATTCTGACACGTCGGAGATATGTCGAGGTTCCACCATATCGGCCATATGTCGAGATTAGTATATCGAAACCTCTATCTGCTTCTTCCTATGGATAGCTGACACGTGTAGATTTCCATACATATATTATACATGTCGAATGGATAAGTACATCGGTAGTTATGTTCGATATAACATCGGGTATTGCAGTATGTCAAAGGTATGTCAAACGTATGTCGGGGGTCTATGTCGAATATGGCATATCGGGGATGATATTCGACGTACCCTTCGATACAGACGTGACAGGGTGATCCCTAGGTTTTTCCCCTTTCTTATAGCCAAGGGGGAGGAGTATTTATAGGCGTTGGACCCATATCGAATATTATATTCGATGTACATTCGATATACATTTCGATATAGTGCAGGTTCTGCGCAGTCCCACCATTTTGGGCATAACTTCCACTCCGGACCTCGGAATTGCAATTCGCTTGTTGCATTGCGACCTAGGCACCCGTGGCTTTCCAAAGACATATCATAGAGGGCTTAGTTCGTTATATACAAATAATGGTAATCCTTCCCATTGTGGTATCCACGTGACATAACACGTGTCGCTACCATATTATGTAGTATCAGTAGTCCCCCAGTTTGGAGTGTGGTCTTGGAACATGAGCATACTTCAAACTCTAATTGGATGCCATATTTATGCACACCAAATATACTTTATTTTAGATAAGTTAAAGTTTATTAGTTTTAAATTTTTGAATATTTTTGAAGTAACAAAAAATATTTTAATTTCTAAAAATATAATTCATTTGAAGACACATTTTCTTCAAAAAAAAGATTGATAATATTTACTATTAAACTTGTAAACAAAAAGAATTTAATTTATTTTAGATGAGTTAAAGTTTACTAGTTTTTAATTTTTTGAATATTTTTGAAGTAACAAAAAAATAAAAACTGGAAAATGTAAAAAGTATAATAAAATAAAATTTTAGGGTGTATAAAATAATTATACATATTGCATTACACCCCCTAATATGTAAAATAACTAAACTGCCCCTTCAAATGATGTTAGCGTGATGTCATAAGGCTAAAAAGTGAGGTTTTGGGGCTGAAATTGGCCGGAATTAAAGGTTAGACCGTAAAGTGTGACCGGAATGAAACGTTGGACCGCAAAGTGTAAAAAATAAAACGTTGGATAGGAAAGTGTAAAAGTGGGCAAACGTTGGATAGGTTACCGTATTTTTCCCTAGAAGAAACCAAGGAGCACTCCAATAACAACACTCTCCATTAGAGAGAGTTGAGAGGAATTGAGGAGAGTTTTACAAATGAAGAAAGCAACACCACCACCAGTCCGACGAGTGTCCTTTGAGCTTGATCAGATGAGTCCTCTGATCTTTACTCTAATTATTTTTATTTTATGCAATGAGGACATCACATCATGTTAAGTTTGGAGGTGGTAGCTATGTTGTTTGTTTTGCTCATTTACTATATATTAATCTTTAGAGTCTAGTGTTTTTTTGAAGTCATTAGAATGGAATTTGAAGTATGAAAGCATGAATAAGTAGGAATCTATGATAGTATATGCATAATATTGTACCAATTTGGGATGAAGAAATACGTGAATACCTTTGGTACATCTTTGCGTAATATGGTCAAAAGCATGTTTTAGTTTCATATACAGCTTTCAATCTGCTGTTGTGTATAATTGTGAAAATAATTTTGCTTATCTATGAGAATATAGTAACAAAGCATGTGATTATGACTCTTGAGCAAATTGCTTGCCTATTGCTTGAGATAATGGTAGATGTAAATGTGTTGAGGAAATGAAATAGGCCATCGTTTCAAAATTTTGAGTTTTAACCTTTTAAGTCAAAAACCCTTTATGAACATAAGATTATCCACAGAACCCCCTTGAAGCATTTTTTGTGAGCCTTTGTTTATGAAGCCTACTTTCTGACCATGAGCTGAAAAAGAGAAATTATATCCTACCCATTTCTAGAGATGGATGTAGTAGATCGAAGGAGGGATAAGGTAGGAGCTCAAAACAAAAGCGTGGGCTAAAAAGAAAAAATCTAAATAGAAAATGAGAATGAACATAATAGAGAACACAAATAATGAAGTATAGGATGGTTTGATACTTGCAAAACTGAAAACGCAAATGAAAAGATGCCAAAAAGAGCCTAAATTGTATGGCCTATGAAGAATGCACAAATAAAGGATGAAAGAGTAATACATGGTAAGTTCACTACATACATTTTTAGAACTCATATATGACTTTTTCCATTATAGAGCACACCCTAGCCTAACATTACAAGCTTACAAAGTCCTAAATGATCCTCAACATATGAAATCTATTTGAGTCAATGGCAGTAGAAGAGTGAAAAGTGAAAAGTAAAGTGATTATATGTTAAGAGCTATGCTTTTATAAGTTTGCATCAGAAAATAAGTCTTATGCATCAACAATAGTATCACACACTACTAGAGCACGTGAAACGGATGTGAAGATGACTATATTAAACTTGATGTGCTCGTGTTCATTTATTCTATCTCATCTCTTATTTTGACCATAGGTTGCATTTTGAGAAGTTTAATTTAAGTGAGTTACATTATAATTTAGACCAAGTCAGTTTTGTGAGTATGCTTGAGGACAAACAAAGGTTTAAGTTTGGGGGTACTTGATAAGCATCTGATTAACGTGATTAAAGTATCTGTTTCATTATGCTTTTGAATACTTGTGATGGCATTTTCACTTTTTTTATTATTCTATTTTTGTTTTCTTTGAAATTTATGGAGTCAATATGAAACGAGGCTATAATAGGCCAAATATGGATGTTTTGGGCGATAATTAGTCAAGATTCTATTGCCAGATGTTCAGGTGCTAAGGGAGAGCTACAACACTACAAAAGGCAAAATACCAAACATAGCATGATTGAAAAGGAAGGCACAAGGAGACCGCGTGAAGGAAATCAGAATGTCGTGCGACCAACATCGCATCACGCGGGTGGCGCGATCAAGACATAATTTGGGCCAAAAGTCATAAACCCTAAAACGTAGCCAAAGTGGAGAAAACTATAAATAGAAGACTATGTTCAACTATTAAGGCACGAGCTCACAATCACTTACAACCACTTTCGACAGACAAACCTTGAAAGTTTGTCACCAGAAATAAAACACCATCAAAAGTCTTGTCCTAGTTTAGTTGAGCTATTGTTTGAGAGAAATTTGCTTGTGAAGAAGAAGATAGCAAAATGGAGTAAGAAGAGGGTCAAGAAACAACGTTCCACCGAATGCAAGAAGCTTTTCTTTATCTCTTTACTTTGTCGATGATATTTACTTCTTTGTTAATAGTTGAACCTATGACTATGAAGAGCCAACTTACTCGTTGTTCCGAGTAGGGGAGTAACTCTCATTTATGAATATGTTTATTTGTTTTACTTGATGTGTGTTTGATGAGCTTGAATGTTTAGATTAAATAGTTACTTATGTTGTGTGACTGACCTTACTCTGGCTAGGATAACACAGAAGCACCCGTGCGGGGCAACCCATAGTGTACATATAAAGAGAACTGATGGCCAACTTTTAGATTACGCTAGATCAATCTTGACTAAGTACGTTTTGTTAACACAATTCAGATGAGTTAATTAGATTTCATATTTGATATCTCTTATAAAACAACTGACAACTTGGCTAATCCGTTAACACAATAGGTTATGAGACACTCATAGGTGTATAGTTGGGATAACTCCTGCCATATGTCACGGATCCATTAGACATGCAAACATCAAATAACTATCAAGCATTGTAAGTAAATATATGTAGTTTGTCTATGAACTATTATGGTTAAATCATAGTGAAACCCGACCTCTAAATAGTTTTTCTAATTATTATTTACAACCACAAACAATCAATCAATCATTAAATTATGTTCTTTAGTTTAGTTTAATTTAGTTTAGTTAAGTTAGTTAATCAATCTTTCTTCTAGTATTGTTAGTTTAATTGCTTATTTTCTTTCATTAGTGTAATAGTTTAATTAATTTAATTGATTTAACTTTTTCTTTCATTCAAAATCAAAAAACCACAAAAGAAATTTTATTACTGTTAGGACCGAATTTTTCGGCTTTAATATACTTAATTAATTAGCTAGTTAAATATTGTTTATTTATGTTTTAATTGATTGTGTTTTTGTAATATTTCAGCAAGAATGTTGTTATGTTTCTGTCCTTAAGTTTAAAGATCATATTGTAACAATTATTTAAGGAAAGAAGATTTGTGAGATTCTGGATCTTAAAGTTTCCTTGTTGGTTTAGATGCCTCCACGTCAGATTATTTAAAGAGACAAGATAATGTATTTTATTTGTCTTTGAATGATCCGATTTTATTCCAAGTGAATCTGGACTGAATTGTATGTATGCATAAGTTGGAATATTATGTTTACACGTTTAACAGAATCAAATCAGATGAACTAAGGAAGGTTTGCAAGGTTTCTTGAGGAATCAAAGATCTGATGCAACAAATGTCATTTCACAAAGGAGATTCTGCACTCTATAAAAGCAGAAGACTTGAAGATATTTGAAGACAAGTTTTAGGTTTTAAGATGTGTTATTTTATTTGTTTGAAAGTCAAAAATATTTTAATATCTTTTTTCGAAATATCAAGGCGAATGAACTTCGTGTGAACTTAAATATTTCCATATTCAAGTAGAGTTCAATAGTAAGGTATCGCGTCAGGTAATAGGAAAGTAATTAGAGGGAGCCTAGATTACGAGTATCAAGTAATAACCCGATTGAGAAAATATTACGTACTATACCAAAGAGACTTGAGTTGTTTAAACAAGTGAAAGCCGAGTGGACTAGGCCTATTGTGACCGAACAACTATAAAATCCTTGTGTTATTTCTTTTCTTCTTATCTGTTTTAACAAGTAAAAGTTATTACGAAAAGAAACAACTAATAAGTAAGCAATTAAGGTCTTACAAGTGGCATCAAGAGCTAGTTACTAATGCTTGTTTTTAGTGAGATTTTGGTTTGAAAAAAATCTTATTTTTTAGCGATGGAAGAAATCAAAGAAGTTTTATCAGCAAACAAACCACTAATGCTCACAAGCACCAACTACTCGTACTGAAAAAAATGTTTCAAAAATTTCATGAAACAGCAAGACCAGAAAGCATGGAAAATAATTCTATGAGGTTGGGCACCCCCTACTGATGAAGACAGTAAGCCTAAAAATGAACTTGGTCAAATGAAGAAGATCTTCTTGTTGAACAAAACTCTATTGCTCTTAATACTATTCTAAGTGCAGTTAACATGAATCAATATCATATCATTTCTAATTGTGTATCTGCGAAAGAAGCATGTGATATTATACGAGTTGCTCATGAAGGTACCACCAGTGTTCGCAGATCTAAGTTACAACTACTAACCACTCAATTTGAGAATATACAGATGCAGAAAATTGAAAATATTGCGCAATACAATGCTAAACTTAGACGCGTCACAACAGAAGCAACTCTGCTCGACGAAGAATATAATGAAGCAAAATTGGTTCACAAAACACTAAGATCTCTTCCACTAAAGTTTACAATCAAAGTTGAGACCATTGAAGAAGCTAAAGACACAGATAGTATGCCTCTATAAATTCTTATGGGATCACTTGCAACATATGAAATGAAACTAAAACAAGAAGGAGACAATGTTGGCAAAAGCATTACACTAAAATCCACAACATCACTCCCACATAATGACCAAGGAGCAGTTATCATGAAATCAATGGCCCTCCTATCAAAAAACTTCAATAAGATGAACATATCCAAATTTTGAGGTAAATTCTTGTCACCTAGTTCATCTAACTTTGATTTTAATAAAAATTCTTCCGCTGCTAATGATCTTGAAGCCAAAAGGAAAGATAAAGTGTTTAGTGTAGGGAATGCCCTGAGTTCGGGCACATCAGAGCAGATTCTGCTAATATACTTGAGAAAAATAGAAATAGTGCCCTTGTCACGACGTCGAGTGATGATGATTTAGATCAGACAGATGAAGACGAAGAATCTCCACCAGATGTGGCTCTCACTGTAAGAATTTCTCATATGCCGACTACACGTGTTGCATCTAATGAATGCTTTAATGCGACTAGCATTCACAAAGAATCTAAAGAAAGGTCAGAAATTGATGACCTAACATCTTACAACGAGCAGATAAATACTACACTTGCAAAATGTGAAGGTGTAAACTAATCTCCTCTGTATCACAAGGAAGCTCAGACGCATCTACTCTTGTTCATGATATCAATTCACCCAAGAGAAACAACAACATTCTTTCCTCGAAATTGAAACAAGCAAAAGCCTCTGCCAAATAATCATAACAGAATCTAGCCGACGCATTGAATGACCTTGAGTCAGTCAAGAACAATGCCAAGCTCTTAAGTTCAGGAACAAACAAACTTAATGAAGTCTTATATGTACAGAGACCCAACACCAGTCGCGCTGGATTAGGTTTCCCTAATGAGTTGCATTAGGAAACACACGGAATACTCCATATCAATCATGTCAAAAGGATATCGAAACCCCAATTAAAGAAAGAAGAGGAAACGAATACCATTGTGTATATCTAGAGAAAGACTTTGGACAACTGAAAAGGAATCAAGATTCGATTGTCTCTTAAAGATACTCAGGTATAAAACAAAACTTTTCAAATAAATCTTTCTTTACTAACGTTCAAAACTTTGAGCTAATATGCCATCATTGTGGAATAAATGGGGCATATACGACCCTACTGCTTCCAAATATGGAAAAGTCAAGCAACACGTGGAGGGAATAATGTCCCGACAAAAAACCATAGAAAAGTGTTGCAACACACCCTACTTTAAAACATGAAACCATCTCGCAAAAACAAATCTGGTTTCAACAGTAAAATGTCAATTTTTTTGTTAGTAATCAATCTTCCTCATACAACTTAACTAACTCTTGGTTTTTTGATAGTAGTTGCTCCCGCCATATGGCAGGCAACAATAACATTCTCAACAAATTTGTGAATGAAAAAGGGGAGTTGTAGTGTTTGGAGATGGAAACAAAGGAAAATTGTTGGAAGAGGAACTCTGAATGTAAAAGGGTTCTCTCGTCTAAAGGATGTCTTCTATGTTGAAGGGTTACATGCAAATTTAATCAGCATAAGTCAACTGTGATTCACCAAAGATGAATGTGAAGTAACTGATAAAGAAGACACATGTGTCTTGCAGGGGTTGAAAAATGCATATACTGCTATACACTAACCAAACACAATAAATCAGCGAATGTTCTTTTGTGTCACTTTAGTATTGCCTCACAGACCGAGTTGTGGCACCAAAGGATGGGACACGTCAATTACAAAACGTTGTCCAAGGTGTCTAAAACAAAGGCCCTTCGAGGAATGCCTCATGTTGAAACTCACAATGAAGGAAAGTGTGTAGCATGTATACAAGGGAAACAAAAGAAAATAGTCACGTGTTGTTGCAACATACTCCCTCAACCCACATCTTGGAACTTCTTCACATGGATCTCGTAGGACCAATTCAGAAGGATAGTATCAATGGTAAAAAATACGTATTTGTTTTTGTTGATGCTTTCTCTAGATTTACATGGATTGAATTTTTACGAGAAAAGAGAGAAGCTTTTAACACCTTCAAACCTTATGTAATAATGTCGTAATAGATAAAGAATTAAAATTGATCACAGAAAAGAATTTGAAAACGTAATGTTTAACTACTTTTACAATGAGAAAGGTATCTTTTATGAATTCTCAGCTCCAATTACACCACAACAAAATAGTGTGGCGAAAAGAAAAAACAAGACTATTTTGCAAATGGCTCGGGTCGTGCTAAATTCAAAAAGTTACCAACCGCTTCTGGGCTGAAGTAGTCACCACAACTTGTTATATAATCAATCAATCATACTTTAGGCCAGGTACATACAAAACAACCTATGAATTGTGGAAAAGTAAGAAACCCAGTGTACGACACTTTCATATTTTTGGATGCACTGTTATGTTTTGAATGACAGAGAACCCAGAGGTAAATTTCAATCAAAATATGATATGGAATCTTTGTTGGATACTCTCGTAATAGTTAGGCCTATCGAGTATATAACATGAGAACCCAAAATGCTATTAAATCTTCTAATGTTGAATTTGATGATTCTAGAGATTTCACTACAGCCTCGACAGTTCCAAAAATATCCGATCTAGTTGCATCAAGTATTGCCTTCAATCATGAGGATGGCCCACCAATAAGAAGACCTGGCACGATAGTAACTGAAGATACTGGACCAGACAGTGACGATGAACACAACCATCCATATGCAACCAAGTAGTTCAACTCACTAGATATCCATGATACATCTCAAAGGGAACCCTCATTGAGAGTTAAAAAGAATCATTCAGTCACGACAGTCATAGGAGAAATCAATAAAGGTATAAGAACTAGAAACACACCCAGAAGAAGTTATGATGAAATGATAAACCATGTATGTTATATCTCAAGAATAGAACCTAAAAATATAAAAGAAACAATCCTTGAGGAAGCCTGGGTAAATGCAATTCAAGAAGAAATAAACCAGTTTGAGAAAAATCAAATGTGGGAACTAGTGCCCAGACCCCCGAATACCAACATTATAAGTACCAAATGGATTTATAAGAATAAAATAGATGAAATTGCTAACGTAGTACGTAACAAAGCCAGAGTTGTGGCTTAAGGTTACACGCATTGAAGGAGTAGACTTTGATGAAACTTTTGCTCCTGTTGTACGTCTAGAGTCAATAAGATTACTATTGTCCATTGCAAGTCTTTTGCACATTAAAATGTTTCAGATGGATGTAAAAAGTGCCTTTCTAAATAGCTATCTCAACTAAGAAGTCTACATTGAACAACCTAAAGGGTTCGTGGACCCCCACCAGCAGCATCATGTTCTCATACTTAAGAAGGCTCTATATGGACTTAAGCAAGCACCTCAGGCCTGGTATGAATGTTTAACTCAACAATTTCTGGATAAAGGATACTCTCAAGGTAGTATAGATAGAACTCTCTTCATCAAACGTTTAAATAAAAATGTTATCATTGCTCAAATATATGTTGACGATATAGTTTTTGGCTCCACTTCTAATTTGAGTTGCGATAGTTCATTTCTGTTATGGAAGTAGAATTTGAAATGAGTATGGTTGGAGAACTCACATATTTTGTTGTTTGCAGGTTAAACAAGGACCAGATGGGATTTTCAACTCGCAAGCAAAATATGCGAAGAATCTTTTCTCCACCTTTGGTCTCGAGGGTGCCAAATCTATCATAACTCCAATTGGAACAAATGAACAGCTCACAACAGATGACATCGACCCGGATGTTGATCCAAGTCTGTACTGGAGCATGATAGGGAGTCTCTTATACCTAACAACTAGCAGACCCGACATATGTTTATGTGTTGGTGTTTACGCACGATACCAAGCCAAGCCCAAAGAATCACATCTCAAAGATGTTAAACGCATCATACAATATATCTTAGGAACTGCTGATTTTAGCTTATACTACAACTCTGAAACTAACTATCATCTCACAAGATACAGTGATGCAGATTGGGATGGATGTGCTGATGATCAAAAAAGCACAACAAGTGGTTGCTTCTACTTTGGCACCAATCTTGTTGCATGGTTTAGCAAGAGCCGACACTCAATCACCTTGTCCACCGTTGAGGCAGAATATATTGCTGCCGGTAGTTGTTGTACCCAAATACTTTGGATGAAACAAAGGGTAGCTGGTCATGGTATAACTCAGAATATGTTAACAATATACTGCGACAACAAGAATGCCATCAATATTGCCCAAAATCTTATCCAACACTCAAGAACCAAATATATCGAGATACGTTATCATTTTATTCGTGATCTTATGGAGGAAAAGGTAGCGAAATTAGAGCATGTGAGAACACACTATCAACTGGCATCTTTACTAAGGTACGAGACGATGTACGTTTTGAGACCTTAGGAAATCATTGGGCATCTATCACCTATGAGTCGCAACTTTAACTGTCACAACAGAAGATGAACACAGATAATATTGAATTTCAAGTTTCATCCACTCACATTTTATTTCATAAGTCGTAATGTGTCATTTGTGTACACAATCTTTATCTTTTATCACACACCATTGATCTTGTGTTTAGTACGGATCTTGTTCATGCTCAAATTGAAATAATCATCAACTTTGTTTTGGAGAAAGCAACTCAAAATGAAATAATCATCAACTTTGTTTTGGAGAAAGCAACTCAAAATGAAATAATCATCAACTTTGTTTTGGAGAAAGCAACCTGAGCTTAAAGGGGTGAGTGTGAAAGCCTTCAATTCTTATCCCACGCGTCACGACATTGAAAAGAGCTACCTCACAACAAATGAGTCAGAGTGAAAGCTACCAGCATTGCAACATGTGTTACTCATTTATGACAGATTATACCCATTTTTAGCACTTTCACGACCGTAGCTATATAATTCATGATGGGTCCTTGAAAATAATTTTTAAACTTGATATAATTTTCGTAATGTCTATGTGCTAATTTCAATTGTTGACAAGTTCATATGTCGTAGTCATCTCAACCGGTTTCATTAGTGTCTCAACAATCCCATGTCAGTCTTGACCATAGTTTTATGGAAAGCTAGTGACCATATATATGCATTATTATATACTTATAACAATTCCCATATTCACGGTCCATATCTTATCTCACTATTGTTTGGTGTAAATGTATGGACCGAGATTGGTACCCTTTTGTTATGATTCACACACTGTGTGTACACTGAATGTTGTGCCAACACCGATCGTATTCGGTGTTGTCCCAACACTCGTTGTAGAGTACTTAAGTAGCGGAATAAAGAACACATTGAGATGAATATTAAGCAGGTTATATGAATATAACATGCCGAGCCTTACGACCAAATAATCTCTAAACGTTAATTCAATGACTTCACCAAATACAACTGAGTAGGAACCCAATCCTGACACCAACTAATCTACGAGCTATAGCTTAGCTAGATAAAACTCAGTAAAAACAAGACCAACACAATCTCTACTTTCAGAACTTAATTATAGTCTTCTTGTTTTTCTTAATGTCGAGCACGCCTCTTTATAGGATTTGATCGTCCTTGAAACATGGTGTGATACACACGAGTTGTTGACTCCTCTTTTCTTCACTTGGATAATTCCAAAATCTTCTTTGGTGTTATCTTCATAAGATCTCCAACTCTTATCTTCAAGATCCTTTTAGAATCTTCGGCTATTATCCCTTTGTTCCTTAGCAATGTTCAACATGTTCCTTAATACTCTAAAATAATCACAGATAACTACAACTTGTGGAACTATGTGAGTTTTAGAATAAAGACAAAATAAAATATTTAATATAATTAAGGATAAAAGCGTCAAGCCCCCTGTACTATACAGGTTTTTGCGACTTGCCCCTTAAACAAAATTAATAAGTGTTTTCCCTCTTAAACTATGCACGTCTGTTCGATTTGCCCCCTGACCGGGTTTTTGGCTATTTTGGGCCATTCTTGGCTGGAATATTTCCCCTCACCCGACTCATATGTGTGTACTAGATGTATTTTGGTAGTTGATGACAAAAAGTAGGCGAAAAGTTACCTCGAACGGGGCATATTTTGGCTAAATTGCGATTTCTCCATCGTTGTATTTTTGGCCATTTTTAGCCGGAATATTCCCCCTACACGACTCATATGTGTTGTACTAGATGTATTTTGGTAGTTTGTGACAAAAGGTAGGCAAAAAAACACCTCGAACGGGGAATATTCTGTTCAAAAATAGCCGAGAACCCGGCCAGGGGGCAAATCGAACAGACGTGCATAGTTTAAGGGGGGAAAATGCTTATTAATTTTTTTTAAGGGGCAAGTCGCAAAAACGTGTATAGTTCAGGGGGCTTGATGCTTTTAATGACCTAGATAGTTAGGTTGTGGTGTTGGCAATCCTACTAAAATTTTAGAAAATGTTTAAAGTGGATTATTGATACAGCATCTCTTTTTTAAAAAAAAAAAAAAAATTGTGTTCTATTACGCATGAGTTGCGTTAACAATTCATAATGTACAATTCAACTTATACATAATAGTCCAGCGTCTACTATTTGATAGACAAGCATTGGCGCCGTGTATCCGGCGACAACCAATCCTAACATGTTGTATATAAAACATATAAGATCTGACAAATACCAACCTCGACCTATTGGCTTATTGAGGAAAGGCACATTGAAAGCCAGAAATGGCCGTTAGTGGCCACCCACCACTTTTCACGGTTAAAGAGACCCTCTTACTAAGCCAAACCCAACGTAAGTTGAACTATCGCACCCGTAGCTTACTGATTTTTCCATCATCCAATCCCCAAGCTTGTTGTATCGATGTTAAACATGATATGTATTCAACCTCCATAGTGGATAAGGCCTTTATGATCGCGAAAAAAGAAGGGGAATGGTTGGCGTGTCACTGGGTCGGAGAGGGAATCCGTCTTTTATTCTTTCTTCAACAGGTCTGTAGCCGGTAGTTCTCGACACTATAGAACCTGAAACCCACTCTCAATCGATATAAATTAACGAAAAATACAGGTGCAAGTTGCATTAATCAATAACTACATCATATTCAAGAAATGATTTCAAGTTCAAAATAACAATTTACTGAGAAGGCCATAAGAATATAAAGTAAAGAAAATACCCTTAATCTCAGTGAGTTGTCGGTGTTTCATTCACTAAATATTTTGTTACTCTGCTATGAATGATTGTGATCTTGCTTCAATCAACTTTCTCCGAAGTCCCAACTATGATCACATGTGTGAATATAGAAGAATGAAACAGTGTGTTGTGTTGTGTATATAGCGTTTGTGATGGCATTACTAAGCCATATAGATAGTTTTTTCAGCACGAGCATATTACCCTAGGGTTTTTGCGTAGGTGAGATTTGGTTGCACATACGCTAACGTTAGATTGCACGTCATTGTTGCACTAGGTGCATGTGTAGGCGTCAGTTGTGTGTATTTAAGATGATTATCGTGTTGCATTCTAGAATAGTGACGCATAATTACGCTTTAAGTTTGTTGGTGAGTTTGTCGAAAATGCCACAATCTGGAACTTGAAAGTCGCGAACTAAAGACGCTTTCCTTAAAGCGTAATTCGCCCCCACCTCGTGTGTGCCAATAGGGTAACAGCGAATCGCTTCCCAGGATACAATTTAAGCCCAGAAAATAAAATGGTAGACTGCGTATTGGACTAACGAAATCTACCGACAGAAAAAGAAACAAGAGTGCAGAAAAATACAGACTTAATTTCTGCAGCAATAAAGACTGTATATTATTTGAGAGATATGTTTTTTGTGATGATCTTTGGTTCTGATAATCCTGCGTATTTAAAGAAGGAGAAAAGCTGCAAGGAAAAGTCATACCTTTTCCTAAGTATTCTTTCACAGAAGGACACAACTTTCCTGTTAATTCTTTCACAGAAAAGACACAACTTTCCTGCCAAAAATATGTGACTGTTGATATTTAAATTCTGAGTTTTAAATTTCCCTCCATATTTTTCCCAGATTAATCTGAGCCGTAGGATTTAAATCTTAAGTAAGATTAAATCCACACCATCCAATTTAATCTATATTAATTTAATATTCAGATTAAATCACAGCCGTTCATCTTATTTAATTAATTAAATAAAATCTACGACCTAGATCGCCAAACAAAAGTGCTAAGTGCTTTTAAAGTGCTAAGTGTTTTTTAAGTGCGCCAAACAAAAGCGCCACTTAAGCGCCACGTGCACGCGCGCGCGGGCGCGGGCCCGGGCACGGGCTCGGCTCGGCGCGCGTGTGTGCATGAGCACCACCTATGTCTTGCACTTTTTATTACCCAAGTAATATAGTGCAAACATATATAAACCCACAAATAAGTTTTTATTTTTCCTATGTGGGACACTTAAGCCACTTTAGTAAAACTGGTCTATAAGAGCTAAAGCTCTTAAAGCCCATAAAAGTCCTTATAGTTACCATGAGTTAGAGCCCAACATACTTTACCATTGTGGGACAAACTCAAAAAAGGCTTTTATTATACTTTGCATTCACATCATATCAACACATAACCAATGTGGGATATCTCTCACAAGATTTATTATTTGGAAACTAAATCTAACACTCATTCCCTAACTCACATGTTTGGCTCTATTTCTTTCATTTCGACTATTTTGCCTTGTTTTGCTCTGACTTTCTCACAGCAAAAGTACAAAGAAAACAAAAGGTAAGACAACAGAAATGCTATGAAGTTGACGAAAAAAGTGAGTAAAGTAGGCACCAGAATTGCAAGGTTTGTACACTAATCAACTCATACCTCCACTTATTTCCGTAACAAGCTTGATTTTCGTCTAGAATTAGGATTAGAGAGATTAAAGAGAACAATGAACAAGTTCCTAAATTAGGATGGGCGATATGACTCCCCAAATGAGCTTAAAACTATAATGAATGAGATTAATAACCCAAATGCGTTTAGGGTGAATTGGGATGGGAAAAGCCCAATACTCTTTAGAAAAGCTTTTAGGGAGTTGAATGGATATGGAATCTCAAGCCACGAGTAAATTAACCAAAGAGACGGTTATGCACCCATGGAGTGGTAGATAAGCTTTATCTCTGATGGTGGTTAATTGGTTATCATGATGGTATAAGTACTGGGTATACGATGCGTATCATGACAATAGTTTATGTCATGAATAAATCCTTCCTATTGTATGTAGTGTTGGTTTGGTATATCCTAACATGGGTATTTTGGTTTTATTTCGTCACGGTAATAGAACACGGTAATACAGTACAATGGGAATATAAATAACCAAAATAATGTTAATCCAATAGAATTAATCGGACTAATTTTGTTCGAAACACCTACTATCTATTACAGATCTTACACTGATTTAAATACAAAGATAATGCTAAATATGTAACGCATCGAATTGTGGTTGTTCGATGTGCGCCTCGAATGGTGCAAGTTCGATGCCGAGTCAATTCGATATGGTCTTGATAGCACGTTGGAACGTATCGAATAGTGGAGTGTATCGAACCGAGGGACGTATCGAATAATGGAACGTATCGAATAGCAGGATTCGATGTGGTCGGGTTGGGACTCAAGTTCAATCTCCCTCTGAATGCTCAAAACCGTCCTATATATAGCAACCTCGCTTTGTGGGGCCCGAGGACAGCTGTTAGATACGCATCGAATCATACCGATTCGATGTGCGCATCGAATGATGAATATTCGATGTGCTGAAGGTATCGAATCAGACCGATTCGATACGTTTATGGGCCGGCCCAATTCTATTGTTGGCCCAGTCCTAAAATACCCCCATCACATAGTCCCCCCAGTTTGGGAGACGTTAATAGAATGATGACGACTTCCAAACTCAAAACATATTCGTCATAAAAAATTTTGGGCATCGAATTGTAACAATTCGATGCGTCAGTTTGCAGGCATCGACTTTTGATGCGTTCGATGCGCACATCGAATTACGAAAATTCGATGCGTTCAGAATAGTTGCGGCCCATGGGCCTATATATAAGGGACCACATGTCTGACATTTCTTGTTTTTATCCGGAGAAAGGATTTTTGTTCGCTTCTGGACCGCATCGAACGCAGTCTGTTCGACACGGTTCGTATCGAATCGGCAAAATTCGACACGCTACTGATTATTTATTTTTATAGAAAAATTATTAAAATTTATTATTGAGCTGATATGGCTCGTATAAAATCTCGAAGTCGCAGCAAAATTGTTCTATCTCCTGAGAATATTCACGATGCTCAGGGAAGGGGCGAACGAAACGAGCAAAATGAGCCCTCAGGCGCGGGCCCATCTAATTTATATTCGCCAAACGCTTCTACCGTAAGGCTTGGAGGTATTAGTGCAGGCACTCGGGTGCCAATAGTGAGTGATTTTGAACGTCAAGAAAATTTTGCTACGAGGAGATTGGTGATGACTACTACCGATACCGGTGGACGCATTAAAGTTGGCACCAACCGCCAAATTCAGATAATGGAATACATCGATGCAGAAGACGAGAAAATCGCTGCCAACTTGGCCAAGTTTAATGCAGCTCATCCCAATTTCAGGGAAAAACGTAATGTAGAAGCAGCGAGTTCTTCCCGCTCAACCGATGAGACCTGGTATGTAACCGCTAAACGAAAATCAGAGGAGAATATATCCGCTCGCGAAGCTCAGAGCATACCTCCACCTATGTGGCCTCGACCTTCAGGGAATCCGATACCTGCTCCGCCTGGAAGCCTTAGTAATTATGACTTTCTCAATGATGATAATTCAGAATCATTGAGTGCCACATTGGGCGGATACCGATTGAGAGAGGAGCAGGCTAGAGAGATTATGCAAAGTTTGTGGCCGTAGTTGGATCGCCATGCCGTAATTAACCGATTGGGGTATCAAGGTTTAGCTCGCTTTGGGCGCCTTTTCTTTGCTGCTGTCATTAGCAGTGTATCGGGTATGCAGAGATTATAGTGGGCTAGCTGTGGTGCAAAATCAACACAATGTTGTTGTCGACAATCTGCGTACTACTATCAATAATGGAAAATACAGTCGCCAAAATGCGCTGAAACGCGCTAGAGAAGCAGATTTGAAGGCATCTAAGGCCACCCGCGATAAACATGATGCCGAAGTGAAGACCAAGAAAGCAGAAGAGGATGCAAAAGTTCTGCGTGCTGAAATTGACGCGTTGAGAAAGGATAACGAATCCCTCAAACGCGTGAATGGTTCTCTCGAGGCTTCGAATACATATGCTGAAAATGCCATTTCCAACTTGTGTCGTCGAATTCAGTATTTTGAATCTGGAGAATATAGATGTGCTATTGTTGAAGAATTTACGCAGAGTAATGCATATAAATTTCTGGAATTACTACGCGGTGCTGCTGACATGAAGTACGGAATGGAAGTAGGGGTTGGCCAGGCTGGGCACCTTGGGTACCTTGGAGAAGGTTTTCGCAATGACATGCTTGACGTAAGGCGTAACGCAAAAATGCAAACACCCGAGGCTAACAGCGATGATGACGATGAAGAGTTACATACACCTCGTCCTGGTGATCCATTCTATGCCGTGTGGCGGGACCGTAAAAAACCAAAGAAGTCCCATTCAAGCCCCTTAAAATCTAAATCACCTCGTGCTTCCAAGGGTAAAGAGAAAATCATTCCTAGCGCTACTCTGGGCGATTTAGAAAATATTAAAAAGGCTCTTCATGATGTTTTTGGTTCGAGCGATAATGAGCCAGAATTGCCACCGAAAATTTCCAGGTCTATAATTCTTCTCCGAAGTCCTCCGAAGACAACGGGTTTCAAAAATATTTATCCTATAATTCCGGATAAAAGAAAGAAGGTGACCAGTGCGTCTAAGACCTCAGGTCCCTCAACAGTCTTACCAGGTAGAATACATCCTGCTCAAAGTGACATTGCCCCTGTGCTGGCCAGTAAAGGGCTGAATCATCAATTAATGCACAGTCTATAATTTCTCCCAGTAGGTATCAACTCGAAGATCCTGCTGATAAAGAAGAAATTGTCTTGCCCGACAATTGGGCACAAACTGACGAATTAATCCCGACAGAGGATCAAATTCAGGGCAATTGCGCCAATTTTGCACGTTCAATGGGGGTGGTTCTTCGCGAGGAGTCCTCTTATTCATCGGAAGAGTAGCGATAGTTTGGCTAAACTGAATTGTGAATGTCATCCTTTTGTTTTGTTTATAATCATGTAACTTTAATCAATTGATCGGTAATGATAACGACTCTACCGTTTAACATCAGCTATGTAATTTAAGTTTACTCATGTATTGCTTTGTTGTGATTATATCAAGACACAGCATTTATTTTATTTGTTTACTGTTGAGTGAATATTTTCCTAGCATTTAATAATGACGTTTGACGTAATGGTGCATGTCTAATATTATGATTTTAATTGCCATGAAAAATATGAGCACTTTGAGCTGTTATTATTATCTTTAAGGCATTCATGTTTTATTTGAAAAATTAGATCCCTTTACGTCGTTGTTTTGGAATGCGGGGATGGATCATGTTGGGACTTCCTATTCCTACGTCTTATTCTTACTTCTTGCATGCGGGGGTGGACCGCTTTGGGCCTTCTTACCCTTCCGTCATGTTCTCCCATCTGGCATGCGGGGGTGGACCACTTCGGTCCTTCTTACCCCTCCGTCATGTTCTTCCTTCTGGCATGCGGGGGTGGACCACTTCGGTCCTTCTTACCCCTCCGTCATGTTCTTCCTTCTGGAATGCGGGGGTGGACCACTTCGGTCCTTCTTACCCCTCCATCATGTTCTTCCTTCGGGTATGCGGGGGTGGACCACTTCGGGCCTTCTTACCCCTCCGTCATGTTCTTCCTTCTGGCATGCGGGGGTGGACCACTTTGGGCCTTCTTACCCCTCTGTCATGTTCTTCCTTCTGGCATGCGGGGGTGGACCACTTTAGGCCTTCTTACCCCTCCGTCATGTTCTTCTCTGTATCATTCAACGAATGAAATTTTTCAGTTAATAATTTTTAAAAGAATCAACATAAATTTATGTGTAAGAAACATATATTTAATGAAATTTCTTCAATTTATGCGTAATAACGCCTGAGATGTTGCACATTCCATGGGCGTTTCTGTTGAACTCCTCTTAGAGTCTCCAAATAATAATATCCTCGTGAACTTGCTCGTGTGACTCTAAAAGGCCCTTCCCATTTTGGTTCAAGCTTTCCGATATGCTATTTAGCTGCAAGGCTCCTAAGAACCAAATCTCCTACTTCAAAATTTCTGAATTGAACTCTCTTATCATAGCTTTTGGCCATTGCAGCTTTATAAGCAACAGTACGCTGATAAACATCCTCTCTTGTGGATCCTATCATATCCAGATCCATCTGTCGCAACCGAGCCGATTGTTCTGGATCGTAATCAGTAATTCTGCGCGTTGGAATACCTATTTTCGCAGGCAATACAGCTTCAGTGCCATAGACAAGAACGAAAGTCGATGTCCTCGGGGTCGTTCTATACACCCATAATATTCCTTGAAGCTCTGCTGGCCACGTTTTTCCTGTGGCTCTGACTCTCCTTTCGAGATAATCCTTCAATGTTTTGTTAGTGGATTCTGTTTGGCCATTGGATTGTGGGTGATATACTGACGTGAGATTGTGTGATATCTTTAATTCCCCAAACCACGATTTAATCTGCTTCCCAGTAAATTGCGTACCGTTATCACACACAATGGACCTCGGTATGCCGAATCGGCATATAATGTATTTCCAAATGAACTCGATCATATTATTCTCCGTGATTGACGTTATAGCTTCTGCCTCAACCCATTTTGTATAATACTCCACTGCTACTATTAAATATCGTTTTTGACCTTTGCCAGATGGAAATGGACCCAAAATATCAATTCCCCATTGATCAAACGGATATGCCACGTCGATGGGTTGCAGTTGACGTGTTGGTCTGTGAATGAGGCAAGCATGGTATTGGCAACTGCCACATTTTCTCGAATAAGCTGTTACATCTTTACGTAGAGTTGGCCAATAATATCCTTGACGCAATATTCGTTGAGCTAATGCTCGTCCCCCGGAATGATTTCCGCAACTACCTGCGTGGATCTCTTCCATGACATATTCAGCTTGAGTTGGAGTCAAACATCTTAACAATGGTCCTTCAAAAGATCTTTTATATAACTCTCCATTACTGATAGTGAACTTCCTTAACGCATCCTGCGTTAAGCATTCGGATCCGCTGGTAAAATGCCCTGTTGAAGATAGATCATAATTTCATCCTTCCAAGACGGGTCCTCTTGTATTGTCATTATAAATTCCACTCTGACTTCTGTGGTAATATATTTTGATTTCCCAATCGAAGGTTTATCAGCGACCATAAGTGTGATTCGTTTCTCTGCCAAAATCTCTAAAGAACTTGCAAATTTAGAAAGCGCATCTGCTTTTGCATTGTCGTCCCTGGGGATTTGAGTTATATCAAAAAAATTGAACCTCTTTGCCAACTCTTTAACCTTAGCGGCATATAGCTTCATAGTTTCCACACGTGTTTCATATCTTCCCGAGAAATGATTTGCCACCAAGAGCGAATCGGTGAACACGTCTAGATGTTCGATGTTGAGTCCGAGTGCCATTTTGATCCCTGTAATTATTGTTTCATATTCAGCTTCGTTATTTGTTACCATGTAATTCAAGCTGATAGCAAATTCAAATTCCCTCCGCTCTGGGAACAAAAAATGTATTCCAATGCCCCCCGTGAGTTGTGGCAGATCCATCAGTATGCAATATCCATGTCGTCGTTGCTCTACTGGTTCCCTCTTGGTTTCATATAGAAAATATACAGCATGCGGTCTCCACTACACTGTTCCCCAAGGTTTCGGCCATGAAATCTGCTAGAGCTAGCGCTTTGACTGCGACTCGCGGCTTAAATTCCAACCAAACTCACTGAGTTCAATTGCCCATTTCACCAATCTACCAGAGGTTTCTGGTTTTGCCAATACTGGCTTCAATGGTTTGTCAGTCACCACAGTAATTGAGTGAGATTGAAAATACGGTTTCAACTTTCGAGCTGTAACAACAATCTCCAATGCAAACAGTTCTATCTCCAAATAATTTCTCTCCGCCCCCTGCAGTACTCTGCTCACATAGTGTATTGGTAACTGTTGAGCTCCTCTCTGTTTGAGCAGTACTGTACTGATTGCATTTGCAGATACTGCCAGATAGAGATACAACATTTCATTCTCCTCCGGTTTTGCTAACAACGGTGGGCTTACTAAATATTTCTTCATTTGCCTAAAAGCCTCTTCGCATTCCGGAGTCCAAATAAAATCTTTGTTCCGTTTCATCACTTTAAAGAAAGGGAGGTTCTTTTCGGCAGATGTTGATATAAATCTCCCCAAGGCCGTTAGACGGCCCACCAAGCATTGTACGTCCCTCACCGTCCTTGGTGAAGGTAAATCCAGTACTGCTTTTATTTTATCCGGATTGGCCTCGATTCCTCTCTCATTCACCACATATCCTAGAAACTTTCCAGCCGTCACTCCAAAAGTGCATTTTTTAGGGTTTAGTTTCATTCCATAGGTCCTCATTATGGTGAATGCCTAATCCAGATGTCGCACATGTTCATCAGCTTTTAGACTCTTTACAAGCATGTCGTCAATATATACTTCCATCGATTTCCCAATCTGATGGTAAAACATTTTAGCCACCAACCTCTGAAATGTTGCTCCCGCATTCTTTAATCCGAAAGGCATTACCCTATAGCAGTACACTCCGGTATCAGTTACAAATGCTGTTTTACTCTGATCTTGCACTGCCATGAAGATCTGATGAAAACCACTTTTTGCATCCATCATACTCAGTAATGCACATCCTGCTGTAGAATCCACAAGTAGATCTATCCGTGGCAAAGGAAAAGGATCTCTCGGGCAATGCTTGTTTAAGTCAGTATAATCCACACACATTCTCCATGTAGCTTCTTTCTTTAACACCAACACAATATTGCTTAACCATTCTGAGAATCTTATAGCATAAATATGTCGAGCTGCTAAGAGTTCTTGCACCTCTTTTTCGGCTGCTTCATTCTTTTCCTTGCTGAAATTTCGCTTCTTCTGCCGTATCGGTTTCGCACCCTTGTCTACATTCAGATGATGTACAATGATTCTTGAGTCTATCCCTTGAAGGTCAGAATCGGACCATGCAAATATATCTGAATTACGGCGAAGACAATCTACCAATGCAGCCTCTATCATCCAGTCCATTTCTGCTCCAATCTTGATTACTTTTTCAGAACTTTCTTTGAAAAGCTGTACGATTTTGAATTCTTCTAAAGGTTCCATCTTACATTCTTGCCATTGCTTCAACAACTGACTTTCTATTTTATCTTGCCCATGTTCTTTAGGCTCAATCCTATCTTGACTCAGATCTGACTTTGTTTTGATCTTTTTCTCCGTTTGCTGTTTTTCAAGCACATTCATGCGCCTTTTACTTGTCATCCTAGCTGCCCTATCTAAAAACAGTGTTTACGGTGTTCCCACAGACGGCACCAATATTTTGGTCTTATTTCGTCACGGTAATAGAACACGGTAATGCAGTACAATGGGAATATAAATAACCAAAATAATGTTAATCCAATAGAATTAATCGGACTAACTTTGTTCGAAACCCCTACTATCTATCACAGATCTTACACTGATTTAAATACAAAGATAATGCTAAATATGTAACGCATCGAATTGTGGTTGTTTGATGTGCGCCTCGAATGGTGCAGGTTCGATGCCGAGTCAATTCGATATGGTCTTGATAGCACGTTGGAACATATCGAATAGTGGAGTGTATCGAACCGAGGGACGTATCGAATAATGGAATGTATCGAATAGCAGGATTCGATGTGATCGGGTTGGGACTCAAGTTCAATCTCCCTCTGAATGCTCAAAATCGTCCTATATATAGCAACCTCACTTTGTGGGGCCCGAGGACAGCTGTTAGATATGCATCGAAGCATACCGATTTGATGCGCGCATCGAATGATGAATATTCGATGCGCTGAAGGTATCGAATCAGACCGATTCGATACGTTTATGGGCCGGCCCAATTCTATTGCTGGCCCAGTCCTAAAATACCCCCATCACAATGGGGTTGCACCTCCTCCCTATCATCATACTCGACCGAATCTACTGTAGCTCCCCCTTTACATTTTCCTTCATATCACCTTTATTCGTTAAGTCATATTAATGAGGCCCTCAGTTATCGAGCAAAACTACTGAAAGAGCTTTCATGAGCACATTAATAGTTAATACTTGAATTTTGAGTTTATGTGCAATTGAGGATTTTCTTTTATATGTAGGTTATATTATTTAGTTGTGCTTGAAGATGAATATGTTTATAATAGTATGTGACTAATGACTATGTAAGTGATTAAATATAATATTATTTAATTTTTTTATTAAAATTACATCCTTATATATAATTATTAATATGAAATATTTGATGTATCGTATATGTATTGTATTATTTAAATATTAAAAAAAATGTGTTCATGTATCCAACAAATACATATACTCGTATTCGTATCTGTGCAACCTAGATCAAAACCAATACTAATTTTATATAGCCCAATTCGATATACATGCTTCGTCATTCAACTTAGATGGAGAGTTCAATATACATACTTTCCATTGAATTCGATATATTGTGTATTTTCGACATATTTAAGCGTTGGAAAGGCTTTTTGGGCTCCAACCTGACTTTGTTCACGTGTGTAGAGAAATCTCCATTTTATTATGAATCAGTTGAGTTACAGAAAAAATGGAAAATGGGTTATTTACAGAGCTAAGAACGAAGCCTAACTAATTGCTGAGCTGTTAGTATTAACCGAATAATTAACAGACTATTAACAAACTAATTTCAGCTATTTTGCTAGTTGGCCCCTGAAGTGGCTGGATATTACAATTTAACCCCAAAGATGGTGAAATATACTCTAATAGCCCCCTCTCAAGTTGGAGGCAGGTGAGAATCACCAAGACCCGACTTGAGAATCCAATGAGAGAAGGAAGCAGGAGGGAGAGGCTTCGTGAAGAAGTATGCGAGCTGCTTAGAGGAGGGAAAATGTTGTGGAACCAGGAACCCTTTTCTTGAAGCATTCACGAACGACATGGCAATCAATGTCGAGATGCTTCGTACACTCGTGAAATATGGGATTCTTTGTGATATGCACCGCGGCTTTGTTGTCACAGTAAAGGGGAATGGGAAGCGTGAGAGGAATCTGTAAATCTTGGAGAAGATAAGAGATCCATTGAAGTTCGCAAGTGGTCGTAGCCATGCTGCGATACTAGGCTCCAGCTGAGGAGCGAGAGACGGTGGCCTACTTTTTTGTTTTCTAGCTGATTAAAGAATCACCAAGGAAGATGCAATATCCAGTGAGAGAACGACGGGTGTCGGGGCAAGAAGTCTAGTTGGCGTCGCTAAAAGATCGAAGATTGAGAGAACTGTTACAAGGATATACCAATCCTAGAGAAGGACAACCCTTTAAGTATAAAAGGACTGACACAGCAGCATCCCAGTGAGCGAGGCAAGGTGTCTGCATAAACTGACTGAGTTGGTTAACAGAGTAGCAAATGTCCGACCGAGAGAGATTAAGGTATAAGAGGCGACCAATAAGGCGCCTGAACTTGTCAGGCTGTCTAAGGAGAGGGCCATTGTCGCTGAATTTAAATCCCTTTTGGCAGGGGACAGGATGTGGCTTTGCACCCGTTGGCCCAGTGTCGGAAAGAATGTCCAGAATGTATTTGCGCTGATTGATAAACATGCCTTCAGGAGTGCGCAGAATTTCAAGGCCCAAGAAATACTTGGCCTCCCCCAAGTCCTTGATTGTGAATTCTTGATGTAAGAAAGCCTTGGCTGCTAAAATGGTAGCGAGATCAAGACCAGTGAGTAACACATCATCAACATATACTAACAATGCCAAGAATGATTTTCCAGATGCTTTAGTGAACAAACAGTGATCAAAAGCAGATTGTTTGAAGCCAAATTTGATGAGAGAATTCGTGAATTCAATGTTCCATTGGCGAGATGCATGTTTCAGTCCATATAATGACCTGTTGAGTTTGCAAACAAGTCCAGGAACCGTGTTAGAGTAACCCTCAGGTGGGGTAAGATAGATGTCTTCATCTAAAAATCCATGTAGAAATGCGTTATTTATATCCAACTGGTGGAGATGCCAAGAAAATGCAGTAGCAATAGACAACAAAATCCTAACTGTGACAAGCTTAACCAGAGGAGAAAAACTCTCTGTGTAGTCCAAACCAAAGATCTGATTGTACCCTTTGCCACCAAGCGAGCTTTATAATGCTCTACAGTACCATCAGGGTTAAGTTTTAATTTGAAAACCCATTTAGACTCAACAGGGTGTTTTCCAAGAGGAAGTGGCACAATACTCCAAGTATTATTGGCTTCAAGAGCCTCAATTTTAATTAACTTAGCATTTTGCCAATTAACATCCTTAGATACTTGTTTATATGTAGTAGGTTCAGTATGGAGGGTGAGGTTAGCTAAAAACTTGGTGTATGAAGGAGTGAAGTGAGCAGGTGATATGTAAGGGAATGTAAGGGGTGTAAATGATGAGGAGGTGGTATGAGAATGAGAGGAAGTGGTGATTGGATCTGCAGCACAGTTTAGAAGTAATCATTCAAATGAGACAGAAGTTTGGATTGCCTGGAGCTTCTTTTAATCAATACAGGAGGAGGATTATTGAGATCAGGTAGAAAATCTGAGGTTTCATGAGTTATGGTAGAGGTATCAGTAGCATTAGGAGGTGCGTTTTGCTCAAGAAGCACATGTGGTGGTGAATTATTTGGAGAGTTTATCACCTGGTTAAGTAAGAGAGGGGAGTATCATGAAAGGACTTTGTTTCATCTGATATGTGAGGTAAGGCAGTGTTGTTGAGTGAGTCAGACATATAGGAGGAGAAAGGGAATGAAGTCTCATGAAATGAGACATCCATACTGACAATAACACGCTTGTGATGGAAGCTATATATCTTGAATACCTTCTGACCAGGCATAAAACCAAGGAAACAGCCTTGAAAAGCTCTAGGAGCCAATTTGTCTTTGTGTGGCGAAGTGTTGGCAAAGTAACAGAAGCATCCAAACACCCTGATGTTCGAAATATCAGGCTTCTGAGAGTTAAGTACTTCATATGGGGTTCTCCATTGTAGATGTTGAGAGGGAGTTCTATTTATCAAGTGTGTAGTCATTAATAAGGCATGACCCCAGAATGACAGAGGTAAATTGGCTTGAAAGAGTAAAGCCCTTGTTACTTGGAGGAGATGTCTGTGTTTGCGCTCTGCCACCCCATTCTGTTGAGGGGTATAAGGAGCTGACCTTTGATGGACAATACCATATTGAGAGAATAGCGCTTGACAAGAGGCATTGGTGAATTTGGTGCCATTGTCACTTCTAATATGTAGCACTTTGCAACTAAAGTGCGTATGGATGAAAGATAGTAGGTGACTGAGGGTGTGAGTGACCTGAGTTTTGTTGTTGAGCAGAAATGTCCAAGTGGTTTTACTGTAATCGTCAACTATAGTCAACATATAGTGAGCATTAGCAATAGTAGATAATTTGTAAGGACCCCAAAGATCCACATGAAGTAATTCAAAAATAGCAAGAGTTTTAGAAGTGCTCAATGGAAAATGAGATATGTGGTATTTAACTTTATAACAAGTATCACAAGAAGCTAAGTTGTTACAAGCAGAAGACAAATGAACTATATTCTCCAAGTGTTTCAAAGCATGATAGGATGCATGACCAAACCTTTGATGTCAGAGAGTAAACATATCAGACTTAGACTTTTGATGTACATGTAAAGAAACATCATTATTCATCTTACTAACATAAGGTAAACAAGAGGTGGAGCAGTTATTTAGATCAAGCACATAGAGGTTTCCCACCAAAATACCAACAACAATGATCTCATCAGTCTGTGGGTCCTGCAAAATACAATATACAGGAAAGAAAGTGAATTTAAGGTTGGATTGTTTGGTAAGTTTATGTACTGACAACAAGTTAAACTTGAAGTCAAGAATATGTAATGCAGAATGAAGTCTGATATTTGTGGTGAGTTGGACATCTCCAATGTGTTGAACATGCTTAACAGAGCCATCAGGAAGATAAACGGGTGTAGTTGTATTGATTGTGACAGGATTAGATAGAAGTTTGAAGTCAGTGACCATATGATTTGAAGCTCCAGTATCTATGATCCAATCACCCTTCTTAATGGAATCAAGGCAAAGAAGACAAAGATTAGTACCAGCAAAGTCTCCAAAATGGGAGAAGTTTACTCTGCCAATTTCTTGAAATGGCTGAGCAGAATGTTTCATCATATCCTGTGACATCATGTGGCGCATCATAGTGTAGAAGTCATTCTGGAAACTGGCTGAGATCTGTGGAGTAGCAGGACAACTGGTGGAACTAGTGTTATGTGGCAAAACATCAACAACATCAGATGAGTTTCTATGACCAGAAGCACCTTTCTTTTCTTTGGATTCTTTGTACCATTCAGGGACTCCCAGGAGTTTAAAACATGAGTCTCTAGTGTGTCCTCTCAGTTGACAATGATCACACACCCTGTCACTTTTCTTCTTAAACTCCATGGCATGATAAGGTTTAGAAAATGAGGAACTATGCTGCTTAGCATACATAGCAGAGTGATCATGCACATCAGTAATAGACACTTGAATTTCCTTTTGTTTTTCAACACAAAAGACCATTGAGTAAGCCTTCTCAACCAATGGAAGGGGCTCAATGCCTAGGATTTGGTTGCGCACAGCTTCAAAGCTATCATTTAGTCCCATTAGGAACTGCATCAACTTGGTAAGAGAGTGATAATCAAGGGCATGTTGTGCCAAATTGCAAGTGCATAAGGTAGCAACAGTACAACGACAAGCGACAGAAGGTATCAAACAACCTAATTCATCCCAAAGTTTCTTTAATCTAGTGTAGTATTGTGACACAGAGCTTGAACTTTGTGAAATAGACGCAACTTCTCTTTGAAGTTGGTACAACAGAGGACCATTACTGAGGCCATACAAATTCTCTAATTGACACCATAATTTCCTTGCAGAATCAGCAAATACGAAAGCATCATGTAACTCATCATAAATGGAGTTAAGAAGCCATGATGTTACCATACAGTCGACCCGTTCGCACTCCTCGAAGGCTGGATCAACAACATCAGGTCTCTTTTTCATACCATTGATGAATCCAAGCTTACGCTTGACACCAAGGGCAAGTTTAACCGCCCTGCTCCAGGGGAGGTAATTTGGTATGCCGAGCAGCGGCATGGAGGTAAGCTTCATGTTCGGGGAGTCCGAATTCTGAGGAAATAGGGATCCGCCATTAGAGCAAGGTATAGCATTAGTTGAAGGTGCAGGAACAGCATCGGAGATCGGAGATGACCAAATTTGGACATTATTGGTAAATCTCAGCAAAATCGTCGTTGAAAACCTAAAATCCGTCGTCGAACAGAGAAAATTCGCCGTCAATTAACAAATAAAAACGCCACATAGTGATCGAAAAACACTGTCGGTCAAAAATCACCGCCACAAAGTGATCGGAGATCAATCGCGAACTAGCAAAATAGCTGAGATTAGTTTGTTAATAGTCTGTTAATTATTCGGTTAATACTAACAGCTCATCGATTAGTTAGGCTTCGTTCTTAGCTCCGTAAATAACTTTGTTTCCATTTTTTCTGTAACTCAACTGATTCATAATAAAATGGAGATTTCTCTACATGGTATCAGAGCCTACCCCAACCAATATTGGGTTTGCCCATCTATTTCTCTCATGTGTAGTTTCATTTGGTATTGTCTCGGCCTACATGTGAGGGAGGCGTGTTGAATTACTTATCCCACATTGGTTGGGGACTACCATGGGCTTCTGTTTATTAACAATTTCCTCCTCTCCCTCTAATAAGGCATTTTAGGGAAAAATATGAGAGGGCTCTAATTTCTACAACGTGCGTTAACTATTTTATATGCATGTTCCCATACACATAATATAAGATAAAAAAAACACAGAGAGATTAGCTTTTTTTACAAACAATAACAATATAATGCCTTTATTATGAGTTTTATTTGGAAAGATATATTATTACTGCAAGAGTTCCTGCAATTAATATTGTTTGAACACTTCGGATCAATAATGTGTCTAATATATACCTCTAGCACTACAAGAAAAAGGGGTCAATAGGGACCAAAATTAGGTCCCTATTGACCCCTCCAGCGGTCCCTAAAGGTCAATAGCGACCGCACGTAGGTCGCTATTGTGCGGTCCCTATTGACCTCGGTCGCTTGCCATCAGGGACCGCAATTAGGTCCCTGATGAGGGCAATAGCGACCGGAGTATCAGGGACCGCTTTTCGGTCCCTGATACTTTAAAACCAATAGTGACCTAATGGCGGTCCCTATTGTGTTTTTGGGTCCCTATTGTTTTTCACACAATAGGGACCGCAATGAGGTCCCTAATTGCGGTCCCTAATAATAGTAATAGGGACCGCAATTAGGTCCCTACTAGTATTCGTAGATACTCTATGAATGCTAGTAGGGACATAAGTTCGATCCCTAATAATAGTAATAGGGACCGCAGTTAGGTCTCTACTAATATTCATAGAGTACTCTATGAATATTAGTAGGGACCTAATTGCGGTCCTATTACTATTATTAGGGACCGCAATTAGGTCCCTAATAGTCTGCGAGAAAAAAAAAATATTCCGAAAATATTCTGAAATATTATTGTTTTTTTGTAGAAATATGATTATAACAACATCAAAATAATAAAGAAAAATTTAATATAATGACATGAAAGTATTAAAAATGTAAAAAAAAATGAATGAAATATGACTAATAATAGAATATAAAATATGAATGAAAACAAAAAGATGAATGAATAAAAAAAACAAGTGAAATAAAAGAAATTGTAGATCCAAAAAAATAAGAAAAGAATGTGTAGATTCAAAATAATAGAAAAGTAAGAAAAGAAAGTGTAGATCCAAAATAATAGAAAAGTAATAAAAGAAAGTGTAGATCCAAAATAATAGAAAAGAAAGATTGAGTTGGTGATTTGTTTTTTTGTGTTGGGTGATTTTTGTTTTGGATTTGTGTTGGTAAAAAGAAGAAAAGTTTTTGTGTTGGGTAATTTTTGGAGAAAAGAAGATAGTGTTTTGGTGTTGGAAAAGAAGATAGTATTTTTGTGTTGGGTGTTTTTTGGAGATTAATGAAATTTGATGTGTAAGAGTGGTGAGTATATATAGAGGAGAGGGTGAAATTTTCAAATTTTCGTGAAATTCAAATTTCCCCCTCAATCCCGCCTAAAATTTTCGCCAAAATTTCAAATTTTGTATATTAGTGACCTAAGTGCGGTCCCTAATTATTAATAGTGACCGCAGTTAGGTCACTAATTTCTAATAGGGACCGCAATGCGGTCCCTGTTTCTTATTAGGGACCTAAGTGCGGTCCCTACTAATATTAATCCTTGAAATTTGATTTTTTTTGGATTGATGTTGGTGTGTTTATGATTCCTAGCAACCAAACTCATTACAACATGTGAATTGAAGTAATAAATGATTGCAAAACCAACCTCATAATAGTTTAGTTGTGAAATAATAGATTGAATGAGATTGATCGAGTTATTAACGTTCAACATATATTTCATGTTCTACAACTAATCATCACTAGTTAGTTGTAGTTGTTATTCGTTTTTATTCTTTTTCTCACTAATGTTAGCATATATATTAAACAATAAATTAAACAATTACAACTATAACTAACTATTGATGATTAGTTGTAGAACATGAAATATATGTTGAACGTTAATAACTCGATCAATCTCATTCAATCTATTATTTCACAACTAAACTACTATATGAGGTTGGTTTTGCAATCATTTATTACTTCAATTCACATGTTGTAATGAGTTTGGTTGCTAGGAATCACAAACACACCAACATCAATAAAAAAAAATCAAATTTCAAGGATGAATATTAGTAGGGACCGCACCTAGGTCCCTAATAAAGGCAACAGGGACCGCATTGCGGTCTCTATTTAAAATTAGTGACCTAAGTGCGGTCACTATTAATTATTAGTGACCTAAATGCGGTCCCTAATTTTTAATAGTAACCGCACGTAGGTCACTAATTTTAAATAGGGACCGCAGCCCGGTCCCTGTTGCCTTATTAGGGACCTAAGTTCGGTCCCTACTAATATTTATCCTTGGAATTGATTTTTTTTTATTGATGTTGGTGTATTTCTGATTCCTAGAAACCAAACTCATTGCAACGTGTGAATTAAAGTAATAAATGATTGCAAAACCAGCCTCATAGTAGTTTTGTTGCAAAATAATAGATTGAATGAGATTGATCGAGTTATTAACGTTCAACATATATTTTATGTTCTACAACTCATCACACTAGTTAGTTGTAGTTATTATTCGTTTTTATGTTTTACTTCACTAATGTTAGCATAGATATTAAATAATAAATTAAACAATAAATTAAATAATTACAACTAACTAGTGATGATTAGTTGTAGAACATAAAATATATGTTGAACGTTAATAACTCGATCAATCTCATTCAATCTATTATTTCACAACTAAACTACTATGAGGTTGGTTTTGCAATCATTTATTACTTCAGTTCACATGTTGCAATGAGTTTGGTTGCTAGGAATCACAAACACATCATCATCAATAAAAAAAAATCAAATTTCAAGGATGAATATTAGTAGGGACTGCACTTTGGTCCCTAATAAGGCAACAGGGACCGCACTGCGGTCCCTATTTAAAATTAGTGACCTAACTGCGGTCACTATTAAAAATTAGGGACCGCAGTTAGGTCACTAATTTTAAATAGGGACCGCAGTGCGGTCCCTGTTGCCTTATTAGGGACCTAAGTTAGGTCCCTATTACTATTATTAGGGACCGCAGTTAGGTCCCTAATAATATTCATAGAGTTCTATGAATATTATTAGGGACCTAACTGCGGTCCCTAATAGTGTGCGAGCAAAATAAAAATTGAATGATAGGTAATATTACACACACCGAGAGTAATCGTGGTGTACGCAACATTCTTGCGGCGCGCTTTTTCATGCTTCAAAGTACGTTTTTTCACGCTTCAAAACTATTACAGTGGTAATTATTATGAATTAAACAAACAACGATGTACATCAAATAATCATAAAGTAACGTTTTTAAAGTGTGAATATTAGTAGGGACCGCAATTTGGTCCATGTTGAGTCATTAGGAACCTAAGTGCGGTCCCTATTGATACTTACCGTTGCCAATAGGGACCTAAGTGCGGTCCCTATTAACTGTTAGTGGCCTATAAAAAGTTAGTGACCTAAGTGCGGTCCCTATTGGTATATAAAAAAAACTTTATTTTATTTTATTTATAGCAGGAAATCAGCAACCTAATTTAGATCGCTGATGATCAGAAGGGACTTTCAGTGACCTAAATTATGTCACTGAATGTCTCCTTCATTTCTTACAATAGGGACCGCCATTAGGTCCCTATTGACTAAAAAACAAAAGGGACTTAACTCCGGTCCCTATTGTTTTTCCGTCAATAAGGACCTAACTGCGGTCCCTATTAATGTTATTAGGGACCACAGTTAGGTCCCTATTGGTATATAAAAAGTTAGTGACCTAAGTGCGGTCTCTATTGGTATATAAAAAAAGTTTTTATTTTATTTTATTTATAGCAGGAAATCAGCGACCTAATTTAGGTCACTGATGATCAGAAAGGATTTTCAGCGACCTAAATTAGGTCGCTGAAGGTCTCCTTCATTTTCAGCGACCTAATTTAGGTCGCTGAAAGTCCCTTCTAATTATCAGCGACCTAATTTAGGTCGCTCTTACCTTCAGGACTATCAGCTACCTAAATTAGGTCGCTGTTACCTTCAGGGACCGCTGAAGACGAGTGACCTAATTTAGGTCACTATTGGGCGATCCCTATTGACCGCCCAGTCTTGTAGTGTAGGTAGAGCATACGAATCCTGGTCTTTGTTGAACCAAAATATCTTTGGGGTTCTCATCAATATAATTCCCTCGTCGTGGGTAATTTTAATGGATACTTCTAGAACTTAACCTTATTTTTGTCATTAGGCGAGCAGAATTAATGTGCGGCTGCAGTTGTGCCAAAACTGTGAGAATACGAATAATATCTCAACCATCACATTATAACCATCCACAATGTGCCAAACAGTTTCACTCGTCCTTTCCTACCTGTCGTCGTTATTAATTCCATGATTCACACGTGGATCTTTTCTCTGCCGTCGAACCTATGCCGCAACATACACGTGGAGCTTTCCATTTCCGTCGGAGTGTTCAATGATATTTGATTTGTCTGTTTCATAACTTAGATTTTTTTTCTTTACCATCTTCTTTCTATTTAAGCCCAACGTATTTTCCACAAGTTGTCGGACTCAGAACATTATTTATTATTGCTCTACAGGTTTGGCCTATTGGAGCGCATTTTTCCCCTATTATATTTCCCTGAAAAACCCAAATTTGATCAAAACTCCAGGAATATACTGATGGAGAAGAAGATGTTGCAATGCGTGGAGGTGGCACCATCAGCTGTGCTATTTCCTACTAAACCATCTCATTGTCCGAAACTCGAGACCATTCGAGAAGAGGAATATCTTATCATGGATCATAATACTCTTGATGTGAAGTTGATGAAGGGGTTCATCCAAACTCTCTCTTCATTTCTGTTCGGACTATCCGAGAAACTTGTCATTAGGCAACCAACGACAACTATCCTCAAATAGTACTTTTATTACTTAATATTATCTTTATTATACAAATTAGTAATGCAGATATGTGTTGTGTCTGGTCGTAGGACCAAAGCGCATTTTGTTCTATGGGGCCGCATATATTTACGGTGGCATGCAGTAATTACTAAGAAGTAATAACGTGTATAGATTAGGAGGAATGTACGTAATTGATATATAAGAGATATTACGAGAATTATCAGTTCGTAGGATGTCATTTCTGTAACCATTTCCGTGTGATCTATTCTCTATGTTATATCAGGTTAGTGTAAGTTACTAATTAAGTTTAATAACTCTGATATGTCTAATGAGGTATTCACTTGAAAAAGAAGCAATAGAATATGAAGAAAGTTATATATAAAGGGAAAAGCACAAGGCTTTAACTTTTATCGAGTTATTGTTGCTTCGAAGCTAATATGTACGTCCTAATTAAAGAGACACTCATATGAGCTCAGAGCATTACGTATATAAATGAAGAAATTAATAACTAATAATCGCGCGCACAACTTATGAAGGAAAAGTAACTCCTAGTATAAGGTACCGATTTGATGCGTTTCTGCTATATTCATTTCCTTGTACAGTGGCGTCTAAGAAAATATAACCTCTTAGCAAACGAGAGCAGTATATATACCGTTGGCGTTGAGGGTATTCAATCGGTCTCCATGGCTACATTCCACAATGTTATACATACGTACCATCTCAAATGATTTGCATAATGTTAATTACCAGTGTGGCATCATGTAGACTAGTAGGAGAATGAGCCGAAGAATTTCCAAATTATAGCCTATAGGTGTGCCGCGTCCGCTAATCAATATAAGTTCTTTTCCAAACATGACGGGTGTTTTCTTACGCTGTGTCAAAAGTTATTCCATGAATATGCCTCCAGATACTACTGAAAGAAGATGACTTAACACTACACAAAAACATGAATTCAACATGCAATTAAATCGCTTGGTATAATCTAAAAAAGCTAGAAATTAAATATAAAACTAACATTTAATATAAAAGGCCGGAGAAGAGTGGAGCTGAAAATTTGTGCATTCTTATTATCACTTATGTTGACTTGAATCAAAGTGACTAGAATACCTGAGGCTAGTGGCATATCCAAATATCGCAAGGGCGGAGGGAGGGGGTGGTAATATTTTTCCTTAAAAAACAATAGAGAAAAAATAAGAGAATAGTAATAATAAGTGAAGAGAAAAATCATTGTTTAATTGATGAGATTTTTGGGGTTTTTAAAGAAGATGAATACGCAATAGAGCTTTTTGTTTCAACTTGGTTCTTAAACGAAAAAAAAAATCACTAATATATTTTACGATAACGGTATCAATAACCATTGCTCATTGCATTTTTATTATCAAAAATATATTTATCAAAGTAGATATTCTAGACTATGTTATAACTTTTCAAAATTTACTAAACAAGATAAAAGCAAAAAGTAAAAAACTAATTCACATTGTATATATGTTTTTACATATTTAGAAACCAATGTTTTATTCACAATTATGATAAATTGAATTTATCAAAAGGGATTTTTTTTTACACTTTTTAACATCACAAGGGATTTTTTGCTACCTAGATAACAAATAGAGTTATTTTTTTACTAGATATAACAAAAGGGAGTTTTTGTAATTTACTATTTGTTACAACTTTCAAATTCAAGTATTATAAGATATGTTTTGACTATGTGAAGATCTGCAGGTTTGTTGTTATATATCTTATTTAAATTATACATTATGCCGTTATGGACAAATTAATATTTCTGCCATGTAACTTTACACCGTTAAAAAAAGTGCCATGTAACTATGAAATCGATAAAACTAACCTACGATTTGGGTTTTTTTGAATTTTTCTGTCCTGAGCTTGCCACCTCACAAAAAATGCCTCTGTGGCATCCGATGTGGCTTTTTTGGCACACGTCATGGCTGCCACATGGAATATATTTATGACAAAAATATATTTATATTCATAATATATATAAAAATAAAAAAAAAATATTTGTGTATTAAAATATATCAAATATATATAAATATATATAAAAAAATAGAGAAATTATAAATATTATTTTTGCTACTGAAATTTAAAATATATATATATATATATATCAAATATATATAAATATATATAAAAAAAGGAAAAATAATTTTATTACTGAAATAAAAAAAATAAAAAAACTAAAAAGAAAATTGAAACCCCCCCACCCTGCAACCCCCCCCCCAACCCCGCCGCTCCCCCCCCACCCCCAAACCCCGCCGCTCCCCCCCCCCCCCCTCACATCCCGCCGCTGCAATTGCAGCGGTGGCGGCGTCAATCGACGCCACCACCACTGCAACTCGCGGTGGCGATGTCGATTGACGCCACCTCTGCTGCAACCGCGAGTTGCAGTGGTGGTGGCGTCGATTGACGCCACCTCCGCTGCAATTGCAGCGGCGGGGTGGGGGGTGGGGGGGGGGGGGGTTTGTCGGGGGTGGTGGGTTCATTTTTATTTTTTTTATTTTGGTAATAATAAATAATATATATGATTTTTCCATTTTTTATATATATTTGATATTTGTTTTTAAATTTCAGTAATAATAAATAATATTTATGATTTTTGCCTTTTTTTATATATATTTATATATATATTTTTATTTTCAGTAATAATATTTATGATTTTCCCTTTTTCATATTTATTTATATATATTAGATATATTTTAATACATAAATATATATATATATTTATATATATTTATATATATTCTGGATATAAATATATTTTTATTTTAAATATATTCCAAGTGGCAGCCACCTAGCATAAAAAATATATTTTTGTTTTAAATATATTGATGTGGCGTGTGCCAAAAAAGCCACATCGGATGCCACGGAGGCATTTTTTGTGAGGTGGCAAGCTCAGGGCAGAAAAATTCAAAAAAACTCAAATCGTAGGTTAGTTTTATCGATTTCATAGTTACAGGGCACTTTTTTTAACGATGTAAAGTTACAGGGCAGAAATATTAATTTGTCCCCGTTAGAATTATCATTCACTATATATGTAGATAGAATTTATTTTTTATAGGTGGAGGGGTGGGGGTGGAGGCCGGAGGGCTATAGCCCACACGCAGATAAGTCTTGCATGGGGTATTTATAGTTAGTAGCAAACGTGAACCTATCATACTCGTATCCCTAAATAGTAGGGTTCATCCGATCCACTTAAAAAAAATAAAAAAAATAATGAACTCCCCCAAAATACATGATGAGTAGGACATTCCACACATTCCTAATTTAATTAGAAGTGAATTAATCTAGATTATTATTATATCAACATCTCCTTAAACTAAATTTATTACTCCAAGTGAATACCGTAACTTATGAAAAAATATCAAACTTCATGGGCTTTGTGAAAATATCAGCAACATGAGTTTGAGATTTGTCAATTTTCACTCCTTTGTTGGCAATAGAATCACGAACAAAGTGATACTTTTATCAATATGATTGCTCTTATCATAGAATGCAGGGTTTTGTTTTGCCAATGCAATAGCAAACTCGTTATCAATATGTATCTTCATCTGAGCTTTCTTATGGAAAATAATGTTCTTTCAACAATCTTCTTAGCCAAATTGCATGACAAACACAAGAAGTAGTTGTTACATCTTTGGTGTCACATGCAGATAATGTCACTATAGGTTGATTCTTACAACTCCAAGTAAATGTCGAGTTTCCTATGAAAAAAACATTCCTAGTCGTACATTTACGATTATCAACATCCTTGGCCTAATCACTATCGATATAGCCAGCAAGCTTAAATTCGTGAAAAGGAACATATAAAATTTCATAGCAATTGTATCTTTAATTTGCCGCATAATTCTTTTCGGCTTTTTCATGTGTGAAGTAGTACGAGCCTCCATAAACGACTTTACAAGTCCAACACCAAAGAGAATGAGGTCTTGTACAAGTGGAGTGTCTCAAACTTCTGACAAGGCTCTTAATGAAGATTAATCTTTACCCCTGGCTATATTCAAAGATACTTTGACTCCACACTCAACAAAGGTGCTAATAACAGGCTTGTCTTTTTCGTCTCAAAACTTTTTGAGAACTTCTTTTGACAAAATAAAAGTTGTCTATAAATATAATATGAGCACTATACAAAGCTGGTCAAAAAGGGGTGCCCAACCATAACTAACCGGTAAAACAAACCGAAGCTAATGGGGTCTAAAGAGATGCCTCGCGCGATCCAAGCACACAATAAAGTAAAGTCTAGGTGTAAGACTAGCCTGCGAGGGCATTGTGGCCATAATCACACCCAAAGATGGAGTGTATAACATGGACGCAAACTCTCGCACGGGGACCGGGTTGCAACTTTTAAAATGATTAACCCATGTACAAATTCAAGTAAGAGCATACCTCAGATAGTACTACCTCATCTAATAAATAAAATACATAGTTACATCGAGAGAATTGTAAAGAAAACAATAATGCAAGAGTTTAATAGCAAAGGACAAGATATGCAAATGAATATAAAGCTCAACAGAGTGAGCCAACAGCAGCGTCCCAATTTCTTCGTCATGAAAGTAACTAGTAGGAAGGTCGATTGATAAATCTTCCATCCTACTCCATGACCACGTAGTCACATCCGAGAAAAGAGCAATAATCTCATCTTTTTCCATATGATGTCCAAATGAGTAGCTAACGGTGTATCTCCCAAAAGTATAAATTACATTGACGTATAGGGAGCCAAAAACAATATCATCAATAATCATCAACGAGACCGATAAGTAACCACGTAGTGTGCATAGAGCGGCATCCTACCCTCATAAAAAATGTGCAACGTGTGTGAAATGTGGCCAACGATGACAAGAAGGATAGGGTGCGTGTAAGGCACAAACATAGCGAGAAAAAAATGTGAGTCATCATGATAAATAATGACATAAAATTTCTTACCCCAAAAATATAAATATATAAGTTATAATAGTTTTATCAACAATATTGACCAAGAAAAAAAAAGTTTCACCTCCACTAGGTGCAAAACAACACATAGAGCGCGTGGCAGAGAGAGTGACATCACCATGCGGCGCGTGGGCCGGCCGCCGAAGAAGGCGACCACGCAGCAACATGCGACGGAGTCGTCGATCACCACTAGGTCTCAAATCCAGGTACGATTGGCTGGAAATGAAAAAAGTGGGGAGAAGAAAGATACGTAGGAGATCAATGAGCTAAGATCACCGACGGGGAGCAGATCGCCGTCGTCGGAGAATATTGTAAGGATTGACTTAGCTTCACAGTTCCCTCCACTGAGCACACAGAAAGAAACAGTGAGAGAACTAGAAAAGGCAAAGACACCATGGATTGATGCTATTACAGGTAACAGAGATCCTACTCATGGTAAAGCAATTAGATTCTTTGCTCCCAAAATTGTAGAAGGAGAGATAGAAGTGGATATTGAGGAGGAGGACATTGAATCTGAGATCAAATTCTGGGGGAACACACTAATTATGTATGTCATTAATGATGACCTGACTATGAAGGCAGTGAAACTGTTCATAGAAAAGGTTTGGAGCTCTGTGACAATGCCTGAAATATATTACCGTGACACAGGATATTTCATGTTGAAGTTTCAAAAAGGGAGTGATAGGGAGGAGGTATTGACAAGAGGACCATATACTATCTATGGCAAACCAATGTTCCTGAAGAAGTGGGAACCTGGATTCTTCATTTCAGATGAGATGAAAATAGTGCCACTATGGGTCACACTACCAAACTTACCAGTGCACCTATGGAGTAAGACTAGTATTGGAAAAATTGCAAGTGCAATAGGGGCGCCAATGGTCACAGATGAGTGTACATCAAAGAAGCTGAGGGTATCCTATGCTAGGATACTAGTGGAAGTAGATGTATCAAAGCCAATGAAGGAGGAGATCATAGTAAATGTTCCTAGAAGGGGAAAGGTAACACAGAAGGTGGTGTATGAGAGTAAACCACAATACTGCAATATATGCTTGAGGATAGGGAATAACTGTGAACTGAAGAGGAGCAAGGATAAGAATGGAAGAAAGGATGGAAAAGTGTGGGTACCTAAACTCATAGAGAAGAAGAATGAAGTGGACAGCAGTAATAGAGATGAAGGAGGTGGAGAACTGGTCAATGAACAAAGTGATGTAGTGAAGAATCATATAGAGACCAAACAAATGGAAGAGGGGGAAGGTGAATGGAGTAAAGTACTGTCAAGTAAAAAAAGTACAAAGGAGAGAAGTGAGAACAAGAAGCAATGGAGTACACAGAATGGATTTGCCCCCCTAAGGCATGGAGATGGCTTTATAGGGGAGCTAGATTCAGGACCATGATCCTATCTTGGAACATTAGGGGCATGAATAAAGTGACAAGGTGCAGAGAGGTCAGCTCCTACCTCTCAACACAACACTGTGCCATTGTCATACTGGTGGAAACTAGAGTGAAGGAAGCCAAAGCCAGCAAGATTAGGAAGAGATTTCAGATGAAATGGAACTTTGAAGATAATTATAACAGCCACCCCAATGGGCGCATCTGGTGCCTATGGGATCCAAATCAAGTCCTTATTGAGAAGACTTACCAAACTGATCAGGTGATGCACATGAAAGTCAAGAGCACTGGATGAGATTTCCTATACTGGCTCACAGCAATGTATGCACATAATACCCTGGGACAGAGGAAAAACTTATGGAATGACATGGAGAGGATTAGCAGAATGCAATATGGGGCCTGGCTATGCATGGGAGACTTTAATAATGTCATGCACTTGGAGTTAGACAACATCAATATGAAGACATGATCCAGATGGTGAGCAACTTGGAGTTGCATGAAGCTCAAACTATTGGACCTCACTACACATGGTCCAACAGCCATCAAAGTGAGGGGCTGATTTACTCAAGAATTGACTGGCAATAGCAAATATAGAGTGGTACACCACTCATGATGACATCAAATTTGAAGTATGCCCTAATGGTATATCTGACCATGCTATGATTAAGGGTATTGTGGAAAGGATAAGAAAGGTTAAACATACCAGCTTCAGGTTCATGAACATAGTGGCCAAGGATAGTAGATTTTACAATGAAGTGGATATAAGCTGGAACAAGGAAGTGAGAGGTCACACAGCCATGCAATGTCTCTAGAGGAAACTGGAAAGACTACAAAAGCCATTGAAGAACATAGCAAGGGGATACACTGGCATATCTCAACAGATCATTGAATCTAGGAGCAAACTGGAGAAGATACAAAAAGCTATTGAGAATGATATGTTCAATCCTGACCTCCTAGAGGAAAGCAAGAAGCTGAAGAGGGAGCTGCTCAATCAGCATCAAACTGAGGAAGATATCCTAAGGCAGAAAGCTAAGAACGACTGGCTACAACTAGGTGATGGGAATAATGCATACTTCTTTGCTTCAATTAAGGAGAAAAACAAGAGAAAGGGACTGCATAAGCTGACTGCCTTAACAGGAGAGACTCTTACTGAACAGAAGCTCATTGAGGAATAAATTGTCAAGTTCTACAAGAACTTGGTGGGGGAATCAGTTGATATGGTCCAGGGAGTGGATATCACAGTGATAAGGAGAGGAAGAACTATCCCTAGAGAGGAGGCTCTCAAACTGATAAAGCCCATTGAAGACAAAGAGAGCATACAAGCCTTGAACAGCATTGGGGATCTGAAAGCCCCAGGAATAGATGGGTATAATGCTCTATGTTTTAAGAAGACATGGAACATCATTGGGAATGATGTTAGTAGGGCAGTAAGAGAGTTCTTTCATGGAGGGAAAATATATAGAGGGTTCAACTGCACCATGGTATCACTTATTCCAAAGTCACCTGATGTTAGAACTGTGAAAGACATGAGACCCATATCATGCTGCACCACAGTCCTGAAGATCATCACAAAGATCTTGACTGCAAGGCTGGGGGAAGTGATTAACCAAGTGGTGGATGATAGCCAATCTGCCTTCTTACCTGGTAAGAATATTCATGACAATATTATACTGGCTCAAGAGATGGTGAAAGGGTATGGAAGGAAGGGATGCTCTCCTAGATGCATCATTCAGATGGACATCTAAAAGGCATATGATATAGTGGAGTGGGGGGGCCTGGAGATGATCATCTCAGAAATGGGATTCCCTGAAAAATTCATCAAATGGATCATGGTTTGTGTGAGGACAGTCACTTATAAGTATATGGTCAATGGAGAAATAACAGAGGTGGTCACAGCAAAGAGGGGCTTGAGACAGGGGGACCCCATATCACCACTACTCTTTGTGCTCATTATGGAATATCTACACAGACAGCTTCAAGAACTAAGAAAAGAGCCTAACTTCAATTTTCACCCTAAGTGTGAGAGCCTAGGCATCACTAATCTCTGTTTTGCTGATGATCTGATGCTCCTATGTAGAGGTGATGAAGTATCTGTAAAACTCATGATGGACAGGTTTACACTCTTCTCAAAGGCCACTGGATTGAAAGTTAGTCATACTAAGTGCAGGGTCTTTTTTCGAGGTACATAAGAGGAGGACAGAAAAAAAATTCTTGAGCAAACAGGTTTCATGGAGGGGGCATTACCAGTGAGGTATCTTGGGGTCCCACTGGCCAGCAAGAAACTCAGGATTGAGGACTATACCCCTCTCATAGACAAGATCATGTCCAGAATTACCCATTGGAGCAGCAGATTGCTGAGCTATGCAGGGAGGATGCAACTGATCAGGAGTATAATATTCTCTATGGAAAATTACTGGATACAAGCATTCCATATGCCAAAAGGAGTCCTTAGTATCATTGAAGCTAGATGCAGAGTCTTTCTGTGGACAGGAAAAGATATGGCAAGCAGAAAAGCTCTAGTGGCATGGGAGCACATATGTGATGCCAAGAAAGAGGGAGGGTTGAATGTCATTGAACTTGAACCCTGGAGCAAAGCTAACATTGCAAAGATGCTTTGGAATGTGGCCAGAAAAGCAGACAAGCTCTGGGTGAGGTGGGTGCACAGTATCTATATGAAAGATAATGAAGACTGGACAAATTTCAAACCTGGGACTGGATGCTCCTGGATCATCAAAAGGATGTTCAAAATTAGAGAGGAGATGAGGAACAATGAAGAGTGGAACAAGGCACTAGAGAAGGGAAGATTCATCACTAGAAAAGTGTACTGGAGCATTAGAGGAAAAAAAGCCAATGTGCACTGGAGAAAAATCTTCTATGGTAACCTTGCTAAACCCAGAGCTATTTTCATTCTATGGTTGTGCTGCCAGAACAGGCTCAATACTAAAGATAGACTAAATAAGTTTGGCATGCAAGTGGAGCTCAAATGTGCATTTTGTGATGAAGAGGAAAATTTGGATCACCTCATGTTTAACTGCAAAGTGACTGGAGAAATCTGGAAACAGGTTCTGAAGTGGATGAAGATCCGACATGAACCTGGAGTGTGGGAAATCGAGTTGAAGTGGATCATAGAGAGAACTAAAAAGAAGGGAATGCAGAGCAAATTACTGAAAATGGCAACTGCTGAAACTGTCTATGCAATATGAAGGGAAAGAAATGGAGTGATATTCAATACCTCATACAAAAGGGAAGAGAATATCAGTGCTAGAGTCATAGAGGAGATGAAAAATAGAGTAAAGGGGCACACAAAAATGAGTGTGTACTGTGAAAAGTTGTGTAGCTAGTGTTGTTCTTATGGCGCATGGCTGAGAGGTTTGGGGTAAGGGGGTTTGTAATGGAGTTAGTTTTCTGTTGTGGTCTGTTGAGTTTGTACTAAGGGTAGCTTTTGCACCCTGCTATTTGGTTACTCGAAATAAAGCCTCTGAGTTCCAAAATATATATATATATATATATATATATATATATATATATATATATATATATATAGAGAGAGAGAGAGAGAGAGAGAATTAAGGATGCAGGAAATAAAGGACATATGAAGTAACCATGTAGAATAAATCACAATGTTTTTGTAGTGTGCAAAGATCTTCGATATCTTCCAACATAATAGATAAAATTGGAAGAACTCGAGTGAAGCAATGAATAGCTACAGAGAAGCGTGCAACCACATGATTAAATGCAGTTGAAACAAGGCCATGTGTGAAAGAAAGTCTACGGTAACAAGGGCTTGTAAGGAAATTGAGGACCATCTCAAGGATCGATCGGTGTGTCTCAAGAAGCACAACATAGCCATACTATATATATAAGTATACATAATAAAATTTTTTTTGATACGAGGTATACATAATAATAGTGTGCAAAGATCTGAAAGATGCATGTAATAAAGAAATGTGCACACGTGGGAAAATTGGCCAAGGAACATATACATACATCAATCGTGTAAAGTCAAAGATCAACTGAGATAACAGTGAATCATCAGGAGTAACTAATGATATGGAATACCACACTCGGAAGAAAAGACATGTGTAGTAAAAGTACAAACAAAGTACCATTACTCATGCGATTTTGGCATCCTAAGATACGTCCAACCACCCTGATCCTTAGCAATGAGGCTGCGCACTTTAATGCTTGAAGCTTCCAAAGTGTTCATCTCGTTGAGGCGTTGAATGTACGCCTCATTTGCAAGCTGGTCCACTACATAATTTCCCTCCCAGAATGAATGAACAACTCGGCTCCTCGATTAAGCTAACCAGATGTGAATGCCTTCCAAATAGTGGCCAAAGCATCCATTTCAACATCAACATCATGTAAGCCCAAATCACAACAATAGGAGAGGCCATGGTGAATAGCAATAATACCCGCCTCGACATTAGTCATATGGTCCAGAGCAATGTGAAAACACTAAATGCAATTGCCAAGATGATCCCTAAGAACATATCCCCCACCTGATAAGCCCGGATTGTTCTTAGAACTGCCATCCAGTGTTGAATTTGAGACGACCCTCAATCGGTATTTGCCAACAGACCGTGATAGGTAGTTTTGCAATCGGATGGGAAAGGCGAATAACCCAATCAATGGCCACATGGTGATTCCCTTTCTAATATTTTGCATCACAAGGAGAAAGAGTAAATAGATTACGAACATGGCGAATAACATTTGATATAATCCTCCCAGAGTCCATAGAAAGACGTCGATGCCTCGTATACTTTCTTGTTGTCCAAATAAACCACAATACAAGAATATGAATAATAACATGAATATGTCTAGGTATTGTGTTTCTTCTCGCCCAATCTAAAACATGATAATAGGCTTCCAATGAATAAAAAGAGGTTGTTTAATCTGAAAAATATCAAAGAAATACTTCCATACCTCCCGAGCAAGGTTGCTCGACCAAAATAAGTGGTCCATTGTTTCAATTTTGCGGCAGCAGTTGCACTGAAAAATAATCACTATTTTGTTGGACTTTGTTATTGTCTGGTCCATTGGAATAAGATCAAGTAGATATGTCCAAGAAAATATGAGAATTTCTTTTGAATGTGCTTATTAAGAGATACATATATCATCTTCTGGGTTTTTCACTATAATGCCAAGATAGTAGGACAACAAACCATTGTCAGTCATCTAAAACTCTTGTCTATAGCTCTCTTATCATCATACATGTAAGCATTATTTCCTGTGAAAATCAAGTTATCCATATAGAAACAAAGAAGTAATATATCATAATTTTTATTTAACTTCACATAAAAAGCATGTTTGTATAGATACTTGGTGAAACAATTCATCTTGAAATAGTTCTCAATTCGACTATTACAAGAACCAAGGGGTTCTTATTTATCAACGATAAGATTTTTATTCTTATTAAAAAAAATAGAGTATAAGGAATACTCTAGCATAGGTGAAAATGCATCTTTATTATTATTAAAAAAAATAGAGTATAAGGAATACTCTGGCATAGGTGAAAATACAAGAAGGCATAATTCATAAACATTCTTTCAGATAGTTAAATCAGTCAAACAATGAAAAGAAAAGTCATATTTGATGGATTTCAACTAGCCATGACCTTAATGTGATATCATATATAGATTGTTTTTAATGAAGATGGCATTAGTACTGCTAGTAATCCAAATTTTTCTCAATGTTACAAGCCACACAACACCCCCATCTTTTTCATCCTTTAGAGAAATCGCATGTATGGTTATCTTGAATGAACTTGTCTCGCAAATTATTTGAGAGCGCCGCCTACAATCCAAACCATTTGTAGCAACTCATCCATAGTTCATAAACTACATCATAATTAAAGAACAAATGCTTGAAGTCATCTGCTCTGCTTTTGGAAAAAATTACAAGATGAATCCCCCGAAACTCCAATACGTCACTTCAACAGATTTGCCATCGTAGGTGTCCTATTTAAAAGCGATTTTTACTCGTGGACCATCATCTTTGGAAGTTCTTTTGTTGACCAGGAAACTTCAAAAAGTTTTGTATCATCAGATTGTTCTTTTGAGGAAATAAGAGTATATGCAGATTTTTCATCGTAAGCGATCACGAGGGATCCCGACTCCATTTACATTTGTCATCTTTTTCAAAATTTTGTTTTTCATTAGCGTTCAAGTGCTCTAAATCGGAAGGCAAGTCGCGCTCCCATAAGAAAGGTTCTCTCCTCCAAGAGCACGACCACGACCAATCTCCATTTGTCCATTGCTCTTTACACGCCAAAGTTAAGTTTTTTTTTTGTGTGTCAATATCGTAAAGCCTGCTGAATTTTTCATTTAGCGGATCAGTCCATTTGCCATGCCAGAAAGAGGTCTTATTACCATTTTCGATCTCTCTTATCATATTTTTCTCAAACCATTCATCATTGTGAGTTTGTGAAGTCATGCCACCAAGTTGATGCATGGCTTCATTGAGTCAGATATGTGAGAGATAGCCATATTTAGAGGTCAAGACTGTAACCCACGATTTATTATTTTTCATAATGAACTATCCACCACCAGTTTTGGAATAAAACAATATTAAATAAATCCAAGTTTTTGATACCGAGCATCCTTCCTCCTCAGCTCTACACACGACATCACGTTTGACCAAATTTACCTTTTTTTGCTCATTGGTTTGCGCCCTAAAAAAACTCATTGGGTTTTAATCATTTGATTTTTCTAAAAATTGAGAGTAAATAAATTGAAAGATCATTCGGAATGGTAATTTCTACCCGACGGCATAAACTTGTCCTTCCAAGGAGCGAGTCTTTGCCATTTTCTCAAGAGTTGGCTTCCAAAAGTCATCACGCCAGGGACTTAAACGATAGAAACTCCCAAATATTCAAAAGGCAAATTTCCCAACATAAAATTGGGCACGTCGGCATATTCATCCAAGGATTGGGCGTTTCATAGATATTCTCACAACAGATTATCGTATCATCAGCAAATTGACAGTGCGATATTTCTATCCTTTCTTGGTCAAATCTAACCCCCTAAATAGATTTGATGTGATAGATTTTTGATCATCCCATTAAGTCCTTCCACTGGATGAAGGAAAAGCAATGGTGATAAGGGTGGCGCCTTGTTTGAAACCTCGGTAAACCTGGAACTCCTATGTTGGGCTTCTATTAATGAAGATCGACAGCAACTCACGAGAGGTCTGTAACGCCCCAAACCAAACATCCTGCTCAGCTCAAAGCACCACCGCTAAGAAATTCATTAGAGAACACCTCGCTTCTCTATTGAACCTGCAGCTAACCTAAAATAACATATAGCGGAAGCTAGTAACCAACAATGTTGCATTTCAATATCTTCGGCTGCCAATTACCTTCTACTGTTATTTGACTAGGCTTGTCCCATACCATGAGATCTTAGCTTTTCCCGTGTAAATCGGAAATGGAACCATTAAAATACTGTTGTGAGTTAAAAGGACTCAGTGAGATTTAATATATAAGTATTTTTCCATAAAAACATATTTTCGCAAAACATGATTGCACAAGAATGCTTTTTAAAATAAGTTCATATTTTCATGTCAAATCATAACACTTATTAGATCAATCATGTCACAACACGCTAGACTTATGACTCCCGACCTTATACCTTCCCTCCAGGAGCGACCCGGATAAAGGTGAGTACGTGCACAAGTACACGCCTCAACTCTAATTCACCCCGCTGGAACTCTCCGTCCAGACGTAGAATAGAATTTGCTCAAAGCGATGCTGGATTGTGAAACCTGCCTGATAGCCCGATGCTATCCAAGAGAATTTCACACATCCATGTCAGGGCCTAATCAATTGTCATCCAGTGGCAACAATATAGCCATCAAAGTGGCTTTAAGAATTGATCAATCGTGAAACTAATACATGTACAATATTAGCATGCTTTTAAAACAGGAAGCTCAGTACAACGCGATAATAAGATTCCATAATATTAACGGTAAATGCATGATTTGTAAAGAAATACTTGAGGCTTCCTTAAAACTATAAGATTTGTAAACAGTTATTTTTTGAAACAACATGCTTGCATAATTTTCAAAATAAAACACTTTTAATATATACGTATAATTTTCATTCTAACTTGGAAATATATAATTTTAGTCTCGACCACTACCGAGTCCAAGATCTCAGCTTGGTTAGCATTTAAGATATTTCCCCCTACAAAGCATAGATCACCTGTAATGGGTGTTTGTAAGCAAATCTAAACTATGCTGGTGTAAGGCTATCAAACTTAATTCATATTTGTTTATTTATTTTTGACTCACTAATAAACTGATTGATAGTTATTGTGAATACTTTATATATGTTGTAAGGAATGCGTGATTATTATAAGGTGTTTGTTGTCTAAGAACAAAACTTGTGTATAACTTTAAATGCATATAATATATTTATTAATTAGGTGACCTGGTTTCAACCAAAGTAGTACTTCACAATTTTTAATTATAATTGTATACATAAACCACCCTTGATTCCATTAATTAAAGGATCACTAAGAGTATTTCAAGTCCCGCGCTGTCGTATTATAATATTTAGCGTCCATTCATATATGAGAAGTATGACAACCATACAAGTCAAAACCCATATTCCGATTCTTTTAATACTTACTTGGTATATATACTAACTTATGTTGAAATGTCCCTTCGTCGGACTCTTTCGAAATGTATGAACATCTCTAACTATTTATATACAGATCCAGCTTCTGATTAAACAAATGATAACTTCAATTAATTGAGAGGGTAATATAATCAATATACACAAAGGCCTGAAAGGCTAAAAAAAAAAAAACACTTGGTCCAAGCAGTTATATATAAAGTTAACCGGACATAGTATTTTAATCACACTTACAGAAGTTTATCTGTAATTAAGGTCTCTGTATTTTTATTAGTAGTTCAGAACCTAAATCACACTTTCATGCCCTTAAATACGTCACAATTATCACTTTCTTATCATAATACAAATGGGGTAGACATACAATAATAGTTAAACGCACTGTTTGTTCAATTCATCTGGTCCAAGGTGTTAAAGTGGTCTTCAGACCACTTATAATTATAAGGGAAAAAATCACATACCTCACATCCTATTGCCCCAAAATCACTTACCCCCTATCCTATTATTTTTATCACTTACCCTCCTATCCTATTGCCCCAAAATCACTTACCCTATATCCTATTATTTTTATCACTTACCCTCTATTTTATTTTTTTTATCACTTACCACTCTATCCTATTCTAATCTCATTATATTCCCCCAAGACGAAATTAACCTATTAATCTCTTCAAATTGCGCACGTGCAGCTCGTGTACCACACTAATCAAGGGCAACTTCGTCCATTCAAATACACCAACACATCATAACGGTCATATATTTTAAAAAAAAAAAACTCAATTTCGTCTACTCAAGTGGCCTAGTTTCAGTTTTTCCAAAAAAAAATCCCAATTCAAATTAGGGTTCATAAAATCGACAAAATTAATGAGTTCTAACTCCCACATTTGTCGTTGCGAGTGTCGGGCAGCTCAAAAAACATCATGGACTAATCTTAATCCACAACCAATACTCATACGACCCATTTTGCTGTGAAAACAAACATTACAAACTTAATTGGAGTAATTTAAAACAAGATTACACTCATACTATTTAAGTTTGTAATGTTTGTTTTCACAGCAAAATGGGTCGTATGAGTATTGGTTGTGGATTAAGATTAGTCCATGATATTTTTTGAGCTGCTCGGCGCTCGCAACGACAAATGTGGGAGTTAGAATTCATTAATTTCGTCGATTTTATGAACCTTAATTTGATTTGAGATTTTTTTTTTTTTGGAAAAACTGAAACTAGGCCACTTGAATAGACGAAATTGAGTTTTTTTTAAAAAATATATGACCGTTATGATGTGTTGGTGTATTTGAATGGACGAAATTGCCCTTGATTAGTGTGGTACACGAGCCGCACGTGCGCAATTTGGAGAGATTAATGGGTTAATTTCGTCTTGGGGGAATGTAATGAGATTAGAATAGGATAGGGGGGTAAGTGATAAAAAAATATAGGATAGGGGGTAAGTGATAAAAATAATAGGATATGGGGGTAAGTGATTTTGGGGCAATAGGATAGGGGGGTAAGTGATTTTGGGGTAATAGGATAGGGGGTATGTGATTTTTTTCCTAATTATAATTAGTGCAAGAGAAGTTAAAGAAATTATTATGAAATATAATAGTTTTACCCTGACGAAGCGCACTCACGGATCCATTGCTCATCCCTTTATTTTCTTCAAGTTTCTCGGACTACTTAGAAGCATGTATGAATTAAGATATATGTGCTCTAATAAGTGCGATGATAATGTTAAGAGAGTTGTGCATTTACAAGGTTTTTATCTCAATGACAGATGGCCCCTATATTGGTACGTGGGAGACAAGGAGAAGAGGCTTTCTCATTTTGGAGCTATACCCCAAAATTTCCTCTTCACTTTAGGCCTAGTTTGTTTCCCCGGAAAACAGGGGAAAAGGAAAATCCTTAAGGAAAATCTTTTTTTCCTACTGTTTGGTAATTTAAGATTTTCCTAGAAAAGAAATGAAATCTTGGAAAAGAGAGGAAAATAAGGGAAAATCTTGGAAATGAGGGAAAAATCGGCGTGTGAAATCTTATCTCCCATTTTAAAATTTTATCTCACTTCCTACAAAAAAGGTGGAAAAAATTCATCAAAACTTTCCCAATCTCTTCTAAAAAATTTAAAAGTTTTGTTTTCCCACCAATTTAAACAAAATTTTCGTTTGTTAGTCTCTATATAAACTAAATTGTACCTTGTTAATTATACATATCAATCTTCTTCATCTACACAAGGTGAGTAAATATCTCAGTTTTATTTTTATTTCCGTTGCACAAATTTTTCTTTTTTAATTATATTATATATAACACATATATTTAAAGATAATTATCATAGTACGTATGAAATAAAGTTATGCAAGTTATTGATATTTTACATAAAGTAGTTTCAAGGAGAAATTCAAAAATAAAATATTAACGAAATAAATATAACTTCTTTTTTGTTTTTAATGCATATTTCAAAGTATAAAGTATAATTATGAATTTTAAACGATTAGATTATAAGAAATACAAAAAAGCTTAAGAATTTTTCCTGAAAAGTCATTATGAGCCAAACACAGGAAAAGAAAGGAAAATATTTTATTTTCTCTAAGGAAATTCCTCGAAAACCTTATTTTCCCTCATTTTCTTTATCTTTTTTCCTTTTCTCCTATTTTTCGGGGAAACAAACTAGGCCTTATTTAAGTACCATCGTACTTTGAAAAACATGTCATATGATCCTATTTCCTTTGTTACCTAAAATCTAACATTTTAAAATAAATTATATTAGTAGACGGCGCATCACAAGGCCCTTATTGATCCATGTTCTCCATTTATGTATAAACCTCATTCTATCTGATGCGGATATTTTAAGATTGGCCCAATATCATGTATTGGGCCGGCCCAACAGCATCGGCATGCTGAATAGTACATCGAACAGGCACTGTTCGATGTTAAATGCGCATCGAACGCCCGTAGTTCGATGCGGAATGAGCCTCGAACCGCTTCGATTCGATGCATTTTTCCAATTGTCAATGGGGCATGCGGGACGGTGGTTATATATACCCCGTCCCTTGATAATCGGACCAGGCTTTGAAGACTCATTCAAACCTACCCAACATCGAACTCCGAGCATTCGATACGTCCTTAATCGAACTCAGAGAATTCGATACAGCACCACATCGAATTAGGCCAATTCGATACACACCAGTTCGACACAGGACCACTACAGTATATTCAGTATCGAACGACCACGGTTTGATATGCCTATATCGAACGCAACCGATTCGACGCTCAACATTGATTTGTAATTTACTTGCTTTACCTAGTAAGCTTATATTAGGTGTTCTGGACCAACCTAGTCCGATTATTAATTAATTAGCATTATTTTGGCTATTTGTACTCTATTTGTTACATTTTACGGCGTTTTATTACCTGGACAAAATAAGACCAAAATATTGGTGCCGTCTCTGGGAACACCATATTTTACCAGTTTATTAGGCATGACTTCTAGAATTACCCGATCTCGCAGTAGAGTGGTAGAGGGCCAGAATGAAGAGGCCGAATGGGCGACCTCTGACCAGACCATTCTAGACAATGCGAGGCCATTGACAATACCCGTTGGGGTGCAAACGCCGGCAAGGCAAGAAATGCCAGGGCCCAAGGCGAGGAGGTACCGAGAGTTGAACAAGTGCAACAGCGGCGACAACAACTACTGTTTCGATCCCAAATAACTTGAGAAATGCAATCATGGCCGCACTGGCAGAAGTGTTGACCCCCGCACCGCCCGTGCACACACCGCCACCTGTCGGGCATGCAGAGGCCATAAGGAAACAAGGTTCTGTGGCCAGGGCTCCGAGAGGAGCGGACAAGGAGAAGTCGCGACAGGATGACGGAAGGAGCAAACCTGCATCAGGAGAACAGCAGAACAAAGAAAAGTCAGCCCGCGATGATCAGAGAGGAAGGTTGAACTCAATCGAGGTGCAATCGAGAAGGCACTACGAGACAAGAAGGAAAGAAAATGGGGGAAATCAAAAGGATGAATCGAGAATGAGAGAGGATAAAGAAGCAATGGAGGCATTGTCTTTCATGCGAATGGAGCACATTGACTCAAGTGTTTTAGTTAAATTTTTGCAAGGTTTTAGTACCCTGAATATTTTGAACAACATTTATTCGTCCCCCCTGCCATAACAAGTATGAGAGGCAAACATGTATTAACTTAAAATAGGGACACTGAGGACATGAGCCCTGAGGGCTACATTGGGAAGCAAAGTAGAACGAGCTATGAAATCAAGCTCCGCCCTAATCACATTATATGAATTCGTTTCCAAGAGAAGTCCTTTTGGCTAACCCATCTATATGAAATCCATTCAAATTGCATAATCCACATTTATGCAAGATATAACATTGTTAGATACACGCATAAAGACAAACATTTGGTCCCAGATGGCAATATAGCACTCGCGATGATTCGCTCCAACAAGAGGGATGGAAACTCTGTCCATTGTGGCACGAGATACAGGAAATCCCAAAATACGATAAAGAGGGACGAAGACTCTGTCTATCGTGGCACGAGATACCGCAAATCCCAAAAAGACGATGAAGAGGGATGGAAACTCTGTCCATCGTGGCACGAGATACCGTAAATCCGAAAAGATGATGAAAAGGGACAGAAACTTTGTCCATTGTGGCATGAGATACCGCAAATCCCAAAAAGACGATGAAGAGGGATGGAAACTCTGTCCATCATGGCACGAGATACCGCAAATCCCAAAAAGACGATGAAGAAGAACGGAAACTCTGTCCATTGTGGCACGAGATACCGCAAATCCCAAAAGACTATGAAAAGGGACAGAAACTCTGTCCATCGTGGCACGAGATACCGCAAATTCCAAAAAGACAATGAAAATGGACGAAAACTCTGTCCAAAGTGGCACGAGATATCGCAAATCCCAAAAGACGATGACGAGAAACGGATACTCTGTCCAAAGTGGCGAGTGTTACCGAAAATCCCGAGAGAGGAAGAAAGAGACAGACACACGTACGAAGTTACAAGTCTTACAGCGAATCCCGCAATACGAGAAAAGAAACGAACATTTCGTCCAAAAAGGCGAATGATACGACCATCCGCAAACATGGTGTCCACTATCCCGCCGCCCTAAAATAAAATAAGCAAACAAATCAACATTCACGCTGCAAATCCAACAACAATTCACTCAAGAAGAAACATTTATTACCGCCGTCGACAAATGAAGGGCATTGCATTCTACCATTTTCCTCTCCTCGGCAGAGACCGGGTGAGGCACACTAAGATTGGGAAGAAGAATCTTCAGAGCATCAATGGACGCAGCCTCGAAAATTTCATACCCATCAACGTGGGCACGTGGACTCTAACTATATCCAACCCCAGCATTTGGCCCCACCGCAGGAGAAGGGCCACTCCCATCACTCGGACCACCCATATGCACAGCAGGGGGGATAGCCCCTCCAGTTTGAGAGCGGATCTGGTGGACTCTTCTCCTCTTGGCATGGGCAACAGCTTCGGTATTATCACCCAGTCCGGTCGCCATACTCTCAAAACTTTTAGCCTGACGAAACTCAGCAATATTAGGCGCAGTATCACGATAATGAAACCTACCAAATGGCCATATGAATTTGGCCTAATTTATCCTGGCACAAGGTCGATAGACCTCAGAAACATCTTTAGCTCAACCGGTATTGGGAACCGTAGCCCATTCAAAAGTTGGCATACAAACACTGTCAAGTGCCCAGGCGGCGGAGTATCCATTTGGTCATTTGAATCGGGGAATACTATCTTTTACCTATTTGGTATGTCGAGTTTCTCGGGAAGCTGCTTGCGGCTATGCTGCGGTCGCGAGACGTACGTATTATACACCTTTCCTGGCATATTCATGAAATCATCAAATTCCTTATTGATGAAATCAGCATCTTCTGCGGCCTCACTAGAGGCACAATTATCCTCAGATGAAGAAGATCGTGAATCTTCATCTTCACCCCAAGACAGTGATTGTCCAACATCAACACCGGGATTATTTTCAACAGGTGAACCTGCAGAATCTATGTCAATAGGCTCATGACCGCTTCCTAATGCTATATCAAAACACGCAGGAGCACTGGTAGGGCCCACAACAGAGTTCCTAGAACCAGAGTTCGAGCTGCTATTCGACTCACTCCCAAAAGTTGAATCATAATTCACCATCTTGGTCGAGAAAAACTGAAATAAAATAAAAAAGAAAAAGCTGACTGCGAGCGAATACATCATTCTCGGCTCTCACAACACTAACGCGATCTATAACGACTGTTTAAAAAATGATTATAAATAACCTCGCAAAAGAATGTGTAATAAATTACCTTGATTGCAAATAGCAGAGAAAATGAGATTGTTCAAAAATATTTTCCTAAATAACAAAAACAGATAAAGCAAGTCAGAAATAAGGGGCAAAACCTAAAAATTTCAGTAAGAATAATTAAATTTCTTGCTAAGGCACTAGATCAAACAGAAGATGTTGCGATCTACCCAGCATCGAACCACCCATGTTCGACATTACTTACTTGCGTGCGTGAGTTTGGTAGGAGGGAAATGAAGTTCTCATCAGCGCCCACCCCCTATATAGACAGCAAAAGGCCCATCAGGGCCCATAATAAAGGTGCATCAAACTGTGATGATTTGACGCGTAATTCAGCATCGAACGCCGCTGGTTCGATCCGCAATGGATCCTGGCAGAATTCGCATCGAATATCACCGTTCGATGCGGTTGAACATTGAACCCAGCTCGTTCGACTGCAAGCTTAACTTCAATTGGGAGTTTACAAACTAATATAATGGCATCCGCTTAGAAAAAACTTATGATTATCTCAAACCAGTACAAAAACCTACCAACATTGTACGCAACTGACCACCTCCCAATCGGGGACATCATTTTCAAAATATAAACATAACGGCATGCAAATCAAGGACTTGTTTTCATAAGTTTGGAAGCCGCTCTCTGATCGACACCGTCTCCCAAACTGGGGGGACTATGTGATGGGGATATTTTAGGATTGGCCCAATATCATGTATTGGGCATGCTAAATAGTACATCGAGCAGGCATTGTTCGATGTTAAATGCGCATCGAATGCCCGTTGTTCGATGCGGAATGAGCATCGAACCGCTTCGGTTCGATGCATTTTGCCCAACTGTCAATGGGGCCCATGAGACGGTGGTTATATATATACCCCGTCCCCTGACAATCGCACCAGGCTTTGAAGACTCATTCAAATCTACCCAACATCGAACTTCGAGCATTCAATACGTCCTTAAATCGAACTCATAGAATTTGATACAGCACCACATTGAATTAGGCCAATTAGATACACACCAATTCCGCACAAGACCACTACAGTTTATTTAGTATTGGTCGACCGCGGTTCGATACGCCTAAATCGAACGCAACAAATTCGACGCTCAACATTGACGTTGTAATTTACTTATTTTACCTAGTAAGCTTGTATTAGTCTGATTATTAATTGATTAGCATTATTTTGATTATTTGTACTCTATTTGTTACATTTTACGGTGTTTTATTATCGGGATGAAATAAGACTAAAATACTATCCATTACACAATCCAGGTAATCCCAACTAACATTGTCAAGTGTTTTTTTCAAAATCTACCTTGAAAACCAGCTCAGGGATGATCTTTTTTTACATTTAAACTCATCCACCTCCTCATTCATGATCAAGATGCTTTTGAAACTTTCACCCCACAGACGAAAGCATATTGTTCTGCCATGTTTTTAAATATTATTTTTAAGCATTGGCCAAAACTTCTTAATAAAAGAAAAATGATATAGTGGGGTCCTGGACTCTTTCCTCCATCACAATTCCAGATGCCCTGTTTAACTTCATCTTTTGTGAACTGAATAGTGATTGATTGGCTTTCCTCCACACAAAATCACCCCGCAAGAGGGTCTGCCCATTTGCCTTTCCCTGGTGATTTCATCCTTATCATCTGTTCGTCTGCCTCACAAATTGAGACCAACATTATCATTTGTTTTCTTACGGTTGCTAATACAATTATGATACTAACTTGAGTTCGCATCACAATGCCTCAACCATTTAATCCGAGATTTCTGGTGTAATATATTTTCCTTTGACAAGTATCCATAATTCTATGATCTTCCCTTTTGGTTCAAGAATTTCAGCCTTCAAGAGCAAGTGGTTTTCGCCCCTCTCATCGATATTGGCAATCTAATCCTTGTCTTCTCAATACTCTAATCCAAGTCCCCAAAACATTGCTTATTAGAGATTTTGAGGCTACCTTTAAGGGATGTTAACTTCTCTTTCAGCGCGAAGGCTCCATTGGCTTCAATATTTACTAGTCCATCTATTGTTCACAAATGAGGAGAAATCTCGATGCTCAACCCACCAATCGAGGACTCTAAACGGCCAAGGGTCCTGATTTATTGTACTTTTTTCTTAGGTCGATGGTCCAAAAGTGAACATTCATGGCCATACTAAGCGCGGTTGTTCCATCGTGAAATACATCGTCCAATAATAAGAACTGATCAAAGTGGCTCATCGAGGATCCATCAAGTTGGTACCAAGTGAATTTTCGTCGGGCCATTGGGTGGTTGATCAAATTCATCTGATTAATAAACTCATCAAATTCTCTCATTTCTCTGTTTGTTCTTGTGCGAGTGGCTCCCATCTTTTCGCTCGACGTCTCACCGAATTGAAATCATTAGTTAAACTCTATATAGCAATGCTTGAATATAGTCTGGTGGCTAAATATAGAGTCCCAGAACTTTTATTTTTTGGGGGAGGTACATGAGGCATAATCGTTAGTAAAGCAATATCTCCCGCTCTCACATTTCCACTTCTCAAAGACTTGTAAGAAGCCATTTAATTCCAGTGAGTTTTCAAGATTGAAGGTACTCGTTCTCCATAAAATTAAAAGCTCTCATGATCTACGATCCACCACTTTGGAAATCCATTGTACATCATCCACAACCCCAAATAATATTACATAGAGTTTCATCAACATAATCAATCTTAGTTTCTTGAATGAAAATCATATTGGCTTTGTGGTTCATTATTACTCTACGAACTCACTCCTTCTTCACCCTATCCCTCCCCACCCCCCACCCCCACCCCACCCTCCTTCTTTCTATATTTATCCTTCTCAAATTTCTTGACATCTCTATCTCTTTTCTCAAGTTCGACAAGATGTCATACGACTTCCTCCCATGTCTCTTAACACCAACTGACTTCCCAAATTTTCCAATTTTTCAAAGCCGCTAACTCTAGGCTGTTTTTCTATACAACGTACTTTATAGCAATAATGGTACTGGCAGAAATAAAGCTTCTCAAGGAATATGTACCTACATCACGTCGTTCTCCCTTCTAGTCATTGATCTTCGCTGAAATGACTCTATTGGTCTGCAAACACTCTATTCACCATCATATTACTGTTTTCGTTTGCTCTCTAAAATCCAAAACTCATGACTCTAGTGAACTGTATACACTCAAATTGCCATCATAAAACTGTATGTGTTTGCTAAGTTCTCTTCCTTCTATTGTGCTCGAGAACTAGCTTTGCAATGACCATTCTTTCCATAATTCTAACATTCAGTAGAACTTTTAACCATCTTTGACTTTATCGATTTTGATCTATCCAGATTTGAATTCGAGATCTTATTCTTTAATCTACCTATGTTCTCTATAATTAGAACTTATCCTGAAGAATTTCCAAAAGAACCACCCAATTCCTTCTTGTGAATTTATTTATTAACAATAAGGTCTCTCATTTTGGTAAACTTTAACTTCTCCTTCCTAACTTATGCACTTGCAGTAGTGACTGTCTCGCTCCAACTCTTGGGCAAGGAGGATGGTGCATGGCACGCGTATGAATAATAAGCTATATTTACTTGTTCACAATTGCATGATCAAATAATAATAAAACAAATAGTAAATTATGCCTCAAGTATCGAATCTCAAAAGATTGGATGTTTAATATCTGGAATCGCTAATGTAAGAAGTGAACAATGAATGCTTGTAGTTAACTGGTGCCTATTTTTACGTGTTATTATTAGAATAATACACACTTTCGCAAGTATACGAATCAAGTAATACAAAATAGTAAATCACAACCCAAGTATCGAATTCCACGAGGTCTGTATGAATCAGTCTCGCTTCTTCTATTTTGTTCTCAAGTTGTCACGTAAGCAGATTTTGATGTTGTAGGTGGAATTCTCTAAATTAATTAAAGTAAACTAGATTTAACAAGACTAAGCTAAACTAAACTAGACTAAACTAATTAACTGAACTGGCTTGGATGATTGGTTGATTATACTAATACTAAATCTAATTACTACTTAAATCTACTCAGATGGTGGATGAATGTTTAGAGCGTATGGTTTCATTGGATCTCCCCTATGTTCATTCTCATGCTTTTAATTAATTTTTATCTAAACGTTAATGGCTTATTAATGCCACATGTGGACATGGGATGATGTTAGTGGGCCCACATACTCATAGGTTCAAATATCCCACAAAACGTGCTATGTGGCGGCGTTTTCTACCTCCCATAACTTTTAATCATTCATATATTGGCTAGATACATAAAAACATTGAGATCAAGATTGTGAATAAACGAATAAACGAAAAGGTCTTAATCAAAACATACGAAATCATATAGGTTCATGAATCCTCTACGCCATAACTCTAAACATGTGAAATTAGTTATTAATGATTAAGAGTTCCAAATCACAAATTAGAAAGGACGATCGTAAGAAAATAGTAAAAGAAAGATAAACTCTCAGTCGATATTGCCTTGCTACTTTCTACTCGCTCTCTGACTTGAATCCTTACTCACGATCTCAAATCTCTTGATTGTTGTTGTGTGCTACTAAGTATTTTTGTGAATTTCTGTGTATTGGTGGTATGAAAGTTGTGAGAGTGGTACTCTAACTGCTGAACGTAGCCTCCTATTTATAGTTTTTCTCTGCTTTGGCTTCGTTTTAGGGTTTCTGACGTCGGCCCAGTTTTTGTTCGTATCACACGCCAATCGCACGCCTATTTCCCCTCAGGTGCGCAATATGCCATATCGCGCCAATGGAATGCGCTAATCTCTATTTTGTTGTCCGAAATAGGCGTGACTTGGTCAGATTGCGCCTGCTCTTTTTTTTTTCCTATGTGTGGCATCACAATTTTAGTTATAACTTTCTCTCTGGATGTCGGAATTAAGATCCGATTGTTGCTTTGGAACACTAACTTGCATGGGAACACTGACTTATGTGGATTTTTAATGGTATGTAGAACAGTTTTTGATTCTTCTTGTAACTTTGTCTCCTTGAATTTGAATGGGGGGCTTCCTTTGGATTCTACTCATTATAACGTTGTGTCTTTAAACCATGCTCTCAAAAACATCCAATTTAGAATCTTTTTGCTTTGTTTTGCGTTATCTTACCAAAATCCTATAAAAATATGAAACTATACTAAAACCAATTAATATGCACCAATACTTATACAAAATCATAAGAAAACGAGTACTCAAATAAAGTTAAAAACGCTCAACAAAATTTCCCCAAACTTTAAACATTTGCTTTTCCTCAAGCAAACTCACTTAACTAACTCGATCTAAATTAGAATTCAATCAGCAACATGCCAACATGTATAAACGGGACTTCTCAAAATGCAACTTATGATCAAAATAAGAGGTGAGATAGAATAGATGAACACAAGCACATCAAATTTAATATATCCATTGTCACATCCATTTCATGTGCTCTAATAGTGTGTGATACTATTGTTCATGCATAAGAGTTATTGTACTATTGCAAATTTATAAAACTATAGCTCTTAACATATAATCACATAGAACTTCATAGACATGCCACATATGCTTCTTAATATATTGAGTCGTGTTGAGTTCTTACGTGTTGGATCTGTGATTTATAGCCAGAATTAAGTGCAAATATAAATTCGTAAGTTCTAATTACCTAGAGCAATAGGTTGAACAGTCCGGTTGTCAAACGCTTTAGAAGAGAGTTTAAGTTTTCAATCCAATTGACCATTCGCTAGGGTTAATTAAGCATGCTTGCAGAGGCATGCATTTTTGTGATATGTATTGTGCGTGAATTCATGTTAGCTAGTCACAACTAACAATCACAAAATCAGTTCTAACATGCATAGTTTAACATCACTACATTGAGCCCGGTGTAGTTTAGCTAAACACATCTTTACTCGAATAAATTAAATAGACATATTTATAAATCAGAGCTACTCCTTACTCCAAACACGGAGTAGTTTAACTAATTATATTCTCAAGTTCACTAGGAAATAAAGAATAAATAACATAATTAAAGAATAAAGATTAGAAGTACTCATGGATTTGGTGAACGTCGATGCTCTTAATTTCCAGATCTCATCTGCTTTGTCTTCTTTTTGATAAGTCTTGACTCTTTGACTCTAAGCCTAACACTATGGAAGATGAGTGGAGGTGATATTTCTCTCGGCCTCTTTTTCACGATAGCTCTCACGTTGCTTTCCTCTTTTGGTATATGATTGTACACGATTTTGACCTAGATCAACTCCTTCTTATATATATATTTGTGTTGCCTCAGGACCTGATCAACAGCAGTCACTTAAAATCATATGAATGTATAATAATACCCATGTCGTGCTCTGTCAAGTGCTACGTTGTGCTCATTTTCTTATCAAGTGTGCCTTACGCTTTGTTGCAAGCAAGACACATGATTCGTCATGTTTCTTTTCTGCGTCACGCGCTGCCCTAGGCACCAATCGCGCTACATCATGTCGTCCAAGCACCTCTCACACTTTTGGTTCTAGTGGCTCGTGATAAATTAAGGTTGTGGCCTGCATTTCTTGTGGTTTATGTGGCGTTGTGGTGCCTTTGCTACAGTCCTTCATTTTGCCCTCATTGGTCCTTAAACTGGTATCGACGTGCTTTGATCTAATCCATGCTCCGAAATAATAGTTTTGTCTTGACTTGATTCAAAACTTCAAACCGATGAAGCAAAGCATAAAACACTAGGAATGCTACAAGGTACGACAAAATAACAAGTAAAAATGATACTAAAATCACATCTTTTGGACATTCATCATAGGATAACCAAATTAAGGCTTTAATTCATCATGAAAATCATTTCATGTCGAGCTCAATATTGACGTTATCAAATTTAACAATCCACATGATATGAAACTACAGAGTTTCTATTATCTTTAGGTATAACAAATGCCAGAAAAGAAAAATTCATTACTGATTATTTCTCGTACATATCTGCAAGAACCTTCAGGCTGTTGTTCATGGTTGTTTTCTTCGTCGTGTGAAATACCATGTCTCATGAGAGAGATAATTGCACCATGATCATCGTTTTCCTATCAGGGGCTTTCCATTCCTCATTTTGAGTCTTTTCAACTTGTCATTCAGTGGTTTCAATAGATCTTAGCCATACATATAATCCTCGATATGTGTCCTCCAAAACTTACAATCTAACCAATCAAACTTTTTTCTATCTGTGATTTACCTTCGCCCATTACACAACTCTCTTAGAATTGTACAACTCCTTCAGAACTTGATGCTCTGGTACCACTAGTTGTGTAGAAAATTTAACCAGCACGACGAAAATCATAACATACAAAAGCGATAAAATGACCAAAATATAGGAGACAATATTTGTTTATGCAGTTCGTCCGTGACTACTTCTGCAAGTGCATCAATCTAGAGTTTTCACTATGATCTTGATAAACAATTACAATAACAAATAAGAAAGACAAGATGTAATACTCAGATTTAATACAATCTCTTGCAAGTTTTTCTCTAATATTCTTCACTTCATTGTATGTTTTTTGCAAACAAAAATGTCTATAACTTCTTATATGTACAACGGTTGCTGAAGGGAACTCAAAATTAGGGTTTTTGACGCATTTCAATTGCGCGACTTGCACGTTTAGTAGCACGTTGGTAGTACCATGTCTAGTGCGCTAGCAATTCCTCCTCCTATCTAACACGCACTTGTAGCGCCTCGTTATGTGCAATACGCACTAGTAACGCCCTATGCAATGCGGCACCATATTTCACCAAATTTGGAATTCGCTTATCTATTTTGCACTGATCTTGTCCAAAATCTTCTCCAATCCGTTCAAGCTCCCCAAAATCCAACAATTATTAAACTGAAGAAAGGGTGTGGTACAATCGTCAATGCACCAAATTAGGTATAAAGAGTAATGTAAACTACCCCTATGTTACTCGATTCGGTAAAAACCTCATCTATTATTGGCAACCCCCATCCTATGTGTTTTTCAAGCAAAGAGAAAACATCCTTTGCTTCCTAAATTGAAGTTCGTGTACTTCATTTGCAAATAATTTGAAAACTATTAATAAATAAACAAAAACATTGTCTTTATTTTTTCTTTTAAAATTTACATTTTATGCAGGGTAATAAATAAAAGTATTTACTAATTCAGAGCTATAAGTAAGCTAAGATACATATGTGATAATGGATATTAATCTGCGAACTAGAGTTTTAAAAGAGGAGTAATGTTTGTATTTCACCCGATAAAAAGTTATTTAAAATATACTTAAAATCATGTTTGAGTTGAAGATGCATAATGTTTATTGGGACATATATTGTAAGTTGTAATTAATTCATTATTTATTTAGTTTTTCGTAGAGTTATGAAATATGAAGTTGACTATCTTATAAAACAGTCATAAAGTAAAACAAAGAATTTATTTTTTTTTGGTAAAGCATAGCTAACAAAAAGGTCGTCAAACCATGTCTGAGCTTAACAAACTAGTGATCTGAGAAGGGGGGAAGGTCTCTGCCAAAAGATTCTCTTTCCCTATTTTAAATATCTAACCTAACAAGCATATCCGCCACTTTATTTTCCGAACATGGTATCCATTTAAACTTCATATTCCAGGGCATCCTCATCAAAACGTTGCACTCATGAACAAGCTCTACTCTTTCCTTTGAGAAACCGCTTCTCCATTAATAAGTTTAAACGCGATCAAGGACTCTGTTTCCACTTCTATGCATGGCAATCTTCTTTCCCATGTAAGCTTTGAACCTCTTTTAATTTCTTTCAATTCAGCATCATCGATGGTAGATGTTGAAAGGCATTTTCTAAATCCCCATAACCAAGATCCGTCAACTGCACGAAGCACCCCCGCTTTTACCCCTCGGTTTTCACTTACAATAACGCTCCCATCCGTGTTTAATTTCATCCAATCTCATGCCGGCTTGCTCCACAACTGAATCTTTGGCTGTGTTGATTTCTTCATTTTCCCATTCCACAACTTTGCTCAACAATTTAATTTGAAATATGCAAGAGTTCAAGCTATCTATTTTATTCTTGAACACTTTAGCATTTCAATTCTCAATAATCTTGCATGTAACCTTTTCGCTCTCCATGATATCCTTCAACCAACCATCATCTGATACCTCATCAGCACCAGCTAAGAAAATTTGAGGTATTAGTTTCTTCCATATTTTGCGTGCCATTATATAATGTCGTAACATATGATAAACAATTTCAACTTGGGATTTGCATACAGGACATGACGTAGTCGTGGAAATTCCCCGAGCATTATGGAGATAATTTGTTGCAAGTTTATTCTGTGCCGCGAGCCAACTAAAATGCTAAATTTTATTGCTAAGATCATTTTTTCATACCCAACCAAACTCTTCTTGTGGCAGCGATTCGTCCGAATATGTAGTAAGACAAACTTTCTAGGCAGATTGGCACGTGAACACCCCATTAGACGTCTCATTCCTTAAAAAATATCGTCAATCTAATTCATGACCATTATACGCGATACCAGTCCAGCTTTGAAGGAATCTGGGATCACATATGCAGCTCCTTCAATCTCCATCTACATGTATCATCCCACTTCTCCTTAAGACACAAATTAGCTTCTGTAAGGTGGATACTTCATCCCTCGTCACAAAGTCTCTTTGAACCTAGCCAGTTATCGTTCCAAAAATCCTCTCCATGTTACCAATTTTCCACTGGATAAATGGTTGCATGAGCTCCACGAATACCCTTCCAAGTAGCAATGTCCGTCGGTTTCACTATGTACCTTAACAGTCCATCTTTTTTTAGATACTTAGCTGCTATGAATTCCTTCGAGACCGTATCTTCCTCTCGCCAAATATGCCTCATTGTTCACACTCGATATTCGAATACCCAACCCACCATTGACTTTTGAGTTAATCACTCTTTGCCAATTAACCAAATGTAATTTTTTCTAACAATATCAGATGACCATGAAAAAACCCGATTTTTACTTATCAAGTTTCATGTATATATTCTCGGGTATCCAAGATGATTGCATATGATAGATTGGGAAAGCCAAAGATACTAACTAAATGAGAGTTGCACGTCTTGCAAGTGAGAGAAATTTGCTCTTCCACCTGTTAAGGAGCTTCATAATGCGATCAAAACTTTCTGCAAATGTATCTCTCGTCACTCGTCGATGGGTCAAATACACTCTCAAATACTTCCCTAGGTTTCTAGTCTGCCCAAAACCAAAAATGTCACAAATTGTACGTTTTAGACTCGATCCCTCGCTCTTAGAAAAAGAATACCTTGTATTTTTGGGGGCTAAGTTTGAGCCCCAATGCCCCCACAAAATTTCTCCAACAACCCCGTTAATAGCTCTGGTCGTGGCAGTAGTAGCTTTCCCAATCAACACCAAGTCATTTGCAAAGAAAATATGTGATAAACCATGTCCGCCTCGACACGAAACGAGTGGCTTCCACTTCATACAATTAACCACCTCATGTATAAGGTAATAAAGTCTCTCATCACATAAGAAAAATAGATACAGGGAAAGGTGGTCACCTTGTCGCAAGCCATATGTATGTTAGAACAGCTACAGTGGTGAACGATTCATGAGAATCCTCGCCGCATCATTCCTAACAGAGAACATGATAAGCTCCACAAGCTCTACCGGGAAATTAAATGCGCATAACGTTTCCTCCATGAAATCCCAATTAACCTTGTCATACTTTTCTCCAAATCGAGTTTCATTATCATACAACCCACTTTATTTTTCTTTTTGTTTCTCACATGGTGTAATATTTTCTGAAGCAAGAAAATATTATCATGAGTGCTTCTTCCCTTTATAAAGTTGGATTGTGTAGGCCCAATAATAGTCGGCATGATATTTTGGAGGTGCATCATTATACTCCTAGTGATGAATTTGTAGAGCATGTTGCAAAGCGATATAGGCCTGAACTGAGATATAAGCTTGGGATTCTAAGTTTATGGAATAAGGCAAAGATGCGCTTCACATATCTCTGGATTGAAATTTATGTCTCTAAATACTTTTGTTGCAAATCTCTCAAGAGACTCACGAATCCAATCCTAGTCTTTTTGGTAAAAGCCCGCATACAAGTCGTCGGGAGCCTTACCATGTGCATAGAGAACAACACATTCTTAAGCTCGGTTGAATCAAAACGTCACATAAGGTCCTCAAAATTCTCATTTGACAATTTCGCTTGAGACCCCGAATTATGTAACTTGTGCCTCTCTCTCAATCTCTCGTCGACCCCAAGTTTAGAAAAGAGTTTGGTAATATATTATGTTGCATCTTGCTTTAGTATCTCTTCCTCGTTCATCCCAACATTATCAATTTTCAGAGCTATAAATTTATTTCGGTGTTGTCGCACCAAAGTGGAATGGTGGATGAAACTCTTATACGTTCGTCATCTCGGATCCATCTTATGCGAGATTTTTGAAACCATAATACTTCTTCTTGACATAACAAGATATTGTACTCTTCGATCAGTTTAGCCTGCACATTAGCAAGGTAATCGTCTTGTCGAATCCCTAGTGCCCTTGAATACCGTTCAGCCTTGCTTTCAACACTTTCTTCCTTTGAAAAACATTCTCAAATCGCTCTCTATTCCAAGGTTACAATACTTTCAGCACTTCCCTAATTGCATCAAGGATACACGGCATGTTCTCCCAAATCTTGTGCAACAAGGGTATACATTCAAAATTATGCAACCAAGCACCTTCAAATCTAAAAGGTCACTTACCATTGCTAACCTCGCGGCTGCGACATGTCATAAATAGAGGGTGATGATTCGAATGCGTTCGGGGAAGATGTTGCACCTCATTCTCTGAATACTTGTCAATCCATTCATAGTTAGTGAAAGCTTGGTCAACGGGTTCCCTAATGATCGCGACATTCTCACTTTTCTTTGTCCACGTGAAAGTCAGTCTCTGAAATCCAAGGTCCGCAAGCTTACAGTGTTCCATATAATTTTGAAAAAACTTTAGCCTACTTAGTGCAGTTGTGCAACCACCAGATTTCTCATGTGCGTATCCCACTTCATTGAAATCGCCCATGACCATCTAAGGCTTATTTGAGTTCATCGCAATTTTCTCGATGCTACTAAAAACTCGAATTTTCTCCCTCCTTCGTGGTTGTGCATATATTCAGTTAATCTCTGTTTATCTTGGACATTCAGGTTGATGATGGCGTGAATCGTTTGTTCCTCGATGTCCATAAGCTCTACATCCACATCCGCCTCATTCCATAACATCCATATGCATCCATTCATACCCGTCATAGGCACGAGGACAAAATTTGAGAAACCCAAACGAGGTGTAATGTCCCTCGCATGCTCTTCACTGACTCTAGTCTCAAGAATAAACACCACGATAGGTTCGTGAGTATGCACTAAATCACGAAAATTCCTACAAAACTCCTCATCTTCTGCTCCTTGACAATTCCATGAAACAATCTTCATATTTGACTTATATATATATATATATATATATATATATGAATTGGTAAAATTAGGTGATCAATCTCTAACTCCCTCCATATCGCAAATATTTGTGTCAATGATTCCATCAGGAATACTTTTTGTCGCATCATTTCACACTCGCTCAACATTGTTTTCTGTCACCATTAGTTCAAATGATCCTCCCTTTGAACTATATCGATCATCGTTTCAATTTCCCAAAGAGTCGATGAGATATTTATTACGTGGATTAGTCGTTCCTTTTATCCCGTTTGTAATATCTTGGAGGACCCGTAGAAGTGGTGCCAACGTTGAAATCCATCTTTTTGTTTCGTATTCTCTAATCTATCTTGAGAATTGAAACTAATGATATCTATAATCACTAACTACTGTTAGGGCCTCAAACCTATTAATATTCTTATCTGAATTATGTTACTCTTGCGTAATTCCAGTTCCACATTTATCCTCCGTGTATCCTACTTCCCCACACTTATGGCATATCGAGGGTAAATTTTCGTACACAACCTGATAAACTTTCCCTCGTATGAGGCTCAATTTGAGGAGAACGACAAACACAAAACGTGTGAATCTTTATCAGGTCACATTATACGTATTGTTGTATATCTTAATGAGGTCTCCTATGCATGTCGCGAGCAAATAGATTATAGATTCTCTGAATAATTCAACAAGAAAACCCAATATCTTAACCCATGTAATTGCGCTAACCACCTTATCCGTGTCCGCATAAAAATTCGGACTCCACTTCCGTATCAAAAGGAAGCTTCCCGCCAATTGTCATGATCCTTTAGTTAAAATCATCTCTTTTTTCATTGAAGTGGGCCCTTTATGCAATAGTAGCCACAGACAAGATAAACAAATTCGAATTCACCATGTAACGACCACATGATGTCCAATTCCATCTAGAGAGTTGTGAAATATCATGGCTGTCTAGCATTCTTATTATGATCAATCAAGATATTCTTCCTTTCTTGTGTAGTTTTAAGTCCATCATTTTTCACACCATTCATTTTTTTCTCGCCATAGCAACGTCTGGGTACGTAGAAGATTTTAAATTAGGGTTCTTCCTACACGAATTCAGGTCATGCATTATCTCGTCCACTTCTCGCGGCACTCACAAGGGGTCGTGTTCTGTTTTGTTGTCTTGTCTCACTATCCTGGTCATCCGGCGATACAAATTTTACTGCAGCGGGGACGAGATCTCCTGGTGCCGACGATGACGTAGGGTTTTTCATGTTAGACTTCATGCATAAAGTTGTTAATTTGTTTATAAGAAGTTTATAATACTGGATACAGTATTCACCATAAGTATATCATTAAAAGGAAAAAATTAATCTAAACAAAATCGGTCTCTCTCTCTCTCTAAGGGTTAGCGTCCCTTTTCGTATGAGCTTACGTTACATTCCATAAAGGCTTTCTCGAGCTCGTTGGTACTTCCATGTTAGACTTCGGTGCTAGCAGCAACGATTAACAGATATTTTCTGTCCATCGCCCCGCATTTTTGTTCTTATCTTGGCTCCTACATTTCGGGGGATCAAGTTTCATTGTTCATTTCCTTTGTACGCTCTTTCTTGTTTTTCTTGTCCTTCCGTTGTGTTCGGATTTCTCGTTCATAGGGTTACATTAATTTTTTTTGCTTTCTTACTTTCGTGTTGTAGATTGATGTGACCGAAACTCATCGTAATACTCTTTCAGTACATCGGAATGTGCCCACCATGGATGATATAAATACTCAGTTGCAAAGAAATATGCTAGTCTCGGACGTGGAGGAGGGCATTGTCATGCCCAATGTTGCATGGCAAAATCACAATAAAACATCGGACCTGGTCCTTGTGGGCTGCCTTTTAATAGAAATGAATTTCAATTTCAATGCCTTGTGTACCGTCATTAAGAACCTTTTCAAAGCACACAAGGGTAAAATTACTAGACTTAATGAAGACATGATGTTATTTCAGTTTTTTCATGTGTTAGATAAGAAGATGGCGTTGGAAGGATGCACATAGTCTTTCGACAAGCAAGTTTTGCTACTCAGCGACGTGGGGATGGATGAGAATTCGGCTATAATTAACCTTAATTTGTGCAATTTTTACGTGTGGATATATGACTTGCCTCTTGCCCATCAAACGAAGGAATTTATTAGTTCAATTGGTCACAAACTTGGTTTTTAGAAGATGTTGACTTGGGGGAGTCATGGGTCTTAAAAATGCGCATCAGGGTGAAGATTGATGTCACAAAATTGCTAGCTTGATTCATGAAGGTACAAAGTGCGGGCGACTAGGAACTTAGGGTCACTTTTAAATATGAGAGATTGTGGAACTTTTGTTGTCGTTGATGTATACTGAGACATATTAGGGATGATTGTGAGAAGATATACAAATTGCATAAGACTATTGACGATGCAGATCTGCCGTATGGAGCGCGGTTAAGGGAAAACCTAAATCAACCGAGAAATTACCATCTCCAACGTTTTATTGATACAAAAAATCAGCGAGGTGGGTTTAATCTGGGTTGGGTGCATAACTATGATCAAACATGGACTAGACAGAATGGTACTCCATCTCGAAATTATTCTAGAAATGTGAGTGTGTCGACATCGACTTCGAACCAGAATAGGGAGGAGATGCGAGCAGCTCCCCATCGTGAAGGAAAAGATTCTTAGCGTACACCTCCAGTAAATCAGATAGGAATGGATCATGGAACAGATGTGGACAATGATAGTGGTTTAAAGGCAAATGAGAACAAGTAGTTGAACTAGAGCGTAGTCCTATAATCATTGAATCAAATTTGTTACGGGTGGGAGTGCATGATAATGAGAGCGGATCTAAACGGAACTACCACATTGTTTTGGGGGGTCGACTGTCCAGAAGAAGAAATGATAGGTAAGCATACGAAAGAGAGGGCACATGTCAGAAAAGTTGATAATTGGGTCTAATTTGGGAACGACTTTAGGTCTACGGAAGAAGCAGGGGGAGGTGAGAGGGATATACCTCAAGCCACGAAGAAACATAGGGGGGAGCAAGGTTTGTTAGTTCAACATAAAGAAATTAATTTGGCGGAGGTTGCGGTGCAACCTCGCTAAGACCAATGAGTATCATTAGTTGGAAATGTGAGGGATTGGGGAACCCTTGGACATTTTGGGAATTGAGACACTTGGTCTCTCGTTTTCACCCCGCTTTTATTTTCATTTCTCAAACAAAGTGTCGATCACGAAAAATAGAGGATTTTAAGAGACATGCTGAGGTGTTTGCATGGATGTTAGGGGACGTTTCAGGGGGCTCGCAATATTGTGGGTGAAGTTAGTGGATGTTTATCTTATTAGCTTGTCTGTTAATCATATTGATGTTCTGGTCTCGGGTTTGTTAGGGGTAGTGGACTGGCGGTTCACGGGGTTCCCCGGGGAACCTGATGGAAATCATCGAATGAATACATGGAATATTTTACGACGACTCAAAATTGGTTTAGTTCGTCCATGGCTTTGACATGAAATTACGTTGAGGTTCTTAACATGGGGGATAAAACAAAGCGGGCCACCCGTGGCTAATTAGCTTATGCGTAGTTTTAGGGAAGCACTTGCTAACACGGGGTTGAGTGACTTGGGGTTTCGAGGGTCGCAATTTACATGGAGCAACCGCACTCCAAATCCACATACGGTGTGGGAGAGGATTGATAGGGAGTGTGCCAATTCTGGATGGAGAGATATTTTTGGGGCTACGAGTGTTATGAATTTGTCAACTCAATGTTCATATCATCACGCAATTATCATTGACTTACGAGCAGGGGGCAACAAGGGAGGACCGAAACACTTTTAGTTTGAAGTAGCATGGGCAAGAAAAGCAGATTGCGAAGCTTTAATCAAATAGATGTGGGCTGATTTTGGAGACAAGGGTGCGGGGCTGCAGGGGGTTGATAGATTGGAGAGTTGTAAGGTGGGCTTGGTCAAGTGGAATAGTATGGGTGGAGTGACCATGAAGCGAAAAATACAAACCCTACGCGGTAGAGTCTTGGTATTACGCAAGGGCCAAATCATGAACGAAACAAAAGCAGAGGATAAGACACCCACGGCTGAGCTTGAGGAGTTATATGACACTGGGGAGATTTACTAGAAACAGCGGGCTAAGGTTCAGTTGTTGAGGAAAGGAGATCGAAATACTATTTACTTTCATAATAGAGCTAATGAGCAGAGGAAAAAAATTAAAACTAATGCACTTAGAGACCCGACTGGCGTGCTCAAGCCTACCATGGGGGAGGTTGATTTAATTGTCGCTCAGTATTTTACATGTATATTTTGTTCCACACGACCTTTGGGTGATGTCACTGAGAAGGAATTACGAGATGTCAGCGTGCGCATCAGCTCTGAGGTGAATGAACGCTTGCTTCAACAATGTTCAGCAGGGGAGGTACGTAAAGCATTGAAAGATATGTATCCTTATAAATCTCCTGGCCCGGATGGGTTTAATGTTTTATTTTTTTTCGAAAATCCTGGTCTATTATTGGTGAGGATGTTATTCGTTTTGTTTTGGCTTACTTGAATGACCGTGTTCTTGACCATGTGATCCATTTTACTCATATTGTGTTAATTCCTAAATGCTTTAATCCTATTAGACTTGATGACACGGTTTCGTCCTATTAGGCTTAGTAACGTGAGTTTTAAGATTGCGTCCAAGGTTTTAGCCAATCGCCTCAAGCCCCTCTTGATTGAGGTGATCGCCCCTATATGTGTTTGTCCTAGGGCAGCTTATAACAGATAACAATCTTGTGGCATTTGAGCTTAACCACTATCTGAAGAATAAAGGTCTGGAAATCGTTGTTATAACAATGAATATGGATATGAGTAACGCATACAATCGGGTCGAGTTGTCCTTACTAAAATGGGTAATGCTTAAGTTGGGGTTCGCCTCGCCTTCGTTCCATATCTTATTTGACGTTTATTAATGGTCGGTAGTCCAATGTTTTTTTCCCAAAAGGGGCATTAGGCAGGGAATCCTCTATACCCTACCTCTTCTTACTTGTTTACGAGGCTTTTTCAGCTTTGATTGCGGAAGCTGGAGAGCGAGGTTTGATTCTGGGCTTGGCAATTGGTCCACGGTGGGAGCGATTATGGTTCCTTCGGGCCTTGTGTTCGATGTGTTCTAGTTTGTGGTCGTTTTGTTAGGCCGTTTTGTTATGACGTTGTTGTGATTGAGTCGTGCTTTACGTATGTTTCATTGGTAATATCTTACATTAAAAAAAGAGGGAACAAAATTGATTTTGATATTGCATTTTAGGAGGTAATATCTTACATTAAAAAAAGAGGGAACAAAATTGATTTTGATGTTATTGCGTTATAGGAAATTGTGCGGAATAATTAATTGTAGGGAGATAGATATTATTAATTGGATAAATAAAACAAGTATGTAACCCAACGTACAAGGAGTGTCAAAACAAACCAACCCATCCATCCTTGCTTTGGTAAAAGTAGTAACTAGACGTCGTCGTTTGAGTAGAAAAGCAGTCAAAAATAAGAAGAAAAAAAAAGGATGGTTGTGATAACAGAAGCAACGATTTGTTGGGCGATGTTTCGGTAGTTAGTAGAAGAAGAATCAGAGATTCGCGTTTGTACTCACTGCCACTGCTAGGCTGCTAGCTAGCTAGCTAGTCTTCATTTTGAATCTCAGATTCGTAAATTACTCTCTTGTTTTTTTATTTCTCTCTGTTGAAAAATCAAAATGAAAGAGAAGAGTTTGTTGGATTCGGAGCTATGGCACGCGTGTGCAGGTGGTATGGTTAAAATACCTGGTGTGAATTCCAAAGTGTTCTATTTCCCTCAAGGTCATTCTGAGCACACTCTCCTCCTCAATTCTTCTTCTTCTTCTTCTTCTGTTGATTTGAATTTGAAAGGGCTCGGGAATGGGAACAGAATCCCTTCCTTCATTCTCTGCAGGGTTGCTCATGTCACCTACTTGGCTGATTCCGATACCGATGAAGTTTACGCCAGAATTAACCTCGTTCCTGATCCTCTTCCTCTTCCTGTTAATCAGAGTGATGATGATGCTGTTGTACTTTTGGGATCTGATTCTGATGACAACAACAACAACAACAAGCCCCCCGCTTCTTTCGCCAAAACCCTCACCCAATCCGATGCCAACAATGGCGGTGGTTTCTCCGTTCCCAGGTACTGCGCCGAGACTATCTTCCCTCGCTTGGATTACTCCGCCGATCCCCCCGTTCAGAATGTCGTTGCCAGGGATGTTCATGGCGTTACTTGGAAGTTTAGACATATCTACAGGGGTACCCCCCGCAGGCATTTGTTGACTACTGGCTGGAGTACTTTTGTCAATCACAAGAAGCTTGTCGCTGGAGACTCCATCGTCTTCTTCAGGGCCCACAATGGTGATCTCTGCGTTGGTATCCGCAGGGCCAAGAGGGGTGGCGGCGGCGTAGTGAATGACGACCGTTGGGCCTCTAACAAGCTACTGCTGCAGCCGGGGAAAGCAGTGAAGCCTCATGCTGTTGTCGAGGCTGCTTTCTTGGCTGCCAACGGCCAGCCTTTTCAGGTGCTTTACTATCCACGTGCAAGCACCCCTGAGTTTTGCGTTAAGGCCTCGTCTGTCACTGCCGCCATGAGGATTCACTGGTGCTCTGGGATGAGGTTTAAGATGCCCTTTGAAACAGAGGACTCCTCCAGGATTAGCTGGTTTATGGGAACTGTAGCTTCTGTTCAGGTTTCTGATCCAGTTCGTTGGCCTAATTCTCCTTGGAGACTGCTTCAGGTTATTCTTTATACAATAGTGTGTGTGAGCCTTGGTCAGTATTGTTGATATGAATTCAGATCAGTCTGATGATGAATATGATTTATTTGATTATCCATAAAATATCTGCACTTAATATGCTATGCAGCATTCGTATCTTAGCAAATAAGCACTGTGTTATCCCCCAAGAATATAAAACCAACTGTGTTCTTCTCCTTATCTGTCCCCTTACCAGCATATGGACCTGGCTTTACTTCAGCTTATGAGAGTACACGCGCACTGGAATGGTAAAACATGCAGGTTTGATAGAGAGTGAACCATACATACCATTTTATTATTGCCATGTACCACTATAAATTACATCAACTTGTTCTCCTCTTTTTAGGTTCTAGAATTGCATGAAAACTTCTTGCCCAAATATTTCTGTATAATGGCAGTTTTGAGGCTGATTGTTCATGTTATCCTACATTAGTTAAATTTTATTGAACTTGTGTACATGCTTTTTTGTTTAGTTTCCTACTCTTCGGTAGCTTTCTGAGTATCTACGCTTTGGTTGCTTCATCTAAGCATCTTTGTACATTATGAATAGCAGGATGACTACCATTCTTCACATGTCTCATTATTCCCAATATTTAACAGGTGACGTGGGATGAACCCGATCTCTTGCATAACGTGAACTGTGTGAGCCCTTGGCTAGTTGAAATGGTCTCAAATATGCCAGTCATCCATCTCTCACCCTTCTCACCTCCAAAGAAGAAGTTACGTTTACCGCACCATCCCGACTTTTCTCTTCTTGACGGACAATTCTCAATGCCGTCTTTTTCAGGCAACCCACTTGGGCCTAGCAGTCCCATATCTTGTCTATCTGACAACATTCCTGCAGGCATACAGGGAGCCAGGCATGCACAAATTGGAGTCCCTTTGTTGGATCTCCACCCTAGTAATAAACTGCAGATGGGACTGCTACCGCCCAGTTTCATGCGGGGTGATCCTCGCATGAAGATTCCTGATAGTATGGCTAAGACCCATGCAGATGATATCGATAATATTTCTTGCTTACTAACCATTGGGAACTCTAATCAGAATCCGGGAAAAACTGCTGTTGCGAAGACACCTCTGTTCATCCTCTTTGGTCAGCCGATACTCACTGAGCAGCAAATGTCTAATGATTCACTTTCTTCATTAGCGGTAGGGAAGAGTTCCCCTGGTGGGGGGACACAACTGAGGACTGAAACTTTTGCTCATGATCGGCATGATCTTCTCCCAAAGAATTTTCCCGATGCTCAATGTTTTTGGAAACCAGGTGGTTACTCTTCACAGGACCTTGGCCTGGATACTGGTCACTGCAAAGTGTTCCTGGAGTCCGAAGACATAGGTCGGATTCTTGATCTATCTGTTCTTGGATCGTATGAAGAGCTGTACAGAAGACTAGGACACATGTTTGGGATTGAGGTAACCGAGTTGCTTAGTCATGTCTTCTATCGTGATTTAACGGGGGTTGTTAAACAAATTGGAGATGAACCATTCAGGTGAAACCTTCAACTTATATATTGCTACTTTCTTACATGCTTGAAGGCGTATGCATTTATTTACTGATTTCACATTTCTGCATTTCTTTATTTCCAATGGGGCACCCAGTGAGTTCATGAAGACTGCCAAAAGATTGACGATTCTGATGAAACCAAGCAGTAACAGTGCCGAAAGGTAATTTGAAGATCGCGTATTTTTCCATTGGTTTTATAATTTTGTTAGGAAAGAATTGTGAGAACTTGGATTATTGTAAATTCATAAGGAGAAGCCCTGGCTGGAAACTAAAAAAATTCTGAATTTGTATATCTCAGGAAATTAATTACTGGTTTGCCAACGGGCGAACGGGGACTAGATTCCTCGAACCAGGCAGGACCCTTGAGCATATTTGCATGACACTGGCATTCAATGGATGAATAATGATGGAAGTCAAAGAGTACATTCTGGTTGCTCCCTTTAATCTACTTGAGGCAATTAGTTTGGATAGTTTTGTGTAATGTGTCCTGTTAGTAGATTTTTCTTTATGTAATTTGGAAACTTTAATGGTGTGTATTTCAAACATTGTCGTGTGTCTACTACTGCCTAGGCCTTATGTCTGAAGGTATAGACTCTAATTCGTGTGAATGTTGATGCCTATTAGTCGAAACTCCAGTGTATTCTTTTCCTTCTGCTGCACGGGGTGTTAGCTTTTGTTGCTTTTACGGTTTGTTAAAAGATTTAATGTTAATTAGGTGGCAGCTCAATTGCCATTTGCAACTATTTGTACGGAACTGAAATTCAAATTCTGAAGCTAGGACAAGAATGAGTGATCATTAACGGGTGACTGCTCACCATATTCCATATTTAGAGTTTTAGATATATAAATAAAAGATGTATTTTTAATATAAAAGCGGCTAGTGATATAGCCAGAACATACTCCTAGCACTAGACTCTTTTTACATTTTACCACTTTATCCATTGCAAGTAACTCCATTAGTTTGTAGTTTGTACCCTTTTTCCACTCCTTAAATTGTGTAAACCACTGTTTTCAGACCTGGACTGGCCGGTTCGACCGGTCTGGCCAGGAACCGGTGGCTTCATCGGTCCGGGTCTGCCCTAAAAACGGAATGTTTAGTTGTTGTGGTCGAACCAGTGAATCGGACCGGTTCAGTAGGAGAATCGGTCCATCACTTGTTTTTTTTCTTTTTTGTCATTGAATGCCCCTCACTTTTCCCAGGAAAAAAAACATTGATTAGAAAACATAATACACCATGCCTTCGTCTTCACAATGGTGTATTTATTATCTTTAATTTTCAAAAAAAAAAAATGTTATAGGAAGAAGAAATAGAATACACAAAAGAAAAAAGGAAAAGTGAAAGAAAAAGGAGTGGTGTATTTATTATCTTTAATTTTCAAAAAAAAAACGTTATAGGAAGAAGAAATAGAATACACAAAAGAAAAAAGAAAAAGTGAAAGAAAAAGGAGCGTAGAGATTAGAGAAGAAAGAGTGGAGATGTAAATTTATTAGAAGTGAGAAATGAAGATGTAAGTTATTGATTGGTGGGTTATGTGGAAAGTTACCAAAAATTAAGGCAAAATATTAGAAAGGGATATATATGGATGAGAAGAGATTTATATGTAATTTGACTTGTATATTTATTTTGGCAAATTCATTAATTTAGTGAATCCGTATCAATTTTCTTTTTCAAATATGGTAGTTGTTGGCTACTAAAAATAAGCCCTAAAATTAGGGAACTATTATTTAGGGAAATTCACTAATTCTATTCAATGCATCCGTATCAATTTTTAAATGTTTAAATATGGAGGCTTGTTGGCTACTAAAAATAAGATATAAAAGTAGGGAAGAGTATTTAAAAGAATAAGAGATTAACTTTTTTCAATTTATTCAAAGAAATTAGTTACTTTAATCGTACCTAATTTGTTTATTAAAAGAAAATTGCTTGTTTCATTCCTTATCAACATCTAAACTTTTTTTTTACAATCATTTTGATTTCTAATCTAATGCACTTTACCGTTAATGGAATCTTTTATTTTAGATGTTTCAAGAAGATAAATCTCTTCTTTAAGTTTAATCAATTTATTTTAACTTCCTTGAAATAGAAAATCATATATACGAATTATAAATGATTTTTAAAATCTCAATTATTCTTTTTAATATTTTGTTTGCTTATTTAGTGATTAGCTGTTATAATATATTGCATGATATATTTTTTTAGAGATTTTTGTAGGTGAGGAATTGAGTATTTTGTTATGACTTTGTTATACAATTGAAGTTTGAAACTTTTAATTAGATATTTTATTGAACGTTGACTAAAGTCAACAAATCGGTCCAACTAGTGGTTCGACAGGTCCGACGTGCTGACCCACTAACCAGTAGCCTCACCGGATATGTGACCGGGTCGGGTCTGCAAACACTGGTGTAAACTAAGTCAACAAATGACACTTACGGGTGTATGTGGGTGGTATTGAGATGACTACAAAAAATATTATCTGCCAGCATCGTAGCGGGTTATGAAATCTCAAATAGTAGGGCTTGTGATTTTTTTTACACAAACTAATTATTTATTTATCAAGGCCGAGGCCAAAGAGTACACAATGGGGTGCAGGGTCGAGATTGGCGGGATAACCGCGAATATTTACAATGAATATCACACAACTCCAAAAATGTCAAACAGGGTGGACAGCCGCTCTAGTCTGCACAAAAATGTGGCTATTGTGGGCAGTCCACACTAGCTCGATTGGATCCCTGCTTTGCCAGCACATCTGTTAACCTATTCGCCTCACGATATGTAAAAGAGACAAATATGGTGGGAATCCTTCCTCCTAAACTTCTGGTCAAGTAAGCATATACAACTTCTGCATTTGTTTCGATAATTAAAGCAGTAATCGAAAGTTGTAAAGCAAGTAACACTCTCGGGCGAATAGCCCGGAGTTTAGTTATATTGTTAGTGCTACATCTCGTTGCTTCAGAAAAAGCACCAACGAAATTACCTGAAAATCGCGTCACACCACCAAAACATGTGGAGCCCAGGTTGCCCAGTGTTGAGCCATTCTTGTTAAGTTTGAAGAGACCCTGCGGTGGTGGAATCCAGCGAACTGGAAACTTGTTTGCCTTGGGTGGCTTTGGTGGTGCAGCAGGTGGCGATTGCGCAAGTGCGCGTGAAATACGAGTGGAAATTAGGGTAGCTGAGATGGGAGTACCGCGAAATAGACATTATTTATGTGCCCTCCAGATGCCCCAACACCCAATGAGTGTTGTAGCTGGTTGGCATAGGCGGAGAAGGTGTGAAAAAAGAGGGGAAGATTCCCGCGCACTTCTGAAAAGAGAGGGCAGTCCGCAAACAAATGTGTTGCGGTTTCATTAGCTGAGTGGCAAAGAGGGCAAGTGGGGGCGATAGGCACATGCTTGTGTGCGAGGCAGATGCGAGTGAGTAAGGCTTCATGTCCCCACAACCAACCAAAAATAATTATATGAGAAAGAGTACAAATCTGCCATAGGGTTGCCCATGTGTCACGGGGCAACATTAAATTATACGATTAAAAGGGCACCATGCGGCTGGTAGCACGTTTCACAAACTACTCTCGCCTTCTCTTTCGTTGATAGTCGCACGTGCGTCTCTTACAGACGTTTTAGAGGAACAACTTGAATTCAATTCATAATTGTGCCAATCATTTATCTAACAACATAAATAGGAATTGTCGGGTAGGTTACAAGAGCTTTTATTGCTTGAATAACAAATATGATTACAATGCTTGCTTTCAACTTTCAACTCTCTTCTCCCTACATATGTAATAACAAAATTACTAATCCCGTCAGCAAGAGATGTTACAAATCTACTAATTATTGGACAAGATCTAAGCATCCCATACTTCGACTAGAACTAAGTCATCATCTTGTATAGGTCGTGGATCTTGTCTAATTACATGCCCACGGGCGATTCGACTACTTGCCTACAAAAGGGTCTTCAAAATGGTGTCATGGGCGTGGCCCAAAAAGAGGTTATGCGCCATCCGCCCTTGTGGCAGGGCACCAACGCAGGGCGTCGTTCGTCTAAGTGGTGTGACACACTAGCCCATGACACCAAGGTAAACTGGGTGTTGGTGTTTCGTAATCTGTGGGTCAACCAATTGTATAAGAATTCGAATGTAAATACCCCCCCCCCTCGGATTCCATGCCCAACATGTCGGGAACGTCCTCCACCTAAATGAGGATGCGCGGTAGGAGTGGGCCAATGGTGGTGATGTCCTACCTCCTCGATGGTCGCATGATGTCCCCCACAGTTAGGGAGAGGAGATGGGGGGAATAGATGGGACGTATTCACCAATTGCGAATGAGCCCAACCAGCGTGAATGCCAAAAATTGATAAAAATCCCCGTTGCCCACAGTTGACAAGCAAACTGGGAAAAAGATATTCGATCGTTTTCCAAGCGCGACTAGCATTCGTAGGGATAGTGTCCATTATGGGGTGACAGTCTGGAAAGTACTTGGCACCCATGACCTGGGTCCATTGAGAGTCGGGTTCATGAAGTAGACGCTAACCTAGTTTAACCATGTGCGTCTCATTAAGGTGTTCTAGATGCATGAAACTAAGGCCACCCGAATGGGTGGGTAGACAGGTCGTGCTCCAAGGTACAAGGCCTTTGCAACGACCCCGATTATTCGTATTCCACGGAAAGGAGTTAGACATTTTAATAAAGGTGGTTAAGACCGTACGGGTTAAACGGACGACACTCGTTTGGTAACCGGACATAGTCTGAAGCATAGATTGGACGAGAAGGCCGCGACCAGCATAGGAGCTAGGGAGAATCGATCAATGACGACATCAAAGAAGCTAGGGCGAAAGTGCCCCTGCCAGATTGGGAGACGAAGGTACTTGTCCGGACTGGTCATAGGTTCAATGCCAAGGATACGAAGGAGTTCACGATGCCGCCTAACTGGAATATTGGGGGAGAAGAGGACGCGAGACTTCTCGTAGCTCACCTTTGACCCAGCCAACGCGTCAAAAGAAACAAATAATTCGATGAGAAGATGAAGGGTAGGGGTGATCTTCGCAGAAGATGAAACAATCATTCGCGAAGCTGAGGATAGGTATAAGGGGTCCTTTGCAACTGTGCGCACAGCATGAAACTGTCCCACATCAGTGGCCCTGACAAAGGCAGCAATGAGGAGTTCCATGCAGAGGATAAAAAGATAGGGAGAGAGATGGTCTCCCTACCAGAGGCCCCGATTAGAGTGCCACGCCGCGGATCAAACTCCATTAAATTCCACTGTACGCACGCACTCCATTAACATGAAATATAAATTGACGTGCTCGTAAGCTTTAACCAGGTCCATCTTTATAGCAAGCAGGCCACGACCTCCACTTCTACGATTATTATGGTGTGGATTAGTTCATGAGCAATGAGGACATCTTGGTGTTGTTGTCGCCATCCAAGATCCAACGTTCGCGGGAGCGTTGTGGCCAATAGAGTTCTTTATGCGCAAGACATCGGGTGATTGAATCCTTCAGCGAGCGTTCCGCAAGAAATATTTGTGGAACAGGGTTAGTTATAAGCTAAGGGAGGATATTAGCGAGTTGGGACTGCAAGAAAGCAATCTGGTTGTCAAGGATACCAAATTGGGTACGCTTCCAATAGAGAGCGGTTGTTGCGAAGTGGGCGCGGTTAGTGGAGAATGGTTGCACCACACTTATTGTATTCTCTCAGACGCGTCTGACTACCTCCAAAAATGTCGGGTGAAGATATTATGCATCTCGTAGAGAAATGGTTGGGTCGGGATAGGTTCAGGGGAAAGGAGATCCATAAGAATTAGGGAGTGGCCAGAGGTTTAGGATGCCAGATAGCGAACCCAGGCTGAAGAGAGTGAATTAACCAAGGGAAGGTTCGCAAAAAAGCAGTCCAAGCGTTCACATCTCAAAACTTCGCCAATGCGTTGGTTCGTCCAGGTGAATGCGTGTCAAGAGAATCCAATATTAGAAAGACCACATGATTCAATGCAAGAGAAGAAACAGGCCATGGACACCCAAGTTTTAGGGCGTCCCCCGTATTTTTCATGTTGGTGCAAAATAACATTAAAATCATCGGCTAGCAACCAAGTCGACGAAATCGTACGTGCATAATACATAAGGAAATCCCATACCTAGTACTGCCCTGGAGGTTGTGAGGATTGTACATTGCATTAAGCCGAAAGGTCTGGTCCATATGAAACGTTACCTCCATGTGTATAGTTTGAGAATCAAGCGTTGTGTCTGAATCATGACATGTTGCATGTGGAAGAGTATCCAAACGCCTCCAGAAAAGACAATGGGGGAATCATAATGCGGCCATCAAATGGGAACCGATTAACAATGTTTGCAGCTCGCTCTCCTTTGCAGCGAGTCTCTAACAGGATCAAGACGATAGGGTTGTGTTGGTGGATCAAAGCTCGAGTAGCAGGCAATAATTCAAACCAACCATGAACATTCCAATTGTTTATCCTCATAGATAAAGGTAGTGGGTGTGGTGCCGGAGAGGCGTGGACGTTGGCTGGGGTGGAAACTGGCAGATGGAGCGGCACGTTTGTGGCTCACATATAGGTCAACGTTAGAGGCGGGATCGACGGGGTGGTGATCACGTTGTAAGACATGTACCAGGTGACACACTTTTCAAGATGTTGGGCTAGGGGCAATGCTGGGAATGGCAAAGGGCAGGTTTTGGGTAGGGTATCTCTGTATTGTTGTGCCTGTCTGCGGCATAGTGATAGACGGTTGGTTCTGAGACCGAAACCCCAAAGGATCCATCATGTGTGTCGGAAGAGTCTTCGGTAGCATCACTGGCCGAAGGTGGATCGGGAGTGGCCTCAAGTGAGGTGGGGTGGCAGTTGGATAGGTTGAAGGGGTCCTGGTCCCAAGGGCACAATTCTGGCATGCTGATTGCGGTCTACTAAGCTCGTGACAATAAGGTGCGACAGAGGCAACGCTAGTAGGCACCGCGGTATCATGGGCCTGCAGTGAAGGATGGCTAGCTAGTTGGCAGAGGCAAGTAAAGGTCGACTCACAACTATCTAGCCAAAACACTCGTTGGAACGTGGTGGTACCATCAAGGTTTTGGCAGCACACAGGTTTGGCAATATGAGATTGTCGTTGGAGCTGATGGAGCTTTATGTTAACCTGGCGCTGAACTTTAGTGGTGGTGGAAGGCGTTGGTGTATTGACGGTGGTGGTGGCGGGGGGAGGGGAAGAGTTATGGCGGGGGAGGTGGTTATTGGAGGTTTGCTGGTGCAAGGTGGTCGGGATGAGGCGGCGGGTGGCGAGGGAGTTAGGGTAGGAGGTGGGGATGTGGTCAATGACATGTCGGGTGTAAGGGGCGGTGGCATAGTGATGGCGAGCGATGGAGGAGGTGGCAGAGGGGTGGTAGAAGGTGGGTTAGAGGTGATGGCTGGTTGTGGTAGTGTGGCGAGAGGGGGAAATTGGGGTGGGAGGGCAGTTGTAAGAAGAGAGGGTGGGGGTAGGTGGGGTGAAGGGGTGGGGTGGGGGCAAGAGTAGAGGATGCAGAGGTGGGAGTAGGTGGGTCGTGGGTGGGGGAAGGGTTGTGGGGCTGCACGGCACCCATAGGGACACGTGGAGTTCCCACAGGATGCATGGCGGGCATGCTCGTCATGTATCCCTCAGTTGGTGACGTGTCACCATGGAGTGACACATGTGACACATTCTATCTACCCATATGGATAGAGATCCGATGCTGACAAGGCGGATAAGACCACCACGTTGACGTGGCATATGTCGTCCCCCGGCGACTCGTGTCTGATTAGGGTTATGAAGGTCTTTGCAGGTCCCACCCTTGGTGACACTGCGTGGTGCTTTGGCGTTCAGTGTTGCTGACTTGGCATGATTGCATTTTGCGTCAGTGTGCGTGTCTGGTCAGACGACTTTTTTGGCTCCGCACAGGCTCATAACTAGATTTCAGAAGTGATGTTGGATTATGATGGCAGTTTCCTTCTATGTGGGGATGAGTAGGGGTGGAATTGGAGGGCTTGGGGACCCATATGGGATGTAGAAGTCCCGATGGTCTTGTAGGGGGCATTAGGTTGAGGACACTCTGACGAGTCAAAGTTAGGTTATCTGGGGCATGAACTAGTTCCGAGCGTATAGAGGGCTGGGTGGTAGGAAAAGTCGGGCCACTGGGGCGATGGGATGATGGACGCTTCGTCACAACGTGCCATTCTGGCTCAGAGGTGGCAGAAGACGTATTAGGTGGGTTATGGGTAACCAGGGCGACTAACGTATTAGGTGGGCTATGGGTAACCAGGGCGACTGTCGCAGCGCACATATCGCGCGTATGGCCACAACTGAGGTAGAATTCGACCTTGAGTTTGTATGTCACTTCATGTGCATGTCCCATTAATCTGTATCTTAGCAAGCAACGGGTTGGTCGTGTCGATTTTGATGCATAGTCGAGCATAACGAGCCCATGCTCGTGAGGAAGTGTGAGTATCTATTTTAATCGGATGCCCAAACAAGCCGTCAATTCAGAAAAGAGCTTTAAAATCATAGTATTCTAGCGGCAATCCAGAAAGTTGGATCCAGGTACAGATTTTCTGGGGTGTAGCAACAGAGCCAGAGAAATTCGCGTGCCACTGGCGGACCGCGAGGTAGTGATTAAGAAGGAACCAAGGGTCGCCATATAAGCACCGCGACCAATATCAGTAATGCCAACTGGCTAGTTGAGCTTCCACAAGCGCTGGAGTTTGGCAGCGATGTCAGGGACGGTTCTCGAGATGCCCACAATCTGTACAATTAAGCATTTTTTTCACGGTTCGCTGAGGCAGAACATCTCCTCGGGGTTGAAGGTGATTTGGGGTCCAGAACTTGCCATCTCGTTGTCGCAATGGACAGTCGTCGTGTCCTCCTCCCTATCCTCCAATGCTTGGAGTCAAGTTATGAAGAAAAGGTGATTGGTGGAAGAGACGGTAATTCGTAGGTCGTTGGTGGGGCAAGAGGTGGAGGGGGTGGTTGCAGGTGGTGTCAGAGTGGTGGGGAGGGTGGTTGGTGGGTGGAAGGTAGATGGTCGGGGGTTGAGGAGCGGGGAGGTGGGTCTGGTGGGAGAGGCGGTGGGGGATGAAGGTGGTGTGGTGGTTGGGCAAGGATGGGATGGGTTCCATCCTTATCTTCTCCTACGGCGGCCGAGAGAGAAAAGCTTAGGGCTTGTATTTAGTTAGTTAACCTGCAATTTTGAGTTGGGTGGGTTTGTGTGCCAACAGGCGAACGATTGCGAGTTTTCGAAGAGGGAAAGAAAAAGATCTGATTCAAAAACGACAAATGTGTGACATGTAACATCTAAAAAACAAAAACGTCAAGGAGATAGACTCTACTTAGTTCAAGATAAGAACTTTGACTCTTCAATTTCAATCAAAAATCTAAAACTAGAAATTAGATTAAAAAACAATAATCAAAACATCAACTTGTTAATTTGTGTATAAGTTGTACGGTAGTTAATGGAGGGTTTTGGCAAATTTTAATAGGAAATTACCATACTCACCAATTGCGAGGTACCAGCTTTTTCCAATCGTGCGCATGGATTTATTTTCAAGATTGTGCGGTTTGCGAGTTAGGTTGGTGCAAGTGAATTATGGATAATTTAAAGGGTTATGTTGCTTTTTTGTAATATTTTAATACACTCAAGTTATAAGTATATTAGTCCTATATTTTTGTATTCATGAAATGTCCTTTCAAAATATTTTTTTCTTTTTGTTCTTTTTTAATTGCTTATACTACTTGTAGGACAATTTATGTCAATGATAATGAATATTGAGTTTCATCTATATGCATGTAAAGTCTTCTATGTATTAATATTCTTAATAAATAATTTTGCGTCATATTATAAACTCATTACGTTATAGACGAACTATTGTGTTGTGCTATCACTATTTGGTGAGTACTTTTACATCTTTTATCAAAAACAATTGTAATGTTGCAGAGCTTCATCTTTTATAGATTGTTAACACAATCACATTAATTGAAATCCATGATTGAACAACATGATCAAATGATTTTAATCAACACTTTGAATCAGCGATTACAAAAGGGAAAAATGAATTCTCGAGACGAGAATCGTGTGGTTGTGGAGAAGATTTTTTGTAATCGAATTGGTATGATGTGTGTGCGTGTGTGTCTATTTATACTAGGGGCAGAGCTGGTTAATAGAGCTTAATCAAGCTAACTAACATAACTTACTAAAATAAGAAAGCAGTTAATAAACTAATTAACTAATATTTGAATTGTTTCTAAACGAGGAAAGTCGAGCGTCTATGTATTTAACACCCCCCGCAAGCTAGTTGTGGATGTTGAGGACACCTAACTTAGATGGTAGCACCTGAAATAGTTGAGGAGGCAATGATTTGGTGAATACATCTAGAATTTGATGAGTATTTGATATATGTGCCACTTTAATCAAATTATGTTGCAATTTCTCCCTTACGGAAAAGCAATCAATTTGGATTTGCTTTGTGCCCTCGCGATGAACACGATTGATGGCAATGAAAAAGGCACTCTTGTTGTCAGTGTAAATTAGTGGACTCTTGGGTTGAACAATGGACAGATTCTTCATAAGTTGGCTCAACAACTTCACAAGTGGCAGTTGCAATAGCCATGTATTTTGCTTCAGTGAATGATCTGCTTACAGTGGGTTGTTTCTTAGACTTCTCTGAGACAATGGAATTGCCTAGGTAGCATAACTTGAGATGCTTCTTCGAGTGTCCTTATAATCATCCCAATCACTATCAGTGAAGGTTTTGAGTTGTAATTCAAAGTGCACAAAGATGAAGATTCCAGCTCCCAGTGTAGTTTTTAAATATCTGAACACTTGTCATGTTGTTGGTTTAGAAATGAGGTTGAGTGAGGCACTGATAGGATACCAAGAGATCATAAATGAAACAATAGACTTGTATTGAAATCAAACGAACAAACCCAGTTTCAAAGAGAAGGGAACCAATCTTGAAGATTGAACTATTAAACAATAATTTGATGGAAATTAAGAACACATACTATCTATGTAATATATATATATATATATATATATATAGTTAAAGTTATGGCTTCCTATTCTAACTAGAACTCTAATATGATAATTACTAACTACTTATCTAAAAGACTCCTTATTATAATCAACTACTTTGCTTGAAGACTTCTAAATGTACTAGGCCTCTAACAGACACACTGTACATTGTATCTAAGATCAGGACAAGTTATAGTTAGATAAAGTTATCGGCTTACAAGTCTTCTATACGCAGAAGCATCATCAAGAAATGGAGAATCATTAGTGTAGAGTTTAAGAGAGTGATCCATTGGTGTGGTACTAGGTTCACAGCCTAAGTAACATGCTTCAGAGAGGATGTCAATAGTGTATTTTCTCTGACGTGTGTAATTCCCTCTTTGCTTCTTGCAACCTCAATGCCCATAGTATATATGAGGGAACCAAGATCCTTAACTGTGAACTTGTCATCTAAATGTTGTTTAATTTTGTTGATTTTTCAGACATATGGTTCCGTGTTAGAATGATACCATCAAAAACATAGATACATAAAGAAGTAAAGGTGTTGTTAGGGTTCCTTATAAACAAATAACATTCAGATATTTGTTAAAAAAACCCTTATCAATAAGATAGGTGGTAAGTTTTTGATACCACTCTCTTGAAGCTTGCTTTAAACCATGCAAACTCTATTGTCATTAGCCTTCATTAGACCAGAAGGAGGTTTTATATACATTATCTGATCAAGATCACAATGCAAAAAAGTATTATTAACATCAAGTTGAGTTGAGACCAATTTGTGGAAGCTGATATAGCAATAAGAACTCTGATTGATGTTATTTTAGCTACATGAGAGAAGGAGTCAAAATAGTCAATACCCACCTCTTGTGTGTAGCCATTTGCTACCAATCTGGTCAATACTCCCATCACATTTGTGCTTTACCTTGAATACATTTGCAGCTAATTCAACTTTCATGAAGAGGAAGATAGGTTAACACCGTTTTTGTTCTGTCAAAAGTGTCGCGTTTAGTATTCATGGTTTGTTTCCCTTCAGGAAATTTATTAGCTTGAGTGTGTGAATTAGGCTCTTAATTAACATTAACGGATGTGGTGAAAGCTATGTGGAGATAAAATGCTCTATTGGATACTTGACAGCATAGTGTTTAAAGAAATTACCTTTGTGAAGTGATTGTGGTGAAGTGTAATAGTAAACTTTGAGATATGGTGGGGGTATGACAATTCTAGATGAGTTTCTAAGAGTAGGTCTAAATACCTGGTTTTCAGATGTGTGAGAAATGGAAGGAGTGAATGAAGCTATCAACTTTCAAGTGTTGATCTGGATCCCGAGTGTGAGGTATTTGATTATTGGATGAAATACCATGGTGTAAATTCTCCTCATGAGCACTGGCAAAAAGGGTAGGTATAGGTGCGTAAGGTACGTGTTCTATAACACCATGACTAATGAAAAGTTGGTGCCAAAAAGTGTAGGAGAATCCAGAGGAGTTTCAGTGGATTGAGGAGGAGGATTCGTACAAGTGAATGTGTCTTTGTGGAACACCATATTCCTGGAAGCCTTATTTTTATTTTGAATATCATAGAGTAACTAACTTTTTGGGTGCCCCTAGAATATCCAATGAAGACACGTTGAATTGTTCTAGGATCAAACTTAGTCTTATGCACAATTAAGATGGAGGCATAAGAAAGGCTAACCAAAACTCCTCAAAAACTATAATCTAAAGTTAAACAGTACTTCATAAACGGGATTTGTTGTTAAGAACAGTAGAAGGTGATCTATTAATTATATAAATTGTAGTAGAGATACAATACCCTCAGAAGTCTAGTGGGTCACCAGATTGAAACCTAAACTACCTGCAGGAGGTATTGGTGTTTTCTCTCAAGCAGGCCATTTTGTTGAGGGATCTCCAGACAACTAGTCTGATGAGTAATGCCATAAATGTCATAGAATCCTCTGAGTATGAACACGGTTCCATTATCTGTGCTAATTCATTTACTAGAAAACATTTACTAGAAACATCAAACTGATCAAAGACATGCTTAAAAAAGATAGTATGGTACAATTTGACTTCTGACTTTTACTTGGGCAAATATAATCAAGAACACCGAGTAAAGTCATCAATTAAGTCATCAATTGTAGAAAGAAAGAATCTAAACCCTCTCTTAGTAACATCAGAGAAAGAACCCCATACATCACAATGTATAAACTCAATCACAATGTATAAACTCAAAAGTAGTAGAGAAAACAATAGTATTGTTATTGGAAGAAAGTCTCTTTTTCTTTTGCTAAATGACAAACTTTACAATTAGAGTCATCAACAGTAGTACACAATAAATATCAAGTGAAGAAATGTTTCTGAGTTTATCAAAAGGAGCATGCCCAAGTCTATTACGCCAAGTATTCAAATTCAGAATATATAGGTATAGCAAAATCAATCATCTTTCTGTTTGTGGAGTTTTGTAAGACACGCGAAGAAGACATAAATACCATAATTGATTATTTTTGAGATGTCAGTTTAGAAATAGATAGCAAGTTATAAGCGAATTCAGGAACATATAATAGACATGAATGAAGATTACATCAGGGAATAGTCACATGTGTACACAAGTGTACACATCAAATAGTCTGTTGCACTAGCATCTAGAATTCATTTATCAAAATTGCAGTACTTAGAATAAGTCTTAAAGGTAAGGGAAGTACCATATCATTATTCTCTGCAAGTTTTTTTAATGGCACTTCCAGAGTGCTTGATTAGGAGTGCTACAAGATTGTACCTGAGCTTGTCCAAAGATTTCAATGCCATATCAAAAGTGCCTCAACAAGAAGGTTACACTTAAAATTGTTAAATCGCAAAAGGCAAAGAAGTAAATCAATTATTTCTTGATGAAACCGAAAATACTAACCTGCAGTAACATGAATCTCATCAGCATGTGTCTACATAGCAATAATTAAGTAATTTTCAGGCAAAAGATAGTGTTCAAAATCAGAAGAAACGTACCCAAGAGGCGAAGACTCAAGAAATAATGTTCGCCACAATAGCAAAAAAAGAAAACAGTAAAAATATGTGTTTGAACAAGTACACTACGTTCATATTTCATCTTACACAATAAGGAATCAAGTTTCCTTGGCTGAGTTACAAAAGAAAAAGAACACTAAAGAAGAGAATGGGCAATGAACCCGCAAAATCTTAAATTGTTTAAGCAAAAACTGCAGCAACCCTTTTGAATAAGTGTGACAATAAATAACCAACAACTTTGTGGAGCATAAAACAGATCCCCATGGTAACAAAAATACACTGTACACATGCCAATAAGGAATGGAATCCTTGACTTTCAGATTGAGGCTTTTAGGCGTTGAAACAAACAAATCCCATTCTCACTCCAACACCGCAACCTCCTGATCAACTCTCCAATAGTTGGAATCATTAAATTCCTTCAGCCCAGAGCCACTTTCTTCTGCATCTTCCTTTTCAGCTTTCTTTGGGTTGATGTTCCTTTTCAGAGGCCCAGCTTCCCCAACAATTCCTTCCTTAAGAGCCTGTTCCATAGCCTTCTCAGTCCCCTCTAATTCTACGCCCACAAATTCAACGTCCTCTTCAAACAAAGACGGGACAACATTTAGCTGACCCGCATCAAAATTAGCTGAACTACCACCAGAATCTGCAGAAAAGGGAGTCCCGTTTAGCGTGGAATCTCCACTGGCACTGGACGATTGTATGAGATTGTCAGTGATGATGTTTTGGTCGTCAAAAGGGTTTACACTTGACCCACCAACTTGAAAATCCGATGTCTCTCCCCATGCTACCCATTCAGGTATTGGCCTGTCTCCGAATGGATCATCACTATCTGCTGTATCTAAACGGAAGAAGCCCACATCATTAGAGGAACCAGTTCTCTCATCCAGGGGAACCGAGTCCCCTTCATTAAAAGAGTTGTTTATGCCAAGTCTATTGACGGTGTTTGACTCAATACTGGATAAGTCATTGGCAGAGGATTTAATCTCTGTAATTCCCTCGCCCTCACCAACCACTACCTCATCACCACCACTGCTATTACCGCTATTTGACGTGTCATTGAAGTTAATATCATCCATCATATTAGATGGCGCGGTGGTCATCGGTGCATCACCGTCTTTATACGGAAACCAGTTGGAGTCTGTGAACAAACTGCTGCAAGAAATAAACAATGGCATACAATGATAAAATACGGCTACCTCTTCAAAGGGGTCTAAAAGTCAGCCGAACAGGTCAACAAAAAATTGATTTGAATGATCTGATCTTTCAAACTTAATATAAATACTTAGCAACTCTTTAAAACTTATATGAATAAGAAAGTACCAAAAGAACAAGGATCACAAAAATCTAGTAGCTATTTCATGATTCATGAGAATTCTGCAAAAGAAGACTCACCTCCCTTGGTCGTCACCCAACCTCAGGGATGAAATTACGACTTCGGCAGATTCATCATCAAAGTAGACATCCTACAAATTCATAAACCAATGCTTGACAATTAATCAAAGGAGGACAGACTAGATTATCATTATTCTCTGCATGTTTTATTCAAAGTTAAAGAAGTTGGATGAAGAGGCATCCGGGTTTAAGTGTCATAAACAGGGAAAACGCAATGTGGATGGCCATATTACCTCATCATCACGATCAAGAGATCCATTACCCTGCAACACAAGATGTTCCTTAACAGATTTCAAACCGTTATCTAGGCCTGGCATGATTATATACATAGTTCTATAAACACGGTCCTTCTCAGAGTGAAATTTACCTCAGCGTCATCATTTTCATATATAGTGTATCGAAATGCTTGGCTTAAATTATTAGCCAGTGCTGCAACATCATAATCCCTGTCATTAACATCTTCGTCGTCACTATCCCTGGTCCTGTCTTGTAATGTAGTTGGCCGACTGTAAGGAGGTCAAAACTTATCATTTTCAGAACAACATCCACAGTAGAACTGAGAACGAGATATAGCAACAGCATAAAGATTTGTACCTACTACCTAAATAAATATCAATTCAAAGACGCACGCAACTAAGTAGTTCTCCAGTGATAGGCATGTAGATTGGCATAAGAAAAACTTCTTAAATTATATTACAACCACCAAAGCTTTATTCCCAATAACTGAAGTAGGTCACATGAACCAAACGAGAATCAAAATTGAGTAACTGACATAACTTCTCCTCTTCCACTAGCTCTAATTGAGCAGAGAACCTTTGTCTCTACTCCTTTTGACAACAATATTTCTCTGTACCACCTTCATCCAAAATTGGTTAGATCGTCCCTGCTTGACAATTTAGGCTTGTACTTGAGTTGTATAGGACTTTGAAACTTTACCCAATTCCCGACTCCTTCAATAAAGTACGATGCAAGATTGGAGTGCATGAAATCAGTATAATGAGGTATAGTCATTTGCAAACTTTGCTTTTGGCAAGAAAATGACCACTTGTTGCAATTTCATGAAAGCAATTTTAAAATAAGAAAGAAGGGTACACACCCACAAGCCCATCGATAGACATTCTCAACGATATTGCGCTCCTGCAGGACACTAGTCTGCCACTCCTTCCAGTCGCTATTTTCCTGAAGCAAACAAAAGAGATTGCGGCAACAATTCATTAGTATGGACATGTCTTCTTACCCAACAACGTGGAAATTAACATATTAAATTCCACATCCTAGTTCTAATGGAATTCATTACAAGTCCCTAAGCTAAAACACTTAAACTTGTAGCCCACCTTAAGATGTGTTTGAATGCAGTTATCACTACTTCCCAGCTGAACTAGTTTATTTGAAATCCGTGTCAGGTGTCCAAAATATCCTGCTCGAGAAGGCCGTCTTCCAGAGGCCAGCAGAGTAGCCTGTATTCCAGTAAGGAATCACCATAAGATACTCCATTTGAAATCACACTCAAGGGGGCATGTTGAAAACATCAAACATAGTAGAGTAGCAAAGTAGGGAGGGACTGGAACATATGGAAAAGACCATGATTTTAAACGTTCTAATTTATTGTCAATGGTCATGCTCAGAATGTTAAAGTCTAGTGAACTCTTTACTGAACAATATCATTAGCAATCTCAACTTACTGGTTCCTAAATGTGAATGTTCAGCTTAGTCTCCTCTCCATGAATATGGGAAAGGTTAGACAAGAAGAAAACAAAGACGGAAGCAGAATTATCAAAGTTTTAATACACTAACCTGATAAAGTTCAGTGGAAAGTGAAGGACTTTTATCTGTTTGAAGAATTTTACCAACCAAATTACAATCATTGAGAAGATGATCAACAATGCCATTACTCTTGCTTTCCAAGCATGAATATACAATGCTCTCCACATGATGATGCAAAGCATTGTTGAATGGATACCTGAAACAGTAGTAACAACATAGAAACATATGAGAAAGTCTTATTGGGAATATTGTTCCACACAGGCCAAAGACTCGAGCTCAACCTTGCTCTGTAAGCTAAGTACTTAAACTGGAAGATATTTATAGCAGTAAATTCAAATTCTTACTCAAAAAAGAGATCAAGGACTCTTCGAATAACCCCAGAAGAGACCAATTCTTTCCCTGCAACTTCATTGCCAGTTTTCAGCAACACCGCAATAAATTCTACTATCTGCGACAAGGTACCACGACAACCAAAAAGTAAGATGACCAATTACATGCCAGAAAGCAAAAAGAGACAAGCTCAATTTCATAATACATGGCTACCCATACTCTGAGTACAAACTGAAATCTGATAGGTAAAAATTATAATGTACAGAACTTGCAAAAATACTTCAGAAAAGTTATCCAAGTATTGATAGAGTATCAATACTCAGTATGCAAATGATGGCATCATTCAACTAAAAAGAAAACAGCTCTTTTATAAATAAATACTAAAATCAAAATATTGGAAAAACAAGCAGAAAAGTGTCAACTATTTCCCTAGCAAGGAAAAAAAACTGTAGCATGTTAACTCACCTTTAAACGATGTTTTCCAAGAGGAGGCCTCAGTTGACCATATGTTGTGGGTAAAATCGTCTCCCCGGATGAAAAATTCAATACCATCAGCAATTCCCCTGAAAACAGCATCCATACGCTTATCCTCCCAGTAAATTGAACGGAACTACTGACAGCACTTAACGGAAATATAACAGTTTATCTAGCTGTTGGGAGAGTTCATCATATCTATGAATCTCTTAAGAACAAAAGTTGATTTAGACCATCGCAAACACTTTAGTCCACCTATGGAAAGCCAAAAAAGCATCCATCTCCATAACAAATTGAAAGTGAGATGAACTGCAGAAAATATCATATGTATCTGCTCATTTGTATTGTATTCACCAGCATTTCTAGTCCTTTTCACTTGTAATACATGCTCCTCTTATAGAGCATTATCATATCATCTACCTCGGTCATGTTGTTACCGGCAAAGCCTAGGCGATAATCAAAAACAAATAGGCAATGTTGATAAAATAGAGGATAAGTGGCTGCATATAGAATCAAATAGAAAACAAAATAGAAAAAATCAGGGGTCTGCCATCTCTTCCCATGTCAACTTACGGTACCTGTAAAGAAATCAACTGTCCTGAGTGGTTGGGAAGAGGGGGCAGTATTAGAGGTGTCAATTTACAGGTACATTTTATCTCAATTTGAGGAGTATCTAAATCATTTCTTATTGCAATATCCACAGTATATTTGCCGAATGGAGGACTTAAATAGTATGTTGTCGATGTTTGATTAGTACTGGACATAATGATCCAATTTGTTGACAAAGCCACAATAATTAATGTCAAGAATATTGACCTCATACAACTAAAGTCCCGAGAAAAAAAATGCCCCAATCTGGAATGTCTAGACGCTTATATGATCCTTGAAAAAGTAAACAATTAGATCAGTATTCTCTAGAGTTTTATAGCGAAGATAATAAAGCCAACAATGACATCCAACAAATACCATGACAGGTAAACACACTATATAACACCAACTATCTGCAGCTTCAAACTTACCTAATTTTGGAAGCATAGCACCAATAGTATCGGCATTGACATGTATGGATGATTCGTATATATGTTGGCTTCTGAAAGAGTACATTACTGGTGAAGGCATTGATCTCTTTGGATCCAACAAGGAAATACAAACAGACAGGGAGTTAACAAGGGCCGATTTTGATTGTGAATCTTCAAGTGCGTGACCAAATATCCTTGCCACAAAACTGGAAGTAGATAAAGGCAGCAAGTGGGAACATATTGATTTTATGCATATCATACTGAGGTTAAAAGGAAATAACGTAACTGCATTGACAAACCTTGGACTAGACAGTTTAGTGGCCAGTGGAGATGGTGAGTTCCTGGTTATAGCACATAAAGTTTCAGCTGCATTAGCATGTACCTCAGGAGGACTCTGTATTAAAAAAGAATACGTTTCATTCAGATAGGACACATGTTAATAGTGGCAGGGTGTAAATGTATTCAGCAAACAATCTCAAACAGTAGAATATCAGAAAAGCAAGTGCAGGCAACCTAATAACACAATTTTCAATTTTAATGTTAAGTAAAGGATAAAAAATCTGCAGATGAATAAAGACCGAGAACCCCATGCAATGGGATCATAATAAGAGAAACAGCCAGCCCATCTCATTAGAACAACTATCTCAATAATACTTTTCACCTTCTCAAGGAAATGCACACATCATAACCAACAGAAAAACAAATTATTTCCTCATAATATAGAAGTGATGTACAGCACCAAAATTATAAATTAATTGTATGTACAGTAAGTCATGGTAATGACACTTATAACGAAACCATGCCAGCAATGCAGCTGAATCAAGGAATGCACAGCAACAAGAATACAATGAGGATCAGATGAGCAGATGCACCTTCTGAAAAGCAATTAAAACGAGACAGGAAGCTAGTACAGTGCCTGCCTACACAAACAGCAGAAAACACCTACACAAACATTGACATTTCGGACTTACCATTGCATTGAGCTTATCCACAACCATTTCTAACAAATTGCTTTCAGCCAACCACTGCATCACATCTAAAGAATTGGAATAGAGATGGTCGTCTGTACCAACAAGTCGCACTAATACCTGATAATAAAGCATTGAGAAATAGAGAGTTACTTAGATGCAGTAGTAAGCTCACCTATTTTACACAAGAAATTCACTGAACAAGCCATATCAATATGAAAATAAGAGCCAACCTCCATGATGGAAGTGATGCCAATCAAATCAACCAGCTGCTTAAAAACATGTTGGTGGGCCTGCAGGAATGTGATATGGATAAGAACATATAGTACATCGAGGGAACTATCTCCAAGAAACACCAATGCAAGTTTGCCAAAGTTAGACATAGGCTACACTTTTAACATATAAGTGGGTAAATAATACATGACAAATAACTCCAAGCTAGTCTCAGAATTGCATTCTTTTAGTATTTTTAGTTAATCATCACAGCAGGAGATATGCTCTAACCATCAATGAACTTTTCCAACTTTAACTTTTAATATTCATAATAATAGACAACAGTAAGAATTCTATTGTAGTCAACCTTACTTGTCTTAACCAAATACCAGATGAAACAAAATGCTTAAAAAGGGATACACTCAAATGCTTAGATTCTTTCCAGAAAGCAAAGGAACGATCCATTATTTTATTGGATGATGAGTCCTTAATTAGAGAAAACCAAATAAATACATCATACGTACTATTCTAAATTGAGTATTAAATCATTTGATCTTTTTGCTTGTATCAAGGATAGATTACATCTAGTCATAGGATATAATGTTATATAGCTTCACTCAAGCCAATCCAAATAACAAAATAACCAGAAGTATCCCAAAGAATTGGACAATATAATTGCAGATTATATTAACACATCAAGAATTCCACACTTTCTTACAATGACAACAGTGCAGAAGATATAGATCTGAAGCACATTAAATAGAGAGGAACAAAGCGACAAAGAAAGGTACGAGCAACTATGCTACAGATAGAGCGGATCACAAGATGGCAATCCATAACTCACCCTCCCACCCATTCTAAACCATAAGAAAATGATGAGATACACAAGCAATGACTAGGCACACAAGCTTGAATGAGCATGCAGAACACAAAACATATAAGTTTTCTTAAATCACCTTGACATAATTCATCAACGATATAGTCTTCCGCAACATTAAGCACACCACAACCTGAAAAGATCCAGAAATCACATCAAACAAATAGTTTGGAAGTAAGATATTGCCCAAACCTATAAATGAATTCAGCACAAACCTTACTAAAATACCCAGCCAACAGAGCACTATGTGGACGGTTTGGTTCCAGAAAAGAGAAGAGCAAATCCATTAACTGCAAAGAAAGCGTTTGAGCAAACCATTATACGTTACATGGAATCTCATGCAGCATTTTATTTAATTGCTCAAAGGGCAATCTCACCTCCTCTTCCTCCACCAAAGTCTTCAAAATGACGTCAATTTCACATGTAAATATTTCACAGGCCACGAAAGGAAACCTGCCAAATTATACAACTGTTGAAGCAGCAAGGTCATATGTGATTGGCACTTCTATGCCTTGAATGTTCCCTATCTAGACAAGATGCTCAGAAGTAAAGTGATCCAAGTAAAAACCATAAATAAAGATGAAAAATCGAACAGAGTCTACTTTAAGACAATTTCTTGACTTTATTCGCATACTTGAAGGTTCTTTTGCCATCTGAATCCTCCAACGGCTCCTCAACAATATATTGCAGCAGCTGCTCAACCTGAGCTCTATCTCTCAAACTGAAACAAATGAACCTTAAATTCAAAAATGGGAACTAAATGCATGGTTTCTGAATAAAGTGTATCTGAGCATAAGTTGTTAAAAGCATAGAAGTAGGAACATGCAGCTGAAAGAAGGACATACAAATTTATGAGGCGACTGTTCAAAGCTTTGCATTCTTGGATTATCTCTTCTTCATCCAAGAGCTCTTCCAATGTATAATTGTCCTTGTCCAGCACTGATTCAACCTAAACGCATACAGACTTCAGAACATGATGATGAAACAAGATAAAGGGAGCAATTACTGAAAAGCAGTTAATGACAAAGCTAGGCATATTAGAAAACTGAACCAACTTATGCTATCTGATCAGCTAGTTTTGACTAAAACCTTGAGTTTGAATTTTAATCTTTTCCGGTCAATAAGTTGAAACTCAATGCACATCGTCTATTATAGAGTTATCTTTGGCAACATTGCCTAGAGTCATTCTTGAGCGAGGATCCTAACACTGATATAATTAAGGTCACAATTCCAATCTGATTAAATAATGACCGCGGATTCACGCAGACTGGAGACTCAAGGTACATGACAGGTACCCAGACAGTTGAATACTTCCATCAAACAAGCTATTGGATGACTAAATCAGGGGGGGTACATAGGAGCTAGAAGGTATCGGTGGAAAAACGCATGGAGAGTAAACCTGAGAATCGTTGTGCAGTAAGACAGAGTTTAAGCATCTCTTATTCACAACAGGCAACAGCACCAGTACAGTTAATTAATTTTATTGAATATAGTCATGAATGTTAAACCAAATCAAAAGGGAAAATGGTATGAATCAGAAAGGTATCATCAAGTGCCAGTACATTAGGTCTTCTTTATACATTGTTCAGATGAACTTATTATATCTATGGATGTCGACGACAAATGTAAGTTGTTCATTATTTAACACAAAAGCTTCTGACTTTGAACTTGATGAGTGATTAGTAGTAGTAGTGAAGCTCGCATACAACTTGTACCACAACTCCAACATAGCAAGAAGATTTAACAGATCCCAAATAGTAGACAGGAGGCTGAATGAAGCTTAATTCCACTAAAGTAAAACCTATCATTAACCAAGCAAGACTAACGTAACGAATAGATAAATAAATAAAATATATAGCCAACACTAATTGTATGTATTTATGTACGCAGCTTACAGGTGAAGAAGCAGATAGGGCTGTGAGTTTCCAAAACATGATTTGATGTGTTCACGTATGAATAGATCTATCTATCTGTAAAACCCTAAAAATATATGATGGAATCAACAAAAGTACAGACTACTGACTAAGATGGAGGAGATTTCAAACGGCCTAATTTGGAGCGAAAAACAAAAACAAACCCTAATTTCTTTTTGTCTGATGATGAGATCGAAAGAGGAACAATGAAATGAAATGAAAGGAAAGGGAGCCACAAAATAAAATATATTTTGACCGACTCACGCCAAATTTTAACGTTTGTTTTGTTTGTGTTGTCTTTTTCTTATTTTCGGTTAATAATAAAACCATTTTCCAGATGCAATCAATCTAATCTACCATTACTTTATTTATTTGATATTATAATAATAATAATAATAATAATAATAATGGTCTAATGAGGTACACGTAAAAGTTACGTATATGAAGCTCTTCTTCTCATTCAGATGAGAAAAATACTTCTCTTTTATAGTCACTAGAAACGCTGGCACGTAGTCCCCGCGTGATTAAGAATTTATTTCCTTTCTTTATATAATAGTATAGATAGTCATTTAACCAGACATGCGTAAGACTACTACTAGTTCAATGACAATTAACAAGAAGGGATAAAAGCATCAAACCCCCTAAACTATACACATTTTTGCGGCTTGTCCCTTAAACAAATTTTATCAGTACTTTCTCCCCTAAATTATGCACTTTTGTGCGATTTGCCCCCTCGCCTGATTCTGTCGAATATTCCCCGGAATATTCTATTTTCGTGCGAGGCAAGTGAGAACCAGAGGGGTATTTTCGGTATCAATTTTGATGTTATTTTTTAGTAGGTTCCCCCTTAAACTATTATTTTGTTGCGATTTCCCCCTAAACTATGAAAAGTACCCCTTAACTCATTTTATTGTTTATCATATTTTTCTCAACTATGTAGCATAAACAACTTGTTGTGCTCAAGAAGCATAGATCATTACTCAACTGCATTCCTTCATTTTTGTCAAATATTATCCAAATTACATTAACCATAGTACAACCAAAATGACTTATACACCAAAATGAATAAGCACATCACACTTAGCTAGCACACTGCCCCATATATTAACCATAGTAATGCCTACAATTCACACCAAAATGACATCCCACAGTGACCAAATTAGTACAAAATATTGTCCATAATATGAAAACACTCTAACAACTAGGTGAAACTCAAAGGTCTTCACTTCTTGAGCATGGAAGCAATGGGTTTGTCAAGGGGCTTGTTGATTCTCTTTATGTGTCTTCTGGTTGTATCAACTGGATCCTCTTCACTACTCTTGAGCTATATACAAGAATACATTAGATTAGTTTTTGCACATATGGTTGAGAAAAATATGATAAACAATAAAATGAGTTAAGGGGTACTTTTCATAGTTTAGGGGTGAAATCGCAACAGAATACTAGTTTAAGAAGGAACTTACTAAAAAATAACATTCCAAAATTGATACCGAAAATACCCCTCCGGTCCTCACGTGCCTCGCACGAAAACGGAATATTCCTGGGAATATTCGGCGGAATCAGGCGAGGGGGCAAATCGCACAAAAGTGCATAGTTTAGGGGGGAAAGTGATGATAAAAGTTGTTTAAGGGGCAAGTCGCAAAAAACGTGTATAGTTCAGGGGGTGTGATGCTTTTATCCCTAACAAGAACCACCTTGTAAGAAATTCACCAAAAAAATTAACCATCTACTCACGTCTTTAAAATTGCTTATGTTTGCTGCTATACACAAGTTCTTTACATGTAATTTGTCTTTTCTTAGTCCAATGTATTTGTATTTATTTGTGAAAGTGTGGTTGTCGATTAATCTTGCGTATAGATAGTCTTCAATCACTAAATCATGTCTCTTTTAGGCTTGTGTACATGGAAGGAAGCCATTTTCTTTTCAAGTGTGTACCCTTTTTTGTTCATAGTCGTTCTCAATCTATAATGTTAATATGATATACTGCTTGTAATTTCTCTCACTCAAAAGTTCCAAAAATTATATTACTAAAACAAGAAGGAAAAAAAAAGACGATGTATCACGTATACTTAATAAAGAGATTGTCTAAAAGGTAACATGAGATTGAGACTGCATCTTGGTATTATTGACATTCATAGGTGCATATCGCAAGTCTACACATAGCAAAGTTGCAACATCGATTGCGGGAAGATTGTATTATGACTCCTAAGTCAATCAAATGATATTTACCAAAAGGCAAATCAAAATTTTGAAAGAAACACAATGCATTAAAAGGGATTTGGCGAGAATAAGACCAAGTTCACAAGTAGAGAGACGTAATGAAGAGATGAGAGAAATAAAGAAAATATTGAAATATAAGAACTTGCGAGGAACTCAAAATAGAACACGACCATACAAACATCAATTTGCCCATCTCACGCCTTATTTTTATTTTATTTTATTTTTTGAAACTATTAATCATCTCTTTTCTCTTGTAAATGTTGGAAATTGAGTAAAAAAAATGGGTTTCTATAGTTGACTTCGGGTCAGATTTTGAGCGGGTTCCGCTTGTCCTCTTGGTCGTTCAAAGCGATCACTTTATTTCTTATTTCCTCCTTGATATCAAGAGGTAATTATGTGCACAAACGGTCGAGCTCCCATTCTCCCAAATCATTAAGTACATCGCTTACTTTCATATTTACTTCCTCTAGTGCTATACGATTTATTACATCACATAAGTGTGCGTTCCCCATTCGATTATCAAACCAAAACGATGTTGAAGTCCCATCTCCAATTTTCCACCGCAAGAAAGGTGTCATAAGCGCCATACTTTGCATAATTCCTTTTCACGTAGCGCTTGCATACATCTTTGGCGATTGGTGTAGTATCGATCCTCCCTTGAGATACTTCGCCTCGATTAGGTTTTTCCACACGGTGTCTTCTCCTTTCAGAATTTTCCATGCGGTTTTTGCAAGGAGCGCTTCATTACTTGTATGGCTTATCCGGATTCACAAACCCCCATCTTTCTTCGGCATTGTGACTTTATTCCAACCGACTAGATGTAGTTTCTTTTCCTCAGTATTAGTAGACCACAAAAAGTATCTGTTTAGTCTATCCAATTTGGAGCATACACTTTTCGATAACCAAGTCGATTGCTTAAGATATATCGGCATGGCGGATGAGACCGATTGAACAAGGGTCGCACGTCCTGCGAGGGATAAAAATTATCTCTTCCATCCGTTAAATTGTTGCATGACTCGATCCATCGTCTTCGTTATTACTTTTTGTCTACTCTCCATTGGATCAACTTCACACCCAAGTATTTCCCGAGGTTGGTTGTTTGAGCAAAACTAAGAATATCACTAATAGATGTAAGGCTCGCACCATCACTCTTCGAGAAGTATATTTTGGATTTCAGTGTGCTGACTCAGAGCCCTGACTCTGTGGAAAATGCCTTAAGAACACGATCAATGGCCGCAGTGGCTGCCATTGCCCTCCCCATTAATATCAAATCGACCGCGAAAAATAAGTGAGATATCTTAGACCCTCCACGACATGGTACCACCGGTTTCCACTTATTGCTCTCCACCTCCTCTTGGATTAGATAGGACAACCTCTCCACACACAAAACGAAAAATACGGAGATCATGAATCCCCTTAATAAAGTTTGCATGAATGTCGAAAGGCTTTAAGAGTAACGTTATTCCAAGGATCTGTGTCGCTGCATTACGAACGCAATGCATAATAAGACTAATCAAAGACGCGGGGAAACCAAACTATTGTAGCATTTCCTCGAGGAAATTCCAATCAACCTTGTCGTATGCCTTTTTGAGATCGAGTTTCATGATCATGTCGCCCGTTTTATTCTTCTTTTTCGACTGTAGTGAGTGGAGGATTTCTTGGAGGATAAAGATGTTATCTTAAGTACTCCACCCTTTGATGAAGCTTGATTGGGTAGGTGCAATCGACACGGGCATTATCTCTTTATGTCTCTTCGTAATGCTCTTTGTAATGAACTTGTATAGCACGTTACAAAGCGAAATAGGGCAAAATTGCAAGATAACCTATGGTTTTTGTATATTCGGTATAAGGCAGAGATGTGCATGGCAAATTTTTTGATCGAAGCTTCGACTCGCAAAAACCTCTTGGGCAAATTCTAGTACGAAATCTTTCATCCAAACCCAATATTTTTGGTAGACCAAAGCTTGAAGACCGTCTGGTCCAGGCGCCTTCATCGGATTTAGTGCGTACACTACCGAATGCAGTTCTTCCATATCTAGTGGTCGACAAAGAAGTTGCTACTTGCTCTTCTTCACTTAACCTCGTCTGAAATCGCGAGATTTCCCTAGCCCTTCTGCTCCCACCTGAATAATTCGCACCACCAGAAAATAATTTCATGAAATAGCTTTTCGCATGGCCTAGACCTGGAGTTTTGTTACATCTTTTTCCCACAACTCATCTACCTTAAGCGCCATAATTTTATTTTGACGTCGCCTCACTAAAGTAGATTGGTTGAAAAAAAATTGTATTTCATTCTCCTTTGCGTAACCAGTTGACACGCGACTTTTGATACCCGAAAATATCCTCTTGGGCAAGAACCTCATTATACTCTATTATCAAATTTTGCTCTAGGTTTTGTAGAAAAATACTCAAACCATAGTTGTCCAATCGTTGTATTCCTTCTAACCTCGCAATGAGTTTCTTTTTCCGTTAAAAGATATTACATAATGTATCTATGTTCCATGGTAGCAAGACGTTCGATATTTCATGTATAACATCGAGGATTTTTGGTTTCAAGTCCCATATATCCCGTAGCAGTGATTCGCATTTTGGGTTTTGTAGCCACGCCGCCTCAAATCGAAAAGGCCTTCGTCCCATTCGTTTCGAACTTGCAATGTGTGATGATTGGACTATGATTCGAGTGGGGTCGTGGCAAGTTAATTACCATATTATTTGGAAATTTGTTGATCCATGTTTTGTTTGCAAGCACTCAGTCGATCCTCCCTATTATATTATCTCCAACCTCACGTTTATTTGTCCATGTGTTGGACCATGATACCCGAGATCAATAAGACCAAACCTTTCAATATAGTCGCTAAAGAAACGTAGGCGGTTCAAGTTATCTGCCGAAGAATCTCTAACATTAGACACATATGTCTCCTTAGTTCCCATCTGCTTTATGATTTTCTCTACCACCATAAGCTCGGTTCCACGACTTTCGGCACAAAAAGCACATTGGTTTCAACCTCCCGTATTAATGATGGAATATATATGATATGGATTACCCGCCCGCCTCTTAGTATTCGAATATCTTTGAGAGGCCAATGAAGTGATGTATCCTGGTGATGAACCTCGGAATTGAGGCTACTATCATCCCTCCATAACAAAAGACTATTCTCACGTCGTCCATGATGTTTCTCACTGCTCATAGTTTTCTCTTGAGGATCTAACTCTTCCAAGTTTTTGTCGTTTTGTCATAGTGCAAAAGAGTTTCCAACTCTGTTGGCTTCTAGGTTAGTTCTTGGGCTTACCTTAGTTGTTCTCTTAAGACTACCACTCCCCTTAGAGTTCTTGTTCGGCCCGTAAGCCTTATTTCCTTGTTGATTAAGAATTTTAGGTAGAGACCATTTTCCACTCGAACACAAAATCTGTTGAGTCCTTAATAGTTCATAAATTTTGGACGATTTATAGCTTCTGCCCCCGCCATTGACTCCTTAATAGGATTATGTTTCCCTTTCCCCTTTGAGCGGTTATCCTCCACAATCGTGGTTTTTTGGCGCATATTCGGGTTATAGCCCTTGTGGTATTTAACCTTTGTCCATTCATCGTAGTCTTTTTTGCGGCCTATCTCAGTCAACAACTTCGGGTTACGTTTTCCAAAGTTAATATCGGTCTCCATATCTTTCTTGCATTTTTCCTTGTCTTCCACTTGTTCTTCCCTCCAAATATCACAATTCGGCGTAGTATGATTTATCTTGCTGCATTTATGACCTAGGTCCGAAAAATTCTCATAAACTACTTGGTGAACCTTCCCAATAACAAAAATTCTTGCAAGTTCTCATAGGTTCATACTTGAACGCATATTCTTGAAAATCTCCTCGTGTAGCGTTATACGTGTTTTCGTTAATCTTTATCAGTCTCCTGCGCATTTGGCAATGCCTTTGATAACGGAGCGACGAAGGAATTCGCATGGTAGGCTTAGGATCCTTATCCATGTCATCATAGTGTTGACCTAATCGGTTACTGCAAGAAGTTGGTGACCATTTCCTAATCGAGAGAAAGCTTCCCACTAATTGCCATGGCCTCTTCGTTAGGATCTTCTCTCTATTCGTTACACTTAGGCCTCGCATACAAAAATAGTCGTATCCGAGATCTAGCATCTCGAATTCGTTGTGGAGTTTCCACATTGAATCAAGCTTGGTGACTAAAGCTGGGTAATACCATGTGCTGCCCAAAATTCAGATCACTATCGCATCTTTCTGGGGTTCATCAATTAGGGTCAATGAGGATTTTCATCTCCGACGCAAAAGTGACTTGTTTATACGACGTATCCTCATTAGGTAGGGCTGTAAAAATGAGCCAGCTTTCCTCCAATGTGTCATCATCATCGACGCAAACATGTTGTGCTCTATGTTTGAATAGTCCCACAAAGGATTGCGGATGTGAGCGTAGTGCCTCCATTCCTGCGTACTCTTTGTGTTGCGCTTTGAACATAAAAATGTTTTCACTTTCTTGTCAAGATATTTTCTGCATCCGGATATTTGTGGTTTCTAAATTTCGTGGTACAATTTCGGTGGCACCGTGGATAATAATTATATTATTCTGTTCGTTTGGTGCTTTGCTACTAACTATCTAAAACATAGAATCTCTTGAGACGAACAGGTTACCACCATTGGCGAAAGTTTTTCTTTCGAAAAATAATTTTTTTCAAAACCTCAATTTTTTAAAATTGTAGTATTTTTTTTGTTACGAAAAATGCATATATTATTTTCTGGAAAGGGTTCTGAAAGTTGTTTAAATATAATAAAATATTTTTACACATGAAGGATTGTCGTTATCCTCACCTACTATTTAACGAGAAAACAATTTTTGAAATATGAAGAATATTCGATATTCTTCACATATTCTTTTTACGAAAAACCAAATCACTTTGAAGAATTTTCGTAATTCTTCTGTTTTCTGATATCAAATTTTCTTTGAAACATTCCAGATATGTCTGAGAACAACGAAAACACAGATATGGTCATTATTGATACCAATCAGACGATGCCTGAAACGTCGAAATCACATGCTACTAGTTATGTTCTGTAAACTTAGCCTATGCGTATGGCAAGTTTGGATACTTCGATTTTTCCCACGGTTCCTATGAGCCATTATGAGAAACCAGTGAAATTCGATGGAATGAATTTCAATACCTGGCAACAAAAGATGTTGTTGTATCTCACCATGTTGAATCTTGCGAGATTCTTGAAAGAGGATCCTCATTTTGTTAGAGATAATAAAATTGATGCACAGTTGCAGACTGCAATTGATGCTTGGAAGCACTCTGAGTTTCTTTGCCAAAATCTGATTCTGAACGGTTTGACATACATGTATCAAGTATATAGCTTGAAGAAAATAGCAAAGGAGTTGTCGGAATCCTTAGACCATAAGTATAAAACTGAAGATGTTGGTGCCAAGAAATTCCTCGTGGGTCAATTTTTGGAGTACAAAATCCTTGGAACTTGGTACACTAACTTGGCCTCCTAACAAAAGTGATACATTAACTTGATAGTCCTCGCAAATGGTAGCTTAAGTTTACAATTTTCATCAAACTCGGTACCCTCACAACATAGCTACTAAATTGCTGCCTTGATTTCACATGTGGATCGTCATTACCCCCAAATTTATGGATTATGACCAAACTTACACACTTGAATGTTGATTTCAAAAAAACAAACAAAAAAAGACAAACACTTGGATGTTGACATATCGTTTTTAAATGTAAAAATGCCAAAAAAATAAAAATTCCTTAAGAATAATTCAATTAAATTACAAATAGACTACTTAATTTAAAAAAAAATTAATATCTTTTAAAAACTTTAAAATTTATATTTATAAGTTAAATCAATTAATTTTAAGAAATATTTTTCCATTTCATCTTCTTCCACTCACCCCCCCCCCCAAGTACTAATACCTACCCCCACCACAACCCAACGACATCCCCACCCACCCTCACCCTTCTCCTCCGTTGTACCCACAACATTGCACCCACACCCAAAATCCTTCACCATCTCCGATGAACAATTTCGACCCGATAACCTCACCGACCATTACAGTCTCGTCGGCTCCGGCGTCACCCGCAAACTTGTTTTCACTATCGTACTCTGCTTCCACTCCCAAATCGACCTCACCTACCAACCCTTCGTCGATTCCTTCTTCTTCACACACAAATTATGTCGCCATTGTTGCCGCAATTAAAGTCAATGCCATCCACACCAACGCCACCTTCCCCGATGTTCCATAGCCGTCAACCTCCAAATCAAGACCAATGCCATCAACTCTACCTCCAAACACCAAATTGATTTTAAAGTAGAGGGATTGGGGAAGGTGGTGGACTGGTGGTTTTGGTGGGGGTGTAGATGGGGGGCAAATGGAGGAAGATGTTTTTTGGGTAACATGTAGTAAGATGTTCATTAATTTATAGTAATTATTTTAAGTTGTGGTATTATTTTTTATTGGGTTAATTATTTTATTCGGGATATTAAACTAATTAATTAAGTTGTAATATTATTAACATAAATTTTCAAAATTAATTAAATTATCTTTTAATGATATAAGTATAACTCTATATTCAAGAAGGAGAAAAGTATAATTTTCCATGTTAGCATGTTCATTTGGCAAAATTAAGGTCGAAATCTCTAATATTCAGTCAATGGGTGGCCACGTGTGAATCTGGGGCAACGATTGTGTAGTTCCGCCGCAAGGGTACCAAGTTTGATGAAAATTATAAACTTAAGGTACCATTTTCAAGGACTGCCAAGTTAGGGTACCAAGTTCGATTTTTTCACCTAGAGCTTCAATTGATTCTCCATGGGATTCATGCAGAGGGAGTGGTCTTGAGTGAGTCTTTCCAAGTAGCTTATGTCATCAAAAAGTACCACCTAATTGGAAAGATTTCAAGAACTATCTAAAGAATAAAACAAAGGAGATGAGTATTGAATATTTGATTGTCAAACTTCGTATAGAAGAAGATAAAAAGTCTTTCAATGTTGGTGTTAACACCAGCACTGCTAGGGAAAACGTGGAGCATCACAAATGCCTGAAGAGCAAAAAGCCTAAACATGGGTCGAAGACTGGACCGAAGGGTGGAATTTCTAAGACGAAAAAATTCATGGGGAAGTGCTACAACTGCAACAAAGCAGGGCACAAGTTGCCTACATGTAGAATGCCGAAGAAAAAAGGCAAAGAAACTAACAAGGCCAGTGTGGTGGACACTGCTACTAGGAAGGTGTCTGATATTGACCTATGTGTAATGATCTCTGAAATGAACAGATGGATACCAATCCAAAAGAATGGTGGCTTGATATTGGTGCTACTCGTCACTTCTGTGCTTGTAATACCCTAAAAAACAAAAGTGAAATAGTCTAGTTATTTAGTACATAGTATTTTTTTTAGATATTTAAGGTATGAGTAGTTAAATAAAATTTAGTAAATGACTCCCTGAGGTAAGAATAGCAACAACTCAAGGACTGGTTTGTCAATTTAGAAAACATAGGGGATAAGTTTTTTGATAGATAAATATTCTTATTTTCACCCCAATTATAGTTAGTAATTATCACCACTAATGGATACATGTAGTCCTCTCAATTAACCACACAACAATAAAAATGAAAAAGAAACTCAAATATATGTATATATAATATATGGCATATCTGATTCATTAGTTAGTTTGCACGAGTGAAGCCTTATGGAGCAGGCAAGTATTTGAACTTTATTTTTTTATTTCATTAATCACGTTAGTTGTATTGATGATGAAATATATATCACTAAATTGAGATTACACATGTGGATTTAGTGTGAATTGAACTTACATATGTTGAGATTACATAGTTAGCTTTAGAGTCAGGTCATCTTAAGTCTTAGTTTTAAGCTATTTTATAATTATATGTTGCTTTTAGATACCATATGTATTTTCATCTCTTATTATCTTTAAGAGAAAATGATGAAAGGAGTATATTAAAATATAAATAGGTATCACTTAGTGGAGATTGTTACAGTAATGTAAGGATATGATTCAAAAATCCTTATTAATACTAAACTATTCTATTAGTACCCTTTCATTATTAAAGAAATGAAATATGGTTTTGTGTGAATGAGGTTATTACCTATCTTGCTCAAAGGAAATAGTTGAATTAGTTTACTGAAGGCATGACTTGAGTTATTGTAGTAGTGACATATTCCATTACAGTTGTATAGATGAAATCATGACTAATCAAACAAAATTCATGTACGATCTATTGGGCCTTAAGAACGTGTAGTTGTGGTGTCCATGAAAATAGCATTGCATAAGATTGATAATGATTTTATGATAATGGTGTAGGTGAGGTAGAAGCGGATCGTGAATTCGAAGCCGACAACATCGCGAACGGTTAGGACGATCTAAATCAGGTGGGGTTACAAAAATCATATATTTTACCAGTGCAAGGTTATAACTTACTTATTTACAGCAAAATGTGTTTCTCAATTATGGCTTACATTAATTTTAAGCATGTCTATATTGTACATGTATTAGTTTCATGATTATTAATTGAAAGGCCACATCATATGGCTATTGTTTTGGGCCCTGATGATTTGACAATAGATCGTATTATATATATATATATATATATGCGTGTCGGTTACAAGTGAATGGTCTAGTAATACAACGAGTCTATTTCAAATCAGGCCTACACTATGTGTCTCGCGTAGACTTGGTCCGGAACACCTCGAACCAACGCCTCGATGCTTGGATGGCAGTAGGATATCGGTGACTAGATCGGATGTATGTCGGTGATTGTCTTCGACATGATATCGAGGATGCCCCCCGACGTGATATCGGTGATGTGGTGGTGTGACGTATCAAAGGTGCACGAGGTAATCCCGATATCAAATGCGATATCGAGAGTGAGACCGGGGATGTATTTCGATGTGATGCGTGGTAGCTGAGGGATAATAATTGCTTACTTTGGGATCCGGGTACCGCGTATTTATAGACCTCGGGATCCGGGGACCACAGTAACATATCGGTGATTATTACCGATATGACATCGAAAGTGGCCCCCGATATGGTCCAATATGGGCCTGGTTTGGGCCAGACCCAATATGCGGGAAATGTCCATATCATGTAGTCCCCCAATTTGGGGATTCTTGTCTTAGAGATAAGAATTTGCAAATTTAATTTTAAATTTCTGGGTTACCTGTACCCTTCGTCCTGCCAGTTCAAATGACGGAGATCAAATATGCGGGGAATGCGCTTTGTGATGAACTTTGATGGACCCCCTAATGCAGTGGGCGCATAGTTTGAGGTCCTCGTTTCAATTCTGTGTTCTTTGGAGTTGGATTTCTTATAAATATGGGAGTTGCACTTTGAGGCTTTTTTGCGTAATAGGATAGGATATCGGGGTTCATCGTCGATATCACGTCGAAATGCATATTCGATATGATGTCGAAAGTATATTTCGATGTAGTTAAGGCCTCCGTATATAAGTAGGGCTTGTAAGAGACTTTGAAGGTCATAGTTTTATGCGTTTTCTCTGTCGTTTAGTGTAACCACATCGGTATGTATATCGGTAATCATATTCGATATATGCCCCGACGTGTATTTCGACCTCGGCGTTGTACTTGAATTATTTGTTATTATTTTCTCATGCCGATACTCTGATTATTCTGCAGGTGCATTATTTTTTTCTAAGATACTCCGTTAGAATGGGGTTTAGACAATTGATGCGTAAACTTCAAGCCGATCGTGATGCTCAGAAGGCTGCTAAAACGGCGGCAGTCGCGGTGGCACCTGAAATAGGGTATGCGTCTAGCTTTGACCTGAATAATGCAGTCGCTGAGTTTCTGGCAGAGGCATCGGGAGTCGATCAACCTTCCCCTAGCACTGTAGTGCCTGAACGTATTAATGAAGAATGTTTTAACAATGTTCATGCAACGTTTGGGCCCCTTAGCCAGGACATCCTTGATGTGGTGGGCGGCCCGGATGGTGCAGCCACCCTCTTTGAGGTGTTGACCTCGAAACAGAAGGGTGTGGTTCCTTCGCCTGACAGGGATGTGTCGACAGAGAGACCAGTTGCGAGGTCTCCTTCTGGTGAATACGTCGCTCCACGTTCTGAGTCGTTGACCAACATTCCTTTGAACGAGAACGTTGGAGGTTTGGAATCGAATACCCATGTCAACTTGGGTGACTCTGTGGATGCGTCTTTTACTGTGGGGTCGAGTTCTTCCAGCCCGAACCCTATTAGTGGCAAGGTAAAAGCGACCGTTTCAGGTATGACCGACAAGGGTAAAGAGCCACTGCAGGAGCCCTCGACATTGAGGGGCTTTGCCCCTATTTTTCCTGGGATTCCGGTTACGAAGCCTGCTATTGACCTGACTAGGATATCAGGTAATAAAAGGTCTCGTGAGGGGACTGTCCACAGTGTCCACTTGTCTTCTAGTTCGGGCCCCCGGAAGGCGGGTGCAGTCAAACCCTCAAAGCGAGTAGAATTCCCTGAAGCAGATGTTGTACGGGGCATGATGCAGGCTTTTCCTCCTCTTGCAAACATACGGGTGCTCACAGAATTTGAGTGGGCCCAGAATATACGGCGCAACACTCACCTGTGTCAGAGTGTACGTATCTAAACACGACTTCGATTGATTTTATTTGACTGTTTAGCATAATGTTACGTATTGTCTTATGCAGACTGGAAAGCTGGCGGTCTCGTGTTTGAAGACAATTCGCGAGTCCAAGGGTAACCCTGACGCTGTTGCTGCCGATCTCGAGGCTGATATCTTGAGGATGGGGGAGTTCAACCACATGGTGTTAGAGAAGTTGGAGTCCGAAAAGTAGGATGCGCTGAAGACATGTCGTAAGCTTCGGGAGGAGTATGATTTGTTGAAGGGCAACTTCAAAACATTAGTGACCGAGATTGACCAAGGAAAGGCGCGTGAACTTGCGGCCAACAGAGAGCTGGAGAAACTGAAGGCTGAGGTGGTGGCAGTGAAGGCTGCTAACGAACGTCTCTCGTTGGAGCTCTCCACTACCAAATTAGGTCCCTTAGACTTGGTATATATCTTGTTTATGATATCTGCTTCTGTTTTTTTCTGCTGTTTTTAATAGAGTTCAATTTGTAGGAGTGTCGTCCTGATCTCCTCCGGGCTGGAGTGGAGAAGTTTATGGAAAGCTCGAGCTTCCGAGACTTAGGTTTGAAGGTTCGGGAGGCGGCATTTCATGCTTGCGTGGGGCAGGTATTGAGAAATGACGGTTTCAAGGACTCCCTCGAGTTGAGTGGGTTGAACCCAAGGCACGATCATAACGACCTGCCGATTTGTGGGTTAGACGAGGTGGAGGAGGGTACGGCCGACCCTGACATGTTTTCTGAGGTCGTTGAGAAGAAGACTGAAAGGTCCATGTGGGAGTAGCTGTTTGCTGCCTTTATTGTAACTTGAATTTATCCCTTTACGGACTATCTCCAATCCGTGGTTCTGTAACTGAATATTCATTTCTCTGTTGTCTTCATAATATGTGACTCTTCGTGGCCTTGTTGTCTGATAACTTGTTGATTGATTTTTTTATTGTCATGATGATAGAGTATGCAGTATTCCGATATCTGAGCCGCATTCATTTCGTTCTCGTATTTGATGAGATTTCTTTAATCTGTTTGTTGTCAACAAGGAATGATTAGAATTTCCTCGGGGTTGGTAGAAACATGGGTAATCTGCCACTGCTTATGTGTTTAGGATCAACCCCGTTATCACAGGAGATATTCTTCTTGTGGTTAGGGGTCCATCCCGTTATCACAGGGAACCCGCTACCGTTGCAATGTTTATGGTCGACCCCGTTATCACAGGGGATATTTTTCTTGTGGGTAGAGGCGCATCCCGTTATCACAGGGAACTCGCTACCGTTGAAATGTTTATGTTCGACCCCGTTATCACAAGGGATATTTTTCTTGTGGGTAGGGGCGCATCCCGTTATCACAGGGAACCCGCTACCGTTGAAATGTTTATGATCGACCCCGTTATCACATGGGATATTTTTCTTGTGGGTAGGGGCGCATCCCGTTATCACAGGGAACCCGCTACCGTTGAAATGTTTATGATCGACCCCGTTATCACAGGGGATATTTTTCTTGTGGGTAGGGGCATATCCCGTTATCACAGGGAACCCGCTACCGTTGAAATGTTTATGATCGACCCCGTTATCACAGGGGATATTTTCCTTGTGGGTAGGGGTGCATCCTGTTATCACAGGGAACCCGCTACTGTTGAAATGTTTATGATCGACCCCGTTATCACAGGGGATATTCTTCTCGTTGTAGGTGACCCGTTACCACTCAAGGGTATGAGCCTTTTCTTTGTCTTTTTGACTATGTCTCTTGGTGACTCTGTCGTCGTGGAATCTATGGGTCATTAAGCCCTGTAAAACATCACAGACAAGAAAGATTTTCGATGTAAAAGCTAATATGAAAGCACGAAATGATGTGCATGTGTTATCTGCGGGATGTTCCCTCAATCTGGGAATATCAGTTTTATACAAGGAAAGGTGTTTCCATTGTGTTCTATCGTGCCTGTTGTACATGTTTAAATGGATAATATTGAATAATCTGGGGCAATGCCCCCTGAATCCCTCTTTTAATATTCCATATGTCCTTTTCGGATATAGTAATGTGTGATGCTTCGAGCCATGTACCTGTAAGAGGGCGATGTGTTAAACATATATCTAGGGGAATACTCCCCAATTCTTCGTGCCATTCTCTGCACTTCCGTAATGTCCGCTTAGGACATATCACTGCATGAAATATGAGATTCCACAAAGCAACAAATAAAAAGGTAATGACGGATAACGGTCGAAGGCTAGGTAAACCTAGCCCGCCTACGTATCCCGTTGAATGGGGAATCAGACCGGCGTAGTTCCCCCTGTTTTAAGTTACATGCCGACCCACGAAGGGGAAAAATAAGAGATAACGGTCGAGGGCTAGGTAAACCTAACCTGCATACGTATCTCGTTGAATGGGGAATCAGACCGGCGTAGTTCCCCCTGTTTTAAGTTTACAGGCTAACATGCGATGGGGCAATGTTTCAATTGTTCGAGCATAATTTAAAAACTACTGAAATTTAAAATATTGTTCTCTTTGCTTTTCAGGGTGATCACTCCGTGCGCGGAATGTATTCTTGGTGTGAGACTTGTATTTCCTGTCTTCTTCTGATTCTTGGGTGCTTCAGCAAGTCCACATAGCACATCCATCCTTGTATCTGGTCACCTAGAATCTCGCCAACTCCTTGAGGCGTCGGGAATTTAATCTTCTGGTAATAAGTAGAGATCACTGCCCTGATCTGGTTGAGCGCCGGTCGGCCGATGATGGCGTGGTAGGGAAACGGGATGTCGACAATTGTGTATTTTATCGGCGTCACCCGGGTGCATGGGCTTCTGCCAAACATGGTGGGCAATACAACTTGTCCAAGTGGCACTACCTCTGCTCCGCCGAATCCGGTCAATGGGGTGGATATCGGCTTCAGCCGGTCCGGGTTTATCCTCATCTGCTCGTAGGCTTTTGAGAATATCAGGTTTACGGAGCTTCCGCTATCCACCAGCACTTTATGCACCTGATATTCGTCCACATTAATAGTAATAACCAATGGGCAATCTAGTCTACATGAGGTTAAGGCCAACGGATTAAGTTGCTCCAAGTCTCTCCTAGTGAAAGATATCTCTTGCTCCAAGTACGCTTCCGGCATGATTGCATTGATGTACCCAATGTAGGCTCCACCCTGGAGTCTCCGTGTTATGGTTTCCGGCTGTGAGCCGTGTCAGCTCACAAGCCTCCTCCGTTGATCACGTTTATGACGCCTCTGCTCGGGGCATTCACTATGGTCCTACCACGCTCCTCGGGTGACTCAATCATCTTCTGCTTTCCTCTCATGGGTGAGTAATCTCTTCTAGGGGATAAAGAATGTTCTGCCCCTCTAGCATCTTCCTTGGCGCTCCTGACAAACTCGACCAATTTCCCTTCTTTAATCAATCTTTCGATTTCATTCCTCAGGCACGTACAGTCCTCCGTCCTGTGTCCAGGTTGACGGTGGTACGCGCGTATTTGCCCGATGACTTCATCCAGGGAGTCTCATTCAACGGCCTGTGTTCTGTCAACCATCTGTTTCTTTTTGCCACGGCCATCACCTCCAGAATGCCTCTATTTAACGGGGTGTACGTCCTTGGGGGCCTTTCCCTGTTGCGATCTCTGTCTGCATTCCTGCTGGAAAACAAACCCTGACGCGTTGCCATCATCTCGTCCTCGTAAACCATTTGGTTTGCGAGCATGTTGATCTGTGCTATGGTGGGCTCAGTCAATTTGATTAGCTCCCTGGCGAACCTGCGATGGGTCGTACCCTTGAACTGCATCATCATGACCTGCCCGCCATGCGGCTCATCCCTCTTCAACAATTCATCATAGAACCTCTTCATATAGTCCTGGAGGTTCTCCCTTTTCCCTCTGCTGCACAGCGCCGAGGTGTAGCATGTTGGTCTTCATTCTCTTTTGGCTAGATAATTGGTTCTCAAATTTTTCCCTTAGTTGCTCGTAGTCCGTTATGGATCTGGCCTCCAGCCAAGCGAACCAATCCAGTGCAGCGCCCGTTAAAGTGGTGGATATGATCTTTGCCTTTATGTTTCTCGAGTAGTTGTGCAGGTTCAAAATGCTATCGATCTGATGGAGATGATCTGTAGGATCACTTCTTCCGTCGTATGGCTTGATCACTGGGATATTGCACCATCTTTGCAATACATCAGCCTCTATCTCATCCGAAAACGGGGTCCTACTGCGACCCTTCCCATGACTCTGAGTCACCTTCCTCGTCAACTCTGCCCTCTCGCGGTCTAGCTGTTCCATCCTCCTTGATATTACCCACAGTATTTCTGCATCCTCATTCTTTGAATATGCAATCTCGGCGAGGTCGCGACCGCGTTCCATTCTCCGGATTACTTCCACCCTCTCGCGGTCCAGCCGTTCCATCTTTCTCGCTATCTCTCGATCCAGGGTCCTGGGGTCCCGTCTCTCCGACCTATCGTAAGCAGCGGGCGATATCTCTCTGAAGGAGTCCCCCGTATCCTCATGTTCCTCATATCCTTGCCTTGCCCTTTGTTTCGCTAGTCGTGGAAGCAAAGTCTCCAATGTAGTGTCCAGCGCTGCCTTCACAGAGACGTTGATATGCGCTTGCATCTCCGGGGTTATGACGGCAGGGGGAAGGGCACTTCGTCCCACGGCCATTGTCTCCTCCGAGCCAGGAAAGTCTGCATTTGGCGCCTCGGCCATTGGAACGTCTGCCGCAGGGTTCTAAGTGGTCGGGCCCTCAGCCGCGGGTTCCGCCGTATTTGGTGCGGCGAAGGTTGGACCTGCGTTCGTGGCTCGCAGCGGCCTCCCGGGCCCGCGCCTTCGTCGCGGCTCGTTCTGTGCTGGAGGAAGCTCCATCTCGGCTTGGGTCGCTGTCTATTCTTGGTCAGTCGGGTGCTGAGGGAGTTGCGTGTCCTCCATCCTGGCGCTCCTAGTCACAACTCCGTTAAATTCGGATCGGGTCCTCCTTCCTTGCATCTTGGCGTCCTTGTCCGTGAAATGGTGTTCCCACAGACGGTGCCACTGATTTGATAATAGACCGTATTATATATATATATATATATATATATATATATATGCGTGTCGGTTACAAGTGAATGGTCTAGTAATACAACGAGTCTATCTCAAATCAGGCCTACACTATGTATCTCTCGTAGACTTGGTCCGGAACACCTCGAACCAACGCCTCGATGCTTGGATGGCAGTGGGATATCGGTGACTAGATCGGATGTATGTCGGTGATTGTCTTCGACATGATATCGAGGATGCCCCCCGACGTGATATCGGTGATGTGGTGGTGTGACGTATCAAAGGTGCACGAGGTAATCCCGATATCGAATGCGATATCGAGAGTGAGATCGGGGATGTATTTCGATGTGATGTGTGGTAGTTGAGAAATAATAATTGCTTACTTTGGGATTCGGGTACCGCGTATTTATAGACCTCGGGATCTGGGGACCATAGTAACATATCGGTGATTATTACCGATATGACATCGAAAGTGGCCCCCGATATGGTCAAATATGGGCCTGTTTTGGGCCAGGCCCAATATGCAGGAAATGCCCATATCACCTGACATAGAACTGTGGGTTTCTCCTGGGTAGCATAGGGCTATCAGTGTGACTTTCAAAGTCTAGCGTCGCTTTGAGCAAACTCTATTCTACGTCTGGGATGAGACGTCTCAGCGGGGTAAATCTGAGCTGAGGCGTGTACCTAGGCACGGCCTCGTTGTTTTCCAGGTCGCTCTTGGATGGGAGGTATAAGGAAAATAGATACAAGGCTGGATTGATGTGACATGATTGATCTGATATGTGTTATGATATAGCATGACAGTTTTACAAAAGTGAAATTAAATACTGGCCCTAAAATGCATTTTGTTAAAACAAATCCCTTGCTTTGAAGCCCCACTGGGTTCTTTTGACTTGCCCCTACTTTTATTAAATTATATTTCAGCATAATTATCATCGGAGGGGAGTATCTGGGAGAAATATGCACGAAATAGATCAAGCGTTCACTGAAAGACCATAGTTTTGGGTTGTACATAGTGTGTAGTTGGTGCGTATTGTGGTTTGTAATAATCTAGACTACTTGTAAGTAACGGCGATGTATCTTGTAAAATGCACTAGGACGTGTAAATGAGTATCTGTAAACTAATATGTTTGGTTGTGTGAAATAAATAGCTTCAATTCTGTTATTATTTGAGTTTAGTGTATTACCGAGTTTGGGGCGCTATGGTATGAGAGCCGGAATAGGTTCTAGGAATATAAAATACCAAACTTAGAAGATGGTCGTTAAGTTAAGTGGAGTAATGGTTATCATAGGGAAACGCTAAACTATATAACAAACCACTACTAGGCTGTACAACTAGATTGTGGTATGTTATTAGTTTGATACGAAACTATGTAACTATGGCCAGGGTGAGAAAACATAACTTAGTTCCTTATTGTTTAGGTGCATAAATTATTTAAAATGCTTACTTATATTTAATTTGTAAACTAACTTAGTAAATATTGTGTCGCGGGATGGAACAACATGATAATAATCACATAGAAGATCTTACCAATCATACATATCAAAATGGAATTTGCAATTGAGACCCTTTCTGGAGCAGCTCCCCTGTCTAGAACCCCATATCGTATGGCACCTGCAAAATTAAAAGAATTGAAGTTGCAACTACGAGACCTTCTAAGTCGAGGTTTTATTCGCCCGAGTACTTCTCATTGGGGTGCCCCAGTACTGTTTGTGAAGAAAAAGGATAGTTCTTTAAGCATGTGCATTTATTACCGTGGACTTAATCATGTTACCTTGAAAAATAAGTATCCCCTTCCACACATAGATGAACTGTTTGATCAGTTGCAAGGGTCAAAGATCTATTCGAAGTTGGACTTAGTACAAGGGTACTACCATCTCCGAATAAAGGAAGAGGATGTCCAGAAAATGGCCTTCAACACTAGATATGGGCATTTTGAATTTGTGGTCATGCCTTTTCGGCTAACCAATGCCCCAACCGCCTTAATGGATATGATGCATCGAGTCTTCCAGCCTTATCTTGATCAATTTGTGGTGATATTTATTGATGATATACTAGTGTACTCAAAGTCCAAGGAGGAACATGATCACCACCTAAGGACTGTCTTACAAACACTTAAAGCCCATCAACTATATGCAAAGTTTAGTAAGTGCGAATTTTGGATGGACCGTGTAACATTTTTGGGACATGTGATATCAGAAAAGGGAATTGGAGCCAACCCTGACAAGATTGAGGCTATTAAGAATTGGAGAAGGCCTGAAGATGTTACTGCCATACGAAGTTTCTTGGGATTAGCTGGGTACTATAGGAAATTTATTAAGAACTTTTCAAAATAGCAACCCTTTTGACTGAGCTAACCCAAAAGAAGAGTGAGTTTAAGTGGAATGAAAGTTGTTAGACCATTTTTCAAGAGTTGAAGAAAAGGTTGATGATAACCCCAGTTTTGACCATGCCAAAAGGGACTCAAAATTTTATTGTGTACACTGATGCTTCTAAAGAAGGGTTGGGATGTGTGCTGATGCAATATGGAAAGGTTATAGCTTATTCTTCGCGAAAGTTAAAACCCTACGAGCAAAATTATCCTACCCATGATATGGAGTTAGCTGCCATTATATTTTCTTTAGCTAAATGGAGACATTACCTTTATGGTGCGACCTTTGAGATTTACACAGACCATAAGAGCTTAAAGTATCTTTTCACCCAAAAGGCCTTGAATATGAGGTAACGAAGGTATATGGAATTTTTGGATGACTATGATTGCACCATTATCTACCATCCAGGGAAAGCCAACATAGTGGCAGACGTATTAAGTCGAAAGGGCGGAATAGCTCACATGTCCAAAAGAAACCCCTCAAAAGGATTGAAAACCTTTTTGTATTCAGTACATGTTTCCTCCCAACCACTAATTGCAGGGAAGCACATACAACCTGAACTACACTCCAAGATTAAGAAGTCCAAGAGAAGACAAAGGAGGTAGGAGAGCTAAAGGAACAAAAATCAAAAGTCTCAAACATCGTGGGTGAAGACGGGATTTGGAGATACAATAATAGGATTTTTGTACCTAGTGAACTCAGGCAAGAGATATTAGATGAGGCTCATGAGACGAAATACACAGTACATCCTGGTGGGAGAAAAATGTACAGAGACCTAAGATGTGCATTTTGGTGGCCTGGAATGAAAAGAGACATCGCAAACTACGTGCAGCGATGCCTGACTTGCCAAAGAGTGAAGGCAGAACACCAACGACCCGCAGGGCTTTTGCAGCCACTCCATATACCTAGTTGGAAATGGGACATGATTACAATGGATTTTGTTGTTGGCCTACCCAAAGTTAGAGGAGGATACGACAATGTACGAGTCATAGTTGACAGGCTTACAAAATCTGCACACTTCCTTCTAGTTAAGACCACTTATCAAGTTGAGACGCTAGCTGAGCTATATCAAAAAACAAATCGTCAGATTACATGGGATACCAAAAAGTATCATTTCAGATTGATATCCTAAGTTCACGGCAAGACTCTCGAAGCAAATCCAACAAGGTTTGGGCACAAAGTTGCATTTCAGCACAACTCCCCACCCTCAAACAGATGGTCAATCAGAGTGTACGATCCGAACATTTGAGGATATGCTACGAGCATATGTCCTTGACTTTAAGGGAAGTTGGATCCAATACAACTCTAATAGAGTTTGCCTATAACAACAGTTATCAGTCTACCATCCAGATGGTACCATACGAGGCTCTATACGGAAGAAAGTGTCGATCGCCCCTACATTGGGATCTATATGAATGGAAAATTACCTCAAGGGATTCCCAGAGTACACTATGATTGGAGATGATTCAAGATGCCATTACCAAGATCCAACTCATAAAACAGAGAATGAAGATAGCTCAAAGTCGACAAAAAAGTTATACTGACCATCGACGGAAGGACTTGGAGTTTGACGTAGGTGACCAGGTTTTCCTCAAGGTGACGCCAAGAAAAGGATTCTAGAGAGTCGGGAAGAGCAACAAGCTAAGTTCTCGTTGCGTTGGTCCTTTTGAGATTTTAGAACGAGTTGGAAACACAACATATAACATTGATCTCCCAATCAATGTTTCCAAAATACACAATGTCTTCCATGTGTCTCAACTAAAGAAGTACCACCTAGGGGTGGGTAATCGAACCCGAATTTCGGGTACCCTAACCTAACCGATCGAGTAATACCCAAAATTCGGGTAGTAAAACCCGAACCGTACCCAAATTTTCGGGTACCCTATCCGATTAGGGTATTTTGGGTAGGGTTTCGGGTAGGGTACCCAATTCGATTCGGGTACCCGATACCGGAATCGAATTTTCCATATTTTTTTATTTTTTTTCCTTGCCTTTTCCTTTTTCTTTTTCTTTTCCTTTCTTTTCCTTTTTTTCCACTCTTTCTTTCTTTTTTTTCCACTCTTTCTGCTCACGCCTCACGGGCTCACTGTCTCACTGTTCACTCTTTCTTTCTTTTTCAAAACAAACACATTAACACACACACGCACGCAGTCAAAGTGTCAAACAAACACACACACACACACACTCAAACAAACACACACACACACACACACACCGGCGGCGACAACCACACACACCGGCGGCGACCCAAGCTCTCCCTCTCAAGCAACGCACGAGTCACGACTGTCCCAAGCTCTCTCTCCCTCTCAAAATCGAAAAAGTGGTAAAAGCTAAACTCAAAATTAATCTTTTAATTTGTATATATTGTGTTATATGATACGTATGGTGACTCAATTAGACTCAAATGTAGTTGTATGGTAACTAAATTAGACTTAATTAGATTAGTTAGGGTTAATGAATTTGGGCATTTTGGTAAGGAAGTATTGAAATTGAAGTATGAAATTGAAGGTTTTGAGCATTTTGTTAGAAAAAGTATTGAAATGTGATTTGTGAATTAATGAAGTGTGTTATATGAGACTATGAGTAATTGAGTATATGGTAACTCAATTAGACTTGATTAGATTAGTTAGGGTTAATGAATTTGAACATTTTGTTAGATTAGAAGAATTTGGCCATTTTGGTAACGAAGTATTGAACTATTGATTATTGAAATTGAAGGTTTTGAGCATTTTGTTAGAAAAAATATTGAAATGTGACCTGTGAATTAATGAAGTGTGTAATGTGTTATATGAAACTATGAGTATATGACTAATTATTTGGGCATTTTGTTAATGAAGTTTGTCAAGTCGCATCTTCAAAAAGGAAAGGAAAAGAAGTTGCACGTCCAAGTTCAAAAACAAAACGCTTGAGTGCCAAAGCCAAGGGGAAGCGAGTAATGGACGAGAGTGTGAGGAAAACTCCTAAAAAGAATCCAAACTCGTAAATATCTATCAACGATGAAGAGGTGCGACCTTCACATTCTATTTTCAATCAAGATTATGATGATTCTTCCGATAGTGATGTTGCCGAGAGGTTGGAAAATCCGGACAACATTGAGGTTGATGATGAAGGAAAATGGTGGAGTGACACCAGTGATAGTTGTCGTGATTGGAGTAAAGTCATGGAAGAGATGAGACTTGTGAGGAGGAAGGCTATTGGGAAAAGGGCCGAAGTTTGGGACCATTTTAAACCGTGGTACTGCACAGAAGAGAAAGAAAATAAGGCGACTTGTAGATATTGTAAAAGAACTTTGACTGCCGATTCTGCATTACATGGTATATCTAGTTTGATAACTCACCACAGGAATTGCAAATTGAAGCCAGACGAAGTTGAAACTAATCAACAACGTCTAAGCTTTCAGCCACCAAGAGGGAGTCGTAAGGGTGGCCTATTGAATTGGCATTTCGAGCAGGAGATGGTCATGGAAAGTTTTTGCAAGTTGGTTATCATTGATGAGATGCCATTTAAGACTATAGAAAAGAGGGGGTTCCGAATTTTCATGGCATATGCATGTCCTATGTGGCAAATCCCTACAAGGAAGACGTTGTCGAAAAACATTTTGGCGATGTATTTGAAAGAGAGGAATAAGCTAATGTCTTTCATAAAGGCGAATGCTCAAAGGGTTAGCATTACTACGGATACTTGGACTTTAATTCAAAGAGTCAACTACATGGTGATTACCGTGCATTTCATCGATGATTCTTGGACTTTGAACAAATGAATCATCAACTTTGTTACAATTTCTAGTCACAAATGTGAGGCATTGGGGTTGATGTTGAGAAATGCTTGGTGGATTGGGGCATTGACAAGTTGAATACCGTCACAGTCGACAATGCTTCGTCGAACGATGGGGCGGTGAATTACTTGAGGGAGAGATATACGGCGAGAAGAAATGGAACCATGCTTGAGGGGGTGAATGTCCATGTTCGGTGTGTGGCACATATCATCAATCTTATTGTGCAAGATGGCTTGAAGAGCACCGAAGAGATGAGTTGTATTTCACGAATAAGAAATGTCATAAGATACGTGAGGAGTTCACCGAGTAGGTTTAAGAAGTTTAAACATGCGGTTGATCGACAAGGGCTTCAAAGTAAGAGGTTGGTATGATTGGATGTCCCTACTAGGTGGAATTCAACTTACCAAATGTTGGATACGGCAATATCTCTTAAGGAGGCATTTAGTGCTTACGAGTGGATTGAAACCGATTATTTGTTGATTGATGGTGGAGTTCTAGATTCATTGGATTGGGAAAGGGCAACTAACTTCATGTTATTTTTGAAGCCATTCTACATCTTGACCAACCGTGTCTCGGGAAGTTTGTATGTTACATCCAACACCGTTTTCAAGGGGATTTGTGCAATCCATACTCTTATTAACAGGTACGCGAAAGGAGACGTTGGGAAGCAATTGATTCTAATGGAACATGCAATGAGAGAAAATTTTGACAAATATTGGGGGGATACATTGAAGATGAACAAGACCCTTTATTATGCCGTGCTTCTTGATCCCCGCTCCAAATGGGTGTACTTGAATTATGCTTTGGAGCAAATGTATTCTGAAGATCTTTCGAAGCCCCCTCCCAAAAAAGTAACTGATCTTACGAGTTCAATTCATGTTGGCTTCGAATCTTTATTCAATGAGTACAAGCGAGTTTATGGGAGTTCTACTCTTTCCACTCAAGGTCAAAGCCATGGCATATCTAGTACAAGTGTGGATGACTTTTCTTTTTCGGAGGATGGCCAACAAGCTTATGATTCGGTGCAACTCGGTTTTGAGGCAATGTTGGCACAAATAAACACACAAGAGAAGTCTGAGCTTGAAAGGTATATGGCCGAAGAAGTCATGAGGAATACATCTGAACATTTTGATATCTTGGGATGGTGGAAAGTAGAAAGCCATCAATATCCAATCCTTTCCAAGATGGCTCGTGATATTCTAGCGGTTCCGGTCTCGACGGTAGCTTCTGAGGCGACATTTAGCACGAGAGGGCGTGTGCTAGATGCATTTAGGAGTTCGTTGTCTACCAAGATGGTACAAGCACTCATTTGTGCTCAAGACTGGCTTCACGAAGATTATGTGCCTTTGAACGTGGAAGATAATTTGTACGAGGTGGAGAAATGGATGAAGGTAATATCATTTTCTTATTTGTTCTTTAATATCATTTACTTATTTTGTAATACTAATGATTTTCTTTAATTGTTATTGTAGAATTTAACGATTTGGGTAAAGATGCTTCGATTCTTGATCCTTGAATGATGAAGAGTGAAGACTTGTTGGGAGAGTTAGGTGTCGTCGTGTCGATGCCGAATGAACAATTTTTATGTTGATGATGTTGTTTGAATTTGTAAGATTGCATATTTTTAGATTGCTCGTTGTTTTGGATTGATTTTCGTTGTTTTGGATTGAATTTCGTTGTTTTGGATTGATTTTCGTTGTTTTGGATTGATTGCTCGTTGTTTTGGATTGATTGCTCGTTGTTTTAGATTAAATTGCTCGTAATTTTGGATTGATTGCTCGTTGTTTCGGATTAAATTGCTCGTTGTTTTGGATTGATTGCTCGTTGTTTTGGATTAAATTGCTCGTTGTTTTGGATTGATTGCTCGTTGTTTTGGATTAGATTGAATGTTTTTTTTTTGCGAATTATTGATGAATGATGAGTGATGACTTACAGGAACGACCGAACGAGGCAAAAATGAATTGAAAACAGGGGATTTTTAAAAAATCCCAATTCCTAAACAGGGGAAGGTGACTCCTACTGTCCAGGAGCCAAATTTTTTGGCTCCGGGACAATTTTTGGGTTTGGGGTACCCGACCCGGTCGGGTACCGGGTACCCGACCATCCAATGGCCATTTTTTGGCCACTGGATGACTTTTGGGTACCCCAAACCTGAAGTTTGGGGTACCCGAAAGTTAGGGTTTCTGATTTCATTCGGGTACCCTAAAATTTGTTCGGGTTTCTGGTAGGGTAAAAACCCTACCCGTATTTTCGGGTACCCTACCCGAAAATACCCGAACCCAGCCTAGTACCACCCACACCCCTCTCACATCATTCTCCATGAGGATATAGATTTGGAAGATGATCTAACTTATGAAGAGAAACCAATCCAAGTTTTGGATATGAAGTATCAAGAACTGTGCAATAAGAAGATACATCTACTAAAGATCCTTTGGCGAAATCAAAACGTTGAAGAAGCCACATGGGATGGGAGGAAGAGATGCGCAAACGCTACCCAGAGCTTTTTAACCTCGGTAAGAATTTGGGGACCAAATTCCTTTAAGGAGGAGATATTGTAATACCCTAAACCAAAAAATAAAATAGTCTAGTTATTTAGTACATAGTATTTGTTTAAAGATATTTAAGGTATGCGTAGTTAAATAAAATTTATTAAATGACTCCCTTAGGTAAGAATAACAACAACTCAAAGACTAATTTGTCAATTTAGGAAACATAGGGGATACGTTTTCTGATAGATAAATGTTCTTATTTTCACCCCAATTATAGTTAGTAATTATCACCACTAATGGATATGTGTAGTCCTCTCAATTAACCACAAAAAATAAAAATAAATGAAGAAACCCAAATATATATGTATATATATATATATATAATATATGGCATATCTGATTCATTAGTTAGTTTGCACGAGTGAAGTCTTAGGGAGCACACAAGTATTTGAACTTTATTTTTTTATCTCCTTAATCACGTTAGTTGTATTGCTGATGAAATCTATATCACTGAATTGAGATTACACATGTTGATTTAGTGTGAATTGAAATTACATATGTTGAGATTACATAGTTGTCTTTAGATTCAGGTCATCTTAAGTCTTAGTTTTAAGCTATTTAATAATTATATATTGCTTTTAGTTACCATATGTATTGCCATCTCTTATTAACTTTAAGAGAAAATGATGAAAGTAGTATATTAAAATATTAAATCGGTATCATTTAGCGGAGATTGTTACAGTAATGTATATGATTCAAAAATCCTTATTAATACTAAACTATGCTATTAGTACCCTTTGATTATTAAAGAAATGAAATATGGTTTTGTGTGAATGAGGTTATTACCTATCTTGCTCAAAGGAAATAGTTGAATTAGTTTACTGAAGGCATGACTTGAGTTATTGTAGTAGTGACATTCCATTACAGTTGTATAGATGAAATCATGACTAATCAAACAAAATTCATGTACGACATATTGGACCTTAAGAACGTGTAGTTGTGGTGTCCATGAAAATAGCATTGCATAAGATTAATAGCGATTTTATGATAATGGTGTAGGTGAGGTAGAAGCGGATCGTGAATTCGAAGCCGACAACATCGCGAACGGTTAGGACGATCTAAATCAGGTGGGGTTACAAAAATCATATATTTTACCAGTGCAAGGTTATAACTTACTTATTTACAGCAAAATGTGTTTCTCAATTATGATTTACATTAATTTTAAGCATGCCTATATTGTATATGTATTAGTTTCATGATTGTTAAATTGAAAGGCCACTTCATATGTCTATTGTTTTGGGCCCCGGCATAGAATTGTGGGATTCTCCTGAGTAGCATAGCGCTATCAGTGTGACTTTCACAGTCTAGCGTCGCTTTGAGCAAACTCTATTCTACGTCTGGGATGGGACGTCTCAGCGGGGTGAATCTGAGTTAAGGCGTGTACCTAGGCATGTCGTCGTTGTTTTTCGGGTCGCTCCTGGATGAGAGGTATAAGGAAAGTAGATACAAGACTGGATTGTTGTGACATGATTGATCTGATATGTGTTATGATATGGCATGATAGTTTTACAAAAGTGAAATTAAATATTGGCCCCATAATGTATTTTGTTAAAACCAATCCTTTGCTTTAAAGCCCCACTCAGTTCTTTTGACTCACCTCTACTTTTATTAAATTATATTTCAGCATAATTATCATCGGATGGGAGTACCATGGGAGAAATATGCATGAGATAGTTCAAGCGTTCACTGAAAGACCATAGTTTTGGGTTGTACATGTGTGTAGTTGGTGTGTACTGTAGTTTGTAATAATCTAGACTACTTGTAAGTAACGGCGATGTATCTTGTAAAATGCACTAGGACGTGTAAATGGGTATCTGTATAATAATGTGTGTTTGGTTGTGTGAAATAAATACCTTACACTCTGTTATTATTTGAGTAGTGTATTGTCGAGTTTGGGGCGCTACAGTGCTGACAAATCTACTTTTTTCGAGATGACTCTTGATGAAACTGGGGATATGATCTACATGGGCAACTCTACTACCTCTTAGATCAAAGGATAACGAACGGTGCGCCTCAAGATGACTTCCGAAAAAGAGGTCAAGCTACAGAATGTGTTGTATGGGCCAGACATTCGCAAGAGTCTGATTTCTGGATATTTGCTAGACACTCGTTGCTTCAAGATGGTGTTTGAATTCCAGAAAGTTGTGCTAAATAAGATGCTTGTGCCAAATAAATGAAAAAACTCCTCGTGGTTTTGTACGGTACTTGCAATGACTTCCAGACTGATTTGGTAGAAAAAGTGTCACTCATGTGCAACTTCTAAAGCATAAGATCATTTCCCTCTTGCCAAATAACACGATCAAGTACACGAAACATATCATTTTCATCAAGGACTTGATCCAATTTAGGTAGATCCCACTCGATGTCCAGCCAATATTCTCTGACGCGTTCGTTCGAACGCACTTCAACATCAACCTTCGTAATCAACGGATTTTCCATAAGCCAAGAATCAAGCAAAAGAACGCATCCCCACTTTTAAGGTGCCAAAAGATATGTGGTTGCGTAATAGACGCAGTCCTAAGAACACGTTTCCAACCTGTCGTCTCCCACTCAATAATCTCTAAGCCACGCGCTCATGTCGTATAACGATGCATCAGATATCGAGCCCACAGAGATTCATGTGAGCGAAATCTCAAATATACATATTCATAAAGGTGAATTTGGGCCTTGATGTGCCTTTATTGGGTGATTGAGAGTTTCCACGCATGCCAACGCAAAGTGTCGCCTCGGCAATATGCCCGGTGTCATTATGTGGCAAGTCTAATATGGGCATTTTAATCGATCTAAGATGGTTACATGGCATTTTCAACGTCGAGCTAGAAGCGCTGATCTACAATGTTTGTTCTAGCTGTATTAGAATTACTGTTTTACCCCTAAGAATTATGTGGTGCATTTGAGCCACGTGTCATGCATTGATTGGTTGACGTCCCATAATTAGAGCACACCATATAGTGTCTTCAAGAAATGATAAATGCTCCCTGCCCAGCTAAGTCATCCTCTATTCTCATTTTTTTCTTTTATTTATACCAGAAAAGAGAATAACAAACCTAATTATCAAATGTAAAAACAAAATAACGGGTCTGAGAACCAACGAAAAACTCAACATTGGTAATACTGTGGTGTAAAACTGCAAATGAGCTCAATCTTATACAATATAGTACAAACTTTTCAGCTGAAGAACAATCGTCTAGCTCAGGATAACTGGATAACTACAGCAGAAGAATTTACATTAGATGATCAGATTAGAAGTTCCAAAGGAAACTATGAAAATATTCCAATTAATTTAACAAAAATGTAAAGCTCCGGAAACAGTTCCAAACAACACAAAACTTCTTTGATTCTTCTGGCAATCCATTTCCTTGAAGTCCATCCTCCACCGATCCCGGTCCATGACATCCCACTTAGTTGCTAAACATGAAACACAATGAATTGATTTGGTACGTTTATATAAATGACCAATTGACAAATGAAAAAGCTAGGCAGTGGACGGTGGTCTCTTCTGCTGCAAAGACTTTCCACGCAATTGCTTGTTCGTATGAGACCTGGCGGCCCATTGTTGACATGCAGATACCACCCGGCAAATAAGCAAATCCCTGCAAACAAATGTTCCAAGATTTTTTTTTTTGTGTTTAATGCACGAAAAATCTGTAGCAAATTTTTTATTGAATCGACAAAGCATTTATGTTAAAGTACCTGTTGCATGATCTTAGCAAACTCGGAAAACAATGATTTGCGTCCAGAATCATCAAATATTTTATCTAACGCAATGTCTTGCAGAGCAACTAGAGTTGTCTCCAGCATGTCTAATCCAGCCTGGTTTGCAAATGTAAGAACTGGAAGAGCCTGGGAGTTTATACATCAAAAGAGAGGAGAAATAAGGTCATGGCTCATGGTGAATCAAATTCTGACAGTGTGTAGATTTATGCTACAGCCCACATGGTATGTACTTTTTACGAGTTGTTGGAGCCCACATTGACAAAGAAATGAAGGAACAGAAACAAGTCAGTGCGATATAATGCATGTATACCTTGAGTGAGCAGCACAGAATGGCATCCTGGTGTTGCCAAAGTGTTTTCAATATAGATTCACCATTCACTGAATCGGTTGTTAGCAAGTCAGCCCCTACGTGGTAGCTGCAAATGAGATAAAATCAAGTCTCGAGATGTAAATAGCCAGAAGTTGCCAGAAGTTGGAGAGCAGGTACTTTTTTGTTTCCGTTTTATGTCTAAGCAACAGAAACTACACCTGAAGTTGGATAAATACAAAGACAACCCCCTGTAGCTCTAAAAACTTGAGAAACAGGATTCTATTGTTATATTTGTCAAGTATAAGGTGGTGTCCCTGTAAATATTCAGAGACACCTAAGTTGAAAAATCTTGACTGGGTGCAATTACTCAATCGTAGGTTGATGTAATTATACCAAACGTCAGGGGTGTCTCAATGTAATATCCCATACAAGTACAGCTAGTTTACGTTTGAAAAGTTAAAAAAAAAAAAAATACCTATAGCTCTGGCAAATCCAATGTACAAGTGTTAGAGCTTCTGGAGATGCCGGAGAGAGCTTTGGGCCCACTGTTGGGCTCAACCCTGATGGAGATATGGCCATGGCAACCCTCTGAACAGATGAAATCACACTTCGAACATACTGCCGGGCCATTGTGGCTACATTTTCCTGTAAATTGCTCTCAAAAGGGAATTGGAAGGCAATGGTTAACACGGATCTTGCCCTGTAAGACGATGCTGCAGATTTCGCAGTATGGCCTATTCCTGCCCCAACTTCAAGACTTGATGCCAGATCAAGTGTTCTCTGTGACAACAGCAAATCTTGTGAATCACCCTGACAGGCATATAGCTACTTAGCTAGGATAAATATAATATCACCAATACATTTTTGATGATCATAAGTCTGAAAATATATAGTTACAAGTCACTTTAATGAACTCAAGCTAATATGCCATTTTTCTATGAGATTTGTAACACCAAAAAATAAGTAAAAGTAGCAGTGCTCAAGATTAACTCAGACAAGTTTTACTGCATACGCCCACATTTATATTCACTTTGACCTCTTAGTCTTCCCCAAAGGTGGAACACAACAGCTGAGTTGGATATAAGCTATTCCGCAAAGTCATCAATTAAACGTAAGACTAAGTGTTTACTCTTAAAAAAGTGAAGGAGCAAGTGTTTAATCCGAGTTTCTTGTCTATTGCTGGACAAAAAAGAAAAAAACAAGAACTAGATGAAATGTATAGTGTTAGAACTTACTGTTTTAGTTTCAAGAGGAATTATGCGAAAACCAGATGGCAGAAGAGGAGCATTGTCTGGAAACATCTCATCAATTGGTGCAAAAACGAGCTCAGAGCAGGCTCCCACTGCATTCTCATCGATTCCGCTGCACATCTGTAGATATTCATCAGGATGATAGACGTGTATTGGATCATTTCACATCTAAGTAATACTAATGTCAAGTTAAAAGAATCCAATCAGGTGACGAAAAAACGAACCTGAAGAAGATGAATGTCTCTGGACAAAAAAGCATCTTCATGGCTCAGCGAGTGTCCTTCCAAGCGAATAACTTCAAGCATCTGAAAAATACAGTTAGAAACACGACGTTAGAATTAGCTATGATGTACAGTACATTGTGATCCAATGACAAGGAAAATGTGCTTTGATATATGCATCGTCAATACTCGAGTCTCGTAAACTATACATCAACATCAAGAAAGGAACTCTACCCCAACTGAAACCGCAATAAAACAACAAATATGATTGTGATGATTGTAGAATTGCTCACATGGGACATTTGCATTAAATACCATTTTCAAACTCCTTTTTTGCTATATAAGATGGCACATAACATACCTCTTCATGTTCAATTGTGTGACCAAGAGGCATGATTATTTGGCTTCCAGTGAATCTTGTAGGCCTCATTCCTGGATATGCGTATGTCCCTGCTTTTGTAGATGCAGCAGCATAGGCATCAACACTGAAGTCTGCCCACTCTGATCGGTGTTCCCTTAAAAAGCGAACAAGAACCGCTGGAGGGACATTCTGCCAGGAAATATCATAAAATACAATGTAAGTTCAAATCATTTGCGGTCATCAACAAATATGGGGAGTGGTGGAGTACTTTATCCAAAAACCCAGAAATGGAGCGTTACCACTACTTAACAAAGTAGAAGGCATTACGTCAAAAGATTGCACAAAAATTAAAATTCCAAAAAAAAAAGAACATTACAGCGTTGAAAACTAGTGTAAGATGTAATCTCATAAAAAGAAGGAAGCACGACAACTACTCAAGCTCGTCTGTGTCAGCCAATACATGAATAAAATTGTGTGATATATGCATGCTAATAGCACCTGAAGTAACATTGATGCTTTTGCACATAGAATGCCTCCAATTAATGAAAGATTATTTGAAGCAGTGGTCAGGTTCTTGGCTGAACTAATGGCAAGTACTACATCTTCAGCACCATCACAATTCAACAGAGACCATCCATCATCATTGAATCCATTGATAGCGTCATTAAACCCTCTGTTGAGGAAAAACATTAGTAAACCAGCAACCGAAATACCATGTGCAAAGAGATGTCAAGTATGTAAATCTTAGAGATGTATTTAATAGAAACACAAAATGGTAAAGAGAAAACTTACCTGCTTAATCTCTGGCTGAAAGTGCGTAACACCGCTGGTTGTCGACCTAGACCATACACTACCTCACCGCTTGTCTCTTGGGCTATCTGCCTTACATATTTTAGAGCCTGTAGAAGTCAAATTAATAGTAAATAAAGAAAAAGTTGTTTTTACAAGCACTCAGCGGATGAAATACGAGTGGATTCCGGGTTTCTGGCATTTGTCCTAATCAATTATATAGAAAGAAATAAAGTATTTTGAAGTATTTTGCATCTGGATCATGACATACAAAAGATGCAATGTACACCATTAATCAATGAAAAACTACTAGTATTATATCAAGGCTTCTACCTTATAGATTCAAATCTGTTTATCATACCAATACGGTCATACTTAGAAGATGCAAAGTCCTTAAGCACCCAAGTTTCCGCATCAAAACCACAAATGATTAATACATGTAACATATAGCACTTACTGCAATAGTCATTTTCTGCGCAACGACTTTTGAAGATTCATAAAGTGGCCGCAGCACCTCCGGCACACTCCAAGCCTGAATAACGAAGTGAATTGTCAATCAAGTATTAGCCATCGAGGTTAATTAATGAGCTCATTGAACTAGGGATTAACCTTGAGATTCACATGATCTACTATGTGAATAATCGATCCTCCACCCTCGCATGGCCGAATCAAATATCCAGATGGAAGCATTTCAGCCCTCACAAATTGTGAAACAGCAATTGCATTTGGGCCAGCCCCAGTACCAGAAAGCGACCTCTCACATACCTATATGCATAAGAAGTATCAAAATAACAAGGTCATGTCTCAAATCAGAGTACAAAAAAATGTCGCAAACACCAAATGAGACCCATATTAACAAGAAAAGAATATACTATGAAAATAAACCAATCTTGCTAAGCAGTATAGCATTTGCATTGAGATATTACTGCTTTCATTTCCTGTTTTACAATAGTGAAAGACAGTAGTTAAACCTTTGAGAAGTAGGATCAGAAGACTGGAGAGCTGTTGATTTACTCAAAAGTTTAAACAATGCCATAAGTTAGACATAGAGTTCACAAGATTTTGCAAGATAAAAGTATTGAGGTCCTGAGAATTTCAAGGCAAGCTACAAATAGTGCAAACACAGATGCAGCCATATAGACTCAATACAAAACTAGTCAATTATGAACAGGAGAAGAGTCATCCTTATACTCCATAATAGGTACAATTCTCAAGAAGGCAAGCTACAGAAAGTGCATGCATGCAGATGCTCCCAACAGCACCCAGACTTGATACAAAACCACTTTATACTTGATTAGTAGATTACCAGGAGAAGAGTCATCCTTAAACTACGTAACAGGTAAATTTCTGAAGAGGGCAAGCTACAGATAGTACACACATACAGATGCTCCTCATAGCCACCCGGACTCGATACAAAACAACTTTATATTAATTAGTTGAGCTCCAAGAGAAGAGTATCCTTAAACTACAAAATAGGTACAATTTTGAAGAAAGAAGCATCACCAAGCTGTACAAAACATAAAGCAAACTGGCAAATATGCATACCACAACACTGCCGTTGTCCAAGGTGGTTGTGTATCTCAGTGTCCAAAAATCACGAGCAGGAGCCAAAGTGGTTGGGGCATATGTCTGAATAAGACAGCACAGTTATAACATAAATTCACTTACTCCAATATGGAGACCTGAATAATAAACATCACTAAGCATATCGTAACATTCACCTGGGAATACAGCAATTCGATGGTTCCTCCATTTCCTGCAGGAAACATAGTGAAAACTTCAAGGTTCCGGCAGTCACAGAACCAGGATGGACGATCTTTAAGGATCTCTGCAATCTGTAATTTATAAAAGATCCTTAGAAAGTGTATGTTAATGTTTACACTAAAGGGGTGAACTTGCGCCATAAAATAAGAGATAAGTGTTTTACTTACCTTTGTAGGTTCTAAACTTACAAGACCGCATGCTCGCGCTGCCACTCCACTACAACTTTTTGAAATGGCAAAGATCCCAACCAAATCCGGACCAGGCTGGCCATGAAACCAAAATTTTTGCAAATAACAAATTTTCAGTGTAAGAGTTAAAGGACTCTATGCATATAATGTTTAAATAAAATAATTATAAGCAACAAATTGCATCTTTAGAACTACACCTTCATCCCAGGCATCTGGACCCAATCGACAGCAGTTCCTGTAGCCTTTGAAAGGAACTCTGCCAAGGTTTCCTCAGCTATTGAGAGGAGTCTACAAGAACATAAACGTATGGAAAATCAGTACACTGCATAGACGTTTCTAAATGAGTGGGACCACAATAGAAGAAGGACTTTCATAAAAATACCCAGCAGGGTTACTAGCGTCTCTGAGAGAATGCGGAGGGGTTGTCACCGCAGAGTCACAACTTGCATCAGTAATTGGAGGCAAAGACTGAAAAGAATTCCATACTAATATTAGATTTAAGCACTACAGAACAAACTCACCAATTAAAAAGAAGAAATACATACAGTGTTGAGTTGTTGGTGCATAAAACCATTTTCAGATACGAGCTGCGACACCTGGTTCTGGAGGCGATCATTTTCTTCCATGAGCAGCTTGTTCATTGCAGTGAGCTTTCTGTTGACACTCTGAAGTCTGGTTGATTCTTTACGCTGCTTCTCTCGACACCTACATTGACACACAAATATATATATATATATATATATAATCAATCAGGTTAGGTTGTCTTCTTCTCATAAAAAACAAAGAACCTCCAGGTATAATAAAAACAGTTAATAGAATGAATGAATGAGGGAGAACATATGATTTGAGAATGAATGAATACCTGCGGTTTTGAAACCAGACTTTGATCTGTTTAGGGTCAATGTTGGAAAGAATAGGGCATTCGCGGATGAGCTGGTGTCGGCGTAGAGAGGTGGGCTTAGGGCAGTCGGCATAGACCCTCTCGAGAGCCTCGACTTGCTCGGTGGTGTAACGAACATACTTACCACCAGCATCGAGATGATTATTATTATTAATAATGCTCCTCCCAGTCCCACTACTAGTACTAGTACTACTACCCCTATGATGATGTGCCTGTGCCACCATAGCCATGAATGGCCTCTTATTCTCAAACTAGAACAAATAAAGTTCAAATCTTGGCAGATTTTAAAATGGTTAAGGAAGACAAACAATACAATGAAATTGAAATTATAGTAGGTAACAACAACAACAAAATAGCAAAGCCTCGTAAGTGACAAAATACAAGAAAGGAAAAACCACCAAAGATTACAAATACAAATACAGCTTTCAGGCAGGCAAAAAGCTACAAATTAAAACCACAGAAACCAACAAAGTCTTCACTGATTACTATAATAATAACAGCTATTTTTCTGTATGTAACTTAGCTGTATGTATGTATGCATCCACCACAAACACCATATGCTTCAACTCATCACAAAATCAAACCACTGGTTTCTCAAAGTGTTGTAGAGAGAGAGAGAGAGAGAGAGAGAGCATTGAAAATGGCTAAAAGGTGTTGTTTTTTTAAATATAATATATATATATATATATTTAACGATAAAATTAAATTGTTGTGCAGTAGTAGCCTGCGTGCTGTGACTGTGCTGCCTGCCTGCCTGCCTGCACCTCTCTGGACTTCTTTACCTTTACTTTTTCTTTTCTCTTTCTTTATTCATATTATTATATTATTAAATTATTAAATTTATTTCTTTATTCATATTAGTGAGTTTGTGGAATTCTTTTTAAATATAATATTATAATAATATATACTCCTGATTGATGATGTGAAATGCTTTGGTCAAATCACATACTGCCACCGGCTAGGCTAACCCTTTTGTTTTGTTTTTGTCCCTCCACCCTCCACCCTTGTGTCTGTCAAACATCAAAATCAAACTGTCCCTTTTCTAATTTTCTTATCTTACACATCGACCTACATAATATATATATATATATATAAAGTTATTCAGCTCCACAGCTTTTTTTATTATAATTTAATTTAATATAATATATTAATAGCCCCTGTTTTCGTATTCTTCTCATCTTAAAAATAATATATATACTAAATAAATGATTTTACTCTAAAATCTCTTATGATTCATTTCCAAATCTTATTACATGCAATGCACTTCTTCTTCTAAGATCAATATGGGCTACTACTAACAACCCTACTGTTATTATTCCCATAATACCATCCATCAATCCACCACACATCATTATTAATCATGTCATAATATACTGTGATTTTTTTCTTAATTTCTTTGCGCTTTGTATTTCACAAACCATGACAGACTCCTAAACTAACTTGTCTATTGAGTTGATATTATTATTATTATTATTATTATTATTATTATTATTATTATTATTATGGTCAGAGATTTTTTTTTTGCTCAAATAGTTCAAAAATGATGGGTTAATGCTCTGTACCATTCCCCTCCCATTTTTTTCCTATATCTCTATCAAGTCCATATCATATTTAAGAATGTCTACTGTTCTGCTCTGATTACTTTCACCAAATTTCCTTAAACATAAACTACTCTCTTTTTTTATTTCATTTTTTTGTCTTTTTTGTTTCTTTAGCATTCTTCCAGCTTAATTAACAACGTGCTTGTACTTTTTTCTTAACAGTAAACACCATCATTGCCCTACTGGTTTCTGCCTTGTTGAATTTCAATGTCTATCTTCTATCATTCCTTGTTTCTTTCTTAACTAATTAAAAGTATAACTTTCTTTTCATGGTAAAGTCATTTAATGCTAGGGTAGCACCGTCCTGCCTCAGCATTAATGGCACAGGTCTAAATATTCCATGCCTTCATTATAAGTTTTTTTTTTAAAAAAGATCATTACAATTACAACCCTGAGGTTTGGTGTAATTACAAAGACTTCCACTAAAGTTTGAGTAATTACAATGACTTCCTCAATTATAAGCAAAAATTATAATTACACCCTCTAAGGTTTAGTGTAATTACAAAGACCTCCCATCCGGTTTGAATAGTTACAATGACCTCCCATCTAACTAGTAATTGTATATGCATTTCCAACTTTGTCATCGATCAATTATATTGTTTGGATGAATTTAAATTCCTGGTTGAAAATACTTGATATTTATTTAATTCAAGAGCTTGCATGTAATACTAAGTAAATTAATTATTGAATAAAAAAGTATCAAAGAATATATTAAATTAATTTTAATTATTCTCACATATATTTAATTTATTGCTCTTATCAAAAAATATTTAATTTTATTACTCAATATTTCTTGACGAGAAAAACCTATTGGTGTGAGAATAAATGATAAACATTTATGTCATAATAGTAGAAACTACTAAAAATATTAATTTTAAATTTATATTACAACATAATTTCTTTAATAAAAAATATTTTTAAAATGTAGTTATCTCCCCTATTGTTATTATGCAGCTTATCTTCTCCTCAGAAGAAGTTCTCTCATTTTTCTAGAATGCCGCCTTTATCATTTCTCAATCGATAGCCACTCGTCTCTTATCACCTTTTGGCCTCTTATCAACTCTTTATCCTTTTTCCGTGTATAATCAGTGATTTTCATTACTAACCTTTTCCCTCTTTTTTATTTGAGGATCACAATGACTTGTTCTCGATCATCCCACTCTTCTTTTCATTCTCTTAACAACTCATCTGCTCCAAAAAAAAAACGTTATTCCTTTGCATGGCGTTAGGCGCACTTCTGCTGAGAACCCTAGTAGCTCTTCTCATTCTCGCATGAGAGTAGGGAGTGGGCCATCGATTGCTCCGATAGGACCTTACATAGCTTCAATAACTCCCCCTCTTTGTACCGATGCTTTCTTGACTGATGTTATACAATTCATTCGCAGAGAGGCTTACTTGCATGTGGATCGATTCTCGATGTTCAATGAGACTCCTTTGAATGTTAGGAACATGGTGGGTTGAGAACGAGTGAGTTCTTCTATAAGCATGGAGTTTTTTGGGGTATGTACTCATGTTGTTGGTCGAATATCATTTGGATGCAAATGAGTATGACATTGTCATTCCCAGTTCTCGCCAAAGGGCATTTGATCCCCCGATGGGGTAAATGACAGTATACACAGACCAGATACGATGTGGCCTTCAGATGTTTTTTCACCCATTTATCCAATCCTTATTCAAGCATTGGCAAATCTGCTCCAGTCAGCTTACCCCCAACTCCTTTCGTCATCTACTAGGGTATATAATGTGTAGTTAGGTGTTAAACCTTATGATCACCCCTTATCGGGTATGAGCAACATTTATTCTCCGTCCTTGCTCGAATGGGCTCCCCTTCTTTAGTCTGGTGCATCGGGATAACCATCGAAGTTTTACCACCATTACTAGGTACATTCCCCAGCTCAACGACTGGAAGCACAAAATTTTTGTTATGAAACCGAAGGGTAGATTTGCCTCGTCCTTGGGAGACCATTCATTAGGATTTGGGATACGTGGTGTCTACTCCAGAGACTGCGATTTATGAGATGGCTTTTCTGATGAATACAGGTTCATATGACGTGTGCGCCTTGTTGGAGGATTTTGAGGCTTTGACAATGGCTGGTCTGCAAGGCGGTCTTGGGGTGCAAGGATTTCCTCCCCACCCTTTACATATTAACTCCATGTTCCGTGACTCTTTTGACCTTTCCTTCTTCCCCTTCAATGCATTTCTATTTGTTTCATTTGGCATTGCTTCTATAACGTTCATCTTCTTTGTACAGGGTCAGTGATGGACCTTTATGCTATGCAACCCTTTGCCAGGGCATTCCTGGCCATCCTTTATAGCGAGGGTTCCTCCGATTTCGAAGAAGGAAGGGTCTCTCTTCCTCTAGACTTTGAGTTTGTTTATGTGATATCTTTGATAAATTGCCCAACCGTCGTGGATATTGGTCTTTTTTACTTGGGCCATGGGAACTCCATCAGAGGGTGAATTGGGTCCAACCACTCGTGAAGTTCCCCTTCCCTACTCGTCCTCTCAGTTGGATCAGTGATTGATTTCTAGGTTTCGTCGTAAACCTAATTGGTTACTTCTAATTACGTAAATAAATAGTTCAAACCGTACTCAAAGGTAGGGCATTTCCCATTTTAATAGGAACTTCTGTACCATAAACCATTCTATCTCCGATTATAGCCCCTTTGGGATGTAAAATATATCACTTCTCACCATCCCTATTAGGTATGAGACAAATGTATGCATTTCGATTAGGGTCGTATTTTATGGTTACGATTCTACCATATATGTATTTTTCATTCCGTCGAAAATTAGGTTCATTTCGTTAGGGCTTTCTCTACCGACTCCCTCTAGGGCGAATAATGCCACTTTTTGGGGAAAACTGTGCTCCCGTGATTCTCATGCCATCATGAACGTGGTGGAGGCGAGTTCTACGCGACCTTCCCGCAATTCCTAGATCTGGCGTCGAATGTCCAAGTCATGTCCCTCCTGGTTCACCTACGCATAATTCTGATATCCCTCCTACGGGTGCTCCTGATGTCGATTTCGGTTGCAATTTTCTGAGTGGTTTGTTAAACCAAGCAGACTATGAAATGTTGGGGGCATTTTCTTTGGCGACCCTTCAAGATTTGGCTTGCATGGACCTTTGTGAGGTAAATTTGTTCTCTCCTATCTCGATCTCTAAGCTGTATATTTTGGGTAAAACTTCGATTCTTACCATATCTCCATTGTTTGCCTATAGATGTTCATGCTCTTTGATGCCATATGGGCTTATTTACTGCCATCGTGATGACTAAGAGAAGGAACTCATCAATGCTCACAAAAAGATTACTCAAAGGAAAGCAAACACAGAGGTCGTGCAAGGCATTCATGAGTGTTTGTTGAAAGATGAGCGTGAAAAGTCATGGGATATGGAACGTCGACTCGTGTTGAAGAGGGCTAGAGTGATGAGCTTGGAAGAGAGGATTGAAAATCTGTATAATCAAGTTAAGGCATCAGACGAGTTAGTTTCCTTGTTACCCTCAAACAGAGACACAACTAGGGGTAAGTTGCTAAGATGGCTAAAGAACATGATGTGGCCCGAGTTATAGCCCACACCCAAGTCATTAAGGACCTGCAACTCCCATCGCAAATTAGAGAATTATTACATAGCGATTTCAGAGACACGGTGCTTATCGGATATAAACAACGTCAGGTGGTAACCCGATCTCTTCTGGGATTTTCGAGCAGTTTAAGTCTTCCTCTTTTAGATATCCGCCAAGTTAATTCTAAGATGTTACACCCTTCCCCTTTGATTGGGACCACTCGACCTTCCGATGATTCTTCCGTCCCCTCAATTGTCATGATTAACCATGTGGACCTATCTCCAGAGCAACACCGCAGTCTAATTTGGAAGGGCAAACGCTCAGCTAACGAATCTTGAAGGTAGTGTACCTTTCCACCTTTCCAGGTAATTCGTATGTGAGCCATATGCCCCTGAAGTGTCTGAAGTATATCACATGTCTATTTTGTTTCTTCTATTGTTATTATGTACATAGGGGCCCTATGGGAGACGGTAGTCTCTGGGGCTAGAATAAAAGGTAGGTATTTTGTGAAGAACACCGGCCATCGGGCTCACTTGACCTTCGGTATTGAGATTCCTTGTTTTGTGATCTTGTTAGGTAGTGGGACTTGTAGTGTGATGGGACCTTTCTTCGGGTCCTCTTTTTTACCACTTGTAACATCTTCTTCTTAATAAAAAGATCATTTTCTGGGCAACACAACTTTATTTATTTACAACATTCGTGCTTACTTTAAGCGTAATATTTTCTCAAATTAACTGCATTCTAAGTGTTGGGATATACTCACCCTTAGAGATCTTCCAGCCGATAAGTTGTTGCCCCGATGATCTTTGATATCTTGAAGGGTCCTTCATATGTAGGTTGGAGTTTCCCTACACTATTGGATGCTTCCGCCCTTTTGAGCACCATGTCCTACTTGGAATGCCCTTGCTTTCACTTTGGCGTTATAGTACCAGACCATTCGTGCTTTGTAGTGCTCTGACCTGATAGCAGCTCTAGCTCTTCTTTCCTCTAACAAGTCAACGCCAACGCAAGATTGGAGCAGTTGCTCACTTCCTCGTATTCTTTAACTCGCCAGCTTTCTGCAACTATTTTAGGAGGTATTACAGTTTCGCTTCCATAGGTTAAGCTATACGGGGTTTCCCCCGTAGCTGTTCTTTGAGTGGTCCGATAGGTACATACGATGCCAGGGACAAATTCTACCCACATGACATTGTGCTAGTCAAGCCAAGCTTTCAAGCTTTTCAACAAAGTCTGATTGGTCCTTTCCACCTGGCCGTTCACGTGAGGGTACCCCACTAAGGCGAAATGGTGTTTAATTTCCCAATGGTCACACCATTCTTTTAGTTGTTGGCTTGTAAATTGAAGCCTATTATTATTGACTAAATGTCAAAGAATGCTGATAAGCGTCTCATTAGCGTGATTTAAATATCTGTTTACTTATGCTTTTAAATACTTATGATAGCATATTTACTTATTTTAGCATTATTTTATGTTTTCTTAGATATTTAAGGAGTCAAGACAAAACAAGGCTAAACGAGGCAAAGAAAGGATGTTTTGGACAACAATTAGTCAAAAAGTGCTACGGAAGTGCTACGACACTACAAGAAGAGGAAATAATGAACATAACGCGATTGAAGAGAAGACACAAGAGACCGGTGGGAGGAAATCAAAAGGTGGTGTGAAAGAAACTATTGCGCAACCTTTAGATCACACTAGATCAATCTTGACTATGTACGTTTTGTTAGCATGATTCGGATGAGTTAATTGATTGCAGATTTGATATCTTTTCTAAAACAACTGACAACTGAGTTGATTCCATTAACATCGAAGGTTATTAGAGACCCATAAAGATGTAGTTGGGATAGCTCTTGTCATATGTCACAGATCCATTAGACATGCAAACATCAAATAACTATCAAGTACTGTAAGTAAATATGTGTGGTTTGTCTATGAACTACTAAGTTAAGTCATTGTGAAACCCAACCTCTAAACAATCTTTCCAATCATTGTTCACAACCGTAAAGCAATCCAATAAATCATTCTAAGTTATAATTTAGTTAATCTCTCATTTCCCAACACTATTAGTTTAATTTATTTCATTAGAATAAGTAGTTTAATTGTTTTCTTGCATTTAAAAACCAAAATCTCAAAAAAAGATTTGATCATTTTTACATTTTTAGATTAATTTATTGCATTCTAGATTAAGCAGTTTTAGCATAAAAGGCATTCATACATCCTTAGTTTAGAAATAATTCATAAGCATTCATTACATTTTTGCAAACACAACATTACATCTCTGCCTGAATACTTTTCGTTTTGCAATTTTGCCTAGAGAGAGAAAGCTAGCAAACCGCTCTCATCTCTCACTAGATTTTCAGTAGCCTTCTTACCGCCTTCGTGCACGACAGCGGCCCAATGAAGTATGCCGTCGGGCCTCCATTCTATTTTCTTTTTTGCATTTTTTCTTTCCATTTATTCTGGCTAAGATCGAGTTTATAGGCTGTTGCGGTCACGTCTTAGCTTTTCCATTCGAAGTTTGAGGCAGATCTAAGGACTTTCGGGGCAGTTCTATGAAGCAACGTTCGGTGTTCACCGTTCGCAGATGATCGGATCCGCTGTCTCCCCCGTTCACATGTTCTTGGCCAGAAAGTTGCATTTTTGGTCGTTGAAGAAACGAATTATTCTTCTTCTTCGTGGGCTTTGCTTATAGTCTTAAAACAACGGTTATACTTAACGATCTTCGTTTTGAGTTGGGAAAGATTTTTCTTTTCATGGTTCTTTGTCCATGGAATTTTTAATAAAATGTCTTGCTATGGCACAAGTCTTTTGAATAAATGGGTGGATCGTTCTCCCCCTTCGGTGTTTATGTTCTTTGCCATAGCCTGTTGGCTTTGTGTTTGGATCTTGCTCTTTCAGAGTTCTTCTAGACTTCATTGGATATGAGTTGCTATAGCTTGGTGTTCTTCTTTTTGTCAGGTCAAACCGATGAACGAATTTGGGTTCGTTCAGATTTGGGTAATTTTTGTGATGTCATCGTTGATGTTGGTTTTATTTTTTATCTTGCCATGGCCGTCAGCCATGATTGGGTGATCTCCGTTTTGGTTGTTTGGTTCTTTGCCGGTGTTCATCAGCTTGTTCGTTTTGGGTTGTTGCCATCACCGTTCGAAGTTATCGTTGGTTGTTGCTTCTCTTTGAACGTATATGTGTTTGTTTTTATTCTGGGTTCGTTTGATGGTTCTCATTGTTCTTCAGCTTGGATCTTGGCACGGTGGTTTTTTGTGATTTAAGAGTTTGTTATTTCTTGGTGGATTCATGACGATCATCGTTTCTCTTTTGATCAATCGGTCATAGTTCTTGTGATGCTCAAATGTTCTATTGTTTTCGAGTAAGATTGTTGTGTCAAGCCGAAAATTTGAACTTTGGGGCTCAAAATGATCGTTGATGGTGGGCTACATTTTCCAGCACCCATAAAGGTTGCCGACAGTTGATTTTTAGGACAACTTTGGGTGTAGTTGGGCGGTCAAAGTTCGCACCGACGTTCTTACAAATAATTGGGATGACGGCTAGCTGGGTATGGACCCGCCGTTATCAACTCTCCCATCTTTGTTTGTTGTTTGGGGAACCAAATCAACACGTTTGTCCCCCCACATGGGTGCTCGTTTTTATGAGGGATGGGCACGGTGTGGCCTGTCATTGAATTCCTGGGTGCGAGTTAACCACGCACAATCAATAGCCGGCATCACAACCGTGTCCCACACATGGTAAGCTCAGGCTGTCAGTGGGTGCTTCATTGCGCATGCAACGGCTTAAATGCGGTTGCATTTGGGTTGACTGTCGGTGTGCAAGTGGTGTGCTGAGCCGCTGCGTTCATAGCACGTTCGACTTGTGGGACCACGTCATTTTTTCACTTCTCGGTTATGGGGATGTGCATGGTTCTTTCTTTCTTATTAGGCTAGGGACCAACAATTAAAGTTACTCAGTGCAAAATTTGGGGCCTACGTGTTTTGTCATTAGGACAAGAGGAACGATGGGAGTTGGTTCAAAATCATTATTTGTTTCTTAAATGCAACATTGCGGAACTTTGAGTAGATGTTTAAAGATCCAACCGATACCGGTAAATCATTCTCGCTCGTGTCTTTGTTACCAGAGCACAACCTGATTTAGTAAAATTGAAGAAAATAAGGTAACAAGCTGAAGCATTTAAGGACTTTTCGATGTTTAGTACAATTCAGCTCTTGGAAATTTTCTTGAAACATTGGCTTTACACAACGGCTTTCAAACGTATGCACAAAGTAGCAATGACACACGGTCCTTATCGTTGGTTGTTTGGAGTGGGTGCCCACTTTTTGACTTATCACCACAATGCCTTCATATGTAGTCCGATCAAATGGGTGTTGTATGGTCTTTGGAGGGACTCGAAAACTTTTCTCGCATAAATTGTTGGGCGAACTGTGCGACCTAGTAAAGCACCATGTTTCAATACTCACGCCTTGGGGGAATGGGCATGATAATAACAACATAGAACAGAATACTAGGTAAGCTGTAATATAAGCTTGAAAAGCAGAGTAGATAATCTACAAGGTTGACTACAAAGGAAACACGATCTAGTGAATCGACAATTCAAAACCGAGTGCATTTGCTGGAAAATGGGCGATTAGTTTGATAGTGGCACCGTTTGTTGTTTACTTGCTATTACTTTGTGTTTTCACCTTGTAATCTTTGTTGTTTGTTCATTCATGGTTTGCCAGTAAGCTTAGGCACACTGTTTAAACGAGTGAGGGTTGGTTTGTGCTGTGCCCCACTTTTGACATGTAAAGCACAAACTTTTTCTCTTATGTATGTCATATTCATACATTTTGCAAATACAAGAGAAAAGAGAGTGACAATAATTAGTGTTTTTACATTTAAGTGATTCATACATACAATCACTACTGCATTGGGATATGATACTTGGTTCGTAACTATCCTTACCTTTTATTATTACTTGATTCGTGCACTTGCGATATAGTGAGATTTAGGTGTAACAATTTTGTGCTGAAATATATTTTATTCTATTTACACCTAAACGCAACCTCATCAAGTTTTTGGCGCCGTTATCGGATAACGGTATTCTTATTATTTTGTGTAAATCATTGAGCTTATTTGTTAAGGCATTAATAGCTTTTGTTGTTTGCAGTTGAGGAGCACGCATGAAGTCATTTGATGATCTTCCACCCACACTTTCCAAGGACGAAAATGAGGGACTTTTGAACACTCATTTTGCTGAATATTTACCAATCAAAGGATTTTTAGGATGTTCTGTACCAGAAATTGGCGATGTAAAGATCAGAGGAGGCAAAAAAATTGCAAGAGATCATGCAAGAAAGATACAATCTGGATCTTTTTAGACTAATTGAGGAAAAACAGTTCAGCGAAGAATTGGAGGAAGACTGTGACCCACATGTAGAAGCACTAATCCAAACATGCAACAAGTTTGGATGGAGTGACATCGACATAGCAACACGTTGGCTCTTAGTTCCACTAAAGGGAGCAGCAAGAGCCTGGTACGATGGAATCTACAACAAAAGATCATACTCACGGAATCGCTGGAAGGACAAATTCTGTAGCCAAATTGTGACAACTGAAGGGAGAAAGAGGCGACATGAGGAGATTCTTAGCTTCAAACAATATGATGGTGATTGATGCCTAGGAGAGGTATCATCATATGATCATGGCGTTTCCACAATGTAACCTCGGGGAGGAAGCATTACTGAAGAACTTCTAGTATGGACTTGAATTTGAGAACAAAATGTTCATAGATTCAATCCTTACTGAAGGCTACTTGCAGATGCCATCAGTCGAGGTTCATATCCTAATGAACGGGGTTTGTACGGAGCAGAGGAAGTAGAAGCAACATATTATGATGGACATATTGGTGAACTTAAAGATGGATAGTACATCAATTTCAGAGAGTGAGGGGATAAGGGTATGGTTGAAATTTGTAAATGTTTAGATCGGGATTGGTACCATTTTGTTTGATTCACACACTGTGTGTACACTAAATGTTGTGCCAACACCGATCATATTCGATGTTGTCCCAACACTCGTTGTAGAGTAATTATGCAGCTGAATAAATAACACATTGAGTTGAATTTTAAGCAGGTTATATGAATATAACCTGTCGAGCCTTACGGCCAAATGATCATTAAATGTACTTTAATAATCTTACCAAATACAACTGAGCAAGGAACCCAATCCTAACACTAGCTAATCTATGAGCTATAGTTTAACTAGATAAAACTCAGTAAAACAAGAGCAATACAATACAAGAATTACTTCAACTCTTTCAGAACTTAATTCTAGTCTTGTTATTGTTCTTGATGTCGAGCACGCCTTCTTATAGGATTTGATCGTCCTTATTTTGTGGTGTGATAGACACGAGTTGGTGATCGTTCTCTTCTTCATTTGATAACTCCGAAATCTTCTTTGGTGTTATCTTTATAAGATCTTCAAATATTATCTTCAAGTAACTTTGAATATCTTCGGCTTATCCTTTCTTTGCTAGCACAGATCTGCATGATCCTTAATACCCTGAAATAATCAGAGATAACTACAACTCGAGAAACTAGGTGAGTTTAAGAATATAGGCAAAATAAAATATTCAACTCAAATAAATCAAACAGAGCAGTGTTGAGTTCAGTGTTATGCCAACATCTCTTTGCAGAATGTTGGACCGACACTTCCTGACAACACCTCCACTTTCAAAATTCAAACAACTAGAAGGGGGTTCATAGCTTCAGCATGGAGGCAATATAGAATGATTTCACGGCTATGCCCTCCTACCACTTTTACAGCTTTTCTCCATATGACCACATTCTACTATAGCCTGACTCCAATTAGTAAGAACGTTCTAGACACGACGTCAAAATGAGGTCATTTTCACTTTGCAACAAGATTCAAACTTTGCTATCCACTTTGGCAAGGTTTGAAGACACTCATTTCCAACCAAATGTCAAACTGCCTACCAGAGGAAGAGTGAAGAAATGAGCACAGAATGAGAAAGACCACGGTGCAATCGGTGCACCAAAGGACCCCTGATTCTTCACCATAACTGTAGAGCTAATCGACAATAAACTAGACATTGTGTGGGAGGCAACCCACAATAGTAAGTTTTTAATTATCGAGTCTTTAGTTTAATTCTATTTTGAGTCATATATAGCATTTTATTTCAATTTCTTGTTGAGATAACAATTGAGATAGGAAAAATGAAGAAAGTAAAAAGAAATCATGAGTGGAGAGACGAATAAGACAAAAGTAAGATATTGGACAAAGTGAGAACAACACAAATCAGAGCACGCAGAGCAGGTTTTCCAGTAGCACTCGCGATCACACGCGTGACCACTGCTCATATTGCGCCTCACACACGCGATCAAGTTGCGCAATCTGATTTGGTGGCACTAGCATTTCAGAATATATCGCGTCGAAGTTTCAATCGCACCCTAGCGTGCGATCAAGCTTAATCACGCACCAATTGTTTCTTGCAGTACACGTTTCTCAGTTCGAAGGGCAATAAGAGCATGCAAAAACTCTAATCTACAGAATTTGGCTAGCAATCTCTATCTTAACCTTTCCTACCATACTTATATTTACCTTATGATTAAATTCCATTGATACATGAGTTATTTCCATTTTGATTTTATTTATTATATGATAGTTATGCAACATAATGAAATTTTCTAAAAATTCTAATTAAGAACTCTCTTATTTATAACTCTAATTACTTTTACATTTCTATTATCTCTCAGAATTCATAAGCATATTTCTTCTCTACTTCTCCTATAATAAAGATTTCTTGAAAGGAAGTTTTTTTTTTAATTGTTCTTTGTAGAAAAACATGGCATCAGGACGCTACTATCTGATTGGTCCAAAGACAGGAAGATCAACAATATTGGAGAAACTTCGCATAGCACAACCGAGCTACGAAATGAAAAAATTTACATCAAGAAGGTGCTATGAGAAATATACCCAGTTGTTGCACATTGACTTTGTGGACGAGCAAGCTTTTGTAATCCCGGGGATTAGCATGAAGAAGATCAACTTGGAGCAAGTTTCACTGAGACCGGGGATCGTCAATTACAACTTAGTACGTGAGTTTTACACTCACTATGATCATAGAGAGCCATCAACTATCAACTTCATGAAGTATGTTTCACTGCACAGAGAATAAACGAACATAACAACATGAAGAAGGAATCCATGGAGATGTGGAGCACCTATCGCAAAATAACAAATGAGTTCGCATCAGAGCGGTTAGCCACAAACAAGAGGGCATTCCAATTCAACCATCAATAAAAGCTTGAAGCCGACCATGAATTACTTAAAGCTTGTTATAAAGAGCTTTATCTATTTGTAAATTCGAGAATTTTACCACCTGTCAATGTTGGAAAAGTTTCATGGGAACAAGCCAAGATTATGGTATGCATCAAACGAGGAGACACTCCAAACATAGGAGAAATCATAATCCAAGCTATCGAAGATCACACCATCAACGGCCCTCCACGCTTTATGTATTTTGGAGCACTTATCACTGCACTTTGTATCAAAGAATGATGTCCATAACTTGACACAGACATCCATCATTAAAATAAATATCCCATCAATCACATTGCGAGGCAAGTGATAGAAACTACATTTCCCAATAATTAAAAATAAACAATAGAGGCAATTGAAAAAACTCTATCACCTTCGTCGAAGAGACAAGAGACGACGTGCGAGCAATTGCAATAGGTAAAAGAGTGACTAGAAAAGGAGAACACTGAGTTAGTGAGTCAGTTGGAAGAAATCAAGGAGCACTTCCAGAACAACAATACTTTCCATTGGAGAGAGTTGAGAAAAATTAAAGACAGTTTTGCAAAAGAAGAGAGCATTGCCACCAGTCCGACGAGTGTCCTTTGAGCTCGATCAGGGGAGTCCTATGATCTTTACTCTAACTCTTTCTATTTTTTCAATAAGGACATCGCATGATTTAAGTTTGGGGGTGGGGTGGTAGCTATGTTGTTTGTTTTGCTAATTTTGCTATAACTATCATTAGAGTCTAGTTTTCGAGTCTATTTTTTTCGAATAGGTTATTAGAATGGAATTTGAAGCATGAAAGCATAAATAAGTAGGAATCTATGATAGTATATGCTTAATATTGTACGAATTTGAGATGAAGGGATACGTGAATACCTTTGGTACATCTTGGGTAATATGGTTAAAAACATGTTTTAGTTTCATATACACCTTTCAATCTGCTGTTGTGTATAATTGGGAAGAGATTGGTGCGTATTTATGAAAATATAGTAATGAAGCATGTGATTATGACTCTTGAAACAAATTTCTTGACTATTGTTCGATACAAAAGTAGATGTAAATGTGTTAAGGAAATGAAAAATAGGTTGGTGTCAAAGATTTGAGTTTTAGCCTTTCAAGCCAAGACCCCTTTATGAATATAAGATTATCCACGGAACCCATTGAATCCTTTTCTATAAGCCTTTGTTTATGAAGCCTACTTTTTTACCATGAGTCGAAAAAGAAAAAATATATCCTACTTATTTCTAGAGACGGATGCAGTAGATCGAAGGAGGAATAAGGTAGGAGCTCAAAACAAAAGCACGAGCTAAAAAGAAAAATCTAAATAGAAAAGGAGGATGAATATAATAGAGAACACAAATAACTCGTGCAAAAACTCTAAGTTTGGGGATGTTTCTTGAAAAATCATGAAGTATAGGATGGTTTGAATACTTGCAAAAATGAAAACTCAAATGAAAAGATATCAAAAAGAGCCTAAAATGTATGACCAAAAGAAGAAGGCACAAACAATGGAGGAAAGAGTAATACATGAGTGGTTTACTACATACATGTCCATAACTTATATATGACTTTTTCCAATATAGCCCACACCAGAGCCTACATTACAAGCTTACAAAGCCCTAACTGATCATCAACAAATGAAATCTACTTGAGTTAATGGAAATAGAAGAGTGAAGAGTGAAAAGGGAAGTGATTACATGTTCAGAGCTATGTTTTTGTAAGTTTGCAACATGAAAACAACTTTTATACATCAATAATAGTAGCACACACTATTAGAGCACATGAAACGAATGTGAAGATGACTATATTAAACCTGATGTGCTCGTGTTCATTTATTCTATCTCATCTCTTGTTCTGACCGTAGGTTGCATTTTGAGAATTCCCGCTTATGCATGTTGGCATGTCAATAAATACATTCTAATTTAGATCGAGTCAGTTAAGTAAGTTTGCTTGAGGACAAGCAAAGGTTTAAGTTTGGGGGTATTTGATAAGCGTCTCATTAGTGTGATTTAAGTATCTGTTTACTTATGTTTTTGAATACTTATGATAGCATACTTACTTGTTTTAGTATCATTTTATGTTTTCTTAGATATTCAAGGAGTCAAGACAAAACGAGGCTAAACAAGGCAAAAAATGGATGTTTTGGACAACAATTGGTCAAAGATAATATTTTGGGATGTTCAAGCTCTATGGGACCGCTACGGCACTACAAGAAGAGGAAATACCGAACATAGTGCGATTGAAGAGAAGACATCAGGAGACCACATGGAGGAAATCTGAAGGTAGTGCGATCATCACCACATTGCAAGGGTGGCGCGCGATCAGAGCCACGTCACACGAGGGTCGTACGACAAGAGGAAAATTGGGCTGCAAGTCAGAAGCCCTAAAACGCAGCCAGAGCATAGAAAAACTATAAATAAGAGGCTAAGTTCAACAGTTAGAGTACAACTTTCACAACAATTTTCACAGCCTTACAACCACTTTCAGAGAGAAGAAACCTTGAGAGTTGTCACCAGAGAGAAAACATCATCAAAGTATTATTCTAGATTAGTCGAGTCATTGTTTAAGAGAAGATAATTAGTGGAGAAGAAGATAGCAAAAGGGAGTACGAAGAGGGTCAATCAACAACGTTCCATCGGTATCCGAAAAGCTTTTCTTTACCTCATTACTTTGTATATGATATTTAATTCTTTGTTGATTGTTGAACTCATGACTATGAGGAGCTAACCTACTTGTTGTTAGGGGAGTAGGGAGTAACTCTCATATTATGAATATATTTATTTGCTTTACTTGATGTGTGTTTGATGATCTTGAATGTCTAGGTTGAGTAGCTACTTATGATGTGTGACTAGCTTTATTCTCACTGGGATAAACCGAAAGCACTCGAATGGGACCACCTGGAGTGTAGAATGCTAAGGGAGTTATATATATGTGATTTGTAACTTTGGGTTTGCGAAAGCAACTATTGCGCAACCTTTAGATCACACTAGATCAATCTTGACTATGTATGTTTTGTTAGCATGATTTGAATGAGTTAATTGGATTGCGGGTCTGATATCTCTTTTAAAATAATTGACAGTTGGGCTGATTTCGTTAACACGGTGGGTTATTAGAGACTCGTAGAGATGTGGTTGAGATAGCTCCTGCCATATGTCACGGATCCATTAGACATGCAAAAAATCAAATAATTATCAAGTACTATAAGTAAATATATGTGGTTTGTCTATAAAATACTAAGTTAAGTCATTGTGAAACCCAACCTATAAACAATATTTCCAACGATTGTTCACAACCTAAAAGCAATCAATCAATCATTCTAAGTTCTAGTCTAGTTTAGTTTAGCTTAGTTAATCTGTCATCTTCCTAACATTCTTAGTTCAATTGCTTTCATTATAATAAGTAGTTTAATTGTTTTCTTGCATTTGAAAACCAAAAATCCAAAAAGAGATTTGATCCTTCTCGCATTCTTAGATTAATTTCATTGCATTCTTAGCGTAAAAAGCATTCATAGCATCCTTAGTTTAGAAATCATTCATAAGCATACATTACATTTTGCAAACACAAGAGAAAAGATAGTGACAGTAACCAGTGTTTTTGCATTTAAGTGATTCATACATTCAACTATCACTCCTTTGGGATACGATATTTGGTTCGTAACTATACTTACCATTTTGTTATTACTTGATTAGTGCACTTCGATATAGTGGGATTTAGGTGTAACAATTCCGTGCTGGAATATATTTTATTCTATTTACACCTAAATGCAACCCCATCAAATGCCAAAGCGGCATATTATGTATCTCCAAATGAATTGATAACAACTCCCGATGTTATCTTTGACGGGGCTCTGCTTCTACCCACTTGGTGAAATAATCCACTGCTACCAATAAGAAACCTCTTTTGTCCCGCATCTGGATCAATGGTCCAACTATGTCAATTCCCCATTTGGCAAATGGGTGCGGGGTGAGGTCGGGTTCCCATGGTGCAGCTGGCCGATGAGCTCTCACAGCGTGTGCCTGACATGCCTTACACTTTTTTGAGAAGCTTTCACAATCACCAACCAAAGTGGGCTAATAGTAGCCTTGGCGTATGATACAAATGGCCATGCTTTTCCCGCTGGTGTGGCTTCCGTAAGCGCCTTCGTGAATTTCTATGATAATTTGTTGGGCTTTTTCTCATTGAGGCATCGGGTGTATGGATGCGAGTAAGATTTGTGATATAGTGTGCCATTGTAAATGAAATATCGAGCAGTTTTGCGCTCCATCGTCTGCCAAGTCGACATGTCACTTAAGTATCCTTCATGATCTTTCAGGTATGCCCTTATATCTGTCATCCATCTTATCTCCACATGCGTTACGATGGTGTTCATCACTTTGTATTCTATTCCTGACTTCGCAACCTGTAGAAGGGTGATGCATCGAATGTGGATGGTGGCAGTTTGGCTGGCGATTTTGGACAAAGTAGCCGCTTCTTGGTTTTCGGACCGTGGGACATGGATTGGCTTAAACTCTTCGAACGATTCTTGCCTTTGATGCACTATGCGCACATACTCCTTCGTCCTCTCTTCCTTGGCTTCATAAGCCCCATTAATTTGTTGTACAATCAATTGTGAGTCATTGTGGACTACTATTCTTTTGATACCTCTTTCTTGGGCTAGCCGCATCCCTATCAAAGGGCTTCATACTCAGCTTCATTTTAGAGAGGGGGTAGTCTATTCTTACAGCAAAATTTAAGACTTCGTCTTCGACTTCATTATTCTTTAGTACTATCACGGCCCTACCATGTCTCCCTGCCGATGAGCTATTGAGAAGGCATGCCAAATTGGCAGCTTCTCTGCTGGTTCAACCTCGGTCATTTCCATGAGAAAATCTGCTAGTACCTGGGCTTTGATGGATGGACGAGGAGCAGAAGAGATATCATATTCTTCTAATTCCACCACCCATTTTACCAATCGTCCATATACTTTTGGCATGTTGAAGATAGTACGCAGGAGGTAACGGGTCAGAATCGTTACCCGATGGGATAAGAAATATGATCACAGTTTATGTGTCGTTGTGACGAGGGCTAATACTAGTTTTTCAATTTGTGTGAATCGGATCTCCGCCCTTTATAGCTTCTTACTCACATAGTATATTGGAAGATGTTCAATGTCTTGCTATTTTACTAACACAACACTTACTGCCTCTTCTCCTACCACCAGATAGGCAAACAACTCCTCTTTCGACATTGTGTTTACCGGCAGCGGGGGGCATAACAAATAGTCCTTCAGTTCTCTAAAGGCTTTCTCGCATTGTTCACTCCATTGGAAGTCCTTAATGTTTCTCAATATTTTGAAGAAGGGTAGCCATTTCTTGGTCGATCGTGAGATGAACCTGCTTACAAAGCTATCGGTCTTGTTAGCTTTTGACGTATTTGATAATTTTTGGAGACGACATTTCTACGACGGGTTTCATTTTTTCTGGGTTCACTTCTATTCCCTTTTCAATCACCATAAAACCCAAGAATTTCCCTCATTGAATCCCGAATGAGAATTTTTTCGGGTTTATCTTCATCCCAAATTTATCTATGATGACTAATGCCTTTCGCAAATCTTCAGGATGATCCTCAACCCTATGGCTTTTCACAATCACGTCGTCTACATAAACTTCCATTGATTTTCCAATCAGCCCTGAATCATAAAGTTAACTAACCTCGCGTAGGTGCCTCATGCGTTCTTGAGGCCAAACGGCATTACCAGGTAGCAGAAGGTACCAACATCAGTGATAAAGCTAGTCTTGTCTTGATCTTCTTCATCCATTGGTATCTGGTTGTGCCCTTGATCCCCATCCATAGTAGATGACAGGGCACATCATGCCGTAGACTCTACTAATTGGTCTATACTGTGTAGCGGATAACAATCCTTTGGGCATGCATCATTCAGATTTGTGAAGTTGACACACATTCAACATCTGCCCCCAATTCTCGGGACGAGCACCATGTTTGACAACCATTCGGGGTAAATGACTTTCCTAATCTGCCTTAGGCCCAACAATCATTGTACTTCTGATCATATGATTTTTCTTCTTTCAGGTCCCATGCTTGTCTTTTTTGCTGTATGGCCTTGCATTGGATCTGACATTCAGAAAGCGTTGGCAAACCCAAAGGTTGATTCTTCCTGGTGGTCATCCTTGCCACTTGAATAGGTGATTATTTTCTCCCAAGATTGCCACCATCTGGTTCTCTATTTCTGGTTTCATCCATGTTTCGAATCTAACGACTTTTCCTTTATCCCCTTCCATGATTTCCGCCTTTGTGGGTTCTTCCACTAGTTGCACCTTTATTTCTTCCAACTTTCTTTTCTTACCGGGAGTCGCCTGACTAGCTTCATCTGATTCCATGGGTATAGCTTTCATTCGAAACTCTCTGGATTTGGCGTGATTTCCCTTGACTTCCACATCCCTGACGGGGTGGGAAATTTAACTTTGATGTGCAATGTAGAGGGTATCACTTCGAATGCCCGGATGGAAGGCCTCCCGCATATGGCATTGTATGTTATAGAGGAGGCCTCCACCACCCATAATTTGATATTCTTTGTTTGTCTCAATGCCCCTTCTCCCTATGACATTAGAAGGGTTATTGTTCCCAAGGTTCGACAAGATTCCTTGGAGAAGCCTATTATTGGAACTTCCTCTAATCCCAACCGTTCTTTCTTCAGACCCACGGCTAGATAAGTAGGCATAAACAAGATGTCCACAGAGCTGCCAGTGTCGATTAGAATCCTCTGGATTTCAACTCCATAAATGGTGGCTTTTATGACTAATGGGTCATCGTGGGGGTATATTACTCCGCTCAGATCCTCAGGTCCGAAGGCTATGCCATGACTGAACTCATCAAAAGGTCGAGACATACATTATCATGGAGGAGGCGAAACGTTCAAAAATCAAATCAGATAACGACAACATTAAAAAGGAATTAATGTTAAGCCTCAAGAGAAGGGTAGAGAAGAACCCGTCCCACCGAAAAGATGAAATGAGCAATGTGAAGAAACGCCTCAACCCGTACCATTGCCAACATTAACTATCACTTTGGCAAAAGTGTTGAAACTGATGAGGGTAAGCAATGAACTGTGATTTGACAATAGATCGTATTATATATATATGGGTGTCGGTTACAAGTGAATGGTCTAGTAATACAACGAGTCTATCGCAAATCAGGCCTACACTATGTATCTCGCGTAGACTTGGTCCGGAACACCTCGAACTAACGTCTCGATGCTTGGATGGCAGTGGGATATCGGTGACTAGATCGGATGTATGTCGTGATTGTCTTCGACATGATATCGAGGATGCCCCCCGACGTGATATCGAGGTGGGAAATTTAACTTTGATGTGCAATGTAGAGGGTATCACTTCGAATGCCCGGATGGAAGGCCTCCCGCATATGGCATTGTATGTTATAGAGGAGGCCTCCACCACCCATAATTTGATATTCTTTGTTTGTCTCAATGCCCCTTCTCCCTATGACATTAGAAGGGTTATTGTTCCCAAGGTTCGACAAGATTCCTTGGAGAAGCCTATTATTGGAACTTCCTCTAATCCCAACCGTTCTTTCTTCAGACCCACGGCTAGATAAGTAGGCATAAACAAGATGTCCACAGAGCTGCCAGTGTCGATTAGAATCCTCTGGATTTCAACTCCATAAATGGTGGCTTTTATGACTAATGGGTCATCGTGGGGGTATATTACTCCGCTCAGATCCTCAGGTCCGAAGGCTATGCTAGGAAGTTGAATGTTCCGTACGGAGCATACGTGTAGTCCATGTTCCATCCTTAGTGCTTCTTTTAGATATTCTTTTTTCTTCCCGGCAGGTATTACTGTGATGTCCCCTTCTTCGATCATATTAATCGTTCTCCCCGAAGGAGGATTATCCTTGTAAAACTCAGGCGATTGGGGGAATTCGTCCTCTATGGGTTTCACTTTGGGATGATCGTTCTCGATGTAGTCCTCCTTCATTTGGCTTCTTTTTTTAGTATTGGACTCCCTAGTCTTTCGTCCACCATTCTACAAGTAATTCTTCAGGTAAACAAATTTCAATAGTCGTTGTATCTATTTTTTCAACGTGGAACAATTATTAGTAATGTGCTCATAGGTTTTATGATACTTGCAGAATTTTCCCGAGTCCCTCTTCTTGTAAGGTTTCTTAATAGATGAGGGTTATTTCAGTTTGATATGGGCATTTCCCGCATATGGGGCCTGACCCAAACCAGGCCCATATTTAATCATATCGGGGATCACTTTCGATATAATATCGGTGATTACCACCGATATGGTACTGTGGTCCCCGGATCCCGAGGTCTATAAATACGCGATGCCCGGATCCCAAAAAAAGCAATTATGATCCCTCAGCTACCACACATCATATCGAAATACATCCCCGATCTCACTCTCGATATCGCATTCAATATCGGGATTACCTCGAGTACCTTTGATACGCCACACCACCACATCACCGATATCACGTCGGGGGGCATCTTCGATATCATGTCGAAGACAATTACCGACATACATCCGATCTAGTCACCGCTATCACGTCGGGGGGCATCCTCGGTATCATGTCGAAGACAATCACCGACATACATCCGATCTAGCCACCGATATCCCACTGCCATCCAAGCATCGAGACGTTAGTTCGAGGTGTTCCGGACCAAGTCTACGCAAGATACATAGTGTAGGCCTGATTTGAGATAGACTCGTTGTAGTACTAGACCATTCACTTGTAACCGACACGCATATATATATAATACAATCTATTGTCAAATTATTGGCGCCGTCTGTGGGAACACCATTTCACGGACAAGGACGCCAAGATGCAAGGAAGGAGGACACGATCCGAATTTAACGGAGTTGTGACTAGGAGCGCCAGGATGGAGACAGTGACCCAACTGGCCAAGAATAGACAGTGACCCAAGCCGAGATGGAGCTTCCTCCAGCGCAGAACGAGCCGCGACGAAGGCGCGGGACTGGGAGGCTGCTGCAAGCCAAGAACGCAGGTCTAACCTGCGCCGCACCAAATATGGCAGAACCCGCAACTGAGGGCCCAACCACTGAGAACCCCGCGGCAGATGTTCCATGGACCGAGGTGCCAAACACGGATCCTCCCAGCTCAGAGGGGGTGAGGGTCGCAGGACGGAGCGCCATTCCCCCCGTCGCCATAACCTCAGAGATGTTAGCGCAGATCAACGCTTCTGTGAAAGCGGCGCTAGACACTACAAGGGAGACTTTGTTGCCACACATGGTGGGGCGAAGGACAAGGCAAGAGCGGGACGAAGAGGAGATCCCGGAAGGGGGTCGAAGGGACAACGCGGGAAGAGGTTGTTGGACAAGAGCCGGAAGTGAAGAGAGGGTAGAAGTAAGTGACGATACTGAGAATGACCGGAGGACCGGGACATTCGAGGAGGACAGACGTAACACGATAAGGGAAACAATTAAAGTGATGAAGGGCATGGAAGCCGGGAGAAGGAACGAAAACCGTGGAGCTACAGCAGTTGGATACCAACGATCGTTGACTCCCTTCTGTTTTGAAATCGAGAATGAGGTGTTGTGCAGAGGAGACAAGATTCCAACCATAAAACCATATGATGGGAAGAGTGACCCAATGGATCATATCCACGCCGTGGAGAGTCTCTTGAACCTACAAGATTTTTCTGAGGGTATTAAGGCAAAAATAATGGCAACAACACTGATAGGAGCAGCATTAGATTGGTTTAACAGAATCGAAGCGGGATATATTTCTAGCTTCGAGCAGATGAAGGAGAGGTTGGAGAACCACTTTTCCAGTCAGAAGCGAATGAAGACAAGCATGTACCATCTGGAAGCGTTGAAACAGAAAGAGAGGGAAACTCTCGGTGAGTTCATGAACAGATTCAATGAGGATCTACTGAAGGTGGACAACCCCTACGGGGGACAAGTGTTGCAGACCCTATTCAGGGCAACGACACACAACAGATTTGCCAACGAGTTGATCAAGCTCGCAGAACCTACCATCAATCGGATAAACGAGTTGGCACATACTGTGATTTACGAAGACGCGATGATGGCAGCTAAATTTAGACCCCAGGAATCCGGTCGGGAAAGGGGTAGAGAGGTATGGAACAAAAGCAGGGGAGGAAGAGACAGGTCGCCAAAGAGATATACCCCCCTCAATCAAGACATTCACACTATCTTGGTCGTCGCGCAAAGCAGGAATTGGCTAAGTGCGCCTCGGAAAATCAAGGAGAAGGATTTCACCAAGAAATCTTGGCGCTACTGTGAGTACCACCGCCAGAAAGGCCATGACACGAAGGCCTGCTATGACCTGAAGGATGAGATCGAGAGATTAATTAAGGACGGGAGGTTAATAGAGTTCGTTAAGGCGAGCGGGCAGTATGCTGAATCAAGAGAGCGGTCCCAATCCCCAAGAAGGGAGGGCCTTAAGGCAATGGAGAGTGGACAAGGACGCGATACAATAAATAATGCACCTTCGAGGGGGTGATTAATGTGATAAGCGGTGGGACCGTGAGAGCAGATTCCACCAACCAGAGGAAGAAGATAACTCGTGGATTGAACGAGGACCGATTCGTCGGATTCACGACATTGATTGAGGAGCTTCCAGACGAGGTTATCACGTTTTCCGGCAGGGGCCTCTTGGATCTCAGCCCCGAAGCCATCCAGGCAGGCGAGCTCGACTGCCCCCTGGTTGTTCAGCTTGATATCGCTAACTACGCTGTACACAAGGTACTTATAGACAATGGTAGTTCCACCAATGTTATATTTGCGCATGCTTTGGAGAAGATGGCACTCGGCCACCACGTAGTTGAACAGGTCCGTACGCCACTGGTAGGATTTGGTGGAGCAGAGACAATTCCTCTAGGGCAAGTGAACCTTCCCACATCATTTGGACAAGAACCGCACATGCGAACTATTAATGTTCAATACACAATCGTGGACCAACCATTTGCATACAATGTCATAATCGGCAGGCCGATCCTGAACGCGATAAGAGCGGTGGTATCCACATTCCATCAGAAGATGAAATTCCCAGCAGGATGAGGGGTCGGAGAAGTGGTCGCTAACCAGGAGGAGGCTTGGTTCTGCTACATCACTTCTCTTACGTTGCCGAGAATTAGAGAAGCGGATGAAGAAGCAATCGGGCCAAATCAGGATCAGCAAGCTATGGAGTGATCACCATGAGGAACAACAGGACAATATTTTAGATTTTAGTAATTTTTAAATTACGCTTGAACATTTAAAACATTGCCCCATCGCAGGTTAGGTTGTAAACCTAAAACAGGGGGAACTACGCCGGTCTGATTCCCCATTCAACGGGATACGTAGGCGGGTTAGGTTTACCTAGCCCTCGACCGTTATCTCTTATTTTGCCCCTTCGTGGGTCGGCATGTAACTTAAAATAGGGGGAACTATGCCGGTCTGATTCCCCATTCAACGGGATACGTAGGCGGGTTAGGTTTACCTAGCCTTCGACCGTTATCCGTCATTACCTTTTTATTTGTTGCTTTGTGTAATCTCATATTTCATGCAGGGATATGTCCTAAGCGGACATTACGGAAGTGCAGAGAATGGCACGAAGAATTGGGGAGTATTCCCCTAGATATATGTTTAACACATCGCCCTCTTACAGGTACATGGCTCGAAGGATCACACATTACTATATTCGAAAAGGACATATGGAATATTAAAAGAGGGATTCAGGGGGCATTGCCCCAGATTATTCAGTATTATCCATTTAAACAGGTACAACAGGTACAAACAGGTACAACAAGCACGATAGAACACAATGGAAACACCTTCTCTTGTATAAAACTGATATTCCCAGATTGTGGGAACATCCCGCAGATAACACATGCACATCATTTTGTGCTTTCATATTAGCTTTTACATCGAAAATCTTTCTTGTCTGTGATGTTTTGCAGGGCTTAATGACCCATAGATCCCACGACGACAGAGTCACCAAGAGACATAGTCAAAAAGACAAAGAAAAGGCTCATACCCTTGAGTGGTAACGGGTCACCTACAACGAGAAGAATATCCCCTGTGATAACGGGGTCGATCATAAACATTTCAACGGTAGCGGGTTCCATGTGATAACGGGATACGCCCCTACCCACAAGAAAAATATCCCTTGTGATAACGGGGTCGATCATAAACATTTCAACGGTAGCGGGTTCCCTGTGATAACGGGATGCGCCCCTACCCACAAGAAAAATATCCCCTGTGATAATGGGGTCGACCATAAACATTTCAACGGTAGCGGGTTCCCTGTGATAACGGGATGCGCCCCTACCTATAAGAAAAATATCCCCTGTGATAACGGGGTCGATTCTAAACATTTCAACGGTAGCGGGTTCCCTGTGATAACGGGATGCGCCCCTACTCACAAGAAAAATATCCCATGTGATAACGGGGTCGACCATTAACATTTCAACGGTAGCGGATTCCCTGTGATAACGGGATGCGCCCCTACCCACAAGAAAAATATTCCCTGTGATAACGGGGCCGATTCTAAACATTTCAACGGTAGCGGGTTCCCTGTGATAACGGGATGCGCCCCTACCCACAAGAAAAATATCCTCTGTGATAACGGGGTCGATTCTAAACATTTCAACGGTAGCGGGTTCCCTGTGATAACGGGATGCGCCCCTACCCACAAGAAAAATATCCCTTGTGATAACGGGGTCGACAAGAAACAATTCAATGGTAGTGGGTTCCCTGTGATAACGGGATGCGCCCCTACCCACGAGAAAAATATCCCATGTGATAACGAGGTCGATTCTAAATATTTCAACGGTAGCGGGTTCCCTGTGATAACGGGATGCGCCCCTACCCACAAGAAAAATATCCCCTGTGATAATGGGGCCGATCCAAGAAAAAATCCCCTGTGATAACGGGGTCGACCCAAGAAAAATCCCCTGTGATAACGGGGTCGATCCAAGAAAAAATTCCTTGTGATAACGGGGATGATCCAAGAAAAAATCCCCTGTGATAATGGGGTCGATCCAAGAAAAAATTCCCTGTGACAACGGGGCCGATCCAAGAAAAAATTCCCTGTGATAACGAGGTCGATCCAAGAAAAAATTCCCTGTGATAACGGGGTCGATCATAGAAAAAATCCCATGCGATAACGGGGTCGATCCAAGAAAAAATTACCTGTGATAACGGGGCCGATCCAAGAAAAAGTCCCCTGTGATAACGGGGTCGATCCAAGAAAAAATTCCCTGTGATAACAGGGCCGATCCAAGAAAAAATCCCCTGTGATAACGGGGTCGATCCTAAACACACGAGCGGTGGCAGATTACCCATGTTTCTACCAACGCCGAGGAAATTCTAATCATTTCTTGTTGACAACAAGCAGATTAAAGAAATCTCATCAAATACGAGAACGAAATGAATGCAGGGTCAGATATCGAAATACTGCATACTCTATTATCATGACAATAAAAAATCAACAAGTTATCAAACAACAAGGCCACGAAGAGTCACATATTATGAAGATAACAGAGAAATAAATATTCAGTCACAGAACCACGAATTGGAGATAGTCCAGAAAGGGATAAATTTAAGTTACAATAAACGCAGCAAACAACTACTCCCACAGGGACCCTTCAGTCTTCTTCTCAACGACCTCGGAAAACACGTCAGGGTCGGCCGCACCCTCCTCCACCTCGTCCAGTCCACCAATAGGCAGGTCGTTATGATCGTGCCTTGGGTTCAACCCCCTCAATTCGAGGGAGTCCTTGAAACCGTCATTTTTCAATACCTGCCCTACGCAAGCATGAAATGCCGCCTCTCGAACCTTCAAAACTAAGTATCGGAAGCTCGAGCTTTCCATAAACTTCTCCGCTCCAACCCGGAGGAGGTCAGAACGACGTTCCTACAAATTGAACTCTATTAAATACATGACGAAAAAATAGAAGCAGATAACGTAAACAAGATATATACCAAGAACAAGAGAGCTAATTTGGCAGTGGAGAACTCCAACGAGAGACGTTCATTAGCAGCCTTCAGCGCCACCACCTCAGTCTTCAGATTCTCCAGCTCCTTGTTGGCCGCAAGTTCACGCGCCTTTCCTTGGTCGATCTCAGTCACTAATATTTTGAAGTTGCCCTTCAACAAATCATACTCCTCCCGGAACATACGACATGTTTTCAGGGCATCCTCTTTCTCAGCCTCCAACTTCTCTAACACCATGGGGTTGAACTCCCCCATCCTCAAGATATCAGCCTCGAGCTCAGCAGCGACAGCGTCAGGGTCACCCTTGGACTCGCGCATTGTCTTCAGACACGAAACCGCCAGCTTTGCCATCTGCGCAATACAATCAGTAACATTATGTTAAACAATCAAATTAAATCAATCGAAGTCATGCTAAGATACGTACACTCTGAAACATATGAGTGCTGCGGCGTATATTCTGGGCACGCTCGAATTCTGTAAGCACCCGCACATTTGCTGGAGGAGGAAAAGCCCGCATCATTCCCCGTACATCATCTGCTTCAGGGAATTCTACTCGCTTGGAGGATTTGACTGCACCCACCTCCTTGGGGCTCGAACTCGAGGACGAGTGGACATTGGGGACAGTCCCGTCACGAGACCTTTTACTACCAGATACCCTAGCTGGGTCAACGACGGGCTTCCTAATCGGGATTCCAGGAAAGATAGGGGCAAAGCCCCCTAATATCTAGGGCTCATGCAGTGGCCCTTTACCCTTGTCGGTCGTACCTGAAACAGGAGATTTTCCCTTGCCGCTAATAGGGTTCGGGCTTGAAGAGCCCGACACCACGATAAAGGGTGCATCCACTAAATCACCTAAGTTGACATGGGTATTCAATCCCGAACCACCAACGTTCTCAGAAGGAGACCTAGCATCAGGTCTCTCAGCCAACACAGTCCCTTCAGGAGGATGAACCACACCCTCCTGTTTCGAGGTCAACACCTCCAAGAGATTGGCGGCACCGTCCAGACCTCCCACCACATCATGGATGTCCTGGCTAAAGGACCCAATCGTTGCAGGAACACTTTCAAAGCATTCTTCATTAAAATGTTCACGTACTACAATGCTAGGGGGAGGTTGTTCAACTCCCGCTACCTCTGCTAGAACCTCACTGGCTGCATTATTCAGATCAAAGTTAGACGCAGAACCTGTTTCAGGCGCCACCGCAACTGCTGTCGTCTCAGCCAATGCAGCTTTCTGAGCATCACGATCGTCTTGAAGTTTACGCATCAATTGTCTGAAACCCATTCTCACGGAATATCAGCAGAAGAAAATAATAATAAATCAAGTACAACAGCGAGATCGAAATACACGTCGGTGAATATATCGAATATGATTATCGATATAAATACCGATGTGGTTACGCTAACGACAGAGAAGACACAAAAAACTATGACCTTCAAAGTCTCTTACAAGCCCTACTTATAGACGGAAGCTTCAACTACATCGAATGATAATTTCGACATCATATCGGATATGCATCTCGATGTGATATCGACGATGAAACCTGATATCCTATCGTATTACGCAAAAAAGCCTCGAAAATATAACAATTGTACCGGCGGGCCCATCGCAATTTTCTAAATTGCGACTCCCATATTTATAAGAAATTCAAATCCAAAGAAACACAGAATTCAAACGAGGACCTCAAACTATGTGTCCACTGCATTAGGGGGCCCATCGAAGTTCATCACGAAGTGCATTCCCCGCATATTTGATCTCCATCATTTGAACTGGCGGGACGAAGGGTACAGGTAACTCAGAAATTCAAAATTAAATTTGCGAATTCTTATCTCTAAGATAAGAATCCCCAAATTGGGGGACTACATGATATGGGCATTTCCCGCATATGGGGCCTGGCCCAAACTAGGCCCATATTTAATCATATCGGGGATCACTTTCGATATAATATCGGTGATTACCATCGATATGGTACTGTGGTCCTCGGATCCCGATGTCTATAAATACGCAATGCCCGGATCCCAAAACAAGCAATTATGATCCCTCAGCTACCCCTCATCACATCGAAATACATCCCCGATCTCACTCTCGATATCGCATTCGATATCGGGATTGCCTCGTGTACCTTTGATAGGCCACACTACCACATCACCGATATCACGTCGGGGGGCATCCTCGATATCATGTCGAAGACAATCACCGACATACATCTGATCTAGTCACCGATATCACGTCGGGGGGCATCCTCGATATCATGTCGAAGACAATCACCGACATACATCCGATCTAGTCACCGATATCACGTCGGGGGGCATCCTCGATATCATGTCGAAGACAATCACGACATACATCCGATCTAGTCACCGATATCCCACTGCCATCCAAGCATCGAGACGTTAGTTCGAGGTGTTCCGGACCAAGTCTACGCGAGATACATAGTGTAGGCCTGATTTGCGATAGACTCGTTGTATTACTAGACCATTCACTTGTAACCGACACGCATATATATATAATACGATCTATTGTCAAATCACAGTTCATTGCTTACCCTCATCAGTTTCAACACTTTTGCCAAAGTGATAGTTAATGTTGGCAATGGTACGGGTTGAGGCGTTTCTTCACATTGCTCATTTCATCTTTTCGGTGGGACGGGTTCTTCTCTACCCTTCTCTTGAGGCTTAACATTAATTCCTTTTTAATGTTGTCGTTATCTGATTTGATTTTTGAACGTTTCGCCTCCTCCATGATAATGTATGTCTCGACCTTTTGATGAGTTCAGTCATGTCTCGTATCTAGTTACCAATAAGGTAACGGAAGAAATTCCCAGACCAAGGTCCTTGGGCCAATATGTCAGCTATCATGGAAGGGTCCACATTTGAGATATCTAGAGCTTCGTCAGAGAAGCATTTCATATAATCCCTTAGGGACTTATCCTTTCTTTGTTTAATAGTGAACAAGTGGCATGCGTCAGGGTACCTTCTGTTGCATGCAAGTTGTCGTACACATAAACCATATAATTGGTTAAAGTTGGAGATCGTACTTGGTGGAAGCTGTGAAAACCACGCATGGGCCCGCCGCATCAATGTGGTCCAGAATACACAGCATAGGACAAAATCTGGTGCCAATACCAGGTCCATATTGGCTAAGTATTGGTGAACATGATCTTGGGGATCTCTTCCACCCTTGTCACCTGAATACAGGGGTAGGTTGGAGGGTCGCGTGCCTATTGGAACTATGGCTTGCACTATCTCTGGGACAAAAGGAAAACCACGGTAGACGGGTTCTTCACCAGTACTAATGGTCCTCTTCATGTCTTGCATCTCCCTTCTCAAGCTATCTATCATGTTCCACAAGGATTGATCTTCTCCAGGTGGGCATGGGATATTTGATCAGTTCCCGGGTGTAAGGTCTCTCTTCTGACTTCATCCATCCTTTCCTGCACATAGTTCCTCTCTTCCGTTCGGCGCATCGACACGTGGTAATGAGGAGTTTGATATGGCGTCTGCTCATGCGTGACCCTTGTTCTTCCAAGTGATATCTCTCGCGATACGGTAGTATCGGTTGAGGCTCCATAGACCCTTTTGCTGCCTGTTGGGCCTTTCTTAGAGTGGCATCTTATAAATTTTAGAACATTGATCATTAATTTAACTGAAGTAATTGGCGGTTCTAAAATTTTAACTTTGATTCAAGATCTATTTAACTTACATTAGGCGCTACAATTGGTATTAAGTAGTTTTTTTTTTTTTTCAAATCCAACTCAGGTCATATGTTCTAATGTTCGGTTCATTCATAGAGGTAAGGAGATTTTCGTTATACAAAGATTTTACTTTATTTTGTTACTATATATACGTTGTTTCTCAAGTAATCGATTTTGAAAACTCAACTACTGTGTTTTCTTTTTTTATTTCTGGTCTCACAACATTTTAATTTGTTTTTGTTTGTTGCAGTATTCTTACAAAGCTAATCAAATTAGAGTGGGAGGACTGAATTTGTTTCAAAGGAGACGATTACAATATTTAATGTAATCTGATTTTTTGCTCAATCATTTTGCAGGTTTATGTTTCAACTAAGATCTTTCACATTATTTATTTCCATCTAATCTTAATTTTATAGCATCTTCTATTTTTAAATGATTTTTTTCTTTCTGATTTTGTGTTCTTCGTTGAGTTTTTGATTTTAGTATTTTTTTTTTCAAATTCACTTTAACATCTTATAGATCATGTTTATTAACATAATTTTATCATAGTTTTGATTGTTATTTCATCTTCGGGAATCTTAATTGTTATCCAGATTTTTATTTACATTGTTTAATTTTGTTTTGATAGTGATTTGAGTTATTGATTTTGGTGTTTTCATTTTTATCACTTTATGGTCTTTACATTTTTTTATTGATAGATGATGATTAGCGTGTTTATTTTAGTTCAAAAATCAGTTTAGCATTTTTTGAATTCTTGGTCTATTTTGACATGGATTTTAATCATATGATTTACTGTATGTGATAATGATTTGTTGATTTATGCGCTTCTTCGATTTCCACTATATATATCATTTAGATGATTGTTCTATTATTTCAACTTTCATGATTAAAATTTTTGCAGAATTTGTACGGAAATTTTAATCTAATTGGGTAAGAAACAAGGTGGGGTTGTAGAATTATTAACGTAAGTGCTGCTCTACACACATTTTTTTTTTGAAACCTTCAAACTTGCATTAAAACAAAAAATCGTCACACCCAAAAGGTGCAAAAACCGTGACATAGTTCCTGAATTAAAACACCCTTAAACAAACCAACGCTAACAAACAAAAACACAACTAAAAAATATCAAAATCATCCGCATCTTCAATGGCGTTCCTAGCAAATTCATGTGCCACCATGTTATACTCACGACAAACCCACCTAAAATAAAATCCCTCGTTCTCCCGTAACCTTGCTCGCACATCACGCACTAGATTCAAAATGCGCGCATCTCCCGTGGAATCGTGAAGGATATCATGAATCACATTTAAGCAATCTCCTTCAAACAAAACATCACCCCATCCCTTCTCAATTGCCCATTGAACCGCAGCCGACGCCGCCAAGGCTTCAAAACACAAAGCATCCATTAGCGAGAGTACTCGACGTTGACGCCAAGCAATAATCTCTCCGTGATGGTTATGCGCAACCAATCCAATGCCCACAACCCCGTCATCTAAAAATTGAGCGCCATCAAAATTTATTTTAATCACATCCACTGTTGGTTTTTGCCAACAATCCTCCTCCCCCGCTATCTTTTTTCGCCCCTTTCGTCCATTGTGTGTCAACCATGTTTCTGCGTATGTGTTAGCTAAGCACGCCATCTCCATAGACTTCCTTTCCTTTTCCCCCGGCAACACTCCATTGCGATTGCCCCAAATTGTCCAACATACCGTCGCTATAAGGCCACATAGCTGAGCATCCGTTGTCCTTATCACACGATCCACCCAGTCGCATATAGGTTCCATCTGCGTCTTCCACAACACTAGCGGGATATTTGATAACGCCCAAGCTTGCCTCGTAAGGGGACAGGAAAATAGCAAATGATGCAGCGTCTCCACCTTGCCGTGACAAACAACGCACATCGTCTCCACACAAACACCCCTTCTTTCTAATTTCCATCTCGTGGGAAGGATATCATTGCAGCAACGCCACAAGAAGATTTTTATTTTGCTTGGGCACTCCACAGTCCATATTTTTTTCCACACAACGTGAGCTATGGAGACCGATGAGTCCTCTCGTGCGTCTCGCCCCAACCCTTGTGCAACAATTAAATGATATGCGCTACGGACACTAAATTCGCCCTTTTTTCTCATAATGCCAGACCTTTCGGTCCTCGTTGCTTGCATCCCCCAACGGGATTTTTAATACCACCCCGACATCCACTTCCTATAGAAATTGGCGCAGTTTTTCTACATTCCACCACCCCGTGTCCGGATCAATTAATTCTGTGACCATCATGAAGGGTTCCTCTGTGCTCACTGTTGTTATCGGTTTGAACGACCGCGGACGAGGCATCCACGCGTCGTGCCATACGGAAATCAGTTCCCCGTTTCCCACTTGCCAACGAGTTCCCTCCTTCACCACCGCGATAGCTCCCCAAATACTTCGCCATGAAAAAGAAGGATTTGCCCCTAACCGAGCGTCACAAATATCTGATTGAGGAAAATATTTGGCTTTATAAAGATGACTCACCAAACTTGTAGGATTCATCATTATTCTCCACGCTTGTTTGGCTAGAAGAGCCAAATTAAAAACCCCCAAGTCACGAAAATCGAGTCCCCCATCAACTTTCCGTCGACACATCTTTTTCCATGCTAGCCAATGAATTTTATTCTGCGCCCCGCTGCTCCACCAATAATCACTAATAATAGACTCAATTTCCCGAACTAGAGAATCCGGAAGGCGAAAACAACTCATGAGAAAAGTTGGTATAGATTGCATTACTGATTTAATAAGCACTTCCTTCTCCGCACCCGAGAGAATTTTTCCTTTGTAACCCTGTGCCCGTTTCGCCACTCGTTCTCTAATGTAATCAAAAAGTTCCTTCTTTGATTTTCCCACCACGGATGGCATGCCCAAATATTTCTCGTGTCTCTGTGCAATTGCTACCCCCAACACGGCCCCAACCTCACGCCTTGTCTGATCATCCTTATTTTTGCTAAACACCACCACAGATTTCTCAAGATTTATTTTTTGTCCTGATGCAGCCTCAAATTTTTCCAAAATAGTTCTAATGCACTCCGCTGACCTCACATCCGCATCACAAAAAAGCAAAGTATCATCGGCAAAAAGGAGATGCGAGACAGTAGGCGCATTGCGACTGATTTTAACCCCTTTAAGCTCGTCCCTTTCCTCCACTTTTGAGATAAGCGCTGAAAAACCCTTAGAAACCAATAAGAATAGGTAGGGGGATAATGGATCCCCCTGCCTAATGCCCCTTTCGGGGAAAAAAACACCCGACTCTCGCCCATTAGTTAAAGTAGAATATGAAACAGACGTGACCCCAAGCATAATTAGAGAAACAAAGTTAGCATGAAAACCTAACTTGAGCATTACCTTCTCCAAAAAGGGCCACTCGACTCGGTCGTAAGCCTTACTCATATCCAACTTCAGCGTCATATGACATCGTTTTCCTGTTCTCCTATTTTTAAGACAATGATTGACCTCAAAAGCCACAAGAATATTATCAGTAATTAATCGCCCTGGAACAAACGCAGACTGAGATGGGGAAATAATAGTAGGCAAGAAAAGTTTAAGACGGTTAGCAAGCACTTTAGAGGCAATTTTAAAACACACATTACTGAGACTAATAGGGGCGGAAGTGGGACATCAATTCTGGATCAGGAATTTTCGGGATAAGCACAATGTGAGTAAAATTAGTAGATTTATCAAAAACCCTGTTATTCAAGAAAGCAAGAACAAAACGAGTCACATCTACCCCCAACAATATGCCAAAATTTATGATAAAAAATCACAGAGAAACCATCAGGACCCGGAGATTTAAAAGGATACATATCTTTGAGAGCTCTTTGGACCTCCTCCGTTGTAAATGGTTGAAGAAGGTTGTCGTTCATCTCATGGCTAACTCGTGCGTCGATGTCCCGTAGCACAGCCTCAATTGCCTCGTCGCTAGGCTCTGTGTACCGAAAAATATTACCAAAATACTCTGCTGCCAATCTATCAATATCATCCGGGTTCGTGCGCAACTCTCCCCCATCATCTCGCAGTCCCTTAACCTCGTTCTTTTTCCGACGCTCACTCGCCCGACGATGAAAGTAAGCCGTGTTTCTATCTCCTTCCCTCAACCATTGGACTTTAGCTCGTTGTTTCCAATAGACCTCCTCAATCTCTAACAGCTCCTCAAGTTGCTTACTTAATCTAACTTTTGCCGCCCGTGAGTCTGGTGTAACCTCCCCCATACGTAGTCGGCCTAATTCCTTTCGGAGATGCCCAATTCTCTGTTTGGTGCCGACACCGCTGATTTTATCCCACTTAACCAACCCAACTTGACACCCTTTCAATTTTTCGTGTAACTCGCGGTTGGCCCCTTCATTCCAACACTGAGCCACAACTGTCTCACATCCCGTTTTCATAATCCACGCGACCTCAAACCGATATCTTTTATTGCTGTGAGCCCGACCCTGACCCCCCCTAAGGCGGACCAATAGTGCGTGATGATCTGACCATAACGTGGTCACATGCTCAACGCGAGCGAACGGGAAGAGCTCCCTCCATCCCGTGGAAGCGCACGCCCTATCCAATCTAGCCCAAACTGTGTGGGGAGTCGGTCTCCGGTTGCACCACATGAAGCGAGGTCCACAAAAATCAAGTTCGCTTAAACCCGTATCCACAAGCGTGTTATGAAAATTGCGAATAAGCCAATTTACTCGTCTCAGACCCCCCTTCTTATCCTCATGATTCGATATCTCGTTATAGTCCCCCGCGCAAAGCCATGGCAATGTCAATATCCCCTGAAGACGCCTTAATAAGTCCCACGTGCGAATACGCTGAGTCCCGTCTGGTTCACCATAAAACCCAGTAAACCGCCAGTCAATTTCACCATCTTTCCCTATCACAATGACGTCGATATGATTATCCGACATACTTAACAGTTGAACTTCCCAATCTTTATCCCACAAAAGTGCAAGACCCCCCGAGAGGCCTTTCACTTCGACACAAACACCAAAATAATTAAACCGCCTTTTGAGTTCCTCTATTTTCCTTGTATGACACTTGGTTTCCGACAAGAAAATCAAAGGGGGGTGATATGTGGTAACTAGCTGACGTAGTTCCAATCTAACACACTCATTGGGTGTGGCGGGACTGCTCAGCAGTCATCGCCAATAAGAATTCAATATCATATGATACAGCCTCCAACCGCGCCCGTTTCTCCACTACGTTCTCAGTATCCTCCTTTAAATTAAAACCCCGCTTCTTACAAGCCATATTCTCAAACGTGACCGTTGCATTAGTAACGACTCCCTATCGCCTAACAAGTCGCATCCCATTGTCTCGTCGCTGCATGGTCACATTGATGCGTGTTGCGACTACTATAGAAACACCAACATCTGTTTTCCCTACCTTCTCGTCCCCCAAGTCTCGAATAATATTTTCACAAATATGCTTTACCCCGATGACCCTCAAAACACTCTGATCCCCTTGCTGCCTGCCCAACGGATTCTCTAAGTGTTGCACCAGCCACGCGTTCTCACCCCTTGATGTAACTTCCTCGCCCTTCCATGTATCGGTATCACACCCTGTTCGCTTGGGGATCAAGATAGCTGAAATAGTACGTTCCAAGGACTGAGATTCCGCATCCTTGTTAGCGTGCCAAGACTGATTAGTTCGAGTATGATCCTATGAGAAAAAACCACGGCTTTTATCCCTTTCCTGAAATGCAGAATTTCCCCGCCAACCTTTGTCTGTAAACCGCTGCCTCGCAACCGTTTTTTGGCTCTGATTTTCCCGCAACCAATTTCCATACGGCATCTGAGTATCACTATTCAGTTTCACATTATATTTCTCCTCATAGTCAGCGATGATATGCCTCAAAACCCTGCACAAATAGCAGAAATTAGGCAACCTTTCGTATTTAAATGAGACAGTCATCGCCTGCCCCTCCTTGCCCCTAACTTTCATGAAACGGAGAAGAGGTTTTGTGACATATCATCGCCAGGTCGACGTCTTCCATTATCCCCAGCAAGTTACCAATAGCATGTGTCGTCGCGGACGTTTGGCGAATTACCGGGATATCATAAATCCGAACAAAAAAACTGCAGAAATCTAAGTTGGTCTCTGCTGGGTTTCCATGCTCTCCAACATTAGCCAATACAAGTACGTTTTTATCGAATGACCACGGACATCGATCCAGCACCCGAGACTTATCAAGTTTATGGTAGAACTGAAAGAGGAAACGATGATCATTTATTCGCGTGATGTCCAGACCTCGACCAGCCCTAAATAATGATTTAATCACAGTGCAAAAAGAGTTGAAATTTGCAGCTTTTCCCGACAACAACCGCCCCACAACTACTAGATCTGCTCTTGCGTTATGCTGCTCCCATGTATCATCAGGAAAGAGAAAACCATCCCCACCTCCCTCAACATCCGTGAGTGAAAGACCCCGACGTAACAGATTGCATGCTTCGTCCATGCTTACGTCGATTCAACCAAGACCGTGACACGAAACTTGAGTACCAAGTTAGCCTTGAGATGAGCCGTTTTTCAACTCCGCACGCACGTACACCGGAAAAGAAGACAAAAAAAAAAACAAAGTTAGCGACCAAACAAACCTAACGGACACCTAATGGCCGACGGCTAAAGTCGACAAAAAAGAAAACAAAACGAAGGAAAAAAGGAAACTGAAAACCCCCAGGAAACCCTAGCGACTCGTTAATCGAATACGGGAATTAGGAGCAGGAAACTGGTGTCAGTGCCGCGAAAATCGTCAACGATGTTGCGCCAAGATCGGAGAAGACCTTTTCGGAGACGACTTTTGCCCTAAAGTTAGGGAGGAAAAACCCTCATGCGAAGGACTAGCCCACCTTAACAGTAGCAGCCAACGTTCGTTAAATTATAAAAATAACGATCCTGCTCTATACACATTTAAGAGGTAATTATGTAATGAATTTCTTACTTTTATAGTTTTCATATTATTCAAACTTAAATATTCTCAAATCATTTGTTGAATTTGTAGATAACTAAAGGGATCGATAAGAAGATATAATTGGAAAGGGAGGAGGAGGCGCATGTAGTAGTTAGGTTCCTTTAATTTGTTAAAAAATTATTAATTGATGAAAATTAATTGGAATATGATGTAATAGGTAACTCATGATATGGGTAACTAGAAACGTTGGCACGGGGTCCCGCGTAATTATAAATATATTTTAATTTATATGGTAAAAAAATATTTTGAATAAGTAAAGATTAAATATATAAGGACAAATAATTTATATAGAAAGTTTCAAATTTTGGAAAACTACATGACAATCACCATAATTATTATAGTTGATGATTCTACTTAAATTTTAAGGCTAGATTAAGAACTTAATAATAAAATATTGTGTCAGCACTAAAATTATAAGGCTAAAATCGGAAATCAGAAGTTTGGTGTCACAAATTATCTTTCTTTATATAAATAGTATAGATGATACGATAACCTTTAACTACTTGATAGTATTTATCATTAGTTGATAATATATTTTCATCTTTATCCTGGGAATAATTTAAGGACTGCTCAACAAAAATCTTAGAGTACAAATTTGCAAGACCAATGACTCTGTTCATATCCCATATATTCTTCAATTTATCATTTATAGCTTCAAAAATATTAATTCATAGTCACGTTTGTTGGATAAAATTTTATTCATATTCTCCTAAATATAATAACAAATACGCGTTAGAACTATCACACTCTTTACACTAAAGATAAATTTGCACGCGGTCTCCGCGTGCACCCAATTGCTAGTTTAAGAACATGTAATTAAAAATTAAGATAACTACCATAATAAAACTGCACATATCTACCACGTTTGTCCAAGACGGTTTTCTTTTATCATCAGTATAAATATTCAAAAACTCATGACAAAATCAATTTTTTTTCGCACTTGCAATATATTTTTGAGTATTTTTAATGATAAGCACAACATCTAGCTTTGGTTGTTTAATTCATTAATGCAGGACTTATTTTTGATGGTGTCACATATCTCGAGAAAATATTTCCATGAATAAATTGTTCTGGTGATATCCGTTCCTTTTAAATCCAGTTATTTCTGTATGTAATATGATGGATGTAGTATATTACTTACAAATTTTAAACACTTCTTGACGTTATATATATGATAGGGTAGAATTGGGGTTTATAATTTCATTATAAGGACAAAATCCTTCAACCTCCTCCAATTTGATTTTTCCACAAATCAGTATTGGGTTAATTCTACCACTCTCCTGCATATATATGCATTGATGGTGTTTTTTATTTTTTGTTTATTCCATCTCTTGTAATTTATGTTATCAATAATTTTCTCATTAGTAAATATATTATTAGAATGGTTTAAATAAACTTAATTCCAAGGTCAAGAGCAACCTATATTTGTCCCATACCATAGAAGTTTAATTAAAAGAATTACAATGTTACGTTATAGCATTCATTTTTTCGTCTCTCTTGCAGTAGCCGGCAGTATAAAAGATTAAAAGGTAAAAATTCTTAATTTATCTGCATGTGTGCATTGCATTTTCTTCGTTAATATTTACTGTTTCAATTTTTTTTTTTGTTAAACTTGTGTTTTAGGCTAATGATTTTATTTATTTACTAATGGTCATTTTTTTTCTTCTGAATGAGTAACTTCTAGGGAAATTCTACGAGATGGATGAGGGGTAATTCGTTTGGTCCCATAAGTTGGCACTCTCACGCATTTGGTCCCGTAAGTTGTCACCCTACGCATATGGTCATGTAAGTTGGTAAAAGTGCTCAATTTTAGTCCCGCCTCGCCTCAATAAAGTCACATGATTTTGCTGACGTGGCTCTTGTTTGACTCGATACTTAGAAATTTTGACCCAAAAAAAAATATCCAATTACATGGCATGCCACCTGGACGCATTGTAATCAATTGGATATTTTTTTTTCGAGTCAAAATCCATAAATTTTGAGTCAAACCAGAGCTACATCTGCAAAATCCGGTGACTTTATTGAACTCAGGCGAAGTGAGACTAAAATTGAGCACTCTTCCAACTTACGAGACCAAATGCATGGGGTGACAACTTACGGGACCAAATGTGTGAGGGTGCCAACTTATGGGACCAAATGAATTTTTATCTCGTTGGATGAGATGGAATGTACACCTATAACTTTATAGGTTATAGGTGTTCCTTTTCCATGTTACTGTTTCTTTAAAATAGAAATTATATACTAATGTAATAGACTTCTTTTAATATATTTTAACTTTATACTTATCGAATTTTGATTGGAAATTCTTTTATTTCAAGCTCGGCTGACAACAAATACTCATGTGATACAATGGAATTTTGGTCCGTTTGTTTGTTTTGTTACATGTGCGAGGTTTTATAGGGGCGCGTAACACAATTGTATGGCTTTCAAAGAAAACGGTTGTTTTTCTTTATAATTGTTCTTTTGTAAAATATAGAAAGATCTTTTAAGGAAACAAAAAAGAAAAATCTATTTATTTAGGAAACTCAACACCTTTTTATAAATAAACATATGTTTTGTTTTATTTCCCGAACAATTTTTTTAGTTTTCTAACAATTATTAAGTGTTTGTTTTTAGACCATTTAAACTTCAATTTGGTTTCTACCAAAAATAAAAAAAAACATCAATTTCGTAGAGAGCTTTAAAATTTTAAATTTTAATGGTTTTTGCAACCAGTTACTTAATTTCTTAAATTTACTCTATATTCACTTGTAACCCCAACAAAAAAATGATTCAGATTAAGGTATAATACAATATTATTGGTGCAGACATCTTATCCTATTAAACACGATCATTCTTTCATGTGATTGAAGCTCTTCCAAAAAAGATTTCTTTTAGTATTTTGTTTTTGTTTTTGCTTTTGTTTTGTAGAGAAGATTGTATTACAACAACAACAATATTACAATATTATTTACACATTTTGTCCGAGCAACTAGGCTAACAATGACTTCTATTCACTTACTTATATAATTTATAGTCATGCTTATTGGACACAATTTCATATATTATAAAGTTTTGAAAAAAAAACACGCATTAAACATTCAATAATCTTTACACTAAAGATAAATTTGCGCGCGGTCTCCGTGTGCGCCTTTATGCTAGTATATATATCCTATATCAACTCCAACTCAATCTCAATCAACCTCAACTTTTTCCCAATCTAAGAAGAACTTAATTGGTTGAAATTCTCAACCCAGTTTCAACTCAACCTAAACTTCTAAAATTGTACAAATAGTCAAATACCCCTAAAATTTATAAAATACATTATAATTTATAACCCCAAAATTCACAAAAAATGAAAAAAAAAACTCCATAATCTAAAAAAGTCCCGCTGAAAATAGGAAAACGATGTTTTCACCCTCCAAACGTTGGAATTTGACTAAAATCACGTCGGCGTAAGACTAAACGTTATGCTCAGATGGTCATTTCCACTTGAAACAGTGGCATCACTAGTAAAAAACGGATTCCGTTGACAAAAAAACCCATGGAAATAGAAAAATAACGTTTTCACCCTCCAAACGTTGGAATTTGACTAAAATCACGTCGGCGTAAGACTTTAGTCTTACGTTATGCTCAAATTATCGTTTCTACTTGGAAAAGTGGTATCACTTGTTGAAAACGGACTCCATTGACAAAAAAATCCTGCTAAAAATAGAAAAATAACGTTTTCACCCTCCAAACGTTGGAATTTGGCCAAAATCATGTCGGCGTTTTGCTCAGATGGTCGTCTTCAATTTAAAAAGTTATATCACTTGTCGAAAACAGACTTCGTTGACAAAAAAACCCCGCTGAAAAAAAAATGACGATTCCACCCTCCAAACATTGAAATTTGGCTAAAATCATGTTGGCGTTAGACTTTAGTCTTACGTTATGCTTTGATTGCCGTTTTCACTTGAAAATGTAGTATCACGTGTCGAAAACGGGTTTCTAAAAATATACAATACAAAAGATTTTTTGTGAATTTTTGTGTATCGTGTATATTTTTTGGTAAATTTTGATCGTAGTGTGCGTTTTAGGCGTAGTGCGTGCTTTTTCATGAATTTTAGGCGTAGTATGTGTTTTTTGTGTAATGTGTTTCTTTTTACGTAAATTGACTTTTTCAAAAATAATAGAAATCTGGTTTGGGTTGAAATTAAAGTTGACTTTCAATCTGCTTCTGATTCAAATAGATGTCAACTCAAGTGGATCTCTAATTGAATTGGAATACATCTCAAACTTATATGGATCTAGTTCTATAAATCTGAATCAGATATAGATGTGATCCAGAGAACCAGATCCAAATTGCCCAGATCCAGATTGCCACCGGTATGCTAGATTATGCTTTTTCCTTTTTGTTTTTGATATCAAAATATCACACAACCTGCATTTTCTTGGGATTTCAAATCTTATGCCTTGTTATGCCTTCTTTATGTTCAATTAGAAAAAAATTTGTTCTAGATTATGCTTTTTTCTAATTGTGCGAACTCCGAGCCAGCGAGGGAAAATGGTTTGCGATTCTATTTCCTCTGTGTTCTTGATGGGAAACTTCACACAACCTGCACTTTTGTGGGATTCCAAATCTTCGGCAAATTTTTTTAATAGGACTAGCAAATGGAGCACGCGGTTCCCGCAAGCATAATTCTTTTTTCAATGTCATTCTATGTGGGTTAAAGAAGAAAATTTATCTAGATAACATGTGCCATAAATTTAAAGTATAACAATGGAAGAAAAATATATTATAGGGAAAGTAAATCATTAATTACAATGAATAGTGTAATTAATTAGTCTAACTTAATTTGTAAGGTTATTTTGGGAATTTAATAGTATACTTTTACAATATAGCTAAAACTCAAAGGTTAAAGTTGGAAATCAAAAGATTGGTGTCACAATGGGTTTCTTTATATAATAGTATATAGATAATCTTATGCTTTTCTAATTGTGCAAATTAACAAAGACAAACGGCCTGGTAACTCCGAGCCTGCGCAGGAAAATGGTTCGGAATCTTCCTTCTTGTTATATTGTAGGATACGAAAAAAATAAATCCAACACCCAAATCATTTGAAACAACATCAAGCATAGAGCCCAAGTAGGCAAATGCTTTATTCCTCGCATTCAATGAACAAATGGTTACAAAATACAAACTTTATCATAGTCAATTGTACAGAAACTCAGAATGCTGCTCGCCAACTGACAAACGAAAGAAAAGAAAAGAAAATGGTAATACATAATAACAATCCTAGGAACTGTTACAAATACTGGCAAGATGATCTGAATCTCTAGAAATGCGACATTTGCAAGAATGCACATTTTTGCACAAATATAAAAAATTAAGGCAACATTATTATACTTACTGAAACAAAGCAAAGAAATAGACTACAATACATTCCAGTAGAGAGAATCACCATGAAAAGGGACTTGCTCCCAACAAGAAAATTTCATTTTCTACGTTTTTCACCCATTGACAGACTCGGTTGCACGTTTTGATAGCAAGAGCCTGCAATATGCACTCATATTCAGTAGACTGAAACATCAAGTTTGAAAATTCATATTCAGCAGACTGAAACATCAAGTGTGAAAATGCTTCAAATATCCGAGCAAAGTAAGCCAGCCGAAGATAATTTAAAAAAAATATTGACATCAGTTTTTCAATAGCATCACAGGAAGAGTCATGCGTAAGTTAAAAGATGCATAATATAGACATGAAGATGCACCAGAGAAGATAATCAACATGAAAGTAACATAATCTTGTAAGTTAAAAGATGCATAATATAGATGCATGATGATGCACCAGAGAAGATAATCAACATGAAAGTAACATAATCTTGTAAGTTAAAAGATGCATAATATATATGCATGATGATGCACCAGAGAAGATAATCAACATGAAAGTAACATGATCTTGTATAAAAGTAATGGTCGAAGCAGATTTGTTTATGAATAGGCACTCGCATGACCGAACCTTGTCTGCTAGGGGATCGAAAGCTGCATACAGTTCAAAATCTTGTGTGACCCAGCTGAGCAGCACTGTTAGCACAGGGAAGATTAGTTAGAAAGAAACTTCACAACAATAAAATTAATTTTGTTTAAGGAATTAACTGAAAAAATTGCAAGGGGTAGTCAAGTGGGCAAACTTGCAAACATGAGGCTCAAGAATCCTAAGTTGGATACTATTAGGAAAATATATTATAGCCGTTAGTAATTGATAGTGATTTATTAATTTAGGGAATTGATTGATTCCCTACCATAGTTAGGACATAATCTCTTGTATATATGTATACTATCAGTCATAGAATAGAATTCATTCTTTCAATTCACTTTGATCATGGTACCAGAGTCACGGTTCTTCGAAATTTTGGTTGCCCAGTGAGCAACTCGTTCCTTTCAATTTTTTTTCCGCTGTTCATTCTCGACCCAGCAACGCCCCAATTCGTTCACTGATTCACTTACACTTGCGCCACATAAATACTCCACACCGCCACCTATTCTGCTCGCGCCCATCGCCGTCGTCACTTCGGTATATCATGCCCTAATTTCCAACCGCTGCTCCTCGCGCCCATCGCTGGTGTCCACTTTTCCGGCGACGCCGCCGCCGCGCAGCTCCGACGAACCAGTCAGTTTCACTTTTCTGTTCTGGATACCCGTTCGACAGTCCAATTCGGTAATTTTTATTTGTCGGTACAATTTGTTTTGGGGCGATCAGTTTGGATTGGTTTGGAACTGATTTGGTGAATATCTAAGTTTGTGTTTTGACCAGTCAACATTTCTTAGCCCTAATTAAGTTTGCTGTGGTCAAAGATTAGAGTTTATTGCATTGTGCTGTTCCGAATTTGCATTTTCAATTTTTTGGTTGGTGATTTGCTTTAATTATGAGTGGGGAGAAATCTGCTGTTGAGAAACCTGCTGTTGTAATGACTGATGTTGTTCCGGTGATGTCTAGGATCACAGAACACAAACTTAATGGTAACAACTATCTAGATTGGTGTAAAACTATCAGAATATACCTACGAAGCATATCTAAGGAAGACCATCTTACCGACGACCCCCCCAAAGATGATACACGTAAGGAATGGTTAAAGGATGATGCTCGTTTATTTTTACAAATCAAAAACTCTATTGACACTGAGGTTGTTGGTTTGATTAATCATTGTGAATTTGTCAAAGAATTGTTGGAGTACTTGGAACTTATGTATTCTGGAAAAGGCAATTTTTCTCGTATTTATGATACATGCTGATACATGCAGGGCCTTTTATCGGCCAGAACAAAATGGGCAAACACTTCAGGCATACTTTATGCACTTTAAGAAAACTTATGAAGAATTGAATGTTTTGTTGCCGTTTAGTACTGACATTAAAGTGCAGAAATTACAACGGGAGCAAATGGCGGTTATGAGTTTTTTGGTAGGTCTTAACCCTCAATTCGATATTGCCAAATCTCAGATTTTGTCCGGATTGGACATTTCCTCTCTCCATGAGGTTTTCACGAGAGTTCTTCGCACCGACACTGATACACATGCTAAGTCATCTACTATAGAATCTAGTGCTCTTGTTTCTCGTAATAGTGGTCCACCAACATCAAAACCTTCCTATCAGAATAGGGGATACAGTCAAAATCAGGAGTCTGGGGGAATTGAATGCCATTATTGTCATGAGCGTGGCCATACGAAGAGGACATGTCGAAAGTTGTTAAACAAAACTCAGAAGTTTCAGCCTCCATTTCAGACTCAGTCCTACCGCCCTCCGGTTCCCTCTGCGCATGTTGCTACTGCTCTTTCTCCTGCGCCGCCAAGTTCTTCCTCTGCACCAACTGTTAGCTTAACTGCAGATGAGTTTGCTAAGTACCTTCAGTATCAGGATACATTGAAAAATTCGCCTCACTCTATCGCTGCTATGGTTGAGTCAGGTAATCCACATGCATGTTTGCTTTCTTCCACTTCCCAATGGGTCATTGATACTGGGTCATTGATATTGGGGCTACTGACCATATGACAGGTAACCCTAGTGTATTTACTACTTTTATCCCACACACCTCTACTTCGAAAGTAACTTTAGCCGATAGTTCCACATCCATTGTTCTAGGTTCTGAAACTGTTCAGCCTACCTCCTCTTTACCTTTATCCAATGTTTTAAGTCTCCCAAACTTCTCTTTTAATTTATTATCTATTAGTAAGATTACTCGTGCTCTTAATTGCTTTGTCTCATTTTTTCCTGATTACTGTCTCTTTCAGGATCTTATGACGAAGAAGATCATTGGTAAAGGATATGTATCAGGGGGCCTTTATGTTCTGGACACTCATGCATCAGTGCCTCGGCCCATTGCTTGCTCTGTTTTGGCAACCCCTTTTGAAGTACATTGTCGGTTAGGTCACCCATCTTTGGCTGCTTTGAAGAAATTGTGTCCTCAGTTTCAGAGTCTATCCGTTTTAAATTGTGAGTCGTGTCAATTTGCAAAGCATCATCGTCAGTCTTATGTTCCTAGAGTCAATAAACGAGCTAGTGCTCCTTTTGAGTTAGTCCATTCAAATGTTTGGGGTCCGTGTCCTATTGTTTCTAAACTTGGATTTCGCTATTTTGTGACATTTGTTGATGATTTTTCACGTATGACTTGGTTATTTTTAATGAAAAATCGTTCTGAATTATTTACTCTATTTACGAATTTTTTTGCTGAAATTAAAACTCAATTTAATATGCCTATACGAATTTTGCGAAGTGATAATGCAAAAGAATATTTTTCTGGCACATTTAAAACATTCATGGCAAACCAAGGTATTTTGCATCAATCATCTTGTGTCGACACGCCAGCCCAAAACGGTGTGGCAGAACGAAAAAATAGACATCTTCTTGAGACAGCCCGAGCACTCTTATTTCAAACTCATGTGCCTAAGCATTTCTTGGCCGAGGCTGTCGCCACAGCTTGTGTTCTTATTAACCGTATGCCTTCTTCGGTACTTCAAGGGGCCATTCCATATACAATCCTCTTTCCTGGCAAACCCATTTTTTCTGTGGAACCTCGAATATTTGGCAGCACATGTTTTGTTCGAGATGTGAGGCCTCATCTAACCAAGTTAGATCCCAAATCAGTTAAATGTGTCTTTCTAGGTTACTCTCGCTTGCAGAAGGGGTATGTTTGTTATTGTCCTAGTTTGGAAAAATTCCTTGTGTCCGCTGACGTCTCTTTTATGGAACATTCTCCTTTCTTTCATGCCTCTACTGACACTCGTGCCCATACGGAGAATGATGATGATTTGTTAGTTTATGAAGCGACTTATCAGACTCGTCATATGGCTCCTACAACACCACCACCCATTCTCCATGTGTATAAGAGACGTACAAACCCTCCTGTTACATGTCCTGCTCCAGTGGCTCCTTCATCATCTGATCCGCCAAACAATAGTAATGATCTCCCTGTTGCAATTCGCAAAGGTAAACGCCAATGTACTTATCCGATTTCATCGTTCGTCTCATATGATAACTTGTCACATTCTTCGTGTTCTTTTGTTGCATCTATTGATAGTATATCACTTCCTAACACTATTCGTGAAGCTTTATCTGACCCTGGTTGGCGTGCAGCTATGATAGAGGAGATGGATGCTTTAGATACTAATGGTACATGGGATTTAGTGACTTTACCTACAGGTAAAAAGGCTATCGGTTGCAAGTGGTAAAAAGGCTATCGGTTGCAAGTGGGTTTTTGCAGTTAAGGTTAATCCAGATGGGTCCATTGCTCGACTGAAAGCTCGCCTTGTTGCAAAGGGCTATGCTCAAACTTATGGGGTGGACTATTCCGATACTTTCTCGCCAGTTGCTAAGTTGACATCCGTTCGTCTATTCATCTCCCTTGCAGCTACTCATAATTGGCCGTTGTTTCAACTTGACGTGAAGAATGCCTTCTTGCATGGAGATTTACTAGAGGAAGTGTACATGGAGCAACCACCTGGATTTATTGCTCAGGGGGAGTATGGGAGAGTTTGTCATCTTCGAAAAGCTTTATATGGATTGAAACAGAGTCCTCGTGCGTGGTTTGGCAGATTCAGTCAAGCAGTTGAAACCTTTGGGTTGAAAAAGAGCAAGTCTGATCATTCAGTGTTTTATAGCTTCTCTTCTTCTGGCATTATCATGTTGATTGTGTATGTTGATGATATTATAATTACGGGCAGTGATGCTAAAGGGATATCATCTTTGAAGACTTTTCTTCAGAATCAATTTCAAACTAAAGATCTTGGTTCACTAAAGTACTTCTTAGGAGTTGAGGTAATGAGAAGTAAGAAAGGAATTTTCTTGTCTCAAAGAAAATATGTGCTTGACCTCTTATCTGAGACAGGAAAATTGAGTGCGAAACCATGTGCTACTCCAATGCCACCTGATATTCAACTTACTAAGGATGGAGATCTTTATGAAGACCCTAAGAGGTATAGAAGACTTGTTGGAAAACTAAACTACCTCACAGTAACACGACCCGATATTGCTTACTCTGTTAGCACTGTAAGCCAGTTCATGTCTTCTCCTACAGTCCATCATTGGGCAGCTTTGGAACATATATTATGTTATTTAAAGGGTGCCCCTGGTCGAGGCATATTGTACAAGAATAATGATCACAAACGAATAGAGTGCTTTACAGATGCAGATTGGGCGGGTTCCAAAATTGATCGCAAATCCATAAGCGGGTATTGTGTTTTCGTAGGAGGAAACTTGGTTTCATGGAAGAGCAAGAAGCAAAATGTTGTGTCTCGTTCAAGTGCAGAATCAGAATACAGATCTATGGCTCAAGCTACATGTGAGATAATGTGGATACATCAATTATTATCTGAAGTTGGTCTTAAAGTTTCATTACCAGCGAAGCTATGGTGTGACAATCAGGCAGCCCTTCATATTGCATCAAATCCTGTATTTCATGAGCGAACCAAACACATTGAGATCGATTGTCATTTTATTCGTGAGAAAGTGCAGTAGAACCTGATCTCTACTGAATACGTGAAGACTGGGGAACAATTAGGAGATTTGTTTACGAAAGCTCTTAGTGGGGTTCGAATTGAATATCTTTGTAACAAGCTGGGCATGATTAATATATACGCTCCAGCTTGAGGGGGAGTGTTAGGAAAATATATTATAACCGTTGGTAATTGATAGTGATTTATTAATTTAGGGAATTGATTGATTCCCTACCATAGTTAGGACATAATCTCTTGTATATATGTATACTATCAGTCATAGAATAGAATACACAATTCTTTCAATTCACTTTGATCAGATACCTTCCTGTTTACATAATACTGCTTTCCTTTTTCACTTCAAGTTCAGGGCCCACCCAGTGCAAACTTTTTTCTACTGGGTCTGAACTTAAGAACTTAAGGAACTTAAGAGAAAAATAACCTTTGACTGACCCCAGGCCTTTGACAATTGACTATGTAAAGAAGAGAAAACGCTTCAATGTAGTCACTTCTCTCAGTGAGCCATATTATGTAAAGGATCATAGTTCATAGCATTACTAAATTGAAAACAACAAGATTTTTTTCTGCAAATATTCACTCCATCAGAATGTAACATTTTGGAGTTAAGTTAGTAAGTTAACAGCTTCCTAAGCTACCGTGACATGCATAAAGGTAGAGGTTAAATGACAAAAATGCCTACAACCGGCATCTTAGGTTAAATGAGCTTAATGTCACATTACAAAAATGCCTATAACGACAACAAAGGACTATAGGGCTTAAAGGTTTCTCTAGATTTCAGAATCAATGAGGTATGTGGGTTCACACTGAATATTTGTGAAACCTCATTGCCAGCATTAGCAGAAAACAGCAGGAGCAAACAACCACTACACCTGTAATCCCAATTCATTAAGGTAGGTACGATAAAAAAATAAAATTACCATAATTTTCATCTCGTCTAAACTGGGTTTTGTGGGGCCCCATTCCTTTATCATGCATGGATGCATACAGCCTTCGATAAGCCTGATATAATCTGCAATAAAGGGGATCCAACAGCAAAGTCATTCAGCAAGGTCCTTTACAGTGGATAATAATAGCCACAGCTGATAGGAACACTTCAAAATTTTCTAGTTACCTCTTTTGCTGTCTAAAACTACTGATTGGTGCAGAAAATTCAGATGCCACATATTGGTCAAGATAGATACTCCGATACATGAAATGCCATAGCCCAGCTGGACCACCTATTCTAGCAGATGCGCTCCTCGTTCTTCTGGGGGAATCCGATGCAGGTCTAAGTAGACCTAGATGAGAAGAAATGATCCCAGCACGAGAAGTGGGGTCAACAGGCAGATCCTCAATATGCAAGCCGCCATCAGAGATGGATCTTTGAACTTCACTCAGTACATGTGACTTCAAAAGTACGGCTTCTATCCGAATCCTATAATATCATACGACAGATGATTTGCTTTCAGCTAAGGCTGAATGAACTTGAGAAAAAACATCGACAAATGCAAGTTCATTGACAAATCCAAGCTGTGGCACTGACAGCAAGTTCTTTACCAATCCAAGTATTTATTTATTCAAGTGGATAAGCAACTGAGAAGGAACTTTCTTTCTTTGTCCGCACACAATAGTATTTAGATCTTTACCTGCTATCCTTTAAATGATAGAAGGCATCTGAACTCGTGGTAAGCAATACCAGGTATGTATCGATCTGCCATCAGATTCACTGGCTCATTACTTTATACAAATTGACAAAACAAACTTATACAATTAAATCATGTAACTGAGAATTAACTGGATCATCAAATTTCTTCAGTTTTTAAATATCTCCAAAATTACTAACCACTTACATCAAAATAATGCACATAACCATAAAGAAAGGCCATGGCGTTGTATCTTGGCAGGCAAATTGGTGAGAAAGATTCTGATGTCCTGCGTGAAATGAAGAGATGTAAGAGATAAGTACTTAATAGTTCATTGAAACTAAACAATTCCCTTGGGGGAGGCTAATCCAAGTTGTTTCATAGATATCTATGGTTTCATGCAATCTTGGGATCAAAGAACAGTAGCTAACAGTTTACGTAAATTATTAGGGGCTAGAGGGGTATTAAGATGTAAAACCAGTAAAAGGAACATCAAAGGGGTAAAGGAAGTTAATAGTGTAGGTAATATTTAATATTATTTTATTTGGTCATGCTGTCATGATTGACAGTACTACAGGTGACATGATGCTCCATGATAACCACGTCAACCGTCTACCATAAGTCTTTCAAGTCCATTTTGGGATAAGGAACAAGTTGTTTGCGTCTCTAGTTTCTAATCAATGCCCACTAGTTTTCAATACAATAATAGACAGAAAATGGTTATATTTCAAACTCCATAACAATTTATCAATCATCTCATTTAAATCTGATGTGCAAGTATGTGGTCTACTCTCTAGAAACTTAATTGAAAACCTTTTACAATATACAAGCATATATTCCCGAGTAGTACCATTATGAATTCAACAAGGTCATATATTGCTATTGAGCTGCAAAAGCTTGCCATAGGAGAAGCAACGCAGATTATATATCAAAAAAGAACATGAACATTTTCTGCGTTGACTTTCATTGAACCACAACTTCATCCGAATCCATAGTAACTAACTAACTGAACCATTCATCAACGCTAAAGTGACTCACAAAAATCACCAAGACGACTTGTCGTGCACAAACCACAAAAGAAACATCTATCATAAAAGTAATATATCTAAAAAGAAACTGATTCTCATAATAGAAACTCATTTCTGTACTCGGGTGAAGAGAAAATGTCACTAAGGCAGTTTTGGGAGCTAACCCACTTACCTAAAAGATTCAGAGGACATGATAAAATTGGAGAGTAACAGAATATCATCAGGATGAAGAGATTCTTTCTGAGCACCAACAAGACTGATAACCTGCAAATAGTTCAATAATTAGATGTAGCTCGTGGAATTATTGTCGTTACAGAGTTTGCACAAACAGAAAATTTCAGCAGAACAGCAAAAATTAGAAAAATACCTTGTGTCTACACATCAAGAGTGCAAACAATACGCCAGAACCAGCTACATCTTGCAAGATGGCACCAGTAGCTTGACGTGTTGCATATGCAAGGGGAAGACAAGAATAGGCATGAAGAAAAGTAGCAGGACTCCTAAGATCACAGTAGCAAACATATTTTAGTTTCAAATTGCTGAGGAGCTGGCTTATTTATTCTATATATATCTGTAATAACTTGACTGGTGGAGAAACCTTTGTATCAGACCTGGATAGCTATCAAATTACCCAGTGGCATATAATTTTATGCAAACTGGTATTGTTTCCAGTCATGTTTAAAGATTAAATAGATAGCTATACAAGTTTGAAACATATGCTGATTCTCATAATTCTGCCAGCAATTTGATCCTAATTGTTTCCCAAAACGGCAAATTTTAATTGTAAGGATCACAAATAACTGGGAAGCTATTTATAGTTTTACACATTCATTCAAACTCGTGTAGATGTTTCTTCCTTGTAGACAAAAAGTGGCAACGAACTGGTGATGGAAATATCAATCTTAGAGATTTCATCAGATGATCCACGTTCTAGTGATTCATTGCTATGCACTTTAAACTTAAGAATAAAGCTTGAATCAAACATTTTGTTGATGTTGAATAAACATGCCACTTTGAAAACATTGATTGACAGTAATTGCATGCCGACACGGCAGCAAATGATTTCTGCATTCAATGGCATTCTGCCGGCAACAGCATCGAGAAACGGTAGATACATCTTTTTCCCCTTTTCGCATAAGCTTTTCGAAATATGACAACATATTCTTAACTAATGACGTCATATTTTGTTTGATGTTACAATTGTGGAAAGGAAGCACTTACGGTTATTAGAGCAATCGGAAGTGGGAAAACTACAGTGACACCACAGAAAGTAAGGAAATCAAAGTAGTAATTGGGCAGTCAGATCAGATACGAAACAACAGTCAGAGATGCTAAAGTAGTGTAAGCAGAATAAAATTGGAGAACTCAAGGAATGCAACTTCACAAATAAGGATTCTCACACACGTTAGATATATTAAGTGCCAAGCATTCTTATCCATAAGTGGCGTTAAATCGGAAGATCCTTAATTACATTTAAAATGTAAAACCTTTGAGTTGGTGATCCTTCATATCTCACAACAGAAACTCTCAGAGGACACTGCTACTTGTAAAAAGTGAAATGTTGAAGTTAATGCAAATTTAAATTACTTTAGTTGGCTAAGGACTACAAGATCCTACCAGCTGAAAGAATGAATGAGAGAGGAGAAGACAGCATCTGTTCCTCCAAGCAATGAAGTCATATCAAACTTTGGATTCTTCTCAAAACACCGATTAACAGACTTCGTGAGAATAAGAATCATCTGCATTCAGATAAAGAGCGTGAACAGAAGTGCTTACTGAGAGGAATACTGTCGCCATGAGGCAAAAACAAGATGTCATAGATTGCGACAACATTATCCAACTTGTCTTATAAAGGGGATAAACTACCTGACCATATAGGAGCTCCAGCTGACCCCTTAATGATTCATGAGGCTCTTCTGTGCAACTTATGCAGACTAAGTAAATTGGTCCTTTCACAAGAAACACTACCTGAAATACAAATCAGATAACAACGTGAGGCGAAATCTGGAGAAAAGACCTAAACAAGCTCTATATGATTAAACGGGAAAAGGTGAATAAATCAAAGCAAAGTAGATCTTTCAGACAGCTAACCCTTTCAGCTCACCACGTTCTCCCCTCAAGACTAACTAGAAAAAAGAAAGAAAGCAAAAAGGAGGAACTCATAATTTTCATCATCAAGAGTATAATAAATTTAGAAACTGTGAGTCAGCTTTAAAGCTGAATTTCGGAGATGTATTTAGAAGTAAGATGTGTTTCATCGAGTTGGGAATCATGTGCCACACAAAGCTTCTGAGAGGGAATCCAAGAAATTACCTCTAACAATGATAGGGCTATTAAAATGCTCAGAATATTTATCGTGTTCTACGCCTGTGAATCGGCCAATTACCTACTTGGATACAGCAAAACTCCTAAATACCCTTTTCCAGAAAGAAAAAAAACCAACAAAAAGATGTATTATTCATCAAGCCAATTTTGTTTATAAGAGGTCTTAAACCCAATGAACGGAGAAGGAGATATAGGTGGCATCCTTAATAGATAGAAACATAATGTCTAATGCAGGTTAATTTTAGCATAAGCTTTCCAAGTTCGCAAAATCTTGCAATTCATAGCAAATTACTTTCCTTTTCGTTTATAGTTTTTAAGGACAAGATGAAATAGATCATTGTGTAATACCTCGTCGATTCAGAGCCAAAGGTTCATCAATAGCTTTAATCCCATGCAATAACAAATAGAATCCAGCTACTACCATGATGGAAGAAGAGTAGAAGACTGTGAGTTTTTCTGCAATGGGCACTCCTTGGTACAACAAAACTAACTTTTCCATCTTCCAATACAGAAGTTGGCAGCAACAACTTATAAAGAATGGGGGAAGTCTATCGAAATAGTAACTGATGGGAAGAGAAAGATTGGTTACTGCACTGGGGAAATCAAGCAGGCCACAGCAGATAGCACTGCTTCGACAGTGGAAATTCGGAAAATCAAGTAATGATGCAGTGACTAGTAAGTTTGATTAAGCCAACCAATGTTAACAAATATCGGCCATTGGGCCTAACCGTTCCTACCAACAGTAAGAAATGTTTAAAAAGCCACAAAGGAACTCAAGCGCAGACGACATCACATAATTTTTTTTAATCAAAAAACTATGGGAGATGGCAATATGAAAGAGACTTCACCAAAACCTTCAACAAGATGATGGTTTAATGGGAGGAATTACACCTTAAATGGGACAAAGTGGATGTTTTAAGGAATAAGCATCAGATGCAAGGACTGGCGACAGATCAAGTCTTGAATTCCCAAACTAAGGTTCAACTATGTCCAAGGTGATTCTTAGACCAGAGGCCACTGTAGTTGTCAAGGGAAACAATTTGTGAAGTATTATGCAACAACAAAGTCTGAAGAAAATGTTGAAGCCTTGAAGGAACCACCCATCATAAGAGGCGGGGTCAGAAACGTTCCGAGATGCCAGCCCTAACAATCAGGGGACAGGCAAAGTGGTGCTGACTACAAAGCTAGTGGCGGATAATGGATTGAGGCCCACAGTGGTCAAGGCTATGGTTCGACTCATGGATGGAGGTCTAATTGAGTCTTCTGTTGGGTCGAGCCCATGTCAAAACAAGATGTGTTTCTGATGCAAGTATTACAGGAAGAATGGGCATAGCAAAGATATATGCTAGGGGGATAACTATTGAATTTAAGTGGAGTGTTTCTATATAGTATAAGTAAAATTAGTGCTTTGATTCTATAGTACTATTCAATTTCACATTGCAATTAAGCAATATAAGGTTAAATTAAAATCCTTTTGAAGTTGTTCAGTTCCAAAGTGTTATCTGTATGCTTCAAAATATGAGGCTGCAATGTTCATAACAAAATTTCAAGCAATGCCTATCACCTTTTATAAACTATAAATTACATCCGCGAGCCATGAGAATGAATTTTCACAGTACAATTAGTTCCCCTAAAGCATTGATTAAACAAAGAACGCAGCTTACTCAGTCCACAAATCCAACTAGGATACCCTGACAGGCATGAAAGGGGCTTGAATATGCAGTGAAACTTCTCTAAGGTCATTTAAAGAAAAAAGTTGGACTGAAGACTTTTTTTGATGAAAAAAACTTAAATGTTAGTTAAAAGAGAAGGTAACAACAAAAACGCAACCTGGTGTTTTCCAGCTCTGACCAACTTGACCCTGTCTCCGCTGAGAGAGAGAATCAATGAAAGACAATAATAAGATGGTATTTTTGGTAAGATATAATATAAGAAACAAGATAAGATAAGATAGGGTTGAAAAGAAACACACACCCATTTTCAACAAAGGAAATGATGGCTTGAAGGGTAGCAGAGAATCCAGCAAGCTTGTATTCATCCCCATATCTTAATGAAGTCAAGAAAAGAAGCACAATAATAACGATGAATAGGTAACAAAACAATTAATTGTGTTTGTAACATTTGACTTTTGAGTGTAATGAGTTGAGAGAAACCTACCTGGAGTATATGGGTTTGCCGGAGTTACTCAAAATAAAGAAATGTTTCTTCCTTTTCCTCCATGATAGAGAACCATCATCATCCTACAATTATTATTATTAATTTATAAGCAAAAAACTTCACCTCCTCTCAATTATAACTAAGTAACTAACTAACTAACCTCATCGGCATGGCGTTTTCCGGTAACCCCTTCATTATTATTCTCCTCGACGACGACCTCTCGTATCCCGTCATCATCATCATTGTCATCGACGATCTCATCATCACCGCCACTGGTGCTTCCCATCTCGCCGGCATACCCGCTGCTGCTCGGACTCAAAGCCCCCGGCTCCAAAGTATTATTATTATTATTGCTCCTCCATGCAAATGAAGAAGAATCTGCTTCTTCTGCTTGTAATTCAGCTTCTTCTTCTTCTTCTTCTTCTTCTTCTTCTTCTTCTTCAGTGATAGTGGTGGGCGGTGGTGGTGGACTAGAAGAACGCATTGCAATTGACGCTAATTGATTCGCAATAACATCCAGTGATTGGTCAATTGAATCCGACTTCAAATTAGGGTTTTCAATTTCATCATCATCGGAAGCCATCCTCAATTTAATAATTATTAGTCCAAAGTAAAAGTGGAACTATGGAAGCTTGAGAGAGAGAGAGAGAAGAGAGAGAGAGATATGGTAGTACAACAAACAAGTTGCAAAACGACAGCGTATTACGTGGTTTGACCAGTAGGAGAGGCGTGGGCCTAATTAATGATATTATTCATTGCCATGGGCCTTTCTTCTTTATAGACTTGTTGCCTCTTGGAATCTTCTTACCACCCCTTTGCTAAAATTTTATTCATATAGGCCCAATATTTATATTTATATTATATTATAAATAAACTTAACACTTTTTTTTTTGGAGATGTAAATAAACTTAACACTAGTTATACTTATTTTAATTATATGTACACATAGTAGTAATCTTGTGTATTGTAAGCTCAACCGTTTGGAGTTTGCTTTAGATGTCAAGGGTAAATTCCACCTCCCACAAAATTGAGGGTATTTGCAAACTCTTAAAAAAAGTTATAATCAGCTTTTTATTTAAATAAGTAATTTTGGGTTTTTGCAAATTTAGCTTTTTCGTTTACACAACATTTTTTAAGCTAAACCCCCCCTCACAATCTTAAAGTTGGTGTGGGGTGCTTTTGGCTTTTGGTGGATATTTTTAAATAAAATAATTGAATAATTTCAAATTCAAGATTATCTTGCAAATACCCTCAATTTTAAAATTTAAGTGCTTTTGAAGCTTAACTTAAAATTATGAACTTCTACTTTTCCACTAGAGTTTTCAAACACCACCTTATTATCTACTATCTATCTACTACTATCTAATAAGAGGGAATAATGTTAGCACTTGGCTACTTACAAAATAGTCTATATATTTTGAATTTCTTTATTTTTGCCCCCAAAGTCTACTACTATCTAATAATAGGGAATAATGTTATTACTTGGCTATTTACAAAATAGTCATTGTATTTTGAATTTTTTATTTTTGCCCCCAAAGTTTTTCTTATTTATTTTTGGGCCCCATGTTAAATTGTAACACAACCCTTTAAATTTAGATTTTCTTATTTTTGCCCCCCAAAGGTTTTTGTATTTGACAAGGCTGTTTACAAAATAGTCCTTGTATTTTTAATTTCTTTATTTTTGCTCCTAAAGTTTTTTTATTTACTTTTGAGACCCATGGTAAATTGTAACAACTCTTTAAATTTTAGATTTTCTTATTTTTGCCCCCAAAAGTTTTTTGACATGTAAATTTCAAAAAAAACCTTGAGACTTTGAACTCTTTCATTTTTGCCCATAAAGTTTCTTATTATTTGCTTTTGTGCTCCACAGTAAATTGTAAAACAATCATTATGGTCGAACCCCTCATGCACGACACCAGCGTCATGACGGCAGTATAAATGGCCCAAAGCAGTCGAACCTCTCATGCACGACACCAGCGTCATGACGGCGGCATAAATGGCCCAAAGTGGTCGAACCCCTCATGCACGACACGAGCGTCATGACGGTGGTATAAATGACCCAAAGCGCGCGAACCCTTCATGCACGACACGAGCGTCATGACGGCGGTATAAATGACCCAAAGTGGTGGAACCCCTCATGCACGACACGAGAATCATGACGGCGGTATAAATGGCCCAAAGCGGTCGAACCCCTCATGCACGACACGAGCGTCATAACTGCGGTATAAGTGGCCCAAAGTGGTAGAACCCCTCATGCACGACACGAGTGTCATGCTTGCGGTATAAGTGGCCCAAAGTGGTAGAAACCCTCATGCACGACACGAACGTCATGACGGAGATGCTACGCGAGATTGACAATGACTATAAGGCATAGCACAATTATAAAATTGAGAACAAACAAAGAGCAATTAAACGTGCATTGAACTTGGTTGAAAAGAGAATGAATTATACAAATAAACTATAAATCAAAAAATTATGATATCAAGCTACAACATCGGTCTCATTCAAGAACCGTTGCAAGTGAAATGCAAGAATTGTTTACAAAACAAAAAGCCTAATATCATCAAAATGGTATAACCTAAATATCGCTACCCAGTTGACGACTGGGGGACTTAGGACAGAGGATCACACCCACGAAACGTGCATAATTGGCACAATTTCCCTGAATTTGATCCTCCGTGAGCACCAGTTCATCTGCTTGTGCCCAACCTTCGGGCAAAATGACTTCACTTCATGCGGAGGCATCGCCAAGCTGATATCTGCTAAGAGAAATCAAATTCTGGTCATTAAATGATCGTTCGGGCACAACAACTTCAGTAACGGAAGTTCCAAGATCTCGAGAAGGATCTCGAGGAGGGTACATTCCAGTTGGTAGAGTCATTGTCGGACAAGGAATCTCGGACACGGACATAACTTTCTTTCCCTTATCCACAACCACATCAGACATGTGTTGAAGACCTGACGTCCTAGAAGGACTTGATAGAAAACTCGTAGACCTGGACGCTTTTGGAGGCAGTTCAACTTCATCGTCACTTTGACCGAAAGCGGCGTGAAGGGCATTATTGACCCTTTACAACTTGCTTAAAGCAACGATAGGAGCACTTGTATCTATTCCCTCATGCATTAAAGGTGGACTCGGATTCAAAGAACTGGAACCAGCCGCACTCTTGCCCTTACAGTCATGCCATACGACATAAAATGGATCACCGAGTCTAGAGGCTTGTAAATCGTCGTCGTCATCGCCGCTAGGCTCTGGGATCTCCATCCTAGGACCACGACTAGCATCCAGCATATCCTTTCGGAAACCCTCTCCAAGATATCCGAGATAACCAGCCTGGTCAACGCCAAGTTCCATACCATATTTCATGTTCGCAGCACCATGGAGTAACTCAAGCAATTTATAAACATTACTCTGCATGAAAGATTTGGCAACGGAGCACTTGTAATCCTCTAATTCGAAATGTTGGACTCGGCGACCCAAATCGGCTATGACACTATCTGCGACAGCATTTGACGCCTTCAGAGGAATTCTCTCGTTTCAAGGAATCGTTTTCTCTCTTCAGCGCTGCTATTTTGGTACGCAATGCCGCATCGCTATCTTCAGCCTTTTTGGCCATTTTTCCAACCCCGTGAGCATCACGAACAGCCTTAGCAGCCACCTTCTCAGATTTTTAGCTCATTTCAGCGCATTGTGTCAACTATTATCAATGCTACGAATACTTGTGTGCAACCTGTCGACGACAGAATTATGTTGACCCTGTACCTCAACCAAACCACTGTAATCTCGGCACAGTCGATACACTCCTATAGTAATAGCAGCAAAAAATAAACGACCAAAACGCGCCAGATCACGGTATCCTAGCCTATCAATTACGACTTGATGATCCAATTGAGGCCATAGGCCCCGCATAATCTCTACCGACTGTTCTTCCCTCAATCTATATCCACCCAGAGTAACGCTCAAAGATTCTGAGTTCTCGTCATTAAGAAAATCATAATCAACGAGGCTCCCAGGAGGAGTCGGTCTTGGATTACCTGAAGGTCGAGGTCGCCTAAGTGGAGGAGGAGGGATTTTCTGAGCCTCTCGAGCAGACTCATCTTCAGCTAATTTCCTTTTGGCAGCGGTATACCAATGCTCACCTCCTCACCGGGAAGAACCCTCTCTATCGGGCCTTCGCGCGCTCCGGAACATGGGATTATTTGCATTGAATCTAGCCAAATTAGTAGCAATCCTTTCATCTTCCGCGTCAATTTCTTCCATCGCTCGGATTTGAGAATTAGTCCCAACCTTAACGCGACCACCAGTGGCAGTTGGAGTCATCACCAATCTCCGCGGGACAAAATCCTCATGACACTCGAAGTCGCTCACAACAAGCACCCGGGTACCAGCATTTACGCCACCAAGCCTCATCGTAGAACAATCAATCGATGGGGAACCGGAATGACCTGCACCCCAATTATCAGACAAAGCTCTGGGGGCCCTAACTACAGGTTGAGTCCTTGCGGCCTCCTCAGGGGAACCTTCCGACGAAACACTCACAAATGATGGGCACACATCCGATGCATTCGTCTCCCCGCTCCCAGTATGAGCACCATAAATATTCTCGGGTGACACAACAGGTTTACTCTGACTTTCAGATTTTTTCCTCACCATTTTAAGTCAATTATATAAAAATATCTAGATTAATTAAAATATATATATAAGCATCGAATCCTCAGAATCCGATGTGGATAGGAAGGTCGAACACAAACGGTTCGATGTGGTCTAGAGAGCAACAAAAAACCTCCCCATGAAAGAAAAATGAGAATGAGGTGGAAACTGGCTCCTTTTATAGACCCACCACCGCCTCTCTTCCCCGATTCGACACAATAGCATTAAACATACCCTATTCGATGCACACGCATCGAATTCCCCAAATTCGATGCTGCCACCAAAGTACATCGAACGGCCAGGGTTCGATGTCCCCAAAATTTGCCATTAAATTTTGAGATATTACTAAATTTAAGTCCTCCAAGGTTGGAGCCCGATCTCTTATCGAGATCGTCTCCCAATCGGGGGCATGATTTTCGACGAAAAGTCATAAGTCCTCCAAAATTGGACCCCGATCTCTAATCGAGATCATCTCCCAATCGGGGGCATAATTTTCAAACATATAAGAACAAGATTCAAGGCCTTTGTACTTGCCTAACTTGCTGCTGTTAATGGTGTTACTGGGGTATGTGGAGTTCAGGCTGCCCTCAATCAGTAGTGACATTAGCTTTGTGTTTAGCAACCTTCAGTTTTTGGTGCAGATGAGTTATGAAAATAATAAAAATTAAAGAGATGTGAACTGTGCTGGTTTGAGGAGTTTTTCATTTGTGTTTACCATCAACCTACTAGACATTACATTGTTGCATTCATGTAGAACTGCATTGTTTTTCTTTCTTGTTGTTGAGTTGTGTCAGTCTAGGCTTAGGGGGAGTATAATTCATGTGTTGAGGCATACATTTTGGGTGACATACTGCATGTGACACACTTTTCTGTGACTTTCTTTGCTGTGGAAGTGAATTTTTTCTTGAATTCATAACTGTTGATCCCTGTGTGTTTCTTGTTATCTATGTTGCTTACTCATGATTTTGATCTGAACAATATGTCTGAGGTACTCACTTGCTAAATTGTTTAAGTTTCAGATGTATTTTTGGATGTATCTAAAGCTCTTATATGAATTTGCCTTGGTGAAGCATGTACCTCCACCTTCTGGTTTGAATGTTATTGAATGTTATCCCAACATTGTGCACTGCCGCAAGCCAACATTGAAAATAGGAACTTATAAGTTTTCGAATTTTTGAAAACCGCTCTGGTTACCTGTTACTTAAATTAACATAGTGGAAAAAATTTATTTGATTCAAATTAAGTAACTGCCCACTAACATTCATTCTCTTTCCTTATTCACGGTTATTATAGAAATCAAAACCATAATATCCTTAATTGTGCTTGTAATTTCCTTACTTGTGCTTACTCTGCAAAATTACTCTCTCCACTCTCCAAATTCTCTCGTTTTTCTCTGCAATTTCTCTCAAATCTTCTTTACTAACAATGGCAAGCAAGTCTCCCATGCAAACTCTTGCAGACGTTGCTATGGGAAGTGGATCCACTGCCGCACACACCCATTCACACACTAGGGTTGCTGTTGCAAAATCAGATAATGCTCTTGTTGCCGCTAAAAGGAAGGCGGTCCCCTACGTGCGACGAGGAAAGAAGTATAAACAGGGAGAATCGACCTCCAATGTTGAGCCAACTGCTAAATCAATCGTTCCCATCATCAATGAGCCCGAAATTGAGGTAAACACTACTGAACTCAACCCTGAAATTGATGCTGATGTAACTGTTGAGGGGGAGGGTAGTGGATCTACTGATAAGTCTGTTGAGAAGTCTGTGGAGAAAGCGGTGAGGAAGTGGATTAGGGCTCAAAAGAAAAAGAGCAAGGATGCAGGGGAGAAGTTGAGAAATATGTCTGAGACTACTAAGAAACACGATGAGACTAGGAAAAGACAAGCTGAGAGACTAGCTAGGAAGAGGGCTGCTGAAGCCGAGAAGAAGGCTGGGGAAGAGAGGAAGTCTGCTGCTGCTGCTGCTGAGAGAAAGATGAAAGGAAAGAAAGTGATGGAAGAGGAAGTAGAGGTGGTGGATGTTGAGGATTAAGATGAAGAGGAGGAGAAGGAAGAGGAAAAGACTGAGGAAGAGCAGGATGTTGCTGCTGATGTTAAGGCAACATCAGGAACAGATGAGTACACAGATGGGCTGTATGTGATCTACCCTGAGGATGAGGAGGACTACTTTTCTCCATACTATCTCACCAAAGAGTTGGAAAAGAAGTGGGATTCCTTCAAGAGAAGGGAGATTCACACTGAAAGAGCTGTAAAGATGGCCAGCTTCAAGGAACAAAAGGTGATGGACTTGCTTGAGGCAAGAGGGATGCATCAATCTGTGATGGAGTTGCATGACTATGCTCCTGAGATTGTCATAGAGTTCTACCTGAATCTCTCCAAATGGATCAGGGACTACAGATCTCCAAAATTTGGAAAGGCTTGGGGTGAGGGGGAGAGTCTTCAACATTGAACCCTACACCATCAACAAGATCTGTGGATTCCCAACTACTGATGAATCAGAGGACCCCTACTATGATGATGTAATTGAAGACTTGACTGGAGGGTTGGTCAAAATCTGGAGAGATGCTCTGCCAACCACAAAACTCACCTCCCTTAGTGCTGTCTTGCACAAGATAGCTTGCTTCAACTGGCTGCCAAGCAAGAATGTCACTGTACTGACTAAGGAATCGGCAATCTTGATGTACAAACTCAAGAATGGGCTAGCTGTGAACATGACGGAGAGAATTTTAAAGTCAATGTCTGAAGTTGCTGGAAGGAAGAATGGCATGCTGCCTTTTCCCTCACTCATCTGCAAAATCCTTAGCAAGCAAGGATTGAAGACAAGTGTGACTGTGGGCTGGAGGAAGAATGATATTGAACTGACAATTCTCCCAAGCTACTTATCTGGATCAAGAGTGAGAGATCTTCCTTGGAACCCAAAAGGAGTGGTAAGACCAAGAACTGAGAAGAAGAAGGCTCAGGAGTTTGCTTGAACTTCAGTGCCTATGTCCAAAGAGGAAGAGTGCATGGTCATAACCTCAACTTTTGTGGATCATATGTTGAACTGGTATAAGGGGCAGATTGCTGATACTTAGAGGGAGATTGAAAAAAAGAAGGAGCACCTCAAAGAACTGGAGGATTTGGTGAAAAAATTGGAGAAACTCCCTTCTTCACAAAAAGGGGGAGAATAGTTCCAAGTTTTTTTATTTTTATTTTTTAGGCTTCTAGTTTTTGTTTCTTTGAACTGCTGATATGGTTGTGTGGCTGGTACATTTATCTCTACTTGGTTTATTTTGATCAAGGGACATGTCCTTGATATCTTGCTTTGGCATGTAACTCTAAGTACTACTACTGTTGAACTGCTCTAACTGCTATTTCTTATGAAAGCACATTTTGAACTGCTTGTCTGATTAACCTTCTATGCAGGAAACTCACTCGTTTCAATGTTGAGGCAACATTGATGAATGTTGAGGTCTAAACATCTTTTGATGTAGTGATGAACTTAATATTTTTCTTTGCTAATTTAACTTTGGATATGTTAGTTTGTATTAAGGGAGAGCAGTTTAGTAGGTTAATGTGTTTCTTGTTAATTCTAACTTTCTGGATATAAGTCTTGATTGGAACAGGTATTGGTTTTGTGAAGAAAGGCAAAAAGGGGGAGATTGAAAGTGCATGGTTTTCTGGTATCAATGTTATACGATGTTGGGACAACATTGAAACCCGAGAGCTTGGGTAAAAACTGTTCTTTAGTTGCCACATTTAAGTTTTGCCTTTATTCACTTATTAATCAAGTTCCACGGTTTTAGTTGTTTATGTTTATGTCCAGGAAGGTATTTTAATCATAAGGAAGAGCTATGGAAGATTACTTACTTGAAGTTTCCATAATTCAAGTTAAGTTGAATAAGTCAACTCAACACGCTTTCAAAAGAAGGAAACAAATTGGATTCTCTGCAACTGTGAATCTTTCCAGGATTCTCTGAATTGAAGATGTGTTACCTTGTTAGATTGTTAGATCAGTAATAAAGGAAACACATATTCAGGAAAGATTTTGAGTTCACAAAGAAGGCAAACTTCAACAAGGAAACAACAAGAGTTACCAAAACTGTGAACAAGACATCTTGGCGTGCAAGTTTCAAGAAATCTATAAAAGATGTGAAGTTCGTCAAGATGAAGATAAGACAATCGTGCAAAACAATCCGAGAGATTTATCATTCTTTGTATTTTCTTTGTCTTGCTTTTGCGAAGTTTTTGTATCAACTATTTACGTCTAGTTCATAGAAGTTAAGTAGTTCGTACTTGTCTGCTTCGTTGAGTCCGATCAACAAAGAGCGTGAGTGAATTGTTGTGAGGAACATTTTTGTTAAAACCTTTATGGTTATTTGGCCTAAGGCTCGGAAGTTTTTAATAATATTGAAAACTTCTTAAAAGTTATATCTTCTTGTGTTGTTACTTCCGCTGCACATTATTATTGTCAAGAAGATCACAATAGAGTTAAGGCAATTCCAGCTTGACTCTCAAAGTTGTTGTGTCAACCCACGATCCGAAATTATCATGTTTGTCTTTTATTATCTTTGTTGTCAATATTATTGCTGACACAATCTAAATTCTAGTGCTTAATGGCACAACTTTAAGAGCTGGAAAGAGAACATCCTGTTAGTTCCTTGCTGCATGAATTTGGGCTTAGTGTTAAGGAAAGAATAACATACTTCTCTTACGGAGACAAGTTCCATCAGGTCAAAGTGAACTTTGAGAAGTGAGAATGTTATGCTCACTTAAGTCTGACTACACTAAAGCACAACGTTCTAGAAGTATTTAGGTTCGGTATGTCATATGTGGTATTTGTGAATGTTTTCCTTTAATAAAGTTAAAATGTTTTGTAAAGAATGTGAAGGCTGAGACAAGCGAGCTTTTAGCTAACCTTGTACAGATGAGATATAAGGAAAAAGGAAACATCAGGGAGCACATTCCGAAATTGTCTAACATTGCTTCAAATTAAGGCACTAAAGCTTGATCTTCATGATCACTTGCTTGTGCATTTGGTACTTATTTCCTTTCTTGCACAATATGGTTAGTTTATAGTTTAGCTATAACACTTATAAGGATAAATGGACTCTTTATATGTTCATTATGTGCAACAAGAGGACCAATTGAAGCGTGCAGAGACTAAATGCGCTCGTGTTGCAATTACCTCTAAGAGCATTAAGCAAAAGATGACTAAAAATAAGGTTACTGCAATGGGAACATCACAAGCCAGAACTCAAGATAAAGGACTTGTTTGTTTCTTTTGCGAGACACTTGGACTTGTGAAGAAGGATTGTTCCAAATATGCCAAATACGTCTTATGGCGTGCAAAGAAGGGTTGCATTCGGAGTCAATCACCAAGTGATATTTAAAGAATCATCTATATTGGGCGATGATAGAACAATTTCCAGTTGAAGACATTGGAGCATACTTGCATTATCTTTTAGGACTAGTCATTTAGTTGAATTAGGAAAGACCTGCGTAGTACCGTCATTTAGACGGGTATGGTTTTATTTCTTTTAGAAAAATTTGGTAATTCTTGTTCATTTACAAATAATAAATTTAGTCTTTTACTTAATTCTATTTTGGTTGCGACTAGCACCTTGATTGATAAACTATGTATACCAAAACAATTGCTTCAACTAATAAAACATTGCGGATAAAATCAAGAGGTACTAAAAGTATGTAGTATACATACTCTGAGATTTAGAATCTGAGTCCTTCTTTGAGACATAAAATCTGAGATATCTTGATGATGATGTTGTATTTGAGGGGGGAGATAGTGTTGTCTTTGCAAGACAACAATGAGGACTCACCTATAGAATTCCCTACCCAATATTAAGAGCTTGCTTCAAAAGTGCAAACACAACAACCTCAAGAGGAAGTGTCACTTATATGAGACAAATAAGTATTCCTGTCAGTGGTATCACAAGTATCATCAAGTCATTGCCTCGTGCAATTTAAAGTTTAATAAACTTGGTACTTGTGTATATTATTAGTTTAGTGGGAGTAATTTATACTCCTAATGCTCGGTGTTAATGACATACTTTTCTAAATAAAGGAGATACAAAAGATTCATTTTGCTTTGGAAATTGAAACTTTTGTATGCTCAAGCTTGTCTGCATCTAGATTTAGCGTACATAATTGATATGTTGGGCAGTTACTTAAGTGAACCCGTATGGATCGTTGGATTGCAACCAAATGGGTTATAAGGTACTTAGTAGAATAAAAGATTACATGCTCATCAATTGTAAGTCAGAAAATTAGGAGATCATTTGGTATTCTGACTACAATATGGGGTTGCCAAAGGATCCAATTCTTGTTATTTCTATATGCTATCAAATGAAGCTATATTCTGGGAAAGTGTTCATCATACACTTATAGGTTCTTTCAAGATAGCATTATAGTTCATAACTTGTTAGGAGGTAACCAATTTTGTGATATGATTGTGAAATTTGTCATTGGGCTGCGACTTGTGGATAATTGAAAGACCACTCAAGAATATTAGTGACAACATATTACAATTAGATATTTGAACAATAGGAGTTCTTCAAAGTCTAGCCACATAGACATCGAAGTATCCAATTGTTATTTGAGAATTCAGAGTTAGTTAGTGTTTTATGAGCATAAAGAAACAAACGTTATGCTAGCAGGTCCACTTATAAAGGTTTGACACTCAAGGTCTTTCATGAGCATATTGCTTACACGAGTGTTGTTTCATGTGTTTGGCTCATTCATTGACACAATACATTGGTTTATGTATGCTCAGTTTTCTGCAAAAAAGGTTGATAATTTCCTTATTATAGTTGTGAATGTTTTATTATTTATCTTTCAATTGTGGTTTGACATAAGGTTTGAAAGTCTAAGGTTGATCTCAATAAAAATTTTGGACCAATTGGAAATAGGCATGATTAAGATCACATTGCATGTAATTTCCATGTTACACATTCATACATGATCTGTGTCATTGAGTATATTTGGTATGCGTAATCATTGAGGGTTGAGTTACGATTAATGAAACAAAGGTCGCTTTGGTTTCATGTTGGTATATGAGATGGACAAAGATTGTTTAAACAAGATACTTCGACAATAGCAAAATTTGTGTACACCTAAGGTTATAAGATGTAATTGTCGTTTGGATTTAATTTGTAGCCCAAGTGGGAGATTGTTAGATTATATTTAATAATCTAATAAGTGGGCTTTACAAATTAAGACAATTACATTAAAAGGATAATTATTTATATTGGACTAATTAAAGTGTCCAATTAGTATCTTAATATGTATGGGCTTTGTAATGTGTAATTCTCTGGTGTACTCTAACTATGGTTTATGGGGCTCTAGTTAGTTTACTATATAAGGTTATAAGGTCTTGGTCCCCAAGGCTACTCTTATGACTACTCTTCTCCTCCATTCCCATCAATAGAGAGAGACCCGTATAGAGAGATAGATTAGTCTGTGGAAGATCAAAGTCTCACCGTTCTCCCGTAAAATCTTATATGTATGGATCAAGGTACACCGCTCTAATCTTCTTCGTAAATCTTGATAATCTGTTTGGGGGGGGGGGTGAATGTTGAGTGTTGGTTTCTAGTATAGACAACTGTCTTCGCAGAAGCTGACATAGCTTCCGCCATCGGGCTTGGATGGACATGTGTCTCAAGCTTGCTGAGTCGATTCTGTTGGCGGCCTTACCATTTCAAGGAGATAAGATCTTGATGTGTATCGTTCCTTTTGTCCCGATACCTTGCTGCTGATGGGTGAGGAGAGTTTAAGAAGGCTTCTCCGAGAGGCCTTAGTATATCTTCTTTGGGATTATGAGTCACGAGGAAGTAGGCCTCGGGTGATAAGGTAAGTGCGAGAGTATTGTATCCCTAGGGGGCATTCGTGAGGCTATTTAAAGCTCTCGATACCTTGCGCGGGATTTGCGCTATGTGAAATACTTATCCAGAAAGATAGAATACCGTATATCCACTATCGAAAGAACATCTAAGTCAGCCTATACCGGGGTGATCTCCGTGATGCTTAGAAGGCATCGTGGAGTGAGTACGAGGCTTTTGAAAAAAGCTTATTGTTAACAATAGCCTCTGTGGCAGTACTGGCGGTGACCTCCACTTTCTGGGTATTTCGAGGATCACCACTCTTGTCGGACTACTTCTTAGACTTCTTCTCCTTCTTCGCACTTTCGCTGCCACCCGCCTCCGTCACCGCCGCCGCAACCCTCTTACGTGAGACTAAAGAAGGGGCCCCCTTCACAACATGGGGGTCAGAAGTGGATGAGAAGGCAACGGCACCGGAGACAGAAGCCGCGGAAACTAGATCAGTGGTATAGTGAGACGCCATTGAAGGAAAATGGAAAGCTTGAAGAGAATTGATAAGTTGCAGAGAAATTTGCGGGAAAGAAAGTGCTAGAAAATGTGCAAAGTGTGAAGAAGAATTTAAGGGAAGAGGGTATTTATAACCCTAGGAACTAACGGGTATTAATTACCCACTAACCCCATTTCTTTACGCCTTACGACGCCACGTCTCCTAAATGTGACTTAAAGGCCTGCTCCCCACTAATGACACCCTCCATAATGGCGCAAAATCTGAAGAGTTCGGACCGTTATGCCCCCACGATGAAGGGACGTGACTATCCGTTACACACCACTCCCAAGAGACACGACTTTCACGTCATAAAAAAAAACATTTAAATGATGCAGGTATAGTGGGTAAAAATTCGGCCTACAATAGGCTTTTTTCAAAAGCCTCGTACTCACTCCACGATGCCTTCTAAACATCAAGGAGATCACCCTGGTATACGCTGACATAGATGTTCTTCTGATATTGGATATACAGTGTTCTATCTTTTTGGATAAGTATTTCACACAGTACAAATCTCGCGCGAGGTATCGAGAACTTTAAATGGCCTCACGAATGCCCCCTAGGGATACGATACTCTTGCACTTACCTTATCACCCGAGACCTACTCCCTCATGACTCATAATCCCAAAGAAGATATACTGAGGCCTCTCGGAGAAACCTTCTTAAACTCTCTTCACCCATCGGTAGCAAGGTAACGGGACAAAAGGAATGATACACATCATGATCTTATCTCCTTGAAACGATAAGGCCGCCAACATAATTGACTCAGCACGCTGGAGACACATGTCCATCCAAGCCCAATGGCGGAAGCTATGTCAGCTTCCTCGGAGACAGTTGTCTATACTAGAAACCAACACTTAACATTCACCCCCGCAAACATCGGACATCTGTCTCAAGAAAATATCCCACTTGTATGAGTATTAGCCCCTATAAAAAAGGGACAAAAATGAAGAATAATATACTTTTGAAAAAAGAGAAGAAAAATTGGCTAGATTCTCTTCAAATTTGGGCAAGGCGTTGCAATCCACTCCAAACACCTCTTAAAAATAAAATAACTTTTAACAAAATGGTGTCGTTTGTGGGAACGCCATAGAATTTTGCCTTCGAGTACGTTTGAAAAGATCTCCTCATACAAGCCATGAATAATTGTCCTTCTCAGAGCAACCCCAAGATCGCTCGGAACCTGTGTATGAAGAGCCCTCGGAACCACAATCCCCTCCCCCAACAGAAAGAGGGGTTTTCATAAATATCCTCCGATCTGTGTTCGAACGTCTTGTAGAGGGGGCCACCTGGAGAAGCAGGCAGGAAGTGGCATATCCCTCGGAGGACCCCCCTCCACGACCCTATAGAGAACGATACACTTCTGAGGAGTACGATTCCCGCCCGGGGCTCAACTTCCAGCGGATCATAGGCGTTACGATACCCATTCACAAAATTGAGGGCCTAGGACCCACTTAGAGGATAATAGCGGGAGAGGACCGCGTAATTATAAGGAAGTGAGGCTTCCATACCCCCAGAACCACCAGTTACCCCCACCCCCAATGGGGTAGATGTCTCCCTATGGGACATGGTTAATAGCATGTGTAGAGAAATGATGGACATAAAAGAAAAATATAACTCCAGGGGAAGAACTTATGTACCACGAGTCTTCTTTCATCCCAGAAATTGCTCAAGCCCTAGTACCCTCGGGGATGCGGCCTAGCAATCTTCCCTTATACACATGAGACAAGGACGGAAGAGATACGCATGACCACATTCATCAATACATAGCTACTATGGATTTAGCATCAGCGCCCGACTTCGTCCTGTGCCGAGTGTTCTGAACCACCCTCACAGGCAGAGCCCAAACATGGTTCTCCCAGCTACTCCCCGGTATGATTTCCCACTTTGATCAATTGACGTGCTTATTCGTGCGACAATTTCCCTGTAATAGGAGATATCCAAAATCTTCTATTCACATTTTCACGGTTAAACAAAAGAAAGATGAGTCCCTCAGGGACTATATGAAGCGCTTCTCAGACGAAGCCTTAGATGTGCCAAATGCCAATCCTTCGATCAAAGCGGACATTCTAACCCAATGACTCAGAACGGGAGATTTCTTCAGATTCCTTATGGGTAACCAAGTCAAGGATATGAACGAACTTATGCACAAGGCAGAGACCTATATCATCATGGAAGAAGCTGAAAATTATAAGATAAAGTAAGAAAATAATGATCAAGAACACGAAAAGAGGTCCCAGGACAAAGCTAAAGAAGGAAAAATACCCCCAAACGAAGGGATGATGGGAATACGATGAAACGACACCTTCAGCCTGCACCGCTGCCCCCTTTGACGATAACCCCCGTGGAGGTGCTCAAAGTGATGAGGGGAAGTACTGACTTGCAATGGCCACGACCTGTTAGAAGGCCCTACGAGAAGAAGGATATATACAAATTTTGTAAATATCATAAAGCATACAGGCACGATACAGACGCATGTACTACCTTGATGAATGAGATACATCGGCTTCTCAGCGTCGGATATTTGGCGAACTACTTAAAGGAAAACAATCAAGAGATGCCTAAGTTAAATGTCTGGAAGAGGATTCGATCCGAGGGACCTACGGAGGAAAGGCAACCTAGTACGAAGTATCGTGAAGATATCTCCCCTTAAGGTTTGCCTCCACCTCCAGAGTCTTACGAGGACAATCCCCCCTCAGGAAGAACGATAAACATGATCAAAGAAGGTGATATCTCTGTATCGCCCCCCGAAAAGAAGCAGAAATATTTAAGAGAGGCTCGACATGTAGAATAAGGGTTGCCCATACGTTCAATACAAGGAACCAAGTTGCCCACTATTGCCTTCAGGCCAGACGATTTAAAAGGTATAGTGTACCCCCACGAGGACCCGCTAATCATCGAAGCCACTATCTTCGGTATAGAGGTTCAACACATCCTAATTGATACAGGTAGTTCAGTGGACGTTCTCTTCCTACCTACTTACCTTGCAATGGGATTAATAAAGGAACACTTGGAAGTGGCCAAAATCCCCCTGGTAGGCTTCTCGGGAGAAGCATGTCGCACTTTGGGAACAATCACCATGCCTATGTCCTGGGGCAAAGGTGCCATGAGACGAACGGAGCCTACCAAATTCTGGGTAGTGGAAGCATCCTCCCGGACTTATAATGCCATATGCGGACGACCATCTATACGAATATTCGAGGCCATCCCTCTACCCTCCACCTGAAGGTAAAGTTCCCAACACCTTCGGGCATAGGGGAATTTAGGGACAGTCAAGTCAAAGCTAGCGAATGTCGCATGAATGCTATCCCCTCGAAAAATGACGATGACACCACCCCACCCGTCAAAAAACATAAAAACATAAGGTGGACGAAGAATCAAAGGTACAACTGGTGGATGAGTTAAAGATGATCGAAATAGTAAGAGGGGACCCTATAAAGATATTCAAAGTAGGAACAGAGATGGGTTCGAAGATAGAAGAAGGAGTAGTATCCTTGCTCAAACAATTTAACCATCTCTTCGCTTAAGAGGGCGGACATCGGGGAAGAATAAGTGATCAAATTTGTCAACACTTCCTGAATGTCAAGGCGGAAGCCAAACCGATACAGCAGAAAAAAGAGAAACATTGGCCCTGACAGAAATAAAATTATTCGATCTCAGATACAACAGTTGCTTAACCTACAGCAGATTCTAGAAGTTCGATATCCAGAATGGTTAGCCAACGTGGTCCTCGTTCCTAAGACCAGGGGAAGATGGCGAATGTGCATTGATTTCACCAATCTAAACGATGCTTGCCCCAAGGATTGTTATCCCCTCCATAACATAGATAAATCAGTGGACTACACGGCATGATGCATCTTACTGTCCACAATGGACGGAGACCCAGGGTATAACCAAATCCCCATGGCGCCCTAGATCAGGACAAAATTAGCTTCATCACTGAGGTAGGTACCTTCTGTTATCTGGTGATGCCATTTGGTCTAAAGAACGCAGGAGCCACATACCAACGCATGGTAAACCTCTTGTTTGCGGGCCTACTCGGGAGGTCAATGGAGGTATACGTCGATGACATGATCGTTAAGAGTCTCCAAGCAGAAGACCACCCAGAGGACCTCCGCACTGCGTTAGCAATTATGGACCGATTTGGGATAAAGATTAATCCCCGGAAATGCTCATTTGGCATCAAAGGAGGGAAGTTCTTAGGATTCATGGTAACGGAGAAGGGGATAGAAATGAATCTCAAAAAAACCAAGGCTGTCATCGATATGCCCACTCCAAGAACTGTCAAAGACGTTCAACAGTTAACATGAAGGATGGCATCTTTGAGTAGGTTCATTTCCAAATCGACCGACAAAGGATTACCCTTCTTCAAGGTCCTGAGAAATATCAAGGACTTCCAATGGACCAAACAGTGCGAAGGCGCCCTCGTGGAATTAAAAGGCTACTTAACCCACCCTCCATTGCTGGTAAAACCAATACCTTAAGAGGAGTTGTTCATGTACTTAGCAGTCGGGGAGGAGGCCGCGAGTACTATATTGGTCAAGGAGCATAATAGGGAACAACACCATGTGTACTACATCAACAAAATGCTACAAGGAGCAGAAGGGAGGTATACCCAAACTAAGAAATTAGTATTAGCTCTTGTTACAACGGCGCGCAAGCTACCCCCTACTTCCTTTCGTATCCAGTCACGGTGCTAACTAAATACCCTCTGTGAACCATCCTCAACAAACCTGAGACTTCAGGTCGGTTGATAAAATGCACCATTGAACTCACCAAGTACGACATCCTCTATGCCCTCAGACCCTCAATCAAAGCTTAGGTATTAGCGGATTTCGTCATGGAAATGGTGGGCATAGAGGTCATTCAAAACCCGCCCCTGTGGCACATGTTCATCGACGGATCCGCCACTGCTACCCATGGTGGGGCAAGGGTAGTCCTGTCTAACACTGAAGTGGAGGATGAAACCCTGTACTTCGTCGTTAGGCTCGATTATCCCATATCTAACAATGAAGTAGAATATAAAGCCTTATTGATAGGAATGAGATTGGCCCAAGATGGGGAATCAGAAAATTAGTAATTCACAGTGACTCCCAGCTGATCGTGCAACAAGTTAACGGTACATACGAGGCTAAAGAAGAAAGAATGCGTAGCTATCTACAAGCTGTCCATCGAAGGCGCGCTTGGTTCGAAAGTTGTGAAACCATCCAAATCCCCCACTCTGATAACCAAGAAGCGGACACTTTGTCTAAAATAGCCTTTCAAACTTCTACAATACACACCCATCGCATTACCCTTCTCCAGGCCACGAAATCGGAGAAATCAGAAACTGAGGAATTAAATACCATAGTAAACTTGGCCAAGGACAAATGGATGTATCCTATCTTGGCTTAACTAGAGCACCCGGAAGAATATGCCATGAATAAAGTTGAACAACAAGCAATGGCCCGACGAGCGGCCCAATACTTCCTTCACGAAGGCATTCTATTATGGAAATCTTATTCCCACCCCCACGCTAGATGCCTAAATTAGGTGGAGGCGGAATAGGTTATTAGGGAAATTCACGAAGGAACTTGCGGGAGCCACACGGGGAGAGAAAGCATGACTAGACGCATCGTTCACCAAGGCTACTACTAGCCTACGATGGACCGAGACTGCCAAGAGCACGCTAAGCGATGCAAGTCATGCCAGATCTTTGCTTGCAGAATCTATCAACCTGCCGTACCTTGGGTATCGGGACTGAGCCCTTGCCCCTTTGCAAAATGAGGGATCGACATAGTAGGACCCCTGATCCCCAATGCGGGCCAGAAAAAGTTCCTATTAGTAGCCGTGGATTACTTCACTAAATGGGTAGAGGCAGAACCCCTAGCTAAAGTTACCTCTGGAGCAATCATCAACTTCCTATGGAGGCACATAATATGCCGCTTTAGTATACCCCGATACCTAATTAGTGACAACGGACTCCAGTTTACAAGCCAAGACTTGGAGAAATGGTGCGATCACTGGGAGATAAAACACCGCTTTGCGTCTGTGGGCTATCCTCAAACCAACGGTCAAGTGGAAAGAACTAATAAAACCTTGCTAAAAACTTGAAAGTAAGGTTGGATTGGCACAAGGCTAGATGGGTAGAAGAAATTCCAGGAATCCTATGGGCGTATAGGACCACTCAAAGGACCGCCATGGGAGAAACCCCGTATAGCTTGGCCTACGGTAGTGAAGCAGTCATACCCCCTGAAGTTGCGGTGGAAAGCTGGAGAGTCCGAGAGTCCGAGAGTACGAGGAGGTAAGAAATAGGTCTAACCTTGCCCTAGCCTTGGACCTACTAGAGGAAAAAAGGGCCCGCGCGGCCATTCGAATGGAACAACATATGGCACGACGCTATAACTCTAAGGTGCGAGCTAAAATCTTCCAAGTAGGAGACTTGGTATTGAAAAGAGTGGAAGCCTCCAAAAGCATAGGGAAACTCCAGACCAAATGGGAGGGACCCTTCAAGATCGCCAAGATCGTTGGAGTCGCCACCTACCTACTGGAAAACCACGAAGGTAAAGTGTTCCACAACACTTGGAATGCATATAACTTAATAAAATACTATGCTTGATGTAAACATACTCTGTATCTAAATAAAACAATGTTTACAGTAGATGATTCATATATTATCAAAAGGGGAATAGCCTTGCCATTACAAAATTATAGTCTTAAACAGACTATAGGCAAACCTATCCTACGACGTCATCTATCTACAAACACACCAAAAAAAAAAACATAACACAGAATATACATATAACTAGAAGCTAATACACTTGCTTCCATCTAATTTTACACACCCAAGCCAAAAAAAAAAGGGGGAGTTCAAAGATCTTCCATTTGGCGTTTCCCCTCCTGGATCAACCAGCGTCGTTGTTCCTCAGACAAGTCCATCGGCTCGGCCAAATCAACAGAAGGTACAACTAAACCCTCAGAAACTGGTACGAGCTCCAAAGACAGAACCAATGGGCAACCCAAGAACCTGGGCACAATGTTTAAACGAGGGATAACAGCAGTTACAGAAAACTCAGGAAGAGATCGCACAGCCTCCTCGCACAGCTTATATCCTATACGCACCATGTCCCTGAACTCCTCTCGGAGCACGTCCCGAGGGTGAAGAGAGTTAGATATATCCATCACCGCTTGAGCCCGGGCCAATACTAGAGCTACCTACTGCCTCCGAGTCACCTCCGTTATCTTCCGGAGTGCCGCATCCCTTTCCTCCGAAACCACAGAAAGTCGTTCCTCCAGAATGCGAAGTTGGTCACGTAGGTCTCCCACCCTCTCTTCTAAGTAAACTATATATCCCATGATTTCTCCACCAAACTCTTCAAAGCTCCGTTATGAATATCTCGTACCGTCGTACTACCAGCCTTGAGCTCCTCTATCTTTTGTCTGGCTAATAAGAGTTCCCTCTTTAGATCGTCCCTGTGACGATATATCAGTTCTATCTCCGATGAAACTTGGTCCCTTCGGGAGCCCACGACATTGAACACCATAAACAGCTATGTTAACGGGTTTGGAATTATCCCCTATTTAACGGAAGATATTTATTTGGGTTAGAATGCCCTGTCCGTGATTCAGAGGCAACGATAGGTGGAAATAACAAGAATAATTGCAAGAATATTTCCTTCCTTTATTCACTGAACTTTTTCCTCTTTTTTCATGTATCTGAATGCCAAGTTGTAGTAAGTAAGCTAAATTATCTCAGGTCCCTTTTTTCTATTGATCATATCCCTTTATATAGACTTGGATAGGGACAAGTGTCATTGTGCATGTGCTTTGGTAAAGATAGGTGTCGTTGTTATATTGATACAGGTGTGAAATTAGGATAATGTTTATCTCTTATCTATTGGATGCTGACTGGATGAGTCTTTGTGTTTCCTGATATCTCCGAGGGCTTCTGGTGTAGATAATTTTGATAGATCTATTCTTCCGAGGGACTTTATTTCTCTGTCTTGATTCGGGTCTTTTCTTCAACGATCAGGAGCAATCTCCGAGGGCATAATTTGATCTTCGAGGGTGTGGTATGATCTCCGAGGGTTTAATATAATCTCCGAGGGCTGGATTTGCTTCTTTTGAAATGGTATTTTTGCATCTAAGTTCTCGGAATATGTTATCTGGGCACTCTGTTATTCACTTCTGATTTTTCTCCGCAAATGGGTCCTCGGGTGATGGTCCGAGGGCAGTTCAGTTTGAGGAATGTTCAGCAAGGAAGTTTTCTTGTAATTTCATGGGACTCGGGATTTCTTGTGGTCCCTCTTGGCGCATTGGTGGATATCGGAGTCGTACGGGTCCATCAGGGTTTGCTCTTTTTTCGATGCCGTATTGATATCTGTTTTTTATTCACCGTTTGACTTTCCAAGGAACGCTTATGTTTCTCCTCGTGTGCTCTTATAAACCTTTTCGGGTCAGTGACCGAAAGGTAGGGCAATCCTCCGAGGGGTTTTCTTTATAGGTACATCTCATCGGAAGTACTCGTGACAATAGTATTGTCCATATATTGTTTTTTCCGAGTAGGAGTAATCTTCTTTATTTTATTTTTAGGGTTAACACTAGCCCCCCCAAATTTCGACTGTCTTCGTAGAGACATGCGAAATTTTATATCATCGTCCTGAGTGAGGCGAGGGGTTATTTCTTGCTTAGTGTCCCTATATTTATTTTTTGACATTTTTCCGAGGGGCAAATATACATATATTCAGAATTTTGCAAGTGATTTTACCTGGATATCCTTAGGGTATGGTTATTAAACAGGCGAGGATCTCGGGGCACAGGTTGTGGGCTGTTGCTTTGACCAGCTTCGAAATTTGGAGCATCTGACCGTTGGCAACGGTCATAATCTTGACGGCGTGGCGTGAGCGGGCGACGGTTACGTGGAGTCTTGAATAAATGCCACGTCTTTATGGGCATCTGACCGTTGTAGCCTTTGGTTATAAATAGGACACTGTTGCCTCTTCTTTTTCATTCTCACAAGTCTGATAATTCTCTTAAAGCAAAATCTTTTCTTTTATCCTTTACTCTCCATCTTCTTTGATTCAAATTCCCAGCAAATTCATTCGTTCCTTTTTTCCTTTTTTCAAAAGCTTCCCTCTGGTGCTATGGCTTCTTCTGCCTACCCTGATTCCGTTGCTGCTGCTACTTCCTCGGAAATCACTGCTCCGATTAATACTTCTGTAAATGTAAGGAGTATTCCGGTGGGAGTTGTTACTCGTAAACGCAAGGGAGAAATCGATGTTGCTGCTGAGGGCGGCGCCACCTCCTCGAAAAAGGCTAGGGTTCCCAAGTCAAAGGAGCCGCCTCTTCGTACTTTCGCTAAGGTGGAAAAGATGCGGAACATTGCTACTCGTAAGCAGGTAGTGGATCTGTTTACTTCAACCGGGGTCCTTCAAAAGAATATGGTATTCCGAATCCCGACGAAAGATGAGAGGGCATGCTATCCTCCTCCGGGTATGTTGACAGTGTTTTTTGCCCAGGTGAAGTACGGGTGGCGTTCCTTCATGTCACCTTTCTTCTGTGAGCTTTTCAAGACTTGTAATATCTGCCCGAGTCAAATGGTGCCGAACGGGTTTGCCGCTATTTGCATTTATGTCTTTTGGTGCCAAGTGAATGGGTTAGAGTGCTCGGTGAATCATTTTCTTTCGATCTTTGATGTGGCGGTGTCGCCCGGGGGATATCCTTTTTACAATGTTCGTCACCGGGACAACTCGGGTGACTCCACGAAGAGGATCTTGGGTGCTGCTATTACCTCACATAGCATTTGGAAGAATAGGTACTTCTTCGTGGGACCTGTTAATGGTGAGTGGGATGTGCCCTTCGATTGGCGAGAGGGTTCTACTCCCGTGCACGCTCTGGATCAGGAGGTGGTGTTATCTCCTATAATTTCTCAGCACAAATTGATGGAATCAGAGGACTTCACAATGTTGTACGAGACTTCCGGTCTTCACTACGTAGTTTTTACCGACGACGCCGTGGAACGTCCTTTGTCTCTGTCTCCCGATGCGAGGATTCTCTTTCGTAAGTCTCTTTATTCGTTCTTTTATTTATTCTTTTATTCTTTCTTCGAGTTAGAGTAGTAAATTATGCTCATATACGTTATTGGTGGGTATGATGCAGGGGAGGTCATGGCAAACTATTATTTGCAGTCGAGTCCGAGGGAGCCGACTTCTAGTGGTGCTTCTGAAATACCAGAGGGAGGTGATCACGAGGAAGATGAGGTTAACGCTCCCGAGGGCGGGCATGTGGGTTCAGAGAAGGGCGGGGTTCACGAGGACCACTCTCTTTTATGTATGGATATGACAGGGGTCATCAGGAGTGCTGTTCCTTTGCGTCAGATAGCTCCAGCTTCTTGGAATTTGGCCTTAGTGCCCGTTTCTAAGTCTAGTGCAGGGGAGTTGCCCGTTTCAGGATCTGATATAGGAAGCTCTCCGAGGGCGTCTGAAGAAGGAATATTTCCGAGGACAGTTGAGGAAGGAGCTGTTCAGAACACTACGAAAGTGGTAGATGTATCTTCCGATGACCCTTCTCCTGCTTCTGCTGAGCATACATCTTCAGAAGTTCCTCGTGGTGAGTTTTAACAAGTTCTTAGTAAAATTTCTCACATAGATTGTTATCTCGTACTAATGCTTTTCCTTTTTTGATGCAGTAGCTGTAGATAAAGGCAAGGCTCCAATGGTGGGAGAGCCATCTTTGTATGGTGAGTGTTCCTTACTCGCTCTTCTTAATAATTTTTTCTAGTTTCATTCTCTTTCTCACCGACAGTGAATATCTTGTGTAGAGGAAGATTTTCTGGCCCAGTTCAACATTCCCGAGCCGGAAGCTTTACAAGGGGATTCCGAGGATACTCTAGGGGAGTTTGATCCTTCTTCCGAGGATCGGGATGTGAAGGAGGGGATTCTGAAATCCCTATTAGGAGAGACTATCCCGCCCACAGCAGTCGGTGGTTCTCAGGCCATTTTTACGAATTCAGAAGTGATGACTCCCATAAAGGATGCGACTCCTCCGAGGGGGCATGTTCCGGTGACTTTGTCTCCGAGGGGTCATACATTCCAGGAGGTCGTTCCTCCCTGTGGATCCGGAGAGCAGTTCTCGTCTCGGACGGTGGGTGAAGCTTATCAGGATATTCTTCGGTTTTTCGCCTCCTCCAGTTCAACACCAGCCGAGGGGTACCAATTTTTGTACACCAGTCTTAACTGGCTGGGGCTCATGGTAAGCTTCTCTAAATTAATCCTCTGAAATTACGTGATATATCTCTGTTAAATTATTTATTGTTAATCTCTATGTAGATTGGAAAGACTCGGGAGGCGGTCACTGTCGTTGAAGAGCACGGTCGGAAAGACCTAGAGGAGTTAGAAGTACTCCGGGCGCAATTGGCACCTCTCTTAGTCCGAGACAAAGAGAGTCAAACTAGGGAGGACCTTCTTCAAACCAGGATTTCCGATTACGAATTTGCTCTTAATGAAGCAGAGAAGACGAGGGCGGATTTGCAAGGTAACTTAAACGCTGCTGAGTCCGCTTACAAAAAGATGGAGGCGTCCGAGAAGGCTGCAGCAGCTAAGATAGCTCTTATGGAGAAGGAAAGGAAGGAGTCCGAGGGAGTCTTTACTGCTCGTATTGCGGCTCTCGAGAAGGCAGTGGCGGACGGGAATGAGAGAGAGAGGGTTCTTCAGGAGACATTGGGCCAAGTTACTGATAGGGCTGAGTCAGCTGAAGAAAAGTTGGTAAACTTTCTATCTCCCGAGGACGTGCAAGCTAAGGTGGATGCAGCCGTTCAATTCGCTCAGCGGGAGATTTCACGACAGCAAGCAGGAGTACCCGAGATGTCTTCTCACGAGCTGTTGACATGCCACCTTTTATGGGGTTATCTGGAGTGTGCTAGGTTGGCTAAGTCTCTGATAAGGTCGGAGGTTGATTTCTCAAAGTCTTTTGACCTTCGTAAGCTGAAGAGGCCAACTCCCGATGATTGCAAGTACTTTGTGGGGAGGTTTGGGGGTTTGCTATCTTCCAGGGATTCTCCAACACCGTCTCCGATGCGCTCTGCCACAAGTCCGAGTCCGAGAGCTAGTGGTTCCGGGGGAGTATTTTCTCCAATTTCTCGTCTTGCTCCATTGGGTACTTCCATCGAGGAGACAACTTCTTCCTTCCCTCCTTCCACGGGGGCTTAATTTTATTCTTTGTAATTTTTTACTTTTAAAATAAACGTTCTTTGTACTTATTATCCCTTCCGAGGGCTCTTCGGCTTAAATAAATATTTTTGTTCAATTTCCCTTTTTCTACTTTTTGTTTGTATAGTTAAAATTCAATGAACATGGATAATGATTATTCTCATAAAGTTGCTGACTAAGTAGACTTCCTAAGTAGGAGGTGTTGCTTTGCATGGTTAAATAGGGTACGTGTCATTCTTAATCAAAAAGTTTTTCAACACGTGTCCCCTAGTTAATATCATTAGAGTCTAAACTTCTTCTTTTAGCCTTGGATTAAAGAGTATATATGCACTTAGGCTCTTTACCAATTATACACTTATATTTACTTTTGTAATCATAATTAATCATTGATTTTCTTCCATAATTGCAAGTACAAAAATAATACTTACCTGATACGATGATGCCTCCTTATTATAGAAGAAGTGGTTCAGCTTCGTCTTGTAGTTCTTCTCGGGATACCGCTCGGAGTCCTTCTGGATCATCAAGGGTTCCTCCGAGGGACAATCCATCCGAAAATCAAGCGACACTTGGTGCTAGTTCTTCTCTTGGAGTGGCTCGTAGGACTCCCTCTACAAATTCACGTAGGATCAATCATATCAGGGAAATATTCATGAGTAGGGAGCCATACCCTTTGGCAGATGAGTCCTCGGAGTTCGATTTGATTCCTCTTAATCCATCAAGATTGATAGGTAGAGGACGTGTAGGATCCACTATGAGTACAGAATGTGAGAACTCGGTAAGATCTCTTTTCACTGGTTATAACTTAGATTTCGAAGATTATGACATAATAGTGCCTTCCTCGGGCCAAAGGGCTTACGCACCCCCCTCGGGTTACATGACCGTTTATACCGAACAGATGCGTTGCGGGTTGCGGATGTTTTTTCACCCATTTTTCCAAATACTTTTTCGGTATTGGCAGGTGTGTCCGAGTCAGTTAACACCAAGTTCCTATAGCCATCTGGTGGGGTACATCCTTCGAAGTGAGCTTTTAAACCTTCCAATGTCTCCTTATCGGGTGGGAACAATATTCACCCTTCGACCTTGCTCAGAGGGGACTCCCTTTTTTGGCTTGACCTATAGGGACAAGGAAAATATCTTCACTCGTGTATCCAGCTCCCACTCTTGTAGAGGGGATTGGAGGCGGAGATTTTTCTTCGTCCGTCCGAGAGGTCAGTCAGCCAGATCGTGGGGGGTACCCATCCGATGGGGTCTGGGATATATTGCTCCTAACCTTGAAACACAAGGGCAAGTGAGGGAGATATTGCTTCACTCAGGGCTTTTCTCTGGTTCTTATGACATATCAGGGCTACTGGATTTCCCCGAGGCTCTGATTTTGGCAGGTTTACAAGAGGGGGTGGAAGGATGTACTCCTGCTTCTCATCCTCTTCATAGTAACTTTGATTTTCGTAAGTTCTATTAATCATCCTTTAACTTGTAAATTTTATAAGTGCCCTCGGACCATTTTCCTACTGGCATTTTTTGCAGGAGCAGAGATGGGATCATTTTCCCTCGGGTCTTCTACCGACGTTTTCCTTGGGAGAGCATTGCATGGTAGTCCCGGAATGGTGGAGATTGATAATTCCGTTCCTCTCGTGAATGAGGGCATGGTTGAGATTTCCTCAGAGGAGGAGGACCCTATTGCAGCCCCCCAGTCAGTTATATAATTCCTCCTGGGTCGTCGGATTCGATAGCAGCTCTTTCCCAAACAAACTTTCACATGAGTCCCATAGTATCACGGCCCATTCCTCATAATTCTACCGTGGTAAATATATTAGAGGAGTATCTTCATTCCTCTAGTACAGAGGATATGCAGCCCCGGGAAGATATCCCTGATCGTGTTCCTGTACCACCGCCCGAGGAGCACCCTTCCCTCGGGAGAACTCTTCCCCCCGGGGATAATCAGGATGTTTCTCCTCTCGGATCAGCAGTGGGGTTTTGCCGAAACTTTCTTAGTGGTTTATTGAACGCAACAGATTGTGAGCTGATAAAAACCCTTTCGGTACCCGTTCTCCAGGATTTAGCCTGTAAAGACCTGTGTGAGGTATTTATTCATTTTATTTAGTACTAACCTGTCTTCCGGTCTGATGCCCCTTGCTTTGTTTTTTGACCAGATTTATATGGTGTTGGATGCTCTCGGATCTTACGGAAGTTCTTCTTCAGATCCATGCTTAGTATACCGTCGTCGGGACGAGTTAGAGCGAGGTCTCTGGGAGGCTCAAGTGGAGATAGCTCATTTGAAGGAAGTTCACGAGTCCGCTCAGGAGACTCATATCCGTGCGTTGCAATCCGAGAAGGATAAGGCGTGGGAATTGGAACGCCAATTAGTGTTTGAAAGAGCCCGTGTACTAAATTTGGAAAGAAGACTTGAGGAGTTACGTGGGCAGATGTGGTCCTCGGAGGAGCAACTAACGCAGACTATTCTGGAAAGAGATGCCTTGAGTCAACAGCTGCTAGGGATAACTCGTTCTCATGCAGTAGAGGTGGTTATGGCCCGAGTCCAAGCTGTGTTGGAGGTGGTGGGCCCATCCAATCTTCGTGAGTCTCTACGGGGTGAGATGCGTGACTTGGTGCACATAGGCTATAAGTTGTGCCAAGATGCCGTACAAGCTTTACCAGAGTTCCCCTCGGGCTTGCTCCTTCCGGAGCTTAACATTCGTCAAGTCTCCGAGGAGTTTCCTCCTTCACCTACTAGAGATTTTGCAGCCGGACCTGTGTTCTTTGTGACCCAGTCTCCCTTTCCGAGGAGCAACGCCGAAGACTTATCCGAGAGGGGAGACGTCCCATGGGAGGGACTTAGCTTGTAAATGAGTTTAGTTCATAATACGGAGGGTTTTTAGTGTTATCGGGTTGTCCTGATGTCTCATATATAGAGCCATCATTTTGTCGGACAACTCTAATTTCTTTTGTACTATATCCCCTCGTATATGAATACTCTTTTTATTCATGTATAACTATTACATTAAGCATAATACTTTCTAAGGTTGCTTGCGTTCCACGTGTTGCGAAGTATTGCTCCCTCAGAGTTGGCAAGCCGATAAGTCGCAGGTCCTACAATTTCCACTATCTTGTAGGGTCCTTCCCATCGTGGATCTAGTTTACCCACATTCTTAGAGGCCCCTACTCGTTTCATCACTAAATCTCCAACTTGAAAGGTTCGGGGTTTTACCTTGGCATTGTAATATCGTGACATCCGAGCCTTGTACTCTTCCATTCGGAGGGCTACTCGGGTCCTTTTTTCCTCGAGGAGGTCAAGGGCAAGGGCTAGATTTGAGCCATTGGCCACTTCCTCGTATTCCTTGACTCGCCAACTTTCTAGGGAGACCTCCGAGGGCAAAACAGCTTCACACCCATAGGATAAACTAAAAGGGGTTTCGCCCGTAGCGACACTTTGCGTGGTCCGATAGGCCCACAATATCCCGGGTATCTCCTCAACCCACTTTGCTTTATGCCAATCAAGTCGAGCCTTCATGTTCTTTAAGAGGGTTCTGTTGGTTCTTTCTACTTGGCCGTTTGCTTGAGGGTATCCCACGGAGGCAAAGCGATGTTTTATCTCCCAGTGATCGCACCATTTTTGTAACCCTTGATCTGTAAACTGCAAACCGTTGTCACTTACTAGGATCCGAGGGACACCAAAACGACAAATAATACTCCTCCAGAGAAAATTGATAACGGCCCCCGCGGCTACCCTAGCTAGGGGTTCCGCTTCCACCCATTTGGTGAAGTAGTCAACGGCTACTAGTAGAAATTTCTTTTGACCGGCATCAGGGATGAGGGGTCCAAGTATGTCAATACCCCACTTAGAGAAGGGGCAAGGGTTCAAATGGGGTTCCCAAGAAGCTGCAGGTTGATAGGTCCGAGGGGCGTAAGCTTGGCATGCTTTACACCTTTCGGCATGGCTTTTACTGTCTTTGGCCATCGTGGGCCAATAGTAGCCTTGTCGAATCAAGCGTCCGACCATACTTTCACCGCTAGTATGGCTTCCACATACACCCTCGTGAGTTTCTGCTAAGGCTAGTTGGGCCTCCTCTTCATTAAGGCATCGAGCATGGGGGCATGAGTATGTCCTTCGGAAGAGTATCCCATCTTTAAGGAAATATCGGAGTGTTTTTCTGAACATCCTTCGCTGAATATTCTTGTCCAAGGAGTATCCCTCGGGATTCTGTAAGTAGGCCTTGATAGGATTTACCCAGCTAGATAAGGGGTCTGAAATGGTATTTACCTCTTGGTCTTCACTTTTTTCAGACTCATTGACGTGGAGTAGAGTAATCTTCCGAGTATGTACTGCGGCTGTTTGTGTAGCCATTTTGGACAAAGCGTCCGCCTCTTGGTTTTCTTTTCGGGGAATTTGAACTATATCATACTCTTCGAACCATTCGGACCTTTGACGGACAACTCGGGGGTACTCTTGCATCCTTTCTTCTTTGGCCTCATATGACCCCTTAACTTGCTGGACAATCAATTGGGAGTCACTATGGAGGAGTACTCTCTTTATTCCCCCTTCCCTTGCTAGTCTCATACCAATGAGGAGAGCTTCATACTCAGCTTCATTATTAGAGAGGGGGTAATCTATTCTGATTGCAAAATGGAGTCTTTCCTCCTCCCCTTCTTGATTTACCAATACTACTCCAGCCCCCCCATGTGTGCTTACCGAGGATCCGTCTACATATACATGCCACCGTGATTCCTTCTCCACGGATCCAACGCTCGTAAGTTTCGTTACAAAGTCTGCCAGAACTTGCGCTTTAATTGATGGTCTCGGAGCATAGGAGATATCGTATTCAGTAAGCTCTACGGCCCATTTTATCAGTATCCCTGATGATTCAGGCTTATTAAGAATTGCCCTTAGGGGGTGTTTAGTTAGCACCGTGATTGGATGGGATAGAAAGTAGGGACGTAGCTTACGAGCCGTAGTAACCAATGTTAGAACGAGTTTCTCAGTTAGAGTGTATCTGATTTCGGCTCCGAGGAGGGTTTTGCTGACGTAATATACCGGGTGATGTTCCCCGTCTTGTTCTTTGACTAAGACAGCGCTAATAGCCTCTTCTCCGACTGATAAATACAGAAACAACTCTTCTTGAGGTATAGGTTTCACCAGTAAAGGTGGTTTCAACATGTACCTTTTTAATTCTTCGAGAGCTTCCTCGCATTGGGGGGTCCACTGAAATTCCTTGACATTTCGAAGTATCTTGAAGAAGGGAAGCCCTTTTTCTGCGGACTTGGAGACAAACCGACTCAACGAAGCCATTCTTCCAGTTAACTTTTGGACATCTTTTACCGTCCTTGGGGTAGGTAACCCCATTATGGCTTCTGCTTTTTCGGGGTTTACCTCAATTCCCTTCTCTGTAACCATAAATCCCAAAAATTTTCCTCCTCGGATACCAAACGAGCACTTCCGAGGATTAACTTTCATGCCAAAGTTGTTCATGATGACCAACGCTTTCCGTAAGTCCTCGGGATGTTCTTCAGAAGTATTACTTTTAACTACAGTATCATCCACGTAAACCTCTACTGACTTCCCAATAAGTCCTGCAAACATAAGGCTTACTAACCTTTGGTAGGTGGCTCCAGCATTCTTTAGTCCGAAGGGCATGATTAGATAACAAAAGGTGCCTGCATCCGTGATGAAGCTGGTCTTATCTTGATCAATAGTCGCCATCGGGATTTGGTTGTACCCTTGGTCTCCATCTAAAGTTGATAGTAGCGCACATCCTGCGGTAGAATCAACTAGCTGATCTATGCTTGGTAAGGGATAACAATCCTTGGGGCATGCTTCATTGAGGTTAGTAAAGTCAACACACATTCGCCATCTTCCTCCGTGCTTGGGAACTAGCACGACATTAGCTAACCACTCGGGGTAGATAACTTCTCGTATTTGCTTCAATTTGAGAAGGTGTTGTATTTTCGAGCGGATGATCTTGTTGCGCTCGGGGCCCATTTTCCTCTTCTTCTGTTGGACAGGTTTAGCTCCAGGCTTTACATTAAGGAAATGTTGACATACCTTGTTGCTGATTCGTCCGGGCGGCCCCCCTTCCCACGCAAAGAGGTGATGGAATTGTTTGAGAAGAGAAATCAATTGACCTTCTATGATTGGAGCCATATGGGTGCCCATTTTGATTACTTTCTCGGGGCTTCCTTCTACTAATTCCACCATTTTTAATTCTTCCACAGGTTGGACTCGTGTTTCCTCGGTTCTACACTTTTTGTTATTTCCGAGTGAGGGTCCGTTCTCTTCTGAGGGAATGGCATTCATGCAGCATTCTCTGGCTTTTGACTGACTTCCTCGGACTTCTCCGATTCCCGAAGAAGTGGGGAATTTCACTTTAAGATGCAGAGTAGAAGGGATAGCTTCAAAGGCCCGAATAGAGGGTCTTCCACAGATGACATTATACGTTCGTGAGGAGGCCTCCACTACCCAGAACTTAATAGATTCAGTTCTCCGAAGGGCTCCTTTCCCCCATGACATCGGAAGGGTAACAGTTCCGAGGGTTTGACAAGCTTCCCCTGAGAATCCTACTAACGGGACCTCAGCGGTTTCCAACGTTTCTTGTTTCAACCTCATAGCAAGATAAGTAGGTAAGAAGAGTACATCCACGGAGCTGCCCGTATCTATAAGGATCCGTTGGATTTCATACCCGTAGATGACAGCAGAAATAACCAATGGATCTTCGTGAGGGTATATTACGTCCATAAGATCCTCGGGCCCGAAAGTGATGCTAGGCAGCTTTGATCCTTGAATGGAGCAGGCAGACAATCCTTGTTCTGCTCGTCGGGCTTCTTTCAAATATTTCTTCTTTTTACCCTGAGGTGTCATGGAAATTTCACCCCCTTCAATCATATTGATCGTTCTCCCTGTTGGGGGGTTGTCTTTGTAAGAGTTAGGTGGAGGAGGCAAACTCTGATACCCTGTCGTTTTCTCTCGTGAATTTTGCCGACGATCTTTAATTCTCTCTTGGGATCGGAGACGTCCAGTTGTCCCTTCTCGTGATTTCCGACTAAGTATCCTTTCTTCCCTTTCTTGCTCTTCCTCCTCTCTTCGTGATCTCTTCCAAACATGAGCTTTGGGCTCCTCGGGGTTATTTTCCTTGAGGTAATTCTTCAAATACCCTATTTCTAACAGGCGTAGCACCTCTAAATGAAGGGTAGTACATTCTTCCGTAGTGTGCCCGTAAGTTTTATGGTACTTACAATATTTCCCCGTGTCCTTGTCTCGGTTAGGAAATTTAGTCGGTCTGGGCCAGTGCAACTCGTTGCTACCCCTCATTATGTTGAGCACTTCTGGTGGAGTAACAGTCATCGGGGGTAAGTGCACGGGTCGGAGGAATTTCTTAACCACTCCCCCTTCATCTTTGCGCTGAGGAGGTTTTCCTTCCTTATTCTTTTCCTTAGCCTTTGCCTCTTTCTCGACGCGTTCTAGGTGTTCACTATCCTCCTGCTCCATTTGCTTCTTTGTTCCCTCGGCTTCTTCCATCAAAATGTGTACTTCTGCCTTTTGCATTAGCTCATTCATGTCCGTAATGCGATTTGCCATAAGGTATCTAAAGAAGTCTCCCGTTCGGAGTCCTTGAGTTAATATGTCTGCCATGATGGTCGGGCTAACGTTGGGAACATCTAGGGCTTCATCCGTGAAGCGCTTTATATATTCTCGTAAAGATTCATCCTTTTTCTGCTTAATAGTAAAAAGATGTGTGGCAGATTTGGGGTACCTTCTATTGCAGGCGAATTGTCGTACAAACAAGTGAGCTAATCGGTCAAAACTCGTGATGGAACGAGGTGGAAGGTGAGTAAACTAGGCTTGGGCCCGCCCTCCGAGGGTAACAGGAAATACGCGGCATAACACGTGGTTGGGAACGGAAGAGAGGTCCATTCCAGCCAAGTATTGATGGATGTGATCCTGCGGGTCCTTTCCATCGGCTTCTCCGGTATATAGCGGGATATTGACAGGTCGCATCCCCGAAGGGATGGCAGCTGAAGCAATTTCAGGAATGAAAGGAGAGGTTTTGAATGTAGGATCTTCCTCGGGAGCGCCATGGTCTTCTTGAGGTCACCTAATTCTTTTCGTAAATCATCCATCATTCCCCACAAGGAATGTTCAACCTCTCCTCGACACTCCGAGGGGCGAGAAATTTCTTCCCGACTCCTCACTGGAGTTCTTTCACGACCTACGTACCTTCGAGACGTTTGTCGGGGTACCTGTTGCCACGGATTCCAATTTGGGTTCCATGCCATCGGAGGTGCATCTCCTTCCGAGGGGAAACCACCGTTCTCGGAGAGCAAGGGGGACGGGCGTCCGAGAGGTTCATCCCTCCAGGGTGTTCGTGCAGCATCTATAAGTCTTTCATAGACAGATCGGGGAATATTAATAAAATCTCTTGTACCTGATTCATAATGGGACAAAGTTTCTTCTGAGCCGTTGTTCGGGAAAGGAAGGCTGTCACTTTCGAAAAGATCATCCATCCTAACTGACGTCTGCTTGAATTCTCTCGAGGACAGATATTATGGCGTTTCCCACAGACGGCGCCACTTTGTTAACGGGTTTGGAATTATCCCCTATTTAACGGAAGATATTTATTTGGGTTAGAACGCCCTGTCCGTGATTCAGAGGCAACGATAGGTGGAAATAACAAGAATAATTGCAAGAATATTTCCTTCCTTTATTCACTGAACGTTTTCCTCTTTTTTCATGTATCTGAATGCCAAGTTGTAGTAAGTAAGCTAAATTATCTCAGGTCCCTTTTTTCTATTGATCATATCCCTTTATATAGACTTGGATAGGGACAGGTGTCATTGTGCATGTGCTTTGGTAAAGATAGGTGTCGTTGTTATATTGATACAGGTGTGAAATTAGGATAATGTTTATCTCTTATCTATTGGATGCTGACTGGATGAGTCTTTGTGTTTCCTGATATCTCAGAGGGCTTCTGGTGTAGATAATTTTGATAGATCTATTCTTCCGAGGGACTTTATTTCTCTGTCTTGATTCGGGTCTTTTCTTCAACGATCAGGAGCAATCTCCGAGGGCATAATTTGATCTCCGAGGGCGTGGTATGATCTCCGAGGGTTTAATATAATCTCCGAGGGCTGGATTTGCTTCTTTTGAAATGGTATTTTTGCATCTAAGTTCTCGGAATATGTTATCTGGGCACTCTGTTATTCACTTCTGATTTTTCTCCGCAAATGGGTCCGAGGGTGATGGTCCGAGGGCAGTTCAGTTTGAGGAATTTTCAGCAAGGAAGTTTTCTTGTAATTTCATGGGACTCGGGATTTCTTGTGGTCCCTCTTGGCGCATTGGTGGATATCGGAGTCGTACGGGTCCATCGGGGTTTGCTCTTTTTTCGATGCCGTATTGATATCTGTTTTTTATTCACCGTTTGACTTTCCAAGGAACGCTTATGTTTCTCCTCGTGTGCTCTTATAAACCTTTTCGGGTCAGTGACCGAAAGGTAGGGCAATCCTCCGAGGGGTTTTCTTTATAGGTACATCTCATCGGAAGTACTCGTGACAATAGTATTGTCCATATATTGTTTTTTCCGAGTAGGAGTAATCTTCTTTATTTTATTTTTAGGGTTAACAAGCTATAAGGGTAAAAAAGAAGAAGAACAAGTAAAACATCAAAATAAAGGTTGCTCCGAGAAAATGGAGGAAAATGAACTATACCTCGCAAAGGTCCTTACAAGCCAGATCCTGCAAGGAAGACAAGGAAAGGGTACTTAGCACGGTACAGTCTAACTCATTCAACAAATTGCTTAAAAAGGTCCGGCAAAAAACCATGTTGGGGTTAATTTCGGGGAATCGCCCTACTCCCATTGACGATTCTCCATGTTCATCTCCCCTAGCCTGAGATCCCCTATCGGGAGGAAGCGATACACGCTCCTCGACCACGTTTACCACGTTTACCAAAGCCAGGAGGAAGGTCCACTTCTAGAGCGCCTCTTTCCCCGATAGGCTTGGAACCTACCCCGAGTGAGAGAAACGGGCCCGGAGTCACTACAGGCTCCCCTATTCTTGGAACCCTCCGACAGAGACTCCCTACCTCTACCTCAGGATCCCTTATCATTAAAGAAGATGGATCCCCTACTAATCGCCGAGGAAATTGATCCGGGGCCAACCCCAAACCAAAACATAAGGATCCTCCTCCATCCCCGCTGCTTGGATTTCCTCCAGAGGCACTACTCAGCGAGATTCTATCAAAAGCCTTCACGACAAAGAACTCCATTTCGGACCCTGTAAGGAACAACGAGTACAAGGTAAGTTACAAAAGACAAGCTAAAGCCAGTCACTAAACAAGGGAAAAAGAGAGATGTTATGAAAGAAAAAGTTGGTATGCAGCTGGCAAGGTGGAAATTCTCGTGTGGCCGCCCCTTCTTGCAACCCCTCCATAGTTAAAGCACCCGATAGTTCCAACAAACCACATATGTCATAACTTCTCGCAAACAACTGGCTATCCTGTAAAATTCTCGCCTCTAGAACGGCTGCCTCAGGACTGGGTACAACGTATCCCAGCCCCCAACGAGTGGGCACCCCCCACGAGGAAGCTAGCCCATCACGAGGCTTCAAAAAGAAGAAACGGTTCTTCTAGTCGTCACGATGGGTGACACGCCTAGTGATGGTCGTAAACGACTGACAATGATCTCCATACACTAAACTGATGAAAGGGAGCCCGCTAGGGCAAGGCCGGAAAATGAAAATGCTACCCAGCCGATAAGGTGTGAGTGATAAGTCCAAAAGCCCACTGCAAAGATCATATCCCACTAAATAACGATAGGAGTTGGGCGTAAGTTGGCTGGGACATATCTGCCAATACTGGAAAAACGATTGCAAGAAAGGGTGAAAGAACATGCGAAGACCACAGCGAATCTGATCCGAGTACTTTGTCATGTACCCCGCATGAGGATCATAAGCCCTCTGATTGGCTCGGGGTAACACGATATCGTACCTGTCAAGATTCAAGTTATACTCCAAGAATAAAGACGCCACGGAATCTAGGGATTCCGTACTCACAGCAGATCCCATTCGACCCCCACCTATCAAAACCCGATGGTTAATGGTGATAGTATTGAATATCGAGAAATGATCTATCGGAAGGTACACTTCTCTACTCATAAACACCTCCCTTATGTTATGTGTTAATAAAATATCAGCACGGAGCTGCGCGGGAGATGTAGTAGGATAAGGACCCCTAAAGATGGAAGACAAGACGCCCTCCGTTAGCCTAGAACGTGACATGAAAACGTTGTCGGGAGCACGACGTATCATGCACAAAGAAGGGGATCTCCGAAGGGAAGCAAAGTCACCTTGGGAATGAGAAGAGCGAGGAGGAGTCATAGTATACTCCTAGCCTACTAAAGGTAAGACTTCTCTTTTATCAGCCTAGCACAAAGACGCCAAATGGTGAAAATGACAAGAAGTAAAGTGATGGAAATTTCTTTTTAGTAAGAGTGACACAAAAACATTCGTTTATGAAACAAAATTTGTCTGGACTTGATGAAAATGATAGTCCAGAAGAGAAGGAATATATAGCGAAGATGAGGGACCCGCCCATAAGGAAGGGAGCATCCGGATCCCGCAACAATTTTGGCCAATAGCAAGAAGACACGAAAGGACACGTGTCATTACCCCCTAAAAGTCAAAGAGAATGTTCCTTCTCTTCATTCTTGCCACGAGCGAAAGAAGGCACGCAGCTACTATTTTACTCCAAGGTATAGTTAAAAATTTTAAGATTATCCAAGATATTAAAAGAAAAAAGCTCAAGTCCCTAAGGATGTCGGAATGCATACACTTCATTCGTATTAAATATATCTCGACAAGAATAAACACGAGCAAAAGGACAAATTTCATTAAAGACAAAGGAACTCACAAAAGTACAAATTTAAATATCACCACTACATTACATAAAAAAAGAGCAAGATAAATAACAAAAAGAAATATAGCTTCTAAGAATGAGAGGGTGGGGCGGTTGTAGAAGGGGTGGCCGGAGATGCGTCCGATGGACCAGCTATAGGCCCAGTTATCGAAGGTGATGGCATGGGAAACACACTACCTCGAACTGGGGGCCTCGGGAGAACAGCAGTGAGGGGGGCCCGGGCGGGAGCTAACGAAGAAGGAGGAAAGCGAGAACTATGCTTTTCAAAGAGGATGAAGGCTTGCTCTAGCGTGGGCCTCTGCATCTCCAGAATATTTATCTGGCGCGGATCGGTGTTAGGGGAAATCTTCCTTCGCATCTGCCCAAAGCATTGGAGGAAGCCCCACAACACATACCCTATCAAATACCCATGGTTCTTATGGGTGTAAACCCCCTGGCACTGACGAAGGGTCTCCTCTTGGGTAAACTTAGTAGCGGCAGCCAACTTCTGTTGCAACTCCTCGGGAGAAATACCGCCTGACACCAGAGTCTTCGCTATCTCCTTCGTCAGAGTCTCCACCCAGAAAAGAGCCTGAGACAGACTCTGTTCCAACTCCTTCTGCCTTGAGGCCCCCGCGGCCTTCTCTTCCTCGAGGAGCCCCATTTTTTCCTTCAGGACCATTCCCGAAGCCTCCAGCTCCAATACGGATGACTGAAGTCGCTTGTTCTCGGCCCCCAAATCTTGTATCTGCCTTGTGGCCTTCGTCCAAGCCGCGTCGTACTTCTCTACCCGCTCCCGCACAGCCTTATTCTCCTCCTCCATCTTCTGGAATCTTTTTTCAGTAGGCGTTCTCTTGCAACTTCCCAACCTCGCGTAAGACAAGGGGAAGCACTTTAGGCGCCTAAGAATAAAACCAAAATATGAAAAAGAAAACTAAATGTATTTCTAAAAGATGGGCAGGAAAAGAAAATTACCATTATAGCCATCCAGTTGAGGCATGCTTGCAAAAATGGCCATCCGTCCATGGGCAAAGAATTGGTGGAAGCAAAGAATTGGGTTATCTTCCCGAGAGCTGCCTCAACTCCCTATGCATCAGGCACTTGTCCCAAAGCAGGAGAGTTGGAAGAAGAAGGTCCTCTTAAAGGCACGCCCCTGATAGCGGAACCTGAGTAACAACGTGGCTATCGGACTGAATGGCTGCCAAAGAAACAGGAGCATCGTGATCGGCAAATGACGGAGCCATAGACATCAAATCATCCAACAAAAAGGTAACCTCCTTGGAAATAGGACCTGGAGGTAGAGTGTTGGGGGCCGACGGGGGAGAATCCCCTCCGAAACTCACCCCCTGCGTACAAACCTTACAATAGTAAGAAAACTACTCCCTAACTCATAAATCAGTTAGGAAAAGTCAGAACTCAAAGGCTTACCCAAATTAAAGGCATCCTCTAACAACGACGCCCCCTCGACATCGATCATCGGAGCTTTCCCTTTATCTGTTAAAATACCTTCCAAGTGAATAAGATATCGAGCAAACCTCTTCCAACATACGTAAAGAAAGTCCCAAAAGAAATACTTACTCAAAGCCCGAGCCGGAATAATAGCTGAAGGAATACTGACGGGCGGCATCACCAAAAGTAAATCTGCTGCATCCGCTGATGCCGTGGACTTATCTAAAGAAGATATCTCAATAATATCCAAGAGATTGGAGGAACGACCCGTCATAGCACCGATAAGAGGAGCAACAAAGGCTGGTGGGGCAACGGTAAAAGACGACAAAGATACCTCGTCAATCCCCACGTCGCCATCCACCCCTCCAAGGAGAAGGTAATAACAGCAGTGTCCGCTGAAGTCATATCTAAACATCCCTTCTCAGGAGCGTTCGACGTCTCACTCGATGACCGAGACAAAGCTGTCGAGGCCGTAGAACGAGTCCTCACCCGATCAACAGTAACCTCAACGGCATCGGGAATCTCGACCTCATCCGAGACCAAAACATTTTCTTGGGCCCCAGTACCCTCAAAAATATCCGCCCCGCCATGGGTACCAGCACCCTCCACCATAAAAGGTTTCAACGCCCTCGCTGCGAGAAGACCAATGTCAGTTAAAACTCCGATAAACCCAAAACATCATAAAAATACTAAGGCAAAAGACATGTAAAACTTACCAAAGGCAACGGCGTAACCGCAGGGATAGTCAAAGGCTTCTCGATCATATCTATAGGAGCAACATACCGCAAGCCCGCAGTTCGATAGAGAGCTGCAAACTTATCCGACTCAACCAACGTCTTTGCCGCAAACACCGGCGAAAAGACAAGAGTATCGTGGGAAAAAATCGAAACTAGTCCTTTATTGTGTCCTAGTTACAGTTTTCGTCCTTTATTGTGTCCTTGTTTTATTTTGGTCCTTTATTGTGTATTTCATTACGATTTTGGTCATTAGGAAGAAGTCTGAGTCGAAAAATATAATGTAGGAACACTTGCTGGCCAAAATAATTTTTAATTCCCACGTGTAAAGTCACATGTGGAAACGCTGGTTTCAATTTTTTTTTAATTTTTATTTATTTAAAATTCTGACCCGGCCAACCCGATTTGACCAGGTTATCCGGATCGGACGGGTCAAAATTTAAAATAAAAAATTAAAATTGTTGTTCCAACATGCGAATTTGCTTGTGAAAAATTTTACAAATTACATGACATTTTCGGCTGAGGTTCTATCCGAAGGACCAAAATCGTAGTGAAACACACAATAAAGGACAGAAATAAAACAAGAACACAACGAAAACTGTAACTATGACACAATAAAAGACTAATTTCGATTTTTTCCTGAGTATCGTCCATAACCATCTAAGGGAATCGGGGCTCCCTCCAGGTATATAGCATATCCCATTCCACCTCGGTAGGACAAATACAGAAGAACTTGTTCTTCCAGGTGTTGTGCGAGCTGACATTCCCCTCGAAAATGCAGTCATCTTTGCTTCGATGACCAAAACAGTAAAAAGGAGCCCACCCGGAGAGAGTTTCAACTCGAAAATGGCAAAGAATCTCTCATTCGTGCACTCTATCCCCCTAATCAAACACCAGAAGACAAACAACGCTAAAGCTATAAAGGAATTCGGGGTGAGCTGACTTGGGCACACATCGTAGAACTTGAATATCTCACAATAGAAATGGGGGAAAAATTAACGCAACCCCGCCCTCACCTGAGAATAATACACTGTAAGGTATTTGGTGGGAGGAGCCTTACCCCTTTGATCGGCCATCGGAATTACCATCGCCACATTCTGACCCGATGCCCGTACTCAATGCATAAGTTCTTGACCTCCTCATGGGTGGCAGTACTGGCGGTGACCTCCACTTTCTAGGTATTTCGAAGGACACCGCTCTTATCGGACTACTTCTTAGACTTCTTCGCACTTCCGTTGCCACCCACCTCCATCACTGTCGCCGCAACCCTCTTATGTGAGACTGAAGAAGAGGCCCCCATCGCCACAGAGGGGGTCGGAAGCGGATGAGAAGGCAATGGCACGAGAGACGAAAGCCGCGGAAACTAGATTAGTGGTAGAGAGAGATGCCATTGAAGGAAAATGGAAAGCTTGAAGAGAATTGATAAGTTGCAGAGAAATTTGCGGGAAAGAAAGTGCTAGAAAATGTGCAAAGTGTGAAGAAGAATTTAGGGGAAGAGGGAATTATTTATAACCCTAGGAACTAACGGGTATTAATTACCCACTAACCCCCTTTCTTTACGCCCCACGATGCCACGTCTCCTAAACGTGACTTAAAGGCCTGCTCCCTATTAATGACACCCTCCATAATGGCGCAGAATTCGAAGAGTTCGGACCGTTATGCCCCCACGATGAAGGGACGTGACTATCCGTTACGCACCACTCCCAAGAGATACGACTTTAATAAATGTCACGTCATCAAAAAAAATTTAAATGCTGCAGGTATAGTGGGTAAAAAATTGGCCTATCGAAAAAGCAACGACAGCCTGCCGGACACTACCTCCGAGCTGTGCAACTCCTTTCAAAATTCCTATTACCTCTCAAAAGAGAACAATAGGAATTGGGGGGGCTATTGTTAGCAATATGCTTTTTTCAAAAGCCTCGTACTCACTCCACGATGCCTTCTAAGCATCACGGAGATCACCCCGGTATCATCTGACTTAGATGTTCTTCCGATACTGGATATACGGTGTTCTATCTTTCTAAATAAGTATTTCACATAGTACAAATCTCGTGCGAGGTATCGAGAGCTTTAAATCCCTCATGAATTTTTCCTAGGGATACCATACTCTCGCACTTAACTTATCACCCGAGACCTACTCCTTCGTGACTCATAATCCCAAAGAAGATATACTGAGGCCTCTCGGAGAAGCCTTCTTAAACTCTTCTCACCCATCGGTAGCAAGGTATCGGGATAAAAGGAACGATACATGTCATGATCTTATCTCCTTGAAACGATAAGGCCGCCAACAGAATCGACTCAGCACGCTAGAGACACATGTCCATCCAAGCCCGATGGCGGAAGTTATGTCAGCTTCCTCGAAGACAGTTGTATATACTAGAAACCAACACTCAACATTCACCCCCCCCCCCAAACATCGAACATCTGTCTCAAGAAAATATCCCCACGTGTATGAGTACTAGCCCCTATAAAAAAAAGGGGACAAAAATCAAGAATAATATACTTTTGAAAAAAGAGAAGAAAAACTGGCTAGATTCTCCTCAAATTTGGGCAAGGCGTTGTAATCCACTCCAAAAACCTCTCAAAAATAAAATAACTATTAACAGGTAAGTCATAGGTCATTTGGGGGAACGTGTTCGAGCCTTCGTGGCCTCACCTCATCCCGTTTAGGAGGAATTGGCCGGGTCTGGGGTACCTTTCTCCAAGTGTTTAGACCGAGTACCCTTGGTGGGTGTTTTTGGGTCGTGACTCGGAGGTACCGTCTCCAGAGTCTGGACCATCTACCTTTATTTGGGCGGAGGCGAGTCGTGGCCATTACGTACTCTTCCGCAAGACCGTGGACGGTTTTTTTTGTAGGGTACCCACTTTTTCGCCCCTCTCCGATGGTGGGGGTAAATTATACATCATCACTCAAAAAACGTAAATGTTGTCCACAAAAATCATCAGGATAAAACCTCTCAACAAGTATGTAAATATGGTCCATATCTAACAACTTAAAACCATCTCGAGGATCCAATGAAGTACTTAGTTTGAGAAGCTCACAACCTCATCATTAAATCTATTATTGATATCCTCCACTTGAAAATCTATGACAACATTAAATATATCGAAGCGATAGTGATGAAAAGTAGTAACATAATCATACCGTCGAGATGAGCTTCTTAAGGAAGACTTATAATAAGAATCCATGTCAGGTATTTCAATCTCATACTCTGTGCAAACTTTCACAACTTCTTTATAATGATAATCCCAACCTTGTTCTCTCAGCGTGTTAAGCAATTCCTTAGTAGATGAGACTAAGTCCATTGCACTTAAAATATCCAAAGATTTTTTTTGTAAGGACTCACAGAGCAAATTTGAAATCGCCATAATTCTCTGCATTAATCGCAAGGTAAATATAAAGTCAAAGGTTCTCATTACTTTCAAAACAGTCGCAACATCACCCTTTGTCTTGTTACAAGACTCTCGCTCAATTATGTTCTCAAGAACTGTCATCACAGTCCTATACATGTCTACTACACTACAAATTGACTCGAAGTGTGAACTCCAACGAGTCTTCCCTGCCCTTTGTAATGTACTAACCTTATTTGCACCCCTGCCTGTTTCACGCTTACCACTAGCTATCATTTTTCCAATTTCAGCAGTTTGCTTAGCATGTAACTCCGTTTGACATTTAGCAGATCCACTAAAAATGTTTATAATAAGAGTCAACTTTGAAAAAAAAATGAACAAACAGATACCTCACTTTTAGCAGCTGTAACCAATGCTAGTTATAGTCCATGGAAAAACAATGCACATAGTAAGCGTATGGACAATCTCTCAGAAAAAGGGCTTGTAACCTATTCCACGAACCACGCATATTGCTGGCCCCGTCGTATCCCTGACCCCTGAAGTTGGTGATGGATAGATCATATCAAAAAAGAACGGTGCATCTCCTTCTTAAGTGTTGCAGCAGTGGTGTCTGTGATATGTACAATATCAAAAAATTGCTCTCTTATAAATCCACGATCATCAACGTATCTCAAAACAATAGCCGTTTGCTCCTTACTAGATACATTTTTAGCTTCATCAACCAAAAGACAATATTTTGCATCCTCAATTTCCTCATGGATCTTTATTCTCACTTTGTCACCAAGAATATGCAAAAGCTCTTTTGGAATCTTAGGTGAAGTATATTTTGCATTTAATGGAGCACCCTTGATGAGAACATCCTTGTTTATTCTTCCTAAAAGGCCAGTCGTCTCCATGAAATTACCTTTGTTATTCGATGAAGCTGATTCATCGTGTCCTCTAAATGCACATCCTTGCAAGCTAAGCCACTAAATGCATTCAATTGTGACCTTAAGTAGGAACCTATTCTTTTGGATTTCTTCCGAGCTTTGTAGATTCATCACTTTATCAATGTGACGAGTTACATTCCTTAGAGCATCAACGAATTCCACCGCCTTTCTATGTGGTGAATTATGACCTTTGACATAGAAATTCACATTTATCACCACCAACTCTCTTCCAATTTTTAAATCCTTCAACGGTGAATGCAAGACGATTGGCATCACGACTTTTTCTGCAAACAAAACAAGGAAAGCAAAATGCAACATCTTTATGAACAAAGTGTTCTATCCATGAGAATTGGTTACCCCATGAGCTTTGCAACCGTCGCTTTTGTGTTCCATCTTCAGAAAATGGGTAATTAATTTTAGGCCGATATGGCCCCAATTTGATATAAGCTCGCCTAACCTCATCTATTTGGTTGACCGGATATTGAGATATCTGCATACGCTTCTGAGGATCTCGTTCTACAGAACCAATATTTACTTCAACGGTTTGAGATGCTGAATGATGTTGGTCTTTATGAGTTGTGGTAGCATCATTCGACGTATTATGGTCTATACTTGTTGAACAATGCTCTTTCAGCTCTTTTGGTTTATTAAAAGAAATCATAGTTTTCTTCCTTTTCTTGTTTCCTTGAGAACTCATTATCACCTAATACATTTAACATCAATACTTAATATAAACATTGTAACATAAACATGAAAAGCGCTTAACAAGAAAATAGTTTAATGAAATAATAATCATGCTTAAAAAGCTTCAACAAAATTTAAGTCAAAGTTCAACTTATTTGCGCTAAGATTCTCACAAAATACATATTTAAATTTGAAATTGTGGATCGGGTTGATACGTTGTTGTTGCTGTTAACTTAACACTGGAGTTTTAACAACAGTTTTGTATGTTGTTAATCCTACGATGTTACTTTAACAACAGACCAGAGTAATTGTGCAGCGGAATAAACAAACACTGAATTTAAGAGGTGAATATAAGATTATATTAACTTCCAAGCCGTAGGCAAAATAACCTGTTAAGGTTTTAACAAAAGTCGTTCTCTCAACTCTCAAGCTCCTCACTTTCAAATTGATCGAACTAAGCAAAGCACACAAGAATTGCTTCGACTATCTCTAAAAGCTCCTCACTCTTAGATCTATTCTAACAACTCACAAACTTTGCTAAAGCAAGACAACACTCAACAACTTGTAAATAAATCTCTCGGATTGATTAGCTTTTGTCTCGTATTTTCCTTGATGTACTTCACACCTATATATAGGTTCTTGACTTGGACTTCAAGGTGTGTTGTACACGGTTGGTAATTCTCGTAGTTTCCTTCTCGAACTCCTCTTCCTTGTTCGCACAGTCCTTCTTGAATAATAATTCTTTCGTTAGTGATCTAACTAAGGAAAGACTCCTTCTTCAAATCAGGACTCATCTTGGAAAGCTTTCCTAGTTGCACTTGAACTCTTCTTTCCTTGTAGAGCGGTTTGCTTAATTAAGGAAACTTCCCCTCTTGGAAACTTGAGCGTTCAACCTATAACAAGTTTGTTTCCTGAATAATAATCAAAGACAATTACAACCGTGGAACTCAATTAGTTAATTGAATAAGGCAAAACAATAATAATAAATATAAACTAGACTGTAAATCGGATTCTGCTCAGCAATGTTACTCTAACATTGACTTCTCAATGTTAAACTAACATTAACAGAATACCTGCACTTTTAATCTCCCCCTTTTTGCCTTAATCACAAAACCTAAGAACCTGTTCTAATCAGATCAAATTATTCAGACAAACTTCACTATCTTATAACAATGGAAAACTAAGTACACTCCCCCTGAACATCAGACGGGACTAACTCAATGTTATTCTAACATAGATACTTTTAATGTTGTCATAACATCCATCTTTGTCAAATTGGATAACATTGAGTCCACACAGATGTTCTAACATTGAACATCTCAATGTTAACTTAACATCAAAGAACAGTTAACACCTGCAAAACAGAGTTAGTACTTTGTAACCAAAGTTCAAATAGCATAAGCAGAAATACTAAGTAACGGTATAGAAAAGTACTTAATTACATACCATACTAAGTAGCAAGGAACACACTCCTTGATGAAGGACGAAACATAACAGAAAATGCAAAGAAAACAGAATTGTTCATACTTAATAGAAAACAGAAAATTAAAAGAACTCGGAAATTTTTGAAATTTGATCTACTCTCCCCCTTTTTGTGAGGAAGGCATCATGAGGCTGTCAATCTCCTGCAACCTAACTTGCTTGTCAGCTATCTCTCTTTGGGTGTCCTTGTACTCTCTATCAAGCCAAACCAGAGTCTGCTCCACAAATGCATCAGCAATCACAGAGCAGCTATCACCACTTGAAACTGGAACAGAAGAAGCAGCAAACTTGAGAGTCTTCTTCTTCTTTTTCCTGCTTGGACCAGCTTCTGCATTGGGATTCCATGGCAAGTCTTGAATCCTGACTTGAGTGAAATAGCTCCTGGTGATGGTCATCTTGGCATTGTTCTTGATCCAGCCCACTGTCTTCTTGGTCTTGAAGCCTTGCTTCACCAGAATGCCGGATATCAGAGAGGGATATGGAATGATTCCCTTTGTCTTTGTTGTGACCTCCTTCATGTGCCACAAAACTTTTTCCCCTATGTTCACACTCATCCCATTCTTCAGTTTATACACCAACTTTGCAGATTCTTTAGTCATAACAGTGGTGTTGGAAGATGGCAGCCAATTGTAGGTGGAGATCTTGTGTAGCACAACACTTAAAGAGGTCAGCTTTGTAGTTGGAAAGCTGTCATTCCACTTCCTTGTAAGCCCACCAGTGAGGTCTGTGATCACCTCATCCATGCTAGGATCCTCAATCTCCTCAGGGTCAGGAAGTCCCCAAGCTTCATTGATCATCGAAGGACTAATGTCGTAGTCATTCATCCTTATCCAAGCTTTTCCAAACTTGGGAGAACCCTGGTGGCACACCCACTGAGAGAGGTTCATGTAGAACTCTCTGATCACATCAGGGACATATGATGACAGATTCATCACAGAGCCCAGTACACCCCTTGCTTCAAGCAACTCATACAACCTATTTTCCTTGAACATTTCCTCATCAATGTTCCTCTCCAAGTGAATAACCTTGTCTTGATAAGCCTCCCACTGTTCTTCTGCCTCTGCTGACACATAGTAGTCAGAATAAGGCTTCTTGGGATACTCACCATCAAGCACATCAAAGTACTCATCATTGTCTGATGTTAGAGTAACATCAGCAGGGTCATCAGCTACCAGCAAATCTTCTTCCTCAACTTTCTCTTCCTCTTCATCATCTTCTTCTTCTTTTTCTTCTTCTGACTCAGACTCGGAAGATTCAACAGCCACATGCTTAGCCTTTCTCTTCCTAGCAACAGTAGCTATGACAGAGAGAGTCAGGCTCTCTTCTTCTTCTTCTCTCTCAACCTCTTCAGGTTGATTGTTACCCTCATCAACAACATCTTGGTTACCCTCAGTAGTAACCTCCTCAGCCACAGTCTCCTCGACCACAGTCTCCTTATCCTGATTACTTTCCCCAGGAAGAGTATCTACCTCCGCAGCAGCAGCATGCTCAACAGCATTAGCCTCAAGGTTTTCACCTTCATCAGTACCAACCACAGACTCACCCCTAACATCACCCTCTGGGACCTAATGCAAAACCTCAGACTCACCCACAACAACAACAAAGGCCTCTTTCTCCCCCTCAACACCAACTTCAGCAGTTATATCTTGAGTAGGGTTAGCCATCATTACCTCGTTTTCAGCGTTGGTGGGAGTGGAGGTTTGCTCAGCAGTGTTTGATGTTGAACCAACAACACCCTTTGCGGATTTCTTGCCCTTGCGCCGTTGATAAGTGGATTTCCTCTTTGGTGCGGCGGCGGCGACGGCGGCTTTAGTGGTAGCACGTCTGGTACTGCGGCGTACTGGCTGTTCAATCTGCTCATTAGCATCTACGAGAGCATCAATGGAAGACTTGCGTGCCATTGTTAGAGTAATTTAAGAGAATAAAAGAAGAATCTTCATTAGCAGAGAATGTTGATTGCACAAGAATTTTGAAAGCGTAAGTAGTAAGAAGAGATTAGGGTAAATTATATAAGCAATCAGATGAAGAACAATGATAGTGGTGTTGTAACATGTTACCAAAATAATCGGACTACTGTCACACAATCACGCCCATGTTTAACTTACCACGTGTCAGTGTTAGATTAACACGTAACCAGAGCAGTTTCCAAACCTAAAAACTTATAAGTTACAATGTTTCAATGTTGAACTAACATTAGCAAGTTAACATCGGGGAGGGAAGTTGTAGGTGCAGGGCTTCATCCAAAGCAACATCATGTGAGAGCGTGAGATATTCCTGTATACTGATCTGAAACCTCAACCAAGTAACATAGGTACAAAGACATAGTTTAAGATCATCAGTATGAATAAGTGACAAATCAGACAGAAACACAGAGTGGATGTACATATCCAGGGAAAAGTTTCCCACAGCATAGAAGATCACAAAACATAGTGTTTTACCTACAGTTGGTCACCCACGAGGTATGCCTAAACACATGATTCCTAGGATTACTACTCCCCCTAAGCCCAAACCGACAAGAAAAAAATGCAGAATTAGAAAGAATGCAACAATGTTAGATCAACATTGGGTGATGGTAACCAAGTACAAACAGCTTTACTGACTAGGATCAGGACATATCAATTTATCTTTTACAATTATCATGAACTCTTTTGAACAAAAACTAGTGAATGTTAAAGAATAGTTTCATCATTGAATGTGGGTAGCACAAGACTCCACACACCACAGCAACTTAACCATCAGCTACAGATTAGGCAAGTACAAAGGAACTTAATGAAGACAATACATTTATCATATACTTCTTCACCCCAACTCCTCATGCATATTTGTTTACCAACCTGTTTGCAAGTGAAATACCAAGTGAACAATGCTACTGAATGCAAGCAGTCGAAACCTCAAATCACCTCAGCAGTAAGGCTCACCATCATGCATAACCTTGGCCATAGACAAAAACACAAAAATAAGCACAACTGAATGACAATGAAGCTCTCAACATCATGAACCCCAACTTCTCTTCATGCTTTGTCTAACCTAACATGGATAAGTCACAACTGAATAACATCAGAGTAATGAGCTCTGTGTACCCCAGCTTCTCCCAGATGTTAGGTTAACATTCACAGACTAACAACAGAGTTCTTACTTTACAAAACTCTTGATATGTACCTGTCCACCAGTCAACTCAGCTATTTATACAGATTAACCACACAACCCAACAGAATCTCTAACAAAGATGTAATATGCAAGAAGGAAGAATGCAGAAAGGAAACAAAAAGAATTACAGATACACCACAACCAAAAACCAGTGCTAGACAGTGGTGTTATGTCAACACTGGTGTACTAACATCCCTAAACAATGCACATGCCAAGAGAATTCCTCAAACTGAAGAACCTCTCAGAATCTAAGGGTTTAGTGAACATATCAGCAAGCTGATTGTTAGTTTCAATGTGTTCAATGTCAATGAGCTTGTCCTCTACCATGTTTCTTAGAAAGTGATGCCTTATATCAATATGTTTAGTTCTAGAATGTTGCACAGGGTTCTTAGAGATGCTTATAGCACTAAGATTATCACAGAACATAAGTAAGGTATCATTGTCTAACCCATAATCCAGTAGCATGTGTTTAAGCCATACCAACTGGGTGACACAGTTGCCTGCTGCTATGTATTCAGATTCAGCAGCGGAGAGTGACACACAATTTTGCTTTCTACTGTACCATGAGACCAAGTTGTTTCCCAGATAAAAACATCCTCCACTTGTAGACTTCCTATCATCAGTGTCACCTGCCAAGTCTGAGTCACTGAAACCTACAAGATTTGTGTTAGTGTCATAAGAGTACCAGATGCCGAGGGCCAAAGTGCCAGACATATATCTAAGGATTCTCTTCACAACAATCAGATGTGACTGCTTTGGACATGCCTGGTACCTAGCACACACACAAACAGAGAACATTATATCAGATCTTGAAGCAGATAAGTAGAGTAAGTTTCCTAGCATTGAACGGTACAATGTTTGATCAGCATTGGTACCAGTAACATCATTGGATATCTTCACTGATGAAGACATGGGAGTCTTGCAAGGCTTTGAATCTGCCAATTCAAACCTTTTCACCAAATTCTTTGCATACTTTTCCTGACTTAGAAATATCCCATTACCAGTTTGCTTTACTTGAAGACCAAGGAAGAAATTTAATTCTCCTATCATACTCATCTCAAACTGCCCGGTCATTGATTCAACAAATTTTTCTAAAATAGAATTGTTAGTGGAGCCAAACACAATGTCATCCACATATATTTGAGCTATACTGACATGAGAATATTTCTTCAAAACAAACAGTGTTCTATCTCCTTCACCTCTAACAAAGCCAAGACTTAATAGGAATTCTGTAAGTCTTTCATACCATGCTCTAGGTGCTTGTTTAAGTCCATACGGGGCTTTTTCAAGCTTGTACACATGGTTGGGGTACTTAGGTTCTGTGAATCCCTTAGGTTGTTCAACATATACTTTCTTATCGATTAGCCCATTCAGAAACGCACCTTTTACATCCATTTGGTATAGTTTTATCTTAAGACCGCATGCAATGGCTAGAAGTAACCTAATAGATTCAATCCTAGCAACTGGAGCAAAGGTCTCATCAAAATCTACACCTTCAACATGTGTGTACCCCTGAGCAACTAGTCTAGCTTTGTTTCTAACTATGACCCCTTCCTCATTATTCTTGTTTTTAAAGATCCACTTTGTCCCTATTACATTAACATTAGGTGGTCTAGGTACCAGTATCCAGACATTGTTCTTAGTAAACTGTAATAGGTCATCCTGCATGGCATTAATCCAAAAGTTATCAAGGAGGTCTTCATTCACATTCTTAGGTTCTATAGAGGAGAAAAAACAAGAGGCATTATCAACAGTACAAGTGAAGTTCATACAGACACACAATTTAACCATATCTCTATAATCAAGTCTTTCTTTGTTGCGTGTCCTTACCCGTTCAGTGAGTTCACCTATTACCTGGGATGCTGGATGATCTTTCTGAATCCTAGCTGGGGGATCTCTTCTAGGTTCAGAGGCAACTTCATTGTCTGAGTCAGAGTCTTCTGCTGTTAGTCTAATATCAGATCTCGCTGGTGTTAGTCTAACATCGTTCCCTGTCTCCTGTTCAATGTTTCCAGCTTCCAGTTCCAATGTTGGTGTAACATTGTCAGGAGTAACATTCTCGGTTTCCGCTGTTGGTCCAACATTGGGAACTGAGATGTCACCAGTACCTATATCAAGTGTGAAATCATCAAACACAACATTCACTGATTCTTGAATTGTCTTCAATCGAGGATTGTAGACTCTAAAGAAAGTACTATTGGCAGAGTATCCTACAAAGATGCATTTTTCACTTTTTGAATCAAATTTACTCAGATAATCCCTGTCATTAAGCAGATAACAGTCACATCCAAATTCATGAAAATATGCAATATTTGGTTTCACACCCTTCAAGAGTTCATAAGGAGTCATGTTAGTTCCAGGTCTAAAATACACCCTGTTACTAATATAACAAGCAGTATTTAAAGCTTCATCCCATAGTCTTTTGGATACATCTTTAGCATTGAGCATAACTCTAGCCATCTCTTGAAGAGTCCTGTTCTTTCTCTCAGCAATCCCATTCTACTGAGGGGTCTTAGGAGCTGAATATTCATGGAAAATACCTTTAGCATTGCAATAGTTATCAAAACTAGCATTCTCAAGTTCTTTACCATGATCAGACCTAATCTTAGTCACAGAAGAGCCATATAAGTTTTTAATACTAGCACAAAGAACTTTGAACTGATCAAAAGCTTCAGACTTTTCTTTAAGAAATTTTACCCAAGTGTATCTAGAGAAGTCATCTACAATCATAAACGCATATTTCTTATCACTTAGACTACTTACCTCAATTGGACCCATTAAGTCCATGTGTAGCAATTCAAAACACCTACTAGATCTAGGATTAGCATTCTGTACCTGTAGGGGTGTATGAACAGCTCTGGTTTGCTTACCCTTGAGGCAATCACCACACACAAGCTTACATGGACAAGACAGCTTAGGTAAGCCTCTTGCAGCATCGACTTTCTGTAATTTCTCAAGGTTTCTATAGTGAACATGTCCAAGTTTCCTATGCCATATAGTAGCCTCGTCTATCTTGGCATGGAAACACACTGCTTCCTCCTAGGCTAGGTAGCAGTTATCTTTGGATCTAGTACCTGTCATAACAAGAACATTATCACTATCATAAACATCACAAGATACTTTGTCAAATGTAACTAGTAAGTCATCATCACACAGCTGACTGATACTAATTAGATTTGCCTTTAACCCATCTACCAACAACACATCCTTCAGGGGTGAGAATCCATCAACATCCAGTATCCCCTTTCCAATGATCTTTCCTTTGGTGCCACCTTCATAGGTCACTGTTCCAGCACTCAAAGGTATCATTTGTTTAAGATTTTCTTTGCTGCCTGTCATGTGTCTTGAGCATCCACTTTCGAAGTACCACTTACCTGAAAGGTTAGAGTACACAGCAGAGAAAACAACATTGCATACAATTTTAATCTTTGGGGTTTTAGCTTTTTCTACCCAAGTTCTACTTTTCTATCCCGCACCTAATGTTAGTCTAACATCAGAACTTGTTGTAGTTTTAACATTGGACACATAGGTTGTTTTCTTACCACATTCTTTTATGGATTTTCTATAGAATGGTTTAATGTGGCCTGGTTGAAAACAGTACTGACAGATAAAAGTAGGTTTACTTTTTACAGTGTTGATGGTACCAGAACTCATATTACCAGATTCTTTAACAAAGCTTGTAGTTAAATAGGCAGAATTAACATTAGAAGATGAAGGTTTCTCAACAAATCCCAGACCACATGTACCTGTATTATTCATGTTTAGTACCTCATCGAGTTTAGAAGTACCTCCATTCCATTTGGCTATGATCTGTGAATCCTTTTTGAGTTTCTCCTTTACCTCTTTCAGCTCAGCTTCAGCTTTGTCAAGGTCTCTCTCATAGAGTTTCAACATGTTCTTCAAACATTCAATGTCATACTTCAGTGCTTTGTTACTCTTCATGAGTTTGACATTCTCTCTCTCAAGTTTGAGAAAGGTTTCATGTAGATCATCTAGGATTTCCTCCTGGGACATTTCTTGTTCATTGAAGTACTCTTCTTCTAGATCAACTGAGCCATGAAAACAATCAAAGTTAGTATCATCACAATCAGAGAGTGTTTCATAGTTAACCTGTGTATCCTTGTTGTTCCAGTCTCCAAAGAAGATCTCTTGTTTTGCTGTTGGTTCTCTAATGTTAGAGTAACATTGAGATTCTTGTCAATTTCTGGAGTCTTCTCCTGACCAGGTGATCCGAGTGCAGAGCGCAGCAGTGTTGATTTCCTCTGATTGTTCATCGGCACTTGTTCCAGATTCGAAATCAGCATCATTGAAGTCATCTACACAAACCCAATGAGAATTCCATCTTCTTCTGAGGGTGTTAGCACATTCATGTTTAAAGTGACCATGCCCCTTACATTCATAGCACTGGACATCTTTCAATTTCTCAGCATCTTGAGGCGTGCTCTTTGATGCCATGTACTTTACAAGCTTTGGGGGCATTTTCTTATAACCAAGTGTAGCATTACCATATTGTTTTTCTTTATTTTTCTATTTATAACCTAATTTACTAAACTTCCTGGTAATGTTTCCATAGTTAGAAGAGATCAACTCATATTCATCCTCATCACTTCCTGTAGAATATGAGCTAGTTCCTAGTAAGGATAAAGCAAGTTGTTTATTGGACTTTCATAGGAATTCTAGTTCAAACTCTTTTAAAGTGTTCATTAATGTTTGGAAGTCCATGTTGGCAAGATCTTTAGACTCATTCATAGCAATTCTTTTGACAATGAACTTAGAAGATAATGTTCTAAAAGCTTTATAGACCATGGTTTGATTTGGGATGGTAAAACCTAAGTTTTGACACTGATTAGCAATATCAAAAAGTTTCTCAAAATAACTATCAATGCTTTCATCCTCACTCATCTCAATCTTCTCAAAGTCCCTCAAAAGTTTTCTATATTTGGAGTCCCTTACAACCACATCACCCTCACAATGTAATTCAAGAACTTCCCAAGCAGTATTAGCAGTTGTACAAGTTTGAATAAGTTTGAACATATGGTTACCTACCCAGCTAAAAATAGCATTGAGAGCCTTTTCATTGAAGTTGTAGAGAGCAATCTCATTGGTTGTCCATTGTCCTCTTGGCTTAGGTACCAGATCAGCATCTCCATCTCTTGGCAAGTAGGGAATGGTGTAGCCTTCTAGTACTGCGTCCCAAGCTCTCAGGTCGATAGATTTGATGTGGATTCTGAGTCTGATCTTACAGTAGGCATAGTTGTTGGGACCCTCCAATACTGGCAACCTGCTGGTATTGGGTTGGAGCTGTCCATCTTGTCATATCAACGCCAAACACCGGTGAAGTTGGTGCTTAGCTCTGATACCAACTGCAATTGTGGATCGGGTCGATATGTTGTTGTTGTTAACTTAACACTGGAGTTTTAACAACAGTTTTGTATGTTGTTAATCCTATGATGTTACTTTAACAACATACCAGAGTAATCGTGCAGTAGAATAAACAAACACCGAATTTAAGAAGTGAATATAAGATTATATTAACTTTCGAGCTGTAGGAAAAATAACCTATTAAGATTTTAACAAAAGTCGTTCTCTCAACTCTCAAGCTCCTCACTTTCAAATTGATCGAACTAAGCAAAGCACACAAGAATTGCTTCGACTATCTCTAAAAGCTCTTCACTCTTAGATCTATTCTAACAACTCACAAACTTTGCTAAAGCAAGACAACACTCAACAACTTGTAAATAAATCTCTCGGATTGATTAGCTCTTGTCTCGTATTTGCCTTGATGTACTCCACACCTATATATGGGTTCTTGACTTGGACTTCAATGTGTGTTGTACACGGTTGGTAATTCTCCTAGTTTCCTTCTCGAACTCCTCTTCCTTGTTCTCGCAGTCCTTCTTGAATAATAGTTCCTCCGTTAGTGATCTAACTAAGTAAAGACTCCTTCTTCAAATCATGACTCATCTTGGAAAGCTTTCCTAGTTGCACTTGAACTCTTCTTTCCTTGTAGAGCGATTTGCTTAATTAAGGAAACTTCCCTTCTTGGAAACTTGAGCGTCCAACCTATAACAAGTTTGTTTCCTGAATAATAATCAAAGACAATTACAACTGTGGAACTCAATTAGTTAAATGAATAAGGCAAAACAATAATAATAAATATAAACTAGACTGTAAATCAGATTCTACTCAGCAATGTTACTCTAACATTGACTTCTCAATGTTAAACTAACATTGACAGAATACATGCACCTTCAAAATTTATTACAATCACTCAACAAAAGAGCATTAGGGGGATTGATTTGAAAATAAAATTAATTAGGGTTATCTCACTTAAAAGTATGAAACTACCAATAATCTACAATAAAATCAAGCCTTAGAATTAAATAATAATAAGAAATTACCTCTTTGGTGTATTGTGTAATTTTTCAATTGACTGAGATCTTAAAATAATAAGAAGGAGATGGTCCCCCACTCCCCCTTTTGGCACGGTGAAGAGGATAAAATTACTTTTGTTTCTTGCGGTTCTCTTCTGCCAACAAGTGAGTTTTGCTTGCTTAAATTTTTATTTCATTTGTTAAGTTAAGTTGTTAGGCCCAAGTTGTGTTATAGTTGTAGGCTTTTATTTTTCATAAAAGAACAAAAAAGTGGACCTTAAATTTGTCTATTTCCATTTTAATTTTTTCAGGGCCTGTTACCAATATAAGTACTACTACTACTGAGCTACTAGAATTCTCACCATGGCTTCAACCTATGTGTTAGCCCAACCTTGAGTCCGCCCCTAGTTGCAGCCGAAGTCGATCTAGGTCGTTCAACGGAATTGTAGAAATCAAGGTAGCGCGTGTAAATCCTTGCGCCACCGGTGAGAACAACGAATCTTTCAACAGATTTTCTGAGTGGACGTCGGATCGACTCCATGCATGTCCCAAATCTTTCGAATTTCGACAAGAAGGGACTTTGTTGGCCATTGGAGATATCGTTGAAAATAATCTTCCAAAGCAAAGGGTCTCTCGAAACCCAATCACGATCGGAGGTTATGAAAACAGATTTGCCGATGGGCCGCCGAAATTTATCGCAGTTACTTATGAGGATCCGAAAGCTGAATCAGTGAAGGAGTAATAGGACAACCGAGATATTTTCTCAGAGTTTTGATCTCGAATTCTAGATCTTACTCCATGTAATTCTTCCCAAGATCAATTTTCGATGATGCAAAAATGCCTAATTTAGAGCTTTTGAAGCAATTTCGGTAAGAAATATGTTGCATGTATGTCGGTCGTCTAAAAGTTGAATTGTCGCAAGGTCACTTTGATTTTTGTGTGGATAATAGAAGGCGTTTTATGAAATGACTGAATAAAGACTGAAGAGATTGCATTGTGAACTTTTTCTCGCTTTTTGAATTTGATATTAAGCTTGTTGTAGGGAAGGAAGATTCAGAATATTTGATCTGATTTTGGTTCTTCCGGACAAAGTCGCATTGTTTGGAAGTTGAATTTATGTTAAATTCTTCCAGTTCATTGGGATAAAGCTATTTGTTTCTCGTTTTTGCTATGTTGTTGAGTAGGCGTTTTCTTGGATTTTATCAGGGTTTTTAGAGACGGCGTTCCCACAGACGACGCCAGTTGTTAACGAATAAATTCGTTGTGCCTGCTTGCAAGTTTCACGGAAAGAGCGTTTGATTTGTTTGGAACGCCGATCCTGACCCGAGAAATAGGTGATTTTTAATAGATTTGCGACTGGGCTCGAATGAATTTGAGGTGCCTACGTATCCCTCGATTGGAAATCAAGCCATATGTAGTTCAATTGTTGTTCGTGGTGCGCATTGTAAATTCTTGTTATAGCATCTTGAAAGTGTTATAAATATTGAGCCTTGTTGTATTGTTTGTTGAGAATGTGACATGTGAAAATTGTAGCCAAAGTGTAGTTTTCTGTTGGGGAGAATCCTTGTGTTATTCCTGTAATTGGAGTTGTCATAAGTTGGGATCTTTTTTCCTTTTTAGAATTCATCCCCCTCCTCCCTCCTCCCTGTAATTGGAGTTGTCATAAGTTGGGATCTTTTTTCCTTTTTAGAATTCATCCCCCTCCTCCCTCCTCCCTGAGATTGTGTGGTAATGAATATATGTAACGTGACTTCATTGCATGTGTGCCATTTGTTTTGAAGCTATAGTACCACTTGTCGCATCATGTGTCAACAAGAGGTGTAGCTAAGTGTTTGTGGCTTGTGTGGTGCAAATGTTCTTAAGTCATGTTTCAAGTTGCCGATACGAGTATAAACAGTGTAATAATGCGTTGTTGTTATGAATATAAATCGTATAATAATATACAAAGTAATTTGATAGTCGAACCATCGTAACCAATATTTTTACATGTTAACAATCACAATATGTTTAGATATATTCGGATATTATTTTGAAATTAGAATCAATTATGCTACTTATGATTTCATACTGTACATCACTGTTTAAGAAAAAATAATTAGAATCAATTATGCTAGTTATGATTTCAGACTGTACATCACTGTTTAAGATTTTACATGTTAAGAGTAGAAGTGCCTGTTTAAATTAGACATATTATGCAACAGTGATAAACAGTGAAAATATACCGCAATAGTGATCTTTTAGTTTACCAATAGACCGATCGATCATAAAATAGATTATGAGAAGGTCTTTCACTTTGGAATTAAAAAATAAAACAATAACACATATTTCTCATATCTTCTTCGGAGTCAAAGAATGGACTTGAACGACTTCTTTTTTCTTGAGCTATTTTGATTTTCTTTCGTCTTAGTTCTCTTAAACAAAATATTATTAACCCCTCTTATGTCTACAAGCCATTGATTATGCGTGCACTCCTAATTAGTTTTAAGTTCTAACTCGACGTCAACAACGTTTTGGACAAGCCATTTGACAGGCAGATATATAAACAATCAAAAAAAATTAAACGGTGTAAAAAGGCAAAACACTTACTAAAGTGGGATCTGTCTGCCCATTTGCAATAAAACTTGCTTCACGCAACCCCACCACCCTTCTTTCGCATGATCGATGTTTATTAGTTTGGCAACGCATTCTTTAATTTTTATTATTATTATTATTTCAATCCTAGATCAATTCATTTAAAATTCATACTCATAATTAATATCAGATTTTTTGTCTTAATTTCAGCTCCAAAATGTTAGAAGAATTACATGATGCGTCCTCTCTCTCTCTCTCTCTCTGCCTCAAGATATCGAGTCAAAAATGAGGCTTCCACTTACACACAAAAAAAGAAATGAAAAAGGGAATAATATGAAAAATAATGATTAATGATTAATCCTGGAAGCCAGTTTTCTGCCAAATGGCATTTCTAACCCTGCTAAGATCTCTGCCCTTGAGGGTCCTACCAACACCCTCGTGCACCGAGAAGGAGGCGATCCTAGTCCTCGCCAGAAACTCGTGTGGTGGAATCCGATCACTCTCCTCCTCTTCCTCGTCCTCGTCCTCGTCCTCGATGAAATCATTGTTGCGATTCTGTCGGTATTCGTGTTTCAAAATCTTCGACCAGTCCGGTACGTTGACCGGCAACGACGACGGCGCTCCATCAAGTCCTCCACCAATCGCCACCGGCTTCCTTCCATAAGTCGTCGTCGCCGCAGCCGCCGCCGCCTTACGGAACTCCGGTGACTGCACGTTCCATATGTCGGACTCGTCGAGCTCGAACATGATTGTTGAGTCTTTAGTTGTTAAGGTTCGATGATGATGATCTGTTGGAAGGAATCTGTAGTTTGCTCCAGCGAAGTAGCTTTTTGATGCTGCCATGTCAATCAAATGTATTATTATTATTATATTATTAAAATGGAGGTGAAGGTGAAGGTGAAGGTGAAGGTGTTGTGTTGTTGTTATGAAGTATGAACAGATCTGAACTGAGTCCTCCTTTTTATAAAGGAAGAAGAAAAAGAATGGATAAGGCTCACTCTCTCTCTTCTTTTTCTCTCTCCACTGTCATTTGCTTTCTTCTCTCACTCTGTCTTTATGTAAGTAAGCCAACTAGCCAAGAAGGCATGAATAAATTGTACTATTAATTATTTTCTGTATAACAAATATCTAAATACCGAATTCGACCCTACCATAAAACTCCAAACAAAGTGTGTTGCCACATTTCTAGATTATCTTCAAATATATATTTCTATAAAAATTACACGTACCTTTCGACATAATGTCCAAATATCTCCATCATCATCAACAAAAAGAAGAGGCACCAAACGAAATCTGATATATTTTATTACAAAAACCTACGACGAGTTAATAAAGAACTACGCCAAACCTTTTGTTTGCAAGGAAATCTTATATCTTAATTGATTTTATTCTTCTTCTTATTATTTCTCAATGATCATTATTAATATTATTTTTTAACAGGAACGAAAGTTTACAAACTAAGGCCGAGCCGAAGCCACACAATGTATATAATAAGGGAGTTAAGTCGAGGCTGATGCGACATCTTGTAGATGCACACGAAATATCACATAAGATTAAATCTTTTAATTCAGGCGAACAACTTGTCCAAACTGCACAAAATGATGCATGTAGTGGAGAATCTACATGGGTGTGACTGGACCCGTCTATGTCAACATATCCGCGAATCTATTCGCCTATTTATACAATTTTTTTCTTTTTTGTAGATCGCAAATAGGAAAAGAGAAGAAAGGAGAGTTCATTGTTGTTTCATTTCTTGCCCTCTTACACCTATAAGAGTTTAGGATAATATGAAAGTGGTGATATTCTCACTAATCACAAAGGTATTAATACATAATTATAAATCTAAGTCTAGTAACTGAATCGTTATAATAAGGAAAAGATAATTACAAGAGATTACACAATCTTGACAAGATAATAATCTAACTAGGTTTATTACACCCGACAAAATCGACGTTTCATTAGCAACGGAGAATTTGGATCGCATGAGTTGAAAGCGTGATCCGCGAGTTGGTCGAGAGTGTTTCTATTTTTTTGATCAGTTACCAATTTTCATTTGGATGAGTAATTTTTATAAGTTACATTAATTTATTCAGTATATTTTACAGTTGAGACTAATTAATAAAATCTACACTTTAGTCCTAATTAGAAGTAACGTTATATTGCTAATGTACATCTCCATGAAATACAAGAAGCCACATATATAATTGTTGATAGGAGTTTTTTCCTTCGTCTTATAGGGGGTCGGAACACCTTTCCTTTTTTAGAAAAGGGAAGAAGGGGGTCTGGGATAATAACGCTTCGTAAAAAGGATTTCTTCGCTTTGGAGAATGCGGATGTTTACGAGGGAATATAAGGAGTATTTGGGGAAGAATCTTATATTATGGAATTTCTGTTGTGTTTATTTCGAAATGAGCTCTATCTTTTATATATGTAGGGGGAAGCAACTCGAGTTTACAATGGCAGTGAGACATAATGACCACCTTATTAATTACAATTGTATTCGTGGATAATTATGTTTCTAGGATAAGACATAATTGGATAGACACGACGCGTCATGCCGAACTCGTAATACGAAGCCGTTCATTCGCTGATGAGCATGTCTTTTTGACATCGTTTCTTCGAGGACGTCCATGTCTTTTTGAAGCAAAGTGATATCTTATCGGGTATGGGACTTTTTATCTCATCATATTTTAATATTACCAGGAGTCCCCTAATTTTGCCCGTATGAGTGAAATACGAGGGAAATTTAGAAGGGCAAATCGTACGAGTAATTTTCTCTTCATTCTACCCGTTGGAGTAACATTTATTATTCTGTCGGTTTAGTGACCGTTGGAGGTTTGCCTGGTGTGTCCCACGTGTTGATGTGTCAGTTTTTTCGGTGAGTGATCTCAACAGTACTCTGTTTGGTCTATATAAGGAGAGTTGATGTCCATTTGCTAGAATCATCTTTCGAATTACACGCTCTAGTGCCTAGAATATTTATTGTTTTATTTGCGAATCCTCCTTAGAGATTTACTTGTAGCTTACTTTTACAAGTGCTTTTCTTCTTACTTCATCTTTCTTGACTTTACTCATGGCATCATCTTCTTCTCCTTCGACTATCGTTCATGTGGATGAGGAGAGTTTGGCTTCCTCCCCCTGTCATGTGAGGGCCAGAGCAGCAGATCGTTTGTTGAGAGTCAGGTCGGTTCTTCTAACAGTTGAAGAAGCGGAGCTGAAGCACGTTCTGGTGGAGAATATTTCCTCGGTGGCGAATGAGGCTTACGTGACTTCATGTTTGAAAGACTTTAACGTAGATTCTAGGGTGGTGGAGGTACAAATTCCTCGACTGTCCGAGCGTGCAGATGGCCCTCTCGAGGGTTTTTTCACTATTTATGTGGCTCAGATTTGGGCAGGGTTGCGAGCGTTGATGCCTCCTTTCTTTTGTGAAGTATTTTGAGATTGCAAGCTGTCTCTGAGTCAGGTGATGCCCAACGAGTATATTTGTTTGGCCTGCTTCGTATTCGTATGCTTGATTAAGGGAGCGAAGTGCATAATGGATCATTTCTTGGCCACATATGGGATGAGTGTGTCGCCCGCATGTATTCCTTTTTGTTACTTTACTCCTCGTAACTCTAAATTTTGCTCTTTGGATAACATCTCTTCTTCCTTCGGGGATCGAAAGACCCGATATTTCTTTATGCGTCCTACTCGGACCACGTGGCAGGAAAGACCGGCTATCCAAGACGTCGATGGTTTGAAGGTTTTGTCCCAGAAGATAGCAGATGAGAGCTTATTTTTTGTGCGATACCATGCCACCAAGATTCTAAAAGACAACATCTTTTCGCGCCTATATGAGAAGAGCGGTTTAGCCTCAGTGAATACGGGCTCGTGGATCTTGCCTCGAATTGATTTTGAAAAAGATTATAAGTGATTGGTTTAGTCTTTTATCCCCTCATTTTGTATGCCCGGTCGAATGTTTTCAAAGTTTTGTACGTTTTCCATTTAGGTGCGTATATTGACGTAAAAAATTTGAAGGCAGATGTTCGGCCGAGCTTTCTCGTGGTTGGTTCGAATCTTGGGTTGGTGTCAAATGATGCTCTAGAAGGGTTATGCGAGCCGACAGACATTGACGCTGATGAAGGGTCGAATGCAACAGAGAAAAAGAAGATGAAGATTGCATAGGAGGGGGCTTCCCTTTATGGAGAGTTGTAGAAGGAGTAGAGGGGGCTTCAAAGGAGAAGGCCCCTCTTTTATCTCATACCGACATATATTCAAGGACACCGGATAGTAGTCCTTGTAGCGATAGGATGTTATGGATGAAGATATGTTCCAAACTCTTAGCAGGTATCGCTCGGGGGGGTGAAGTTTCGCTAATGGAAGGTGTAGAGTTGTTAGCAGGCTTGCCTACAAGGATGGATGCCTTTGCTGTAGGTAGGGGTCCTCCTTTGGAATCCGTCCATCCTTACTCTGAGGATGCTTTCTCTATTGGCACCCAACGATATGGTGGAGAAGAACTTTCAACGGTCAGAGGGGGTGTCCCTTTCTTCGGAGGAGCCATTGGTAGTGGCTACAAAAACTTTCTCTGATCTTTCTAGGGTTAGTGAGGATGCGGCGCCCGTCATCATGGATGCGGGTAGAACGTCAGTTGTTCCCACGGGAAGTAGAACGGAAGTTTTTCGAGGACGACTGGACAAAGGTGTGAAACTGGTGGGTACTTTTCTCTATTTAAGACCATGCAGAGTCTTTTTCTTCTAACCCATCTCTTATTTTATTCATATGGTGAACTTATTGTGCACAGATGTGACGTTGAAGGAAATGTGGATTTCTTTTGACGAGATGGATGAATGGGTTGCATCTTTAGAGGTGTGTCTAAAGGTGAGGGATGCTGAGCTAGCGCGTTTGGCTAGGGAGTGGGAGAGGCGTTGCCAGGAGCTTAATCAAACAGTGAAGATAGTCGGAGGGGAGAAGCAGGAAATCTTGAACCGAGTAGCTAAGTTATAAGCATAAGGAAGTTGCCCCCGTTGATTGATGAGCGATTTAGCGAAGGCAGCTGAAACTGCTAAGCACCAAGTCGAGGACTTGCAAGGGGAATTGGCAAGATCTCAACCCAACTCTGAGGTCGTTGTGGCTCATTTGGAGGCGAAAAAAGAGACGATGCAACGGAACCTTGAGCGTAAGGCGAGGTATGAATTGCTTCGACGAGATCAACATTTGATAGAGAGTGTGAAGATGGTTCACACTTCAGCTGAGGAAGATTATAAAGGGTCATCGCAACACTATGCTTTCTTTCAGAAGCACTTCTTATGGCACATGGCGTATGGCTTCTAGGGATGTCGTGAGAAGGTTAAAGAGTTGGGACTTTATAAGGATGAGGCAGATCTGTACGTACTTCATCTGAAGAGTTTATCTCTTCCTCTTACCCCAGACATTGTTCTTCCTTTGATGACGCCACATGGGGATTCTTTTAGCCTAACGCCTATTTCTTGACTCGAAATAGAGGCATTTTTTGTTCCTTTTGTAGCTCCACTCATTCTATAATATATATATATATATATATATATATATATATATATATATATATTGTAGTTTTTCCCTACTATTATTAGGCGGGGCAATCATTGTAAAGGCTCCTTTTTTTTGAAATGAAATACTTTGTGAATACTCTATCTTTATCATACGAGCCCGTTAGTCTCTTTTTTTGTTTTACGTTGTCTTAGGGAATTTTGAAAGGAGTCACGAGTCTCTTTACCGATCTGTTTCAGAGTTCTTTGAATTGAAAGAATGGCTCCCGTTTTGATGTGAGGGGTTAATTTTGGAAACGATGAGTTTCCTCAAACCGTCTCCAAAACGCAAGACCCCTTTGATTAGTGGCGTCCTCGGGGATCGTGGTTCCTGTCGAACTTGTTCTAGGACTGAGTGGTCCTTTAGCGTGGGGGGCATTCTATTGGAGTCGTGAGTCTCCTTTAAGGCCATTGTGAGTTTTTTAAGTTATGTTTACTAGTGTGTTCTTCGTAATTAAAGATTTTTGAGGAAAATCCCAAGATTGTGAATGTGGGAAAGACATTTGAAGGATGTAAACAAAGGGTATCATACCTTTTTTTTGTTATATCCTGTTGAGAGAGGGGTTCTGGAGAAAGGTGTCCGTTGCTCTAACGAGGATAATAATGGCCTTGTCGGATGCATTAAAGCCTCTTAATGACTTGGGTGGCGGTTCAGTTTTATTTCGGACACGTATAGCCAGTTTATATCAGTGTCGTTTTGCCCAGTGGTGTAACAATTCCTTTGGCGCCGAAATGTTTCTTCTTTCTTTTGGGCGGGAATTTCTCTGGAGGAACTTTATAAATAGGGGCCTTTGTTCCCCTATCTTAGTATCTTTCCCTCTGAACAAAATCATTCTTATCTTTTCTTCTCTTTTTCCCCTTTCCAGCCTTCTCTAGAATTTTCATGGCTACTGCAAGGGCATTTTCTGCTACTTCTTCGGGTTCTTCGGATAATGTGATAGATCTTACTACTTCAAGTTCTTCTGATGCTTTAATGTCTTTGCTGGCTGAAAATTTACCGGTTTCCGCGTGTTCCTCTCTAGAAATTGTCATGATGTCTGATGAGGAGAAGATGTCGGTGCATCCACAGGTGCAGAGGGAGACTAGTAGGTTCTAAGGAAATGAGAGAACGGGAGAGTCTGGCCTGATGAGGAGGGGGCTTTATTCTCTTCGAGTCGGGTAATTGATGAATATTAAGGGCCTTCCTCCAGGGGAAGATGATCACCACATTCCTTCGGCGGCTGAATTTATCTCATCTATTTTCGATCCTTATTCTAGTGTGGGCCAAGGAAGGATAGTTTTGATGTCAAGTACGGTTACGTTGAAGAGCGTCCATGCGTTGTTCAAACGGGTAATGTTGAACACGGAGGAGTTTCATATCTTGATTCCTTCGGGAGAGCAGAGAGCCTACGACCCTCCCGCTCACTTTCTTACCATGTACTTGGAGTAGGTCGAAAGCGGAATGCGGTGGTTGTTTCATCCTTGGGTGAGGGATGTGCTTCATTTTTTTCACATTTGTCCTAGCCAATTGACCCTTCAATCATTCAGATGTTTGGTGGGGTTCATCGTATGTTGCGCTATTTTGGGGATCGAGTTTTTTCCGATTCATTTTGCCGCGAGATTTTGTTTTGCGGGTTCCATCTGACCATTTTTTTCCACTTCGTGCCTTTCAACCTAGCTCAGAACTTCTTAGAACTGGGATTGAGTGTTGAGACTCGAGAAGATTGGAATAGGGGATTCTTTTTCCTTAGCCCTCGTCAGGCCTCTAGTTGTGAATCAAGAGTGTGTACGCGATGGAGTATTGCTCACAATCGTGCACTCTCTGATGTTGCTCGTAGGGTTAGGAAAGATTTGGTCAAGCAAAGCCTATTTAGTGGTTTGTATGATGTCCCCTCCCTGTTGAAAGAACCATACGTTCTCCTTTAGACGGGCTTGCAGCGGGACATTGAAGGGTCTAGGATCAGAGGAGGCCCCTCACTTCTTATCATTCTTTCCGTAAGCTTGTGCATGATTTGTTATATATATATATATATATATATGTGTGTGTGTGTGTGTGTGTGTGTTATTGGGCATCTTACGAATTTTCTTTTCAGATAATGAAATGTACGTCTTTTCAAGAGGAGTATACGACCAATCCCCTACCTCCGGTGGAAGGTTCAACTCCGTCTTTTTCTTCGATGCCCCAAGCGTCCGAGGGCTTAGAGCCACGGGTGTCTCGCCCTTCTGAGGGGCTTTTGAGAGCACCTGATCCTTCGGAGCATTCTATTGATGAGGATTTGGAAGCCTTGGGTTCCTGTCTGTGTACTGAGCGGGTTCGAGCCACTCATCAAGAAGAAAGGCTGGAGGTCCTGCTGGCTCATGCGGCCAAATCTAACGAGTTGCTGCATCAGTCTTTGGACGAGCAGAATAGATAGAGGGTCATTTTGCCGCAACAAGAGAGTGTTGCTCGAGCTGCTAGTGAACTCCTCCTATTGGGGTATAATATTTGCAAGGACGTGGTTGTTCAATTCAATGTTTTCCTGAAGATTCAGTGATACCTGAATTAGTTGTGACTCCATCTACATGGTGCCAAAGGGAGGACGGTACTTTGCATATTGGGGGTTTAAGGGTGGCACCGGGAGGAGTTACGGGAGAAGCTACTATTAGCGTTCATGTGGTGACCATGATCAATCCTACATAAATGACGATGGGAAAGCACAGAGCTGCAATAATGGAGGGTAATCGTTCGGTTCGAGATAGAGAATGTCTAGGGTCCTGCACGACGAGGCAGTTTTATAGACTTGACATCGAGGGGGACGAGGGTGTAGAGGGGCTCTGGTTAGGATTGAGTTCCCCATCCATCTAGAGAGTGTTTTGTAATAACTCATGGATGAAATAACTTTTATTTTATTAAACGACTATTTTATTCGGTATTTACACAGTATTTACAACACTTTCTTTTCTCTTTTTCTCGTCGTTCACACATAGCAGGGTTGTAAGTTGACAACATTCCACGTCAAGAGGTACTCTCTTCCCATCGTGTGATTTAGAAAGTAAGTGGTTGGGCCTAATATTTGTGGAAATTTGGTACTAGGTCTCCGACCTGAAGGTTGTGCTCTCGTACATTACAGTTGTAGTATCGCACCATGCGGGCTTGGTAATGTTCCATTCGGCCGACGACTCGATTTCTCCGTTCTTTTAGGAGGTCAAGGGCCAAGGCTAGGTTGGAGCTGTTCTATATTTCTTCATATTCCTAGGTCATCCAAGTCAGGTATATCATTTCTGAGGGTAGCACAACTTTACTGTAGTAAGCGAGACTATATGGGGTTTCTCCGGTGGATGTTCGTCGGGTGGTTCGGTAGGCCCACAATACTCTTGGAACTTCCTCCACCCAGTTGCAGTGGTACTGATCCAGTCGGGTCTTGATGTTTTTCATTAGAGTATGATTGGTGACTTCGACTTGCCTATTGGACTGAGAGTAGTACACCAAGGCAGAATGGTGTTTTATTTTCCACTCGTCGCACCAAGCTTCTAGAGACTTACTTGTGAATTTCAGGCCGTTATCGCTGACCTGCCGTTGAGGGACGCCGAAGCAGCAGATGATATTTCGCCAAACAAAGTTGATAATGGCTCATGTAGTGAATTGTGTCAAGGGTTCGCTTTGACCTATTTAGTGAAGTAGTCATTTGCTACGACTAAAAAGTTCTTATGTCCTTTGTTGGGTATCATTGGACCTACGATATCGATACCCCCACTTGTCGAAATGGACACGGGACCGTATTGGGTTCTCAGGGGGTCGTGGGTTGGTGAGCTTGCGAGGAGTGGTGTTGACACCAAGGGCATTTCTTGGCATGAGTAGTACAGTCCACCGTCAGAGTTGGCCAGAAGAAAACTTGTCGGAGGATTTTGAGGGCTAGGTTGGTTCCCCCCGAATGGTTTTTGCAGCTTCCTTCGTGAACTTTTTTCACTACCGATTTGGTTAGGGGCCAGGCACCGTAGATATGGTTGAGAGTAAGACTTACGGAACAAATTCCCTTCTCGCAAAAAGAAACCAGTGACGCGGCGGCTCAAATTTTTAGTGGCCTTCTCATTCGTATGGAAACTATTAGGATTCGGGATGTACTCGCGAATGTCATACATCCAATTCTTTGGTTTTGCGATGATGGAAGAAGTTATGGTGAGAGGTTGACCCCTTTCGAGGAGGAGACCAGTAAGAAAATTTGACCTTTTGTGTCATGATATGTAGTATTTGACTGGCAATCTTGGATAAGGCGTCCACTTCTTGGTTCTCGATTTGAGGTATTTGTAGGATCTCTAGACTTTTGAACCACATTTTGGCTTGATTAATTTCCTTTAAGTATTCCTTCATCCGCTCTTCTTTAGCTTCGTATGAGCCGCGTACATGTTGCACAGTGAGTTGTGACCCCTTTCGAGGAGGAGACCAGTAAGAAAATTTGACCTTTTGTGTCATGATAGGTAGTATTTGACTGGCAATCTTGGATAAGGCGTCCGCTTCTTGGTTCTCGATTTGAGGTATTTGTAGGATCTCTACACTTTTGAACCACATTTTGGCTTGATTAATTTCCTTTAAGTATTCCTTCATCCGCTCTTCTTTAGCTTCGTATGAGCCGCGTACATGTTGCACAGTGAGTTGTGAGTCACTTCGAAGAGACAATTTTTTCATGTTGTCTTCTCTGGCTAATCGCAAGCCTATGAGTAAGGCCTTGAAAATGTACAGACCGGGATTGGTACCCTTTTACTTGATTCACACACTGTGTGTACACTGAATGTTGTGCCAACACCGATCGTATTCGGTGTTGTCCCAACACTCGTTGTAGAGTATAAATGCAACGGAATAACGAACACAGTGAGACGGATTTTAAGCAGGTTATATAAATATAACTTGCCGAGCCTTACGGCCAAATAATCACTAAATGTTACTTTAATGATTTTACCAAATACAACTGAGCAAGGAACCCAATCCTAACACTAGCTAATCTATGAGTTATAGTTTAGCTAGATAAAACTCAGTAAAACAAGACCAATACAATACAAGAATTTCTTCTAATCACTCAGAACATAATTCTAGTCTTATTGTTCGTCTTGATGTCGAGCATGCCTTCTTATAGGATTTAATCGTCCTTATTCTGTGGCATGATAGACACGAGTTGGTGATCGTTCTCTTCTTCATTGGATAACTCCGAAATCTCCTTTGATGATATCTTCATAAGATCTTCTAATATTATCTTCATGTATCTTTAAATATCTTTGGCTTATCCTCTTGTTCCACGTATAGATCCACACGATCCTTGATATCCTGAAATGATCACAGATAACTACAACTTATGGAACTAGGTGAGTTTAAGAATAAGGGCAAAATAAAATATTCAACTTAAATAAATCGAACAAAGCAGTGTTGAGTTCAGTGTTGTGCCAACACATCTTTCTATAATGTTGGACCAACACTTCCTGACAACACCTACACTTTCAGGCCTCGTATTCAGCATCATTGTCAGACACATAAAACTTAAGATGAACTGTAAAATCTAGTATTTCCTCTAGCACTGTATTGCGCTGCTTCAAAATACAATTCCAACTCCTCCACGCGTGTTGGCTGGTGATCTGTCTACCCATGCAGTCTAGGTAGGCTCGACATATTCTACTTTTGGCTCTTTGTGCATTTCCACAGTAAAATATGCTAATATTTGTGCCTTTATCATTGGTAGAGAGGCATATTGGATGTCGTATTCGCTTAGTTCCACATCCCATTTTACCATTCTTCCTAACATCTCTGGCTGGTTAAATATCATACTCAGAGGATACTTGGTGAGAAGGGTGATTTGATGGGTGAGAAAGTAGGCTCTCATGGTTGTAGCGGCCTTCAACGGAGAGGAGAGTTTTGCTAACATAGTATATGAGGAGGTGCTTTTTATCTTGATTGTGTACGAGAACTTCGGTAACGGATTCTTTTCCCATTGTTAGGTACAAGTATAATTCTTCTTCGGCTACAGGCTTCACCAGGAGCGGGAGGCTGGATAGGTAGGCTTTGAGTTGCTCGAATGCTTCGGTGCATTTTTTGGTCCATCAAAAGTTCGTTACATTGCGTAAAATCTTGAAGAAGGGTAACCCACGCTCAGAGGAACGTGAGATGAACCGATTGAGCAAGGCCATTCGACCAATGAGTTTATGTACATCTCTTATGGACTCAAGTTGTGCCATTTCTACAATCGCCTTAGCCATCTCGAGGTTTATTTTGATGCCTTTTCAGTGACCATATAGCCTAATCAAATGAGCATTTCCAAGGGTTTATCTTCATACCGAAGCGATCTATTATGAGGAAGGCTTTAGTGAGGTCTTTTGCGTGGTAGTCGGTCTTTAGGCTCTTCATTATCATGTTATCTAACCTCCATGGTACTCCCAATTAGCTTGTCAAACATTCTATTAACTAGGCATTAGTAGATAGCCCCCACGTTCTTTAGACCAAAAGGCATAACTAGATAGCAGAAAGTTCCCACATCTATAATGAAACTAGTTTTGTCTTGGTCCTGTTCGGTTATTACTATTTGATTATATCCCTGATCTCCGTCCATGGTGGATAGCAGGGCACACCTCACTGTTGAGTTCACTAGTTGATCAATACTGGGTAAGGGGTATTAATCCTTAGGGCATGCTTCGTTCAAGTTGGTGAAGTAGACACACATGCGCCACATTTTACCCGGCTTCGGGACCAGGACTACCTTGGCTAACCATTGAGGGTATATAATCTCCCGAATTTGGGGTAGCCTGAGTAGACGTGGCACCTCTGTCTTAATGATTTTGTTACTTTCAACCCTCATTATCCTCTTCTTTTGCATCACGGGTTTAGTGTCTGCTTCGACGTTGATGAAGTGTTGGCAATGCACTCGGCGGGAGGGGGGAATTCTTCTGGGTGGTCCTCATTCTCACACTAATACGTGTTCTTATTTCATTAGGACCTCGAGTATTTCTTGCTCGTTCTAGGGGTCAATGGGACCTTCCCACTTTAATATTGTGTCCTTCTTCTCCGGAGATATCATGTTAAGTTCTTCGCCCGCTCTCATCTTGGCCACTTTGGGCTTGGTCTTTTTCAAAGGTGGATCCCTAGGCGGCAATATGTCTTTCTCCATGAGAGTCGGCATCGTAGGAGCAAGCAGGGCGTCCATGCGACATTCTTGAGCACATGGCTAGTTGTCGCAAATTTCCCTCATTCCCGCCGCTATTGGGAATTTGACCTTAAGATGTATCGTAGAAGAGACTGCTTCGAAGAGCCGTAGGGAAGGTCGTCCACATATCTTATTATATAATCGAGTAGGTGTGTCTACGACCCAAAATCTTACATGTTTGAATTGTCAGAATTGGCCATGTCTCCAGGATACGGAGAGCGGGACGGTTCCTACTGTGTGGCAGCATTCTCCAGAGAACCCTATTAGAGGAACTCCAACGACCTCCATTTGGTGATCGATGAGTCCAAGTGCTCGGAAGGTGGACAGGAAAAGGATGTCTACTAAGATGCCGGTGTATATCAGAATATGTTTTACCTCGGTCCCAAAGATGGTTGATGGGACTACGATGGCATCTTCGTGGGGATATATAATTCCTTTCAGATCTTGTCCCGAAGACAATTTCGGGGATGGGGGCTATTTCTTACTGATAATATGTCGTGAGACGTAGGTCCTTGCCTTGCCTTCTTCACATATTTTCATTTCTGTGTAGGAGAGAAAAGGGCCAAATTTCCAGCTTTAATCATATTGACCGTGCGTCTAGTGGGCGTGTTATAGTTGTAGGAGTGAGGTGAAGACGTAAGGAATCTTACTCCCTCGTCTAAGATCCTTATTACGGGCTGATGATGCATCACTTCTCCCTTGTCTATGCGCCCTAGCTTGATTGAGGGGGTGGGTGGGGAGTGACTCTTCTATCAGAGGCGATTGGCCTTCCTGCGGGTCGCGGATCATGTATTTGTCCAAATACCCTAATTTTAACAATCTTCGGATCTCTTTTTGTAACAAGATGCATTCATTGGTATGATGTTCGTATGTACGGTGATACATACAATACTTCCTAGTGTGTTTGAGTCATTCGGGTTCTCGGGCTTCATGAGGCCAATGCATCGCCCTATCCTGCTCCATGATCTCCAAGACTTCTTCTAACTTGATAAACATGAGGGGCAGAGGCACAAGGCTTAGGTGTCGTCGAGGCCTGCGCTTTTCTTCTCGGCACCTGGAAGGCTTGTCTTTTCTGGACTCTTCGTGTGCTCCGGTTCGGCCGAGCCCGGGGCTTGTATGCTTTCCAGCTATTCTTTAGCATTACGGACCTCATCGCGGAGAATGAACGTTTATGCCATTTGCATAAGATCGTCTAGGGCTTTGACCCTTGTGCCAATTAGGGAATCTGCTAAATCCCTCGATTGAAGTCCTTGCACTCTTCATCAGCAAAGCTACGCATATAGTCTCACAAGATCTCGTCTTTCATTTGTTTTACAACAAAAATGTGGCTGGCGGATTTAAGATATCTTCGATTACAAGCAAACCGATGTATAAACATTTGAGTGAGTTGTTCGAAAGTGTGGATGACTCATTTGAATAGTTGAGAGAACCAAGCCTGGGCTCTTTTAGTTAACGTAGATTGGAATACTCGACATAATACCGGGTAGAGGCTAAGACTAAGTTCATACTGGCCATATACTAATTAATATGGTCTTGCGAATCACAGCTAGATTTGTCCCCCGTGTAGATAGGTAAGTTTACGGGTTTCATGTTGGGCGGTATGCGGATGTGAGCCACTCCTGAGGCAAAAGAGGTCCCTCAGTGGACTGTTTCTTCATGCGGGTTCACATCTTTTCTCAAGGATTGAACTTCTCTTTTGAGGTTGTCCACCAATTCCCACAAGGGGTTTGCCAATTCCTCGACATATCGCCCGACCCTATCGCGAATGGGCGGTCCGAGCTCGGGGTTTTCTGAACATCATTAAAGGGGGGCGTTATCGGGGGATTGTTGGGGTCCATTGAGTTGGGGTCGTGAGGAATAGGGGATGAAGCGGGTGTTGGAGGTCTATAAAGAGGGCGCCCCCATCCTTGAAGGGGTGCCAGAAGAGGTTCTCTTCGTCAAATTCCTAGAGAGGACTCGCCGCTGCATTCGTTCTCTATGGTAAGGTTTGATATGGTTGACAATGGGCTTGGGGTCACTGGGCGTGGGCCCGTAACATAGTCCCCATGAGGTCCTCGAAGAGGCTTCGTGGGATTCGTACTACGCCGGGGGCCTCTGATGTCCCGGCGTGAGAGGCTCCTAGTGGAGGGATTTCTAGGTTGTCTCCTGATTGATGCGTCGAACCTTCTTGTGGATGATGGTTTTCCATTGCCATGGTATGGAATATTATCTCTCCGTTTTTCTTTTACTTTAGTTTCTCCGTCACGTCTCTCACGATTTTCCTTAAGGGCAACATGGTGTTCCAACAGACGGCGCCATTGTTGATACAATAGTTTTCCCTCATCTTATAGGGGTTGGGACACCTGTCCTTTTTTAGGAAAGTGGAATAAAGTGGTCGGGGATAATAACGCTTCGTAAAAGGGTTTCTTCGTTTTGGATAATGCGGATGTTTACGAGGGAATATAAGGAGTATTTGGGGAGAAATCTTATATTATGAAATTTCTGTTAGGTTTATTTGAGAATGAGCTCTATTCTTTATATAGGCAGGGGGAAGGAGCTCGAGTTTACAATGTGGTGAGACATAGTGACCACCTTATTAATCACAATTATATTTGTGGATATTGATGTTTCTATGATAAGACCAAAATGGATAGACATGGCACGTCATCCCGGACTCGTAATACGAAGTCGTTCCTTCGAGGACGAGCAGGTCTTTTTGACATTGTTCTTCGAGAACGATCGAGTTTTTTTGAAGCAGAATTATATCTTATCGAGTCCGGGGCTTTTATCCCCGTGATGGTGGAATGACATCAGGGCCTCATATATCTCAGTATTACCAATAATCCTAAAGTCAATCTAGATATCTTGGTAATTCATAATATATATATATATATATATAGATAGATATCTTGTTAATACGTAAAAAGAAAAAAATCTAGATATCTTGTTCATTTCTTTTTTCTTTTCTTTTCATATTTTGATACCCACTAATTATCTGCAAATTGTCCTTATTACATTGCCCAAATAATTTAAATTCAAAATCCTTCAAGCACTTCCGTTTTTGCAAATAAGCGCAAAATAAGTCTTTTTCAAACCAATAAATTTTTTTTAATACAAATTATTTATTTATTTATTTATTTATCAAGTCCGAGATTTTCAAACCAATATACACTAAATCAAGCTATATAATTCGGGACCAATCCAGAACACATGCGGTCAAATGAGTCCTATTTTGTAACTACTTTTCAATGTATTTCTCCGTTGATTGTTAACTCAAGCTGAAAAAATAAAATAAGTGTTTGAACTTTGAAGTGGTATACGTGTGTGTATATATATATTATTATCCTTTTACATATCCAATGATATGCACTCGCTAGAAGAGTTTAATATAATATTAATAGTGGAAGTCAATTCCACTCATCAGCACGTCAACGTGTCCAACCCGTAACAATATGTGAAATAACGACAAAAGGTATTGACCGACGTTGCTTTAGGGGGAGGACATTTTCGGTACATCCTTACAAATTATAAATTATTTGTCTCTTCTCTCTTGACGAGGAGTTTTCAATTTTGTCGCGACGTTGGGGTACAATTCACCTGGTTCGGGTCCCCAGTTGAGGCTTCCAAGAAATATCGACACGTGTCATATCCTCACCACGTGGCACAACCACGCGCAGTCACGTGAAGTACACCCTCCTTTTTGGATCTAAGCAAGGAGCTCTAGCCAGCTGGCTTTAGGTAATCAATCGCGACGTACGTACTCCGATTTCTGGTGTCAGTTTTACTTTTATCATCTCCTCTCTTTTGTCGTATTCAAATTCATTTTCATAATAAATTAAATACAACGAATTATACTCCGAATATTTTTGGTATTTGTGGGGGTTTTAGTTGCGTATGCCATAATGAGCCGTGGTTGAACGTTGAACAGAATATCATGCTTTACCCGTGATAACGACGCATATATAATAATGCCAAATAATAAAAACTCTCAAGTCATTATCAGTGTTAATGCGAAAACTGCGGCCCCTTTATTAAACTTAGTTAGGCATCAATTACGTTTTTAAAACTTTTATATACGACCCATCTTAACCAACTTTAATATCTGTTACTGCAACGGAGTACAGATTTTCTTTCACAAAATTACAAGTTACCGTTGATTATGTACACTATTATCCATAGTGTTTTTTGGAACAATTATCCATCCAGTTTTGATTGAATAAACCTAGCAAATCGGCACATGGATAAATTGCAAGCAAGTTTCTGGTTAGCGAACACGCTTTTCATTTACATAATAGATTTGTATTATTGATAACATATAGCAAAGTTTTTCACGTTAAATTAAAATCTTAATACGATAATCCTAAAAAATAATATTTTATTATGTGGAGCGTGACCTTTCGTAAACAAGTCAAATGCTTATAGGTGAATACAACCCACATCATAGGTTAATTATAATCTATAGGACAAAACAATGTTACAAATTAACTGTTATCTTTTGGCCCCAAAAAAAGTAAAAAGAAAAAAAGAAAAGAAAACCATGTTACCAAACAACTATTTGATCACCACACATCACATAACAGTCACAAATTACTATAACCCACATGCCACCGGTAATTCTTTCTTGACAACCAAACTTCCAATAAACTTTACTATTCAGAAACATTAAGAAGCAACAAAGTATCGAATAAACGCTGCGGCATTCACATGGATTGTGTACCACATATACACTGACTCCGCTATCAGGCTCCAGGGAGGATGAGAAGTGAGAAAACCAGTAACTAGGAGAGATGATATTATCATTTCTAAATGGAAAAATTGTTGAAATAAATGAAAATATAGCCTCATACAAACCAGAAGATCTTCCTTTTGACCAATACCATTAAGTTAACTAAATATCATTAAGTTTTCTACTCTCTCAGTATTCAAGTCACTGACTGGTCAAGAGAAAATTTTAACGGATGCAGTTCCTTTTACCATTACTAAATGTTAGCGTCAAGATCACAGAACAATGGACACTTTTGCACTGTTCCGTCCCGTCCCCTAGTTCACCTTATCTAAATTTTCGAACTCCACCAAAACTGCACAACATTGGTTTCTTGAGCCTTAGATACCTTTGGTATTAAATGTAATTTCTCAAGCGAAACACAATTACAGTTTAATTTTTGATGTTCTTCTTCTTGCATTTACAAAGAGTAAAACGAAAAGCATCAAGACACCAATAATGGCTATGGATATAAATCTCCAATAAGGCAGGGCAGATAAATCTGGGTATGTGCTGCTAATAAAGTTGGTGCTTGCCAATCTCTCCTGAAATCAACAACACAAAAGAAGAAAAAATGATAAGACAATCGTTTAATGTCTTCCCATGAGGTGACTAGACCAAGAAACGAATATGATGAGACGATCTTTTTAAGTCTTCCAGTGAGGAGGCTAGACCATAACAGCAACAAGGAGATATATACTACAGCAAACTAGACTGTTGCACTATACAACACATTAATCACCCGGACGTGATTACTCAATATAAAGGTACTTTCTTATCTTTATTATTCCTGGTGTTGGTAACTGAAGAGCCAACTGTTGCTGTTGGAGGAATAATAAAACTCAGTTACCAAAGTGCAGGATTGAGTTTTTTCCTTCTATAAAACGGGCTTAAGATGTGACAGTTGGAGGCTAATTCTTCCCGAGAGAATGTGAAAGTCCAATACGTGAAAAGATGTATTAACATGATTCAGTGTGACCAAGATCTTAATAAAGATACTTACTCCAACTTCCTCTTTATCAGGAATATAAAAGATAGCATGCACAAATTTTACAATGTTATAAAAAAGTCTGAAGTGGATCTATCTGGTGCAAAAGTGCAATATTCACTAAATACGGGCAGATACACGTCAGTTATGGTTATATCATTAGGAAGTGAAGGGGGTTCTGTAAACCGCTAAGAAAGAAGCATTGTTCTGAGAACGAGAAACCAGATTCCATCCATTACAAATTAACTCAAATGGCTCGTGGAGAGGATGAAAATATCCCCTTTAACAAAAAAAAAAAAAAAAAAACTGTGCCACCAACATTCCTAATTTCAGCTTTATTTCTAACAGTGAAGCATGTGATGTATAAGACTTGTACGTACTGCATAATTATAAGATACAGCAAATGCCTATCATTAAAAATCAAGAGAAATGTGAACTTACTGTATGAACCATGCTCTGTGTCATATGAGTCTGTTGCTTCATAAATAAGCGTTCAGCATATTTATAAAGTTCTACATCTAGGCTGTTGAGTGATGCAATCTCCTGGATAAGCGCTTCAGAAACTTGACGACGTGCCTAAAAAATAAGGTAGCTAATGATCGTGGCAGGCATTAAAATATCACCAGCTAGACCTTCACAATAGAGATGGCAAATCAAGACACCATAAGCTTACGTACCTCTTTGGTAAAGTTAGCTGGAGAAATTCGCTTCAGAGAATTTACACGTCTCTCTGCTTGGGTGTTTCTTAAGGATGAAATACAGGGCCCATACGCTTCAATTAGCTTCTCAGCAGTAGACTGTTAAAGTAAAGAAGATAATTTAGCTAAAAGTGCAAACAAACAAGCAACACGAATGATTCAAGTCTCAGATGCAATTTAAGAGTACTTCATGAGCACACATTTTGACTTGCTGTTTCATGCTTTTCACTTGATGAAAATATTGTTTCATTGCCCTGTAAATCAGAAAACTGAGACAAATTACAATAAAATTTAACTATAATATCATGGTCTCATGAATAAACAAAGCTTCTTACTTGATCCTGAGCAACAGAGTTTGTATCACGGAGAAAGGGACTCTGTTCTGCATCATTATAAAACATGATTAAGGAAACATAATTTATTTCAAAACGTAAGTGATCCTAATTGAAATTAAACAGAACTTTTACTTGCAAGCTGAATTCTACACTTGAACTAGCAGAATAACCAACAGAAGGACAACAACTATAAGGCTAATACCGATGATAACCCCTAATTCCTTAAGAATTTGGTAAAATATCACCAGCACCTGTTGTTGTTTAGATAGTGTTTGTGCTCCCTCTCAGTTAACACCGTCAGTATAAAACAAATATTATTCTAATGTTTTGACATAAATATGCAGTAAAAAACTTAGAACCATAATCAGTTAACTCATTTCAACTGTATTTTCCTTAAAAATAATAGCAACAAACCTCACTTGAACCCCCCCCCCCCCCCAGGTAAGGAGGTGTAGTGGACTTAAGAGCCAACTGTTTGTTATTTGTAAAAAAATGTTATTAATTATAAGTTTACCCATTTTGGATTTTGACAGCTTTGCGGAATGCTGGAAGTAGTGGGCTTATTTAATATTTAAGTACATGTTTTAAAGTATACTCAAACCTTACGTAAAAAACAAGGGTGTTCATCGGCCGGTTCGGTCACCGAACCGCTAAACCGAATAAGGCATATTTGGCTGGCCAAAATCGAACCGAAATGTATTCGGTTCGGTTTCGGCCGGTTCGGCCAAACTGGTCGAATTATGGCCACTTTTATGGTCTCTTTTTTTTCTTACAAATTTTTCGGTTCGGTTCGGTTAATCGAAGAACTCTATACTAAATGAGCTAGGGGTTAGGGGCTTGGTTTCGGTTTGGCCCCGTTCGGTTTCAAATTCCTGTAATTTAATATTTAAGTACATGTTTTAAAGTATACTCAAACCTTACGTACAAAGGATTTCCCAAAATAAACTAAAAATGTAACAATGATAATTAAAAAGGAAGTGTCAGTAAGGATGGCTATGATATTTTCTAATTACTAATAAAATTATCTAGTAAAACTATGCATGCACAAAGTATATCACCCTAGATAAAAAATAAAATGTCAGACAAACACTAGAATTCCAAGCAAAAAAAACCGTAATGTCAATTTATTTTACGACTCAATTGAGAGCAGTTTGATGCAAAACTGTCAGTGTAAAGAGACAGGGAAAAGTCTTTCTCAAGTGAACAAAGTACTGTTGGTACTGGGAAAGTAAGTAATAAATCTTGTGTATATAAGTTATACTACCAATATTTAGTTATGATCATATGACAACAGGAAATTATTTAAATTCATTATTTCAGAACACTAACCTGTAACATTTTTAGTAGCAAAATCTTCATCTGAGCTCAATTTAATGTGTTGCGATAACACCTGTGCACCAACAACATTTGCGAACATAGTCGCCGATTCTTTATGGTTCTCTGTAAGTCCAACATACAGCATACTGTCTAATCGCTTCTGCAAGTTTTACAGGATGAAACCAAAAAAGAGGGAAAAGGAAACAAAAAAATAGGCGGCGCACAAAACAAATTTCTAGAACGTATATGGAGATCATCCCCCATTACCTTAGCAACTTCAAGCACATATTCGCCGAGGGTCTGATACTTAAGTACACAGTGACGCACTTCATGTGATTCCATAGAATAAGAGTTGTTTGTGAGACCTGCAATCTTGAAAATTTGGAAAGCAGAATTAAGGCCTGAGCAGGACAAATGGCAGAGAACAGTGCATATAATCATAAATGATGTATCAGTATATGATTGCCTTTATATCACAAAGATTAGTAACACTTAATATTAATAAGAACGCATTTAAGGTTTCAGCGAACAAATGGCCAAGAAGCGCGCTGAAGATCATAAATGAAGCGTCAGTATACTCTTGCCTTTAAATTTCAAAGACAAGTAATGCTTCTGCTGATTGACCAAATTATTCACAAATGTGAAGAGCCATAATTATTGCTCGATGAATACCACAAATGCACATCAGTTAAGTCGGACCAACACTAGTGGTGAAATTATTTGCTAATGGAAAAGCAATATGATTGCATGTGAGTGACCAGTTTAGTCAATATGCTTCATCGTAGGTTAGTTGTAGGCTTGTAGGCACATACTATTAAGCTGTGAAGAATCTGAATGTTTACTCCCCTCTTGTCATGAAACATGAAATAAATGCAACATATATCAAAATAAAGCATTTTTCTAGCTCATAGACCTCAAGTACTCATATATTCTCTCTTCATCCTTTACAATTACCACGGCAAGCTTACGTCTCTCGAGAACATCAATTAGTTCAAAATGAAGAATGTGATAATCTATTATACAAGTTATGATCCTTACATATGGTAAAAATATACCATACACATTCAGAAGACAAAGCATTTGTTTATGAAGGAATCAACAGTCAATATTTGTCCTACACTAAGATAAACGAAAACATACCCATAACTTATCCAAATGTTAAAATTTACTAGATGCAGCAGTAATTCCAAATTCAAGAAGCAGTGAAGAAAAGATTATAAAAAATTAACCTAAAGTCTATCCAATACACATATTGCGTTCTGAAACTTAATCTGAGATCAGTTCCGGGTTGAAACTGTCAAAGTGCAATCCACGTGATAGTGATACAAGTAAAAGACAACCGCTGGCCAGTAAAATACAAGTAAAAGATCAATGACAATGCTTATGCCATATATTGTCATTGTATTGAACAAAAAACAAACCACCTCGTATATTTTTCACAATATCGCGGATCCAAGATCCAATTACCTAGAAAGAAACCCCAAATAAGATACAAAAGTAATGACAAAATCATGCCGAGGTAACCAAACTTCCGGTTACTATGAGAATTCAACTCACAAAGAGAGTGAAATAATAACCAATTATCATATAGTATAGTATTGTCAACATTTCTACTCAATAGAAACACTTCACTGCTGCTATTAATGGTTTCAATTTGTAAAACAAGCATTTGCAACAACATATTCAATATTACACAACCATAGAGAAAATACATAGACTCACTGATATACCTGGAAGGTGGCCCCATTATGAACAATGTCCCGTGCAATAGGGTTATTAATGTAGTCATGTAGAGGCATCAAGATGTCTTCCATGTCATATGGGTCATTTGTCACTAAATGAGATTGCCCTCTAAGTTTTCTTTCATCCCTCTGCCATAAGATGTAGACCAGATTGTAAGCGACATATACACAAACATGACCAAAAGATTCAGAATGTGCTTGTGCTTGCAGAAGACAAAAAATATTAATAATCCAATATATCGTAATCTACAAAATATTCAACCCAAAAGGGCACATCAGGTTGGGATTGTAATATTGTGAATTACTTAATATAGCATTTCTAGAGAAACATTAAACCCAAAGATCCAAAGTTCCAACCAATGAGGCTCTAGATAGTAGGTGCTAAACGTACCCGAGCAAATAAGTCTTCTCTCATCCAAGGAACCAAGTATTTCCATGGCCAAATATCAAGTGTGCTTACTCCAGCTGTCTTACGACGCACACGTTGGGCCATTTTCGCCACAGATGTTAAGTTAGGATGAATCAAAAATCTGGCAGCCACCTCTATGGAAAACTCATAAGTGCTGAAAACACGATCAATAGGGTTTCTAAGTATTGTCACCACTGAAGTTTTCTCTTTGGGAAGCTTCGACATCATGCTATAGTCATCATGGGTACTTAATAACCTGCAGTTTGCTTTTCTGCAAGAAATGTTTTTTGACGTCACTGGATTTATACACGAAATGCAAATCCTGATGGAGAACTAATCTTAAAAGATGAACAAATAAAAAGGGAATAATGCCAGCAGAAATATGAGTCCGTTCTGTATATGTTGGCTGAGTGCCTTTCTTTAGCTACAGTGTACTTTTTTCTTTGCCAACTTGAGACTCAGAAAAATTAAATATGATAATTTACAAAACTTTAAAGTTTTTAATCTCCATTAAATTTGTTCAAATGAACATTGAAGATTTACACTTAAATTGCTAAAATAGATACCGACCAGCGGAATAATCTAGACATTCATCTGCACTGATATAGTATGAGTTCCGTAATATTAACAAATTCATAAGTTAAAACTGACTGAAAATAGAGTTTATTCTTAGTATCTGAATCCATTGTAATCTCTGTCAACAAGAAATTGATGAACACTTACAGTTTTGGTAAATCATTATTTTTATTAAGTTTCCCTAAGGCTCTTAAGAGCAGATTTTTACAGGAATTTTTAATGATTCGAGAGCTTCCTGAGACAGATTATAATGGATTTGACAGTTTTAGAGAAATCATAAACGACAAAGTTTTCCTTTATTCCTTCCATTAATGTTTTCAGACTTGGGATATTTTTATCCAAAATCTTTAAACTCCATACAACGGCAGCCCAGCATCAGCACCTCTTATGACGACATATAATAATACCAGCAAGCGGCAGTAACGTAGAATATACCACAATGTTGATGGTATCTTCTCGTCTCCATTGCCCAATCAATCGCAAGTTATTAACAGTCAAAGCACGTCAAGGAATGGTTATGGTCTATAACAAGAGCTAAGAATCAGAAAAGCTAACATGTTGACATAATAATAAATCTAAAATACCAACCATACGACACGAGTTGGTCATTCAATCCGTAATTTCTTTTTCTCTACCTTTTCATGATACAACATTTACTTGAAAATATAAACATTCTACTGATTGGTAATTTCCCCAGTAATCACTTTCAACCAATAAGTTTGAAAAAATGTTACTGTGACCCAACCCTGTCCATGCAAACACTACTTCTATAAATGAATCCAAAAATAATAATGCCACCGATCAGGAACCCCTAATTTGAGCATTTGATAAATTCAACAATCTGCGACAAAAGAGTACTCTACATAACTGAGATGGCTGGAGCAGATAATGACTGACCTCATAAAGGGAATAGCAGAACTTGATTTCGTAAATTAATACAAAATTAGGGATCACGTGAATAAAGAATGACAAAACTAAGAAATACCTTGGATTAAATCTTAATTTATCGTATGACCGTGGACATTCCTGGGCGTTTGAGTACAGCTTCTTCAAGAAACTGAGCACACAACAAAAAAGAAAAGAAAAGAAAGAGAGATAGAGTAAGAATATTATGATGTAGGTCGCATCATAATCCAGTAGTGTTATCTAAGAGTTAGACGTTACCAGTGGAAATACGTTCTTCCTCCAGTTCGAGGGACGTGCAGGAAAAAGAGCAAGTCACGCAAAGCATGTTTGTTATCTTTAACTTGAGAATCAAAGGATGAGGAGGCCCATTTCTTGACTATATACTCACACTGCTCAAAGCCTCCATCTGATTCTACAGTGCCATGAACTGAAACAGAGAGAAAGACTATTTAGCATCAGAGCCTCAAACGGAGATGAAAAGGGACTGAACCCCATATCGAGAACATTTCACACTCACAGGGAAAATCACATCAACAGCTAATCTTTCATGCAAATAAAAGAGTAATTTTTGGCTTATGATATGGAAGAAAAAACAACCTCCTAACCATAACCACTTGAGCATCAATAATGAGCAGAAAAACAAAGTTTTTGTTATTCCTTTCCCCCTTGTAAATGGTTTTGAGCAACCAAAATGTATGCAATATATATATATATATATATATAATTTGTGAATAATGGAAAATATTAGTGAAGCCCCAGTAATAACATGGCAAAGGTACATGAATCCAAAAATGTTGTTGAAATGAATTGAAATACTACAAAGTAAAAAAACAAGAAAAGCTAAAGAGAAAACAAACCAGATAGAAATAGCCCCAATATGAGCCCTAATTTGAAGTAATTCATCATCATGTACCTCCTCATTTCCACCTCTCTCTCTCTCTCTCTCTCACACACACACACACACAGAAACTATAACTCGAAAGAAAGAAAGAAAGAAAAAAGCTTCAACCTTTACACAGGCAAAAGAACAAACAGTTTACGGGCATTCACTACGGGCCCCACGCCGTTGACAGAATCGAAAGCCTCGTGCTCGTAAATTCCATCAACGACGATCCGACCACCAAGGGTAATTTCGGAAATATGTAAAATAGGTACGGGTGGGTGGGTGGGTGGGTGGGTGCGGGGAGATTTTTTGTCAAAACTGGTCAAACCACACCAATGGCTATTCCGGAATGTGCTTCCATATTTTTATAATTAATTAATTAATTGATTAAGATTACATTTAAGATTAGGTTATATATATTTTTAAAACAGACACAATTCGTAACGGATCGCATATTAATTCCTTAATTAATTAATGCTAGGAATCGATTGAAATTGAAATCAACATTTTACTAGCTATAATATCACATAACATGTTTAACTATCAAAAAAAATATCACATAACATGCCAAATATACATATAACTTTACCTCACTCTGACTCTACGTCTAATATCACTTATGGCAATTGATAAGTTATTTTTATTATTACTTTCATACAAATAGATATTGAAATAGTAATATATAGTTTTATTGTTTAGAATGTGTGTGTGGCCTGGCCGATACAACAAAAAAATTTATGATAGTAACTTTTAAGTGTTACACTTACTTCTTTCAATGACCTGTGTTACCACTTAACATTCAAATTCTTGTAAATTGAATTGACTGTCCACATCATTTCTTAATAGTATTTTCATATATAGAGTACGTCCTAATCTTCATTATAGTTATAAAAGAATCAACACTTTTTGCGAAATTCCTGAAATATATTATAAAATTATGAAAATATGTCGCAATTAAACTAAAAATGTCATTTCTCAAGCTTGAGTTAATATATTCTTATGATGATCGAGTACTTGCAAACTTTACCAACGATGGTAGCTCATGTCAACATGAACCAAGAAGAAAACACACATTGATTAAGTATTTATCAATTACGATATAGATTAACTATTAACAGTTGAACAATAGATTTCAGCAATTAGCACACTTTGTTTTTCAATCACAAAAATTTAGTTTGAATTTGGAAATTCTGAGTATGTTCCCTCATTTCTTGTTTCTTATCAATTGCAAAGGCAACGAGAATTTTAATCTCTACTCATAAATAATATATATATATATATTTTTTTTTTTTTGATACATCGGAAGGGGGAGACCCCGAGAAGAGAGAAATAAATCCTACTCCACTATATATCGAAAGCTTGTGCCACCAACGACATCAAAAAGAAGATAGGGAGACACCGACGACGGGGGTTGCTCATAGAACTGGACGCCGTACATCAACGAATGGCCAATGTTGGCAAGACGATCTACCACGATATTGGTTTCTCTATATTCATGTTGAACATCGCACAATAGAAAACCATCCATTAGTTGCCGACATGAACTGATTAGACTGGAATGAGGATGCGCATCAGACAATGGAGATGTGAGTAGCTGGACAACGATCTTGGAATCGCAAGACAGACTAATCTGGTGAAAGTTATGATCCTTAGCTGCACAAAGACCGTAATATACACCCCAAAGTTCAGCCGAGGTGATGCTCTCGTGGCCTAGATTGGCTGCAAAACCGAAGAGCCATTTACCTTCATTATCGCGTCCTGTACCACCACAAGCGATTCTTCCAGGATTTCCCAATGTGTTGCCATCCACATTAATTTTAACAATGCCGAGAGGAGGGCTCGTCCAACTAAGGCCTCCGCATTACCCTCGCTCGATCTGGATATTGGATAGCACTGATTTTTCCCCAAGCATCTGCATCATCCTTGGCCAACTGACGGATCCAACCTATGGCTCTAGTGGGTATGAGATCAGAATCTTCAAACACCTTTTTACATCTCCAATGCCACAATTTCCAGCATGCGGTAGCAAAGATAGTGGCCCAAGGTGTCTCATTAGGAGTGGTCGCTGTCCTTTGGTAGAGATTTTCACAAAGCCAGTCGTGGAGTTGGAGTTGAAAGAAACGATTACTATCTTGGGTCGTGATCAGACCTTCCCAAACTTTATGGCTACTGGGGCAATCTCGCAAGAGGTGGAGCAACGATTCATTTCCCCAGGTGCAACGAGGACACGAAGCATCATCTGTAATGTGACGAATCATCCTTTTTTCATTCGTAAGGATTTTATCGTGGAGCGCAAGCCACATGAATGTACAAATTTTTTGCTTAGTGCGAAGTTTCCATGCGAGACTCCATGTCGTTGAGCGGGGGCGAGTGTCGTTGTTAAGCATGGCGCAAGCCGACTTTACTGTAAACTTGCCATTCTCTGATGCGCCCCAACAAGGGGAGTCAAGGGTACTGCTGTTCTTTTGAATGTACATAGATGCAATTTCAGCAAGCTTGTGTGCAGGAAGAAGGTGCTGAAAAAGTTCCCAGTTCCATTGGTTGTTGAGGCTTACCAAGTCAGCCACTTTTAGGCAGCGTAAATCATCTGGGATAGGGTGGAGAGTGCAGTTGATCAAAGGCTCAGCGCCCACCCACCAATCGCTCCAAAAATTAGTATTTTTTCCACTATGAATAATCCATTTAAGGCCTTTTCTAAATGGCTCAATACAGGAACAGATCTGCCTCCAAATGGGGGAGCATGAATTTAGTTTTTTAGCTTCAAGGATGTTCAAGTTCTCAGTGTATTTAGCAAGAAAAATTCTGACCCAAAGAGTATCTTTTTTAAGAAGAAGTTCCCACAGAAGCTTCATGAGAAGGGCTGCATTCATTTCCTCCATGGGAACAATCCCCAACCCACCTTTGTCCTTAGGCATGCAAACTGTTTTCCAATTAACGAGATGGATACGCCGTTTCCTATTATTACTCCCCCATAAGAAGTCTCTATTAATCTGGTCAAGCTTGTTGCTTATGGACTTGGGAAGCTTGTAAGATTGCATAGAGTGCAATTGTATAGAAGAGGAAACAGATTTAATAAGAGTATGCCGTCCGGCTAGAGAGAAGAATCTGGTGTGCCAAGAGAACATGCGTTTTTTCAACGCGTTCGATGACATGGGCAAATAAGTTCCTGTTAATGCGCCCGTCGCAAATCCTCACACCCAGGTACTTGCCAAGCGTAGAAGCTTGGGGAATGCCAGACATATTTTTGAGCTCACGAGCCAGCCTTCTCGGTACATTTGGAGAAAAAATAATGGTTGATTTATTCAAATTAATCTTCTGTTCTGAAGCATCAGCAAAAGTGTTAAGGCAATCAAGAATAGCTTCCATTTGTTTTGTGCTAGCCCGCGCAAAGAGAAGGAGATCATCGGCAAAAAACAAGTGAGAGACCTTAGGACCGTGCCGGGAGGTGGTGAGAGGTATCCATCGCCGACTGTCCACTTTAGAGCGAATAATATGGGCGAGGCGTTCCATACATAAAATAAATATATATGGTGAAATCGAGTCGCCTTGTCGGATTCCACGAGATGGCTTAAAGGATTCAGTAAGTTCGCTGTTCCAAATCAGGCGGATGGTAGGCGTTGAGATACAGAACATGACAAGTTTAATGAAATTACTCGGCAAGTGGGCGAGCACAAGAGTTTCCTCGATGAAATTCCATGAAAGCCTATCAAATGCTTTGTCGAGGTCGATTTTAAGAGCCATGTAACCATGCATTCCCTTTTTTTTCCTCATAATGTGCATCAGTTCTTGAGCAACAATGATGTTGTCTCTAGTTTGCCTACCGGGGAGAAAGTTATTTTGCTCTGGTCCAATAACTTGCAACAAGATAGGTTTCAGCCGCGAAGCGAGAACTTTTGTGATGGTCTTATACGCCACATTACATAACCCAATTGGTCGGAATTGCCTTATGGACTCGGGATGTTCGACTTTTGGAATAAGATGAAGGAAAGTCTGATTGAGCACCGGGACAAAGTAGCCAGAAGAGAAAGCCGAGGAAACCAAGCAATGAAGATCACGACCAATAATATTCCAGAACTTTTGATAAAAAAGAGGTTGGAATCCATCGGGGTCGGGGCATTTGTGAGGTCCCATGTCAAAGATGGATGTTTTGACCTCTTCAAAACTAATATCCCGAGAGAGACAGAGAGTATCTGATGTGCTCATTACAGGAAAAAGAGATGGAATATTAATCCGAGTACGGGGCTGTGCAGTGAAGATGTCTTTGAAATAATTAACCGCTAATTGGTGGAGTTGCTCTTTATCAGAGACCCACTGCCCCTCGTCGTTCTTAAGACTGTGAATCGTTGAATTTTTCCGACGGCATATGACCGAGAGATGGAAAAAACGAGTATTTCTGTCATGAAGCGTGGATGCATTTTCCCTCGACCTTTGAAACCAAAACAATTGCTCTTGGAGCAGCACATTGTTATACTCGTGGACAAGTTTTTGCTCCAACTTCAGCAAATTATTTGTCATATTTTCCTCAATGGCAGTTTGGACTCCTAATATACGGGCCTGGAGACGTCTTTTACGTCTAAATATATTGCCAAAGCTATGCGAATTCCAGTTAGTTAGGTGCTCGGCACAAGAGGAGAGGGTTTGCGTGAAATTAGAACCCTCTTTCCAATGGTGAGCAATAACTTCCTTAATATCTGAACGTAAGAGCCAAGCGGCTTCGAACTTGAAGTTTGGGCGATGACGCCGAGGACTAGAATTATCCAGACAAAACATAATGGGCCGGTGATCAGAGTGCGTTCGTGCCAGGTGGTGCACACTAGATGACGGAGCAAGTAAATTCCATTCTTCATTTGCCAATACACGATCAATTCTAGAGTGTATGAGCCGCCCTCCAGCCTTGCCTCGCCAAGTATATTTAGGTCCAGAGAAGCCTAAATCCAGCAGGTTACATCTGTCAAGGCGGTTGCTAAAAATAGAGCAACGATTAGAATTCTTGTCGCAGCCCCCCATGCGTTCATCTAGACAACTGATGTCATTTAAATCTCCGCCAAGAATCCATGGGAGAGAAATATTATCAGAGATGGCCATCAAATCTTCCCATAATTCATCACGCAAAGAAGGGATAGGAGAAGCATAGACTCCGGTAAGCAGGAAAGAGCCAAAGTTATTAACAGTAATATGCGAGTGAATCATTTGAGAGGATGCCCCAAGAATGTTAATAGACACCCGATTATGCCGCCAAATAAACCAAATCCCCCCGGCAAATCCCCTCGCTTCTACACGAGCATTACCCAAGAAACCAATTTTTTAATCATAGCATCAGCTTTAGAGCCGCTAATACGTGTCTCCATTAACACAAGAAGAAGAGGATCGTGACATGTAATTAAATCCTTAACATTCCTTAAGAAATTTTCATTTCCCGCACCTTGGACATTCCAAAAGATGATGTTGTGTCTTTTATCCATTAAAACAAAAAATGGAGGTGTGGTAGGCGCAAGGCAATTAATCCCGCTTAGTAGCCTCTGAACGTCCTTTATCATAGGGACGATTTCTTTCATTTTTCCTTGAGCTTTCACCGGAGGATCGCCTCAAGTTGGATTTCAAAACTCGATTGACATCAGATAGTACATGAGCAGAAGCTGATTTAAGAGCATTTATCGGGTCGGCTAGAATGTTGTTATTAGCAACATCTGTTAGGGGAGTTTTGTCATTTATGGATGATGTGGTCTTGTTTATTAAGTCAACAGAAACGACTTGGGCAGGTTTCTTAATAGGGAGTTTATCAGCCTGATGTGGTACGTGCCTTTGGCTAGACGGGTTGAGTTGGTTTATGGTCGGCTGCACAGGAGACTTCATGGTAATGGACGGCCCAAGGGCTGGTTCATTGACAACAAAATCATTAGAATTCGAGGGGGCCGTGGTCGAATCCTGGAAATTATCATCCAAATCTGCCAAGACAGAGAAAGTTGATTTTTTTGTAGCGCCTTTATCCTTATTAAGGAAAGAAGATCCTTGAGTATGAAGACTTGCTTGATTTGAGGTGAGTCTGCCGTGCGAATCCTTTCGAGTGTTGACTGGTTTTCTACGTGAGCTAACCAACATCCATGGTCCGTAGCCCGTTTCCGTCGTGGTTGATGATCTAACACTTGTGCTGTCCGAAGATTGAGCCTTAGCTTTGATCAATTCTTCATGCGCTGCCTCTTTAGCGGCTCTTTCAATAACTGCAGGAGAGTGGGGACATGAATCGTGGTGATGTCCGAAAACTCCGCATTGGTAACATATCATGCGAATACCTTCGTATTCAATGTTATATTCAGAATTCCCAATCATGTATTTGGGCAGTAATGGTTTCTTAAGATCCACTTCCACAGCGATTCGGGCGAAACGTCCTTTGGATGCCATTTCAGTGTGATTATCGACCTTGACAAAATCTCCAATCATGTTCCCGATCTCTTTCAGTCTATTTGGCTGTGTGAAAAAAGGGTAAGGTATCTCTGGGAGACGAACCCAAACCATTGTGTTCGTAATAGGGGCATCGGAGGCCTTAAAGTCCGGCGACCATCGACGAACTGTAAGGTAATGTTGATAGAGGACCCAAGGACCACCGTGTAAAATATACTCATAGTCTTCCCTCTTTTGAAGTCGTACCAGAAAAAATCCCATTCCAAGTTCTATAAGCTCGAAAGTACCGTGCAAAGTCCAGAGTTTGGAGATTCGTTGTGCTAGCGTGTCGTACCTGATCGATTTTCCCATCAACTTTATAATGAGGCATCTGGACATGTTGTGACAAATCTCCCTCCAATCGCCAGCCGTGAGGCGCATACGTGGCCACGGAGAGTGAATGCCAACATGATCATCGTGAAATTGGCCTGCAAAAGCATTGTCAAGATCAGCCCATTGCTCATCGTCTTCCGGTGAGTATTCAATTTTTCCCACAAGTCCGTCGGAGAGCTTTCTGTCTTTCAGAATATCGCTAAATGAGGGTTGCGGCAGCGAAAAGGAATCGTTCGGAGGAGGAAGAGTAGGTGCAGCAGCACCGTCTTGTTCCATAAGTTGATTTTCTGGGGCGTATGTCATCTCAGAGTCAGTGGTTAAGGATTGTCGATCATCGAGAGTTCGTGGGCGTTTCTCAGCGTGAGGGTACGGTTCTGGGGATGCCGGCGGAGCAGCCATGTCCGACGTGAATAGAGGGTTTAGGTGGGAGGTCATAGAGGGGCGCGTGTATTGGCGCGTAGCATTGTTCCCAACGGCTATTTTTATTAAATGTCCTCAATATATATATATATATATATATATATATATATATATATATATATACACTGACAAAAAGAAGCAGAAGGAAAGTACAAAAGTTCGAGAATATATACAAAATCTACAATTTTATAGAATGGCTACGAAACTTATCAATGAGCCAGCCAGTCTTGGTAATTACCATTCAATTTATATGAATAAAAATATAAAATATTGAATGGTAGTGTAATTATATCATATTTGGGTAAAAGCAACAATTATCCTACAAAGTACAAAGCATGAAACAAGATCCAAAACTTCCAAGTATTATAGTGATGGTTTTCTCGCCTAACATATCGACGTTCGGCTATAGATGTAAAGGTCCTAGAAACTCGACTTTATTAGTAACCTACAACTTCTTAAACGTGAAATGCGCCTCCAATCACAGTAATAAATCTCTCATTGTTTTTATTCTCATATTAACTTACTACATATGTACGTTAAATATATGTTATTACTAGATCACCGTAATACCACGTGCATCAACATGACATATTTAAATAGTAAAGATCAAATGTATCCATAGCTTTATCCCCAAAACTATTCAACTATACATAATGGCCATTTTATCGACAAACCATCCTATTGGTCAGGGGCAGATGTAGGGGGCACAATACCGATAGGTTTTTTATTTATTTTTCGCACAATAACCATTTTTTTGGACAAAAACAACCCCGCCTTGCAGAAAATCTCCAATGAAATCTTTAATCGAAAAATTAACATAGCCCAAACCGTACAAACCTGTAAACTCAGAGGATAAGTTGCCCAAAAAACAAAGTTAAGACAGTATATTGCAAACTAGATTATAGTACATGGAGTTGGATGTTTTTATCCCTTCAAATTAATCCACACATACAATTATCTATTCGAGCTAAACAACTGAGACTTCCTCACTTTTCTTATCCAGAACACTCAAAACAAAACCCAAGCAAGATCATTGTGGTTTAAACTTGAATGACAAATATAACTTGGCTGAACAGATCCAAACACAATGTATACACGGTATATATCTTACACGCTTATTATCAGAACTTTAGTTCGAAATAAAGTTATTACTTAGTTACATCTCTTGCCACATATTTACATCATAAAGCAGGAAAAAGAAGAAAGCCCATTTATCTTCAGAACATACAGAGCAGCTAGAGTCTATAAAGAAGCTACGGCATTGTAGTTACGCTGCACCCATGATAGTATAGATTTCCCAAGGTGAACCAACTTAGACTTGGATGTTTCAGCTCCATAAAGAGAATTCATCAAACTCATTTTCACCTTGCGAATTCCACTAACTGATGATTCAGAGCAAGCAGATGGTATGGTTGTTCCTTTGTATGCCTTGCAAATGTAACTTACAAAATTGCGATAGTCCTGCAGCAACAGAGAGAATGACAAAGTTACTCGCCTATGAAAACTTGCTCCTAGAAATGTTGGGATGAGCCTCCCGTTATAACTCATACTTGCAAAGTGAAACATGAAAAAGTGGGCATCATCTGCGTGTGAGTAGTGGGAACGAGTGGGTGGGACAGACATTGTAAGCATAGGTGGGTTGGGGTGGGATTGGAGTGCCTATGGAAAAATTATTTCCATTTAACTGTTGCACGATGATGTGTTGAAGCAAACTAATAAGTACATATTGTTTCCGGAAGGCACTGAATTTTTCATAATACCATTAAGTAAACACCACTTCACCATGCAGCAGCTACATAAAACTCATGCATTTAGTCCAAAAAAATCGGTAACATGTGTAGTACAAAAATATTAAACACGAAGCACTTTTGAAGAGTATTTTTGCTGAGTAACCCAATAGTCATCAGGCTAATAAGAACACAATACAAAAAGTAGGTTAAGTCTTTCCTTCAAGGAGATCTAGAATTAACTTTTTGCTCAGGCTTCAATAAATACGAAACAATTATATGTTCATAAGAACTTAGGAAAGTTTGAGAGTATACTAACATCGTAGAGAGGCTCTCCATCCACAACAACCCATGGAACGTATGTATGTGGTGGCTGAAGGGCTTTTGTTACAGCAGCATATCCCAATTCAAGCTACATCAGATATTCAGTCATATCAATAAGCTTTGGAAGTACAAATTCAAGTATCAAAAAACTGACATAACAAAGCATGAAAGCAAATAGGAGGCATATATGAGTAAGTTTAATTGTAACAAGTAACTGATAGACAAATGAGATCTGGAAAGGCTCTCTTATTGGTCTCGCGTTATATTTATTATGTCAAGATAGTCCTTATCAGATTATTAATCTCAAATCACCACCTGAAGAAAATAGCGGTACAAGCTATAAACAGATGCTACCTCTTGACATTTTCTGGTTAGCAGTATAATGTCTAATATTTTTATAGAGATAGTTCACCATATTTATGAATCAATGTTAATTCACTATAACATCCTCAATATCTAGTCAAATTATAAAATCTACGCTTTTAACAATAAAAAGAGAACACAGATGAATTAATAGCAACAAAGAAAAAAAAAAATCATGGTGTGCAACGGGTGTTGTAGTGACTAATACGATAAAATACTGCGACAGAGAGGAGAAAAAATATGAGTAAACTTATACTCTTAACACAGTAAAAGGAAATTTGAGGAACAAATATTTTTGGAATTTCAAGTTGCATAAATTATTGCTTAAAACCAGTAGAACCCAATACCAAAGGAAATTTGAGGAACAAATATTTTTGGAATTTCAAGTTGCATAAACTATTGCTTAAAACCAGTAGAACCCAATACCAAAAGAGAAAGTTTCACTACTGTCATTAGCTTAAGGAGTTTTTGTTCAGACAATAAGATGTGTCTGCAACTATTCACACGTGAGCGGTTGCTATAGTTTGACCAAGTTCAGGGAAGTATTGCAATAATTTAACTTTTTGTAAGGACCAGCTTCTAGTAAGTAGTTCCACCAGAGAGTCGGTAAGGCTACTTCATAACAAATTACTACTTTAGAGAACAACATTTGGCGGGAGTATATATGCCATTTGAACAAATTTGGAAGTAAAACAGGGTGTTGACCCTACTCAAAGACTGAAGTTCCATAACCAACATGAACTTGTGCATCCCCGTTCCTTTGTAAGAACAAACATACTTGGCGAATAAAAAGAACACTTTATGCCCTCCTTATGCACTACCCTTATCCAAGATTCTAAAGTTTTCGCAACAAACATTTCTAGTGTAGGAAAAGTGTGCAAAGCACATGGTTAGCGGGGACATAAAAGATAAGAATTAAAGAAACAAACTTGGATAAACGAAGGTTCAATCTTACAGAACGATTTGATCATAGAATGCTAAATGAAGACGCACTACTCCACTGAAAAGAGTGGAGAAAGAGAGTTCATTATTCTTGTTGGTCCATATAGTGTATTTATTGGGGGGTAAAAGCAATGTAAATAATATCTCAAATTTGCAACTATGCATAGTGTCAAACTGTAATAATAAAAAAACAGATTAAGAAGCAAATTGCAATGGTTGGAAGGATGAAGTAAGTAAGGTAAGAGATATATATATATATATATGTATGTATGTAACCTCGTTTCCGCGTTTGGTGTTATAACAATTAAGAACAGGGGCGGGATCCAAACCGGTTTCCTGAAAGCAGGTTTCCCAATAGGTGTAATTGTGGTGGTAGACCAGTTTTTCGACGCAATAGACAAAAGGGAAATAAACCTTCTGCACAACCACCAGAATGAATAAACACAGGATTGATTTAATGAGCAGAGAGAGATCTTAGTGATATAAAATATAGAAATAGATATTTGTATATTATACAAACCAGATGAGGCCAGGCATCAATTGCACAAGCCTCGACAGTGTTAAGAAGGCATTCAACTGGACCATGCTGCAACACAAAAACCATAAAGGAAGGAAAATACAGAAGAGTGGTTAGCGTGGTGGTTTGCAGGCTATAACAACAAGGGGCTCTGTAAAATAATAAATGAAAGTACCTGGCAAGTGATGTTTCCATTAGAGGCGATTCTGGCATTGCCGTATGGAATGAGTTTGAAATCGGTAATGGAGAGGAGGTCAGATTTGAAGAGTGGGTCGAGGTAGTTGACGATGAGGTTGGAGCAGTACGGACAAAGGGTTTCATAGTATATCTCAAAAGAAACCTTATTATTATTATTATTATTATTCGCACTACAACAACAACAAGAAAAAGAAGAAGAAGAGATTACCAATACTAATAATAATGTTGAGAGCAATTTTTTAGAATCGTCCATGGCTTCCTTCCTTCCGCTTCGATTTTGATTATATATTTTGTTCAATATAACAAAGTAACGTTATTCAACGCTCAACCACTTATTTCTTATAATATATATATAACATAACATATGTGCTCCCTCCACCCACCAATCATCATTCATCATTCATCACCAATCAATTAAGTAAGTAACGTGTTTTACTCTCACTCTTCTCAATGATTTAAATATCATTGTTTGCTTGCTTACGCAGGCGTTACGTCCATAGTGTGTGTGAGTCTAGAAATGTTTTATAACCTTGTTCGTTTTATCAAGGAATTAAGAATCATTTTAATTAATTATTTTCATAATCTGATATCTCCCACTCACTCATCAAAAAAAAAAAAAAAAGATATCTCCCACTCAACCATACAACAACAACAACAACAACCAAACCTGTAATCCCAATTAAATTGGGGTAGGCTATATGAACCATGAATGAATCACGTCGAGTCGTGAACATGAATCTTCTGCCTCCATAGGTTTCGGTTGACGAGCATGTCTTCATTTAGATCTTATAGCTTCATGTCGTTCCGTATGACCTCCATCCACGTCTTTTTCGGTCTCCCACGAGCTCTAGCCGTCTGTCCTAAGTCGAGATCTTCAACTCGTCGTACCGGTGCATCTATGGGTCTGCGTTTAACATGCCCAAACCATCTTAAACGATTTTCTCGCATTTTCTCGTCAATGGCCGCCACACCCACTTTATGCCGAATATCTTCATTGCGCACTCTATCTCTCCTAGTGTTACCGTACATCCACCGAAGCATGCGCATCTCTGTAACGTTCATTTTCTGTGCATGACTTTGCTTAATAGCCCAGCACTCGGAGCCATAAAGCAAAGCATGTCTAATAGCCGTACGATAGAACTTTCCTTTAAGCTTTAAAGGAAAGTTACGATCGCACAGAATCCCTGTCGCACTCTTCCACTTTGTCCATCCAGCTTGGATGCGGTGGTTGACGTCTCCATCTAACTCTCCATCCATCTGCAGTATGGAGCCTAAATACCGAAAATGCGCACTTCTCGGTATCTCTTGGCCATCCAACTGAACCGTGCCATCGTTGTTTCTTCGTTGTTTGCTAAACTTGCATTCGAGGTACTCTGTTTTTGTTCGACTTAGTCGAAATCCTCGTGCTTCTAATGTTTGTCTCCATCGTTCTAATTTAACGTTAACTCCCATTCTCGTCTCATCGATGAGGACAATATCGTCTGCAAACAACATACACCATGGGACTCGGTCTTGGATGGCTCTGGTGATTTCATCAATTACAATGGCAAACAAAAATGGGCTCAAAGCTGACCCCTGATGTAAGCCAATTGTAATTGGAAAGGCGTCTGTTAAACCGCCACAAGTTCGGACACTTGTCACCACATTCTCATACATATCTTTTATGATGTTGATATATTTAATGGGTACCCCCTTCTTCACCAAGGTCCACCATAATACATCTCGAGGTACTTTGTCATATGCCTTTTCTAAGTCGATAAAGACCATATGCAAATCTCTACTCTTTTCTCGAAAGCGCTCAATGAGCTGACGAATCAAATGGATGGCCTCTATGGTCGACCTTCCGGGCATAAATCCAAATTGGTTCTCAGATATGGGAACAATTTGTCTCAATCGGTGTTCGATCACCCTCTCCCATAGCTTCATGGTATGAGACATAAGCTTTATCCCACGATAGTTAGAACAGTTTTGGACATCGCCCTTGTTCTTATATAGAGGTATTAGCGTACTCTTCCTCCACTCTTCTGGTATTTTATTTGTTCGCCATATTTTGTTAAAGAGGTCCGTCAACCAGGTCACCCCTATCTCTCCCATGCTTCTCCAAGCCTCAATAGGGATACCATCTGGGCCAACGGCTTTTCGAGTCTTCATCCTCTTCAAGGCATCTTTGACTTCTGACCTTCTAATACGGCGCATAAAATTGCGGTTCAGGTCCTGAGGGGACTGCGAGATGTCACCCACTGCTTGGGTGGGGCCTCCATTGAACAGGCCCTCGAAGTACTCCCTCCACCGTGCTTTGACTTGATCCTCACGCACTAAGACGGACTGACCTTCATCTTTGATGCATTTCACTGCACCTAGGTCTCTAGTCTTCCTCTCTCTAATGCGAGCAATTTTGTATATATCCTTCTCGACCTTCTTGCTATCCCTCTTCTCATAAATTTCCTTGTACACAACCTCTCGCGCAAGTCCAATAGCTTTCTTTGCTTCTTTCCTGGCTAGCTTATACTTTTCAAAGCTTGCTCCATCATGGTTCTTCTTCAAATCCCTGTAGCAATCCCGTTTGGCCTTGATTGCCGCCTTTACTTCTTCATTCCACCATGACGTGTCTTTACCTATCAGGCTACTACCTCGGGATTCACCTAAGAGGTCTTTAGCTACCTTCTTGATACAACAAGCCATTTTGGTCCAAGTTGCATCTGCATCATCCTCAGTCTTCCAGTCTACCTCTTGAACCACTCGCTCTACGAAGGCCTTTTGGGTAGACTCCTAAAGCCGCCACCACTTAATTCTAGGTTCCAACCGGCGCCTACTCCTTTTCACTCCTTGCCGCAGTCTAATATCCAACACCAAAAGCCTATGTTGCGTAACCACACTTTCCCCGGGGATGACCTTGCAATCTATGCAACGACTTCTATCTGCCCTCCTAGCTAAGAAGAAATCTATTTGGCTCTTATTTGACCCACTCCTATAAGTGACCAAATGAGACTCTCTCTTCTTAAACCAAGTATTTGCTACAAGCAAATCATAGGAGAGGGCGAAGTCTAAGATAGCGTTTCCCGGCTCATTGCGATCCCCAAAGCTATACCCGCCGTGGATGTCCTCGAACCCATCACGGCTAGATCCTACATGACCATTAAAGTCACCTCCAATGAAGAGTTTCTCGCTACTAGGGATCCTTTGTACCATCTCGTCCAAATCTTCCCAAAACTTACGTTTCACGGCTTCGTCTAGTCCTATCTGTGGTGCATAGGCACTAATGACATTCAAGATATCATCGCCTATGACCAACTTGACCAGTAAGATCATGTCGCCCTTCCTTCTGACCTCCACCACGTCCTCGAGCCAAAGCTTATCTATGATGATCCCAACACCATTTCGGTTCTTCTCTGTCCCGGTATACCAAAGCTTACAACCCCAAGGGTCTACTACTTTGGCCTTTTCACCAACCCATTTGGTCTCTTGCACGCACAAGATGTTGATCCTCCTCCTAGACATTGCCTCAGCTAGCTCGGCCAATCTTCCTGTGAGTGACCCCGCATTCCACGATGCAAGGCGAACTCGTCGTTCCTGGACTAACTTCTTTACCCTCACCCGTCCTGGAAGGTGAGGGAACCCTTGCTCATTTGACACCACACCCGGGCGTCGATGTGGCGCGTCGCTTCCGGGCGACGACCTAGCAACCCTTGCCCATTTATCACTACACCCGGGCTCCGATGTAGCGCGTCGCTGAGTAGGGAACGCCCCAACGAAATTCATAGTATGGTTCATATCATAGGATGTGACGGGGTTTTTACGTTGGCTGTCACAAGCCTACCACAACCATGTTTAATAGATTTTTGAATTTTGTTATTTATATTTTAAAATCTTGATTTCCGCATGCATGTAAACTTTAAACATATTGTTTCCCTTCAGCTTGCAATTTCAATTCCAACTATTTCCTTTTTTTTTTTTTGACATCATTTTACTCCTACACTTGTTTTGGCTCTCATTTTCACCCACAATGAAAAGTCTTTATTTCCCTAGTCAAAGGTCATTTTCTTGACAGAACAACGGATCAAGTTGAAACACGTCGTTTAATAATCATTATTATTATTATTACATGGGCGAAGATTTTATATAATACTTCCTAGTTCCTACAGCGTTACCGAGTCTTATATTTGGGACGAAAGTATTAATTACACACCATAGTAATTACTACATCATCACTAATATCTATACTATTATACTGTGACACCAAACTTTTGATTTCCAGTTTTAGCCTTATAATTTTATTGTTAGCACAATAGTTTAATTATTGAGTTCCTAATTTAGCCTTATAATTTAAATAGAATCAATAACTATAGTAATTATTGTGATTGAATATTTAGTTTCCCAATTTTTAAAATTTTCTATATAAAGTCTCTATCCTTATTTATTTAATCTTTACTTATTCAAATTATTCTTTTACCATATAAATTAAAATAAATTCTTAATCACGCAGGGACTGCGTGCCAGCGTTTCTAGTATACATATATATATATATATATATATATATATATATATATATATGATCGGATTTATCAAAAACATGGGTAGGTCTATTGGTAATGTCATTCTAACAATGACCGAAAATATGTCTAGGTTCACTCCTGGATACTCATTGAGTCCTGACAATTTTGCATATGCTTCACCAATCTTCACAGAAAATAAAAATAACCTGAGGAGAATGGTATAACTGATCTTGTGCATGTTATATATATATATATATATATATATATATATATATATATTTCTTTTTAGAAATATTGAGGATGTTTGTTACGTGTTGTATTAATTGGAGGGCGATTATAGGATCCCTTAGTAATTTAACTACTTATCATGTATATAAAATAAAATGTCAATCCTGTAATTAATAGTTGAAAGAGGAGACCCACCCAACTATTAGTAGCTTCCTAAGTGATGCCACCTAAGATGTAACACAAGTGAATAAGTGATGCTCGTTCGAAATGTGAACACAACCCCTATTTCTTCACGACTTCACCAAAAAATGAACTCAGATTAAATATTAAGCCCACCCTCTAAAGCTAGCTCCATTTTTGTTTTAGTTAACTCCCAATCCACAAATGTGTGGGTTTTATACTACAATTAAAGAAAGAATATTTCTTTCCAACTTTTGCAGGCAAGCATCAGAACTCAGAAGTTTGTTTACAGGTTGCATAGCTTCCCAACATGTGTTATAAATTTTTTACGAGTCAATTTTCAACAAATTTGTTCAGAAATACAAGGACACAACCTAACTATAGCTGAATATCCACAATCTGATCAAACTGAAAGATCGAACCAATGTCTAGAAGGATACTTGTGGTGTACTAATAACTAAATAAATATTTGAGATCCAGGCATACCCAGTAGACGGATCACTGATGCAATACTTACATTGCCCTGGAAGAACTTGCACCATGAATCGGTTCTCATAGTCTAGTCGATGAAAATAATCCAGGTATATCTACTGTAACAAGCCCCATAAGTACTAAAATTTCCTAATTTTTTTACGTTACAGTAGGCATCTAGTACCCTAAAGAAGGAAAATGAAGCAAGCCCCAGGCAGAATAGGCTTTTTCCTATATCATGGAAGTTGACATAAATTATGTGCCCACTCTGTTGCATTTATATCCATTTTCCATTTCCACTCAGTTTTTGGCTTTTTGCTTGTTGTTCCCTTCTTTACTTTCAAAATATAGACAGGCAACTAACCAAAGAACTGTTCTCTCTCCCAATTATTTCTGCCTTTTATCTATCTTAATTTGTTTCTCAATATGTCCACCCCTTTGGTAACTGCAGTTTGAAAATATAAGCAATTATGTGATATGACAAATGATATAAGACACTAACCGGGATCATAAAGCTCATTGGTAACATCAACAATTTACACAAAACTAATTCCTACATCTACCTCTGCACAAGAAACCAAAGTTCTCTGTTTCAGCTGAAATAAGGATTCAACTCGCTTAAAAGATCGGACCATATAGTACCAGGATGGGTACAGGAGGAACAAAAGGGCAGAGCAATATACAAGATAGATCCGGAACAGATCACAGTTAACTGTTCTCGAGTTGTGCAAAATATGCCTTGTCTGCATTAGCAAGGCGATCTTGGAAGAGCGCCCACTCTTTTTTACACCTATCCCGTACCTGTGGATTAAAAAGAAAAAATAGTTAACCTATGCTTGATTGTAGAAAAACACAGCTTAACATATTATCCAGCAAAAATATGAGTTTTTATCTGTCTGTTGGAAACATCTTATGCATAATCCTTCCTTTCGGCTACAAAATAAATCATTCGCAGCTTTTTCTTTATAGAAACAAAAATCAGTGTGTATAGTTTCCAGAGTGGCAAAAGGAGCTACAAACAGACATCCAAAGATACTGGAAAAAGTTCTATATGCAATCTGGCCGTTGGACAGAAAATAGCTTTGACAAAGTATTCAATTAGGGGTAGTAACAAGAATGAAGCATGCTATAAACAAAACTACTCATAGCTCTGGAGATACGTACCCCTTGCCATGGTGCTTTCCCATTATCAGACTCGCCCTGAGCATTCAAAAAAGAGATTAAACAATTAGATTTAACCACATATTTGACCCCACAAGAAAGTAAACAACAATTCCGTACCAAACCATCTCCAAAAGAAACAAAGAAAATTGAAAAAGGAAAAAAGCATAAGAGAAAGAAGTGAGTTAAAAGTGATCTATTGTTATATTTCCAAGAGTAGAACTGGTAAATCCTAGTCAATAAAGTAAAAGCCAAGTGCATAGAGACATGATAAGTTCCAAGTAAATCAACAGTTTGTTCTGGATATTATATCAAATAACATGAGTTTTACTAAGTTTCATGTCAAAGAAGAAACGAGAACTATACTCTTTTTTTATTAAACAACAAGCAAGCTAAATAGCCCCATTCTGTCTTACGCTTTAGTAGTGTTATTTAGGTAGCAAATAAACCCTTCAACCGATACTTAATATTTATATATATGTGGATTATTTTTCTCATTAAAGGCTAAAATACGCGAAAAAAGGAGACAGATCGAACAACTTTCTCAAATAGCATGGGAGTCTGCTACTTTAGTTTGACAGATGGAGACCAAATAAGAAATATACAGGGGTTAAAACTTAAAATCACAGGATTTTTGCAAAACGGTTCAGAATCATAAAGTTTGACACACAGATATGGATGGATATTTGCATCCTGACATTTCGTGGATTCGTGACTGACTAATGAATACCCATATCTGAGTTCATTAAACAATCAGCAGCGGTATAATAAAAATTTGTGCGCATTACTAGCTTCTTTTAAAGGTCTGACCTGACTTCCAAGTGATGGAATAACTTGATGCACGATCCATTGCGAATCAACAACACCAATTTTTTCATGTGCAGGCTGTCATGGCGGACCACAGACAGTTAGAAAGTTCTATAATGGGCCAAAGGGTCCTGAGAATCAGGGTGAACATGCAATGTAAATTCACAGGTTAGAGAGCAAGAGAGAGAGACTAACATCCACACATCTTCTTAGTGCAAAATCCAATCCCCAGCCATGTACCAAATCATTCTGGAAAAACATTAAACAAAATTAACATTGGAGTAAGGCTGAAATGCAATTTAAGTATGAGATCCAAGAATGAATGGATAGAGTAAGCATAAGACAGTGACACGTATGAAGATGAGGCATATGCCTCCAGAATTGAGAGAAATACCTGAATCATATGCCATACACAACGCCAAGCTTCACGAGAAAAGACTGGAGCCATGATTTCTACAAAGCTGACAAAAGTAAAACGTATCAGTAATTCTTGAATTAAATAGGATTCTTAACAAAATAGTATAGATCTAGGGTACAAACACACTTTCTTTCTTCCCTTGTATAGCATGCTGAGCATATATTCCTTTTGTGGTACCATTCATCATAATATGCAGAAAAACATTTTCTATCTATTAAACTTTTATAAGATGTTCATTACCTACATCAACGTTTTCACAGTTTTAGTATCCATCTATGATATCCAAGATAGAGTTATGCAGATTCTTGCATATCTCATATGATCAGATTAAGCCTTTGTACAACCTAGTAGTCTGGATCATACAAGATGCAAGTTACTGATAAATGTTATAAATTTATCATTAATTGGCAAACTTTAGATTTAGCAAACAACTATAAAGCAAGACTAACAATATCTTTTTCAGAATCAACACAAACGGCGTTCAGCAATGACCAATAAAGACAGTAAAACAAGTTATGTTCCTCATTCCCAGTTTGATCAACAGACCTCTGATTCCTTTACTTCAATAAAAACCATGGCAAACATTGTGAGACGAGATCTACCTCTACCATTTCCAAGTTTAAGTTTGAGTGCCGGTGGCCTACCAAGAATTTCAATTTATGATTTTACCGTGGATCAGGACACATACAGATGCTTATAGTAAATATAACACGTAGACAGGGAGAGAAAATATTTACGCTGCGCATGGAGGCAAATGAGGATCACTGCACCAGCCTGGTTTCTCTTCAGTATCCCTGCCATCAGTATGTATGTCATCGTTAGAAATGTAAACAGTGCTTTGGACGGTGATGCAAGTGGAGGAAGGGATGTTTGCATTATCAAGTAAGTGGCGTACTTGTGAACTTCTCTGTCACCTCTCCTTTTTGTCATTTGCCACGTAAGCCCATTGTTGGGTTCAAGACCAGGTTGGGAAATGTCCAAACCATGTTTCTTAACCAAATGTATATACCTAAAACGTCAAGAAGGTACACATCATTGGAGGAGATAAAGGATTATATAACATTTATGGACTTTAACAACTGGGACCGAAAAACAATTAATACTTGTCGGCATTAAAGTGTTCTACTCCAAGATCTTCATCCCAAATGAATACATATTCATAAGCAGCTACAACATCCGGATGCAGAAACCTTTTCGCATACCACCTGAAAACATACATGTAAGAATAATTCCATGGGAAAACAAGTATCTTTACAACCAATGACTACTAGCAAGGGAGGAGACAAGTAGAATATACCATTTTGTTTGTTTTTTGACACTGACGTGTATGGCCCGTCGCGACCACTCGAATTCATCCCATTCACTTGTCCGACCATCATAATGGAAAAGCAATATCTGAAACTCGTCGGAAAACTACAAAATACCAATATTAGTCAAATGAACAGAGTACACGGCCGCATATATTTGGCAAGACAAAATATTAAACTTGCATAACCTTCTTCACAGCTGCATTAATATTGTTCTTCTGTTCAAAACCAACTGTAAACGTTACCAGGTACTTTGGCTTAATTTTCAGATCCTAAAAGATTCAGAAAACTTGTTTCTATCAATTCCACAATATAGTAAATCATGCAATAAATCACTCACGAGAAAGGATGAACGGAAGGCGGTTGTTTCTAATCATTAAACCTTACCTCACTAGGTTCTCCCCATAATCTTCGCAGATAAAAATCTGATTCTGAGACGACAATGCCTGGTGGTAAAGATTCAGCACCACGCGGATTGGTAGGAACATAGATCTGAAACGGCAAATTATAATGAGGAATAATTACTTTGCCTTATAAGCTGACATCGGAGTAACATAACACAAGTACAATAATTATTGATTCAACCAGATTAATCAGAAAAGCAATTGTTCAAGAAAGACATGAAGGGCCATTCTAAAAAACACGCAGTAAATAACTTTGTTAGAGGCAAAGAAATAACATTAAGAAGAGGAAGTAATTTCCAAATCCAACCAGCAAAGCAAAACCTTTAAACCCTCCGAATCATATGAAAGTTAAAAACTTAAGATTAATGGTATCAAACTTAGGAGATTAAGTATCCAATGGAATAAATCACAACTCATGAGAAAGAATTATTTCTAAAGCCCAGTTCCTCGGCAAAAGAAAGACAACAAGAACTATTTTTTTCATATTTTTTTGAACAGGCAAAATGAATAATAGGGAGTACAAGGGTAACTCCAACCCGGAGGTTACAGCAAGACCTATTTGAACTTCTGTAATATACAATTTGATTCAAGTTAAATGTGCTTCAGCCTAAAGATTCTTATTTAGGAAGTCTGCACATTCTATTAGCTGTGGTTTGCATTACAAAGCTTTAGAAGCTTCTTTTCAATTGGAAAAAAAAAGGAAAATATTAGTCTTCTGAAGTGAAGCCAACGGGCTCGCTGTTATAATACTTTAAGTATAAAAGGGGAAAGCAACATGAAAATCACTAATATTCGCTGCTACCTTTAATGATGTCAGTGAAAGCATTTATTACCTAAGAAGAAAATAGAGCAATAACGCTCTTTTTGGATTTACATTAACACATCGAGAAACGAAACATTCATTTAAAAGAAACAGTAAAAGTTTACAGGTCTAGTAGACCTGGCCTTGTAAAATGGTTTCAAATATTTGGGCGACTAAGTAACATCGTGCTCAAAATATTTGGTACCTAAGATGTGCGTGTTATGCAGCAGTAACACGAGAAGAGATAAAGAGTAAAAAGTGAAGATATTCGCAATGAGTTATAGATGTAGCAACAACTGAGATGAAGATGTGAGAAAACAATAACGACGGTTTGGTCATGTTAGACATACATTAATGCATGGTACGACACATTGCACATGTGCACAGCTCTACATGATTTCCTTAGTTGTTTTATTAGCACGTTAATAGTATTTATTTTGTAATGTCTACAAACCTCATGTTTAACTAGTTCCAACATCCTTATTATCCATTAAGCTAATTGAGGAGTAAGAAAAATATCTCAAATGGATATTGTGTCCATAAATAGGATATTTGCTATCTCCCTTTGGCATCTCTTCATCAAGAAAATACGACGAACTTTTTCTTTTTATCCTTACGATACAATGTCTAACTTCTTGTGTACGCTCATTGAGTAACGCAAATTTGAGTGATGCAAGAAGACTACACTGATGGCTTATTAAATGGCTACGGTGTTGGGACATGATACCATTAAATTACATCTCAAAAACAAGGAAAGTAAATGAAACAATATCTGTATTTCAACATTTAAACCAGAGCAACATAAGACAGAAAGGAACTTATAAGAGCAGAAAATTACCCTGGGTGTTAAAGGAGTACTACCCGAACCAAGGTTTTCAGGGAAACTACGACTATTAGTAGTATGATGATCTTCATTAAAGGGATCAAGCGACGATAATAAGCTTGAAGGTAGATTAATCTGTCCAAAGGAGGAAAATCAGAAACAATAGAACAAGCCAATATGGTGTTAAATATGGTGGCCTGTGATAAGCGACAAATCTGGGCATACCTTGCTTAAAGAAACAGATGGAAATGATACACCAACAAAATATCCAAACACCATTCCCATGATGGTAGTTATAATGAGCCGGGCGCTACCATTAGATCTCCTAAAAACCCCACTGCACATAGTAGGAAAACAAAACAAAACAAAAATAATTAACATATGTTAGGCAGATGCGAGACCCCATCGGAAGGATTATAAATCTATACGCAAAGCGTGTGTACCTGCGATGTGAGGTTCCCATTCTAATAAGAGAAGTTGCTCAAATTGATTCTCCGAGCAACTCTAGTACTGAAAGTCGCATCAGCCACCCTCAGAAATCCGAGCTGCACCTCCACTAAAACGAAAACCCTGTAAAAGAAAAGAAAAAAAACATTTACATTTACAAGTCATCAAATTTATCTCCATATGCCTAAACCCCAAATCCCATTAATCAGCCAATAACTAATTTCAAGAAATTCTTCTAACAAGAAATGCAATCACCGACAAAGTCCTAATTTTTATGGCAAATCTAAAAACCCATTTCACAAACTAACTCAAAAAACAAAGTGAACAGAACCCAATTACCAAAAGTGAAAAAAATGAAGCAAATTCAATCTTTTTATTCCAAAGAATTCCAAATCAAAAGCACGTCGCAATTGATCCGCGCCCAACAAGTCTGGATTTTTTTAATAAAATTAAAAAGAACAAAGTTAAAGAGCGAAACGGATATTCACAACAAAGGGAGAGGATCCATAATTTGAAAATTAATTAGGGGACAAAACTAGGGTTTGAGAGGCTTACGAATTTGAATGCCAATTGCTAAAAGAGAGAAAATGGGGTTTGTTTGTTTTTTTGTGTGTCCCTGAGAGATCGGGATTTGGTGTTATGAATCAATTTAATTAAACCAAAAATAAATATATTTACAACATTAACCCTCTCTACCAGTCAATAAAGTATTTTCTTTTTTTTTTTTACTTTTATTATTGCTATCATTCAAATTCATTGCTTTTTTTTTTTGGCTTTTTGAGAGGCATTCCTAAAATGCTTCAATATGCTATATAAGCTCGTGAATAGTCTCATTCTTTCTCTTTTTATTATTCCTATTAATTATTATACACGCCGACAAATTATAGAAAAAGCAATGCGTGTTAGTTGAGATTTAAGTTACTCATTGGTGAACTACTTTCTTTAATTTATAAAAATATAAAAAATAAAACGTCATGTCAATAACCTTAAACCAAAAATGCTAACTATTTTTAGTATACTTTTTATTGCAAATTGTATCAGTATCTATATATTTCGATTATTTTATTAGTCGTATCCATACATTAAAACTAGTTTTATTCTAAAAACAAACAAAGTGTGGTCTTGTTTTCGATTTGAACCTTATAGTCAAATTGTATAACCACGCTCAGACAATAAGCCAGTATATGGTTAAGAAAGTTCGTAAAAGATACATGGTTAAGAAAGTTGTTGTAAATGATAGATAGTATTAATGTATTTGAAGAAAATGAAACATTGATCTACTACAAAATGAGAAGTTTGCTCAGTATCGAATGGACGCTATACGGGTGCCTGCATTGGGGGTATCTGCATTTAGGGAGATGGAACTCAGTGCACAATTTTATTCTCATGGAGAGCGAGTATCCACGAGTATCTCTCATTACAAATGTAGCCTATTTTGTTAAGAACAATACAAAATAACGTTATTTGTTCCTTCACTGTAATATCATATGCTATAATTTTTTATATATTTTTATTATTTTCGAAAACTTCTCTTTTAGCTAAATTTACCTACAGATATATCAAAAATTTACCTACAACTAATTTAACAAAAAAATGCTCATGTAAATTGAAATAGTTCTTCAACTACCACAACCATGCCTGATAATAACAATATTTTTTTGTTGCAACCGTTGTGAATATTTTATAGTGACTCATTTACCTTCAAAATAACATTTTTTTTAAATGAGGATCTATATTGGTCTCCACTTCCCACTCAACTTCGTGACATATAAAAATAAGAATAATTTATTGTCAAAATATGTTATTAATTCCACCTTTCAAAGTAATCTATATAACAGCGTAAAGTGTGTACCAACTCATAAAAAAGAAAAACACAGCTCCTAAAAACAGAAAAAGAACAGAAATTGAAATAATGCTAAACTACCTACAAGATATTCCATATCTTAAAAAGCATAAATCAATCGTGTCAAAAATTTATAATCGCCAATAAGGTGTTTTACAATAGCAAATGCTCCTATAAAATATAAATTGTTAATTTGGACATTTTTTAAAATTAGTTGTAGTATCGTTTAGAGAAGATGAGATTTTTTATATTCCTTCGTGTAAGTTTAGTTGAAAGATTAATTCTCGAAAACATAAGATTAAATTAATTGTAGCACATGATACTACTGTGATGGAAAAAATAAATTTATTTTGTATTTGTTATAGTTTATAAGTGATTGATGCATCAACACTCAAAACACTAGTCGTGTCAATGTACAACACGTATCCGACACCCCAGACACTCGATCGACATGCCACGTTGTGTCTCTATTAAAATAAATTAAACTAATTTCAACACACTTGTCCGACACTTGAGAGTGGAGTGTCGGAGACTTAAGAAGTGTATATTCAATATGTTTTAGACATTTTGAGAGAAAAATATATATTTCAATAATTTGTGTTATATAGCTTACTAAAAAGAAAAGATTGTAAATTAACAATTAAAAGATAAAAGAACAAAAAAAAAATCCTAATGCTAAACAACTAAGTTAAAGGTCTAAACGATTTTTTTTCACGTAATGCATGATTTCGGATTGAGTAGCATATGTGTTTTTTTAGTATTGTATAACTCTTGATTATTATTCATCGGTTTGTATTTGTGTTCGACATTGATACTTGAATTTAAGTGAACATCTTATTTAACTTATTTTTTGTTAATAACTAGTGAGTAGTAAGTGATAATTACTTTTGATGTTATAAGTTATTAATTGTATTTAAAGATATTCATTCTATAGGTCCTAGTGTTATTTAATATTTTCTTAATATAAATATATAGCCCTGTCTCAGCTGTGTCGAATTTCTAAAAGTTCATGTCCGTATCCGTTCAACATTTGCTACAATTATATTTGAGAGAATAATATACTTGACTTTATTAAACAAGAATAAAAAAATACACACGAGTACATATGTCAAGAATGTATTATTTTGACAAATAATTTTAAAAATAGTTTATTTTAAAAATTAATAATATATACATCTGGCAAGAGCATATTATTTTAACAAATAATTTGATAGAGTGTTATTTTAACAATAAGTTTTACATATAATGTTATTTTGACAATTCACTCTCAAGGGTAGTATAAATTTGCAATTGGTTATTCCCCCCCCCCCCCCCTTGGTCTTGTCCTTCAATTAAATATTCAAGCAAATGGTTCGAATTTCAAATTTTAAAGTGATTTCTCTGTTTGTGGTTAATTTTGATTCTGAAAAAGTTAATAAAAGTTTTATGTAAAACGCGACACGTTTCACAGCTCTGTTGTTAAAGTCAAAAGCACTATGAAGTTTTTTTTTTTTTGAACAGCAACAACTTTATTATTTACTAACACGTAGCCAAAATATTTACAACGGGGGTGCGGGGTCGGGGCTGGCGCGAGATTCTAGTATATGTACAATTAATATCACACATGGCTATTTCTTTCAAACCGGGCGGGCAACCTAGCCAGGTTGCACAAAAAGGCGGCTGCGTAGGGCAGTCCATACATGCTCGATTTGATCCCTTCTTGGCCAGCACGTCCGCGAGCCTATTCATCTCTCGGTATATACACGAGATGAATAGGGTGTTGCATCTTCCTCCTAATCTCCATATATCATGGAGAAGGGATTTGGTCTCGACCGAGCCCGTACGGTCCGAATTCCTGACAAGAGAATTGAACGTGACCTCCGAATCTGTTTCAATAATTAATGCAGATAATGAAAGGTGTAAAGCGAGCAAAAGTCCCTGGCGAATAGCCATGAGCTCCGCCGTGTTGTTGGTGCTGCATCCCGTTGCTTTGGAAAAAGCACCAACTATATTACCTGCAAAATCACGAATCACGCCACCGATACCTGTGGGGCCTGGGTTGGCCAGAGCCGAACCATCCGTGTTAAGTTTGAACATTCCGAGAGGTGGTGGATTCCATCGAAGGGTGAACATGTACGTCTTTGGAGGTTTTGGTGGTGGTTGTGGCTTTGTTTGGAGTAGAGTGAGAGAGAGGCGGGCAGAAATGAGTGCAGTAGAGATCGGAGTTCCTCGGAAGAGGAACTCATTCCGTGCCCGCCAAATGGCCCAACACCCTATGAGTGTGGTAGCACTATGAAGTTTTTAATGCTTAAAAAGCAAATATCAATCAAAGCTGTGAAGTCTGCTTTTTAGAGGATCATGGTAGTATTCAACTTTATCTGGTACCTTTTCCTTTTTCGTTTTTTTTTGTTGAAAAGCAAAGAAAGAGAAATCCTAGGTTTGCATTTCAAAGGCATCCTCTAATTCGAACATATATGTATATATTTATTAGTAGCTTATGAATTTTTGGGCTATAATGTCATATTGGTCAAAAAGCTCCTTTAATAGTATGATATAACATTTATTTTTTTGGAGTACGAGTTCTAAACGTAAATGATCATAACCACATTTATACAAAAGAAGGTCTGAATAAGTATATTTCCCCAACAATATAGGCAAGCAGCATTTGCTTAGTCCTTGCCGGAATTCAAGCAATTTCACCCATTTTTGATCTTATGGCTTTTACTTGGATAAGGTGTAAGCAAATGATGTGATGATACATTGGTATTGGTATTATTCTGAACATATATACACACATAATTCGTGTTAATAATATTTATTTTAAGTTGATATCATTATTCCTTTAATATGTAGTCAACAATCGAGTGAATTGTCGAAATAACACTCTCTACAAAACTATTTGTCAAAATAACACTCTCCTAAAAATAATTGTCAAGCTGTCATTATCTTGTGATGCGAAGTATACAAAATTAAATTGTTAAAATTACACTCCCCACAAAACTATTTGTGAAAATAACAATCTTTCAAAAGTAATTGTTCAAAATATCATCAGTGTTGCCATATATACTGCCACATGTACCAAATATTTATAATTTTTTTTTTAAAATAAAGCTAAGACAAAGGCGTCATGTGTACAATAGTTATTGTTTTCCTATAAATGGCCAATGTGTATTCACGGTCACAAAAAAAACAAGTCTTCATTTACTAAAAAAAGAAGTCAAATGTTCTCATAAGAAAAAAGAAAAGAAAAAGTCAAAGATTATTCAAAAATCAATATGTTACATATTTTTCATTTGGGAGTGAAGCAAAAGCATAGAACCCTTTCTATTTTCACACTTAGACTTCGAAACCTAAACAAAACCTAAAAATTATATTAATCATTTGGATGATTATTTGAAAGGAAGCACAAGAAGGATGAATGAAAGAGATTTGATGTGGTTTATGAAGATGTACCAGCCCTGAATACATTAACATTGATAAAATCATAAGTTACTAATTGACACATTATGGACTGGACAAGAAGCTACTCGTTGAGACAATGATACAAAATTATGTAAAGGTCAAATGATAGTAGAATGTAATACTGGGGTGTTGGGGGGGTTCTATAGTGCCTTCATCCAACATTGTATTTTACTTGGTGCTAAAATCTTTTTTATAATGTGCAACAAACATGTATGCATTAGGTAATTGGGTGTTGGGATCTTGTATTTCTTTCATCAAGGACCTATGCATCTGCATGTACATTTACATTGATCAAAATGAAACTAGGGTATTAGGGGTCATGTATTGCCTACATTCAGTGAAATTATGATTTCTTTTTTAACCTTTCAGGTGTTGTTTTAAAAAAGTCAACATGTCTTGTGTATCAAGGTTAACGGCAAGAACTGTTTTCAAGAATCATCAGAGCGTATGGATGCAACATCATTCAAAGTTGTGTGGACACGTCATTTATCTTGCATTCATTCAGGTCTTCATTGTCTCTGTGTGTCTTGTCTGGTGAGTAGGGTTTGGGCTTAAGGGGGATAGGGTTTCATGTTTAAGTTCTTCATATAAAGGTGATAAGTGTCTAAAGTATGCACTTTAGCCATTATTATTTGGGGTTTAAGGAAGACTTATCTAAATAAATAAGCATATTTAAGTACGTTTTCTTGTATTTCAGGCTTTCAGAGACAAATGGTGAAAATGTAGCTTATTCGAGGCAAAATGAGTAAAATAGAGCCAAATACTACAAGGCTAAAAAGGAGGACCATATCAAGAGTCAAATGGAAGAAACGACAATTGATTTGAGTAAGGAACGAAGGAGGAAGAGACAAAACACCAAAAGCTATATAATGAGGAGAATCAGTGTTCCGATGCAACAAACGGATCTTAATTCTAACCTTTAGAGAAGAAGTTATAGCCATAACCGTGAAGCCGCACAAAGCAGACATAACGCATCACAGCCTGGCGCGCGGAATGCCGCACGTAGCACATTCCAGGCAGATTATGTCACGACTGAAGTGGGAGGCGGAGCTCCCGGCGCCTGGGTTGCGATCCTATGGGCCCAAATCAGCATTATAAGCCAATTTTCAGGCCCATACACCATGCTTACTATATAAGGACACTAAGGCTACGAATTTAGAGACATAACATCATGATCTTACACCATCCTTCACCACACGCCACCACCACCGCCGGGAGGAGCATAGCAATGGAGATTGGGAGATTATTCTTATATTTTAATCTTTTATTATAATATTCTCTTTCGTTTATATTGTTGAACTTGTATTCATGAGTAACTAATTTCGTATGATTAGAGTTATATCGTAGTTGGATTCATGAACCTATGTGATTTCTTATGTTTGATTATGACCTTCTTGTTTATGTGTTTATTCACTATCTTGATCTCGACGCTTTTATGTATATGGCCAATATGTGAATGATTAGAAGTTATGGTTGGTCGCTAGTATCGCCACATAGCGTCATCCCATGTCTACCTATGGCATCGAAAGAAGTCATTAACACGTAAATCAAAACTATTAATTTAAATTATATGAATGAACACAGGGGAGATCCCATGAAACCTAGCGCTCTAAACATTCATCCACCATCTAAGTAGATTTAAGTAGTAATTAAATTTAGTATTAGTATAATCAACCAATCATCCAATTCAATTCAGTCAATTAGTTTAGTTTAGTCTAGCTTAGTTTAGTTTAATCTAGTTTACTTCAATTAATTTAGATAATTCAACCTTCAATTTACAAATCTTATTACGTGAAAACTTGAGAATAAAATAGAAGAAGTGAGAATGACTCAATACAATCCTCGTGGAATTCGATACTTGGGACGTAATTTACTTTCTATTTTTATATTACTTGACTCGTATACTTGCGAATGTGCGTAATTGATTATTAATAGCACGTGAAAATACGTATCAAGTTTTTGGCATTGTTGCCGTGGACTAAGCAATCAATCGCTATTAGTTTCTTTTATTTTGTTTAATTTTGGGAGATTTTTTTTGTTTAAGTCCTTGAGTATTTCGTAGGTACTATAGACATATAGATGTCTGAAGGAGAGAAGGCCGACGATTAGGACTCCGAACCTCATTACACATGTTATTACTGTGATTTGGCAATTTGCTCGTGTGCATTTGATAAATGCCTTGAAGATTTGGATACATTTTTTAGATAATTTGTGTAAAGGTAAAACGTGTTATTAAGTGGGACGATATATGCATGATGATACCAACTCCGCGTATCACTTCAAAACAACAATGTGAAGTACCTACCAACACATAGAACAACCCACACATGCCTGATACAGTCAACGTTGCAATCCTTGATGAAGATAACGAAGAAGATACGCCGACCGTTGTTGAAACTGAGGTGAGGAAAGAAGTTGCAATAGAAGAAGATAAATCACTGAAGAATGATCATGAAGTACCTCAAATCAACGCCATGGAGAATCCAGAGACACAACCCCACGCCGTCATTACACAAGTAAAGATTGAACTTTGAGCCAATGCCTACTATTCATGCACAATAAGAGGTAGTGGAGATACAAGTGAGTGATCCAACACTCAAGGCTAATGATGAGAAGATCGAGTTCAACTCAGAATTTGACGTGGATGACAATGCAAAAGCCAAATCACCCCTACCAATTGAAGATACAATTGCATTGAAGGAGAAGCAGGGTGAAGAATGACACGACCATGGATCCAAATACTGAATGGCTTCTTGATTATGCACCTACAATAGAAGAGTCTAAATTGGAGAATCATATGAGGTATGGCAACGTTATTTTCCAATATGTTGATGTTGAATATTTAACATTTGCAGACTTGGGAAATGGAAGTGGAGAGCCAACTCATCGGAAGGTGAAGAAAAAGAAGATAACCAAATATGTCGAATCCACTATTTTAAGATCTAAAAAGCTAGTTCAAGGAATTCTTGAACTACTTCATCGAAAGGCAAAGAGAGAGAAAGCACAATATTCCAATGCCATATCAAAAAGGTTGCTACATGGAGCTTGCGAACCACTACATAGGAAAGCTAAAAGAGAGAGAAAGTTCGTATGCAAACTATGGTGGTGGACGAAGATGGAAATTTGAAGACGAGTGCTATGCAACAGGGAACTCGTGAGCCAGTGCATACAAAGGCTAAAAGAAAGAGAGTTTATATGCAAGTAACGATGGAAGAAGATATGAGGTTGGAAAGCAAGGTTAAGAGTTTCCGATGGAAGAAGGTGAAAAATTGCCTAAAGCTAATACTGTAAAATATTTTGAAGATTGAAGTCTCATCAAAATACTCGAACCTCCATCAATCCATCAATAACGTTGAGCTAACAGATGTAAAACTAAGCGATGTGAGGGAGACAACCCACAATAGTAAGTTTTTATTTATTGAGTCTTGCAATTTAGTTCAATTTTTAGTTGTTTTGTTTCGAGTCATATATAGCATATTTGTTTTCCAATGTATGTTGAGCTAACAACTAAGATAGGAAAAACGAAAAAAAATGAAAGAAGATATAAGTGGAGAGACGAACAGAACAAAAGCAAGACGACATTAGACCAAAGTAAGGACTAAACAAATCAAAGCATGCAGAGCAGTATTTTTCAGAAGCAGGCGCGATCTCACGAGCTACCACTGCTTACATCGCGCCTCACACGTGCGATCAAGACCGCAATTTGATTTTGAGGCACCAAAATTCGAGAAGATACCGCGTCCAAAGCCAAAGTTACATCGCGCCCCACACGCGCGATTGGGCCATTGCGCCTCAAACTTTTCTTGTAGTACACGTTTCTCAGTGCATATGGAAAGAGGAGACATGCAACAATCAAAATCTACAAAAATCGGCTTAGCAATCTCTATTCCTTACATTTCCTTTCATACATATACTTATCTTATGATTAATTTCCATTGATTGACATGAATTATTCCTGATTTGATTACAATTAATATGAAAGAGTTGTGGGACTTTTGAAAAATTACAAAATTTTATTAAGAACTCTTATTAGTTAAACCATAATCACAATATAATTCTCACTTCTCTCAGAATAAGACTATTTCTTCTTTACTTCTCTGTCTATCTATTTTCTTGAGAGGAAATTATTTTTCTAATAGTTTCTTTGTAGAAGAAAATGGAGTCCGGGAGTTACTACACATTGATCTAGCCACGAGAAGGAGATCATAAAGACTATCAATAACATCAACAAAAGGCATGCAAATTCAAAGCTAGTGGACATATGGGAAGAGATCAATGAACAACTCCGAAATACCAACACCATATTTAGATGGAGTTGAAACACACTGAAGGAAAGATAACAAATGCAGAAAACACCAACATGCACAATCCAACAAGTCTTATGAGCTTGTTGCTCGATCAGGGGAGTACTCTCATCTGTGCTTTAGTTTATATGTTTTGACGATGAGGACATTGTCCGATTTTGTGTTGGGGGTGGGAAAGCTTCGCTTTTGTTATCTATGTTATATATTTATCCTAGAGTCTAGTTATTTTTTACGAGTCATTAGATTCAAGTTTGATCCATAAAAGCATGAATAAGTCGAAATTAATGATGTTATATGCATGATGTGGTTTGAATTTGAGATGCAAGACCATACGTGCGTGAATTGAGTACATCTTGAGTAACATTGTCAAAATTATGTTTAGTTTCATGTATACCTTTCAATCTGTTGAACTTGTGAAATGGGGGAATTAATATTGTTTATTCATGAGAAAGTATGGATGAAGCATGTGATTATGAATCTTGAATAATTTGCTTGATTGTTGTTGGAAATGATTGTAGATTTTTATGTGTTGATGAAATGAAAATAAGTCATATTTTCTGTCAACTTTGAGCATTTCAAGCCCAAAATCCTTTATGAAGAATAATCCCAGTACCCCGTTGAAGCCTTTTCTTATAAGCCTTTGTTTATGAAACCTAATTATCTACTTAGAGAAAAAAATTTATATCCTAACTCATTTCTAGAGACAGATGTAGTAGATCGAAGGAGCGATAAGGTAGGAGCTCAAAACAAAAGCATGAGCTAAAAAAAATTATGAAAAAAGAGCTATAGGAGAGAAAATAAAAAGTTTATAAAGAAATGAAAAGAGGGGGGGGGGGGGTACTACATGAAAAGAGTCGTATGGTGTACCCAACCCATACGATCAAAGGCCCAAACAAAAGAGACAAACGAGAGCATATCTCAAAGGTGGATACCTCGTAAAATAATGTAAGCCTAATGTTGAAAGCGAGAGGGAGGCCTATTACAATGATTACTAACACGTCATCCCGAATACTTCTTATGATCATCCCCATCACATTAGCTCAATGGCAAGAGCAATATTCCGATATTGTGATTTACCGTTGGAGATCGAGTCGTCCTTCTTCCAAACCTTTTTGCGTTTTTTTCTCCATCTATCCTTTTTAGAGGCCGTGAACTTGTACCAATTTTTTCTCCATCTATTCCTTTCAGAGACCGTGTACTTGCTCCAATTTTTTAGAGGAGTGGGACCGTCACTATCGTCATCATACCTAAAATTAGGTGGCGACTGAAAATTTCCTTTCATCTCTCCCAAGTAAGGTAGCTTATTGCGGGTTGACGACTTCTTGCTTTTCTTTGGTTTATTTAGGTTGATTGGCCCTTTTTCCATTTGATCCTCAAAGTGAAGCATAGGGACCTCATCTATTGATTCATCCGAATCACTCATGTCAATGATGGGTGTTGGAATGATTTTCTTCTTTGTTGATCTTTTGGATCGGACTTCTTGCCATGACTCCGATGTCCTCCCTTCTTCGTCTTCCGTACCATACATAAAAGCCTCTCTCGAGTGTTCCTCATTCTCTACTTTGCTCGTTTCCTTAATCAACCTCGCATTGACTTCATGCAAACAATTCTCTTCCTTCATAGATGTTATTTCCATGCTTTTATCAATATCATGCTCAAGAGATTTATCATGCTCAAGAATAGTAAAAGGATTGGAATCACTTAGCTTCGAGTGTTTATTCGTTGCATAATGAGGCACCTTGTGAGTATTCAAGATCCCATTCCTTTTGGCTTTCGGCAACCACTCAAACTTAGGTGTTTCATGATTGATAGGTTCTTGAACTTGCTCGCCACTTTCAACATGTGTGTTCACTTTCCCAACTCCATAATCCGCATAACGATGTCCAATGTGTTGGCACTTCCTACAAAAGTAAGGAAGATTTTCATAGATAACTCTTTGTTTGACGATGGACATGCTCCCATTCACTTCCACACCCCATTCAATGTCTTCTTGCAATGAATCAAGTAGGTTGACTTCAACACAAATTCGTGGGTAGTCGGGGCGAGATAGGGTTGACGTTCCTTCATCAATCATCAAAGGCCTACCAAGATATTGCCCAATCTTCATGAGTGCGTTCCGTTCACAAAATCTCATATTGAGATCCGGGAGGGCTATCCAAACGGGAGCAATAGGAAGGTCCATTTCGGGATCAAAGGAAGGAGTCCATTTATATATTGATCCTCTAAGGTTAAGAAATCCGAGATCTTTCTTCAACCATAGCCTAGTAAAATCCTCCTCTTCATCCAACTTTAACATGACATGCCTTGGTCCACAAATGCCAATGGTGTATTTTCCTTTCGAGTTGAGTCGAGACATCCTATTATGAATGTAGGCACGACATGGTTTCACAAGAGCAAACCGAAGGATGAGAACGAGATTGAGTCGAGCATCAAGATCTTTAACCTCCTCTTCTTTAAAGACGATCATGGGCTTTCCATTAACGAAATGAAACTCTTTCGAGATCGATTTATCATCAATGAGTGGCCGGTTGACCTCGTACTTAACTTGTGGGTTAACGACTTGTGCATAAGAACCACATGCAAGTGGTGGCCGACGAGGAATATCCGGTGCTATGTTAGCTCGCTTCACATGTTTGTGTAGAGCACTAATAGTACTAGAAACAAAGGTTGTATGTCCATTTCTCAAGAAGTTAGAGGAAATAGGAGGGAAATTACCTATATTCAAAAGTGATGAGCTATGAGCCATTGATGACGTGGCAACAACTTTGGCCACGGTGGAGCCACCTAGCGCGGATGAGTCATCATTGACCGAAGTCAACACAAGTGAGTTGTCATGTGGATCAGCCATGTCACTCAATTTTCAGCCATATGTAACCAAAGGAGTGAAAAAAACGTTCAAAATGACCAAATTACCCAAAACGGCAAAAAATTACCCTGGCGCCCAGTCTGGCGCGCTGTAGGCGCCCGAAATAGGTCTGTCGCCTGACAGGAGTGCAGCAGAAGCGTAGGAGCGGCGGGCCCGGGCTGACAGTGATACCTTGTGAAGAAAGCGACTGCTAGTCCACACCAACGACTCTTTTTGACTGATTCCAGCTGGAGAGTGACCGCAAGAGCCTTGTGAATCTAGCTCAAGAAAGTCCCGGTGGTGGAGCGCCAGAAAGTTGATCGGAAAAGGATGAAACTCGCCGGAAATGCCCAAAACACCACGGATTCGAGTGCAAAACGGACCCCAAGACCCAAATCCGAAGCAGCTCTCCACCACACCCACCAAATAACACGCAAGAAGCTGGAATCCAAACAAAACCGAAGAGAAGACGTCGAAATCTTGATCGGAAAAGGAAGAAACTCGCTAGAAATGCCTAAAACTCCACGGATCCGAGCGTAAAATGGACTCCAAGACCCAAATCCGACGGGAATCTCCACCACACCCACCAAAAAATACTCAAGAAGCTTGAACCCTATCAAATCCGAAGGGAGGATGACGGAAAGTTGATCGGAGAAGCCAATCGAAGCTCAAACCGCCTCCAAAACCACGAAATCCGAGAGAGATCCAAGAGAACCGAAAAAGGAACACCCAAAAACGAAAAATATGAAGGGAGGAAAGAAAATAGAAGCAAAGGGCTTCTAAATCCGAAAAAGAAAGGGAGAAAAACATGATAAGAAAACCTCCTCCGCCATTGATGAACGGACCGAAGCTTGAATGTCACCAAGGAACGAAAGAGCTCTACCCAAAATCCATAACGTCAACCTACACTATCCGAGCCTAAGGAGACGACGCCGATGCCCTCGTGAGGAGGTCACCGTGCTCCGGCGAATGGAGAGGTACAAAAAGAGGTCGTTATGGTTAGAGAGAGGAGAGAGCAAAATCCTAGAGAGAGAAAAACACTAAAAGCTTTGTTTCCATGCGAAAATGTAAGTGTGTGGGAGCGTCTCGAAAACCAATGAAGTATAGGGTGGATTGATACTTACGCAAATGAAAACGCAAGGAAAAGATGCCAAAAAGGGCCTAAAATGTATGGCCAGTGAAGAAGGCACGAGGGAGGAAAAAGTAACACATGAGTGGTTTACTACATACATCTATAGAACTCATATCTGAATTTTTTCATTAGCCATATCCGAGCCTAACATTACAAGATAAACAAGTCCTAAATGATCCTCAACATAGGGAGTCTACATAAATTAATGGCAACATGAAAAGTAGAGAGTGGGAGTGAAGTAATTACATGTTAAGAACTTTGATCTTGTGAATTACAATGTGAAGATAACTCTTATGCATAAGCAATAGTATCACACACTATTTGAACAAATGAAACTGGCGCGACAATGACTTTATTAGACTTGATGTACATTACTCATCTCTTATTTTGATCATAGGTTGCATCCTGAGAATATATCCTTATGCATGAGTGTTGACATGTTGATAACTTGAGTTCTAATTTAGATCGAATATGTTTTTGGTTTTATGTTACTCGAGGACGAGCAACAATCTAAGTGTGGGGGTATTCGATATGTGTCTAAGGTATGAAATTTTAGCCATCATTATTTGGGATTTAAGGAGGACTTATCTAAGTAAATAAGCATATTTAAGTACGTTTTGTGTATATTAGGTTTTCAGAGACAAATGGTAAAATCATAGCTTATTAGGGCCAAAATGAGCTGAATAGAGCCAAAGAGTACAAGGCTGTAAAGTAAGACCAAATCAAGAGGCAAATGGAAGAAATGACAAGTGATTTGGGTAAAGAACGAAGGAGGAAGAGCCAAAACACAAAAAAGCAATACAATGAGGAGAATCCCAATGAAGACATTTATTTAAATACATATTTACATAGACACAACTAGAGTCAGAGGCTGTGCTACATATCATTGGAAATCTAAGGAAGTCAATGTTGTAATGCAACAAACAGATCTTAATTTCGACCTTCATAGAAGAAGTTATAGCCAAAACCGTGAAGCCGCACAAAACAGACAGAACGAATCACAGCCCGTCGCACGGAACGCCGCACGTACCATGTTTCGAGCAAACTATGGCGCGGATGGAGCGTGAGGTGGAGCCTCCAGCGCCTGTTGTGATCCTATGGGCCCAAATCAGCATCTTAAACCTATTTTTAGGCCCATACACAATGTTTACTATATAAGGAATCTAGGGCTACGAATTTAGATACATAACATCATAATCTTACACCATCCTTCACCACACGCCACCACCACCGCCGGTAGGAGCAGAGCAATGAAGATTGGGAGATTATTATTATCTTTTAATCTTTTATTATGATGTTCTCTTCTATTTATATTGTTTAACTTGTAATCATGAGTAGCTAATTTTGCAAGAGTTATGGCATAGTTGGATTCATGAACCTATGTGATTCTTTGTTTTGATTACGAACTTTTTGTTTATGTGTTTATTCGCTATCTTGGTCTCAATGCTCTTATGTATCTGGTCAATGTATAAATGATTTGAAGTTATGGTTGGTCACTAGCGTCGCCACATAGCACGTTCTGTGGGATAGTTGAACATGTGGGTGTGTGGGCCCACTAACGTTATCCCAAGTCCACCTATGACATTGAAATAAGTCATTAGCACGTAGATCAAAACTATTAATTTAAAACATACGAATGAACATAGGGGAGATCTAATAAAACCTAACACTCTAAACATTCATTCACCATCTGAGTAGATTTAAGTAGTAATTAGATTTAGTATTAGTATAATCAACTAATCATCCAATTCAATTCAGTCATTTAGTTTAGTTTAGTTTAATCTAGGTTACTTTAATTAATTGAGATAATTCAACCTTTCAATTTACAAATCATATTTCGTGACAAACTTGAGAATAAATAGAAGAAGAGAGATTGATTCAATACAATCCTCGTGAGATTCGATACTTGTGACGTAATTTACTTTCTATTTTATATTACTTGACTCGTATGTTTGCGAATGTGTGTAATTGATTATTAATAGCACGTGAAAATACGCATCGAAAGGCATAATACTTGGGTGACTTAGCTGCCGATGACACACACAAATCTTCTTGATTATATCTTGGAAGTTGAGCATTTTCTAAATATTAACTTCACTCTCCATGATATGTTGTTTTTTGTTAGCTAACTCTTTCACCTTGGTATGGATCTGTGTTATATCTTATCTAATTCAGATTTATACCACATATCTAGTTTATGCTTTTATTTGGCTGGAGTTCATAGGTAAGCCTCAAACCTACATTGTTCATGAATTGGAGATGATTCAGTGCGTGTAGTTGTGTTGTGCCAACATCAGAACTCTGTGTTGAGTCAACATCCGTTTTCAACATTGTGGCTTATAAATTATTTAGTTACCTGCTCTGGTCACGTGTGGTGAAAACATGTTTACACATGTTGACTCAACAAGGCAGGAACCACACACATTACTCCTAATTCATCTCTACTTTCTATTATTATTTCCACAAATTGATTCGTTGATCTTTGAGACCCTAATTGTGCTAATCTTCTATATTTGATTAAAATCTTTTAGATTTCATCATGATAAAGAAAGCTTCAATTTGCAATGCGATCATCGTAGAAGCTGCTGATGGAGCTCAAACACGTAAATACAAAATGCGTACTCGCACTGCTCCAACTACATCTGCTATTACGAAACACAAGGTATCTACCTACATAAGGAGGAATATCAAATATAAGAAGGAAACATCAAAGAGTGTTGCCCCAACACATGATTCTGATACTAGTGCTGAAGAGAAAGTTCCTCAACTAGAGAATCTAGAAATTACTGAACTTGAAGGGGAGAATGCCCATGATGTTGTTGGTGAAGTAGAGAATGGGGGGAGCAGAATGAAGCTGATGCACATGCTAAAAAAAAGCTTCAGAAACTAAGGTAGTAGCTGAAGAAGACAACACATAGGTTGACTCTGTGAGTGAAGAAGAAGAAATCTAAGTTGCTGCTATGGAAAGGAAATGAGGTTGCAGAAGAAGAAGAGACGAAGTTTGAAGATAAGAGGAGCTATGAGGAGACAAAGTCAGACAAGGAGAAGGAAACCACTGAGACTCATGAGAAGGAGCATGTTCATCTCAAAGGGGAATCTGAAGATGATGAGTGAGGTGTTAGTTAACATCGTCTGATAGCGGTGATGAGTTAACACAAGAAGAGGCAGAGGAGCTTGAAAAAAAAATTACCTAACACATTTGAGGTAGACTTTCGTGCTAATTCCTACAATGGCTATTTCACAACTAAGTTAGTGTGCAATAAATGGGATGGGTTGTTGGTAAGGAGAGTTTGGGTTGGGAAAACTTATGTGATAGAGGACTTTAAGAAAAATATAGTCTATGAAAAATTTCATGGTAGAGAAAAAGAGCTGAAAGAGTTGGACTTCATAAAACAACACATGTTGGTGGTACTTTCCTCACAAAAAATGGGAGAGTAGTACAAATTCTCATTTCTTTGTGTTTTTTTTTTAATTCTAAACATTGCTTAATTTTCTTAGTTTTATTTGTTTAGATTCAGGGAGAGTGTTCTCTGTGGTTGTTTTAGATTGTATCAGACATTGAACTCTGCAAGTTCTCTTAATATTCTAGTTTACTTTGTGTGTACTTATGTCTAACTCATCTGCAAGTGATATTCAGTGTGTTAAGCCAACATTGAGAACACTATTGTTATCTCAACATATTTTTTTAACATTATGTATTGAGGGGGAGTAAAATAGAATAGAATGGTTGGTTGATATTAGGAAACACATGATATGAAAATTGTGTACTTCTTTGGTTTTGTGAAGAAAGGCAAAAATGGGGAGATTGAAAGTGCAAGTGTTAGATCAATGTGTTAGTCCAACACAAAAGTATGCAGTGTTTGACTCAACATTCAACTTAACACTGATCACTATACAATCATTTTTGTATTGTAATATTTATTTTTCATTTATTCCCAAACTACTCTAGTTCCACAGTTGTTGTGTATCTTTTTTATATTTCAGGATAATGCTAAATCAAGAATCCAAGTGGTTTACTTATCATAAGAAGAATATCTGGAAAATAAAGACGACTAATTACAAGATAAGGATGAAATATTTTCTGGTGATAAGTTGAACGAATCACAAGGTAAAGATGAAAGTTTTTCGAAGATTATAAGTCTATGAAAAGAGGACTTCGATCAAGTGAAGAGTTCTTCAATTGAAGAAGTCCAATTCAAGTAGGGAAGCTTCCAAATCTGATGAAGATAAAATCAAAGAAGGTTCTGAGTTTATCAAGAAAAATCAAGAGCAATCAACTCATGTCATACATGACTTCATCCACAAGATAGAAGAACCTATACAAAGGCATGGAAGACATCAAGAAATAACATGAGACGAGAGTAAATAATTCGAGAGAATTCATCAATAGAGTTGAGTGTTATTGTCATGTTTTTTCTGAGTCTATGTTTAGTGAATTATAGCTATAGCGTTAATAGGTCTAAGTAGCTAAATTGAAAGGAGTGAAATCTTTTAAACGTACTCAATGTTTTGTAAGATCATTATGAACTTAGTGATTATTTAGCCTTGGGGCTCGACATTCATATAATCTACTTAAACAATTACCTACTGCTCTTTAAATTCCGTTGTGCAAAAGTAATCTCTTTCAGTAGGTTTTTGGACAACACTGAGTAAAATCACTGTTGGCTCAACATTGGGTGTCAACACCAGTGTTGAGTTACAAAGTTGTACCGATCCTGATCCACACATTTTCAGATTATGTATAGTGTTTTAGTATGTGAGATAGAAATGATTATAAAGATTGAAAGATTGAATTTTAACTAGTAAATTATTGATGTGTCATGAAACATTTTGAAGCATTTCTCAAATTTAGTTCACCAAAAATAAAATGCATATCAGCTAGAATGCAACATAAATTCTAGTATATAATTTTTCAAACCACGTTTTGAGGGATTATAAATTATAAAATACATTCACTTTATTTAAAAAAAGTATATATAAACTACAAATATTTGTATACATGACACTTGTCTTGGCTTTATATAAGAAATTACAAAATTAAAAATATTTGGTACATGTGGTAGTACATGCGGCAAAATCATGATATTTTGATAATTATGTTTGGAAAATTGTTATTTTGACAAATAGTTTTGTAGAGAGTGTTATTTTGACAATTTTGTTTTGTGCATTTGACATTACATGTGGCAAGATGATGATAGTTGGACAATTATTTTTAGGCAAGTGTTATGTAGACAAGTAATTTTGTAGATAGTGTTATTTTGACAATTTAGTTTTGTGCACTTGACATCACATGTGGCAAGATGATGATAGCAGGACAATTATTTTTAGGCGAGTGTTATTTTGATAAATAATTTTGTAGAGAGGGTTATCTAAAAACAAGAAAAAGGAGTCGTGGGCCACTTCTATAAATAGGCCTCACTTAGCTTTTGAGTTTTGGTTCCTAAGTTCAGGTAAATTGTTAAAATTTCAAGAATCTTAATGTATGACATTTTTTGATATGAATAAAAACACAAAATCAGCTTACTAAGCATATTCAATATAAGGAAGAAATGTTGGATAAGCATCACCACACATAGACATAAAATTGATAGGACCAATTTTTTTAGAAAGTGAGACCGACTTTGCTAAATATGAGCCGCTTGATTTTCTATGCGGTGCACATACTTGGATTTTTATTTTGGCCACTTATTCTAGAAGCGATGAATCTCTGGAATAAGGGACCGAACATTCCAATCCATCACCAAAATAGGATCATACTAAAATAAAATTGACTACATGCAGTCACTCTCAAATAAGCCTTTCTCCACTTTGGTGGTTGTTGGGTTTAAGGCTCCATCGCTTGTCCGAGTTGCTCGCCACTACAAGTCTAATCGATCGTCGTATCTAGTAGGGAACAAAGTGGCGAGTCACTTGTCGTGTCTTTTAGGGAACCAAGTGAGTCCCTCGTCTATCTAGGCGAGTCACTCACTTTGCCCTTCCAACTTCCAACTTTATCTTCAGATTGGGAAAGTGGCTCGAGACTTCTGCTTAGTCATTCGCTATTTGCCTTATAGTTTCAACATTTTTCTTTGTATTGCTTGACTCGACTCTTAATTCTATAAAAGACTCACTATACACGTAAAAGACTCTAAAACATGTCAAAGAATAAAAATTAGATATTGAAAAGAGGCCAAAAAAAGATGAGTGTAATGTACGGATATTGATAAATCTGCTACGGAGATTCTATCTTCTGATTCACCAAGATATAGTGTTAGGATTTTTTACTTGTTCACCTAGACTCTTCCTTGTATAATAGAGGTGTATGTTTCTTGTAGTTCATTCACTCAATAATAAGAATACACCCTTTCTCTACGTGGTATCAATAGACCATAAATAATCTCACGATTTTTCCTTATCTATTTCTTCAAATTTTTAGCCGCCCCCACCCTTCATCCAGCATGTCTGTCGATAACTTCGCCGCCCATCAAGGTCAGTTGATCCTCACTGCCATTGGCGCTATATCACCCGAACTCATTTCGCTAATCCACTCAACAAAAACCGCTTGAGAGGCGTGCATTATTCTCATGGGAGTGTTTGCTCGTCCTAACCGCACACACATCATGGCGCTTAAAGACGCTCTTAAAATGCAACTCTTGGCTCCACTCCATTACTTAGTATCTTACCGACATCAAAGCCAAAGTTGATGAGATCGCTATACTCGACCGTCCCTTCCACCCTGATGATATAAAGCTTTATGTTCTCAATGTCTTAGATCATCAATATCGCGACATCGCCTCATCCATCCACCTTCGGGAGAACCCTCTCACCTTTGCAGAGCTTCACAATGCTCTCGTGACACATGATTCCTATGTTCACCGCCTTGAGAACGAATGATCTACTCTGGTCGCCACCGCCAATACCACAACTCAATGTGGCTCATTCTTTCATCGTGGCAACCTATCACGGGGGCATGGTCATTCACGTGGTGGTCGTGGTCCCTATCGTGGTCGTAAGCCCTCTAGTTATGTCTCCAATACTTATGCTACTAATCCTATGTTCAATGGTGAATGTGTTATTTGTTAGTTTTGTGGAAAGCACCAAACCACGTCACTTCTCGCTGCTACAAACTTCATAATTTACTCAACCCTACCCCCAATGTCGCCCAAACACCGCTTGCTTCCAATCAACGCGCACCCTCTACCTCTTGGATGGTGCACTCTGACACGTTTCATCACCTTACGGGTGATCTCAATAATCTCTCCTTCCACTTGGAGTAGGATGGCACATATGAGGTTCAAATAACTAATGGTATTGTCATGCCTATTACTCACACTGGTACTTCTTTCATTAAGTTTCCATTACGTAACTTCTAGTTAATAATGTTCTTTATACTCTGTCTGCCAAGCATAATTTACTCTCCGTTCGTCGCTTACTACGAATAATGATGGGTCTTTGGAATTCTATCCTCATTATTTTCACATTAATGATCGGGTTACATGGGACACACTATCGACAAGGGCATGCACTAATGGGGTGTATCACATATGCCCTCTGTCTAATTATCTTTGAAATCCTTAAAAGTTTATGTATCTTGGTGTTCGCACGACATCGTCTACTTGGCATTCTCGTCTCGGGCATCCGACCTTACAAATGAGTCTCATTTAATTTCTAGATATGATTTATCGTTTATTAATAAACCCTTTGCAAAGGATAGTTTTTGTGACTCGTGTTTAGCGAGTAAGTCGCATCGCTTACCTTTTTCGGATAGTTCATTCGTTGTTTTACATCCACTGCACTATGTTCTTACTGAAGTTCAGAGCCCTACTAAAACTTCTGTGGATGGTTATCGTTATTATTTGGTGATGGTTGACATGATTAGTCGCTATTGTTGGTTGTTTCCGCTTACTACCTAATCTCAAGTTTTCGATGTCTTCTGCCAATTTAAAAAAACTTGTGGAGAAGCGACGGTGAAGTCTTGGCACTTAAGAAGCTTCTAATTAGTTATGGCATTAGTTGGATTGAATCTGCACCTCATACGCCCCAATAAAATGGCTTATCCGAACGTCCATAGGCATATTGTGGAAACGAGTCGTGCCTTTCTTCATCCCGGCAATTACCAAGCTCTTTGTTGGATTTTTGCCTTTTTAACGCGGTCTATATTATTAATCGACTCCCTTCCTCCACCTTGGGATCATCTACTACATTCTCCAAGCTATTTAACCGTGACCCTATTTATCTCAAGTTGCGGGTCTTCTGTTGTCTTTGTTTCTCGTGGATTCGTCCTTATGTCAATAGCAATGTCTCATTTTTGTCTCGATGTTGCATTTTTCTTGGATACTCGACATCACAAAGTGCATATAAATGTCTCGACACTTCCTTCAACATGTTGTTTACGTCTTGGCATGTTCATTTCTGCGAACAATCTTTTCCATCGGTGCTTTCGCCTCCACCGCCACCTCCTAATACTAATCTTGGTCTGTCTGGCATTCACTTGCTTCTGCCTCCACTCCTACAAGTTGCATAAACTCCATCTCTGGATCCTCTACCAAGTTTGCCTCCTTCTCCTATTGCTACAGAATCCGCCTCTCTTGTTCCACTTCTCGCTCTTTCGCCTTCTTCAAACGCACATCAAATGGTGACTCGATCGAAGAACATTATCTTCAAGCCTAAGGCTCTCACCACTAGCTCCAAGCATCTGTTGCCTTCCTCGGTCGAGTCCACAAGTGTTTCAATTGCTATTTAGGATCCTAATTGACGTTTCACTATGTCCGACAAATATAACACCCTTCTTACTAATGGAACGTGGAATCTTGTCCATCATCATCTTGCCTCTAACCCAACAGATCCATCGACAAGTACAAGGCCCGCCTCATTGGCAAATAATTGATCAACGACCTGGCGTGGACTACATAGAAACATTTAGTCCAGTGGTCAAACCGATGATGATTCATATTCTTGGGATATTCGTCAACTGGATGTCAGCAACACCTTTCTTCATGGGAACCTTAGTGAAGTGGTCTACATGAATCAATCGTTGGGTTGTTGACCAGTCTTTAACTTCACATGTTTGTCGCCTTCGTAAGGTTATTTATGCCTCAAACAAGCCCCACGAAAATGGTTTTGTGCACTTCAGACATCTTTCTTGGATCTCGGCTTCTCTCGATAAAAGTCGGACTGCTTCTTGTTCATTTATTGTCATGACTCTGCCATCCTCTTTTTGCTAATTCACATGGATGATATTATTTTTACGGGGAACAACTCTTTGCTTATCTCTCGTATCATCTCTCAACTTAGCTTCACATTTGCTATCAAGGATCTTGGCGCACTTTCTTATTTTCTTGGCATTGAGGCTATCCCTTGTTTGGAGGGGTTATTTCTCTCTCACCATAAGTATATTCAGGACTTTTATCAGCACAAAATAGATGGTGCCAAAGTTATATCAACTCATATGTCCACAACCGCTACGAGTTCTACTCCGACATCCCATGTGATGAACATATCTATCGTCAAGCCATTGGCGAGCTTCAGTACTTGCCTTTGTGCGACCCAACATTGCGTTTCCGGTCAACCACCTTGCTCAATCTGTCTCCTCCCCCCATGAGCATCATTGGACTGCAGTAAAACGCATCCTTTGGTACCTCAAGGGGACTCTCTTTCACGGTCTTCAATACGCAAGGAAATGAGCAATGATCTTCGCGCTTACTCAGATGTAGATTGGGTCGTTGATCCTCTCGGTCGCATCTCTACCTCTGCTTTCATCATCTTTGTTGGATCTACTCTGGTGTCTTGGTTCTCCCCCAAGCAGTGCTGTTACACGTTCATATACATAAGTCGAGTATCATGCTTTAACCACTACCACTTCTGAAGTTCAATGGATTCAACATCTCTTATCCGAGCTCCATGTTCCACTCCGCGCACCGCCAATCGTCTATTGTGACAACATTGGAGCCACACATTTATCACTTCATCATGTCATTAGTTCACGGATGAAGCATATTGCCATTGATGTTCATTTTGTTCGAGATATGTAGCTAAGGGACTTCTATCCGTCTTGCACATCAACCCAAATGATCAATTGGCCGGCGTCCTCACTAAGGCTCTACCTCATGCGTGATTCCTTTCTCTTTGTGCCAAAATTACCTTAGTCGATGTCACAACACTTTTGCGGGGGTGTGTACAAGATATTAATAAATCTCCTACGAAGATTCTATCTTCCGATTCACCAAGATAGTGTTAGGATTTTTTACTAGCTCACCAAGACTTTTCCTTGTATAAATAGAGGTGTAGGTTCCTTGTAATTAGTTCACTCAATAATAAGAATACACTATTTCTCTACATGTAACACTCATCATCAAACAAACACTTTTACTGAAATATCCAACTTATTAAAACCTGGATAACTGTGAAATGTGGTCTTTCTTGATAAATTTAGTAATGCTAATCTATTTCCCCTGGAACATGCAAACCCTAGCGCCACCAAACTCGCTACCAGAGCCGACTGTCCCCGCTGTAACAGAATTCATCCCGCCGAACTTATCTTTACCAAATACATGTACGCAAAAATGGGTGCGCCAGGGAGATGAACAATTTGTGTTCTCTTTCCCCCCTAGAATTCGTCTCGCAAATGGCGAAAGTGCCGCAGAATACACTGATGTCCTATGCATATATCACAAAGAAAAGATAGAGTCATAGGAAGATCGACGTCGACGAGACAGACGAGGAAGATAACTACCTACGACTGGAGGAACCTACTGAACAAATACCATTCAAAAGAGAGACGACTCTACCCGATATGCGAACCCTAATTTCGAACTAATGGGGAGACTCGATCATCATTCAAGTTTTGGGGAAACCGTGGTATTATCAGGCCCTCGTGACCAAACTAGATTTTATGTGGAGTCTACACAATGAGTTTGAGTTAGTAGACTTGGGATTCAACTGATATTGCATGAAAAGGCTTCATAGTGAGAAAATGGAGATAATTCTCACCGGCGGTCCGTGGCAACTGGTGGAAAACTTTCTTTCTATCCGATAATGGACGCCACATTTTCGTGCCTAAAAAGACAAGGTAGAAAGTGCCATAACATGGGTGCGAATTCTGAATCTGTCGGTCGATTATTTCCGTCGTGCTAGCATTCGGTTGCTAGCTAAATGCATAGGAGATCCTATTAAGGTGGATGGAAATACCTATAGTGCCACACGAGGAAGGTTTGCTAGAGTATACATACAAGTTCATACATATATCCCTCTAGAACTTGCTACTCGTGTGGACGATGTTGTGTACCAGTTGGAATACGAAATCTTCCATCATTATGCTTCTCGTGTGGAAGAGTAGGCCATATGGAGAGTGCGTGCATCTCAAGAAAAAGGGAAGGAGGTAATGAATCATGAAGAGCCTATGAACACGGCTGGGAACGGCACCATGGAGACAGAGGATAAGTCATCGTGGCTAGAGAAGGCCGTAAACAAAGAATATGAAGACTAGGTGGCGACTAAGCCGATGAAAGGAAAAGGTAATTATAACCGAGAGGTGAAAGAAAGAAATAATGCGGCTGAGGATACGAGTCTCCAATAGTTGGTGACAGTTGGTAACAAGGACTCAAATTCAAGGGGTACGGTATTCCGTGCTTGGACAAAGGAATCTCCAATTCTTGTTGCCCTAGGGAAAAGATCACTCCCTAGAAGTTTAATTGTACAAGGAAAGAAAAATCCCTCACAAGGAAAATCTCCTAAAGTGCTAGCAATTTCCAAAAGAAATCAAAAAGAGAACTCAAAGGGAAAGTCGGTGAGTTTCAGTATTCACAATCCATTCTCAGTTCTGGCCGAGAAGTAGTTGGGGAATAACCATACACTACAAGATTGAAGCGTGTTTAATTCGGTGATGGATACACATGGAGGAGATACAAGTAGAACTTTGACACGAGGCGCTTGTGGTAGCATGGATACCTGCTCAGGTGTTCGAAACGAGAACATCCAGATTTCAGGGCCTCTCCACGATATACCAACACGTCAGAAGGAGCGACTAATTCACATACTCGAGATTCCCCCAAAAATATGGGAAGTAGAGACGACAATTCTTGGGTAAGAAGTGAAGAGGCGTCAGACGTATGGATGCTACGGACAACGGTGAGCAATTGGGAATTAAAGAGATCGATGGTACTCATGCTAGAGACCTTGCACCAATTGATTATGCTATGGATGAGGTCAAGAATTGACTACCCCATCAGGCCCTACCACCTCCATTATTTATTGATGAAAATCATATCATGGAATTGTCAAGGGGCAGGGAAGGCTGGATTTTGATGAAATTTCAGAGAATATGTGAGGAATCACAATCTGCAAGTGGTTTATATTTTTGAAACTCATGTTAGCACTGAACATGCTAATGAGATCATTTGAACGTTGGGTTATTTGAACTACACTATGGCTCCTACACCCATGATGATATGTAGCGTGTGGATGCTAGGGAACGAGAACGAGGTGGATGTGGAGATTTTAGGGAATGACGACCAGATTAACCATGCACGGATACACCCGCACTTGGCTGATCCATGGGGCATATCGAGGATTTATGCCTAACCAAGAAGGAGGGACAAGATTAGAACATTCAATAATCTTGTTACTACTTCGAAGGGGTGCAATGAACCATGGGTGGTGACAGGGTATTTTAATGAAGTTAGATATGCGTACGAAAGGCAGGGGTGACACGGTTACTAGTAAACTAGTTGAGGTTCTTCCGTGGATACATGGAAAGAAGAAAGCTTATCGATCTAGGGTTCCACATGCCGACTTTCACGTGGACCAACAAAAGGGAGAGTGGGAGAATATTAAAGGAAGAATTGACTGTGCGGTGGTAAACCAAGCATGTATTGATAGGTTTCCCAAGAACGCGGTAATACATCTCCCACGTACACACTCGAACCACCACCCTATAATCACGCATTGTCATGATAGTCCGATTTAGGGAGGTCCACGACCTTTCAGGTTTGAAGCAGCATGGATGCACCATCCATAGTGTGAGGTTCTTTTTAAAGAAATATGGGACAGCATGGCTGCGCCATCCATAGTGTGAGGTTATTTTGAAAGAAATATGGGAGTCCTCAAACTCAATTACGACTGCAATTAGGCAAATATCCCGCGTGCTCCTCTCTTGGAATAAGGAGAAGTTTTGGAACATATTCAAACGGGAAAGGAAGATTTTTGGCACGACTTGAAGGTTTACAAAGGGTCGAAGGAAATAGGCGAGGAGCTTTTCTCAAGTTTCTTAAGAATTCCTTTATCAAGGAATTTAATGAAGTGCTTGTGCAAGAAGAAATCTTTTGGTTGCAAAAGTCAAGGGTGAACTGGATTAGGGACGGCCAGAGGAACACATAGTTTTTCCATCAATCTACCCTGGCTTGCAGGAGGAAAAATAAGATCGTGACCCTTAAGATTAATGATACTCGGAGTAATGATGATACAAGCTTGAAAGAACATGTGCGGTCCTATTTTCAATCCTTGTTCACATCTAGTAGGGGTGACCAAAGACGAGGACGGGGCAATGATCTACCGCTGTCACAATACCAAATTGTGTTGGGTTTCGAGGATATTGAAGCTTTAAGTCACGTCTTTAGTATGGAGGAGCTTAAGGATTTGGTATTTTCCCTTAATCCACTTAAGGCTCGGGGCTCACACATATTACAAGCGCTATTCTATCAGAATGGTTGGGACTGGATTCAAAATTCTTTGTTAGAGTTTGCGACTAAGGTGTTATGGGAAAGGAAGTTTGATCCAAGTCTGTGTGAGGGGCACCTTTGTCTAATTCCAAAGATACCAAACCCGGAGCTTATATCGCAATTCCATCCTATTTTGTTATGTAATGTGATCTACAAGTTCATCACAAAAATCATAACCCTAAGATTGAAAGAGATGATGCTGCGACATTTAGCACCGACCCAGTCTAGCTTCATCAAGGGGCATAGCACGCAAGACAATATTTTTGTCTTGCAAGGGATCCTCCATTGCTAAGGGTGAAAAAGAACAAAACGGGCGACATGATCATGAAGCTGGATTTGAAGAAAGCTTACAATAAAGTGGAGTGGAGCTTTTTATAAAGCACTTTGGTTGCTTTCGATTTTCCCAAAGCTATGATCGAACTGGTGATGTTCTATGTCATGCACGCTGTGACAAGGATTTTGTTGAACGGAACCCCGATTGAGAAGTTTAATCATTCTTGTGGACTGAGACAAGGTGACCTGCTTTCTCCTTACTTATGCGTTGAAAGACTATCATATTTGATTCGCGAAAAAGTAGATGATTTCTCCGTGTCGAGGGGGACCTCAGATTTCTCACTTATTTTTTGCAGATGATTTAGTTTTAATGGGAAATCAACCCATTCAACGGATTGTACTATAAAAGGCGTCTTGGGTTCCTTTTGCAAAGCCCCGGGTTTAATTGTGAGTGCCCAAAAATCAAAAATATTCTTCTCTAAAAGTGAGGGTGCGAGTCTGAAGTGGCGTATAAGTGATATCCTAGGTTTTTCTCAAACCCAAAACCTAGGGAAGTACTTGGGCGTACGCCTCTTACATGGACGATCTAATCAGGAGAATTTTGCAGAGATGATGGTCAGGGTTTTGAAACGATTGAGTGGTTGGAAGCGTAAGTTCTTATCAATAGCGGGAAGAAATACACTAATCCAATCCGTATCTTCAGCCATGTCGATTTACCATATGCAAAGTGCGTGGCTGCCTGAAAGTGTTTGTAAATCTCTTGACAAACTGAATCGATTTTCATGGTTTACGTTTGGAGAGAAAAGAATTCACTTAGTTGGATGGGCGCAAGTTACAAAGCCGAAAGATGAAGGTGGCTTGGGGCCGGGTGAGTCACACAAGTAATGAGAGTTTATTGTCGAAAATAGCTTGAAAAATATTGAAGAAGAAGGAGACAATATGGAGTCAATTGATACATGCAAAATACCTTAAGAGTGATTCGATACTTACCCATATCCCGAAGGTGAACGCTAGCTCAACGTGGAAAGGTATTATGCAGTGTATGGCGCTAATGAAACATTTTTTAAGATGGCGTATTGGGAACGACATGAGCACGTCCTTTTGGTACGATAGATGGCTGGGGGATCAACAACTTTGCGATGTGGTGCAGAATATAGATACCCGAGATGCGAGTTTGAAAGTTGGGGACGTGGCTACGGGTTTGGGCGCTTGGAATTTTGGCATCCTTTACACACAACTCCCATATGAAGTCATGGAGGTTATTATTAAAAGAAACATCTACCTGAACTCTAATGAGGATATAGTGTTGTAGAAAGAAATGGCAAATGATACCTTCTCACGCCAATCGGCCTACCATGCATTTTAGAAATTATACGGAGAGGAACTGGAGTAATCGTTAAGGGAAAGTGGACATGGAAGACAAAAATCAGCAGCAAACTGCAACATTTTTTGTGGTGGGTTTGAGAAATCGCCTGGCAACGAATTTACTTCAAAGAACTCGGAATATTACGGACTCGACCGAATGTACTGTGTGCAATGAGCTGAAGGAAAGCGTCGCGCACATCTTGAGACATTGTAAAGCGGCAAAGGAGATATGGCAACAAGTGTTAGACAACAGCAACACTCAGGATTTTTACACGATCAGGGACACAGATTGGTTGCGCATCAACATAATGAGGAAGGACTATAAAAATCTTCTCGTCCCAAATATTCAATGGGATGCCGTGTTCATTGCAGTTGTGTGGAACTTGTGGAAGGCACGAAACAACTGCGTCTTTCGGGGGAGGAGAGACACGGTCAGTAACATATTGTTCCCAATTAAGAAGCTAAGTGTTGATATATCCATGGCATGCACGAAGTTGGGAAAGAAGGATAAGGAGGAAACGTGGCAAAAACCGAGGAAAGGTTGGCTAAAACTTAACGTTGACGACAACCTAAATAGCGGATCAAACTCTGAAACTTGCTGGGGGACTTATGCGGACCGAAAATGGAGGATGGTTGTGGGGCTATAAAGTTAAGCTCACAGCACCAACGGTGGAGGAGAGGCCGAATTTGAGGCGTTGCGCAAAGGTTTGGAACTTGCTTGGATAGATGATTATCCAATTCGTAAGTAAAAATTGATACCAAAAATATTAAGGAAAAAAAGCATATAACCCCCTTAGCTTTCGGCCGTTTTGCACTTTGCCCCCTCCAGCTTTGATTTTTAGCACTTTGCCCTCCCAGCTTTGTATTCCGTCAAACGTTACCCCATCACGGGAATATTCCGTAAAAAAACGAATATTCCGTTAAATTTTGACACTTTGCCCCCCAACTTTTGGTATTTTTAACGGAATATTCGTTTTTTAACGGAATATTCATTTTTTTGAACGCCCATGTTACGTCGGGGGTAACGTTTGACAGAATTCAAAGCTGGGGGGGGCAAAGTGCAAAACGACCGAAAGCTAAGGGGCTCTTCTGCTTTTTTCCCAAATATTAATGCATAAAAGTGATAATAACAAAATAGTGAATTACGAAGGTGGCAACAACCATGAATTTAGTGTCTTGGTAGAGGTGGGTTGAGAAAGAAGAAACTTTGATTAAAAGTGAGAAAAATGGAATTCTGATCGTGAGCTAGTTAATTACTAATTAGATTAAAATGTTTTGTTTTAATTTTTAATTGTATGTAGTATTTACTTAAATTGCCCATCAATTTAAAAATTTATAAAAAAGACCCAAAATATTTTCAATACGCCCCAAATATGTATCGGATACGTATCGGGAATTTTCTATTTTCTTTTAATTAACTGATACGTCACGTGACGTATCAGATACGTATCGATAGTGTATCGGTAGCGTATCGTATCGAATACATATTCGATACAACATCATTAATTTTTTTAATTGTATCTGTGCATCATAGCGAATAACACAATAACATGTACAACTAAAAGAAACCCGACCACATATTTTTATTGAAACAAAAATCAAAGAAACCTTTTGAAAATCTCTTTTCGTCTAAACACTCAAACTAAATAATACAAAAGGAGCCCAACTAGGTCCAAGGGGTCTGGGTGAATAATTCCTTATTTTCATCCACATCAAATTTAAACCAGTGAAAGCTTTATCTATATGAGGATTTATTAAACTAGAAAATCATTTATGAAAGCTTCGGGGCAAATCTGAATGCATTTATTGAGGCAGGTCAATGTTTTAAGAAAGTAACTTTTTTGACCATATAATATTTTCTTGTATCGATAACAGTACGTTTGGATTTGTTTGTCCTAACTACTAAGAAATCCACAAACAGCATATGGCCAAGTAGCAGTGTTGGTGGTATTTCTCAAATTTATTTTGAAAATATGGTGTACTATAGACATATTTCAAAAAAGAACAAGCTATGTTTCCTTGAGCAATACTGCAATAGTGCTATCACATTTTTAAAGGATTCGCATATATTCCCAAGTTTTAGTAAAAAAGAAGCGTTAAGCAAAAAATGGAAAAAATTGCTACTAATTATTTTGGGTGCATTACATGATCATTCAGTATAGTTACATATTCTATACCCCTTCATAACATGCAATGCATGGATGCACTCAAAACAATGTCATTTTCTTTTCTATATCTTATGCTTCTCTTGTAAGCACCACATTTGTTTTGACTTTACAATATTGGACCATATCTTTTTCTAAAATTAATTCCCCTTTGCTACAATAAAAAGTCATGCCAAAGAAACAAACAAATGCATGCATCATCAAATACTTGCACAATGTGAAGGAAGACCCGTTTCATGATTCACAGCCACTACTTGTGTTGCAGTGCATTCAAGCACATCCTTCCCCAATTTTGCCCCAGCAGCCTTCAAGCCTTTCAGAGACAAGGCTTGATTGAAAAGGTTCAAAGACGGCAACTTTGAAGCCGGAGGTAATTTCCCATTAGGCAACAATGTCCTGAAATCTTGCTGCAATAACGGCACTTCAAAATCCGACTTATCATGCTTAACGACATTGTCTTTCGCACTAATATGAGCCCCAGGCTCCATATGATTTGTCGAAAAACTCGCCTGGTGTGGAAAATTGGGATAAAGACTAACATATCCTCTAAGGTACATCATGTCAATCAAAAACTTCTTCCATGAGGCTTGCCATCCATTTGTTCTTGACTTGGGAATTTGGACTGGATTTTGCTTAGCATCCTCGGTGAATCTCATGTTCATGTACACGTAAAATTCCCTCCAGTGTTTGGGGAAGAACACCGCTCCCCAACTACAAGGTAGTTGATGCAGATAAGGCGTGTTTGGATGTATGCGTTTGAAGTACTCAGTTGCATTCCATTTAGGCCTTTCTTTCACAACCTCCACCAAACGTGGGGTGTAAAGGGAGATGGATGAGAGTTCGGGCAACGATATTTGAGGATCATAGTGGTAAGACAAAAGGGCATATTTGATCCAAAGGTAGTAATAAGGAGAGACTTCTATGTCGTCCTCAAGTAAAAGACCAAAATCATCGTCCGAAGAAGGGTACCAACTTTCGCTTACAGCGCGTATCAGTCCCCCTTGGATGATTCTTCTGCGAAAGATTTTGGACCCGTGAGGCCAGTGGAAAGAGTTTACTAGCCTCAAAGTTGCTTCATCGACTTTGCTGTCCATGTTGAAGGTGATGGTAATCTCATCACCTAAGTAGAAGGCATTGCTCAGAGATTTCAGAAGCCTTGTTAGAGAGTGAGCACGGTTTTGTGTGATGATGCTTATGGAGAGCTTCATGCGGTTCCAATCTGCGCATAAAAACCACGTAACTCAGAATATATTCTTGCATGAAAGAGATCCACAATGATATAGCAAAAACAAAACAAGCCTTCTGTCATATAAATGGAGAAATGTGCCTCCCCTGTACTTACTACTATGCACGGTAAAAAAACAATCCTTTTATAAACCAGTGCAAGCATTAGCAGTGTCATGAGACCATTTTTTATGTTTTTTGACAAGTACAAAGCCAATCGTACTTATTTGAACAATTCAAATGAAGAAACCTATTACACCCAAACCAACTTTTAAAAAGTAAGACAAATTTGGAAAAACTAGTAAACATTGATATTAGTGGTTTAAATATTGTGGATAGATTAGGCACTCTGTCATAGTTGAGACTTCAGAAAGCATGAGATTCTTGTTCTTTCCATATAGTTTTCGCTACCTCAAACTGTTGTATGAACATTTTTCGATTAGGTCTATTGAAAAACTGAAATAGGATAGAGACAGAAAGATTAGCAAAGAAGTTCTCTTACTAGGCAAAGCCGTGGAGCGAAGATCCGCCATCCAGAGAACCTTTGGGACAGAAGATCTAGGTAGAAGTACCAAGGATGAACCATTTTCCTTGGTCTCTAGTGCCATCTTCAAAGCCTTTTTTACATTTGAATCTATATCAGCCACAGTTATCACCACACTCGGATTGTGAATCTTGATCAATCCTTTCATGCTAGCATACACTACTTGGAAAACAGGCACCTCTGAGTTTGAGTTACCTGATAAAGCACCAACGCCCAAATCAAAAATCTTGAACCGTCTCTCTTTACAAACTACTTTAGGCCATTTCAAAGCGGTTGCAGCATCCTCGCAGGGGCAGAAATTGCCCCCCGACACGACAACATAGGCCTTCTTGCCTACAGTTGATCTAAATTTTTCTAGAAGGGGAGTAAGTGCTTTAACTTCGTCGACAGAGTGGGCGTAAAAGAGGGCATCTATCTTCTGAGGGTACATTGCAGCCCACTGTGTTATGTAGCCGGTAGAGAGTGTTTTCCACCACTGATCATCTCTAACTTGAACGATATCTTTGAAGATCACAGTTGTTTCGGACACATACGCGAGTCTATGTTCACTATCGCCCCATGTTTCTTTGTCTTTTGGGTCGACAGGTAAAACAAATGAACCAGCGTTTCTGTACTTCTGAAGCTGGTAACTACAACCATTTTATGATAAAACACATTGATTAGAGATTAAAAGCAGAATATACATGAAATAGATGTAGATCTCATATCTTTACCAGTTGCATAATATATTAGAGTTTAAGCATGACTCCGTACATACCTCAAGTGCAGATCTTCTCCCGTCATGAATGTGAAAGGTGTCTCGATAAAAAGCGTCTTAATAAGCTCCGCTGAAAGAAACCACGAACTAGAGAGAAAGTCGACCTGCACAACTTTATCGATGGTGATGTCATAAGCAGGATCAGGCAAGTAAAGCCCAGCTTCCTTCGAATGAAACTTCCTGTAGCTTGGAAAAGTAAAATCTTTCTGTCGAAAAGGCAATATCCTCCCGATACTTCCCAGAACTGAGTTCTTGTACTTGTCTGTACCTGCTACATGTGACAAAATTTGCAGCATTTTCCTTCCAGGTATCATGTCATCATCCAGTATATACACGAGATCGGCTTCTGTCTGCAAAGCCATTTGGAATCTGCCATAGTACTTGAAGTCATAGCTCGAACTAATGAAACTTATTCTCGAGTTGTTGTAACTTTCCACAATTCTCTTCAACGATTGTTCGTTAGGACTCCCAAATGAGAGTACCCAAACATGATGGAACGGGAGCGTCTGGTGAAGCAAAGAATCGAGCTGAGCGCATAGTGTTTTACGCTTAAAATGGTTTAAAATTACCGTTACTTTAGGAACGTTTGGACCATGCAAATGCCACTTGGATTTCATTGCCATTAACTGAGAAAGAGACTCGGTTCCAATATTCTTACTCTGAAAATCCAACACTTGTTGATAAAGTTCCCTCTTTAACTTGATCATGACAGCATCGTTCGACTTTTTCTGCACAAAATCTATAGCCTCATGCTCACAAACTTCTGATGGACTATATGGAAAAATTTGTGCGGCAATAAGGGAGTTTGGTTCTTGGTAATGACTCACAACATGAGGGGTGACCATGAAATGGCGCCATTGTTGAGCGAAACGTGTGGCCCATGAGAAATCCGGCTTTGTTCGCAAGTCTATAGATGGAGACATGATGTACAAAAGGAATGTAGCATAAATTGCAAATGCAAACTGTAAACATGTTAAAACTGTCACCAAACGGGAGGAGGAGCCTTTTTGTGCTTTTAACTTGGCTTTTCCTCCCATATAATCACTCAGCATTCCTTCTAAATACTCTCCGCTTCTCGTGGTTGGGTTCCGAAATAACCCCGCCATTTCATAAAACCAGTAAACAAGACTGTATAACCACCTGCATGATGATATGTGTTACATACTGAGTTTCAGCAGTAAATAATTGAAAAGCAAGAAGAAAAAAGAGGTGATATATAAATATTTTTTACCAAATCTTTTGCAGAATGTATACTTGGATTGAAAGGTCTTGAATGTAATATTTTTTTCTTGAACGTAGTAGTCTGGTGAAGTTTGTTTAGCGGTTATATATGTGAAAAATAGGTAAGCATATATAGTAATAATAATAATACAAGTTAAGGGCAGAGGCAATGAAGTGTGTTATAAGTGATAAAAGTTAGTTGGAATGTAAAGGGAAACCATGGAAGATGCAGGGAAGGTCACATGGGGTTAACTCTCTAACAATTATATTTAGTGTATAAAATGAATAATCAATGTGAACGAGCATTCTACACTATGGTCATATCTCACTTTGTAGCAATTTAAAGCCAGCAGTGTCGCCGTGAAAACAGGGCACTCCCTGCATTTTTCGCACTTCAACTCAAGCGAATTTCACTATTCCATCAACAAAATTAAAATAAATAATATTTGTTAAGTTGAAACTAAGCAGGATTAAAAATTACACTAATTAAATACCAAGGACTACAAACTACTCAAAGTTCCAAAAACAATGAATCTCTCATAATTAAAATTCTATAGGTCAAACGTTATTCTTCAGAAAAACTCAAAGCCTAATACACATTTCCCAAAATTCGGTGACACAATTAAATATCTTAACTTTGTCAACTACCTTTTTTTTTTCCCAGAATCAGAAAAAACTAACTTAAAACGGACTACTGCTTATCCGTGAACTTAAAAATTAAAATATAGTAAGTTAAAAGAAAAAAGAAGAAGAAAGTTTTCAAAGTTATAATGAGTATATACCTTTAGAGCAGTATGATTAAAGAAAGAGAAGGAACCGACGTCGACCTTTTTCTTCTTGTTGAGCAAATTAAGCTGGCCTAGAGTAAAATAAATAATTACTACATGCAGAATAATATTAGTATATATATATATATAGTAATTATAAGGTAGAATGAAATGAAAATCTGAGTGCAAAGAAACATACATGTTATTGGCTGTAAGCGTTGACTTTGGGGATATACAACGTGTAGTAGTATAACTAGGTGTGGACTGTAGATGAAGTTTGCAGGAATCTTAATTCGATAATGGCCTTTCGCCAAACTCGTATTGGACTACTTTCCATTGCCTTAGGCGAATTCAATTTTGTGTAGCCATCTTTTCTTTTTATCTTTTTAAATTTTGTATTGGAAGGAAGTACGTTAGAAATCATGGCATGTAGGATTGGCACTAGGAAGAGGGTAGAAGACGACCATAGTGTGAAATAGAAAAATAAAATAAAAGAGAGTTAGGTAACTTCGACTTATTTTAACAAATAAACTTGAATTTGCAATACTAGTTAGTTTCACTAGTAAAAAGAGCTCCTATTACCTAATTGCTATATTTATTCCTCCAAAAACAAAGAAAAGAAAAGAAAAGAAAAGAAAAACTAACTGGTACATAATACTACTTAGACATTGTGCAGATATTAAACCCAAGTTCAACTTCCTACGCATTCTTACACGAATTTAAGAAACGCCATGTTCATATACACAAGTGTGTAGCGATCACTTCAGCGGATAAAGGAAATTTTAACCTTGTGTTTGAGAAGCATTAATCAAATTAGGGCCAGTTTGGTTTCATGATTGGTTTGTCTCGAGAGACAATAAACTGATTATAGCGTCCGACAATATAATCTTGTGTATGTTACACAACAATACGATAAACAGAAAATCATACACAAACGAAAAGCAAGAAAAGACACGTTATTTGTTTACCCAGTTCGTTGCCTACATCTGGGGGCGATACCAAGCCAGGATTTTCACTGTAATGTTGTAGGGTTACAATTACAAGAGATGCTATTTATAATAAGCACACACTCCTAATATTAGACAACTCCTTATATTAGGAAACTCCTAATTATATAATTACTCAAACTCTACAATTTCCAAGAAACTAGGTATCTACAACTCTCAGTTAAACTAGAAAACTTTGGTAATTCATGCTCCACAATCTCTCACTTGGAGACTAATGTCATCGTCACCACATCTTTACTCTTCCACATAACAATCCTCTAACAATGGTACTGCCATCTTTGGACTCTTCAAGCACCAAGTCCAGTTGAAGCCATGCAAAGCTTCAACTCTCTAAGGTCACAACCTTAGTCAACATATCACAAGGGTTCTCACTTCCCAAAATCTTTACAAGTTGCAAAGTCTTCTTTTCCAAGATATACCGTATGTAATGATACTTCAACTCAATGTGCTTTGTCCTCGAATGAAACGCCGGATTCTTGACCAAGAAAATAACACTCTGACTGTCAGTGTATAGAATACTATTTGTTTGCCATTTTTCCAATTCAACCAAGAAATTCTGCAACCATACCATCTCTTTACTAGCTTCCGTCACCGCTACATATTCAGCTTCTGTAGTAGACAAAACCACAATCTTCTGCAACTTAGATCCCCATGAAATAGCCGTACCACCCAATGTGAAAACATAACCAGTAGTAGTCTTTCTTCCTTCAAGATCACCCGCCAAATCAGCATCTACATAATCATTCAAGTCCGTGTGTTTTTCTTCAAAACACAATGACCTATCACAAGTACCACTCAAGTACCTAAAGATCCACTTCACTACTTCCCAGTGTTGCTTTCCCAGACGAGTCATATATCTACTCACAACTCCTACTGCATGCGCAATATCTGGTCTTGTGCACACCATATCATACATAAGACTCCCAAGCATATGGAGTTTTCTTCATCTGTGCATGCTCCAAATCACTAGTAGGTGACTCCCTTTTTGATAATCTAAACTGACTACCTAAAGGAGTGCTTACTGGCTTTACATCTTGCATACTGAATCTCCTCAACAATTTATCAATGTAATTAGACTGCGAAAGATACAACTTACCCGACACCTTGTCCCGATTAATCCGCATACCCAAGAGTTGTTTTGCCTCGCCAAGATCTTTCATGGCAAAACGTTCAGATAGTTGCTTCTTCAACTTGTTCACTTCTTGAACACAGGAACCTGCTATCAGCTTGTTATCAACATAGCAAAATATTGAAGCTACTATCAAACCTCATAAAGTAACAACAATGATGAGCATTGCATCTACCAAAGCCAATCTCATGCATGAAGCCATCAAACTTCATGTACGACTGTCTAGGAGCTTGTTTCAGACCATACAAGATCTTTTTCAACTTGCAAACTAGCTCAACATTACCCTCAAGCACATACCCCTCTGGTTGCTTCATGTAAATGTCTTCTTCAAGATCACCGTGAAGAAAAGCTGTCTTCACATCCATATGTTCTAACAATAAATTCTCTCGTCAACTTCACCACAAGAGAAAAGATGTCAGTGTAATCAACCCCTTCTTTCTATTGAAAAACCTTTACAACCAGCCTAACATTGTAACGTTTGCTACCATCTGCTTCCTCTTTGATTCTGTAAATCCACTTGTTATGCAGCGCCTTTTCCCCCTTTGGAAGCTCAACGAGATCCCACGTGTTGTTCGACTTTAAGGAATCCATCTCATCATCCATTGCAAGGTCCCACTTTCTCGAATCAATAATTTTCACTGCCTCTGCATAACACTCTGGCTCACCACTATGAGTTAATAACAAATAATGTAAGGCAAGGGAATACCTCTCAGGAGCACGATGTTCCCTACTTGATCTCCTCAAAGTAGGCTCTGGAGTACGTGGTTCTTCCTCATTAGTCACCTCGTTTTCCAGAATCTTGTCTTCACTAGAATTGGAGACATCCAATTCCACAATCTTCGGGTCTTTAACCCGAGTATCAACACCTACAATGTTTGATGCACCAAATCTGTCTTTGCACAAAACCTGTTCATTAAACACAACATCTATAGTACGAATAACCTTACTACTTTGGTCATCCCAAAATCGATACCCAAAATCATCGCCGCCATATCCAATGAACGTACACTTCACAGATTTCGCATCTAACTTGCTCCTAGCAGTAGCATCAATATGAACGTAAGAAACATAGCCAAATACTTTAAGGTAAGATAGGTCTACCTCATTTCCTCTCCAAAGCTTCCTATGGAATGCCGTTTTCTAGTGGAACAGATGGTCCTCAGTTGATCAAGAAAGCTGCAGTGTTAACTGCTTCTGCCCAAAATATCTTAGGCAACCCACACTTCAACCTCTTGCATCTAGCCCTCTCATTCAAAGTTCTGTTCATACGCTCTACAACCCCATTATGCTGCGGTGTTCCTCTAACTGTCTTCTCCATGCGGACGCCATTATCTGCATAATACTTCTTAAACTCTGCAAGTTCATACTCTCCACCATTGTTAGATCTCTAACACTTCAGACGCAGACCAGTTTCAGTTTCAACACTTGCTCCCCACTTCTTGAAAACCTCAAACGCTTTAGATTTCTGTTTCAAGAAGTATACCCATAACTTTCTTGTTGCATCATCAATGAAAGTCATGTAATACGAAGCTCCACCGAGGGACGTGACAGGGGCTGGTCCCCACAAATCACTGTGCCCCAGCTCTAACTTATGTTCCTTCAGAGTTCTGCCACCCTTTGCAAAACTAACCAGTTTCTGTTTCCCAAACACAAAGTCCTCACAGAGACCCATATCAACTGTCTTCAGACCCGACAGCTTACCCTTCGAACAAAGATGCTTCATTCATTTTTCACTTATGTGGCCTAGTCGACAATGCCACAAATCAGCGTCACTATGTGCTGCAACAAATCCAATGCTATCATGTTTGATGCCGGTGTAGACACATAAAATTTGCGTCTAATTAAATCTCGACACGTAGAAAATAATATATTAATTATTAATTTATTTTTCTATTTTATTTTGGATAATAATAAATTTACTTCCAAAATAAAGTAGTTAAATTTATTGATTTTTATGTATATGATGGATAAATTAAATGATGTCATATTTATTAATTGGAGTTAAATTATCTAATTAAATTAAATAATGACAAGTCTTGTAAAGCAAGAAAAGGAAAATAAATATATATTATTTAATCCTAATATTTTAAAGGGTTAAATAAATATATTCATCAAATATCAAGACAAGGAAAGTCTTCTCCTCCAAGATTCAATATTTAAGAGATATCAAGAAGATTCATTTAGATCAAGTCTTCCAAATCAAGAAATCGTAGACGCGATCACAACCGTTTATCTCATCAGGAGATTCTCATTGAGATTCACTCTACAACTATAAATAGTGGTGCTCTTGAAGAACAAAAATCACAATTGAAGCTTCAAGAATTCAGAGCAAGGAAGTTCAACAAATCCTCTCCAATAAGCTCAACAATCTTCAAAGGTATCCTTCAACAATCTTCAAGATGTTCTTCGTTAAGTACTCCTTTCAATCCACCATCAATCCTCAAGTTCATCCAAAAATCATTTTTTGAAGACCGTGTCTCTGCCAAGAAGATCAAAATCTTCAACAAATTCAAAAAGTCCAAATCAAATTCATATCGTTCTTCAACAACATTCAAGCCAAAAATCCGTTTGATCCGAGATCAAGACACAAGACCCTCAGAAAACCATATTTGAAGATCAAAATCCGTACTAGAAAGATCGAAACCCACATATTCAAAGAACTGAAGACGAAGATCACATTATCCTTCATCAAATCCTCCAGTCAAATCAGTGTTCATCAAATCCTCAAGTCAAGTCCTCAAATCAAATTACCGTTTAATCCGAGATCAAGTCCAAGACCCTCGAATTAACATTTCTCCAAGTTCAAATCATTTTAGCGAAGATCAAATTGAAGATTTTCACTACAAATTTTGATATTGTTCTTGTAGAATTGAATAAGAGGATTAGATAGAGATTGAACCGCAATTATACTTTAAATTTATTCAAAATTATTTTGTAATATTTTTCTTGTCTTTTATTTTCAGAACTCAAGAATTTGTGATCACAAATTTGGCACGCCCAGTGGGACTATCTCTACCTCTCATATCCTTTCATAAAAAACAATAAGTCAACCATATGGCACCAATCAAGACAAGAAGGATGTCCAATTTATTGGCTGATCCATCCACGAAAATGCCAAGTGAAGTCGTCCACAACATTGTTCAAAAGGACTCCTATCTCTAACAACGTCAACAATGACGGGGATATTGAGAGCGACGACTTCTCCCCCCAATTCCTCACTCTGCATCGGGGTTTCATCTCCGCCGGATACAGTGCACGCATTGACAACAAGTGCTACAACTTTGGAGGAAGAAATTGGGATGCTGACCAAAGCCATAGAGATGCTGAACAAACATGTGCAAGACCAAGACTCCAAGATAGAAAAATTGTTGAGTAGGAATGACAAGGTGGAAGAAAGTCATGTAAAGGAACCGAAGTTTGGAGGCTTTGAAGAGGGTGAAACATCCATGAAGCAACTATCCAACGAGAAGGAAAAGTCTATTGCCAAGAAGTTCCAAGTCTCTTCGAATGGCATGATCCCTGCTGATCAATTGAAGGAGTTCATCATGGGAACTATCAAGGACAAGCTAGACGGAGGCTTCAAATCATCATTCTCATATTCCAAACAATGCACTCAAAGGATAGATAGCTTGAAGATGCCAAATGGCTACCAACCACCAAATTTCCAGCAGTTTGATGGCAAATGCAACCCAAAGCAACATGTAGCTCATTTTGTTGAGACTTGCAACAATGCTGGAACTTACAGTAATCATCTTGTCAAGCAATTTGTTCGCTCATTGAAGGGAAAGGACGAAATATTAAAACTGCCCCATAACTTTTTTTCAAAACTTAAAATGCCCATTTTTTTCGGGCCTTGTAAAACTGCCCCGTAAGTCTTACAAAATCTTGAGAAAATGCCCGTTGGCCTTAATCGGGCTAAAAATGCCGACGTGGCGACACAGTCATCAAAACGTGTCGCCACGTCAGAAACGCTTCTTTTAATCCCCTAATTGAAATAATATCAAGTCTTCAACGGTCATAATTCTTAAATTTTGAAATAAGCTTGGCAAGAACCCTAAATCCCCAAAATCCCAAATTGAATCCTCCCATACGAAATTGACTGTGCGAAAATGTCTTCCTCAACTACTAGCTCGAGTATAATGTGCGATTGCGGAAGACCCGCTGTCGCTAGGGTTGCAATAACCGACGCGAATCCGGGTCGCAGGTTTAATGGATGTTGGAAGGGCCAATTCGGTTGCCAATTTTTCGTTTGGCTAGATCCACCCGTATGTGAAAGGCTTAGGACCATTGTGCCTCTACTTCGTGCGAAAATCGATAGGAGCGAGGCAAAGGTGAAGCAACTCATGGCCGATCTCGGGTCGATGAACAATCAAGGTTTGGAAACGATTGAACGCTTGTACGAGAACAAGATCATGGATTTGGAGGAAAAGGTGAAGAATCTGCAAATCGAGAACCAAAAATTGGGTAAATGGATTAGGCTTTCTTTGATTACCTTATTTGTTGTTTTTATAGTCATTGTTAGGATGATATGATGTTGTTAGGGTCTGGGAAAGTGTTGTGCTGTTTGGAGTGATCGTTTTCTGTCGTGTGCTTGTTGTGTCTCTTCGATTTCTTTTGACTTTTGGTAGTTTGATGTTGTAACCGAATGGTCACCTCTCTGTAACTCTTCATATGAATCTGTCCCAATTCACAAGATTTTGCATATCAAAAGACACCACTTTATCATATAAATATGTATCCAAAGTTTAGAACCAATTATCAACAACTTAAATTCCCTACTCTGTTCTCTTACATAAAATTATAGCAAAATGATTATCACCACAACCATGTTGATTCAACTCTTCTATTATGATCCTAATTTCACCCGCCTTGCCGAAGCGGTATTCTTGGACCGACTAGTCAAATATGGCAAGAGGCATCGATTAAACAATGTATATGCTTTGAAGAGAGGAATGCGTATCATCATGGAGGAGTGGAACACGATTGTTCATGTTCCTTATACAATAGACCAATTAGACGAATGCAAGAAATATGTGCATTTTGTTTGAAGAAATGCGCTGCGCAATATTTCCCGGCGAGGCGCCTATTAGGCATGATGAGGATTTTATTGAAGATGAGGGTGTTGGCGTTGTAGTTGATGAAATTGAAGCTGATGGTGAGGGGCCACCACCTAACTCTGATGAAGATGACAAAATGGAAGAAGAATAGGATTTTGCATATGTTTTGATATTTTTTGTGGTATACAAGTGAATGCTTTGTAGTTTGTGGATTGTTATGTTATGAATAAGATTGCCTTTTTTAATCATGATACATTTTGCATCGGTTGTATGCGTATACATCTACAATTTGCATCGGTTGTATGTGTATAAACAACAAACAAAAAATGGAATTTAGGCAATAGAATAACAAAACAACTTCATAGCCTCGAATATAATATCATTACAAAATTGATTCCATCACAAATGTATCAATTTTGTACCCAAAATATAACTGTTTTGCCCAGCCACATAAACTGAATCTACAGCACCACATTTTGAGACCAAAATTGCAAAGTGGAATTGAGTAATGCTCAAAAACCTACATCTACATCACTCATAGTCAACAGACTTTGCAGTACCAAAAGACAAAATGATCAATGGATTGATGAAATCAATTCTGAAACAAGACCACTACTTCTTCTACCTCTTTCCTTTGCCCTTTCCCTTGCCAATCCCTGACTCATTGTTTTGCTTGTTCATATCAGCCATTGCTGCACCAAGATCTGCCATTTTGACATACTTCCTGCTTATTCCCCTTACCAAGTCTGGAGTCTGATTGTCTGCTGATCTTAGTGCCTCTTGATTGGCTTTAAGTTGAGTTGTCACTTTTGGTGTAGTTTGTTTGTGCTTCTTTTTTACCAAATTTGTCAACCAACCATCATTAGCAGGTCCCAACTCAGTCAAATCAACTTCATCTGTTCTGTTTGCAGATTGAGCTGCCAGTTCTTCATGCATAACCCTCCTTTTTTTAGACAATGTACCTGTCTTGGTTGGCATTGGTGGATGAAGTTTATGCTGGACTGATGAAGTAATCTCACCAGTTACAGGATCAGCAAATGACACCTAAAAAAACGAGGTTGGGAGCTAAAACTAGATAGTTCAAAAATATTTGAACCTTTAAACCAAAAAAGAATGTGCTACTATGGACATACCCTTCTATTGTCTGCCACTTTATGCTTCCTGACAGAACTTGAGGTTTGTGCATTGTTCAAATTTGCACCATCTGCATCATTGTTCACACTTCTTGCTGGTTCTACTACCTCCTTCGTTGCCTACCATCATCAACAGTACAAATCATTTATAAAAGAATGTGTAAAATTGTAACCTAGAAATTTGATAAGTTGTTAACACAAATAAAAAACCTTCTGTGCAACAGATTTCTTCTGTCTCCTCAAAGTCCTAGACTTATTAAATATGTCATCAATATCATACAATCCAATATCAACATTTGCTGAATCTCCAGGATGTTCATCTAAAGTGAAGTCATTCTCTGGTGGAACCACAACTCTTGACTTCTCCCTTCTGTGTCTCCTTGTTGATCTTGAACTCTCACCAACATGCTCAACTGGTCCCACTTCCTCACCTATCATACCATCTTCTATATTTGGAACAACACCATCATCTACGGCAGCTGTATTATCCATATCAGTATTGTCATTGCTTTGACAATCCCGAGGCAGAGTTAAATCATTCTCTGGTGGAACATATACAGTAGATTTCTCCCTTCTTGGAGTTTGTGATGCATGATCTGATGTGCTCCCCTCGAAGTTGGTACTCTGTTCTCCAGTTTCCATATGATTCACTGTTGTTTGAGGGCTGGGATTTGAGGTGCTTCCCTGGTTGGTGTTAGTTTCTGTTGGAGTAGGAGTGCTATGGTTGCTCCCATGTCCATCACCAGCTCCAACCTATATATGCCAACCATGATGTTCATTAAATCATTCATCATCATCAAACACATCTCCAATATAAATCAGACTTACATTTGCATTTGTTTCTGAGTTTGCATTCCTTCTGTCACAGGTCTTCTTGTTATGTCCTTTCTGGCCACACTTTGAGCATCTCAGACCATACTGCATTCTACCTGCATATGTCCTCTGTGGAGCAGGAGCAGAAGGACTCTTCTTGGTTCTTAATGGTGGTGGTTCATCCTGTCCTCTCCTCTTAGCTTTCTTGGGCCTGCCTGGCCCTCTCCCAAAATTAGGGGGAAGAGGGGGAATGTAATCCTCCTCTCTCCAAAGTGCTACTCCAGGGACCGGATAGATTGCAAATTGGTACACCTTGTTGTAAGTTTCAAGGGTGTACCATTATTCCACATAGTCTGCAATTTGTCCTTTGCTATGAAGAATGGCACTGGCTCCATGTTTGCATGGTATTCCTGTCAACTGCCATAACCTACAAGAGCATGTCTTCTCTTTCAGATCAACTGCATGAAGAGTATCATCAAACCCCTTAACTTGATATATGAAATCATCAGCTTTCATGGGCATTGTAGTGCAAACCAGTCTGGCAACCCTGTTAACCCTGTCCTGGATATTTGGTGGCAGATGTACCTTCTGTTGACTTGGCTTCTTATGAATCCATCTTTGTCTTGCAATATCTCTGTTCTTTGCATGCCTCACCATGCAATATTCCCTCATCCATTCTAATAATGTAAGAATAGGCTTCTCCCTTGCTGGTATAAGGACACCATTGAAGGTCTCACAATGGTTGTTCAAAATCAAATCAGTGCATGCTTTTGTATTAAAATGAGCCTTTGTCCAAAATGCTGGTTCCTTATCATCAAACCACCTCCTAAACTTTTCAGACATGTCTGCTACTTTCTTCATTGAAGCTTCGAACTCAGGAACAGTTGTTTGATGAGCAGCATCCCAAATGGCATCACTGTAGTCTTCACCACTAAATCCAGATCTTCCAGCATTTCCAATCATATGCCTCACACAAAACCTGTGTGTGGCTTCTGGATAAATCTCATTGAATGCATTGATCAACCCTTTCTGCTTATCTAACATGAATGTCAGCTTTTCAGGTTCATACAATTCTAGGTCATTCTTCAAGAGGGATAAAAACCACATCCAATTGTCTGTGTCTTCAACAGATACAACAGCCCATGCAATAGGGAATATGCTGTTAGCAGGATCTAATGCAACTGCAGTGAGTAATGTACCCCCATTAGGCCCTGTCAAATGTGCACCATCCACACCAATGAATGGTCTACAACCTGCTTTATAGCCTTCTTTCAGTGCCTGGAAACAAATATAGATGCATTTGAATCTGGTCTCTCCACCAATGTCCTCTGTGCATATGGCAACTAATTCCAATTGAAATGAAATCTTTAGGATAAATCAATGCAATTTAGGAGGAATCAATGAAAGGACATCAAGTTCCTGGATTTGTCCTTCTAAGCTCCGCCTGATATTCAAATAGTTTAGAGTATTGAAAGGAGGGAGTACCTTCAAGCTTCTTATTTGAAATCAATTTGGCTATGTATGCTTGATTGTAGGAAACATTGACATGGAGCTTATGGATTGAGTCCATCTGGAATCCAGTGGTATTTCTTTTAGGGTCAGTGACAAATACATCCAAGAACTTCTGAGACAGCCATGTTGACTTCAAATTACTGACATAGAATGTCTCTGAACAAGTGTGTCCAGGCTTGTATGCCCTTACCTGATATGTCTCTTCATCTGGAACCTTTTTTGCATGCAGCCTCCATGGACATTCTTTTACCTCACATCTGTAGTGCACCCTTCCACGATCACTCTTGAAAACATATACACTCCTTCTCTCTTTGATTGCAAGTGACTTAACAGCAAAGTGGAGTTGCTTTTTGCTATGAAATAACATCTTCAATTTGAACACAGGATCAAACATGTCTACCTTGTTAAAGCACTCAACCTCTGGGTCAGCATTTCCCCTAGGATCTGTGAAAAACCAAGGCTCCCTTGCTTCTACGTCTGCTACATCTGGTTCATCTGGTTCATCTAACCATGGTCCACCATCAACATTTTCCTCAACTCCAGAACTGTTTGCATCAGGTACAACATCTTCATCACCCAAGTTTACATCAGATACAACATCTTCATCACCCAACTCACTTTCAATCAAATCATCATCAAACACATCTACATGTGCAAACAACTCATCATCCATCTCCTCACTAGATGCTTGATATGATTCATCCTCACTGTCTTCCTCACTTTCATCAACATTAGCTATCCCCTTACCCTTATCTAAATTATGTGGATTACTAATCCCCTCTCCATTCCCATCACCCTCATTTGCAGAAAAATGAGCACCCTTACTAATCCCCTCTCCATTTCCATCACCCTCATTTGCAGAAACAGGAGCACCCTTATCTGTTCTTATAACTTCCTCAACAGGGACACTAGCAGGCACACTAGCTGGGACACTACAAGTTCCTACAACATGGACACTAGCTGGAAGGTCTGTCTCTACAACCTCATCCACCACAGGCACATAATTTCCTTCACTTTCACCCTCAAGTTCAACTGCCCGATTGTTAGGGTCCACTACATACACATGAAACTCCATCATTTCCTTATGAGCTAACTTAGCGCCACGATACAAATACTTGTCATAACTTACACAAATATGATATCCCATGGAAACAATGAAGTATTTCTTTGTCCCTCTAACACCAATATCAGTATATAGCTTATCAAGGAGTGATGTGTTTAACTCTCTGTAATTTACGTAATCGTACACTCTTTTTGCTTCTGAGCCTTCATACTGCCCACCATTAAATGGAGATGTGTCATACCTCCCTCCATAGTGTAATACCAAAGTCACGAATTTGCTTCATGGGTCTGCAAAAAGGTAAAGGAAATTAGTTAAGAAGGTCACAGACTTGACTCCAAACCCTAAAATCAAACAAAAATACTACTACGAACAACGAATGGATAAACTTTGAACAAAATGGTACAATAGGTAATTCAAAACCTAACCCAGTCACTATAACAAGAGGATTATAGGAAAAAAAACAAAAAAAAACTGAGCGCACTCACCATAATCGGGCGGGGGTAAACCATTTTCAACCGATGGTCTAATTTTCACCATCTTTCGGCCCTTCAATGTGCGTCGACCTCGTAGACTTGAAGATTTTAGCTGGTCGCGACGAATTGGAGTTGTAGAATTTGGGGATTAGGGTTCTTCGCAATTTTTCCGCGGTTTTTAGTATTAGGGTTATAATTTTCAGTTAAGTGTTTGTATATATATATGTTATAAATAAACCAAAAACGTTTTGTTGGTTGTAGATTAAAAGAAGCGTTTCTGACGTGGCGACACGTTTTGATGACTGTGTCGCCACGTCGGCATTTTTAGCCCGATTAAGGCCAACGGGCATTTTCTCAAGATTTTGTAAGACTTACGGGGCAGTTTTACAAGGCCCAAAAAAAACGGGCATTTTAAGTTTTGAAAAAAAGTTATAGGGCAGTTTTAATATTTCGTCAAATTGGGATGCTGACCAAAGCCATAGAGATGCTGAACAAACATGTGCAAGACCAAGACTCCAAGATAGAAAAATTGTTGAGTAGGAATGACAAGGTGGAAGAAAGTCATGTAAAGGAACTGAAGTTTGGAGGCTTTGAAGAGGGTGAAACATCCATGAAGCAACTATCCAATGAGAAGGAAAAGTCTATTGCCAAGAAGTTCCAAGTCTCTTCGAATGGCATGATCCCTGCTGATCAATTGAAGGAGTTCATCATGGGAACTATCAAGGACAAGCTAGACGGAGGCTTCAAATCATCATTCTCATATTCCAAACCATGCACTCAAAGGATAGATAGCTTGAAGATGCCAAATGGCGACCAACCACCAAATTTCCAGCAGTTTGATGGCAAAGGCAACCCAAAGCAACATGTAGCTCATTTTGTTGAGACTTGCAACAATGCCGGAACTTACAGTGATCATCTTGTCAAGCAATTTGTTCGCTCATTGAAGGGAAACGCATTTGATTGGTACACTGACTTGGAAGCAAACTCGATTGATAGTTGGGACGAGTTGGAGCAAGAGTTTCTCAATCGCTTCTACAGCACAAGAAGGACAGTCATCATTATTAAACTAACAAATGCTCGCCAATGGGATGAAGAGCCAGTGATTGATTACATAAATCGTTTGAGAAACTTGAGTCTCAATTGCAAGGATAGGTTGTCTGAGACCTCGGTTATAGAGATGTGCATCCAAGGCATGCAATGGGGGCTCCGTTACATTCTTTAAGGAATACAACCAAGGACGTCTGAAGAGTTAACAACTCGTGCACATGACATGGAGTTGAGTATGGTGGCAAGCGAAGTTAATGGACCGCCTATGCAAGATTCGCGAAGATTCAAAGACAAGCAAGATGCAAGGAACGGAGGGAAACCTTTCAACAAAGCATCTACCAAAGAGTCTATGGCGGTGAATGTTGCTCCGTTGAGAATCCAGGCCAAGGAAAATGATAACAACGACCAATAAAAAAGTGTTATGGTATCTGAAAAGGCCAATAATTCACAAGCTAATGAGCAAAGCAAGACGACACTCAAGGAGATGCGGTCAAAGCAATATCTGTTCTTCAATTCTAACGTTTCAGCCATATTTGACGATTTGCTCAAAGCTAACCTAATTGAGCTGCCTGAAATGAAGAGACCGAAAGAGGCTTGTCGCTCCGATGATCCTAAGTATTGCAAGTATCACCGTCTCGTAGGACGCCCAATCCATGATTGCTTCATATTCAAAGATAAGGTGATGCGGTTGGCTCGTGACAGGAAGATCATACTAGAAGAGGATGTCGTGTCATCAAACCTTGTTGCACTCTCAAGCCCAATTGATAGCCTAGGTGACTCCCACATTGTCGTTTCATGTAATGCAACTCACGAAGAATAGAAAATTGAAAACTCTACTTCAAAGACTCCTCATGTCACGAACCAATGTATGTCCACTATATGCTTCATTGATGAAGATCTTCTACTAGGTTCCAAGCTCCACAACCACTGTTTATCACCGGTTATATTCGCAAGCAAAGAGCTAATCGAATGCTGATTGACGGAGGTTCTGCAGTCAATATCTTACCTCTATGCACTTTGAATAAATTGGGGATCTCGGTGGATGAGCTATCAAGTAGTGATATGATGATCCAAGGTTTCAATCAATGGGGGGCAAAGAGCCATCGGCATCCTAAGATTAGATCTTCTTATTGAAGATATGTCGTCTAGTACGTTATTCCATGTCATCGAATCTAACACATCCTACAACATATTATTGGGTTGACCTTGGATACATGAAAATGGCGTTGTTCCTTCGACATTACACCAGTGCTTTGGATATTACCAAGATAGAGTTGAAAGAAAGGTACATGGTGATGTAAAGCCTTTTTCTGATGCTGAGTCACACTTTGCAGATGCAAAATACTACATTGAAGGAAAGAACACCGTGAGACTCAATGGAACCGAGCAACTCCAGCAGCATGGTATAAACGGCTCTGATAACACAAGTGACACAGAAAAGAGTAAAATTTATGGATCTCTCCTTGAGACAAAGCCTTTGAAAGAACTTACATTCCCTCTTACAACACTTGAAAGGAAATGGCCATCTCCTCCACTTGATGGATTTGTTCGTCCATCCAAAGGGCCCAAAACAGAGCATGGAACATTTCCCACAAAGAATATTGAGCAATGCTTTGACCCAAAAGCTTTCAAGTTGCTAGTCAAAGCTAGATATGACCCTAATAAAGAACCACAATTGGAGAGCGTCACTCTTGATACTGCTGCAGAGAAGCTGTACGGACTCAATGCCACACAAGTTATGCTAAAGGAAAAAGGGCATACCATTCCAAGCATTCGGATAGGCCTTGGCTATAAGCCACCAAACCCAGTTCGTATTGCTATAAAAAGAGCTAACGCCAACTACATAGGCGAAGTAGAGGGTTCAACAACAGGTTATGAAGAGAAGATGCCACACATGTCGGTCTTTGATAGACTTGGTCCGAATAAAATAGTCTTTAATAGGCTTGGTCCGAATAAAATAGTCTTTGATAGCCTTGGTCCGAATAAATCAGTCTTTGATAGGCTAGGTCCGAATAAAATGTTTGATTGGAAAAGGTTGAGTGTTCCATATATGCCAACACACGCTAAGAGAACCCTCAAGTCATCAAACTCTAAGAAACTTCAAAGTCTGATCCCATCTCGAATGACTCGCCGCGAAGGCTTAATAGTGTCTTGTCGTGAAATGCTCAAAGTCAAGTTGCAAACTGTGGTACTCACGAGGACTAAAGATGAAGATGAAGAGAGTGTAGGATCATCATGCCATATCACTTCTCGTGAAGAAGATGTTGAAGAAGACGCTGAAGAAGCACCTGTTGAGTTGGAGGAGGGTGTCAAGGCCACTGTTGATGAGTTAAAAGAAATAAACTTGGGCAGCGTCAATGACCCAAGACCGATTTACATAAGTGCATTGCTCGGAGCTGATGAAAAACAAAGATACGTTGAGCTGTTGCATGAGTTCAAGGAGGTGTTTGCTTGCTCATACAAAGAAATGCCAGGCTTGGACCCAAAGGTGGCAGTACACAACTTATCAGTGAAGAAAGATGTTCGTCCCGTCAAGCAATCTCAAAGAAGGTTTCGACCTGACTTGGTCCTATCTCTCGAAGCCGAAGTTAACAAGCTCATTGAAGCCGGGTTCATCAGAGAAGTCAAATACCCAACTTGGATTTCTAGCATCGTACCGGTAAGAAAGAAGAATGGACAAATCAGAGTTTGCATCGACTTTAGAGACTTGAACGAAGCATGCCCTAAGGATGACTTTCCTCTACCGATTGCTGAGCTAATGATTGATGCTACCATGGGACACAAAGCCTTGTCTTTCATGGACGGATCTTCCGGATACAACCAAATTCGCATGGCTCCAAGGGATGAAGAATTGACTACTTTTTGTACTCCAAAGGGTATATATTGCTACAAGGTGATGCAGTTTGGATTGAAGAACGCAGGTGCTACCTATCAAAGGGCAATGCAAGATATTTTCGACGACATGTTGCACAAGAATGTTGAGTGTTATGTGGATGATCTTGTTGTAAAGTCGAGGGAAATGAAAGATCACATAAGTGACTTACAAAAGGTCTTTGAGCGACTACGGAAGTATCAATTAAGGATGAACCCTATAAAGTGTGCATTTGGCGTAACATCGGGAAAGTTCCTTGGTTTCATTGTTCGTCAAGGAGGCATCGAAATCGAGCAGTCCACGATTGATGCAATAGGTAAGATGTCGGAGCCATGAAATATTCATGAACTCAAAAGTCTACAAGGAAAATTGACGTATCTCCAAAGGTTCATCTCAAATTTAGCCGGTCGTTGCCAACCTTTCAGTCATTTGATGAAGAAAGATGTTCCATTTAGGTGGGATGAGTCTTGTCGCAACGCTTTTGAACGAATCAAGTCATATCTGATGAAACCTCCCGTTTTAGCCGCTCTTGTACCGGGACGTCCCATTATCCTATATATTGCTACCCAAGAAAGATCAGTGGGGGCATTGCTCGCCCAAGAAAATGACAAAGGGAAGGAAAATGCACTTTATTACCTGAACCGAACAATGATGCCGAATGAGTTGAAGTACGCTCCTATTGAAAACCTTTTCCTATCCCTTGTGTTCTCAACTCAAAAAATTGAAGCATTACTTTCAGGCTCATACTATTCGTCTTGTACCAGAGCAAACCCTTTGAAGTATGTCATGACGAGGCTGGTGTTGTCTAATCGACTTGCAAGATGGTACCTTTAGTTGCAACAGTTTAAGATTGCATATATCCCTCAAAAGGTTGTGAAAGGACAAGTATTGGTGGATTTTCTAGTTGACCACCCTATTCCTGCCGAGTGGGAGTTAATGGATGACTTGCCTGATGAAGATGCTCTCGTGGTTGAAGTTACTCCTCAATGAGAAATGTACTTTGATGGTGCCGCACATAGAAATGGAGCCAGCACCGACGTTATCTTTCTCACACCTAATGGAGAGGTCTTACCGTATTCCTTCACATTAACTCAAAATTGCTCAAACAATGTTGCGGAATATCAAGCTTTGATACTCAGGTTAGAAATGACAATTGAGCTAAGGCAACCTCACCTAAAAGTGTATGGTGATTCCAAGTTGGTTGTCAATCAATTGTATGACGAATTTGAGGTTAAGAAGCCAGAGCTCCAACCATATGTTGAGTATGCAAGAAGATTGATCAAAATCTTGGTGACGCTACAGTAGAGCATGTGCTGAGGAAAGATAATGGGCAAGTTGATGCGTTAGCGAAACTCACTTCTATGTTGGTTACATCAGAAGAGAAGACGTCCGTACCTGTGTGCCACAAATGGGTGCTCCCGCCTATTCTAGAGGACAACAGTGAACAAGGTAATAATAATAAAAGTCATGCTATGTAGGTATACAAAATTGAAGTGGAAGATTGGCGACAATCATTCGTGGACTACTTGAAGCATGAAAAATTGCCCGATGACATACGTTAAAAGATCGACATTAGGCATCGTGCAACTCGCTTCATCTTCTATAAAGACACACTCTATAGGCACTCATTCGATGGAGTTTTCTTGCGCTGCCTAGGAAAAGAAGAAGCTATGCAAGCTATGGAAGAAGCACATTCCGGGATTTATGGAGCTCATGAGTCTGGTCCAAAGTTGCATTTTCACATCCAAAGAATGGGCTTCTACTGGCCTACCATGGCTTTATATTTCATGAAGCACGCACAAAGATGTCAAGCTTGTCAATTCTACTCAAACTTCATCCATGAGCCGCCTGAACCTTTGCATCCAATTGTAGCTTCTTGTCCTTTTAATTCGTCGGGTTTGGACGTTGTGCGTCCTATGACAAAGTCTTCTGGTGGATACTTGTACATCTTGGCTGCAACCGACTCCTTCTCAAAATGGGCCAAAGTTGTGCCTCTCAAAGAAGTAAAAAAGGAGACTGTTGCCAACTTCATTCTTACCAATATCATTTACCACTACGGAGTTCCCCGATGCATTGTCACTGATAATGGAAAGCCGTTTTGCAATAATTTGGTAGGCAAGTTTTGTGAGAAGTTTGGATTCAAGCAAAGAAACTCTTCAATGTATTATGCTGCTTCTAATGGCCTCGCCGAAGCATTCAACAAAACTCTCTGCAACTTGCTAAAGAAAGTGGTGGCGAAGTCAAAGAAAGATTGGCATGAAAAAATTGGAGAAGCTTTATGGGCATATACAACTACACACAGAACGCCAACTCAAGCAACCCCGTATGCATTGGTTTATGGAGTAGAAGCAGTTCTCCCTCTTGAGCAACAAATCCCGTCTTTGAGGATAGCCCTACAAGAAGGACTCACCGAAGAAGAGAATGCTCGTTTGCGCTTGCAAGAACTAGATGCCCTTGATGAAAGAAGACTATAAGAGCAACAAAAACTTGAGTGCTATCAAGCTCGTATCTCCAAGTATTTTAACAAAAAGGTCCGCTGACGCTCCTTTCAAGTTGGTGATTTGGTTTTTGCAGTGAGAAGGCCCATCATTATCACTCATCGAACCGGAAACAAGTTCACTTCTAAGTGGGATGGTCCTTATGTCATCACATAAGTATACACGAATGGCGCATATAAGTTGATCGCTGAAGATGGTTTAAGAATTGGCCCAATAAATGGAAGTTCTTGAAGAAGTACTACACTTGATGATTGAAGCATGCTCCATGACGCACGAGTTTAAACTGCATGTTACTCCTGGCCCGCATGAGTATAAACTGTGCACGGCACCCACCAATGGTAAATTATGTGGTTAAAATGATAAGTTACCCCACTAACGGTATTTTTATGTGGTTAAATCTTAAATACCCCACTTTCTCTAAAGTGGTTAAAGAATACATACTCCTGGCCCGCATGAGTATAAATTGTGCACGACACCCCCCCTAAATCAATCTTGATTTGTTTTGAACTATGTTATTATTTGATCCTTGTATTAAGGTACGTAGGCAGCTTAGAAGTTTTCTAAGTTCAGTCATGAACTTTGCTTAAGTTGATCTTGTTGTATTATGCTACATTGCTCATGGAAAATAAAGATGATGCCAAATACGAAAGAATAAGTCAAAGCAAGATAAATAAAGGAAAATCTCTTATTTAATCTCAAAGTTTGGTGATACTACGAGTCCAAAGCAAAAGCAAAACAATATAAAGCAAACAAATGAAGAAAAGAACAAAAGACTCAAGCAAAAGGTCTCGCATCCCTCAACTCGCGTTGCGTGGCTTCCAACTCTGCTCTCAAAGTGGCCAAGTCTTCATTGTTAATCTGGTCCTCAAGTACCCTCAACTCTTCTTCAAAGGTGGAGATGTCACCCTCGGCAGCGCTAAACAATTCTTCTTGGCGTTTCAAGGAAGAGTTGAGCTTTTTTTGCTTCCTCTTCAAGCCTTGCAACCTCTTCGTGACATTCTGAAGCTCAACTTTGGTGGATTGGATGTGGATCGCTTCTTTGTCCTTCCTTTATGTGGCTCCTCATATACAGTCTTTAACCTCACCATGTTGCACCTCAACTCGCTCAATAGATGTGTAGTTCGCCTTGTCAAAAGCAGCAACTTTCCCGACTAAAGGTTCTAATAAAGCTTTCAAATGAGAGATGTCTATGCCCTTCGTCTTAAGTGAGTCAAGAAGAACTTGAAATTCACCCTTCATAGAAGAAATGGCTTCAATAGGGGTACGTGATATCCTTCCGCTTAGTCGCTCCCACAAACCAGCGGTGTACTCCTTGTCATAGTCGCTTAGAAAACTCCTACCATCAAAAACCGAAGTAGTAGGAATAGGAGGCGTGTGTTTTCTCGCTGGGACATGTTGTTCATTACCAATAGAGATAGCTTCTTCCTCCAACTGCGACAGATAAGCACGAGAACTTAGAAAGAGAAGCAAAATTAAAATCAAGCAAAGTTCAACCAAATACCTTTTCAGTGGATCTTGAATTTGGAGTACGAATGGTCTTGCTAGAGGCATCATTCTTCTCTTTCTTTGATGAACTTAAGTCCCTCTTGGATCTTTTCCAATGGCGATCGGTGTTGCTACTACCACTCTCTTCGGGGGTACTTTTCCTCTTCGATGAGTCTTCCACCTTAATATGCGATGAGTCTCGCGTGATCTTTTTGGTAGAAACGGCTTGCTTATCAACACTTGCTGCGACTTCTTCAACCCCGCCAAGTATCATGGGCTTTCGTGGAGAAAGCAAAGAATTAATATTGTCCTCGAGGTAGCTCGCGTGGATCTTCACCAACCATGTCTTGTAATCCTCCGTGCAAGACCTTATGGTGCTAGTAGAAACGCCCGTAACACAAGCTTTTGAGCAAGACTTAGATGAAGTGCTTATTCTCCAATAATGAATTCCATCTGCTAGAGTAGCCTCACGTTGGTCATGCTTGAGTACACCTAGGACTTCTTGATAGTATCCAAATTGTCGACTAAATCGATGTGGACTGTATGACCCAATGTCAAAGTCTCGCCTCACCTCAAAGTAAGGTAGCACAAACTAAAGTTGATAAAGTAGTCGCGTTCCATCTCGTTAATGTTGCCGTTCTCCACAAGTGTAACATCCTTGATATGCGAAGGAATGTTGCATACCCAATTGGCGTAGTCGACTCGATGAATCCTCTTGCGGGCTTCTATGGGATCAAAACCCTTTGCGCCACCTTCTCCGGAATATGCGGTCATTCCAGGTCCGCTCAACCCTTGATATGTAGTAAAATGAGTCTTAAAGTATTGCTCCACCCAGCCATAGACGAAGTGGATTGGAAAAGGGATGTGGTCGCTAGAAGGTTGTGTGGATCTTGATATTGTGTTGAGCCCTTTGTAGATGGATGCTAAAACCGGAATTTCGAGGCCCACACGTTCATTACATGAATGAAACTCACCATCTTGAATACGCCAGGACGTATAAAGCCTACATCTTTGATAGGAAGGACGAATATGCACAACCAACATGCTAAATGTGCAGCTAAATATGTCTCTTCCTTCGAGCTCTCTTTGACGTCAAGTCGTGAAAATAGCGTTTCTTCTTGCGACGACCATTTCTCGTGGGATCCAAGGTTGCCAAGAGGGTTGTGCATTGACATAGGCCGACGCTCATTCTTCGTTATATTTCTCTCTTTGCGGGATGGAGGTTTTTTGTATTTGACATCCTTCTTTGACCACAAGTTGATCCACTCCTTGATTGACACTTGAGAACCATCACCGCAGACATCTGCTCGAAGCATGTGGAATGCGTAGAACAAGGCTTTGCATGACCGTGGAATGTAGGGATCTCCTTTTGCGTCTCTTCTGCATAGCTCCCTCTCGCTAGGCACGACCTCATCGTACATGAACCCGCACAATGGTAGACCGCTAAGGAATTCCAAGTCCCACAATGAGATTGACAGCTCTCCGAGTGAGGTGAGGTGAGTGTTTGTTGAAGGCGGGCGACCAAGCTTCGCATAAGGCTTTCATGATTTTAGAGTTGCACTCGTACTTGAAGAGAGATGCGTAGACCGAGTTGTATATCGTTATGGATTGAAGTGGTGTCCTGCACCGAACACGGATGTTTTATGTCCACTCCCAATATCCAGGAAAGAAGCGAACCTCGCCAGAAATGTGAAGAGAGGCGTCTTCCCACGCGTCGTCACCTTGCATAATGCGTCGTCCCAAAGTTGAAAGAGGCGTGTAGTCAGTTGATGGTTGGTGATGCGTGGCACGGAACACCAACAGTCGGGAGGATCTACTCGAAGACCAGGAATATTCTTCAGTCCACTCCTTCAATTGACCGTTGTTCATCAATGGTGGCCACAGACTCGCATAGTATCCATGGTGCCCACCTTCAAGATTGTGTCTCGCCTAGTTGATCGGTTGTCATCGTCAATGATGATCGAATTCTCCGCGCTGGATGAGGAAGAGCCCTTTCTTGAATGAAACCATTGTAGTAATTCTGAAACGACAAGAGAGACAAGTTAGCAATTGACGGGGAAGAATAGAGCAAATAACCAAAAAGGGAGAATGCAAAGAAAAGAAGAATAAAAAATATGTACCCAAAGAGTATGTCTCTTTCACGTTGAACAAAACAAGTCTTCCTAGTCCAAAAACTGCTACAACCTGCGAACAAATATCAAAGGAAAAAGGGGTGGTCAGCAAGAGAATGCAAAAACAACAAAAAAGGATATCCAAATAAAAAATATTGGGTGAGAAATAATAATACGAGAAATCTATGGTGCATTTTTGCAATTATAGTGTGAGCAACTCTTCTTTCAAATTCAAAAAAAAAACCTGCTGCTGCTGGGAACAAAAAAAAAAAAAAGAAAAGGGTTGATACTTCTACTGTACGAAGAAGAAAAAAAAAATGTCTTGCACGTCGGCTCTCGTGCTCGTAAGTCTGTAGCCTTCTCTGAATTGCTGCACAACAAAAAATAAGTGAAATAATTAAATCCTTGTGATTATATATATATATATATATATATATATATATATATATATCAGAGGAAAAAGGAGAAGAAGAAAATCACTATTTCTGTTCGTCATGAAGTCGACAAAGTACGTGGAAAAATCTACACCGAGGTGCTCATCAAATTTGAGAAAATTGCCGCAGAACTTTGAAGCAAACGTGAAACTTCGAAACAGAGATTGTAAATTAAACCTTATTGAAGCTTAAGAAGTTGCGCGACGTTCGTGTTTGTGAATGAAAAATTACACGATGCTCTGCTCTCCTTTTGTAAGGGAGAATGAATGCTGAATGTGGAAAATAACAGCTAAGGAAACTAATGCAAAAGGAAAAGTGTTACATGAGCAAAAGGAAAGAGCCGTGGGCAACAAGCTTTTCTGCCATAAAATACTTCCTTCTTAAAATCTAATAGCTGGAAATAAAGAATTCTGACAAGCAGGGATTTCCTTTCAAAATAAATTGCCTTGCGCAGTAAAAAGAAAGAGAAGGAAGAGGAGGCTCTGTTCTAAAAAAAAGGGGAAACCTCCTTCTGCTAATAGAACCGTTAAATTCAAATAAGGAAGAAGAAGAAGGTATCTAATGTGGCTGATCTACATACACCATAAGTGGTGGGCCCCAGCACCAATTCAAAAAAAGGGGGGGAAGTATGAGGTCAAAGAAAGGAGAAGAGAGATTATCTCATGCACTTGGCTCACCTAAACCCTCCAAATGCATGTCATAAGAAATGGTGAATTGACCCATATTATTTAACAATAAAATTATTGTTGTATTCATGTCATATCAAAAATATTTTTTGTGACTCGTTCGCGACATGTTTTTCATACAACCCCGCGAACAACTCACAAGGGGGCAATTTGTAGACACGTAAAATTTGCGTCTAATTAAATCTCGACACGTAGAAAATAATATATTAATTATTAATTTATTTTTCTATTGTATTTTGGATTTATAATAATTTTACTTTCAAAATAAAGTAGTTAAATTTATTGATTTTTATATATATGATGGATAAATTAAATGATGTCATATTTATTAATTGGAGTTAAATTATCCAATTAAATTAAATAATGACAAGTCTTGTAAAGCAAGAAAAGGAAAATAAATATATATTATTTAATCCTAATATTTTAAAGGGTTAAATAAATATATTCATCAAATATCACGACAAGAAAAGTCTTCTCCTCCATATTCAATATTCAAGAGATATCAAGAAGATTCATTTAGATCAAGTCTTCCAAATCAAGAAATCGTAGACGCGGTCACAACCGTTCATCTCATCAGGAGATTCTGATTGAGATTCACTTTACAACTATAAATAGCGGTGCTCTTGAAGAACAAAAATCACAATTGAAGCTTCTAGAATTCAGAGCAAGGAAGTTCAACAAATCCTCTCCAACAAGCTCAACAATCTTCAAAGGTATCCTTCAACAATCTTCAAGATGTTCTTCGTTAAGAACTCCTTTCAATCCGCCATCAATCCTCAAGTTCATCCAAAAATCATTTTTTGAAGATCGTGTCTCTGCCAAGAAGATCAAATCTTCAACAAGTTCAAAAAGTCCAAATCAAATTCATATCGTTCTTCAACAACATTTAAGCCAAAAATTCGCTTGATCCGAGATCAAGTCACAAGACCATTGGAAAACCGTTTTGAAGATCAAAATCCGCACTAGAAAGATCAAAACCCACATATTCAAAGAACTGAGGACGAAGATCACATCATCCTTCATCAAATCCTCAAGTCAAATCAGTGTTCATCAAATCCTCAAGTCAAATCCTTAAATCAAATCACCGTTTAATCCGAGATCAAGTCCAAGACCCTCGATTTAACGTTTCTCCAAGTTCAAATCATTTCAGCGAAGATCAAACTGAAGATTTTCACTACAAATTTTGATATTGTTCTTGTAGAATTGAATCAGATGATTAGATAGAGAATGAACCACAATTATACTTTAAATTTATTCAAAATTATTTTGTAATCTTTTTCTTGTCTTTTTTTTTTAGAACTCAAGAAATTGTGATTACAGCTGGTCATATACAGAGTTCCCGTTTTCAAACCCTGAGCTACCACCATAGCTCCTTTGACTATTTTCCAAGCATCTCCACCGAATTTAACATCACAACCGCCATCATCTAACTGCCCTACAACGACCAAATTTCTCTTAAGACCAAGGATGTGCCTCACATTACACATCATCCAAACAGATCCAAAAGGAGATTTAACAAGAATATCTCCCTTCCCCACAGCATCATAAGGAAAATTGTCGCCCAAATAGACTCTCCCGCAATACCCAGCAACATAATTCATCATCAAACTTTTGTCAAGACAAGCATGAAACGATGCTCCAGAATTCAGAACCCAAGTCTCTATTGGACCTCATGCGGTCAGAATTAGTGCTTCACCAGTATCTTTGGTGGTCACGTTTGCTGAGTTGTCACCTTTCTTTGGTGCTTGACACTTGTTATGGTAATGGCCCTTTTTTCCGCAGTTCCAACATTCAATGGAACTCTTATCTTTCATTAACTTTCTGTTCCTCAACTTCGATCTACCCCGATTCGAATTCGACTTTTTCTTATCTGATATGCCTCTCACTTTTGTACTCAAAACTGAGCCTGCAGAATTTCCCAACGAGTTACCTGACTCTCTCCTGCGAATTTCTTCACTAACTATCAGATCTCTAACCTCGTCAAACTGCAGCTTTACCCTTCCCGCGGAGGCACTAACAGCCGTTACTGTCCCACTCCAGCTCTCCGGTAAAGAAGACAACAAAATTAGGGCTTTAATTTCCTCATCAAACTCGATGTTCACAGAACTCAGTTGTTGTGTAATTAAACTGAATTCATTCAGATGATCAGACGCCGCAGTTGTCTCTGTCATTTGAAGATGAAACAGATGACGTATCAGATTTACTTTGTTGGCCGCTGATGGCTTCTCGAACATATCTTCCAGAACCTTCAACACACCCTTCGTAGTCGTTACTTTTGCTGTGTGAAATGCCACATTTTGCGACAACGATAACCTCACCGCGCTCATCGCCTTCCTGTCCAGAACCTTCCAGATGTCATATTTCATGTCTACCAGTTTATCATTCAGAGGTTTCTAGAGATCCTTGATGTACAAGTAATCCTCAATCTGCATCCTCCAAAACCCGTAATCAGACCCATCAAACTTCTCGATTGATTTCCCTGCTTCCATCGTAACTGCTCCCACTGAACCTGATGCTCTTGATACCATTTATTGCTCAAAAATACGATAAACAGAAAATCATACACAAACGAAAAGCAAGAAAAGACACGTTATTTTTTTTACCCAGTTCGTTGCCTATATCTGGAGGCGATACCAAGCCAGGATTTTCACTATGTGTTATGTTGTAGGGTTACAATTACAAGAGATGCTATTTATAATAAGGACACACTCCTAATATTAGGTAACTCCTTATATTAGACAACTTCTAATTATAGAATTACTCAAACTCTGCAATTCCGAGGAAACTAGGTCTCTACAACTCTCGGTTAAACTAGGAAACTTTGGTAATTCAGGCTCCACACCTAACAGTTTACATAGATAATTTAAAGTTATCTATGTTTTTGTTTTAAAGTTTGCAATGGAGGATTGGCCAACTCTTCAACTGTTTCTTGATTTAGTTCTACTTTATTCCCAAGATAATTTACTCATGTTCCAATATTGTCCCCCAGTGACAATTGAAAGAAAGAGCGGTGTAAAGATTTTTATTTCTCTGCTACTATAACGGTAATGGTCGGTAATGGTAGTGTCGTAATGGGGATTTGAGATTACACCAATTGTTGTTGTGATCTTGATTCGAAATATTCAGAAAAAGAAAGAAAGAAAAAAGAAGAAGTGATTATGCGTTGATGTGATTCATCCAATCGCATAGCAACTTTTTAGATTTGGGGGGTAATTAGGTCATTTGCTTTGCCAAGTTGTAATCCGTGTAAGCCGGATAAATTCCAAGGGGGACATCGAGATTTAAAAGTGGCATATTAGCCCCGTCCATACCGAGCCTTGGAGGGTCGCGATTTAGCCCGTCAATATTTATATTAAGAACCAAACAATTTTTAGCAACCTGTAAGTGCAGGTGTTGGCGCGAAATGTTGGTCCAACATTCTGATCAAGAATGCTAACCCAACATTGAGATTAACATCAAAAACTACACAATCGTTTTTATATTACATTATTTATTTTGCCTTTATTCACAAACTAATCTAGTCCCACAATTATAGTTTATCTTGTTTATATTTCAGGATAAGGCTAAATCAAGAGTCCAAGTGGTTGACTTATCAAAAGAAGAATATCTAGAAGATAAAGGCGATAGAATTGTAAGATAATGAAGGAAGACATTCTAATGTTAAGTTGAACGAATTTAAAGATAAAGATGGAAGATTTTTGAAGATTAGAAGTGTATCAAAAGAGGACTTCAATCAAGAAAATTTTCATCTATTGAAGAGGTGGAGTTCAAATAGAAAAGCATCCAGATTCATCTAAAGATAAGGACGAAGAAGATGATAAGCTCAAGAACAAAATTGGAGATGATCTTGGAGTTCTAATAGCAATCAAAAACCTGCAAAACATGCCTTGGACCTTAAGGAACAATAAATTATAAATAAACATGTTGGGCATCAAGAAAAAGATACGAAGACTTGAGCTAAAACATCCAGAGAGAAAATTAATATTGTCAAATGTCTTTGTGTTGTTATACTCAGTTTTTATCTAACGAGTGAAAGATATATTCTCCATAACTTGTACTGAGTTAGGTGTTAGGATTGGTTTTCTTACTCAGTTATATTATTTTGTAAAATCATTAATTCATTAGTGGCTATTTGGCCCTATGGGCTAGGCCTAAAAGTTACCTATTGTGTTCTTTAAATTCCGTTGTGCACAATTTACTCTATTACCGTGTTACCTCTGGAAAAAATTCGAAACCAAAATAGTACTATTCCCACGACAGATATCTCACAGAGTACAAATACCGCGCGAAATGTCGGAAATTTTAAATAGTTTTCCTAAACATCCCCCAGGTATACGATACTCTAGCACCTATCGTTTCGTACGGGTATACAGAGCAGCATACTTTCAGCTCCTTCCATGGAGCCCTCAGAGCAATATGCCTACCTCCTTTAAGGAGCCCTCGGAGCAATATGCCTACCTCCTTTTAAGGAGCCCTCGGATCAATATACCTGCCTCCTTTCAAAGAGCTCTCGTTTCTCTCACATTATAACGGAAGCCCTCGGAGCACACGTGCCATCCTTATCCCGATAGATGGATAAGAATCTCATCAAGAAAGCCACGCCAGCTCCCTCAAAATATCTGCCCCTCATCCGAAGTATCTAGAAGCCACGACAGCTGTTTGTCTTTATCAGAAGAAAGATGATACCTGTACAAAGTTGACACCTGTAAAACTCTTACTTGTATCCATCAAAACCTCCTTCTATAAGAGGGGAGGAAAACTAAGAAAATAAGTTATACTGTTTTCCAGGAATAAAATACAATAACAGAAATCTCTTTAAACTCAGGCAAAAGCGATTATTCCCACTCCAAATATCTTTGAAACAATACTAACGTTAACAAAATGGCGCTGTCTGTGGGAATCGCCTTATAACTTTGTCTTTGAGAACGTTTGAAGAAGATCTCTTTACAAAAAAGAAAGGAGTTATTATGAGTAAATCCCCTAGTTCTAGGCCTTCAGGGAACCAGCGAAACTCCGAAAAATCTATACCGAGAGAACGTTCGGAAACATACTCGTCACCAACAACAGAAAAAGGGAATTTCGTAAATATCCCTCAATCAGTGTTTGAACGACTGGTGGAAAGAGCCACTCGGAGAAACAGACCGGAAGGGGCTTACCCCCGAGGCGAATTTCCTACGCAAGACCATAGGGAACGATTCTACTCGGAAGAATATGAGTCCCGCCCAAGATCTCAATTCCAGTTGACCCCAACCCGAAGGGATACCTACCCCTCAGCCAGAGAAAGGAGAACTCCCCTCAAGGATGCTGGGGGTAGAATACCCCGAGGCATAGATGGAACTAATGTTCCTTACCCCCAAAACCACCAGGAGCCCCTCGTTTACTCCCCCGGTGATCATTCTCTATGGAACATGGTCACCAACCTGAAAAGGGAAATGAGGAATCTACAAAGGAATCTAGCCCCGGGTGAGGAAGTCGTATATCATGGGTCCCCGTTCGTTCCTGAAATAGTCCGCACTCTAGTTCCGCCCAGGATGCGCCCCAACAACCTACCCCTATACATGGGAGAAAAGGACGGGAGAGATCCCCAAGATCACATCCATCAGTATATTGCTACCATGGACCTAGCCTCCGCACCAGATTTTGTTCTGTGCCGAGTATTTCGTACCACCCTGGTAGGTAGAGCACAAGCTTGGTTTTCCCAGTTGATGCCTGGAACGATTGCCTGTTTTGATCAATTGGCATGCATGTTCGTACGCCAGTTCACTTGCAATCGGAGATACCCAAAATCCGCCAGCCACTTGTTCACAATTAAACAAGGTAAAGATGAGTCTCTTAGAGAATATATAAAACGTTTCTCGGATGAGGCCTTAGACGTGCCAAATACTCATCCGTCCATCATAGCGGATATCTTGACTCAAGGACTTAAAGCGGGTGACTTTTTCCGATACCTTATGGGCAACCAAGTTAAAGATATGAATGAGCTTATGCATAAAGCAGAGACCTACATCGTCATGGAGGAAGTAGAAAATTCCAAAATCCGGGCAGAGCATCGTGATCTAGAACATGATAAGGTAAACACAGATAAATCTAAAGAAGGAAAAGCACCCCCGAAGAGAAAGGAAGAAGGGGGGCCCGTAAAACGACATCTCCAGCCTGCACCTTTACCCCCCCTAACTATCACTCCAGCGGAAATACTCAATGTTATAAGAGAAAGCGTTGATCTCCAATGGCCCCGCCCCGTTAGGAGACCTCATGATAAAAAAGAGTCTAACATATTTTGTAAATACCACAAAGCATGGGGGCATGATACCAACTCTTGCACCACTCTGAAAACGGAAATACACTGACTTCTCGACGCTGGGTATTTGGGAAATTATTTACAAGAAAATAATCAAGAAATCCCCAAACCCAATGTGTGGAAAAGACTTCGATTCGAAGGAATTACGGAGGAAAGAGGGTCTGATACGCGGAAGCGGGAGGACACCCCTCGACAAAGGTTACCACCCCCTCCTGAATCCAATGAGGATAATCCTCCCTTGGGACGAACAATTATTATGATAGAGGGAGGAGACATCTCAGTATCCCCTCCGAGAAGAAACAAGAAATATTTAAAGGAGGCAAGACGGGTAGAACAAGGACCCCATGTATGCTCCGTACAGGGAGCCCTGCTGCCCACTATCGCCTTTGGACCAGAAGACTTGAAAGGAATTGTGTACCCTCACGAGGATCCTCTGGTCATAGAAGCGACGATATTTGGCGTTGAAGTCCAGCGTATCCTAATTGACACGGGCAGTTCTGTGGATGTTCTCTTCTTCCCGACCTATTTAGCTATGGGGTTAAGGAAAGACCGCCTGGAAGCGGGTGAAGTGCCCCTTGTCGGATTCTCAGGTGACGCGTGTCGCACCCTAGGAACTATCATTTTACCTATGTCTTGGGGAGAGGGCGCCACGAGACGCACCGAATCGACCAAATTTTGGGTAGTGGAAGCTTCCTCTAGAACGTATAATGCAATATGCGGACGACCTTCAATACAAACTTTTGAGGCCATCCCCTCTACCCTACACCTGAAGGTCAAATTCCCCACCCCCTCAGGCATCGGGGAAGTTCTGGGTAGTCAAGTCAAAGCCCGAGAATGCCGCATGAATGCTATTCCCTCTGAAGAAGAAGAATTGCTCCCCCTACCGGCCAAAAAACCAAAAATATGGGAGGAATTAAAAGTACAGCCCGTGGAAGAGCTAAAGATGATTGAAATAGTTGAAGGAACCCCCCTAAGACTGTTAAGATAGGGACGTGCATGAATCCAGTAGTGGAAGAGGGGATGGCCCTTATACTTAAGGAGTTCAACCATCTCTTCGCATGGGAAGGTGGGCCTCCGGGAAGGATAAGTAATCAAGTATGTCAACATTTCCTCAATGTTAAAACTGTAGCCAACCCCATACAACAAAAGAAAAGGAATATGGGACCGGACATGAATAAAATTATACGGTCCGAAATTCAGCGCCTGCTCAACTTACATCAAATTCGAGAAGTGCATTACCCCGAGTGGTTACCTAACATGGTCCTCGTACCTAAGATAGGAGGGAGATGGCGTATGTGTGTTGATTTTACCAACTTAAACGAAGCTTGCCCTAAGGACTGTTATCCCCTACCAAGCATAGATCAACTGGTAGACTCTACAGCTGGATGTGCACTATTATCCACGATGGACGGGGATCAGGGATACAATCAGATACCCATGGCCGCCATAGACCAAGACAAGACTAGCTTCATTACTAAGGCAGTCACCTTTTGCTATGTGGTGATGCCTTTTGGATTAAAGAACGCTGGTGCTACCTATCACAGGCTCGTGAACTTAATGTTTGCTGGCCTAATTGGGAAGTCAATGGAGGTATATGTGGATGATATGATTGTCAAGAGCCCTCGGGCAGAAGATCACCCCGAGGATCTCCGTAAGGCATTGACCATTATGGATCAATTCGGAATGAAAATCAACACTCGGAAATGTTATTTTGGAATAAAAGGGGGTAAATTCTTAGGATTTATGGTTACGGAAAAAGGAATAGAAATGAATCCCAAAAAAGCCCAAGCTATCCTAGATATGCCTATTCCTAGAACAATCAAAGATGTCCAAAAGCTCACAGGAAGAATGGCATCTCTAAGTCGATTCATCTCCAAATCAGCTGACAAAGGACTACCTTTCTTCAAAATCCTAAGGAACATTAAAGATTTCAAATGGACTGAACGGTGCGAGGGAGCTCTAGAGGAGTTAAAAGCTTACCTAACTCGCCCTCCCTTATTAATGAAACCCACCCCCCAAGAAGATTTGTTTGTATATTTAGCCATCGGAGAAGAAGCCGTAAGTGCGGTGCTGGTCAAAGAACATAATAGGGAACATCACCCGATATATTATGTTAGTAAAACATTGCAAGGGGCCGAAGGATGATACACTCAAATTGAGAAGTTAGTGCTGGCTCTCATCACTATAGCGCGAAAATTACGCCCATATTTTCTTTGCCACCCCGTAACAGTATTGACTAAATATCCCTTGCGAACCATCCTTAACAAGCCTGAAACCTCGGGCCGGCTCATCAAATGGGTCATCGAACTCACAGAGTACGACATCACATATGCCCCCCGTCCTGCCATTAAAGCCCAGGTTTTGGCAGACTTTGTGGTAGAAATGGCAAGTATGGAGATTGCCCGAAACCCCCTATGTGGCACCTATTTGTAGATGGATCCGCCACGACACTCATGGTGGGGCAGGAATAGTCCTATCTAACACGGAAATAGAAGATGAAACCCTATACTTCGCTGTTAGACTTGATTACCCCCTATCTAACAATGAAGCTGAGTATGAGGCCCTATTGATAGGACTAAGATTAGCCCGAGATGGAGGGATTAGAAGAATAATAATGCATAGTGATTCGCAGCTCATCATGCAACAAACAAAGGGTGCATACGAGGCCCGAGAAGAAAGAATGCGAGAATACGTACAGGTTGTACAACACAGAAGCGCATGGTTTGAAAGCTACGAGATAGTACAAATTCCCCACTCCGATAACCAGAAAGCGGATGCTTTATCAAAAATAGCCTCCCAAACTGCTACCATCCATACCCGCCGTATCACACTTCTCCTAGCAACAACTTCCGAAAAGACGGAAGCAAGGGAGGTGAATGCAACACAACAACCCTCCGATGATGATTGGAGGGAGCCTATACTAGTTTACCTCAGGAATCCTGAGGAATATGCGGCTCATACTAATAAAAAAGAACGACAACTAATGGCACGAAGGACTGCCCGATACTTTCTCCACGAAGGTACATTATTTCAACGATCTTACTCCTATCCCCATGCCAGATGCCTAGATCATGTAGAAGCCGAGCAAGTTATTTGGGAAACACATGAGGGAACCTGCGATAGTCACACAGGAGGAGAAAGTATGACGGGACATATACTTCACCAAGGCTACTACTGGACCACAATGGAAAAAGATTGCCAAGAACATGTCAAGCGCTGCAAATCATGCCAAACCTTCGCTCGCCAGATACGCCAACCTGCGATACCATGGGTGTCCAGACCCCCTCCCTGTCCCTTCTCCAAATGGGGAATTGACATTGTCGGGCCACTAATCCCCATGGCAGGCCAAAAGAAGTTTTTGCTAGTAGTTGTAGACTATTTCACCAAGTGGCTGGAAGCAGAACCCCTAGCCAAGATTACCGCGGGGGCGGTTATTAACTTTATATGGAGATACATTATATGTCATTTCGGCATCCCCCGACACTTGGTTAGTGATAATGGTCTTCAATTTACAAGCCAAGAGATGGAAAAATGGTGCAGCCATTGGGAGATAAAACATCGTTTTACCTCCGTAGGATATCCCCAAGCTAACGGCCTAGTCGAAAGAACCAACCAAACTCTGCTAAAAATTCTAAAAGCGAGATTGGGTTGGCACAAGGCTAGATGGGTAGAAGAGATCCCAGGAATTCTATGGGCCTATCGGACTACTCAAAGAACCGCCACGGGAGAAACCCCCTATAGCCTAACCTATGGAAGTGAAGCGGTTATACCTCTAGAGATAGTGATAGAAAGTTGACGAGTCCGAGAATATGAAGAAGTAAACAACAGCTCCAATCTAGCCCTAGGCCTGGATCTTCTGGAAGAAAGGAGGAACCGCGCCGTTGTTCGCATGGAACAATATAAAGCGCGCATGTCCCGACACTACAACGCCCGAGTCCGACCCCGACTCTTCCAAGTCGGAGATCTCGTACTAAAAAGAGCAGAAGCTTCCAAAAACATAGGTAAACTTCAGCCTAAATGGGAGGGGCCCTTTAAAATAGCTAAAATTGTTGGAGGCGCCACATACCTCCTAGAAAATCATGAAGGGAAAGTATTCCATAATTCTTGGAATGCGTATAACTTGATAAAGTACTACGCTTGATGTCACGATAGGCTGGTGCGAGACCAGCTTCCCCTTGTATATAAATAAAGATGTATATAAATAAAGCAATGTTTACAATAAGTGTCTTTCGCTTTATTATATGAACAAGGATAGGTTTGCCATTACAAGAAGAATAGTCCTCTAAGGAGTGTCGGCAAACCCACCTCAAGGGGCCATTTATTACAAGAAAACAAAAAAAAGCACATACGCCTATCAACAATAGAGCTATATAACAGTTTATACATTATTAAGAACATCCCAAAATCACCATGCAGCACTTAAGCATCCTCACGTGGCCGCTTTCCTTCTCTAATCAACCGACGACGTTGTTTCTCTGAAAGATCCATAGGTTCTGCTAGATCCACAGAAGGAACATGTATATCTTCCAACATTGGCACTGCCTCAGAAACAATTGTCATTGAAGTAACATGGGATTCAGGTACTATATTCAAGCGTGGGATCACTAGAGTGGCCGGAAACCCCGGCAAAGATCTCACAACTTCCTCGCATAGCTTATACCCGATACGCACCATGTCCCGAAACTGCTCTCGGAGTACATCCCGAGGGGCAAGAGCATTGGATAGGTCCATAAGTGCTTGGGTTCGAGCCAACATTAACGCCACCTCCTGCTTTCGCATCATTTCCAGCAATTTTCGAGTAGCAGCATCCTTCTCTTCCAAGACCAAGGACAATCGCTCTTCTAAGATACGCAGTTGCCCTCGAAGGTCCTCCACCCTCTCCTCTAAACACACCACCCGTGCTCGCTCCAAGGACAAGCGCCTTTCCATATCCCAGGACTTCTCTGTCAAATCTTTTACGACCCCACGATGGCTTTCCTACATCATCTCCCTATCGCCTCGGAGCTGTTCCACCTTTTGCCTAGTAAGCAGAAGTTCCCTTTCAAGGTCATCCCGATGACAGTAGATCAACTCCGCCTCGGAAGTAATTTGGTCCCTCCGAGAGCCCACAACATTAATCACCATGAAAAGCTAAAATATTTCATCAGAGGAAAACCTAAGTAGCCATCGGAGTAAAAGTTATACTCAGAAGTAGAAAAGAGAGATATTATTACCTCACAAAGATCCTTGCTAGCTAAATCCTGTAGAGAAGACAGTGGGAGAGCGTTTAGCTAAGAACAATCTAAATTGTTCAGCAATCCGCTCATAAAAGTTCGGCAAAAGAGTACATTGGGGTTAAGCCCGGGAAACTGTTTCGCTGCTCGCGAACCCTCCCCCTGTTCCACACCTGCAATAGGAGGCGGTGTATCGGGATAAGAGGGAACACCTTCCTCTATTGCATTAACGGAACTTCTATTGAAACCAGGAGCATGACCCCCCTGATTACTACTCTCTCCGATAGCCCTAGAACCCAACCTCGGGGAAAGCAACGGACTTGAAATAACTCCCACTCCCGGGAATCTTCGTGAGGAATCTCCAACTAGTTGTAATGGAAAATGGCCTGAGTCCCCCTTTAAAGGGGATAGCTCGTCGGAACCGCTACTCTCGAGAGCTCTTCTGAATCCCCCTACGGCAAAAAATTCCATTTCGGACCCTGTAAAAAGAATCAACACATATTAGATTATAACTATCCCCCACTACAACATATTGCTAAAAAAAAGGAAAAGAAGAACGTTACGAAAAAAGAAATTAGTATGGAGAGGACGAGGAGAAAGCTCTCGTGCCGCTGATCCCTCTTGTAAACCAGCCATTGAAAGAGCATCGGACAACTCCAACAGACCACATATATCATAAATACCATTGAAAAGTGAAGACTCTCCCAAAAACTCTGATTCACGAGTAATCACTTCTACAGAAGGAACCACATAGCCTAACCACCAACGAACGGGTACTCCCCAGGCACAAGCTGCCATCCCACGAGGCTTTAGATAAAAGAAACGACTCTTCCAATCATCTCGGGGGGTAACCCATCTAGTGATCACGGTATACCAAGCTAAAAAAGGGTAAATCTCCAGGACAAGGATGCAATAGAAAGACACTCCCCACCTGATAAGGAGTTAAAGGCAAATCCAAAAGCCCACAACAAAGAACATACCCTACCAGATAACGATAGGAGTTAGGTGTAAGTTGGTTGGGACAAATTTGCCAATAACGAAAAGGCATTCGCAAGAATGGATGAAAGAACAAACGCAATCCACAGTGTATTTGATCAGAATATACTGTCATATACCCAATGGGAGGATCATACGCCTGTTGGTCAGCCCCATGTAGCACTAGGTCATACCCGCCTAAGTCCAAGTTGTACTCCACGAACAATGCTGCCACCGAGTCTGCGAATTCTGTGCTTTCTACCGATCCAATACGACCCCCCTATCAGCATTCGAGGATTCACTGTGATCGTGTGAAAAACCGATAGCAGATCTATCGGCAGATAAGCCTCCCTACTCATGAACACATCCCTGATGCTATGCGACAGCAACATGTCTGCTCAAAGTTGCACCGGGGGCAGGACTGGTGAACCTCTCGGAGTGGAAGGGGAGCACCCCCCTCCACGACGAGGACCAGGCATAGAAGTCTCACTCGATACTCGTTGCACCATATGTACATAAAGGGACCTACGAGAAGAGGTAAGACCCCCTGGAGAACTTGTAGAACGGGGAAGTGTCAAGGCGAGCTTATCTAAGTTTGCTAAACTTTTTTCAAAAAACCAAACACTTAAAGACAAAAATGGCCTTTTTCAATCAACAAGTGAACTTTAGGAATGATTTGCGTGATGAAAATGACAATTCATGAGAAAGTAATTTATAGCAAGTATAGGGGGCCCACTACCAACAGCAGGACCACCCGGATTCTGCGGTTCTCACAGCCAATAAAGATGAAACACGAAGCTCCACGTGTTGCCAACTTAGAAAGTCAACTAGAACATACTCCCACCTACCCCATGCAAGTAAGAGAAAGAAGCACGCAATTGCTATCATTAAAAACTTCCAGATAAGAATAAAAGTTTTTTAAAAGAAGAACTCTGATTCCCAGATGTGACAAAGCACAACTACTCTATTTATAACAAGTCAATCTTAACATAAAAAGGACAAAAACATGAAAAAAGACAAAGATAAAAACCCATGTAAGAGACAAATCCCTTAAAAAACGTGCACTTTATTTAAATTAAATTACAAAGACAAGTCTCATTAAAATAAAAAACAAAATACAATTATGCTAGGAGGGAGGGGGTCTCTAAGATGGGGGAGGTAGAGCCCTCGTGGAAGCAGGGGTTGGTACATTTGCAGAAGGAAGAGTCGGAGCACTTGTAGAAGAGGGAGCGCCAGAAGGACTAGCTTGTGCCCCCGTACTGGGAGGAGGGCGAGTTATAGGCAGCGGGACCACGACAGTCAAAGGAACCCGAGTTGGGGCAGAAGAAGAAGGGGGAAACTGAGAGCTATTCTTCAGAAAGAGAGAATAAGCTTGTTCCAACGTGGGCCTCTACATCTCCTAGATATTTATCTGGCACGGATCAACATTGTGAGCTATCTTCCTGCGCACCTGTCCGAAGCATTGAAGAAACCCCCCACATTACATGTCCAACTAAGTACCCATGATTCTTACGGACATACTGCTCATTAACTTGAACAATGGCATCCTACTGGGCTTGCTTAACAGCGGCAGTCAGCTTCTGTTGCATCTCCTCGGGGGAGATGCCCCTCGAAACTGGGGCTTTCGATAACTCTTCCGTAAGAGCATCCACCCGACCAAGTGCTTGGGACAAGCTATGCTCCAACTCTTTCTACTTTACTCCCCATGCAACTTTTTCTTCCTCAAAGAGGTAACTTTTTCTTTCAACACCAACCCCGAGGCCTCCATCTCCGACACGGATGATTGAAGCCGCTTGTTTTTCGCCCCTACTTCTTGAAGCTGCTTCGTGATCTTAGACCACGCCGCTTCGTGCTTCCCTATTTTCTCCCGGAGACTCGCATTTTCTTCCTTCGTCTTCCGAGACCTTTCTTCAGCCGCGGTCGCCAACTTTTGCAATTTATCAACCTCAAGCAACAGAAGAGGAAGCATTTTAGGCGCCTAAAAAACAAAACAAAAGAATAAAGACCCCAAAACTGGACCCTAAGCAAATAAGATAAGTAAAAGGTAAGCCTTACCAACATGGGCACACAATTCGTGCAAGCCTGGACAAATTGCCACCCATCCAAGGGAAGGGAGTTGGCAGCAAATAGGAATCGAGTGACTGTATCGAGAGCCACCTTGGCCTCTTCTGGGCTAGGCTCTTGCCCCCCAGCTGGAATGCTAGAAGACGAAGGTCCCCCCAACGGTACCCCTCCCGATACGGGCACCTGAGTAACCACGGAACTGTCTGACTGTATGGCGGCCAACGAACTCGAAAGGGGATGATCTGCAAAGTAGGGAGCTGCGGCCATCAGCTCATCTAATAAGAGCATCGGATCATCGGAAGATAGAGGAGCATAAGGACCCGAGGGAAAGGATCCTCCTTCAAGGTTAAAAAGGTCACCCCCTGTGAAATAAAAATCTCCCCAAGTAAGTAATGTATTCCCAAAAAAGAAAAACAAAAGGGAAAATATTTTAAGAAACTTACCCAAATCAAAAGAGTTTTCTATCAGAGATACCCCCTCGTTCTCAGCCAGGAGGGCCTTTCCTTTATCTATCAAAGACAATTTTTGATAAGTAAAGGTACAAAGTATCTCAATATCATTTGAACAAAGAAAAGATACATACCTTGGGGAGGAGTTGCCAGTAATATATCTACCGAATCCCTCGATGTCTCCGAGGGTGAAGACGCATCGATAGCACCTAGGGGGGCAATGGCATCCCCCGTATTCCTACATCATCTTCCGCTCCTCCTATCGAGAAGGCCCCCACGAGGGCCGCATCCGCGGAAGTTACATCCAAACATATTTCTTCTGGGGTATCGGACGTTCCACTAGTTGACCGAGATATAGCTGTCGAGGTCATTAAACGAATCCTTGCTCGCTCAGCATTACCCTCCTGAGCCACGGGGACTTCACCTTCCCCATCAGTCTACCTTCATGAGCCCCCTTTCCCTCATGAACACCTTCCACCATATATGGCCGTAAAACATCCACTGCAAAAACACCCAAAGTCAAACAAAAAATAATAATAATAAACAAATAATAATAATAATAATAATAATAAAAACAGAAAATTACCAAAGGCGTTGAAGTATTTCTCGGGTACAGACAAGGGAGTCTCGAGTCGATCTATCAGAGCAATGTATCACAAGCCCGCGGTCCGATAGAGGGCAGCAAAATTCCCTGACTCCACCACAGACTTTCCCGCAAATACAGGGGAGAACACCAAGGTATCATCTAAACCCTTTCCAGAAACTTGGGCTCCCTCCAAGTATAGGGCATGTCCCACTCCCCTTCGGTAGGGCAGATATAGAAAAATTTATTCTTCCACGTGCTGTGAGAGCTAACGTTGCCCTCAGAGATACGGTCATCCTTATTCCGATGACTAAAACAATAGAAAGGAGCCCCTCCCGGAGACACCTTCAACTCAAAATAGAAAAAAGCCTATCCCTCGTACACTTTATCCCCCTCACCAAACACCAAAAGACGAATAAAGCCAAGGCCGTGAAAGAATTGGGGGTGAGTTGGCTAGGGCATACATCGCAGTACTTAAAAATTTCGCAGTAAAAAGGCGGGAAAAATGAACGTAATCCCGCCTTTACCTGAGAGTAGTACACGGTCAAATGCTTCGCCGGAGGAGAATTGCCCCTTTGATCTGCTGATGGAAACTCCACTATCACATTCCGGCCGGAGGCACCGTATTCAATGAACAAATTCTGAATCTCCTCTTGAGAAATGGTGCTAACAGTCGCATCAACTTTCTGGGTAGCTCGAGGAGCACCACCCTTATCAGCATTTTTCTTTGATTTCTTCGCCTTCCTCGCACTACCACTGCCGCCAGCCCCCATCACCGCCACCGCACCTCTCTTTCAAGAAGTTAAAGAAATTGCCCCCGTCACCGCCGGGAGATCAGTAGCAACAACAAAGGTAACCGCTCCAGTACCAGAAGCGGCAGACACCAAATTGGTCGTCGATTGGGATGCCATTAGAGTTGAATTAAAAAATTCTTAAAGAACAAAGAGGTTTTTTGGAGAGAAAAAAAGATAAACGGGAGAGTTTTTTCGCTAAAAAATGCAAGTGAGAATAAAAATTAAGAAAAGAGGGTATTTATAAACCCTAGGCCCACTACAGTATTAATTACCCACTAACTCACGATTGGAAATCGTGCTTAGTGGGAAATAAATAGGCACGCTTTTAAGAAAGTGGCAAACGGTTCATATATCTTGATAATAACACCACGTCTGAACATGGCATTTAAAACACAATTGCTTAATTAATTAATGCCACGACATTAATTATAATTAATGTCCCGACATTAATAAATACATAAATACTAAAATATAAGACTATCGAAACGTACCGCTCGAAAAAAAAAACTGAAATTCCTCTTGCCTCTCCCAAAAGAGAGAGCCATCGGAATTGGGGGGGGGGGGATAATGTTACCTCTGGAAAAAATTCGAAACCAAAATAGTACTATCCCCACGACAGATATCTCACAGAGTACAAATACCGCGCAAGATGTCAGGAACTTTAAATAGTTTTCCGAAACATCCCCCAGGTATACGATACTCTAGCACCTATCGTGTCGTATGGGTATACAGAGCAGCATACTTTCACCTCCTTCCATGGAGCCCTCCGAGCAATATGCCTACCTCTTTTAAGGAGCCCTCGGAGCAATATGCCTACCTTCTTTTAAGGAGCCCTCGGATCAATATACCTGCCTCCTTTCAAAGAGCCCTCGTTTCTCTCACATTATAACGGAAGCCCTCGGAGCACACGTGCCATCCTTATCCCGATAGATGGATAAGAATCTCATCAAGAAAGCCACGTCGGCTCCCTCAAAATATCTGCCCCTCATCCGAAGTACATAGAAGCCACGACAGTTGTTTGTCTTTATCAGAAGAAAGATGATACATGTGCAAAGTTGACACCTGTAAAACTCTTACTTGTATCCAACGAAACCTCCTTCTATAAAAGGGGAGGAAAACTAAGAAAATAAGATATATTGTTTTCCAAGAATAAAATACAATAGCAGAAATCTCTTCAAACTCAGGCAAAAGCGATTATTCCCACTCCAAATATCTTTGAAATAATACTACCGTTAACATACCGTATTACAAATGTTAAGGCAAAATTGAGTACTTCAATATTGACGTAACATTCAACTTAACCACGTGTGCTTTACACTCTATCAGTAGGTGTTAGGACAACACTGAGTAAAATCAGTGTTGGCTCAACACTGGGTGTCAACACCAGTGTTGAGTTACAAAAGATGTACCAATTCTGATCCACACATTAACACAACCGATTAACCCACTTATCCCATTTAATTCACATAATCACATTGGTCCTAGGGCTTGATATGGGCTTATAGCGTCGGCCCAGACAAGACTGGATCTAGGCCAACCTAATTAACAATGCAATGAGTCCAGTCCACCCACGGAATAATTCAAGTATTTTTGCTCTATGTATTCGGGAATCGTACATCGAGCAAATAAATTACTAATTTTATTCATATAAATCTCTTAATGATTTTTATTTAAAAATACATTTAAAAATATTTTAATACTATTAAATTATCTATTTTATAACCCCATTGTTGAACAAGCCTAATAACAATTAATAAACAAATTATTTTCTTATGACATATTCGATCGTCTTTAGCTATTTAATTAAAATAATATTTATGATCTTTATCATAATTAACAATAGCTTGTATTTTTTAATACGACTTTCTCGAATATTATCAACATCAGAATCAAAACAGTAGATATACTTATTATGGTGACATGTGATTATTCAGTTAAAACATACTATTTTAATTTTTAAAGGTTTGAGAAACTTATCAATGTTCGCCAAGTTTTTTCATGCAAATAAAGGTGATATTCGATTTCTAATTTGTTCTAGCCTCGTTCGACATTCGACCCTGAAGAATATGAAGAAAAAAATACATTATTTTGTTACCTAACCACGAAAAACCTATAATTCTTTATATTCCTATTTTTGAGTCTCATCTCATTACCTGATTTCCTTACTCATCGTTAAACCATACGCAAACACTAATCATTTACCACATATTGATTCATAATCATGGTAATTCTCTGATACTACAATCTCATAAGATGGTTCTTGTTACTAGCTTATTTGTTTATCCAGTATATCCATTGGGACGCCTTTGAGAAGTTTGGCTTGGGATTAAGTTGATTTACTACTGGGAGGTAAGAATTGGTGGTTTAAGTACTATCGCTTGACACCCCTCTATCTAGATGACGCTTGTAGTCAGTAATTGGTTGTAACCTAGGTGTTGGATCTTCATATACTTGAGCATGTCTCTTAATTTGTTTGCAGGGTCGCTTCTTGTTGGGAGTTATAAGGTAATATATTGAAAGTCATAAGGTTGAATTTGTTTCGAGTTAAGCACAAGTTCATTAGTTAGTCTATGAACATTCCAATACTATTGTTACATAAAATTATGTGGTTAAACTTTTTCTACCAGTAAGATCATTCCTTGAAATTTGTCTATTAAACCACAATTAATATTGCGTTGATATTTTACATGAATCTAACTAAGGTGGTGTTTGTAAAATCCTAAATAAAGCTAAAATAAACTTTTGACTTAATGAAGCGGTTTTAGGTGTTTGCAAATTTTGCTTATGCTATTTGAAAACTTAATTTAAGCTAAAAATCCTCAGAATCTTGAAGTTGGTATGGACATGCTTCTAGCTTATGGTAGTAATTTCTAAATATATTAAAATATAGTTAGACGATTATATCCTTCTATTTTGTATAAATAATGCAATTCATCTATTAAATTAAAAGCATAAAATACTATTCACTAACTAATTTCTTTTTTCTATCCATGATTAAGGAAATTTTCTTCAATAAAACAACAATCTTGTAAATCGTCAAGTGTAATTTTTTTTACAATTCATCAAATTAAGAATACAATTGTAAATACTGTTAACTGTTGAATCTCTCGTGAAATAAAACTACCGCGTCATGATGCGTAAAAATATAATCATTTATTAAACTAATAACAGTATGAACATGAGCATAGTCGTGAAAACCTCCTGTTTATAAATTAGAACTTGTTAATATTTCTTTAAAATGTAATAGTATTTTATAATAGGTTTTTTGGTAAAAATATAATAGTTAATAATGCATGGATCAAAATTTCCGTGCGTTTCCTCGAAAAATACCGAAACGTTTCCGTTTTTGACTCCAAGCCATGACACAAAGACATGTCATCACTTTTGGACCTAGAGACAAAAAAAGAATCATGTACCCTCACTCTGATCTCATCATTATCAGCATGGATCAAAATTTCCATACGTTTCCTCGAAAAGTACCGAAAAGTTTCCATTTTTGACTTCACCGATACGAAATATACATGAAGTTTCCATGATAGTTATAACTACAATTTTACGAATTCTTCGAAACATGTCGAAAAGTTCTCGAAATATTACGAAACATTTCTAATTTTTAGCTAACCGAAACGTACTCACGTACCGAAATTTTCATCCATGATTATCAGAGCATAGAGGAGAGGGTATGACATTCCCAACATAGTTATAGAAAAGGCAGCATGGTAAACGTTATGTATCACTCCACCATTCAATTCTTGGGGACAACAAAGTCACAAATTGAGACGAAGCAAGTGTCGTTCTAAGTTTTTTTAGGAGACCCCTACTTACTCGAGGGATCATCTGCCTCCCATGACTTGGAGGACAGAACCCTGCCAGTGGATAGAAGATGTACTTTTCCAATCGAGCCCTATAACATCATTTGTGTCCAGTGATCCAGGTGTTCGAGGGTATCATATCCATGACCCATCTCAAGGTGAAGTTCCCAACACTGGAGGGCATATGAGAAGCTCACGACACGCAAATGCGAACCAAAGAGCGATGAGAAAAGTCTAACATGCGCCGTGCGTCAAGCCATTATACTCCACAACAGATACTCCAACTCTGTCGAGAAGAGCGCTCGATGCGGTAGCCTGAAACAACCTGGAAGGAAGAAGAGGATACTGTAAAGTATTGCGATAACAATGAAGCTTGGGGACACGGAACTAATGAGGGTCGACATTTAGAAGCTCAGATCAAAAGACTCATCAGCCTACAACGAGATCAAATGTTAGTCAAACGACCAAGGTTACAACCCTCGCCGATGGTGGAATACAGAAACATACATCACACCGAAGAGAAAAAATAGATCCACTACGAGGGAGAAAATGAAATGGAAATTGATGAGCGTTTATTTAGCATCATTTTAGTACTCATTTATGCTTTTGTGTAATTCCTAGTGCATATTTATTAGTTTTAGTATTGTTTCGTGTGTTCTTAGGAATTGTTTCGAGTCACGATGAGACGAAGTTAAAAGAGCACAAAATGGAGTTTTTAGTAACAAGGCGTCATGACACTACTTCAACGGAGGCAAATCCTAATCGTTACACGTGGAGAATCCAAAAAGTTGACCCAATCCAAGGATGTAGAGGCGCGATACAGGGGGAGCTGCGCAACACTGCCACAAAAGTCGAAGGTAGTGAGCAACGAAAAGAAGTAAAATGCAGTAGAGGAGAAACAATGATTGGAACAATAAGAAGCAAAAGCAGCACGAGTCGTGCTGGTAGGTACGCGACTTAGCAGCGCGAGACGACAAGTCGCACTCAAGAACAATAACGTCTTTTCCTATTTATTAAGTTGCGAATGTGGGTGAAATTAGGGCATCAAAACTCTCCTATATATAGAGGAGGACGGCTAAGAGTAAAGAGAACCACACCACACAAAACATCTACGACGTTTAAAGCGCTTACTACCTTCAGAGAGAGAAACACCATTGAAGTTATGTTCCAGTTTGGTTTTGTCATTGTGTGAGAGTCAAGAGTCTGTAGAGAAGAAGATAGCACGTAGGAGTCGAGAAGATAGCAAAAGAGTCACCATTCCTCCGGATACGAGGAGCTTTCCTCTATCTCTTTACTTTATTTATGTTATTGTATTCTTTATTGATTGTTGAACTCATGACTATAAAGAGCTAACCTACTCGTTGTTTAGAGTAGGGGAGTAATTCTGATTTATAAATATATTTTTTATTTGCTTTGATGTGTTTTTATGTCTAGATTGAGTATGTATTTATGTTTTGTAACTAATCTCGCTCTCGCTTGAATAACGGATGCACTACCCTAGGACTGCCAGAGTGTAGATGTCAAGTTAGTTATATATATTTGATTTTTGACTTTGGTATGCTAACGCAGCTGATGCACAACCCCTAGATCACATTAAATCAATCTTGGTTATGTACGTTTATGTTAACACAATTTAGATGAGTCAATTAAATTGCTGATTTGATATCTCTACTAAAACAACTGACAATTAGGCTGAACCCGGTAACGTGGTAGGTTATTAAAGACTCATAGATTCTATAGTTAGGATAGGTCCAACTATAGGTCATGGATCTATTACACATGGAAGACTCAAACTACCATCAAGCATCTCAAGTAAATATAGGTAGTTTGTCTATGAACTACTATGGTTAAATTAGTTGTGAACCCAACCTCTAAACAGTCTTTTATTGTATTGTTTACAACTTAAGCATTCATCCAATCAATCTTCTTAAATTTTGTTTATTTACTTTTGTGCATTTTAGTTTTGTTCTTTGCATTCAAAAACCTTTTTTATAAAAGGGAAAATTACAAGGTACCATCCAAACTTTGGCACTTTTCGCACTTACCTATACAAATTTTAGATTTTTGCACCCGAAGGTCTAAACTTTGCTCCGGCCAAAACTTTGCTATCTAAACTTTCAAAATGACCTATCCCGACCAAAACACGTCACGTTGCATCATAGTGGCATCATTTTTTCGGCATTGTGACATACAAGTTTTTGCACTTTACTATCCAAACTTTTATTTTTTTGGCACCCGCCTATCTGAAGTGATGTCATGAATACATCACAATGCCGAAAAGTGACATCACTTGGCCTGTGGAATTATTTTAAAAGTTTAGATAGTAAAGTGTTGGCCGGAGCAAAGATTAGACAGTTGGGTAAAAAATATTAAAGTTTGTATTGGTAAGTGCAAAGACTGTCAAAGTTTGGATGCTATCCTATAGCTTTCCCTTTTAAAACCTGCATTTATATTTTCTGCATAAAAGCATCATGTATACATCCTGCAAGCACAAGAAATAACAACCGTGACAACCGTTAGTGTTTTGCATTTAAGTGATTTAATAGTTCATATGCCACTCCCTTGGGATGCGATATTTAGTTCGTAGTTAACTATACTTACCATTTTTTATTACTTGATTCGTGCACTTGCAAGTATAGGAATTTAGGTAAAACAATTGATTTGGTAACTTTATATTCTTTGTTTGCTACACCAAAGTTCCCATCAAGTTTTTGGCGCCGTTGTCGGGGAGTAACGATTATGTTGTGTTTAAATCATTAAATCTTAAATGTCGAGAGACTGATCTAGTCTCATTGTTGCTTGCAGTTGGGAAGAGCAAATATAGTCAATTAATGAACTTCCATCTGCACCTCTCAACAAAGGAGTAAAGGGTGACGCGAGTACCCTTTTTGGTGGAAATCTACCTATCAAAGGATTTGGAGGCATTACCACGATCGAGATGGCCAATTTCCAGATTATTGATGACGTGAAGGACGACATCAAACTTCAAAAAGTGATACAAGGGAAGTTCAGTCTGGACCTCTTCAAAACAATTAAACAAAGCCAGTTCAGCGGGGACCCAAGAGAAGACCCAGGAATACACGTTGAAGTACTGACCCAAACATGCATTGATTTTGGTTTGAAAGATACCGACATAGCCAACCGCTGGTTTCCAATTTCACTTAAAGGGGGCAGCAAAAGCTTGCGATGAAGGAATCTACAACAAAAAGTCATACTCTTGAGGTCAACTGAAGGAGAAGTTCTGTCACCAGTTCATGACACCTGAAGGAAGCAGGCTAAAGCAATTCTCAGGCTAAAGTAGTATGAGGGCGAGATAGTTATTGATATGTCGGTAAGAATATATAGCAACATAACTTTTTCAACATGAAGACGATATATCTTGCTATTCCCCATACTTCACTTACTTGCATTAATCAGAGCATCTCGAATCCCTTGTCATGAAAAGAGCACACTCTCTTTCAACACTATTCATTGTATTCATAGTTACATCTCAAACATCAAAGTCTTACATAACTGCAAACGCGGTGAATACAAGATAGGAGCAAGTCACAGAAAGTCTTCCTTTTCAAATTTAAACCTCTTAACATTAAAATGGTTGCTTTTCTAGACATGTTCCACATGACAGAATCAAACATGGCCATTGGAGACATGCTAAAGTAGCAACACCAAAATAAAGTCTCACGAAAAAGCTAAAAGTCATAAGGGTATCATATAAGGTTTTATAAACATCTGAGTCTCACACAATGAGGAAACAAGGATCTATTCACTCATTATCCCAACGGTCACAAAAACACATGTGGTATGAAACACATGCTACGATGCTTGTCTTCCTCTTCAGGAGCGTATGTCATATTTAAAAGTAATATGCATCGTACATATCTTAGTTCAAGTGTCCTTAACACTTAACTTGAGTTTTCTCCTTGTAAGTCCTCTACAAACACCAATCACAAGAAAACTCACATATGGCCCTAGGACAAGTATAATGGATGGAGGGAATCCATAACGATTTCTTAATGATACAACAGTAATCTCATCTTGATCGTCAATCAAGACGACATCATAAGATAAAATGACTTTATATCCAAGAAAAATCATAATTTCTCATCTCTGCACACTTCTTAATGTAAGAGGCGATTGCTCATGTGAGAGAGTCAATCTCTACTTGCCAGACATACTTTTAGACTTTGAATGCTCTCCCCATAAAAGCATCTACTTATATAGCATTCAAGTCTTGAACTCATGGACATATAACTGGACATCATTTAATCCAATTAGGTTAGATTCTATGCAAACCTTGAGATTCTAACAACTCAAGAGCGTATCTCCTGGTCAAGGTTAAGTTATCAAACTAACCATCCCTAATGCATAGATCTACACAACAAAGTCACTTCTTTCTTTGCATAAATATCTCTTCACAAATCAACCCTTTTGTGATTAATTTATTTTTATCACTTTGAGACTCTCTTGTATGCAATTGACGCATGTCATCATAAAACACACGACGACTCCCACTTTACTTACTGTCTCAAATGATAAACTAGTCTATTTGACCAAACACATTACACTGCAACAACATGTGCTATAAATTCTTGTTTTATACGCACATTCATACACTCGTTTGCTTTCAGTTATTCTAACAAATAGCAACATCATTTAATGAATAAGCAAACTCATAGGTCGGTTTACTCCAAGTCAAATCACCTCTTGTAAAACTATAAGTGTATTTTGATCAATAATGACTAAAATCATTATTGAGTTGACTAGTATGCAGTATGTATAGGAGTTTAGAATCCTATATAAATATTGTCCAAATATTACTCTTAAGAATTGGGCTATACTTAATGAGCATACCCATGGCATAACAGTTATCAGGATAGATGAGTAGCACAATAAATCTCAATTGTCAAAGAGATTTCACCAATAGAAGTTTAAATGTCTTACTAATTATAGTCTCCATAGATTTTAAAGCTCAAGATATACACCATTGTAAGGAGCATCGGCTTCCTCCAAGTTCATTTTAGATCACTCCATACATCTCAAGATGCAAAGCATCAAGAAATTGAGTCATTTTTATGAATTTGAACATAAGAGGTACATTAACCTCAAATTCACTCTTTATTCAAAGAATAGAAGAATGACCATTACTAAATGGTAGAAACATACTTCTCACAATCCTAATCATCAAGACATCATTAATATTGATAGAGTTATTATTTTAAGTAAACACCTCATGTCTCTAGTTCTAGGCAAACTTCAGTCCGGAACACCTCAGAGTAACGCTAGGGTGCTTCACAGGATGTCGAAGGAGAAGGTATATCGAATCCATGAAGATATCGAATATCTTCTATGTCGGAGATGTGGTTGATATCAAAGGTATAGCCATATCGAGGGGTAGGTATGTCGATGGTATATATCGGGTGAGTATATCAGACAATATATCGAATGTGTATATTAGATTTTGTATTTCGGACGTATATATCGAATGTTGTATATCAAAAGGGTGCTCGATATCGAATGTGCGTATTCGATATGTGAATGAATAGTGTAGGGTAATTAATGATACTTGCCTGGATTAGTGGAACCCGGATATATATAGGCCTCGGGATGCGGGCACCGCGCCCGTAATTTCTGCGTATGTTGTTCCATATCGAATATGGATATTCGATATTATTATTGGGCTCGTCCCATGTAATTAGGCGGACTAGCCCAATACGGATATTACCCATATCATGTAGTCCCCCAGTTTAGGAGTTATCATTGTAAATGATAATTCGTAAACTAAATCAAACTTTTAATATCAGTACCTCTTATCCCCGCAGTTTAAATGTAGGAGCGCGGATACGTGAATTCTATTTAGAACAATAGTGGTCCCACAATATAATTTATCATAGCATTGAGGTCTGTATTTGAATTATGAGCGGGATCTCTTCATGTATGGGGTTGTATCTCAAAACACGGTACCAAAATTATTTCGAAAATCATTTATATCGAATGTTTTTGATATTAAGTTTCTTATATTGAATGTTGATTTCGATATTGTTTGCCATAAAAGCGGAGTTCAAGCGCCCGATGTCTATAAATAGGCAGTGAGAGGGGAGATAAAATGCATTTGTCTTTTAGTGAACACGTACCTCTTCCGGCAAAGGTAAATCGAATGTTTCGATATAACTTTCGATATAGTCTTTGGACTTGTAACCTGATATTAGTTTTAATCTCGAGAATTATGTGATTCGATGTGGCTTGTATATCAAATCTATTCACAATATATATTAGTTTTGATATTCTCATACGTATATCGAAAATTTGTATACTTAGGTTATTTTCACGACAGTTACTCAGTTTGATCGTGAAATTGTTGGATCGGGACTTGATACTTGTCGCACAGTGTTAACCCTTCGGTGTTAGTCTAACACTGATCAGCTCTTCCAATGTTAAGCTGATGTTGGACTCTCGATGTTATCTTAACATCCGTTTAACATCAGTTAATCGTTAGCATAAATCTCCTTGACAGAGAATATAACGCAGCGGATAAATAAAGAACACAAGTAGATGTAATTTTAAGAAGATAATATATTAATATGATCTTCCGAGCCGTAGGCAAAATAACCTGTTAAGGTTTTAACAAAAGTCGTTCTCTAAATCTTCAAGCTCCTCACTCTCAAATTAATCGAACTAAGCAAAGCACACAAGAATTGCTTCAACTATCTCTAAAAGCTCCTCACTCTTAGATCTATTCTAACAACTCACAAACTTTGCTAAAGCAAGACAAAGACACTCGACTATAAAGATTTCCTCACGGGAGATTTTCGCTCTTGTCTTCGTGTCTTTTTCTTGATGTCCAACATGCCTATTTATAGTGTAGTCTTCCTTGATGGCCAAGACATGTTGTGCATGTTTTTGATTGCTATTAGATCTCTTTGTATGACTCTAATTTTGTTCATAGCAAGTCTCCTTCAATAGGGAAAGGTTTCCTTGTCCAACTTGAAATTTTCAATGGAAAGGTTTCCTTCTTTGACTAGAAGTCTTCAATGGAAAGATTTCCTTCTTTAACTTGAAGTCTTCTAAGAAAAGTATCCTTCTCCATCTTGTAGTCTTCTATAGAAAGAATCCTGATGCAAGTAATCTTCTTTCCTTCTTGCCATTCACACGCCTTGATCTTTCCTTGTAGCGCACACATCTTTTCTTCTTTAATTATGGAAAGTTCTTATTTGGAAACTTCTCTTTGAATGGCAACTTATCTTTAAGGAAATAGATTCTTCCTTGAAGTCTCTTGACCTGGAGCACATACAAATACCAACTACAACTCGTGGAACTATGTTAGTAAGTGAATAAAGGCAAAACACAATTATAGCAATAATTCCGAATGTGCAGTTTTTCTGTGTTCAATGTTGCCCTAACATTGTAGTTACACTATTGATCCAACATTGACTAAATACCTGCACTTTAAGATCGATTTGGCTAACCTTTGAGTTTCTTTTGTCAGATTCCCGTGACATAAATTCGTCGAACTTCAAAAGTTTATTAATTTCGTTGGCATTAACAGTTTGTAAGATGACAATGTTTGGAGCAAGAGATGTTGATATGTCGCATGACAATTCTGCCTTCATTCCTGGTGTGGAACCTGGTAATGGTGGTAGTCACCAGCAGTATCCTTTCAGTCTTACGTCCCCTGTGCACTCGTGTGAGATTATGGGTTTGGACACGTTGGTAGATGACTATGAAGGCGATGTGGATGAAGACGATAGAGATGAAGACGAGGGTGAGGAAGAGGAGACTAGGACTGAGGAAGAAAAGGAGTATGGTATAATCGATGTACTGGAGGTGAAGAAATACAAGATAGCTACCTAGTATGAAGATATGGTATCTGGTGTCCCTCACAACCCTGACTATTATCGAGCTGAGTATCATATTGATGAATACAAGAAAAGATTCCAAGACTCAAGTGAGCGGATGCACAAGCCTCCTAAAGGTTGGATCATGGCGAATGCCAAACATTTCGTAAATGGGTTACGGTTACCTATTGACCCTTTGATTGTAGCCATTCTGAAGAGTATTGGGTTTTTAGTGGGACAACTTCCCCTGAATTCATTTGTGTTACAGTGGCATTTAATCTGGTGATGAAGGCCATGGGGAACTAGAAATGAGTTCTGGGCGTTATTCATGGTCATTACGAACTAGAAAGCCGGAGATAGGGGGTTTTTCTTCGTGAGGTTTCGTGCTGGAATAAAGTTTCCTAAAATTTACCCAAAGTAGCTATGGTTTTGAGGTAAAAAACGAGTATTTCTTTGTCCAGGAGAGAACGGTTGGGGAGTGCAGTGACCTACCAGAGAGGTGGTCAAAGAAGAAAAAGGTCTTGTGGCCCGCGTCTGTGGCTGCGCCGACGTGCGCTGCTAGATTTTTTGACCTCCTTATAGAGCATAAGTATGATCACCCCACGCTCGTGAAAGAAGAAGTACTTCGGGCTGGTGGTCTGTCTCCAAAGGCGTATGATGGCCCTTACAGCCTTAATACATTTCCGATGTGCGCTGAGTTGTTCTTTTCGTATTCTTTATTATAAATAGTAGTTCTAACATTCGATAATAATTGTGTTGTAGATCAACTCGTAATGAGTCATAAAGTGGATGTTCTTGCTTTAACGACGAGCAGAGAGGTGGGCCCTAATTCTGAAGGGGCATTGCCCATAGTCTATAAGACTCGTGGGCGAGAGGGTTACCGCGTGAAAGCAAAGATGACCAGCGTGTCTCAAGGTGAGTCAAGCTCGTAAGGTGGGGTTGGTGGGCTCTCTAGGAGCTGTGTGCCCCCCAAGGTGGAGCCGCAGCGAGTTCAAGTCAAAATCCAGCTCCCGAAGCCCCGGGCAGAACCCCTACCCACGCAAAAAGGAATCATGTTGCTTCTGCTAGAGCGGCTGCTGATCCTCACGTGTCTCATGGGAGAACCGACCAAGCTGAAGTTCTCTGTGCAGGGGAAGGAAGCGCGATCTTTCGTGTTGTAAGTTTGTAGCTTGTATCTATATTTGTTGTGTGTGTTTCAATATGAAGTAGGGCGTCTGGCATGGTCATATTTATCACCAAGTGTCTCGCGCAGGTCGGTAAGTTCGTATCTAATATCTTGAGGGTGTCCGGTGATAATGACCCGAATAAAGCAGAGGCCATATCATGGACGGTCATTAATCTAGATGAGATGGGCAATTATGACCCCGTTGAGGCAGCTAAGGTCGTAGCTGAATGGAACAAAGCCCTAAGCATTCTTTCCAATTGTGAAGGCACTTGAATAACTGATGACCGCATTGAATAAGCCAATGAGGCCGTAGCCTATGAGACGAAGAAAAGAGAGATTGTAGAGGAGGAACTCCGACGCATTAAGGTAGAACTCGCACAGGCTCATAGGGCCGTACATTTCATGGTAATGCCTTTTTTTGTGTATCCAGAGTGTTTTATACATTGGATATTTATTAGTAATATTATGCTTCTGTCACTTTAGGAACCAACGTGGGAGCAGAAACTGAGCATAGTAAGGGGTTTTCTCTTGAGTACGACCTACACAGAGATATGTGTTGAGCGAGGATTGCATGATCAAGAGGAAGCAAAGGATGCAATATTCGGTCAGGGCAATCTGCTGAATGGTTTTAAAGAAGGCTTTGACACCCACCAGCTTGATCCGTTGCTCGAACCTGACTGGAAAATCCCCGAAGAATCTAAATCTGATGATGATGACGAAAACTCGAGGCTAGATAATTACGCCGACATCCTAAAGCAGAAACATCTAGTGTTGATTCATACCAAGGGTGCTCTTAAGTACCCCCCCCCCCTCTAAGATTTGTATTTGCGATGCGTTGTTTTTGTTGTCTTAAGGGTGTAGTCTGTAGTAATAGCACACTTTTTGATTAGTTTTCCTTCATAATGTCGAACAATTTCTTGTGTGAGTATCTTTTTGTATTGTGCCTTTTCAATTGAAGAAGTGTATGGCACTTGTTGTGTTGTGCATTCATCGTTGTAATATACTTTGCGTATATCCGTGTATAGGTAGGTGCATATGTGCCCTAATGTTGTTTTCTTGAATTATCGGACAAAAGGTTGCCTTTGCTGCTGATTTTCTTCTCCTCCTTATCACTTAGGATAGGGGATATGTTGTCTGCCTTTTCTCCTCCTTATCTCGATGGATATGAGATCTTTTTTTTCTTTTTTTCTCCTTATCTCAATGGATAGGGGATCTTTTGCTTTTCTTTTCTCCTCCTTATCTCGATGGATAGGGGATCTTTTTCTTTTATTTTCTCCTCCTCATCTTGATGGATAGGGGATCTTTTGCTTTTCTTTTCTCCTCCTTATCTCGATGGATAGAGGATCTTTTTCTTTTCTTTTATCCTCTTTATCTTGATGGATATGAGATATTTTTCTTTTCTTTTCTCTTCATTACCTCGATGGATAGGGGATCTTTACCCGTTAAGGTATATTTCTGCCTTACCCCGTAGGACAGGAGATATTGTACCCGTTAAGGTATATTTCTGCCTTACCCGTAGAATATGAGATACTTTACCCGTTAAGGTATTTATGCCTTACCCCGTAGAATAAGAGATACTTTACCCGTTAAGGTATATTTCTGACTTATCCAATAGGATAGCTTTCGTTCCTGCAATCACATCGATATGTGGAAGAGAAATATACACGACATTCTCAAGATAAAGACCAATAACAGATAATGGTCGAGAACTAGGTAAATCCCAGTGCACTTACGTATCCCGTGGCAAGGGATCAGACCGGCATAGTTTCCCCTGTTTTAGTTAGAGGCCATCCCACGAAGAGTAATTTAGGTAAAAATAAAATTTTCAAACATAATGAAAATTCAAAAGCTAAAAAGATAACGGAATGGAAACATTGTAATCACTCCTCCATCTGTTGGCCTACACGATCAATGGCCCCTGGTGCTTCACCTTTAGAGAGTGCAAGAGATGCCACATAATAGAGCCATCTTTCTGTGTGATTAGCAACGATCTCATTGATTCCTCTGGGTGTGGGGAATTTTATTTTTTGATGGTACGTGGAGACCACTGCCCAGATTGCATTTAAAGCTGACCTCCCAATGATGACATTGTAGGTCAATAGGTGGCCAACGATCACATACTAGATGTTCAAAGTTCTCCTATAGGGCTCTTTGCTGAAAGAGGTTGGCAATTTGACCTGTTCTAATGGACTCCCCCGAACCCAACCAATGGGGTGCAAATTTCATGTATCACATTATGGCCCAATGCCATCTTTTCTAAAGTGTGTGCAAATATTACATTGGTGGAACTCCGTCTATATGAACTTTGCGGGCCCCATAATTAGCAATATCTAGCTTAACTACAAATGGGAAGTCGAGTTTACCTGCTTGGATAGCTTCTAGGGATAGTTGCATCAGGTTCTTCTTTGAGAAATTGATCACTTCATCGGGTAGCTCTTCTAGCTCAATAAGCATTGTGAAGCCAACATATTTGTCCTCTTGCATTCCTCGGGTAATCTTTTTGCGCCCATTAGTGGAGTATGCTCCTGCCAGTCCACCGCTAATCATGTTGCTTACTCCTCTTAAGGGTGTATTGACAATGGCGTTCCCATGTCCGCTCGAGGCCTCAATGACCTTGTGTTTGTCCCTGCGATGGGAGCGGGATATGTCTTCACGGTCTTCGGAGTCCTTAGAATTTGGGACATACTCAACCAATTTCTCTTCCCGGATGATCCTTTCTATCTCATCCTTCAGGTCTATGCATTCCTCTGTATCATGCCCTCTCTCACGATGATACTCGCAGTATCTTTTGGAATTCCTGGTCCCTGGGGTCTCTATCAATTTCCTTGGATGATTAAGCCACTTCTTCCTCTAGGCCACCGCAAACACGTTTAGGATGTCTTTGTTCAATTGAGTGTATGTCCTGGGAGATTTTTCACGACTGTTCATGTCTTTGTTCCAACCTTCCTTCTATTTAGAGCGGTTATGCGCCTGATACAGAGCATGTTTTGTTGCCATCATGTTGTTCTGGTATACTGTCTCATAAGCCAACGTATTGATCTGATCAACGATAGGAGATTTCATCCTGGGTAGATCAGCTGCGAACTTCCTGTGAAGAGTTGAATTGAAGAGGATGGGGGCCACCAACTCGCCATTCGGCTCGTCTACCTTAAGCATTTCATCATTAAACCTTTTCATGAGCTCCTCCAAGCTTTCTTTTTCCTTTTGTTTGACCGATTTCAGGTGGTTTATGTTGGTATGCATTCTCTTCTGGCTGGAGAACTGACTTTCAAACTTTTGCCTCAACTGCTCATAGTTGCCGATGGAGCTAGCTGTTATCCTCATGAACCAATCGAGTGCTTCCCCTGTTAGGGTCGTAGCAAAATTATGGCTTGCACGCTGTCAATAAAGCGGTGCAAGTTCAGTATTCCATCCACGTAGTATAGATGTTCATGGGGATCGCTCTTTCTGTCATATGTCTTGAGCGGGGGGGGGGGGTCTTATCTTCTTTTTCTAGCTCTTCAGCCTCAATTTCTTCATTAAAGGGGGTTAACCTTTTGTGTCCATTCACTAATGCCAGTCTACAATTGACATCCTCATTCTCATGATTCAACTGATCCATTCTCCTTGTTGTGTCCCTCATTTCAGCCATGGGGTCGAGATCTCCTCCACCGTGAGCTCTAGAAACTGGGCATTCCCTCCTGGTCTCTGCTATCTTCTCACGCTCATGAGCCATGGAGCCCTCTACGGGACCTGTCGTCCTAGATTCCTGAGGTTGAGGAGGTGGGTTGCCGGTACCCTGGTACACTAGGTGGGGTAGAAATGTTGCCATCATGGCATTCAACGTCGTCTGCACGGTGGCGTTAATATGAGCAATGATCTATGGATGTAGAACAATAGAACTCACGGGTGTGGGACCTTGAGCTGGTGCTAGAGGAGGAGGTGGATCGCGTTGTTGTTCAATGCTAGGCTCGGGAACCAAAACCTCTCGTGGAGTATTTTTGCGGTCGAGTTGTCCATGTTAGGTCTTATGGATCGTGATCGAGTCACCATGCACTGCATCTTAGCGTCTTCATCTAGGAATGTAGTATTCCCACACACTAATTTGGCAATAGATCGTGTATTACTGACGAAGTGCGAGATTACAATAATATAAACTATGTCACCTATCACTAATGCTAGTTCTAGGTAGACTTTGGTCCGGAACACCTCAGAGTAACGCTAGGATGCTTCACATGATGTTGAAGGAGAAGATATATTGAATCCATGCGAATATCGAATATCTTTTATGTCGAGGATGTGGTTGATATCGAGGGTATAGCCATATCGTGGGTAAGTGTGTCAGTGGTATATATCGGGTGAGTATATCAGATGTGTATGTCGGATGTGCATGTCGAAAGTGTATATCGGATGATGTATATCGAATGTGTATATCTGATGTTGTACATCAAAAGGGTGCTCGATATCGAATATGCGTATTCGATATGTGGATGAACAATGTTGGGTAATTAATGATACTTGCCTTGATTAGAGAAACTCGGATATATGTAGGCCTCGAAATGCAGGGACCGCATCTTAATTCCCGCGTACGTTGTACCATACCGAATATGGGTATTCGATATCATTATGTGTATCGGGTGCCATCTTCAATATATGAGAGTTGGGTCGACTGTCTATTGGGCTCGGCCCATGTAATTAGGCGGACTAGCGCAATACGGATATTACCCATATCAGAATTTTTGTTAAAAATATTTTTTCGTTTCATTAACTAAATCAAAAGTTAATCTAATCAAGTTTAAAAAGAGAATGTTCAAATACGGAAATCTTAAGGCAAGATAGAACACGTCAAAGTTGTTATACTATGCGATATGATATGCGATAGTTGATAAACAAGAAGATACAAGTGTACGACTAACCGTGATTCTGTCAAGATGTTAAAGCTTTGAATTTATATTTTCAACAACCCCATGGTTTCTAACCGCATGAACGTCCATTTATATAGTGAGTGATAAGATATGCATTAATCATCAAATTCTCATTTTATTACACGTCATTTTCCATATCGTGAATTTCATATGGAGTAATTAATTTTATTGTGTATAGTATTTAAGGGCGATTTATTATTTTTGCCCTTTAATTTATATAAACTTCAAGTTTTGCCCTTTTTCTTACCGGGCTTTTTTTTTGCCCCTTAACTTTATTTTTATGATTTAATTTTGCCTGGTGGGCTTCGTTGAGGGCTGAGTCGAAGCCCAGACAATGTGGCAACTCACGTGGCGTACAGACGACGGCCACGTGGCGCCACGTCAAAAATTGTTTTTATTTTATTTTTTATTTACTCAACTTCTAAAAATTAAAAATAAACTAATATTCAAAATTATATTTAATTTTATTATATATTGATCTAAATTATAAAAAAAATTGTATCAATTCAAGTTTATTTAAAATGTTACTAAATTTATATTTACTAATAAAAACTAAAAAGTATTTATATTTACTAGTAAAAATTAAAAATAAAATTTTTTTACTTGTAAAAATTTAAAATAAATTAATATGCAAAATTATATTTAATTTTATTATATATTATTCTAAATCATAAAAAATAGTATCAATTCAAGTTTATTAAAAAGGTTTATTTAAAATGTTTACTAAATTTATATTTACTAATAAAAACTAAAAAATTATTTATATTTACTAGTAAAGATTTAAAATAAATTAATATGAAAAATTATATTTAATATTATTATATATTATTCTAAATCATAAAAAATAGTATCAATTCAAGTTTATTAAAAAAGTTTATTTAAAATGTTTACTAAATTTATATTTACTAATAAAAACTAAAAAAATATTTATATTTACTAATAAAAATTAAAAATAAATTTTTTTACTAGTAAAAAATTAAAATAAATTAATATTAAAAATTATATTTAATTTTATTATATATTATTGTAAATCATAAAAAAAATATCAATTCAAGTTTATTAAAAAGGTTTATCTTAAAAAAACAAAAAAAATTAATCATCATCTTCATCACCACCACCACTCCACCTTACCCCGTCGCCGCCGCCACCACCACCACCATCTTCATCAGATCCACCACCAAATACCACCACAATCTTCTTCTCCACCACCACCTCACCACCACCACCACCCTCTCTCTCCCCCGATCGCTAGCAAGGGTTCTTCGAAGAGGAAAAATACCACACCCCACCACGTAATTACGCAAGCTCGCCGCAGCCACTTCTGGAACACAGGAATTCAAGGGGTAAGCCGCTCCAGCTCCCGCGGCACCAGCCGCCACGGCCCCACCCAAGGCAACATTTTGTGACCCACCGAACCTCGACCCGAGCCCGTATGCAGCTGCTACCGCAGCAGCAACGATAAGTGCGGAACCGGCAATTCGCACAGGCGGTGACACGGCGTCACAAGCGACTGAATGCCGGTGAGTTCTCTTTTCTCTCTGAAAACATCGGCGGCGTTGACTATTGAGGTTGTTGAGGATTGGTCTGAGGAAGAGGAGCGAACTGTGGATAGTTTGTAGGTGCGACGGCGGTGGTGGTGGCGACGGTGGGATGAGGAGAGGCGGAGGGAAGTGAAGGGGACGAGAACAGGATTGGGTGTTTGTAGTGAGAAGAATTGATGGGTTCACTTTTGGAGTTGAGTGTTACTGATTTTGTGAATTGTGTTACCGTTACCTTACCTAACCACAGCGGAGATGGAGAGCGGAGGAGGAGGGTGGGGGGGGGGGGGGGGGGGGTAGGGCTTTTATTTTTCTTTCTTTTTATTCTAAAAAAAAAAAAATTCTTTTTAGTCTATAAAAAGATGTTATATTTTAAAATGAAATATATATATATATATATGTGTGTGTGTGTGTGTGTGTGATGTAGTGCCACGTGGTGGCCACGTCAACAACCAATTTGTCTGGGCTTCGACTCAGCCCAGCTCGAAGCCCACCGGGCAAAATTAAATCAAAAAAATAAAGTTAACAGGCAAAAAAAAAGCCCGGTAAGAAAAATGGCAAAACTTGAAATTTATATAAATTAAAGGGCAAAAATAATAAATCGCCCAGTATTTAATAGAGGAATACGATTCAATAATATTTTCATTTATGAGATAAGTTATAGGAAGAACCAAAAGTTATTTTGAAATAAATAAAAACATTAGGAACTCGTTTAACATTGTTGAAATTCGCTCTGAAACAAGGTCCATTAGCCTAAACAACATGCAACCAATGAGTCGGGTCATATCCAATTTTATAGCAACCTTAGATCAAGGTTGTGTATAAATTTGTATCGAACTCAAAATGCGGGCATTCTTCACCTGAATTAAGAGTTAGCTTACATGGCCAAATCATTGATATTAGATTGACAAGTATTAATGAAAGAAGTAGATGTTTGTAATATTTGTGACATGAGCTTTCTAATCATGAAATTAAAACAAATTTTGGTTGAAAAAGTAAGTGGTTTGAAGCTAACGTGCACGTGATTTTGACCGCACAATACCGTACCTATAAATGCATTCAGCTGTCCATGTTTGTTAGGACCGAATTTTCGGTCTAATTATTCATTAATTAACTTAGTTTGATTAATTGATTATTGATTATGTTTTGAGAATAATATTTAGGAAAAATTACAGAATCATAGGCAAACTTTGGTGGTTTTCGCACATGTATAGTTGAACTTTGAATTTTTCCACTTGGGTGTCCCAATTTTCCCTCTTTTATAAGATGTTGAGGTGATCTGAACCTTTTACCCTTTTAATTATGTCAGTTGGTCGAAGAATGACGTTTTTCTATCCGAATTTGCCCGAATTTTAGTTTTACTAATTGGGATAAGACGGTGCTGCGCAAAAGAAAGTTGGGATACCCAAGGGCAAAAATTCAAAGTTCAACCATACATGTGCAAAAAGAGGCCAAAGTTTGGCTATGATTCTGTAATTTTCCCTAATTAGTGATATAAAACTATGTTTCTTTTTATCTGTTATTTAAATATAAGATTTTTATAATTAAGAAAGAGATTTTTAAATCTTAAAATAAAATTTTTATACAATGATTAAAATGACATTTTATATCAAGTAAAAGCTAAACAAAAAGTTTGAATGCAAAGGTACTTTTTCAGAATATAATATAGATTTTAAAAACATTTAAAATTTAATTGATTTATATTTTAGAAATACAAAGGTATTTTCTTAGAATTGATTAATTTATTTTTTACAATATGTAACTAAAAAAATATCATATGCACAATTTTTCCTATTAATTCAATATAATCTTAAAATAAATATTAGGGTGCAACATGATAATTAAATAAAATGATAAATACATCAAACCCCCTAACCTATTGGTCGTTTTTGACATTGCCCCATGGAACTGTTTTTCGCTACTATACCCCATGACCTATCCCAACTTGTGCGAAACACCCTTTGCCCATATTTTGGCCAATTTTCGACGAAATATTTGGTTTAGATGTTGTCACATGGGGCATAAAAGGGTATTTCGTCCAATAATTTGACTCTTGTACACATCAGTTGTGCGAAACACCTCTTATTGCACACATCACTTGCTTTTTATCAATTACTTGTTTTTGGTATATGTGTACAATGGGGGGTGTTTTGCACAAGTGATGAGTACAAGAGTCAAATTATTAGACAAAAATACACTTTTATGCCTCATGTTACATGCACATGAAGAGAATTTTATGTTGAAATTGCCTAGAAAATGGGAAAGGGGTGTTCGGCACAAGTTGGGATAGGTCGGTGGTATAGTGATGAATTCTCCAAGGGACAATGTCAAAAACAACCTATAGATTAGGGGGTTTGATATATTTATCCCTCAAATAACATAGTGAACATTTTGCTAATTAAAATAATATTGGTGTTGTTTTCTAATTTTCACCTAAGAAGCCTCTGCCTACATGGCCCTGATATGGTAGCCACTTAGGCAGAAAAAGCCCGAATAAGGCAAAATGGCAGTTTTGGTAATAAAAATAAGAGTTAAGGGGCAAAATTACGGTCTGAAAAGATAAAAGGGCATTTTCATTAGAGTGAAAAAGTTATAGAGCAAACTTGGCTATTCCCCCATCTAAATTTATAATGTGCGGGAATATCACCGACACATAATTCAACTTATTTTCTTAGCACACTAAACTTCAGTCTTAAGCTAAGTAAAATAACTCGACAATATAAACATGAGACTGAATCGAATGACCTAATTAAAATTCGGACGCTCCTCTTAACACGGGAACTTCTGGTATGAACCCCTGCACTCACAGAAGTGTGGGATGGAACCCACACTTCTGTGAGTGCAGGAGGTACACTCGAGAGAGCATTTTAGACAAATCCCTCTTAAACACTATATTTTTAAAATCGTCTATTGCTAGGTTGCATAGTACTCGTTAGTAGTTAAGTGCCTATGTTATATACAACAACATAGTTCATATAATTAACTCATTTGTCACTAATGTCTATCAACATTTTATGCAACTCCAAGTCTGTAAACCAATCTTAACAAATCGACAACAAAATCGGTAAGCTTTTTCCAGCATAAGATATAACGCAAAACTTGAGCTAATATTTGTAAATAAAGAGAAAAATGGTAAAAATAAGTACTTGCAAGTTTTACATAGCCACTATACATTGATCACAAAATTACTCATCATCTATAGAAGAAAAATCTGGCTCAGTCGGCTTTTGCAGTGAGCTCGCCCCGCCTGCGTCAGAATCACGATGCTTGTGGCTACCGCCTCTCCTACTCGCAGCCAATCTCACTCCATAAACACCAAAACTGGAAACAAGATTAGCCTCTTCACTACCCAGTGTAGTTTCTCCTTTTATAAACACTTGGCTCTCCATCGCCTTAACCTCCGCTATACCCTTCCGTCTTTTATACCTCCTCCATGCCGCCTGAACAAAACACGCAGCCCACGCTCTCCACTGATGAGAATAAAATCTAAACTTATGCCTCAACTGCTTACTGTGAAGTCTCCTGAACTGCCCAGCCACAAACTTCAAATCCTCAGCCCGCAGAGCAAAAGCTTCCACTTCTGAAATAGCTTTGACTGTGCGAGTAGAAGATGGCAAAATGACGCTCGGGTGAGGGTCCAACGCCCACGTCAGAAGCTCCTCCCCACAGAAATCGCCCGAACCAATGCGGCACGAGTTGAAGAAACCTGTACGCCCCCCATTGGTGGTGTACGAATCCAGGTTGCCTCTGATAATGAACAACATTTCGTTCACCGGGTCTCCCTCACGCACCACGCACGTGCCTTGTGTGCATAATGCCGGTTTAAGTCTTTCACATATGGCGTCCAACATTCTTTCGTCCATTTGATCGAATAGAGGAACCCGTCGGACTAGATCGTAGCAGAGATGGCGTTTGATGTCTCTTCGGAGATCTAAAGGGAGTCCTTCAAGCAAAGCTTCCTCATCAACTCCTCTAGTCGCCATCCATTTATATTGATCATACTTGCGCACAGACTGCCTTAACTCTTGCGGCAACTGCCTGTGATGCATCCACTGTTCTGTATCCCGTCTCCTTATTCTCCATTCCTCTAATCTTACTGTGGTTGATTGAAGATAAGTCTGAAAAACGTATGTATGTACGTACGATTGATCAACAATTTACTTAGCACAAAACTTTTTATCAATCTTAGAAATACATCACAAGAATATTAATACTAATTATAAATACTGGACCTTAACTTACTTGCATATTCCCTATCAGCAACGCAAAGAGAACCAGACCCAGAGTTGCAATAACTATTGCAAAACTTATTTCTCCAACATAGCTACTTGTAGCAAGATTTTGGCCCAGAGAACTGCATAAAACAAAATACTTTTTAGGAAATATGACATTACTTTCTCATTTTAATTGTAGCACTGGAAAAGTATCGTACCTGAGGTTCTTCAACCCCCACCACAGACAGTAGAAATACTTATTGAAAAACTTTGCTGACGTTACATCTGTTGTTACTGCATCCCCGTATATGCCAAACGGGTAAAGACCATTACCCGGATTGCATACACTCGTGACATTGCTTGATTGAAACCACACATTTCTACCACTGTCCATAATTCTACGACAATCAAAATATTTGTACAGACAAGATGAACTCTCAAGATTGCAGGAATGTCTCCAACAGGCTTCTTGTCTCTCAATAGACAGAAGGTACCAACAAGCCCCTAAAACCTGGATTTTATGGAAAACAAAATATAGGATAAATGGTCAACCATCAATTACTAGAAGAGAAATCCTTTTGATCAACAAACCGAAAGACTTGCCTATACTTACATGGCTTGCTAGCATGTATAGTATAAGATTATATGCAGCCCCTGCCCAGGCTGTTTCTGTGACAACACCGGTAGCCTTGACAATTTGCGACGAGAGTGGAAACATAAGAAATAGTCTTGGAATGTACTGGAATATAATAATGAACCTGAGTACATTTTTCGTGTTTCTCATTGTCGACCCCCTCATGTTAGGAATCACAACCCAAATCAGTACCTGAAACAAGACAAACATATTTTTAGCCTTCTATACTGACACGATTTTCACTGAGATTTTCAGGCCCAACACAAACCTGAGGAAGAGGCAGGGCAGCAATAACATCGAGAAAGAAGAATTTGCGGACGTATGTAGATGCTATTTTGGAGACATCTATCACAAGCTCTCCTCTTCCAAAGACACGAGAAGACGGAGCAACATATGCAGTATGAAACTTTATATAAATCTGAATCATGTAAAACACATCTGCTATTGATCTTATGATTGTCAGAAGCACTTCGAGAGTAAATCCTATATCGATGCAGTACTCTTTTTTCACCATGGGTAAGTAAAAGAATAGAGGGTCGACAAATAACGATATCAAACAAGCTACTAAGTAAATCTGGTTCCATTTACGAATCTTAGGTCCTCTTGGATCTAATATCTTTCTCTTCTCTCGTTCGTAATCCTCTGAGAATACTCGAGATAGTACTTTAGCTTTCAATGATTTTCCATTCTTGGAGCCGGAGTCTGATAATTTTCTTCTGTCCACTTTATATTTGAATTGGATAACGTTTTCCTCGTTGACTACAGGTAATTTTGCAGACTCGGAATCATTATGAAATCTGGAAGAAACATAGTACACTCAGCGTAACGTCCTTTTTGACAGCATGAAACATTCGATCAATGAAATTAAGACTAATGCATACACATTGGAAATAACAACCTGAAATAATCAAGAACGTCGTACCTTACAGATCTTGAATTACTATAGGCCATGGCGCTTGATCAAAATTCAGAAAAATCGTGTACCAAATTCATCTGTTTGATAATGAACGGCAAGAAACTTGTTAATATCAATCAGCAAGCAAACGAAGAAGAGAAAATGACTAATGAAAAATTATTAACCAAGCTTGCAAAAAAGAGCAGTTATAGTTTCAGTTTCGGAAGAATTCATGTGAAGATATATAAACTTTTCGTGCTATGAACTATGGAGTCTTAAGTCCATGTCTTCAGTTACTGTTTAGACCAAAAAGTCAGGTCCAACATGTGACTAATCCTATGAATTCCCCACTTTGTTTGTCAATTCTTTCAAAGGTTAGTTGAACTTGAATCAGTCAAGAGTTTTATCAAATTATAATGGAATACGTACAGAAATATTAAATGAACAAAACTCTTCTTCATGAACATAATAATAATAATATACTTGACAGATGGTTACCAAAATCCACCAATCAACAGGTTCAAATGACATAAATAGAATCAGATTAAGACTATCACAAAGCAAGCATGCTCACATGAATCCTTGAGAATAAGGGAACCGAAAAAACAAAGAAAATTTACCGACATGCAGCAGGCTCTGTGACTTTATCTTTCCCTCTACAGCTCTATAGAAACATTATAAACAAATATTTTAAAGGACCATAAATCGAACCCTTCACCATTCACCAAGAAATTAAAAAAGAAACAATAAGTGTGTGTGAGAAGGAGGTCAGTTACAGCTAAGGCCTCCATCTCTTCTTGTTCTTGCCACCAAAAAAGAAGTTTGAGTTATATTGCAGGGGACAATACCATTAAATGCTGAATTATTAATAAAAATTAGTTAATACCAATATACATGTATGTCTCTATTTGCAGTAAATTGCCGGGGTCCTTGTCATGTGCACGTGTTTTCCTCTAATGTCCAAAGTTACTTCACACAAAATTAATTAACTTGTAACAATTAGAGGAGTCTACTTGGCTTGCATTAAATATAATTATAAGTCGATCAATAACCAAATAGTTTAAAACTCTGTTATTTTATGATAGAAATAATCTCCATGTTCACAAACTGCGCTGCTGGATCGATCACCAAGGAAACTACTCAACACAGAAATTGGAAAATCGTGAGATAAGATTTTATGTTATTTCTTATATCCACTAAAAATTCAACAAGATAAAAGTCACGACATTAGAAATTTCAGTATTAATAAAAGTTACACTTCTCAACATCGTAAGCAAAATGTTAATTACTGATCGAATCAAATGTCATTTCTACTCTTCGTCTGATTTAATGTTTCTTTAGAGATATTTAAAATACTAAACAAGGTTTCATTCAAATATGTGACAGAAAAACTCTTGTTAGCTTATTTTCATGAATATAATAATATTCCGAAAGGTATCACAATGATAAGTCAAGGGCTTCAGTTTATGGGATCAGACTTGTATGGAACTGGTCTATAACGGAAATTATGGACCTTATGGTCCTTATTGGTTTTGGTTCCATCTTCAAGCTACACTTTACATTTAATAAACTAGAAACGCTGGCACGCGGTCCCCGCGTGATTTAGAATTTATTTTTAATTTATATGGTAAAAGAATAATTTGAATAAGTAAAGATTAAATAAATAAGGATAGAGACTTTATATAGAAAGTTTTAAATTTTGGGAAACTAAATATTCAATCACAATAATTACTATAATTATTGATTCTACTTATATTATAAGGCTAAATTAGGAACTCAATAATTAAACTATTGTGCTAACAATAAAATTATAAGGCTAAAACCGGAAATCAAAAGTTTGGTGTCACAGTTTGCCTTTCTTTATATAATAGTATAGATGACAAATCAAATAAATAACTCTTCATAATTAAAAATTGACCCCAAAAGTTTTAGAATCTTCTTTTCAAGGCCTCAAATTTGGGAATAGTCCATAACGATCATATCAGGCCCAACATGCTTTCGCACAAATATTTAAAATTATAATTCAAATAGTACCTCGCTTTAACCGAACTACCGTCGAGTATTCCACCAATTTCTACAAGACCAACTGCCTCCAATCACACAATCGCAATCGATTGTTTTGAAAATGGTTCCTTCAAGCGGCAAACAGCACAACCCTGGTTCGTTTCCTACTCCGGGGGGTAAGAGGTAAAATTCGAGATATATGATTGAGACAAGAATGCGCACGCAAAGGCAAAGCCATAATTTTATTTATAAGTGGAAACTTATTTATTATATAATAGGTAACCCCTTTTGAGAGGAGTTGCTTGTTTAGCTACTCAACTCATTGTAGCTATGTTTCCTAAGCACATAAACTTCAAAACTTGAAATGGAATAACTATTACAATTCTTGTTTTCAGAATGGAAACTGAATACAATTTTATTTTGTAAGAAAAGAGAGGGTAATATTCGGTGTCTTCTGCTTTCTTCATCCTGCCTATTTATAGAAGTCCTTTCGGATTTCAAATTCGAACTTCAATTCTTTCTGATGGATTGGTGTGTCACTACTTCCATATCAACACATTATCTGTCATGGTCCCTCTACTTTGGCTTGATTTCCGTTAGTGGATGTGGTCCTCTTCTAAGTCACATGGCCTCTTCACATGGCTCATTTTCTTCTTGTCGGGTCCGCTTTAGAATTTTGTCCTCTTTTCACTTGGTGGAGTCTTTCCACTTTTTGAGGGGGCCATCTTGTCACTATTCCACTTGTCTTTTTTCACTGGAAATCCTTTTGCGAATAGGGGTTCCTTCTGGTTTGGGCAATCGGAGCAGATTTGATCCTTCCAATGACCAACATGAGCCATATTGTAGAACTTCCGGCTTGTTTCTGTGTGCTCGAAATTTCATTTTTCCACAATGATTGCTTTTTTGCTTTGAATATTTCTTCGACAAACGTTGTGCTCCTAATCGTCATGGTGTTAACCATAAAAGACCCGTTCATTTTTTCCTGAAATATTTTGAACGAATATTTAACCTTGTCCATCCACCCAAAGTCCACAAGCTCTCCTAATGGTGACTTCATCTTCAGTAATGGGAAGAGACTAGGTATTATCCTTCTGGCGGTGGCCTTGCCAGATCCATCGCCTTTAAGTTAGGCCTTTGCAGCTTGATAAAATGAAAGCTGTTGTGAAAGCCTTTTCCCGTAATTTCAAGTCCCGTTGTCAAGAACTTTAATTCTAGGACCTCTCCCCAATCAAGTGTATTATTATTCTTCCAGGAATCACACTTCCTTGACTAGCCACGCTGGTAACTTTGATATTTCTAGGAATCTTGCTGATGCGGTGATGACCGAGGCCAAACAGCCAAAGTCATACCATTCTCGTACGCTTTTATGTTTAAAACTTGGAAGCATCCACATCCTAGGGTATTTTCCTAGCCAATCTGCCAGTGTTTTGCCAGGAATAATCCCAATCCTCGTGTAGAGTTTCTCCAATATTTTCTGATACTCCTGTAGGGGAGAATTCTCAGTTTCCTCGATGATAACCTTAGATTTTCCCGTCATAGGTCTAAGGCTAATTTCCTCTTGTTCATATTCAATCATGGTTGAATCGTCTAGTGCCTCCAATGTTTCCATCTTTGGATCTATGTATTCCTCGAAAGGATCAACACTAGGTCTTGTGTTCGAGGTACTCGAAATTCCTTTTTCGGGTTTTTGACCTTGCGCTCGAACTTCAGTTTTAAACTTTGATTCGGAGGCATCTCGCATGAATGGACCCATGAGGTTGTCCCATAAACTCATAACACTATGCATGGAGTCTCCCATGACACTTATGACCTTAGAAAGGTCAAGTTCCTGTACGTGACCAGATGTCTTGGCATTAAATATAAGGCCTTCAACCATCTTGTTCAGTTTCTGCAAGTTTTCCCTGTGATGTTTCCATCTCCTTAGGATGGTATTGGCATCATGTGCCTCCATCTCTCGTCAAAAAATTTGCAAGAATATTTTCATGAGATTTAATCACAACAACATCAAAATCATAGTATTGACATTCAGCTTGCCATCTCAAAAGTCTAGCTTTCTCGTGTTTACTTTCTATTTTATTTTTTAAGAAATCTTTAACACTCGTATTATCAATTTTTAAAATGAATTTCCTTGCAAGTAAAAACAAATGCCACTTTTTGAAAGCCTTTCGAACAACAAAGAATTCCTTCTCGTTGATATGCCATCTTCTAGCATGATTGTCCGCAAGAAGTCTGCTGCAGTGTCTGCACGGAACTTCTCCTTTTGGTTCAACCTTAGTTAAAACCGCTGCCCACCAATGATCACTGGCATCTGTATATAGAACCAGATCATCTTCATCATTGGGTATTGCTAGTTTGGGGAGGTTCTGACATATGTTCTTTAGCCGTTGTACCGTTCTCCTATGTTCTTCTGTCCATCTAAACTCTGCATCTTTTTTGAGCAATGGACTGAAAACTTTCATGTAGCTCGTCATATTCTTAATAAACATTCCAGCAAAATTCACTAACCCCATAAAGCTCTGGAGTTGTTTAATCGTTTTGAGATCATCAGGGAAATCTCGTACCTTTCCAACCAACTGTGTTTGAAGAATGATACCTGATTCATCGATCTCAATCTCAATAAATTCAATTTTTCTTGTTAGAATTACTGCTTTCTTTTCAGATAGCACCAACCCTTCTTTGTGGTATATGTCTGAGAAGATTCTCAGATGTTGCAGATGTTCCTTAATGTTTTTTGATGCTATAAGAGTATCATCAACATATACAAACATGAAACTGAAATAATCTTTGAAGAGATTATTCATCTTCCTCTAGTATATTCATGGCGCATTTGCTAAACCCATAGGTAGCACATTACAAATATAATGTCCTTGTGGGGTGGAGAATGTCGTGTATTTCTTGATTTCTTCCTCCATCTTAGTCTGATAAAATCCCGATTTACAATCAAACTTTGAGAAGACCTTTGCATTTTGAACGCAGTTGATCAGGTGTTCTCGACTTGGGATATAATATCCATGGAACTCAAAGATTTTGTTGATCCCTTGATAATTGATGACCAATCTTGGTTTCCCTCTTTTGATTTCTCTATGGTTTCGTACCAAAAATCCTGGACTGCTGTATGGAGAAACTCCTGGTGAGATCAGCTTAAGTTCCAAGTGTTCCTTAAGAATTTTCTGCATATCCTTTCTATTACTCTAGTTCATGAGGATAGGCTTGTATCTTACAAACTCATTATCTTTTCCTTTCCTAAATTTTAAGGATGCTTTGAGCTCGTTTTTGTTCCACCATGCCAAAGGATCTTCGTTGAAGTTTCTTCAAATTTTGGTTTTGACATCTTCCAGCGAGATTTGCTCTTCACCAGTGATGTCTGGTTGAGGACCCTTTTCTATGTTGGCTTTTAGGATCTCTATCGTTTTATTTGTTATCCTTTCTTCGTTTAAGCCTCCTAGGCTTTCAACTCTTAGTTGAAGGATTGCATTACCATATTTTCTTTGGTCCTTCATTTTTGGGTGTCGAAGTTTGCCTTCATTACCACCACACTTGCTGCGAAATGTATGGGCATTTTCCTGTAAAATGCCTGACGCAATCGTTGAACCAGAATCTTATGATCACAAAGGATTGTGAAAATAAGTCTTCGTGTCTCGTTCTCCTGTGTGAAACGCTTGAACGTTTGTAGGAAATTGTTTCCCATCAGAATGTCTGCTCCTGTATTGTGAAAATAAATTGGGGACGTCTTAACTTTGTACCATGGGGTACCTTCTGCTCCGCCAATTAGGATTTCTACTTCTCTTATCCCTCGTTTGAATAGGATAATAGTTTTAGAGAAATCTCTTCATGTGACTGCTGGTAATTCCTCCTCAATATCTTTTGGAAAGATTCCTGGTTTAGCTGTGCATATGTCGGCCCCCGAATCGATGTAGACGGCAAAATACTCTGCTTTATATTTCTCATATAACATCCCAATTGAGATGTATATGGAGAATGGACTGGTAGTCATCGAAATCTGTATATTTTTCCTTCTACCGTGAATTCCATTCCGTCTGGTAACCTTTCCCAAGGTTTGTATTCCTCGAGAAATTCCAACCCTATAATTAATTATTTTTTGGTCTTTCCTACACGTCCACAAATAGTAAAGTCAATTCCGCCTATTTTAGGTTTTCTTGATATCTACCGACCAAAGGCTGCTTTAGGTAATACAAGGCATCACACAGTACAGTATTATCCTTTTGGGTGATGTCAAAGATTACATCCACCTCGCACCATCCTCCTGGAAATTGGAGTTCTCCTTTGGTTGTAAACTTGTTTGGTTCGAAGACAACTTCAACCATCAGTTTCTTTCCCCATGTTATGCTATGCATCATATTTTCATGGAATGAGACTCTCCTGGGCTCGAATTTCATACTAGTGTTTTTGATAAACACTGGTTGATCTCTTATGATCATATCCATCTCATGAATATGTGGTAGATCGGAAATCTCTGGTTTGACCGCATGAGCCACTTTCTCGAAGATTTCTCGTATCTCCACAAATTCTTTCCTTCGAAAAAGATCAGAATGATGAGTATTGGAGAGGGCATATGAAATACTGTAAGTGATAGAGTATGGCCTATTCCCTTCTTTCATCAACACCTTGTTTTTTAAATCTTGGTAGAGGGTAGAGAAGAACCCTGTTGAAATATTGATCTGCTAGATTATAGCCAATCTTTGGATAAATGAATGATGCCACTTTCCCAGCAAATAGATTTCCCGATATTCCTCCAAGACAGGCTTCTCGTAGGTTCTGTATTCTTCTGTCAAAGATAGCGATATCAATCGGCGAACTGATCCCTTCTTTGAATGTGGCTTTGTTAAGATTTGTATGGCCCCAATATGGATCTATGACATCTTTTGAGCAACCTCTCTATTGAGTAGACTTAGTTCCTCCTTATATTCATTCATAAGAACCAATTGCATTTCCATCACATTACATGTTAGTTCCATTGGAATTGTTATTTCTCCACCGTAACTTTGTAGATAATGTGATGCTTTATTTGCCTGAGGCTTAGTTGTGCTAAGGCTTTTTCCATCTTTCCGATAGTGAAATCGTCATAGACGTGGAGTTTTGGATCCTCTCTCATGATTCTCACCAATCCTTTGTGAGATATACTCGTCTGTGAAAAGAATCCAGACATATCTTCTTGCACTTACTGGCGGAAGATTTCCTCGTCTTCAGTTTGATTATGATTCTGATTCTGAAGACTCATCTTGACACTCATCTTCTTCGCATATACTTTCTTCTGAATGAATATTTTCAAACCAGTATACTTGTACGAGGTCTTGATAGTAGACAGCTTCTTCAATTTCTGGTGTTGCCTCAAACTGTCTAACACCTTTCTTTTGATTCTTAGGGCAGTCGGTCGAGATGTATCCCTTAGCCCCACATGTCCAACAATTGCAGTCCCTGAAACATTCGTTGGCCCTTGTATGTGCCCGTTTGAAAGTTCTTCTTATTGGCGTTCTACTTGTGCTTCCATGGCTGGAAGTTGTTCGTCCTCAATTAGGTCTTGATCTTTGGCCCGATTTGTAACTGCGAGCCTTTTGTTTTGACCAGAATCTCATCAGTTTCCATAAAGACCTTTTGGGGAAGCTTCCTCCTCTTCGTTCATAGGGATGATCTCTATGTTTCCTCCTTTTATGCTTTTGAGGAGTTCCTATGACTGTAGGAATGTCATTATTATCGCAACAAAGGCGAACTGATTTATTGATTCCTCGCAGTCTCTTGTAATTCTTTTGGATTACTGCCTTCCGGCACCATTCGCTCAGCTTGTCCTTGAGAAACGACATTCGTCGAGCTATAGTGTCCATTGCTCCTGGTGTATATTCGCGTAGCAGCATTTCCCTCAATGGACTTGGTATCTTTGTGAAGAACAAAGGGATCGCCGTGTCTTCACTAATTCGACTTTTCCATTTGTACTCGGTAAAGAGTTTGATGTATAAATCGACGTTACATATATCATGCAACTCTAAACTATACAACTCTTGCTCGTATCTCTTGGCTCTATCTCGATCGCCTTCTCATGTTTCGTGGTCAACAAAGTACCCTTCTCCAATAAAGTAGATTTTGAATAGCCTAGCCATTCTATCTACGATTTCATTGAGGTACTCTCTGGCTAACACGCTTTCTCATACTTCTAGAGCTGCGTGTTCCCAACCAAGTTTAACCAATCCTTCGAGGCTTATTTGTAGCATCATTATAAACCCTTATTTGTTGAGTTATAATGTTTCTGCTGCAATCCTCATGGTCGGCGCCCATTCATCAATTAATGTTCTCGGTTTTTGAAATCTAATATATCCAAATTGAGCATAAGCCCATAAGGATGTGTTGGATCTAACTGAGACCTTCCATATGGTGTCCCGTGGATTTCTGGTCTTCGAGGACGTGATCTGGTTCCTGATATTGGAAGAAAGATCCAGCAACAAAGTCACACCAGTGTGACATGGGTTCATCTTGAATTGGATTATTAGATCCAAGGCTCTCGGTTATCCTCGAAAATCCATGTGGAGGATTTTGTGTTGGGACCATCGTTCCTTCTATTGTTTTAACATTTACGAGTTTTAAGCCCTAAAGTGATTCCGCGAGATCAGAGAGATCTTGCAGGTCACCGTGATTGATCTCGTCCAGATTCATTCTAGACATTCATTCTCCTTATTAAGGCTTACAGTTTCTCGTTGCTTGTTAGTTCTCGATGAACTTATACCGCATTGCCCTTTCAATGTAATAAGAGTTTGCTTCCGAAAGATGGTGGTAACCATCCTCCTCTCATTTTTCCTGCTGAGCTTGGCTGGGCCTCCAAATTCTTGACAAGTCGTTGGACATCTTGAAGGTTCTCAAGAGTTTTCTGCTGATGTTTCACCATGGTGTCTATCTGGATCTGAAGGTTTTGAAGGTGCTCGGGTACATGGCATTGATGATTACCATGTGTCTGAATTATCTTCTAGATCTCTCTAAGGTCTAAGGATAACTTAGAGCCATCCGTCTCGATTTCATGTAAATTTGGTGACCCCAAATTACTCATCTTGTTGATAGGATTTTACTATCATTATAATTCTTTTCTTATTTCATGTTTTCCAATTTCTCGGCAAACTTCTTGTTGAGAATATATCTCGAACTTTCGTTCGAATTCATATTTTAAATTTACTCCTCTCTCGAGGTAATTAAATATTATTATAATAAATCAATTTCCACTTTAAATAAATAAAACCTAGGTTCTGATACCAATTTTGTGTGTCTTGATAAAGATGAACTTTCTTAGGGTCTCAATATAATTTGTACAAAGTAAAAGACCAGATTTATTATCTTTTAAAGTCAAGGGGCTAAAATACAAAGCATTTGACAAATGAGGACCACAAGGTGCATAAGAAACTTTTGGACCTAGTCCATACAAGTTTTTTCCCAGTTTATGTGGCACTTAGCTAACAACTCACCATATATATGCGTTTATAGTTATAGGTGAAACCGTGAAAGCGTGTTGTACTTCAAAATCAGTTGTTGTTACTTTTTTACTTCAATGTTTTTTAGAGCTAAAAGTTTTTTTTTTTGATAGAATTGTCGGATACCGTGTATATGTAGAAAACAAGATCAACTCAAAAGTGTAGAAATGCAATATTGTAAGAGCTTCTTTATCAATTATCAAAATGTAGGACTTACCTTATTGATTGATACTTGGAGATTAGAGATACAAAGGAGGAGGATCAATAATAAGCTTAAAGAAAAGAAGAATTCTATATCACACCGCATTCGGCAAGTGCACCTCAAGCTTAGTCGGCGCCTTACAGTATCTCACATTCACCCATCCCGACATATCTTATGCGGTTCAGCAAGTTTGCTTGCACATGCATGATCCGAAGGATGAACACATGGTTGCTTTGAAGCGTATTATTCGGTATATGCAGGGGACTTCAGATTTTGGTCTTTATCTCTACAAGTCGAGTCTTAGCAATCTTCGGTCATTTACCGACGCGGATTAGGGTGGATGTCTGGATACTCCACGCTCAACTTCTAGTTATTGCATGTTTTTGGGTGACAATCTTATTTCATGGTCTTTCATACGACAAGCTACGCTATCATGCTCCAGTGCCGAGGTGAATACCGTGGCATAACTAACGTTATTTGGGAGTCTTGTTGGCTACGTAACCTATTAGTCGAACTTCACTTTATGATGTAGCGCGGTGAAGCCATAAGGGAAGATGAAATAACACAAGAAATCAAAAGCTCGTTGAATCCGCAGAATACCGAGAAATTGACAAAAACTGAGAAAACTCTCAAGTTCAATTTTTTTTATTCAATCAACAACTGACTACAATGACTCAAAGACGACTAACTTATAAAGTAAAAACCCTAACTAAGAAAAATACCAAAATTACAAAAGACTCTTAAAATAACTAAATAAAACATAAGAATCCCGCTAGAAATAATAAATTGCACGAAGGGTCATAAGCTTATAGCCAATGTGTACGTCTCTTCTCTCGTAAGAGTCTTTTCTTTCCTTTCGTGAGAGTGTCTGGTCCCTTCTCTCGTAAGGCCCTCTCGACCCGTCAAGAACTGACGTGCAAAGCGAACGTGATGATGAACTCCATCGAACTTGTTCCTCTGCTACATGGTGAAATCTCTCTTTTTTGGTCGCGCTACTTCTAGGTTTTTTGGCTAGGGTTTCGTTTTTCTTTCCTTACAATTTTCGTTCAGTAGTGTTATTGCTTTGTATCTTTTTTTTTCTCTTTGTTTTCGATCAGCGTTATTTTCTTTCGTCGCTCTAGGTTTCTGTTCAACTCCTCATTCACGCACGAACCCTCTAGCTCGGGTTACGCTTGGCTTGACATTGTCTATCTCCTAACGGGTTGGATTGCATAGAGTCAGAAATTGAGAGGTTAGGGCAACGGTTGAAAATATCGGATGAGGAGGGGGTGCCTTACAGGTCCCGGATTCAATTTGGTTCAACGACGATGAAACGTCCGTTTTAACTCTGGTGGGGAGGATAATCACGACACGGCCATACAACTTTAGTTCTTTCGTTTCTATGATGAGAAACTTGTTCAAGGTCAGGCGAGGGGTGGAAATTCAGAAAATAAAGGGGGAGAGAATTTTGTTCAAGTCTAATCATGTCCTTGATAAGAAGAAAGTATTGGAGGGTTGTCCGTGGTATTTTGACAAGCAAATTCTGATATTGAATGAGATTGGATCAGAGGAGAACCCGAGTCACGGCGATCTCAACCATAGTGCATTCCATATCCACATACATGATCTGCCTCTCTCAAGACAGGCCAGGGAGATGGCCAGACTTATTGGCAACCGAATCGGAGAATTTATTGAAGAAGACAATATTCCAGGGAGAGGGGTTGGTCTTCGGATCAAAGCTAAAATAGACGTCACCAAACCTTTGCTGCGTTGTCTGAAATTAAAAGTGTCTAATGGAAATGAAATCATGGTTGGTCTCACATACGAAAGACTATCCAATTTCTGCTATTTGTGTGGCGTTATGGGGCACTTAGCAGCTGATTGCGAGTCCCAATACGACGTGGGAGTAATAACAAAAGATACGGTGCTGCCGTATGGTGGGTGGCTACGAGAAACTGCCGAGTCGATGGGAGGATATCAGTCGAGCAGAATTTTACAAGGAGTGGTAAAACTAAATGGTCGAGATGAGAAGGGCACGGACTCGAAAAAAGAAGAGGATACGGCTGCTTCATCTACGTCAAGAACGCCTACTCCGAGTGCTGATTTTCAGAAAACCCGAGAGCTGAGTATTAGAGAGGGAACTGACCGACCGGTTTTGCCACGGGAACTGGATGGAAATAGGCTGGACGTAATGCATGTCGATTCAGACATTATACACACAGAGGCTTAACAGAATGAGCAGGATAAGGAGGGCGACGTGAAAAAGTTAGTAAATTCGTCTAGCACTAAGGCAAAGATGGTGGCAGATCCTCAGAACAAGGAAAATAGTACGGGGGCTGAGAAATTAAATGTTGGGACAGTAAAACCGCTTAGGATTCTTCAAGATATTACGAACTCAAATCTTGTAAATGTGTCGGTGCATGACGTGGTTAAGGGGAAGGGGGTTTTAGGGGCTGGGAGGGGGAAAGTTCCAGGGAGCGGGGGAAAAAAGTAAGAAAGAGGGGCTCGGGAGGTACGGAGTTGGTGAGCAAAGTTATTGGGAAAAAATAGGGCACGGAGGGGGATGCAGATTCGGGGCCACCTATGAAAAAGGCACATTTCTTGGTAGATGAAGATATACAGATGGCTAGTATTTCGGCGCCGGCTGCTGAGCAGTCGCGCCGATCTCAATGAATCTACTAAGTTGGAACTGTCGGGGATTGGAGCCCCTTTGGACAGTTCGAGAACTACGGGGTACTGTTGCCCGAAACAACCCCTCTCTAATTTTCCTCATTGAAACAAAATGCTGCGTGAGGAAGATTGAGAAGCTAAAACAACAGTTTGGGTACTTTGGTGTGTCAGTGGATGTACAGGGCAAATCGGGGGTTTGGCTCTCTTATGGAGGAAGAACATTAACGGGAGATTGTTGGGTTCATCACATTGATATACTCATTGAACACGAGGACCAAAACAAGGACTGGTGTTTTACAGGATTCTACGGGGATCCAGATTCTAGTCAGAGACATAGGACGTGGTCGCTTTTGAGAAAGTTGAGAAATCTTGCATCCTTGCCGTGGATTTGTTGTGGGGATTTTAATGAAGTTACGAGTCAGGAGGAGAAGAAAGGGGGTCTTCCAAAACCTGCGTGGTGTATGCGCAACTTTAGAGAGGCCTTGCTTGATTCGGGACTTACAGATATGGGTTTTGTGGGGCGGAGTTTTACTTGGTGTAATCGCAGAGAAGAAGGAGAGACCATTTGGGAGCGGCTGGATAGAGCTTGTGCTTCGGACAGTTAGAGAGATCTCTTCCCGAGGGCGAGAGTTGAACACATCGCATTGCGCCATTCTGATCATGCGGCGTTACTCATTCAGTTGGAACCAAATCAGAATTTTAAATCCGAGTGGAAAAGGGACAAATTGTTCCGGTTTGAGGCTACGTGGGCACGGGAGGCGGATTGCGTGAGCTTGGTTGAGCAGTTCTAGTCCAATAGGGGCAGCGCAGAGCAGGCGCACGATTTATTAGCGAAGCTTGAACGCTGTCGTGTCGGATTACTAAAGTGGAAGAACCTCTCGGGAGCCGAAATAAAAAAATGCATTGAGAATTTGACTAAAAGAATTAAAGAGCTCAGGGAGGGGGTTATTACCAGTGAGAGCAAACGGCTTGAGGCGGAGATCACGAGGGACTTGGAGATTATGATGGATAGGGAAGAATTATTTTGGAAACAGAGAGGGAAGGTCCAATGGTTGAGGGAGGGGGACCGAAATACACGTTATTTCCACAGTCGGGCTAGTGAGAGGAAGAGCAAAAATGAGATTCGGGGTGTTAGAGATTCGGGGGGAGTGAGGCATGAGACCCGTAGGGACGTTGAGGAGGTTACTGTTGACTACTTTCGATCCATTTTCAACTCCAACTGTCCCTCCAGTGAAGAGATAGACGATGTCCTGCAGGTTATCCAAGCCAAGGTGGGTCCGAGCGTGAATCAGGAGTTGGCACAACCTTTTACGCCGGAGGAGGTAACCAAAGCCCTTTTCGATATGTACCCCCTTAAATCTCCTGGGCCTGATGGCTTCTCCCCTATTATTTACCAGAAATTTTGGAGTGTTCTAAAGGCCGCTGTTACATGTTTTGTTCTGAATTTCTTAAATAATCGTGTCTTTCCCGCATCCATGAACTTCACTTATATTGTTCTTATCCCAAAATGCACATACCCGGAATTTATGATTCAATTTTGGCCTATCTCTCTGTGTAATGTTTGTTATAAGATAGCCTCTAAAGCAATAACAAATAGGGTAAAGTCGTTCCTTCCCGATATCATTTCTTATGCGCAATCTGCTTTTGTCCCGGGACGGCTTATTACTGACAATATTCTTGTAGCCTTTGAGATTAACCATTTTTTGAAGAACATAAGAACAGGAAAGATGGGACACATGTCACTGAAGCTGGATATGAGCAAAGCTTATGACAGGGTCGAGTGGTCCTTTCTTGAAAAGGTACTCATTAGACTAGGTTTTGAGAGTTTTTTTGTTGAGCTTATCATGTTATGCGTCAGAACAGTGTCTTACTCACTTTTAATTAATGGTTGTGAGATTGATCATATTAATCCTCAGAGAGGCTTACGTCAGGGCGACCCTCTTTCGCCATATCTTTTCATGTTTGTTACTGAGGTGTTTTCAGGACTAATACGGGATGCGGAGAGACGGGGTTTACTGAAGGGAGTAGCTGTGAGCCGCCATGCACCGAGAGTGTCTCATCTACTCTTTGCGGATGACACGCTATTATTTTGTGAGGCAGGGGTAGATGCGGCTGTGGAGGTCATGTCGATTTTGGATAGATTTGCAAAGGCTTCGGGGTAGGAGATTAATCTGGATAAATCAGTTGTGGTCTTTAGCAAGAATCTATCGATGGAATGCAAACAGGAAATCCAGGCGATCCTTGGTGTTAGAGTGGCAGAGAAACATGATATTTATTTGGGAATGCCGACGGAGGTGGGGCGCTCGAAAAAAGAACTCTTTTCTTATCTTAGGGAAAGGGCTTGGAAACGCTTTCAAGGGTGGAAAGAATTGACGCTGTCGGGGGCAGGAAAAGAGGTCCTTCTTAAATCAGTGGGTCAAGCCATGCCTTCTTTTGTTATGAGCTGTTTTAAACTCCCAGATTCCTTGATTATGGAACTTGAAAGTATGGCTAGAAATTATTGGTGGGATAATGGAGCTAAGAGGAAGACCCATTGGATTGCGTGGGAGAAACTATGCTGGAGTAAACAAAAATGGGGGATGGGATTTCGAGACCTTCGTGCTTTCAATTTGGCGTTGCTGGCTAAGTAGGCGTGGAGAATTTGGATGTACCCGGATAGTTTGGTGGGACAGGTTTTTAAAGCAAAATATTTTCCTAATTGCTCCATTTTTGAAGCAAAGAAGGGAAGTGGGCAATCCTTTTCTTGGCAAAGCATTAGGGAATCGATTTGTATTCTTGAGAAGGGAATCTGATGGCGCGTAGGTGACGGTAAATCCATTAGATTGAGAGATGACGCGTGGCTGCCTAGACCAACCTCTTTTAGGCCAATTACGCCGATGGAGGGGATTGTCACGGATGCTCGGGTTTGTGATCTTATAGACGAGGAGACGGGATGGTGAGATACAACTCAGGTTCGTGACATGTTCTGGGAGATTGACGCAAAACTGATCCTCTCTATCCCTCTCGGTTTTATGGACATGCCGGACGTACTGATTTGGCACTATAATAAGTCGGGCGTTTTTTCAGTAAAGAGTGCGTATCATCTGGTTATGGAGCAAGGGCTGATGCTGAAAAAAGGAAGGGAGTCATCCAGTTCGGTTTACCTTGGGAGAAAATTTGGAGTTTAGCGTGTCCAAACAAAGTAAAACTATTCGTTTGGCGCGCTTGCTCCAACATTCTCCCAACAAGAAGTTTACTTGCTCATAGACATATGGGGACAGACACGGATTGTGGCATTTGTGGGGCTGATTTGGAGGATTTGCGCCACGCCCTGTTCACTTGTCACGTTGCGCGACAAGCCTGGGCTCTCACGCATTTGCCGTGCGATTTTTACATCCAGGGAGATGAGGATTTTATAACATGGTTTTTTCGCATTTTGACACTAAGGGGATCGGAACATGTGGTACGAGCAGTGATCTTGTGTTGGGGAATTTGGACAAATCGAAACAGATTCTATGCGGGAGAGAAGAGCTCTAAGCCGCTGGAAATCGCAGATTTTTGTGCGAATTTTGCGAGTTTGTTGAGATCGGAGAGAGGGAAAAGAGAGGATCGTGCTGAGTGGAATCTGCCTCTCAAGCCGTGGATCAAATGTAACGTTGACGGAGCGGTGTTTGAGGAGGAAGGAAAATCTGGGGCTGGTGTTATTTTTCGGGTCTCGGACAGCAACTGCAACGCACGGCTTCAAAGGACTTTCGATGGAATCTTAGGACCGCGCAACACCGAAATAATGGCGATATTGTGTGCGATTAATTTTGCTGTGGAGAGGGGCTGGAAAAGGGTGATTTTTGAGGGAGATAATATGGATATTATGAATGGTATCTCATTTGGAGGCGAGTTAGGAGATGAGGGGGTGCATTAATTTCAGAAATCCGAGGAATCAAGCGTGATAATCCAGATTTCTTGTTCCAATGGATCCGTCGAGATGGAAATATTGCGGCTCACCAGTTAGCGCGCTCTGCTAAGGAAAATACATGTTGGATCGGCTCCACGGAGATGGAACCAGACTGATGCATTTCTCCTTTCTGTTTAGAGCTGAGGTTTCTGTTTTATCTGTTTTAGTTGTTATTCTTTCATCTGTAATTGCATGGTTTTCATGCAGTACCTTTTGATTTAGGCTGTTTTGGCCTAGTAATCCAATGTTCTCTTATTTTCAAAAAAAAATAATAATAATAAACTGCATATTTGACCCTCTAAACCTTTGAATTTGCCGTTTTGCTCATGAGGTCGTTTCCACTTGGAAAAGTGGTATCTTTTGTCAAAAAACGGGCTCTGTTGACTTTCTGGTCAAACCTTGACTTCCTTGAACCTCGGGTTTGTTATTTTCGATCAAGAGATACCCATATTTATGATCTGCATCATTCTCCCCTGGTTGAAAAAGATTCGTCCTCGAATCTGAATCATGTGTAGTACCTGTAAATTTATCACCACAACACAAAATAAAATCTGAAACTTCAGGAAAAGTAAAACCCTGAAGATGAACATCTTCAATTGTGACAGCAACTATATGTTTCTTCTCCTCGTCGACCATTGTCACGCCTAAATCAATTTTTTCCTTTTCAACCCCCTCAATAATATCAACTTTTGCATCAACCTCATGCTTTTCCAACATATTCGTCTTTTTCATTGGATTCTCTACCGTGATCTTCTCGTCCACACCCTCCATGAAAGCTTTTAATCTAGAAATCTCGAACTCATCCACAATATCATCACTATCGCTATCATAAATAACATCATATGAAGATTCACAATCCACTTCATAATCACCAAGTAAATTTAGAATATCACCTTGAAACTCTGATTTCCAATGTTTTTCCTCTAGATCATTTTGTCTCTGGTGAATAGGCGAATTCAATGGATGTTCTAGTGGTATAAACAGATTCTCCTCATCCGTAAACAATGGGGCTTCAGGTGTTGGTGCGAGTTCAGGCTGTCGAGCAACCATCACCGCTATTTGTTGCGTCAACAAGTTAATTTGTCGACGTAACATTGTGTATTCATCACATCTATCTTCTTCTACCGGAACATGATGGACTGCAGAGTTTCTCCTTGCCGCCATGGTGAAGGAACGAACCTGTCTCTGATGCCAACTGATGTAGCGGAAGCTTATAGGAAAGATGAAAAAACACAACAATCAAAGGCTCGTTGATTCCACGGAATACCGAGAAATTGACAAAAACTGAGAAAACTCTCAAGTTATGTTTTTTTTATTCAATCAACAACTGACTACAATGACTCAAAGACGACTAACTTATAAAGTAAAACCCCTAACTAAGAAAAATGCCAAAATTACAAAAGACTCTTAAAATAACTAAATAAAACATAAGAATCCCGCTAGAAATAATAAACTGCATATTTGACCCTCTAAACCTTTGAATTTGCCTAAAATCACGTGGGCGTAAAGACTTTAGTCTTTACGTTTTGCTCAGGAGGTCGTTTCCACTTGGAAAAGTGGTATCTTTTGTCAAAAACGGGCTCAGTTGACTTTCTGGTCAAACCTTGACTTCCTTGAACCTCGGGTTTGTTATTTTCGATCAAGAGATACCCATATTTATAATTTGCATCACTTTACCATCTCAAAGGCTACATTGGTTCACTATGACAACATCATCGCCATCTATTTGTCCAATAATTATGTCCAGCACCAACAGACCAAGCACATTGAGATGCACATCCACTTTGTTCGGGAAAAGGTTGCTCGTGGTCAGGTTCGCGTTTCTCACGTCCCTTCTCGCCATCAGATTGCGGATATCTTCACAAAGGGTCTTCCACGTGCTCTTTTTCATGATTTTCAGTCCAGTCTTAACATTCGTGAGCCTCCCACTGCGGCTGCGGGGGTTTATTAGTATTATAAATATCCTTAGATATGATTTTTGTATATTTTTCCTTAGATAGGATTCTTGCTAAGTAAGACTGTTGTACTATATATTCTCAATTGTGCTTAATGAAAAGAATATGTAATAGTTTCCTACACTCGCTTTACCATATAACCAAAAGCAAAATCGCAAGATAGGTAGAGAGAAACCATACAAGATGTAATTATATATGTCTTCAATATACCCAATCAAAGAATGCAATCAATCCTATATATTGTACAACTATTTTACAAACAATTACAACTTCGAGGATATATGAAGGCTAATATTTGCTGAATAGGCCTCCAAGGGGAAACTATATCAGGCTACACCCTTGTTCCAGTTACTACCATATATTTGAAAAGCCTCACCGTGTTTCATTATATTTATGCCTGTGTTCAAGTGTAAATATGAGGATCAATATTAGGCAAACAGAAAGACTCAAACCGCGGTGCAGTTAAATCCACGACTTCCTCATCCTGCAACCGCCAACTTCTAAACCTCGAGCCCTTAGAGGGCACCAGCTTTTCAGCATTGACACAAGGTATAGTTGCTTCTTTCTCTGTCTCTATACAGAACTCACTGCTAGAGTCCGGCCGTAATATGCATCGTGCATGCGTTTCACTCGTAATTTGCTTTATTTCCTCAGTTGCCGAGGTTTCAGAAAGTTCTCCATCGCTCACCTCCAGATTTCCAGTTGTAGAGCAGCCAGCAGTGCACTACAATGCAGTAGAGAGATGACAATGTATGCGAATCAGAGATTCATTCAAGTAAACTACTACCTAAGTAAATATATACAATTTATAACATCATCTCTACACATGGCAATTACATGATTCTGATATATATGGACCACCCCTAAGGATAACACTAAAAAGAATAAAAAAGAAACAAGGTTCACAAAGGAGATGAGGCAGTTTAAAATACGACTCATGTTAAAGCACGACTGCTGCATGAAATATAAAATGATTGGCACATATATATAATGGATGAACAACATAGAAACAACCTTACAGGATATCTAATCGCAGCAATCTGCCAGAAATTTACCTGGAAAGTATGCGTTGGTAAATGTTTTCTTCTAGATTTGTCTGGTCTGATTGTTGACAGAATCTGGACAACCTCACCCATACTTGGTCGAGAATCAGGGTCCAATAGCAGACACTCTTTAGCTAAGTAGGCCATTACCTGCATCTCTTCTTCTTCAAAAATTCCTTTAAGCCGTGGGTCAGGTAACTCCAAGATTACTCTCTTACTGTCATGCAAACGTGGTGTTGCCTATGATAAGATCAAAATTATTGAGAATCAGCCCATCCATATCTACACATATGCCAATATGCAACGAAATCAGTGTTAACAAATTTAACTTGAGATACGTCACATATTGTTTGAGAGGTCTTCTGTGAGTCATAGCATATAAACAGTCGTTCTCTTTCCTTAGTAGGTCTTTGGGAGGAACCTAGAAGAGGTTCTAGTTTCTATTATTAACAACCTACTTAATATGTTGATAATTGGAGTTGAGACCACCACATCTAATTTCAAAAAGTACAGAACTTTAACTGTTATTTACTGTAACCACGAATCATCACAATCAAGAGTGATCATTATATTATGGTAACTAGTAAAATTGAGAAAAGCTCGATAGTTTTCGCACTGTGAAAAGCAATGGTAACAGCCGGAAAGTATTTAATGGCAAATCATAAGAAACACAAAGTTCACATACCCATATTACAAGACTCTCTTCCCCTTTGTCAGCTGACTTGTGGATGGGCATCCGACCAGTGATCAGTTCAAGTAGAACCACACCGAAACTGAAGACATCAGATTTTAAAGAAGCCCTGCCAATAATTGCATATTCGGGTGCAAAGTAACCAAAGGTCCCTTGCATTCTAGCAGGAGAGCTGGGACAGCTGAAAACGCCGTCATTGTGTAGATGTTTAGCCATGCCAAGATCAGTAATCTGCAAGTTACAGACGTCGAATGTTCATATAGAACAAGGTGAATTCAATATATTTCCAGCTTATATGACAGATTATGCTAGTATCTAAAAAATAAATGGGTTTTCATGTTTTTATTCAAAGTCCTCTAAAATTTATCCCCTATTCTAGGTTTTACATACCATGGCCTTCCACTTCTCATCTAAAAGAATGTTGGTAGATTTTACATCTCTATGTAAAATTCTAGGCGCAGCAGCTTCGTGAAGATATTCCAAGCCACGTGCTGCTCCAAGAGCTATCGCAACTCGAGTATTCCAATCAAGAAGTTGCCCTAAATCCCCATCTAGACACTCCCTGAGATTGCCATTTGGGATATACTCAAACACCAGTAACCTCTCAGAATTCTTGCCCCGGTATTCCGAGCAGTATCCAAGCAAAGGAACCACATGGCAGTGATGGAGTCTGGATATCAGTTCTATCTGCAACAAATCAATGATACCTATGGTCTTTATTTCTCGAATATATCAAGCCCCAATGTGTAACAAACACTAGTAGCCTGTGCGAGGTAGTACCTCAGCCATGAAAACGTGATCTGCGTCTGGGCCTTCTTCATGACTTTTCATTCTCTTGATTGCAACAGTTCTACCATTAGTGAGAATACCACGGTAGACATTGCTGCTTCCTCCAACTCCAATCAAATTACTATGAGAAAATCTATTTGTTGCACTTTCCAAATCAGAATATGGAAACTGCAATACTGCTCCATATATTGCTCCTGTTTTGGTTCTGAATAGGAAAGGTTTCTTGGGAATGCATCCTTTAAGACAAGACAAAGATTTAGTGAGATTTGAAATATTAACCATCAATCCTTCTTCCCATTGAATCATTTTGTTGCATGTATCTTATTACCTTATGTACTAAGCGCGTTAGCTTTAAGATAGGGAATATTACCTATAAATGAACTAACAGAAGAATCTGCATATGCTTTATAAGCTGACGATGAAGACACCCCTTGGCTGATCAAGTTGGAAGCACTGCTACAACTTATTAGTCTATCTGGTGACAATGAAGGCCACAACACAGGATGCTTATCCTTTTGATAAGCATGCCAGAGCAAAACGGCAATGAATACGAGAGCTATGAGAATTACACACAGTAAAAGAACTATCACGGCGACTTTTTTGGAAATCCTCTTCTTTGAAGGTTGTAAATCAGTTATAGCTCCTATGAAACGATATAAAGGACATCAGCAAGTAAACCACCTTATCTAATATATGATTTAGATAAAGTAATTACTCAATAACTGCAAAACAAGAAGTAATCCAGAATAAAATGAATGCCGTAGACATTTCAGCCAGTAGGTTGAATAGCAAAAAACTCTTCCCCATTGCACGAAAAATTATTATAGCTGACAGTGAGTGTGCTTACTCACTGTATTCCCAACTCTTACTAAGATGAAAGCATATGAAGAATTACCAGCTTTGCAATTGCACGCTGTAAAACAGCCACTGTTATTGTCTTCACCAACCACTTTTGGCAACGCGTCAAATCCGCAAGTACATTGCCATCTCTTTTCAGTTGATCCTCCCACAACTGGATATTATGAATAAAGTCAGTTAAGAAACTATCAAGAACATAAACCTCATCTTGATAACCAAAACGAACTCCAGTCGCATTGCTCCAGTAAATTTTGAGAAAATTGCGGCCGTGCCTGAATTTCATAATACTTTTCTAATTAACCACGTATAATCTTCACGTATTGTTTTTTCTTTCGTAATCAATTTTGAGCATATGTTTCCATTTGTACAAAATAGGCTAATGTCCCTGACCTATGGATATACATAATCACGTGCACAAACTTGTACAGATACACACAGAGTAAGGATTTCGCTGCAGAAATGCATATATTGACTTGAGCCTAAAATTACTCCCTTTTCTTATAGCTACCTAAAATTACTTTTGCACAAACGAGGGTACAAGCATGCAAAGGGCCGCCCTAAGAACTAGGGATAAAATTTCGAAGGCCTATCTATACATAATTACATGTACATAGTCCAAGTGTATGTTAATGATCATCCCCTCTTCCTCTAAAGAATACAGGCGAAACTATGAGTACTTAAATTTCTCCAAAAATCTTATTACTTCTATTTTAAGTAGCCTAGTGTAGAAAATATTCCAGACTCCGCCTTTTGTCCATTGTCCAGGCTTAAAGCAAAGAATCTTAAAGCATTATATGAGTGACAAAAGAGGTGTTTGCCAGAGTTAATTTCGAAGATTTTTACCATTCCGTACGTAATCAATCTAGTAATTGGATATTGTGAAAGTTATATAAAAAAAATATATATGCAAATGAATACACAACTAACTCCAACTCCAACTCCAAAATAGAGCTCGGATATTCAACTGAACAATATAATAGTGTCAATTAACTACTTTTAGGACTAACAATTTCCTTATTACCTCGATTTTATTTTACTCCATCTTTTAAGTTTGTTTCTCCAAGTTTTCATAAGGTAGTTAGATTGTTCAGGATATGGTGCGACTCAAGGGCTAATCTGTATGATTGAATTGAATTTTTAAGTTGCATACTCATGTCCATGTTCAACCATTTCTGTATAATCTGTTGAAAAACTAAAAGAGTAGTATAGAGCCCTCTTCCTAAGAAATCTGTTGATTTTGACGCAGCAGTGAAGATGAAGTGAGTTCCTATTTAATAGTTTTACGTTGTTCGACAGACACAACTACCAGATTTGGCTGTATGTCTCTCTCTCATATTTCACAGGTTAAGTGCAATAACTTGACAAGAAGTCAATAACTTGACAAGAAGTCAGGCATCTTTCCTGGTAACAGTTCCTCCTCGAAGGCATACCAAGTTTAATTAACCGCAAACAGGGAAGATGTGTCGTTCAAAGAAGATGAGAACTTGAAGTTGGAACAAACAAAAGAGACATCTAATAGGAAGCAGAAATTACGTCTTGATCTATATGCTTGACAAAAGCATGCTTGTCGAACAGGTTGATGATCCATCTGAGGAACAAGGTAGCTATATAATTAGAGATGCTATGTGGATGTGCGGAAAACTAGAGAATTAGGTGCAATGAAATGCATCAAAGATGAAGATCAGTCTGTCTTAGTGCGTGAGGATAGGTCAAAGCACGGTGGAGGGAGTACTTTGAGGGTCTGTTCAATGGAGGCCCCACCCAAACAGTGGGTGACATCTCGCAGTCCCCTCAGGATCTGAATCGCGATTTTATGCGTCGTATTAGAAGGTCGGAAGTCAAAGATACTTTGAAGAGGATGAAGACTCGAAAAGCTGTTGGCCCAGATGGTATCCCTATCGAGGCTTGGAGAAGCATGAGTGAGATAGGGGTGACCTGGTTGACGGACCTCTTTAACAAAATATGGCGAACAAATAAAATACCAGAAGAGTGGAGGAAGAGTACGCTAATACCTCTATATAAGAACAAGGGCGATGTCCAAAACTGTTCTAACTATCGTGGGATAAAGCTTATGTCTCATACCATGAAGCTATGGGAGAGGGTGATCGAACACCGATTGAGACAAATTGTTCCCATATCTGAGAACCAATTTGGATTTATGCCCGGAAGGTCGACCATAGAGGCCATCCATTTGATCCGTCAGCTCATTGAACGCTTTCGAGAAAAGAGTAGAGATTTGCATATGATATTTATCGACTTAGAAAAAGCATATGACAAAGTACCTCGAGATGTATTATGGTGGACCTTGGTGAAAAAGGAGGTACCCATTAAATATATGGGCATCATAAAAGATATGTATGAGAATATGGTGACAAGTGTCCGAACTTGTGGCGGTTTAACAGACGTCTTCCCAATTACAATTGGCTTACATCAGGGGTCAGGTTTAAGCCTATTTTTGTTTGCCATTGTAATTGATGAAATCACCAGAACCATCCAAGACCGAGTCCCATGGTGTATGTTGTTTGCAGACGATATTGTCATCATCGATGAGACGAGAAAGAGAGTTAATACTAAATTAGAACGATGAAGACAAACATTCGAAGCATTAGGATTTCGACTAAGTCGAACAAAAATAGAGTACCTCGAATGCAAGTTTAGCAAACAACGAAGAAACAACGATGGCACAGTTTAGATGGATGGCCAAGAGGTACCGAGAAGTGCGCATTTTCGGTATTTAGGCTCCATACTGCAGATGGATGGAGAGTTAGACGGATATGTAAACACCGCATCCAAGCTGGTTGGACAAAGTGGAAGCGTGCAACAGGGATCCTGTGCGATCGTAACTTTCCTCTAAAGCTTAAAGGAAAGTTCTATCGTACAGCTATTAGACATGTTTTGCTGTATGGCTCCGAGTGATGGGCTATTAAGCAAAATCATGCACAGAAAATGAACGTTACAGAGATGCGCATGCTTCGGTGGATGTGCAGTAACACAAGGAGAGATAAGATGCGCAATGAAGATATTCGGCATAAACTGGGTGTGGCGGCTATCGACGAGAAAATCGTTTAAGATGGTTTGGGTATGTTAAACGCAGACCCATAGATGCACCGGTACGACGGGTTTAAGATCTCGACTTAGGACAGACGGCTAGAGTTCGTGGGAGACCGAAAAAGACGTGGATGGAGGTCATACGGAACGACATGAAGCTAAAAGATCTAAATGAAGACATGCTCGTCAACCGAAACCTATGGAGGCAAAAGATTCATGTTCACGACTCGACGTGATTCATTCATTGTTCATATAGCCTACTCCAATTTAATTGGAATTTCAGGCTTGGTTGTTGTTGTTGTTGTTGTTGCTGCTATGTGGCAACTTATGAACCTTCAGGTTCATGAGAACATTGTCGAATCGAAGAAGGCAGTGGAGTACGAGCTGTCAATTATCGAAAAGAACAAGGCTCGGGAGTTAGTTCACAGAACAAAATATTGGAGTCAAACGGGTTTTTAGGACCAAGCTTAAGATGAGTTAACAAGCACAAATTGATAAGGGTCCACTCGAACAATATCTAACTAGGCGACAAGAGCAAATTCACCCAAGTAATCTACATCAAAAACGTGTCGTTAAGGGTACGCTCAACTTTTTGAAGTGGATAACTCAGTACATTTGCTCTTGTCGCCAGACTAAATACCGTTTGCCGATAGTAGCCCCAAAGTGGTGGAAATTGTTTCAACTAGATGGAAAGTTGAGCATTCTTTAAAGGTACGCTCTAGGAGTCAATGTTGAATAATTTGAGGTATCTGCAGAAGAAGATGAAGCTAAGAAAGCTCGATAAAACTTCAAGAAGCACCAAGAGCTTAGTGTAGCAAAATGTTTAAGCCTTTATCAAGCCTAAATTCAAAAAGAGTATCGCCGAGGCTACACTTTATGTGAGACCTTAACGCGGTGATTCTCTATAGTTTTACCATATGATGATGACGTCTTAATCATGAGTCCCAATGCCAAGCTTGTTGAAGATCCCAAGTATTTGAAATGATAGACCTTTGACAAACGACATACTTTTTTGGAATGGATCATCTTCCAAAAGATGTATTCCAAGAAAATCCTCAAGAAATTTCATAAGTATACTGCAAGGAAATGAATGGTCAAATGATTTAAAAGGAGAGCTTAAGTGGAGAAAACTCTAAGATCAAGTTGAGGAAGATTATGTTGTCTCTATACTTAATGTACATAACTTCTACCAGCCATACATGATTTTTGTTGTACACATTGTCTCATGTGCTAGTGAGGTGCACCTTAAGAGTTATTAGGTACAAAGGAAACATAGACTTTGGATCTAGTCTGGAGTTTTCCATTGACTTTCAGAAAGCAAAAGATTGTCACATAGTCCACACAGGGGCCGAATATGTTGCTGCTACAGCAGCGGAAAATTAAGTATCGAGGAAGGTTTTATGTTCATACGCGATATACACTTGAAGCACCTAAACAAGACTGCGGTATTTGTAACAACCAGTCGGCAATTGCAATCTCCCACAAGCTAATTTTCCATGGAAAAACTAAGCATTTCACTGTCGAATTTCTTAAGCGAAGCGCGGAAGAAAGGGATAGGGCACCTCATCCATGATCTACGAATCAACTCGCAGATATATATATATATATATATATATATATAACATTTGTCAGCAAACAAGTGCAAGTTTCTTAGGCAAAAACTCAGAGTTTCAGAGCTCCAAATGCATGGAGACGAGCTGCAACATGTTCATTTATTTAGAGCATGGGTTCATATTTATTTTATCTGTGATATTTCAGTCACTTAAATTTGTTGTATTTAGGAGCTAGTTAGTTTGTTAAGGATATGTTGCAACTAATCACCTGAATTTAGGTACTATCTTAGCGGACAGTTTTTTTTAAAGAAAAGGTGAAGACACGTTACGAATCAATAGAATTTGCAGCTTGCATTGTCATATTCTTCTTCAATCGTTTCTTTACCATATCTTACTTATCTGTGAAAATTATATTAATTAAAAAATATGTATATATCTGCTAAGAACAGAATCCCGCAAAGAACAAGCAGAAACATATGTTATATACATGCACCCATTATGGTAATTATAACTGGGTAACTAAAATTCAAAAGAAACATAAGTTATAGAAATCCTCAAAAAATTTAGAAGCTTAAAGACCCAACTTTCGTCATGTCTCTAGTTCCAAACATTGAGTTAACATGTTATTCATTTTTGTAAGAATTAGTGAGCCTTTAAGTTGCCTAGAAATTTGCTCATAATATGTCAATCTCATGGACATGAATTTACATCCAATTCCCTCATTCTTCAAGGGCAGCAATATGTCCACTCTTAACAATAAACTTTCTCTAGCATGGGCAGCTACTATTAAACCATTTGTAAACTAGAGTTAACCAGATGTGAGTTCAAAAACTCTCTCTTTATTTGGTAAATAGTAGAGAAAAATATAAAAGTAACGTGGAATGAAAGAATAATACCAGAATTGCAACGAAATCATAGATATCGAGAGAATAATACCAGGATTGCAATCACAAGATGAAGAACAGTTTGCTGGAATGAAGTTCAAGTTATCACGATGTGCTACAGAACAGATGCAGGTCCAATTGCTTGTTAAGTTCTTTGTCGAAAGTCCTTCTGAAAATATTCAAACAATACAATCTTAAGTATGAAGAAAAGAAAGACAAAATAAATAACCAAATAAATAGATTTGTAATCTGACCGCAAAGAATATGCTGAATCCAGATGATGCTGATGATGCAGAGAAGAGAAATTTCCGCCTGAAGTCTCATTTCACTGGAACTAAACAGAAACAAAACAAAAAACTTAACAGAAGCTGGAGAAACATATGTTGATTTAAGCTATTGCTCCCTAGATTATAGAGTGGTGTACCAAAGGTCATAACAGAGGAATTGATTAGAAAACATAAGTAATATGCCATAAAAAAGTAGTGTGAGCATTACAATGTAATTTTTTCAAGAAGAAGAAAAAACAAACGAGCTTACGGTTATTGATGCACATTCCCCGACGGATACATGGCTAGCTTGAAGCAGAAATGGTTTTCACCTGAGCAAGTGCAAGGAAGATGGAACCAATCATTTATCCATCCTGCAACAAAGCAGCACACCTGCAATAGGTAGGACTATGAACCACATTTTGCAGTTTCAATCAAAATAGAACTAACTAATAAAAAACTAGCAAATTATTGTTCAACTGAAGGCCCAGCAACAACCAAACCATTGAGATGTTGACAAAATAGCTCTAAATAAAAAGACATACTATAAAAAACCTTTTTATAAACTAAAATCCATGTAACACAACAAACAGAGTCCCATTATTGCGATCAGATTGAGATAAGATATATGAATGAAGCAAACAAGTTCAAAGTGTGAGCAGTTGATGATACTTGAGGTGAAAGCAAAAGCACACCAAACCACAAAAACTAACACTATATATGATAATGATGAAAAGGACTTGTGGTTTGTGCTAGAGTTAAATCCAGCAGCCGAGCCGACGAAGTTATAAATGTTTTCGAACTTGAAAGGGACCCTTTAACAATAAGACTGTAGTAGTATACTTGTAATTAACAACCCCAACCCCATAAAAATAAAATGAACTATTTTGGGGTTATGACTTATGTTGTTGAAAAAGGCAAAGAATTCAAACTCTTGTACGTGTAAGTGCTGAACGTACATACGTGCCGAACGGTTGGATATATAAAAAAACTTTGCTTCCAAGACATGATAGAAAACGACATGTCCTAGTCTACTCCTGCCTGCTATTTCCCTATTCTTTGTACTGTCGGCAAAGTATTATATATAATTATTATTATTATTATTATTATTATTATTTCTATATATATATTTATATAAATAAAAGGCGCTAAGCAGAAGCAGCAAATTCATTAATTCATAGGGAAAAGGGAAAAAGAAAAAGGTGGTAAAGGCAGTGCAAGAAAAACAAAACTCTGCTTTTTCCATATGGACTGGACTAAAACTATTGCATTTCCATTCCCTCCGTATCTTTTTGAATTAAGGGACTTGTTCGAGCTGAAGCCAACAAAAGACAGAACAATAGAGCACAAATACACACATATATATAGAAGCACAAATGAAGCTGGGCACATTAAAGATCAATCAAAATTTGGAAGTTAGAATTAACCAAGTAGAATGAATTGTTTCCCAAACGAACACAAATATAAAAGAGGCAACATTACGTACCTGCCTGCACCGATATGAGAAGTGCAGTTGAGAGAGAGAGAGAGTGTGTGTGTGTTTGCACTTTGCAAGAACGTACGTAGCTGAGCTGGCTCCTGTCACGTGACTAACGTCAAGGCGCGGAGTTCGAGATACTAAATGGAGGGTCAAAAGTCGTTTCACTGATCAAGAATGGCACTCCCACTCCCAATGCATTTATTTTTCGTGGGACAACTTATATTTTTATTTAATTAAAATTAATAATAATATGGTTATTCGTTGTTTTGTCCTATTACTTAACCATTTTTTTAGCAAGAAATTCCATTATCAAAAGAAGTGTCATTATAGGTGCCTTTCTTAACCTATCCATGCATAACCATAGAACTAAACACCCCTATACACATAGTTGTTTAGTGTAACATAATATTCTATAATCTAGAACATTACAGTGTACATGTTTGGCCCATCATGTTTTGGAGCTCTAACTCTAATAATTTGTATCATATTGTTTGATAGGCTTTTGTTCAGTTGCTTTTGAGTGAATACTGCTTCATTCTTGTTACACCACACTGCATACATAGTCTCAGCTGCTACCATCTTCAACATTCTAGCTTTCATACTCTTCCTTTTGCAGGCTTGTGTGATCCACTTCATCTCTTCCTTTCATCCTTAAGGTGTGCTTTACTTTGAGCCATCTTAGCACCTCACTCCAGACATTGTTTGTCTGCATTTTAACAGGAGTTCTATGTTGTATCTTTAAGGCACTGTGATCTGAGATGGTAGCCTGCATCACCTCCATCTTTACATTAGGGAAGCTTGCAAACCAGTCAACATTTGCTATAGCCCTGTTAATCCTAGAGTAGATCAGCCCTCCATTTGGATCATGCTTATTAGACCATGTATAGTGTGGTCCTTCAGTTGGAACTTCAAAAAGTCCAGTTACATTCATCATGTTATCCAGGTCACTATATTCACTCAGCTGAACTTTATTCCCTCCATTCCTGTCTTCCCTTGTGAGAACATTGTTGTAATCTCCTATGATTATCCAAGGTCCCACTACACTTGCAGCCATTCTCTCAATGTCCCTCCACATCTTCTTACTCTACTCTAATTGGTTGTGTGCATATACTGCAGTGAGCCAGTACAGGGGTTGTCATTAACATCATGCACCATCATGTGTACATATTGATCAGATTGTTCCTCCACACTCCCATTCACTTTGCTTCTGTCATACATCACCCAAATTCTACCATTGCTATGTTTGCTGTAATTGTCATGATATGTCCACCTTGGTCCCAATTTGTTCTTGATACTATTGGCTTTGTGTTCTTTCACTCTAGTTTCTACTAATATAGCTACTGCACATTTGTGAAGTGAGAGATAGGAGCTAACCCCTATGTGCCTAGCTCTTTTATTTATGCAGGATCATGGGATACCTCTGTCATCACACCCTAGCCAGTCTCCAAGCCTTAGAGGGGTGAATTCATTATTCTTTTCACACTTTGTATCTGATGTCTCTTATGTCCTCATGCCTCTACCATTTTTCCTTCTTCCTCTATTTACTTCTGACCATGGTTCATTTTCCTGTACAAATTCTTTTTCTTTTTGTATTTTCCATTGTGCTTACTTCTTGTGCTCTCTCAGCATCATTGTCTATCACTACTGTCTTTTGCCCAGTTGGCTCTTGTTTCTCTGCATCATTGTTCTCATTGTTCTGTACAGCTTTTGCCACATATTTTGTCTTATTTTTTGTATATCTCTGACTCTCCTTTGTAGTTTTCTTGTTACAGTTATGCCCTATCTTTAGGCATGTAGTGCAATATAATGGCATGCCTTCATATTTTATGCCCTGCACAATCTTCCTCCCAATGTGATCATTTATGGACAATGTTTCTCTCATCTTCTATGATACATCTACTTCCACCATTACTCTAGCATAAGACACCCTTAGTTTCCTAGCAGTGCACTCATCTGTTACCAGTGGTTTCCCAACAGCACTTGCAATTTTTCATATGTTTTTTTCTCCCCACAGATGTCGTGGTAGCTGAGGGAAGGTTATCCATAGTGGTACAACCCTTAAATCCTCTTCTAGCTCAAATCCAGGTTCCCACTTTTTCATGAACATGTGTTTCCCATAGATGGAGTATGGTCCTTTTCTAAGAACCTCATCTCTGTCATTTTCATCTTTAAACCTGAGGATGAAATATCCTTTCTCATTGTAGTATATGTGATGCAGTCGAGAAAGCGTTGGAGTTCATGATGAAACGGGATCATCCCAAGTTGAGAGGCTGATTTTGGCTCGGTCCGTTTTTGATGTGCGAATAGTCAAATTTTATCCGAAACGGGCCAACGAACCATAGTAATGATCTAAAGATCATTTAGGGAGCGGATTCTAGCCAAATTCCTTCGTTTAGGCCTCAAAAAGGTCGTTTTTGCCGTTGTTAGTAATTTTCGTTTTAGTTATATCTTTATTTCTAGAACTTGGAATTGCATTCCGCTTGTTGGAGCGTGTTCCTTATGAGTAGCACTTTTAGTTTATGCTTTTATTTCGATTTTTTCCTTTTTTGAAAAAAAAACGTTATTTCCTATTTTAGTTATGCTTTTAGGGTATATATTCTATGTAAACCCTAAGAAGACATTCAGTTGATTATTGAATAAAGTTTTGAGAGTTTCTCTCTTTTCACATCAATTTCTTGGTGTTCTTCGTGAATCAACAAGCTTTTGATTTTGTGTGTCGTTCCTATCTTTCATATAAGCTTCTGCTACGTCAGTTGGCATCAGTCCCAGGTTCGTTCCTTCACTATGCCGCCCAGAAAACGTCAGGAAGAAGATAGACGTGAGGAATTCACACAGTTACGTCAGCAAGTTGAATTGTTGACGCAACAGATGGCAGCCATGGTTGCACAACAACAGGCTGCTCCAGCACCAAGACCTGACGACCAATCATTCGAAGATGAAGAGGAAGAGAATCCTTTTGCTCGGAGACAATGTGTCCAAGAGTACAATCCACGTTGGGAATCAGGGTTTAAGGTGGACATACCAGAATTTCAGGGAGGGTTAAACCCTTGGATTGGGTAACTGCAGTTGAAGAGGTTTTGGACTTTAAAGATGTTCCAGAGGACAAACGTGTTCCTCTCGTTGCAACTAGGTTTCGGGGGAGAGCAGCGGCATGGTGGCAACAAGTTAAGGTGACGAGGTCTCGACAGGGGAAACCTAAACTTGTGTCTTGGGATAAACTGAAGAAACATATGAAGAAACAGTTTTTACCCTACAATTATGTGCGTACTATGTATCAACAGTTGCATAATTTGCGTCAAGGGGGGAAGTCTGTGAGTGACTATACCACTGAGTTCCACTTACTAATTACTAGGAACGACTTGATGGAAACAGAGGATCAATTGGTGTCACGTTATGTGAGTGGTCTTCGTCCACAGATTCAGGACACGCTGAATATGTTTGATCCAGTCTCTGTCTCTGAGGCACACCAGCGAGTAGTGCATATTGAGAAGCAACAGTCACGGAGAGTCATGAACCCTCTTAGTATTGGAAACTCATCGGGTAGCTCGCAACAGGTCACACGTCCCGGTAACACTGTGCAATCGGGGCTACCAAAAACGGGCACTATCCAACAATCAACACGCCCAGGGGCTGGTATCCGTTGTTTTGGTTGTGGAGTTACGGGTCATAGGAAATCTGAGTGTCCTAAGAATCCACGTAGAGGACTATTTGTCGATGAAACTAATGGTGAGTATGATGGTCCGCCTGTTTTGATGAGGAATTCGAAGAAGAGGCAATAGATGATGAAGAATTTGTTACTGGGGATGTTGGCCAAGCTTTAGTGGTGAGGCGCAGCCTCATTACTCCCACGAAAAACAAGACTGACTGGCTACACAACAACATATTTCAGACAACATGCACAATAGAGGGGAAGGTATGTCTAATGGTTATTGATTCTGGCAGTTGTGAGAATATAGTGGCTGAGGAGGTTATTAAGAAGTTTGGTTTACAAACTGAGAAGCATCCCAAACCTTATAAATTGGCATGGTTGAAGAGGGGAAACGATGTCGAGGTATCTCAACGTGCTCGGATCAATTTTTCGATTGGACCTACTTACAAGAATCAAGTTTTGTGTGATGTGGTAGAGATGGATGCGTGCCACCTACTGTTAGGTAGGCCATGGCAATTTGATAGGCGGTCAGTTCACGATGGGTTCGCGAACACTCATAGCTTTCTGTTTGGCGGGAAGAAGATTGTGATGCTGCCTGATAAAGGGCCACAGTCAAGCGGGAAGGGTACCAACTTCTTGACCAGAAAGAGATTCGAGGCAGAGATGGAAGAGTCGGGAATTGTGTATGTGATGGTGGGGAAACTGGTAGAAGATGATCACGAAGTCCCGCTGGCAGTTCAACCTTTGTTGCAGGAGTTCTGTGATGTTTTCCTAGAGGAGTTGCCGGAAGGATTACCACCTTTGCGTGATATTCAGCACCAAATCGATTTGGTGCCTGGTGCAGCTTTACCTAATCGTGCACATTATCATATGAGTCCCACAGAACATGAGGAGTTGCGAAGGCAAGTGGAGGAACTTTTGGCTAAGGGGTACGTGAGGGAGAGCTTGAGTCTTTGTGCTGTTCCTGCCCTTCTGACTCCAAAGAAATATGGGACATGGAGTATGTGCATGGATAGTAGAGCGGTTAACAAAATCATTGTACGTTATCGCTTTCCTATTCCTCGACTGAATGATCTATTGGACCAACTTACTGGTGCGTGTGTGTTTAGCAAACTGGATTTGAAGAGTGGGTACCATCAGATACGAATCAGACAAGGTGACGAATGGAAGACAACGTTTAAGACTAGAGAGGGGTTATATGAGTGGATGGTTATGCCTTTTGGTCTCTCCAATGCACCAAGCACATTCATGCGCGTCATGAATCAGGCCCTTCGTCCCTTCATCGGTAAATTCGTTGTAGTTTATTTCGATGATATTATGATTTATAGTGCTAACGATGTTGATCATGTTCAGCACCTTCGGGAAGTTCTTAACGTGCTTCGTAGGGATGAGTTTTATGCTGCAGTGAAGAAGTGCTCGTTTCTCACTGATAGTATAGTGCTTTTGGGATATGTGGTCTCGAAGGATGGGTTAGCAGTTGATACATCTAAGGTGGAGGCAATAAGCCAGTGGCCTCGGCCCACAACTATCACTGAGGTTATAAGTTTTCATGGTTTGGCATCTTTTTATCGTCGTTTTATCCCTCACTTTAGTAGTATCATGGCGCCAATCACGGATTGCATGAAGGGTAGTAAGTTTCAGTGGACCGACGAGGCTGATATGTCTTTCCAGTTAATAAAGGAGAAATTGACCACTGCTCATGTGTTGGTCTTACCTGATTTCAATCGCCCATTTGAGTTACACTGTGATGCATCAAAGGTTGGTATTGGGGGTGTGTTGAGTCAGGGTAATCGCCCCGTGGCCTTTTTTAGTGAGAAGTTGTCTGGTTCCAAGTCTCGATATAGCACTTATGATGTTGAATTCTATGCTATTGTTCAGTCTATACGACACTGGCGTCACTACCTTTTTCACAAGGAGTTCATCTTATATACTGATCATGATGCCCTTAAGCACCTTGGAACTCAGGATAAAGTGTCTGCTCGACATGCTTCATGGATTGCTTACTTGCAGCAGTTCACTTTCGTGATAAAGCATAAGGCTGGTGCTTTGAACAAGATTGCAGATGCGTTGAGTAGGCGTCATAACATGCTCTTGGAGATGCGCGTCGAAGTTCTGGGATTTGACAGCCTGCGTGATTTGTACTCTGTTGATCCATACTTTTCTGGCGTGATTCGGGATATGCAGAGTGGGGTACAATCAGAATTTGCATGGGTGGATGGTTTTCTGTTTCGAGGTACTCAGTTGTGCATTCCAGAGGGTAGTTTGCGCGTGAAAATTATTCAAGAGTTGCATAATGAGGGTCATGTGGGTCGTGATAGGACCCTCCAGCTTGCGACGGCTTCATATTTTTGGCCATCTTTGCGTAGGGACGTGGGTAAGTTTGTGGAGCATTGTCGGGTTTGTCAGCTATCTAAGGGTAAAGCGACGAATGCTGGGTTATACATACCACTGCCTATTCCGACAAAGTCGTGGACAGATGTGAGCATGGACTTTGTTGTTGGGTTACCACGAACTCAGCGTGGATTTGATTCTATTTATGTGGTGGTGGATCGTTTCTCAAAGATGGTGCACTTTATCCCTTGCAAGAAGACTACTGATGCTGTTAATGTTGCCTTGCTGTACTTTCGTGAGGTTTATCGTTTGCATGGGTTGCCCACGTCAATTGTGTCTGAACGGGACACTCGCTTTCTTAGTCACTTTTGGCGTAGCTTGTGGCGCATGGTGAATACACAGCTGGATTTCAGTAGTGCTTATCATCCACAAACAGATGGTCAAACCGAGGTTGTGAATCGTTCTTTGGGTGATCTGTTGCGTTGCCTTGTGGGTGATAATCTTAAGTCTTGGGATCAGAAACTGTGCCAAGCTGAGTTTGCTCATAATCACGCTGTCAACCGCAGTTCGGGTTTCAGTCCTTTTCAAGTGGTGTATGGCCTCGTTCCTAGGGGTCCCCTTGATTTAGTTCCGGTGACTGCCTCGGTCAAGATGCATGGCAAGGCGGATGATTTTATCCAACAGTTGCAGCAGGTGCACTCCCAAGCTCATGACCACTTGCAAGCTGTTGCCTTGGATTACAAGCGTGCTGCTGATACAAAGAGGCGCAATGTTGAGTTTGAGGTGGGTGACTTTGTATGGGCAGTGCTGACTCGGGATCGTATTCCAGGACATGAGTATAACTAACTCTCGGCAAAGAAGCTTGGTCCAGTAGAGATTGTGGAGAAGATCAATCCCAATGCTTATCGGTTGAAGCTGCCTAGTCATATTCGTACTTCTGATGTGTTTAATGTCAAACACTTGGTGCCGTTTCGGGGTGATAATTCTGATGATGATGATGATGGGGATCTGCCTGTGCCAAATTTGAGGGCGAATTTTTCTCACCCCGGCGGGAATGATGCAGTCGAGAAAGCGTTGGAGTTCATGGTGAAACGGGATCATCCCAAGTTGAGAGGCTGGTTTTGGCTCGGTCCGTTTTTGATGTGCGAATAGTTAAATTTTATCCGAAACGGGCCAACGAACCATAGTAATGATCTTAAGATCATTTAGGGAGCGGATTTTAGCCAAATTCCTTCGTTTAGGCCTCGAAAAGGCCGTTTTTGCCGTTTTTAGTAATTTTCGTTTTAGTTATATCTTTATTTCTAGAACTCGGAATTGCATTCTGCTTGTTGGAGCGTGTTCCTTATGAGTAACACTTTTAGTTTATGCTTTTATTTCGATTTTTTCCTTTTTTGGAAAAAAAACGTTATTTCCTATTTTAGTTATGCTTTTAGGGTATATATTCTATGTAAACCCTAAGAAGACATTCAGTTGATTATTGAATAAAGTTTTGAGAGTTTCTCTCTTTTCACATCAATTTCTTGGTATTCTTCGTGAATCAACAAGATTTTGATTTTTGTGTGTCGTTCCTATCTTTCCTATAAGCTTCCGCTACGTCAATATGTCAGGCATTATAACAAAGTTCCACACCTTCTCAATGAATAACCTCACTGCATTCATAGTGAGGTCATCATTTGACACATACATTATCAATGCATTTCTCCAGAACTCTAATTTAGTTTCTACATCAGCTCCCTCTATTTCAACTTCATACTCTCCATCAACCACTTTGGGGTGGAAAGAACTCAACATTGTGTCCATGGTTAGGGATTCGATTACCTGTAATTATGTCGACCCGTGGTTTTGGTGCTGATTTTTGTACCGCCATTTGGTTTGTCGCCTCCTGATTCCCATTATCCTCCGTCGCGGTGCTGAATTGCGGTATAACCTCCATTGTTACTATACTATCCGGCGGCGGCGACCTGCTGTGCCGCGAGGATACACTTTTCTCTATTTGTTGCATTTCTCCACCTGGATCTAGTGTGTTTTTGCTCTGTACTTGATTTGCAGAGCTTCGAGTTGTTTTCTGTCTCACTGGTGTGGCTTACCGGCGTCTCCGCCTTCTTCGACGGCCAGCCGACGCGTCGAGTGTGCATTGATTGTGAATCGCACCGTTACTTGTGAAAATCGCCCACAGTGGTTCACGCGCTCTCAATTTATTAATTAACCATTTAATTATATACACTTCGCTCACCGATCACTTGTTGCAGTCACATACCAACAAATTCATGAAGAGCCCGAAGATTTATACTTAATTACCCAAAACTGCAATTTGTTCTCAATTCTACAAAAGTAGCCTCAAATTCGTTAAATTTTCTATCTAAACTACATAGAAGTTCATGTGTGAGTTCGTGTGCCAAACTTATTTTCTAATTTTAACCGATTGTTGAGCTTTTATATTTTGTAATAAATCATCGCAATAACTACTTAACAAATGTCGCAATTTCCACTCCCACAAATAAGAAGTTGTCTCGAATAATTTATCAAATTATCTCTAACCCATAACATTTTTTACATAAGTTGGAGGGCAAATTTGAAAATCAAGTAAAATGTTAGACTAGTTTCTTGTGCCTATAAGTACAGTATGTAACTTATTATCGCTCACCTTTCACAGCATAAACAGAAGGGCTATACAATAAGCGTATACAATAAGTGTGGTGAGGTGATAGTGAGTATCTCCGAGCTAAGTGTAATTTCAAGAGAAGTTGACTTGTGGTCGCATATTGGGGAGTCAATCGAAGATAACAAAAAGTTAGGTTGGAGCTCGCACCTACACATAAATTGCAGGTCGTGCCAAAACGGATTAGAAAGTGAAGCTAAAGGTGATCGTGATTCTTGTGACGTCGTATACACTTAAGGTATTTGTAGCCAAGTACTTCCACCAAGATATAATTATCTATATAGTATTATTCTTTGATCCAAATGTGGTCATAGATTAGGTCGATTGGCTTAACCACGTAAGATTTCTCTGTGTAATAACTTTTTCACTTTATGTATGATGTTTACACTCGATTATAACTCATTGTAAAACAAACTACGTATAAAATGGGTAACCTAACTAAAAATTAAATTCCAATTGGCATCATGAGCTATTCACATGCGTACTAATGTCTTAGTGAAAAGATTTTGTATTGTATGTTTTTAAGTTCTACGAGTTTCATCATTTGATGTAATTTATCGTGCATTTCAAGTGCTTGACCAAGTAAGATAAAATTGAAAGTAATAACGTTCCAAATATCGAATCTCACATAGAGTGTGGTGTATCCTTTTAGTAAATAAATAAAACAAAACGTGACAAATGAGTGTAGGATTGGTTTAAACACTAGCGAGGATAAACAAAATAATTGCAAAATTTAATAGGATCTATTATCAGTATGAGTGGAATTTCCATTATCATAGTGATGCATGTAATTTATAGACAAACTATTAATGTTCATACACAATGTTTCTTTCCATCGTTCACATGTATTATTAGTACTTTGTGAATTAATTACACCTTCTTTCGCAACACCTAATTATCCCTTGACTCTTTAAATATCTAGATCGTTAGAGGTAACAATTCTGTTAGTTCTCACTTTGTCAACGGGTCATATGTTTGTGATAATGCAATTTCTCCTTTATGCTAGCTTTACGATAAAATTGAATCGACTGTTCGAAACGCCCATCCTAACTTGAGAAAAGTGGTGATTTTTTTAGAGATTTACAACTGAACTCGGATGGATTCCGAGATGCTTATGTATCCCATTGTCGGAGAATCAAGGCGTATATAGTTCAAATGTTTTGTATGAAGTTGTTTTATGAAAGAAGTATTATTGTTGAACTTTTGGTGTTGTAGAGATGTGTAAGTTTTGAACTTTGCATAATTGCATATTGTTCGTGTTGTGTTGTAGTAGAGAGTGGAAAAGTTGAGGATGTGGTAGTGATATTATAGTATTGATGTTGTGAATGAAATTGTATATAATGTGTATGTAATATTGTAACGGCCCAAAAATTACGTAGAAAACAAATTTATACTTTAGTCCTTAAACTTTTGAAAATTCCCATTTTTGACCCTAAATGTTTAGAAAAACATACATTTGAGCCCCTGAACTTAAAAGTTAGTCTTTTATTATATTTACTGGTCTCTAATCCTAAAACATATATTTCAATTTCAAATATTAACCAAGTTGATTGAATTACCTAGAAAAATTACATAAGTAAATATGTATGTAACAAATAAATCTAATTATACCTATTTGAATTTTAATTATAAAAAATTGAGGGACTTGATATGCAATTAACCAATTGATGAAGTAAGCCATAACATCTTTTTGATGAGGTAAACCGTGACATCCTTAAGAGCATGATTAAATTCAGATTTTTTGTGATTTATTATAAAATAATCAAAGTGGGGCCTTAATTAAAAGTATTTTAACATGGTTTTTTGCGTATAAATAATAGGCTTTTTTCAAACAATTTTCACGCCCAAAATCATTTCAGTTTTTCCTTCTTTCTTCCTATGAATCTCTAAGTTAGTGAGTCTACTTTCAAGAAAAACTCATCCCAAGTTCTTATTTCATCATTTTCTACCCGAAAATATCCCAAAACTCCTCGGCCCTGCATCTTAGAAAAATCACAACTAATTGTCGAAAAAACCTCATTGATCAAGGCCAATGGCTGAATACTCCTCATGATGTCCTCTAACTTTCATATGAAAAAATATTTTTCAAATAATGTGATTTAGAAGTTCAAAATTCCTAAACCGTAGAATGTTATCTGAAAATCCAAAAATAGGTTCTATATTTTCAAGAATTATTTAGCATAGCAGACCTTTGGATATTCCTTTCCATTTGAGTACACATGTTCCTAGTGATGTTAGAGATCAGTTGCCACAAAAATATTTGAAAACAAAGTTCATTTGGATATCCGATCAAAGGTAAACTCGAAACTACGACGATTTTCAGCTTATTTTACGTACTTTAAGTTCTTTGTTTATGAGTGAAAATAAGCATCATAATTCCATGATTGATCACTCACACATGACTCTTATAAGATATAAAATCATTAGAATCACTTTAATATGATTTGTATTCACGAATTAATATTTTTTAGATTTTTCAATAGTATATAAATAGTATAATTATCATGTTTAACATATCCTTACAAAAGTTTAATAAGATTACCATATACTTTTAAGGTCTAATCCTCCTATATGATTATGTATCGTAATTTAAATATTCTTTAATCATTTACCTTGATTAAGTTTACCTATTATTATTTTTATAAGTTATGAATACAATGTTATGTAATTTAAGATAATCTTGGAACAAAATAATATTAACTAAGTTATACAATTTAATGGATTGCTTCATAAGATAATTGTTTGATGTCATGATTCCTGAAATTTTTGGATGTACCAGAGACTTAAAGAACGATTTTCTATAAATCATTTAAGTAATATATTTTGAAGATTTATTACGCATCAAATTAAATAGTTTATCATATTATACTTGATATTATTGTATACTTACCATTTGAAATGATTTTCTAACATTAGAAAAATTATAACTACAATTATAATTATAAATATATGGTTGCTTAAGATAAATCTTGAGATATAAATTACGTATACAAAGTATATTTGATATTTAACTTAACCTTACGATATCAAAGTTTATCGCGTAAGATTTCCATTAATGATATGTGCTATTTACTTAAATTAGTATTAGCTACCTTTTTTAACAAGAACTTCCTCAAATTTTATCAACACGAAAGTTGAATAGTACATGTGTTTATTGTGGTGAATTATAAATTCAGTTGATTAATATTATTTAAATTTGTTAAAGGTTTGACGAACTAATCAACACCATCAAGGTTCCCCGTACGAGTTAAGGTGAGGTTCAATTTCTGATTTGTTCTAGCCCTGTTTGGCATCCGACCCTGAGGAACTTGGACAAGAAAGCCACTACTCCGTTACCAAACCTCGAACAACCTATATTTTATCATAATCCCGTTTTGCATCCCATCTCAAAACATGATTTTTTTAATCATCGTTAAATCGTATTCAATCATTTATTATTTATCATATTGATTCATAATCATGGTAATTCCCCGATATTTTGATCTCATCTTCTGGTTCTTGAATTGTGCAAAGAGCAACGAACTATGTCCCGGACATGTAGCTCAAGGAGCAACGGATATTATCCGGTTTACTAGCTTATTTATTTATCTGTCATACCCATTGGGACGCCTTTAGAAAGTTGGGCACATGGATTGAGTCGAGTTACTGCTGGCCAGTAAGGGCTGTCGGTTTAAGTAATTTCGCTTGATACCCATCTATCTAGGTGCCGCTTGCAATCAGGTGTTGGCTGTAACCCGCGTGCTGGATCGACATGTACTGGAGTATGTCTCTTGATTGTTTGCAAGGTCGCTCCTCGTCGGGAGGTATAAGGTAGAATATTCGGGAGGTATAAGGTAGAATATTAGAAATCATAAGGTTGTATTCGTTTATTGTTAAGCACAAGTTCATTAACTATTCTATGAAAATTCCAGTACCATTGCTACATCAAATTGTCTAAAATGTTTCTACCGGTAAGATCATTCCTCGAAATGTATCTAGTAGGTCACAATTAATTCTTACATTACCAGTTCTTTTATATGAATCTCACTAAGTCATTAAAGACTTATTCTTCGTTTCTTCTGTCCATTCCTCAGTATAAAATCAACGTGGCAGCATGGATCAAGTGAATAATTGTTCAAGCGAGCATTTTGAAATATTCGTGTTTTGTCACTAGTGCATAACCATTAAAATAATTACAGTGTTTGTAATACCAAGACTTCCGTTGTATATATTAAAATATATTTTATAAAACGTGTATGGTTTTGATCCTGAACAAGTGAGACCCCTTCTTATGAGTTGCGCTCTAGTTTGGATTGGGTAAAGTGACTGGCCATCACTGAACAAACTCGGATCGGAGCACAGCTCGTGGAGCGCGGTTGTCACAGTATGGTATCAGAGCCATTGGTTAAAAAATTTGGACAAACACTAATCACTCAAAGATATTTCACTAAAATATTCATATAGATTAAAACATATATTCTTACATCAAACACTGATCAACATAAAGGAGTTATAATGGGAGTGTCGTATCTACATCTAAAGCACGTTTCTTACCACGACTATTGTCACTACTTGTCAGCCATCTAAAGCACGAGCATAGCTCGTGGGGCGCGGTTGTCACAGTATGGTATAAGAGCCATTGGTTAAAAAATTTGGACAAACACTAATCACTCAAAGATGTTTCACTAAAATATTCATATAAATTAAAACATATATTCTTACATCAAACATTGATCAACATAAAAGAGTTACAATCGGAGTGTCATATCTACATCTAAAGCACGTTTCTTACCACGACTATTGTCGCTACTTGTCTGCCATTGAATTTGTGACAATATAGGATCTACTTCTGGTACATATGCTTTAAGCTTTTCAATCAATTCATTGGTTGTATGTGCAGAGATGAAAATTTCACGAGCCGACGCCTTCATAAACTTCTGCTCCACACAATGATCTAGAAAAGACAACAACTTGTCGTAGAAACCATTAACATTATACAACCCTATAGGTTTTCGATGCATGTTTAATTGAGCCCATGAAGCTATGCAAGAAATCTCTTCTAGTGTTCAGAAGCCCCCAAGTAATGCTATAAATGCATCAGAATTATACAACATAGTCGTTATTCTTTCGTGCATGCTAGTTACAATTAGCTCTTCACCTATGATTGGACCACCGAGATTCATGTGCGCTAAGGCGTTTTGTATGATTTCTAACACTTTACCACCTATAGAAAATGCGCTTTTTGCTACACACTCCATTCGGCCTAAACTTCCTCCTCTGTAGACTAGTTTTATGTTTCTCTATGCCAATGTGTTCCCCATACTACTTGCTACCTCTATAAACTCATAATCTTTTCCGAAACTAGACCCACAAAAGACACAAATAGAGTTTATTTCTTGAATTGAAGATTTTTCCATCTCAAATTTTTTTTTCTCCCTGATAATGTGGTATGTGTTAATGTGTGATCTTCGACATCATAAAATCGCTATTTATAAGAAAACATAGTAGGCGTACCAAGGGAGCTTTTGAAACAATAATAATACATCATCTTCAAAAATAATAATTAATTAAATAGCGTCTCAAACAATCCATCTTTTATGAATAACTTCACCTACAATTCATCTTTTATGATATGACATTTACCAATCTAAGAAAACACATTCATATGGTTGTACCCCATCACCTATTATTTGTGCCTATTAGAAATAATATGTATGTATATATATATATATATATATATGTGTGTGTGTGTGTGTGTGCGTGTGTGTATGTGTGTGTGTGTGTACAGATAAGACTGTCTAAGTTTATTTGTACTGAAAAATTAAATATTTGCATAATTCTTAAAATACGTGCATGCACTTATAAGAAAAAGTTATGATACCTTATTTTCCTCATGTGTTTTGTCTAAGTATCAAGATTTATTCATTTGAATACAAAATGTTCAAAATAATAATATATCAACAATAATAATAAATCACAAAAACTTCTATGTTATGTTACAATTAAATTACTCGTGTTCTTTGTTGTACTTATTTTTTAAAATAAATAAAATATTAATTAGCATGATTTATCGACAAAAAAAATATTTCTCCCAACGGTTATAAACGGCTATAATGGCCCTATCCCCTTCTATAACCACATCATTTTTATACTACAAAACGCACACTCATCTTCATCTAACTTATCTGTACCAAAAATGGATCACATGGTTCAAGTAATTCTTGTTGTAATTTTTGTTATTTTTATTTTTATTTTTCTTCTAAATAATGAAGAAACATCATTTGAATTTGCTATTGTATTTTTAGGATTCGCAATACCTTTCCTATTTCTTGCTCTTGGTATGAGTTTACTACTATTATGTAAGTTTAATTGAAATATTGCATCTTGGATAATAAGACATTTATTTGAGTAGTCTTCTTTTACCTATATAGTTGTTATAATGTGTGAAACGTCAAAACTTGAATTGCATAATTATATTAAGCTAATCAAAATAAAATAATAATAATAAAAACTACTAAAATCTCGATTATTATTAGACAAGAATCATAAGAGTTTAATTTTCTTCTTCCGATTAAATGGGTTTACGACTTCCTATGGTGTTAAGTGTTAGTCCTTAATGATAAAATTAATCGAAATAGCGGTTAGAAATACTTCTCTTTTGGGACACGTTAGTCTTGTTCGGAAAAAAAATGATGAACTTTTAGGTATCAATTACAAAAAGATATTCACTTTGGAGTATAGATTGACTATCTGATCTAGTTAATGGATATGAGTTTGTTAAATTTAAGTAGTGGATACCAGACTGACAATTTGAAGGTGAAAGGTAAATTTGAGACATAGGAAAAGGATTAAAACCTTAATAGAATAGTTATCTAGCTGATTTCGAGGTTATTAGATATTCACCTTGTTGAGAGTGGATTAATAATCTTTTAGAAGAGACATTATAAATTTGAGTTAGAAGCGAGTTAAATTATGGATATGTTCATTGTCAAATTATTAATTCAATTAAAGATATGAGGATTCTTGAAGTAATGGTTAAAGAGAAAATTGATAATTTTGGGTAGAATTTACAATAAGTTTGAGAAGACGAAAATATATATGAAATAAGTTTATTGGGGTTTCATAGGTTCTAATAATTTGAGATTACATAAATTAGAAAGAGCGGAAAGCTTTATGCTGCAGGTTTATCAGGACGGATCACTAATGAAAAGAAATCCGATGAAAACAAAAAAATAAAAAAAGGTGAAATCGTAATACTTTATCTTCAAAACAATCCAGGTAAGAATCTGGGGACCAGATTCCTTTAAGGAGGGGGATTGTAACGCCCCAAAAATTAGGAAGAGAATAAATTTATAATTTAGTCCTTGAACTTTGAAAATTTACAATTTTGACCCTAAATGTTTAGAAAATTTTGCACTTGAGCCCCTGAACTTAAAAGTTAGTCTTTTATTATATTTACGGGTCTCTAATCCTAAAATATATATTTCAATTTCAAATATTAACCAAATTGAATGAATTACCTAGAAAAATTACATAAAGTAAATATGTATGTAACAAAGAAATCTAATTATACCTATTTGAATTTTAATTATAAATAATTGAGGGACTTGATATACTAGAGATTTAAAAAACAATTTTTCATAAATCAGTTAAGTAATATATTTTGAAAATTTATTATGCATCAAATTAAATAGTTTATAAGATTAAGTACGATATTTTTGAGCCACGGTATTGTAAATTAGCGTGAGATTAAACTAGTTAAATTGCACGAAGACTTATATTAAGTAATTGATTATCGATTATGTAAGATAAAAGTTGAATATATTGTTGATCGAGATAAAACATAAATCTCCCTATTTGTAGTCTATTTGATATATACAAACCTCACCCTTTTGGAAATTTGGAAATTAAATGCAAGGACAGAATTGGAAAAAAAGAATAGACACCAATTTTCATTTTTTTTTTTGCTTTTACATTATTATTATTAGTTCATGGAAGCATAATCAGGCTCCTTCTTCACTCTTCAGTTTCCCTCTCTTGAATCGATTTTCAGGCGACCTTTTCGACTCTAAATTATTTCACAACAACAACGTGAACGGTTGGTTCAATAGATAAGGAAACTCAGGTAAATAAATATCTTCGGCTTGAAATTTCGAAAACAACACTGATGATGTTAAGCTGTAGAACTTAGGGTTTCGTTTTACACTTGTAAGGCACAACACATATCTGTTAACTTTTCACTTCGGTTTAGTTGCTTCTACTTCAATTATTTCGTACATTGCCGTGGTGATGCTGATTTGGGCATTGTATGCCTTGTTTTTGTACAGTTGCTGGAACTCACATGATGACTGGAGGCATTGTATTTGTGGATGGCTTTGTAACTTTTCCAAGTTAGTTGTTTTGGTATGATTTATAATTACGGTGTTATGGCATAAGGGTCTTCATTTTGAAACCTAATTGAGAAGAGAAAAAAGAGGATAGTACTTTCTACCTGGTTTCGTGTTGTTAGGGTTTCTAGTACTTACCGATCGTATCATTGGGGGTGTCTATTTCTTAACAAACGTGTCGATATTGTTTCAGCTGAGCAGTATGGTGTGTGAAACACGGTCTGGCCGGCATTCTAGAAACGAAGTGGTTGATGATAAATTGAAAAATGGAAATGATACACCCGTTCATTGCACTAGTGTACCTGTGGTAAGAAAGTCAGGCAGTGAAACACCTTTGTCCGAACAAACAACCCCTAGCCCTCAAAGTGCACGCAAATCTAAACGTCCAGAGAAGGAGACACCAGCTTCAACTAGGAAATCTGGGAGGTTGGAGAAGAATAGCACACCAAGTCCTTCAAACACACAGGATACAGGACATAAGAAATCCTCGCCGAGTTTAGATAGCAAGCAATCTGCAAGTTTTTCGGAGGACAAGAGGAAGAAAGAGAATAACTTATCGCAAGGGGTGATGGAATCTGAAAGAGCTCAAGTCCAGCTTGAGAGAACTGGTAAGAAGAGGAAGAAAATGACTCTGCGTAGGTTCAAGATGCATTTTAAGACGCAGCGCTTCGAAGGAACTATAACAGGTATATTTAGCTCTCTGTTTAATCATGTTGCTTTATCTACACTTGGCATCACCCATACTGGATTTCCGTTGAAAATGTTTGTTAGTACCAGTTTTAGAATTTTACAATACCCTAGGCAAGATGACCCGTGTCGTGGTACATGAAGCGCTTTTGGCTTCTATTGATTATGGTAAATGAACAAGGATTATATCAGCATGTCTTATGCCAAAACTGGTGTCTCTCAACACAGTAGTATACCTCTTATACATATGCTTTTGACCCTTATATGTTCGTTAGATGTCGATGGAGAGTTTCAAGGGCCAGATGAAGGACCAGCTACATTATCTGTTGATGCTACAGTTGTGGATAATGTTGTGGATGAGCCTCTAGAAACTCAGAATGGAGATGGATTAAAGGACTCTCGGGCTAGTCCCAGAAATTATTCCTCAACTGTAGATTCTCCTAAATCAGAAAGTTCAACATGCTTGGAAAGGCTGCGAGATGGTGATGCACATTCAGGAAGTGGTGGAAAATGTGTGTCTTCAGGAGGTATGTCACAACATCAACTTATATTTATATTAACATAATCACAATTGGTAAATATTTTATATTCATGGCAGCTCCAGACAATGCCTCGGAGTCTCCTCAGAGTGCGAATCACAGTCCGTCAAGAACTCCTGTTCAATGCTCCCAAGACAAAGGGTATATTTGAATTTCGTCATCAGTACTTTCTCTTTTGTTTCTTTCCATTAAAACTCATTACTAATTTGCTTGCCATATTTACTCTACTTTATTTTCTGTTCTTATAGTTATTGCCGGAACACACTCAGAATGATCTAATCATTCTAAAGTATGCCTTAGTGAATTCCTTTAGACAAAACTTGGAAACTTATCAATGTCCCATTTTTTCTCCTTTCCTTTTAAGTTTTTTTTTTCTCCATCAAATAGATATTTCTGTATGACTTCTCCCTAGTATTTTTCTTTTTGATACTTACTATACAAGGTAGTAGCTTCATAGAATATGTTATAGGAGTTGTTAGAGCACGTAACTTACTGTATAAGCTGATTATTTGGAAATTGGGTTAAATGAACTTGGTAATCATGCTTCTGGCTCGTACTTTTAGTGCCCTGGGTTTCTGAACTCACTTCTGCTGTTCTTTCTTGGTGGACTTGGTGTGTCTAGGGTTTGATAAATGTGTGAGGAATACAACAATCAGTTTCAGAGAACCATTCTATACCTCAACTGTTTGCTGGTAAATGATGCATCTCGGTGTGGAAGGAAAATTCATGCATTGTTTGTTATTTCTGGTACAGAATTAAATTTAGAGCTTTTATTCAAGCTGTCCATGATTCTTATATTACCACGATAAGAGAAGTCATTTTAGAACTAAGCAGTATGAATTCCGCTTCTTGCGTTTGGCTAGAACTTTGTATTATTTCTTGAGGCTACTTGTCCTTATCCTACGGATGTATGGATGGGTTCCTCTGTTTCCGTTGTTCTTCATTTTGAGGATTAATTTTTGCTAGGTGCTCCCAGTATGAAGTCTCTTTTTTAGAGCCTTTATTTGTTGGTTGCATGATCTTTGGTCCTTTTACTGAAAAACTTATTTTGCATGGAGAAAGGATGGTAAAAATAATTGTATATATCCACCATTTGAAATGCTTAATTAATAGGATTGGTGTAAGATATGAACTTAAGTATCAATATGAATGTAAGCATTGAACAGCTGATGGCTTTCGTCGAGTAGTTCCTGGTATTGAGTTACAAAGTTTAGATGCAACAACCCCCCCCTCCCGAGAGGTGGTGGGTTGGGTGAATAAAAAAGGCAGAACAGAGAAACATACGAATTGCAGCTATACTAATCTACTCAACTCTTTTGTACAGAACAAGCTTTGGCTCACCAGAGAAAGAGGTCTGCTCCCGCGATGGTGCTTTTATTACAGAGCCAGGCAGCTCCTCCTTTTGCAAGGTTGGTTGTTTTTATGCTTTATATGTTACTTATGTTTCTTGAATTAGGGTATTTCAAAATGTCCACAATCATTTCCCCTTCCTAAAACAAGACAAGATTCTGCACCCATTCATAATGTGAATTGTGCTTCCTTAAGTGAAAAGGAGGAGGGGAAAAATTTGTCTTTAAGATTTTTTATTACACTGCACTTATTTGGCTTGTCCTTAAAACTTTTTCTGTCAGTTAGAACAAATAGCAGTACCATGGAACAATTGGTCATGTTTTCTTACGTCATTGATACTGTGTAGTTCAACTGGCCATGTACTTGGTTTGAAATGCCAATTCTTTATCCTCTGATGTTTTGGAAAGTATTTATCTCAGCATAGCTCTGAAAGAGTTATCAGTATAATTAAATGCTAAGGGCGAAGAAAATTATTTCCTGGTTAGTAGTTTCTTTCTTTCATTTTGGGTTGAGTTGGAGGGAAGGATTCTCCTTCGGGCATTCCTGTTATTAAAGTGAACCGTGTGTCGAGAGCTGCCATTTTCTGACGCAGGGAGATCCCGTGTCATTTGAATTTGATTTATGGAATACAAGCATTTCTATGAATCTGGCAAATGCTGATGCAGCTCAATTACACGTGATTACTTCGTTTTATTTGGCGAGATTGCAGGATTGATGTCAATGACTCAGTTGAGTCAACTTTTCAACTAATAGGAGTCAAGGTTTTCTTTTAATGAGTTTTAAGTAATTAAGGTGGCTTAGTGCGATAATAGCTGAACGTCTTCCAGGGACAACTATATTTTTTGGTGCTAGCAGAAAACTTATTATCACGGTGGAGTTTTAGTTTGTCCATTTTTGGTATTAAGGATTCGGCTTTTATTATACTCAAGTAATGAGAGTTATTCTTGCATATGAATTGTCAGAGAAGAGAAAAATAAGAGAAGAAAGATGAAGAAAATTTCCTCGAATCTGTCACCTTGATTTACGTCAGAACAAAATAAGTGCAGCAAGCAAGAAATTAAGGAAAGTAAAAGATTCACTAACCCTGTATTCACAATTAGTAGGTATGTGTTGTGTTCCAGGACTTCTTTGCCCTATTTAAGATATACAAGGTCTTGGGATTTTTGGTAAGTATGAAATATTTTCTGGTGAAGAACATTATTAGTGTGACGAGATACTCATACAGTTCTAACTTTTGAGTATGAAACTTATAGCTACGGAATAATTTCCTGTTTACCTCCTGGAAATAACTTATAGCGTACAAACTACATAAGTTGTTGACAAATGTCAGCTTAATATTTATTCATTCTGTATAATATTTTTCCTGTATCCTCTTCCCTGTTTTGGCCTTAGGTTTTCTCCGCGCTCATGTTCATCACCAAGATATAAATGTGTGACTTTACGCTCATGAATCAATCATATTGACAGCCTTTAATTTGCACATGCTAGCTTTTGCTAGTGGTTCTTTGGGTTGCTATTTTTAATCATGTGGAGACTGAAGTTTTTACATGAATTGCCTTTTATAATTTGTTACTGTAATTATTAAATGCTTTCTGCATTTAGGATAGGGGAGATCATGTAGCTGCTGCTTCAGTTGAAAAATGCGACAGCAAAAATCTATTGGAGAAGCCACATTCAGAAGCTCAAATGGATGGCCATGGAAACACTTGCACCAATTGCAACAGTGGGGAAATTCTGTATGTAAACTTTGTATTACTTTTTTTACAGTAACATGTTTATAATTTGGTGTATCAAGGTGAGAGCAGGATTGGGTGTTAATTTTTCATATGTTGTGTTTTCTGTTGTTTGTGCTTTTGGAGAATGTTGACTGATTTCTGTTTGATTTTACTTTCGTGAACAATGAGTCCTGGCCATCCATATCAACTACAGTGGCAAAACCCTGTGTGTATACTTGGTATTAGGCTTTTGCAGCAACCCGATTATGAATTTGGTCTATTGGGGGCGAGAATAGGCTTTGGGTTTTAATTTTTATATGTTTGCTGGCTATCGGTTCTTTGTGCTTTTGGAGCAAGTTGACTGATTTCTGTTTGGTAGTACTTTCTCAATCAATGTACCCCTGGCCGTCAATATCGATAAGCATACATGATGATACCTAAATGCATCATCATCTTTTTAGTATTATTATGTTGCCTACAGGTTTTTGTGATATCTGATTAACATGCAACTTGCAGCTGCTGTGAGGAAGAAGGTGGTAAGAGATGCTCACGCTTTATTGATGGAAGCACTTCCAGGTTCCTCGAATACTGGCTTCCTGTTCAGATATCGAACCACCAGCTCGAGCAGTATTGTGCTACTCTTCTCTCTAATGCAAGTCCTCTTCGCTCTTCTTCAAAGATTGATCCTGTTGGTGCCCTGCAGAAGATTCTTCCCACTGTCAGAAAGGTTTGTTTTTTCGTTTCTCACCTATCACATTCATTCATTTTTTCCTTAAGTTAGACAAGAGGACTCAGCAGTGGCGTGCAATCAGTTTGTGATTCTGATAATGTGTCTTTTTTGTAGTGTTGCGCTCATCCTTATCTTGAGGACTTGTCTGTACAAGCACGTCAGATAGCTGAAGGACGTCCTGCAATAGAGGTTTTAGAAACCGGGATAAAAGCAAGTGGCAAACTGCAGCTTCTTGACTTGATACTCGCAGAGATTAAAACTCGTAAATTACAAGTTCTGATACTATTTCAGGTATATCAAATGGGAGCCTTTTGTTGAACATTGCGCTAGTTATTTTTGTACACATCATGCTTGCTAATGGTATTTCTTTGCAGGTTATGACATTTACTTTGCTTAGTTCATAACTTTGTGTGCTTTATATATCTGTGACAGTTAATCCTTGGATCAGGAGGAGTATCAACTGGTGATATATTGGATGATTTCTTGAGGCATAGGTTTGGTCCACATTCATATGAACGTGTTGACGCTGGAATTACACCTTCCAGAAAGCAAGCTGCTGTGAATCGATTCAATAAGAAAGAGACAGGGCAATTTGTTCTTCTGTTAGAAAACCGTGCCTGTTCTTCAACCATCAAACTTCTGTCACTAGATATTGTTATCGTATATGACAGTGACTGGAAGCCAGTAAATGATTTGAGGGCCCTGCAAAAGATATCAGTTGATTCAAAAGTAGAGCGAATTAAAGTTCTCCGATTATATTCAGTCTGTACCATGGAAGAAAAAGCCTTATTATTTGCAAAGCAAAGTATAAACATTGATAATAGTTTGCAAACTTCGAGTCGGGGGGCCACAAATGACAATCTGCTCATGTGGGGTGCTTCGCAGTTGTTCAGCAGATTAGATGAGTATCATGCTGACAATAGCTCTGCTTTGAACAATTCGTCCGAGCAAATGTTATTCACTAAAGTTATGCAGGAGTTGTCATCCATATTATCTGAGAGTTGTGGAAGTACCGATACAAATTCTGTCATTTCAAAAGTTCAGTTTGATGTTGGACGGTACAAGGTAAACACACATCTACTTGGTGAGGCAGTAGTACGGTTAAAAGAGGGAGAGGAGCCTCATGTTTTCTGGAGAAACTTGCTTGATAGAAAAATTCCACAATGGAAGCTTTTAGGCGCCTCAAGTCCACGTAACCGGAAGAGAGTTAACTACTTTGATGCATCACCAAGTAAACTAGAGTCTGAGACTGATGATGTAGGAAAGAAACGCAGAAGGGTTGTGAATGAAAATGGTGACCCCCCATCAGCGCAAAGTGAGCAAGTGACTCAATTTGCAGGACCAGAGGGAGGTATTGGTTTCTTCAAAGACATTTACCTCTACACCTTCTGCCAGATGATATATGACTTTTTAGTACTTTTGCTTGGTTTAATGTACTTCTCTGTTGTCTTTTGGTTTACCTGTAAGTTCTAAGTATTTCTGATGGTGATGCAGGGCCTTCTACAATTGCAGCTTGTAATCAGTCTCAGTCTCTTACTTCTGAAAATAATGCCAATCGCGTCTCTAGTCTAGGTCCTGTTGCTGCAGAAGTTGATGCAGTGGAGTTGGATGTAAAAGTTGCATCATCCAGCGAGCAGAAGAGCCTTCACAGTTTTCTTCAAGAAGAAATGACGAGACTATGCCAAGTCCTAAGACTTTCGGTACAATCTCTAGTTTTACCTTCTTTATTTATAAAGGTTTAGTTTTTTGTGCAGTTAAATAGAAATCTGACAACAATGTGCCAGAGCAAAGAATACAATTTGGGAGTCTGGTCTTGTTTAATCCAATATTTTTCATACAACTTATCAACTGTTTGTACCTACGTGTTGATATCATACTCCTTAGTCTGCCCGAGCAAGCTAACAATCTATCATGACGAACATCAAATCTGGATGTGGATCTTGTGGTATGCTCTGGAGGAAAGTTAACTGTCTAAGTTGGTCATGTATTCTTATGTTGTTACTGCTAATGGTTATTACGGGTTTCAAGTTTCTTGATCTTTTGTCTTTCTTTTTTTAGCATTGTTATTCTATATGACCACTTAAGGGCTCTTAAGAAACTTGATCAAATATTCTTGGCCTTCCTTAAGTGTATCTAAGGTGGGTGGTTTGTTTTACCCTTAGTACTTTACTAGGAAGGCTGAATTCTTTTGTGATACCTGTTTTGGTATACCAATTATGCTCACTGGCATAACTTTTTAGGCCTCTTCACTAATGCAGCATGCTGTTAATTTCTACTTCTCTTTGGGTTTTTTAACCATATTCGGATCAGTTGATTTTAGAGGCATTTAGTCTGATGGATACTTGGTGGGTTGATGTTAAGTTCGTTGCTCTCAGTATCAGTTGTCATTTTGAATTGGATAGATGAAAGATCAGTGTCATCTTTAGACTTTAATCAAGTAATATTTTCTGCTGATAAGATCCTAGAATTGCTCTCAGTTACGCTCCCCCCAAAGCAAGCTTTTCTTTGCTACTTTTATCTATGGAGTTGTTACTGTTGATGAAAAGCAAGGAAGCAAATTCCATTATCTTTTTCATATATCTTGCACTTACAACAGTCCTATATTTATATAGGAGAAAAACTCTAAGTAAGGAAAATATACAGCTCTAATCTAATTATGTCTTAGAACTACTACCATAAATACTTAGCTACAAATTAGAATATCTCCAACAATTATTCCAGAGAATATTCTCAAACACCTATCAGCATAATTACTCCTTAAATTTCTCTACCAGTCACCAATCAACACCACCCCTCAAGTTGGTGTATAGATGTCGCGCATACCCAACTTGAAAATCATATTATGAAATTCTCTGCTGCTAAGCCCCTTAGTAAAAATATCAGCAAGTTGTCCAGTTGAGTTAACATGAGAAACATTTAAGCAACCCTCATTAATCTTCTCCTTAATGAAATGTCGGTCAATCTCTATATGCTTCGTTCTATCATGCTGAACTGGATTGTGAGCTATATTAATTGCAGCCTTGTTGTCACATAGCAATGACATAACTTTTCCTTCGGATAGTTGTAGTTCTTCTAGAAGTCTTCGCAACCAGATCAGTTCACAAACACCTTGTGCCATAGCTCTATATTCAGCTTCTGCACTTGACCTTGCCACGACATTTTGCTTTTTACTCCTCCAAGTAACTAAATTTCCTCCTAGAAAAGTGCAATAACCTGATGTGGATCTTCTGTCATCAATAGATCCAGCCCAATCGGCATCTGTAAAAGCTTCAATCTTTAGATGGCCATGTTTAGAGAAGAGAATGCCTTTTCCTGGAGCAGATTTCAAGTATCTTAAGATGCGAAAAACTGCTTCAAGATGAGAATCTCGAGGGTCATGCATATACTGACTTGCCAAACTTACTGCATATCCGATGTCTGGTCTAGTATGAGAAAGATAGATCAATCTTCCCACCAGCCTCTGGTATTGACCTAAGTCTACAGTTTTACCAACTCCTGTTTGTAACTTGTGATTAACTTCAATGGGAGAGTCAGCAGGTTTGCATCCTAGCATTCCGGTTTCCTCAAGAAGATCCATAATATACTTTCTTTGAGAAATAAAGATTCCTTTATCTGATCTAGCAACCTCTATACCAAGAAAATAGTGCAATCTGCCTAGATCTTTAATCTCAAACTCCCTGGCTAAAAGTTTCTTAAGTCGAATGATGTCTTCCTTATCATCTCCTGTCACAACTATGTCATCAACATAGACAATAAGTAATGTAATTTTACCATGACTATGTTTAATAAACAAGGTATGATCAGCATTACTTTGAAAATATCCAAATGAAACCATAGCCTTACTGAACTTTTCAAACCATGCTCTAGGTGACTGCTTCAAACCATATAATGCCTTTTTTAGTTTGCAAACTTTTCCTTTAGACTTCTCATTAGCAAATCCCAGGGGAATCTCCATATACACTTCTTCTTCCAACTCTCCATGTAGAAAGGCGTTCTTGACATCAAATTGTTGAAGATCCCAATCAAGATTGGCTGCACATGATAACAAGATTCTGATTGTACTCATCTTTGCAACTGGAGCAAAAGTCTCTTGGTAGTCCACTCCGTAAGTTTGTGTGAAGCCTTTTGCCACCAACCTCGCTTTGTACCTCTCGATTGAACCATCTGCCTTGTGTTTCACTGTAAATACCCATTTGCATCCTACTGGTTTCTTTTCCGGTAGAGCAGTAACAAGTTCCCATGTCTCATTCTTTGCCAAAGCTTTCATTTCTTCAACCATAGCTTCTTTCCATTTTGGGTCAGCATATGCTTCCCGCCAATCCTGTGGAATAGACACTGAAGAAACAGACAACAAGAAGGCTCTATAGGAAGGAGATAAGGAATTATAGGAAACAAAATTAGAGATAGGGTATTTAGTACAAGATCTGACTCCTTTTCTAATGGCAACAGGAACATCAAGATCATTTGCATCTGAATTTGAGGTATCTAAAGTTAAAGAAAACTCACCACATGAATTTTCAGAATCTGAATTCAGGGATGGTATTGGACTTGGTTCAACATGCTCAATGGCTTTATTTGACTTCTCCCAACATGACTTGTCCCGCCTCGTATAGGTCTTCAAATCTGGGTTGTCCAATCGCCGATTTCCCTCCACATTTTCATGATTCTGGATCACAATATCAATAGGACCAACAGGTGTTGTAACATTCACCTCTTCCTCTATATTCTCCCCCTGAAGAGGTGATTGTGGTGAAGGAAAATAACTCTCAGATTCTCTAAATGTAACATCCATAGTAACAAAGTATTTTCTGGAGGGTGGATGATAACATTTATAGCCCTTTTGAGTTGCAGAGTACCCAACAAACACACATTTAAGAGCCCTCGGTTCTAACTTGCCCACATTTCTCTTATGAATAAAACATACACAACCAAAAACCTTTGGAGGGACAGTGTAAGAGTTGCTACCTTGTAGGACTTCCAGAGGACTTTTAAAGTTGAGGGTTTTTAAAGGCATTCTATTTATAAGATATGTTGCTGAAAGTACTGCATCACCCCAATACACTTTAGGAACATTCATGCTAAACATAAGAGCTCTAGCCACCTCTAATAAATGTCTATTCTTTCTTTCTGAAACTCCATTTTGGGCACTGGTATTTACACAACTTGTTTGGTGTAAAATTCCATTAGAATCAAGATATGCACGAAAAACATTATCCATGTACTCAGTTCCGTTATCTGATCTTAGAATCTTCACCTTTGCATCAAATTGTGTACAAATCATTTTGTGGAAGGATTTAAAACAAGAAAAAACTTCATTTTTAGCCTTCATCAAGTAAACCCAAGTCATTCTTGTATAACAATCAATAAAGGTTACAAACCATCTATAACCAGACAATGAGACAGTTTGTGTAGGTCCCCATACGTCCGAATGAATAGTTATAAAAGGAGCATGACTTCTATTATTACTTGATCTGTAAGAACTTCTGGAGTGTTTAGCAAACTCACAAGCATCACAAAACAAGGAATCTGACTTGCAACTTTTGAATAATTTAGGGTATATCCTTTCTAATACATAAAAAGAAGGATGTCCTAATTGTTTATGCAGTTGAATTACTTGTTGGTGACAATCCATAGACTCTCCTATCAAGGCTGAGGTTCTGCCAGAGTTTTGACTTAACATGTTGCTGCCTTCGTCAAGAAGATACAAGCCATTGTGCAGTTTACCATTGCCAATCATTTTCCCTGTTTTCAGATCCTGAAAAGCACAATGAGTAGGAAAAAACTCAATTTTACAGTTAAGAGCTTTTGTAAGTGAACTAACAGATAGAAGATTTATGGGGAAACTAGGAACATGAAGGACAGAAGATAGCTGGATTGTTGGGGTACAATTAATTGAACCTGTTCCCGATATAGAGGCTAAAGACCCGTCCGCTGTACGGACGTTATCCTTGCCAGAACATGAAGAATATGTCAAAAATTTATTTGAAGAGCCTGTCATATGTCTGTTTGCTCCAGAATCTATAACCCATAAATTATTTTGAGAATTAAGGTTGGCAAGGAGGGCAATACCTGTCTTGGCAAAATTAGAAGAAGCTACGGTTGATTGAGAATCAAGCCGAGACAAAAGAAGCCTCATGGTTTGTATTTCCTCATTAGAAAAAATGCTATTATGGGTTGGTTCTCTTGATACCTCAGTTTCACACAAGTTTGCATGTGGTCTTGTCGAACCCATCCGTTTACCTCCACGACCTCTACCAGGTCGACCATGTAATTGCCAACAGTTCTCTTTCGTGTGTCTTGGCTTTCCACAATGCTCACATCTTAAATGGTCCCTGTCAGTCATAGCTTCACTCTTGACATTCAGTTGTTCACGAGAGGAGTTAGCCATTAACCCTGCCCTGTCTACTGATATTGGGTGTATCATGGCATTCCTTCGACTTTCTTCTTGCTGGACGTATGAATATGTTTGTCTCAAGGATGGGAAAGGATCTTTCCCAAGAACTTGAACTCTGATTTGATCATATTCTATATTTAAGCCTGCAAGAAAATCATATATTCGCTCTTTCTCCAACAATTTTTGAAACTTTGCTGCATCTGTTGCACATTCGGCTTGAAAATCTTGGTAATAATCAAGTTCTTGCCACAAAGCACTCAATTCAGAAAAGTATTGAGCAATAGTCATCTCACCTTGCCTTGTGTTGTGCACCTTGTTCCTTAATTCGTAGATCTGTGCATCATTGCCCTCTTGTGAATAAGTTTGTGCCGCTGCATTCCAGATCTTTGATGCAGTATTTAACAGCAAATATCCTCGAGAAATGGAGGTTTGCATAGAATTAATTAACCACGACATGACTAGAGAATTTTCAGATTCCCACTGGTTGTAGTTTGAGGCACTAGCTTCAGGTTTCTTTACATCTCCAGTGAGATATCCCTTGAGTCCTCTAGCTTGGATGAACAATAAACATGATCTTGACCATGCAAGATAATTAGTTCCATCCAACTTAACAGGACTGATTTGTAAAGAAGGATTTTCACTGCTAACAGTGGCCTTTTTCTCACTTTCAATCTTATCACCAGTCATGTTGCAAAGTAAAAAAATAATACGTAATACTCACTTTTTTTTTTTTTTTTTTTTTTTTTTTAGTATAAAAAATTGCACCAGCGGAATAAACTGTTTTAGTGGATCTCAAAATGGCTCTGATACCATGTTGATGAAAAGCAAGGAAGCAAATTCCATTATCTTTTTCATATCTCTTGCACTTACAACAGTCCTATATTTATATAGGAGAAAAACTCTAAGTAAGGAAAATATACAGCTCTAATCTAATTATGTCTTAGAACTACTACCATAAATACTTAGCTACAAATTAGAATATCTCCAACAATTATTCCAGAGAATATTCTCAAACACCTATCAGCATAATTACTCCTTAAATTTCTCTACCAGTCACCAATCAACAGTTACTGTATCTCCACTTGCAATAATGGCTCAACAGATGATCCTTTCTGGCGCTGGAAAAAAAACTCATCAGTTGGAGTCATGGATTGGTTTATCTTTGAATGAGTTTTGCAGTCATCTCTAAAGTACCGGCAACAGCAATTTCAGTAATCAGTTTGATTTGATGGTCAATGGGTCATGTTTTCAGCGTAAATTAGACCAAGGCAAGAGCCTGATTAGGTTCTATCCTCTTATAGGACAAGACTACTCTTTTAGAAAATGACACAAATCGCTATCTGGTTGGCGTCCCCTCGAATTGATTTGCATAGATAGACCAACATGAACTTGCCTTATATCCAAAAAATTAGAAGCCAGAAATTCAAGAAATAAGTGACAAGAAGAAGCAGTGAAGAAACCAAGAAACAAATTTACCGGGGATAGGAGAAACTGAAGCTGCTTTGGCATAATTGCACAGCAAAAGACGAAATTGAAAAACCAGACTCCAAAGCCGATGGAATAACTATTGAACAGAACAAAGTGTACGGTGGAGGTCTAAACTAGCATCATTGTCTTAAATCCAGGAGTTTAGAAACCAGAAAAATGAGAAATCAAGTAATGAGAAGCCATGAAACTGAGAACATTAGAACTAAGAAACTAAGAAGATGCTTTGGCATAACTTCGCTGCGAAAAACAAAATCGAGAGACCGGCTCATGAAGATGGCGCGTTATGGTGAATAACAGGAAAAACTTGCATGGTTGTGGAGAAAATAGAGAATAGATGGCGTGAAGGGTGTAGGTGCGGGCGGCATAATACGGTTCCTGAGAAATAAGGATATAGATGGTGGGTGCTTTTTTGGCACAAATCAAACCTTGAAGTGTAAACCTCTAGAACATAGGCAAGCAATATATAGTGGTGGTGCCGAGAGAAAAGATGACAGAGGTCGCGTTTAAGATAGTGACAGAGGCTGGTGGCAAGACAAAGACAGTACAAAGCTTGAATGGATTACTGTGCACTGATGGGGAACGAGGGAGGCAAGAGTGGCGAGCTAATATCCGTTTCAATGATTTTGCATAACATTCTCCAGGCCATTCATGTCCACGCGATATTTTGTGTTCTTTTTTTATGTTGTCTGGAAGAATTGTTCATGTGGATTCTTTCATTTTTGTGAAAAGAAGTGGGATTTAAAGATAGTAACTTGTTATGTATGATGGCGTCATGATTAATGAACTTATAAACCTCAATCTTTTTAGTGTCATTACAATCTAATTTTCATTTTGGCCTTAAATGCAGGAAGATGTTACTCAAACTTCGAATAAATTTATGGAGTATGTAATCAAGAATCACCACGTTGTCAGTGATTCGCCAGAAATTATGCAAGCGTTTCAATTATCTCTGGTCAGTTTCTCTTCAGTGTAGTGGAATACATGGGCCTAAACATTATAAACATAATTAGTATGTCATTCAATCTTATGCTTACCTGTTATTCATTCTTCTTTTAACCTTCATGTATACCAATGTGATAATGTCGCTTTTTTTCTCGTTTTCACTTGGTTTAATTCCTGGTATTATTCTGATCTCTAATTTCAGCCACTTTAAAAGCCACTTTATTGATTTAGTGGTGTGCCATCTTAGGGCCATGGAATATGAGCTACTTGAACGGTGCAAAGATTGAGTTCATTAAATATATTTTCTTAATCAAGTTTCAAAGAATTTCCTTATAATTAGTCTGTAAGTGCTATGAAGTGGACAGTCTAATTATGAACACTCAGCAATGAACAATGGTCATTTTGAAGGCGGTTAAGGTTATTTCGTTTTTGGGATAATGACGCCTGCACTCCTCAGTGTTTTGGACTAATTACAAAACCTCTCGTACTATGTTTAAGGTACATAAACTTCTCGTAAGATTATATGCCATTAGACATATCTGCCTGTTTTAGGAAAGGCAATAGTATCCTTCTGTCTGTTACCTCTTGTGATGGATTTGGTAACAAAGCAAATCCTGTTGTCTAAGATACTTGAAATCCTGGAACAATGGAAAACAAGGATTGTTAGTGTCTTTGAAGAATGAAAAACAAACGTGGAAAGTGATTTGCGCATGTACTGACACCCGCTGCTGCTGCCCATCCTTCTTCTACAGCGTTTCCCTCACCACCAGACCATTTTGATTGCCCCTCGAATATACTATGAGATCACCATCTGTCTTATTTAGAGACCAATTATAGATTGACGTTTTGCACCCCTTTTTCTGTAATCTAGAGAAGTTATGAATTGTGCACCTGCTGCAGACAACTGGTCAAATGATTTAGTTGGCCTATTTATTTACTATCTGTTTACTAGTGTTAGAAAACTATGTGGATACAATTTGTTTCTGACACAACTTAGTGAATTACCTATATTTTGAATCAATCACATCTGCGTAAGTTACATTTTACTTTATGTGGCAGAGTTGGGTTGCTGCTTCAATCTCAAAGCAAAAACTTGACAAGAAGGAGACGCTCCTGTTAGTAAAGCAGCACTTGAATTATCAATGCACTGAAGATCAGGTGCACACAGTTTATTCAAAGATGCGATCTCTGAAGACGAAGTATTTGCAGTTTTCAGAGAAGTCAATTGACTCAGGCAGAGATGGCATTTTAGCTGAAGGACACACAAGTGCAGGACCATCCATTAAACTGAGTGAAATAGATAATAAGATAAAGCAGATAGAGAAGAAATGTTCCAAGCGGATGAATAAACTCATCAGGAAACAACATGATAAAATTCGTGCTTTCCACCAAAGTTGGGAGGAGAAAAGATTAAAATTAGAGGAAGATCATAAATTGGAGTCGACCCTGATTAGGTCTTTGCACGGTCAAGGCCCAGTAAGAATGGACAAACTCAAGCGACTAAATGACGCTTTTGCGAAGAAATTGGAAGAGCATAACCTCTTAAAGGATGCAGAGCTGAAGGATCTTGAGGCCGCGCAAGAAGCTGCTAGGAATGAGGAGAGACAGAAGGCAACTAACTGGCACTCGCAATCAGTGGCCTGCTTCACTGAACTAAGGGCACTTGATTTAGTTGAGCAGCGTAAACCAGTAGAACAGTGCAGTGAAAATCTGGAAATGCCTTGTGAGAAAATGCCTGTTTCTGGGGTTGTTGATGAAACTCGAGCAGTTGAGCATAGCAAAGAGGTTCCCATAAGCGTTCCTGAAATAGTTCTCAACGAAAATGTAGGTCATGTCCACCCTGTTGAATTCAGTAGTTCGTCTAAAGGTGATGCAGATAATTTTGCTGATATGGTGGTAGGCCAGAGAGATTGGAATGATAAGTTAACTACTAGTTCTGTATCTTCAGAAGGAAAGGTATTGGAAAATTCAGAAAAAGTGGTAGTTTTGTTAGACTGTCCTGTCTTGCAAGTATGTCCTTTATCCCTAACATGTTACCCACTTTATTTTACTTTGCTTGTGTTAATGGCAATTTAGCTCTCAGACGCTAGTGGTGCTCTAAGCGTAATTACGTTTTTACTATGATGCAAGGCATTTAAGACCAGTTTTGAGTTGTATTGTCGAAAACCAATTCTGTTGAATATAATAATTTTGTTTTCAATTGTTTATAAACTTGTAGAATGATGCTGCCAGATAACCATTAAAATTGTGTTACAGGTAGCGCAAGAGGAAGTTCACGGAAGTCCAATGGCACTGCAAGGAAAAAATGGATCAGCTATTGAAAATCGATGTATCGGACAGACTGCAGTTGCTGACTTGGAACCTTCTAGCACCCAGTCCGACGTTGAACTGCAACACCAAGATCGGCCACCTATAGAAAATCAATGCACATCCCAGACTGTAAGTGCAGAACTTGTTGATACTGTAAACCCTGGTATATCCATTGTAGAACAGCAAGTCGGAGATGCTGCAGCAGTGGAGAATCGCAGTATTTTGCTTCCAGAAGTTGGACTATCTGAGCTCGGCAATGCTATCCCAACTGATACTGCAGTAACTGCGAAGTGTGGGCAGGTGGATGAAGTGTCTGTTGAAGAATCTCCCAGCGGCAGTCTGCAGCCAGCTGATGAGGTGGTGCATCAGAATTCTGACCAGAGAAGAGATTCCTCTCTTACTGCCGAGGTTGCAGTGACTGAATTGGTTCCACAAGAATCTAATCCTCAAACTGGGGAGAATTTGGGAACGATGAGCAATCCCCTTGATCGTAGTATTAATATTCCTCGTGATCAAAGTGCTGGGTTGTACCACTCTTCACGGAATAATGTGGCTGTGTCCCGTGCGTTCCCAAATGCAGTTGAAGTTCCCAGTCCTTCTGTCATGCAATTAGGAATAGATACTAGTCCTTTTCTTGGATCAAGCTACATGGCCCTTCCCGCTCATCAAGTTGTTTCCTGGAATTCGACTTCTCCTTTGGTTACAGACCCACTCCATAGTGAGGTGGAAAGGATACAAAAACAGAAGGAACACTTAGAGAAAAGCCATGAAGATATGGTAGTTGTCGAAATTTGATCTGTAATATTCTGGCTGCACTTTTTGTTTAATATTAATCGAGCTTTTTTTTTCTTTGTGCAGGCTTCCCAACTGAAATCTGACTGTGAGAAGGAGATACAAGAAATACGTAACAAATACGAAATGAAACTTAAGGATAATGAAACAGAGCTAAGATCGAAAAAGAAAATACTTGAAAAGAATCAGAACAAAGTACTTATGAACAAAGTATTGGCAGAAGCTTTTAGATCCAAATGTTTGAATCTCAGGCCTCCTGGGCACCCAGGAATGCACCAAGGTATGAATATAAAGTTAACAACTTGGGCTGTTGCAGAAATGACTCTTGCAGTGGTCTTTTGTTTATTTGACTCTATTTGATTTCTTTGCCTGGCCATTATTAATCCCGCTTTGATTTGCTATGATTGCTATGTTGTATGTAGGTAAGGAATAGCAGAAATAATAAAAGCCATTTTAATTATTGCAGGTATGCCACCTAATTTTATGCAGCATCTGCAGCAGCTCTCACTGCAGCAACCTCCAGTCAGAGTTCCCGCGGGGCCTTCAAATTTCCAATCCTCTTCTACTCAGCCGACTGCAACCCCTGCTGAAAGAGCAGCAATGCACCAATCACAGCGGCCACATTCAACTAGAGCTTCCCCTGCCGCAGTTCAAAATGTTACTCCAGCCATACAACGTGTACTACAAGCACCGGCTCTTCTTCCGGGCACTCCCTCTACCTCTAGACCACCCCCACTTATAAGTTCCATCACTCCTTCACGGAATCTCCGTGTTGGCGGTGAAATTCGTTCTGCAGCCCCTCACCTTCAATCATTCAGACCTGCTGTCTCTCAACAACGACCACTCCAACCTACCCTGCCTCTGCACCCACCTGCACCATTAGCGCCGCAATCACAGCCGCTGTCAACTTCTCAGCGTTGGGTAGAGCCCCAAATTGGTGGACCATCTCAGCACACCTCATCTCTATCTGCACAGGGATTGTTGATGCAAACGGACCATCGACCCAGGAATCCGACTTCTTCCCCGTTGCCTGAATTTTGTTCTACTTTCAGTACACTTGAACCATCTGACTTAGAAACATTAGCTAATGTACAGGGTAATCATACCTCTGCTTCTGATGTTGTCTGCTTGTCCGATGATGAGTGATAATTGTATGACCTTTTGAGGATTATGCAGTTGTTTTTAATCAAGATTCTTCCTATCAATGCACTGCTGCGTGTTTACTTTATTGTTTGTATTGTCGTTAATCATATAAATTATTGACCGTCTATGTCTTATAGCAGCTAATCGAGCATATGCACATCATATGTTTTTTTGATAGTAAATATTTGTTGGTGGAAGGGTGGTTAAAGTTCGACTATAATTTGTGGTTATAGTTTGCTTCTCAGTTAAAAGACTGTATTACTAAGGAACTAAGGACATAATTGCGACAGTAATTTCTACATAGCCTGATTTATGTGGAAAACTCTATCAAGAGACTAAATCTCTCACGAAAATCTCGATCCTATAGTCAACCCTACCACCCCAGTGCCGTCGATGATACCTCCTACACTTTTTGCCATTTTTGGCCTTGATGGCATCACCCTGTGTCCTCCCCGTGGCACTAGACCGAAATCAATCGCCGGCCATCTTCATTAGACTTGACAAGATTTCTTCATTTTCCCCGCCCTTTTTGGCTCCGTAACTGGCACGATCATGACTCTCATCTCCAATGACAAAACCTCCATGGACGCGTGCCTTACGATGAAGCATACATACGCGAATCGTTCTCGCTCTCGCTCTCGCATTATGCAGTTGTAAGATGATCTCAACACCATGAAACTTGGTTCTCTTCATGATGATGAAATTACTCTCTATATCTTGAATGGCCTCGGTCCCGCCTATCGCGACTTGGCTTATCCAATGCATGCTCATGAAAATTCCATCCGTTTTAGTGAGCTTCACGATCTTCCACTCGCTCAGGAGGTGTTTATTTGGTGCGCTGAATTCGAATCCGCAACCCTTGTCGCCACCGCCAATTATGGCGCCTCGCAGGGGCGCTAGCACAATCCTCGCGATTCGAGTTCTATTGGTGGTTCGAAATCAAGCCGTGGTCGCTCCAAAATTGGTCGTGGCTACAACTCGGGTGGTGGAAACCCTCGTTTGAAATTCCAATCAGCTCTCAAAACAGCGTTCGGGTGCGCCCTTCTCTCGACCTGCGGTGATCTTTCAATTATGTGGTATTCTGGGTCAAGCTACACGCACTTGCTGTCTATTCAACCCACCGAATGCCTAGTTAGCTACTTCACCCTCGACCTCGGCTACTCTGACGAACAATTGGCGGGTTGATTCTGGCGCATCTCACAATATCACCTTGGACTTTCAGATTCTCTTTGATTAATTCAGAATATGATGGACCAAATGGGGTTGTTATTGCCGATGGTACAAGTTTGAAAATTTCCTTATTAATTGCTTGGATCGTCTTTCGTTCTGGACAACGTATTATGCGTTTCTGCCTCGCACCACAATCTGTTATCTGCGCATCAGTTCATTAAATCTAATAATGTGTTTATTGATTTTTCCTCTTCTCATTTTGTTGTTAAGGATCGCAAAACGGGTGATAAGTTGTTAAGTGGACCTTGCATAGGTGGCGTATTAATATCAGATGCGGCTCCCTTCGGTGTCTAGGTCATGACTCACGTATGCATGCTCTAGTTGGTGAACAGATGAATAAAGATTGTTGACATGATCGGCTGTGATGCGAGGTGATTTCGTCCACTGACTAAAGCATTCCACGTCAGACTAACCCAAGCTCCGTATTGGTCCTAAGTTTGCTTTGAGTTCGAGAAACCTGCACAATAAAACATTGTGTTTACACGAAAAAATAAACTAGCCGGTGGCCCCGCCGAGCAGGGGTGATACGATAAAGGATAGAGACACTTGACCCGTTAGATATATTGATCTAAGAACCCAATGCATAAATAAGCAGCGGTCTCCCCAGATTGAGAATCCGGTTTGATCTTACTTAGAGCTTGATAAACCTCGACCCATTGGCTATAGAATCAGCCAAGAACCTCGGTATGGTTGAACGCCACAAGATCGTGCTCAAGATCTTGATAAGTTCGTCAATATATTAATTCCTCTCAAAGAGAGAATCCAAATATTTAAAATAAATATTCATTTTCGGATTTATCTCCAAGCTTATTTTTACAACTCTATGTGGAACTTATTTATAGGCTAGAAAATGACTCTTAAGTGTCCACATTTATATCACACATCTAAGCACTAAAAAGCCTTTGACCATTCTTAATGACTCTTGAAACACTAAACAAGACCCTTGAAAGAATTCTTGACTTCTTGAACATACAAAAGGTTTATTTGACTCAAAACTTATCCTCTTCAAGTTAGCCACGAAATTGATGGACCATGGGCTTTAAGAAGTGTCTTCCAATTTAATTTAGCACCAATAACATTCATTAATGGGCCTTCTAAGTACTTTTCTTGGGCACATATGAACTTTGAGAAGATCATTCTTTTCTAAATTACATGCCGTGTGCTCGTTTTCATCATTCTCTCCATCTTTAAAAATATTCGTCCTCGAATCCGAGTCTATGATGAATGGAAATCGAATGCTACATGTAGGATCTTATCTTTAGGTTGTTTGGATGGAACCTCGACCCATTGCCTTAGTACAAATAGAAACCTTGGTATGGAGGCCGCGACCCGCTACTGGATACAAAATACGAACCTTAGTATAATGAAGATGCCACAAACGGTTATGCAGAATGCCGTTTGATAAGTCGAATTTGAACGCCAAAAACAAGGGTGGTGAACCCGTTTGATAAGTTCGAAAATAGTTCTTCAAAGAACCAAAGAGAATAAAATCTCACAAAGTTTATAATATGATACTATATATAGGCAAATCAAATTTGGTCACTAAGAAAGCTACTATGGTTATGAAAATATATGTGTATGTCCTTGTCCCACATTGAAAAGTTGTAAAGACTTCCACCCAAGCCTTCTTATAAATAGAAGACCTATCACCTTTGTAATGTACACTTCACATCTTATGGAATAAGAAAGAGTTTGATAGCTAATATTACTCTCTTTTATTTTTCTTTGAGTTCAAACATTTATAACACGTTATCAGCACGAGAGGCTCGATATTTTGTCGGCATTCTTGTTTGAGTTCCAAAAGAAAAAAAGTCATCATGTCAAACATCTCAAACGTAGAATTTGCGCAATTGGATGCATTTGGAGATAATTATTTACAATGGATATTGCATGTAGAATTGCACTTGGATGCTAAATGCCTTGGCGATGCTATTAAAACTGGTAACACATTACCACAAAATGAAAGGTCAACAGCTATAATTTTCATACTTCACCATCTTACTCCAAAATTAGAAGGGGAGTATGTATCACTCAAAGATCCTGCAGAACTTTGGACTTGTCTCAAAGAAAGGTTTGAGCACCGTAAGGCTGTTATCCTTCCTAAAGCTCGACATGATTGGATACACCTTCGATTGCAAGATTTTAAAACTGTGGGAGAATACAACTCTGCAGTATGTAAAATTACTCAGCGACTAAAATTATGTGGAGAAACTATTACTGATGCTGATATGCTCGAAAAAACATTCTCTACTTTTCACGCCAAAAATATTATCCTCCAACAACAATATCGTGAAAAAGGTTTTAAAAAGTATTCTGAACTTGTTTCATGTCTTTTAGTAGCTGAAGAAAATAACGAGTTGTTGATGAAAAATCACGTGTCTCGTCCCACTGGTTCTACCCCATTCCCTGAAGTGAATGCAACATCACACAATCCTTTTTGGCCATGATTCCTTTTGTGGTCGTGGATATGGACGTGGACGTGGACGTGGATATGGACGTGGTCATGGATGTGGTCAAGGCCAAGGAAGAGGTCGTAATAACAACTTCAAAAATGACCATAATAAAAGAGCATATAATGAGACAGAGAAAAATGGAGATGATGGGTTGATGAAGAAAATTTATGAAAGTACTTGTCACCGATGTGGTATGACAAGCCATTGGTCAAGAACTTGCAAAGTAGCAAAACACCTTGTTGATCTTTACCAAGCGTCGAAGGCGAGGGGTGAAAATATCGAAACGAATTATGTTCAAGATGTAAATGAACACGGACAGATTGACATGGCACAACTTGATGTTGCCGACTATCTTGACCGCCCTGAAGGTGGAATTGGACACATGGTGTTTTCTGAGAATAACTAAATGGTCTTAAAGTCTAGTAAGCATGTTGTTTCGTTTTAAGTTCAGTATTATCTTATATGTACATTTGTTTGTTGTCGTGTGTGTTTCCGAATTTCCTTGTAACCTTTTTCTAAATTCAATAAATTTTTTTAATATGTATCTCCTTATCCTTTTATTTTTAGAAACATGGAAATTAATTTGGCAACATCTTCAAACAACGAAGGAGAAATATGTCTAGCAGATTGCGCTACTACTCACTCCATATTAAATAATAGGAAATATTTTTCTCACTTAAATATAGAAAGTGCAAATGTCAGTACTATAGCTAGTACTACAAAATTAATTGATGGCTCCGGAAGAGCAACTATCTTACTACCGAAAGGAACAAAGTTGGTAATTGAATATGCATTATTTTCTCGAAAGGCTCGAAGAAACTTATTGAGTGTTAAAGATATTCGTTTGAATGGATGTCATATTGAAACACAAGAGAAAGGAAATAATGAATATCTCTATATTACCTATACTGTTTTTGAAAAAAACATGTCTTAGAAAAGTTGTCAACTTTGACACCTGGATTGTATTTTACCAAAATCAAAGTTATTGAAACTTATGCCACAGTAAACCAGAAGTTTACTAATGACTTTCAAATTTGGCATGACCGGTTGGACCATCCTGGTTCAATAATGATGCGAAGAATTATTGAGAATTCAATTGGTCATCCATTGAAAAACCAGAAGATTTTTCAATCTAATGAACTTTCATGTGTTGCTTGCTCTCAAGGCAAACTAATCACAAGGCCACCACCAGCCAAAATCAAGTATGAAAATCCCAAATTTCTTTAACGTATTCAGGGTGATATATGTGGGCCTATCCATCCACCATGTGGGCCATTTAGATACTTGATGGTATTGATTGACGCATCAACTAGATGGTCACATGTGTGTTTGTTATCCACTCGCAATTTAGCATTTGCGAGATTGCTTGCACAAATAATTCGTTTACGTGCACAATTCCCTGATTATACAATAAAGAAAATCCGTCTTGATAATGCTGGTGAGTTTTCGTCCCAAGCCTTCAATGACTATTGCATGTCAATTGGAATAGATATTGAACATCCCGTTGCTCATGTTCATACACAAAATGGTTTAGCTGAATCGTTTATTAAACGTCTTCAGTTAATTGCAAGACCATTAATTATGAAATCTAAGCTTCCGACTTCTGCTTGGGGACATGCTATTTTACATGCAGCAACACTTGTGCTCATCAGGCCAACAAATTATAATGCTAAATCCCCTTTACAAATGGTTTCCGGTCTAGAACCAAGTATTTCTCATCTGAGAATTTTTGGTTGTGCGGTATATGTTCCGATATCCCCACCACAACGCACAAAGATGGGTCCGCAACGAAGACTTGGAATATATGTTGGATATGAATCTCTATCTATAATAAAGTATTTAGAACCATTGACTGGAGATTTATTTACAGCAAGATTTGCTGATTGTCATTTTGACGAATCTATTTATCCAACATTAGGGGGAGAGAATAAACAGTTGGAAAAGACTATCTCTTGGAGAGAATTATCGCTATCAATTCGAGATCCTCGTACAAAGCATGGTGAACTTGAAGTTCAAAAGATAATTCATATGCAAAATATTGCTAATCAGTTGCCAGATGCATTTACTGATCCGAAACGAGTGACTAAGTCTTATATACCAGCTGTAAATGCTCCAATTAAAATTGATGTCCCTGAAGGACAACCAAGTATTGCCAATGAGTCTGTAACACGACAAAGCGAGGAAGACCTATCAGTTCCAAAGATAAAAATCCTCAAAAAAGAAAAGGAGTACATGTTGAAAATGATCAAAAAGAGGAAACAACAATTCTCGCAGAACATGTTGACATAGATGACAAGGTTCCAAAAGAATTGAAGTCACCAAAACCTACTGAAAATGTAGAAATATCAATCAGCTATGTCACACAAGGCAACAAATGGAATCGCAATAATATTCACATTGATGAAATTTTCGCTTACACTGTAGCGGTCAACATTATGGAAGAATGTGATGATCTTGAGCCTACATCTATTTCAGAATGTTGACGTAGAAAGGATTGGCCCTTATGAAAAGACGCAATCAATGTTGAATTAAATTCACTTGCCAAACGTCAAGTATTTGGATGTGTGGTTCGCACACCAAATAATGTACAACCAGTAGGATGTCGATGGGTATTCGTACGTAAGAGAAATGAAAATAATGAAGTTGTGCGATACAAGGCAAGGCTTGTGGCACAAGGATATACCCAAAGACCAGGTATTGATTATGAAGAGACATATTCTCCAGTAATTGATGCAATTACCCTAAGGTATTTGATTTGTTTGGCAGTACGTGAGAAACTTGAATTGCGATTAATGGATGTCGTTACAGCCTATCTCTACGGATCCTTGGAAAATGATATTTATATGAAAGTCCCTGAAGGATTTAAGTTGCTTGAAGCACAAGCTTTAAATGGTAACGAGATTTATTCAGTTAAACTAAATAAATCTTTATATGGATTAAAGCAATCTGGGAGAATGTGGTACAATCGCTTGAGTACATTCTTGTTGAAAGAAGGTTATAAAAATGATCCTATATGCCCTTGTGTTTTTATCAAAAGACGCGGATCTGAATATGTTATCATTGCTGTCTATGTTGATGATTTAAATATTATTGGAGCTCATGAAGAGTTATCAAAAGTTATGAATTCTTTGAAAAATGAATTTGAAATGAAAGACCTTGGAAAAACAAAATTTTGTTTAGGTCTTCAAATTGAGCACTTAAAAGACGGAATATTTATTCATCAATCTAATTATACCTCAAAAGTACTTAAGCGGTTTTATATGGATAAAGCACATCCATTAAGTACACCTATGATCGTGAGATCTCTTGATGTGAAAAAAGACCCATTCCGACCATCTGAAAATGATGAAGAACTACTCGGTCCAGAAGTACCATACCTTAGTGCAATCGGAGCGCTAATGTATCTTGCTAATAATACGAGGCCTGATATATCATTTGCGGTGAATTTATTAGCAAGGTACAGTTCTTCCCCAACCAGAAGGCATTGGAATGGCATTAAGCACGTTTTTCGATATCTTCAAGGGACAATCGATTTAGGATTGTATTATTCATCTTCATCCAAATCGGATCTAACTGGTTATGCAGATGCAGGATATTTATCAGATCCACACAAAGCACGATCTCAGACAGGGTATGTTTTCACTTGTGGTGAAACAGCTATTTCATGGAGATCAATAAAACAAACCTTGTTCGCTACATCAACTAACCATGCAGAATTATTATCAATTCATGAAGCTAGTCGTGAATGTGTTTGGTTACGATCTATGACGCAACATATTCTTGGAGCATGTGGTTTGTCGACCAAGCAAGAAGTTCCAACAACCTTTTATGAAGACGACGCAACATGTATAGCACAATTGAATGAATGGTATATTAAAGGGGATAGAACAAAGCACATTTCGCCCAAATTCTTCTTCACTCACGATCTTTACGAGAAAGGCGAAATCAATGTTCAACAAATCCGTTCAAGTGACAATCTGGCAGATTTATTCACTAAGTCCCTCCCTACAACAACATTTGAGAAACTGGTGCACAAGATTGGAATGCGATGCTTCAAACATATCAATGGAAGCAATGATCAGGGGGAGTAAATATGCACTACACTCTTTTTCCCTTCGCTGAGGTTTTTCCCACTGGGTTTTCCTTAGCAAGGTTTTTAACGAGGCAGCTTCTCTCAGCATATTTCTCCTGGGACCGGACATTCAAGGGGGAGTGTTATGAAAATATATGTGTATGTCCTTGTCCCACATTGGAAAGTTGTAAAGACTTCCACCCAAGCCTTCTTATAAATAGAAGACCTATCACCTTTGTAATGTACACTTCACATCTTATGGAATAAGAAAGAGTTTGATAGCTAATGTTACTTTCTTTTATTTTCCTTTGAGTTCAAACATTTATAACAACTATGACCTTCCAATAACTTCTAGGAAAAGAAAATACATTAACTACACTATGAAATGATGAAAGAATGGTCAAAACTCGTCTTTGACTTTTGATCATTATTTAAAAGGTCACTTGGATCAGTTTTGACCATGTTTTTGTTCATTTGGGCATCCTTTATCATTATGGACCTAAGATTGGTTAATTAACCTATAAAGAGCTGCTCCCATCTTCTTAGCACGCCCTCTTCTTATTAGCCCTTTTAAAGTCCAAACTTGGTCCATTTTTGTGACATCTTCTTCATTTGAATTCTTGCAGTTTTCTTCCTTAGCCAATGTATCTATATTTGCATCATTAATGATGAAAACGAGCACACGCCATGTAATCCAGAAAAGAATAATCTTCTCAAAGTTCGTAAGTGCCCAAGAGAAGTACTTAGAAGGCCCAATAATGAATGTTATTGGGTAGAGACTCAATTCAAGTGATGAGCTGGTGCTAAATTAAATTGGAAGACACTTCTTAAAGTCCATGGTCCATCAATTTCGTGGCTAACTTAAAGAGGATAAGTTTTGAGTCAAATAAACCTTTTGTATGTTCAAGAGGTCAAGAATTCTTGTTTAGTGTTTTAAGAGTCATTAAGAGTGGTCAAAGGCTTTTTAGTGCTCATATGTTTTTGATATAAATGGGGGACACTTTCTTGCCTATAAATAAGTCTCACAAAGAGTTGTAAAAATAAGCTTGCAGATAAATCTGAAAATTAATATTTTTTTTAAATATATGGATTCTCTCTTTGAGAGGAATTAAAATATTGACGAACTTATCAAGATCTTGAGCATGATCTTGTGGCATTCAACCATACCGAGGTTCTTGACTGATTCTATAGCCAATGGGTCGAGGTTTATCAAGCTCTAAGTAAGATCAAACCGGATTCTCGATCTGGGGACACCACTGCTTATTTATACATTGGGCTCTTAGATCAATATATCCAACAGATCCAATGTCTCTATCCTTTATCGTATCATTTGGTATCAGAGCAATTTGGCATTGATCTGATTTTATTCTGTTTTCCTACAAAAAAAAGTGTACCACTAAAAAAAAAATAGAATGTACCCAAAAAAAATACAAAAGAAAATATCCAAAAAAGAAAAGCTTGCTAGTGGTAAGTTCTTTGGCAAGATGGGTTTTTGTTTAGAGAAAATAAACTCTGTGTGCCTAATTGTTCTTTAAGGGAATTACTTGTATATAGAGCTCATGAAGGAGGACTAATTGGACACTTTGGCATTGCAAAGACCTTAGCAATTCTACAAGAACATTTATTTTGGGCCACACATGAAAATGGACGTTGAAAGAACACGCGACAAATGCCTCACTTGTAGACTAGCTAAGTCCAAAGTGCAAAATCACGTTTTGTATACTCTGCCAATTCCTACTACACATTGGATTGATATTTCTATGGGTTTTGTATTGGGATTGCCAAGAACTAAACATGGTAGAGATTCTGTTTTTGTGGTTGTGGATAGATTTTCAAAAGTGGCACATTTCATTCCATGTCACAAAACTGATTATGCTTCTCATATTGCTGATTTGTTCTTTAAAGAAATTGTTAGATTGCATGGTATGCGAAGAACCATTGTTAGATTGCTAAGTTGTTGTTTTCTACTACTTGTCACCCCAAACTGATGGTCAAATCGAAGTAGTAAATAGGACATTGTCTATGCTATTGAGGGCAATCATAAAGAAGAATATAAAGACCTTGGAAGATTGTCTACCACATGTTGAATTTGCTTACAATAGAACTGTGCATTCTGCTTCTAAATTTTCACCATTTGAGATTGTTTATGGTTTTAATCCTTTGACATCACTGGATTTAACTTCATTACCTACTTCTGAGTATGTGAATTTAGATGGCAAGAAAAAGGCTTATTTTGTTAAGCAGATACATGAGAAGACAATGCTCAATATTGTAAAGAGAAATCAACAATATGCAAAGCAAGCAAATAAGAGGCGTCGAAAGTTGATATTTGAATCGGGAGATTGGGTTTGGTTGCATATGAGAAAGGAAAGGTTTCCCGAAAAGAGATGTTCCAAATTATTTCTAAGAGGGGACGGACCTTTCCAAGTGATTGAGCGTATTAATGACAACGCTTACAAGTTGGATCTTCATAGTGAGTATAATGTTAGTTCTACTTTCAAAGGTGTCTGATTTGAGTCCTTTTGGTGTAGGTGATACAGATTTGAGGACAAATCATATTCAAGAGGAGGGGAATGATGCAAATATAGACACGTTTGCCAATGAAAAAAATTGCAAGAATTCAAATGAAGAAGATGTCACAAGAATGGACCAAGTTCGGACTTTAAATGGGCCATTCACAAGAAGGCGTGCTAAGAAGATGATAACAGCTCTTTATAGGCTAATTAACCAAGCTTGGGTCCATAATGATAAAGGATGCCCAAATGCACAAAAAAAGATCTTAACATTTAAAATAACACATGCCAATTTTAAACTAACAATTTAACATTAAATAAGCGAAACTAATAATAATACATTAAATAAACTAAACTAACAATTTAACATGCATTTAAACTAACAATTTAACATTAAATAAGCTAAACTAACTATTTAACATATAAAAATATTAAATATAAGACATAAATCAAGAAAAAGTGAAAGACTTACAATTATCTTAAGTCTCGACTATCGGGCGATTGCGAATGAGAGGGGGGGGGGGGGGGGGGGGGAGCAGTCGTAGGGGGGAGGGGGGGAGGGGGGTGAGAGTGATGGGAGGGGGGGTGTATTTATAGGAAAATACCCCTCTTTCGCGACCGCTGTGCGGCCGTGGATGTGATACTCCGCGACCGCTCGACAGTCACGGAAGCGGTGCCCCGAATTAGGTCAACACGCCCTAATTCAGGCACCTCCACAAACGCTGAGCGTTCGCAGATACCCGTCATAGGCGAGAATTTTCTCGGCTATGGTATCTGCAGCCGCTAACCGGTCGCAAATGTGCCGGTGACTGCCCGACGGTCGCCAATTCTTGGCGACCGTCGAGCGGTCGCGAGGGGGCGGTGGCGGATGCCCCCTCTTTCTTGTAGTGTGATTTTTACGATTTATTACTTGTTTGAATAACTTGATCAAATCCGAAGCTGTTCAACTTTATCTACATAGGAAAACAACGTTTTATAACTTGATCAAGCATATATATATATATATGTTATAACATATTTTCTTTTTAATACTTATTGTAGAGGTTATTGCAGTCCTTTAATATGCACTTCATTCCTAAAGGAATTCTTAGTGAATTTTCGGAGTATATGCATTAGGTGAGGACTAGTACTTTCTTTGTAAAGGTCTTCTCCGTGGATTTTGGAGGGTGTTTTTTACTTCGAGACTCATGAAATATACAATTATAATGATATAAGCAAATTGTAGTATTTAACAGATCTTTCAATTGTATTCAACTGTGTTGTAGAGTATTTTTTCTGTAGTCCAGATAATTCGCTCGAATACTCCTAAAAGACTGACCTGGGCACTAAGATACTTCCTGGGTGTCATGAGTTGAGGCTCTGACCGTGACTGTTTGACAATTAGCCCACCGCCGAACTCGCACTAGCCTTGGCATGATGCGATGAGCAGAGGGACTTCCGCCCGTGCGAATGTGATGATATTTGAGGAAAGGTCCTAAGGATGTTGGTCACATCTCTATGAAGTTTGGAGGGAATAGAATGAGCCGTTTGTTTGATGATGCGGTGATCCTTCCTACATATAGATCACAAATGGGTGCTTGGAGCAAAGGGACTTCCTATCGTACGATTTTTCTTACTCTTAGGAGGAAGGTCTTAAGACATATGTAAAGAATGTCCACTAAGTTTGAAGAGGAACATAGTATTTTTGGATAGTGAGCCTTGTAGGCTAGCATCAACTCAGTGGCATTCGGGATGTGTTGACAAATTTTCATCGATCGAGAATCAGATGAGGCCAAGACTTGGCAAAGTGGTAGAAATTCGCTATAGACTTTAAAGAGTGTCATTTGGGGCAAAGATTAAGAAGTTAGGCAAAAAGGAGCGACAATGTTGCTAGTGGGGCAGTTGAGAGTCCAATGCCAGTACGAAGGCAAATGTGCCTAAAAATACTATAAATGAGGACATGTAGTGAGCCACCATCCAGTCTTCCCCGTGCTAAGAAACAATGCGAGATACTAAGAGCCAGCTATGGGCATCGTTAAGGCGAGTCATAGTCACTGTTGGCGATAGTGGCTACGCCTAACAAGGACGTCATTTCATGGTGTGCATATAAGATCTTAGAACCCACTTAGTCAATAAGATCATCGAGGCAAGCATTTCAATGTCTTCATGTCCTACTTGTAGCTAAAGACTAAGGGTTCAGTCTTACCACGAGTGTCGCAAAGCAAAGGCGTGCATTTGTGGGGGCAACGATGCACAACATGAGCATAATGTCATCAAGTAGGCTTACAATCATAATGCAGTCCTAGTCTCGAATGAGACACTCGTGAAGGATACAAAGGACTACAAGTGACTTCAAGTATCGAGAACAGAAGTTGAGCACGAGAATTTGGTTGTGGGTGCCAATGACCGTCAACTTACGATCAAACTAAGAAATGTTTAAAGCCATTGTGAACAAGGATTAAGGGACCTGAGACTGATAATAAGCAAGAAAAATGCCATCATAGGTGAGTGTCAACACCTTTGGTGCGAGTTGAGACGCGTTCTTAAAAACTTGCGCTAATGAGCTTGAAACAATTAAAGTAAGGATAGGTTTGAGTGTGTGTTATGGGGCATTCATACTAATAGGTTATGTGGAAAAGCTCGAGATGCATAGGCAGAACACAAGTTTAGTCAAGAAACTTGTGTGCCGCACAAGTGAAAAACTATTCCGATGCATTACAAAAGTGTAGGGTCGTGACACTGGGCAAGCTTTGTAGGGGTCACAACTAAACAATAGTTGATGAGTGAATTATTAGAGCGATTTGAGTACCTGATTTCTTATAATTTTGCGTAATCTTTGTGGAAATTTCACATGTTTTAGCATTATTTCATTGGTTTTGTATTTTTAGACGAGTTGAAGCAAAATGATGCATTTTTGGAGGATTTCAACAATATTTAGTGATACGAGGTAGTATAGCTACAACATTACCAACCACACCACTATTACAATAAGAAAATAGAATGCAACGCGAGCAAGAGCAACACCTCTTGACGATACCAGAAAGTTAGAAGCATGCGCGATGGTACACATGTTGCATCTGTGAGGGGCGACAGTCAGGCGCAATGCGAGACGCGATCAAAATAAAAATAAAATGTGGGCCGAGATGCCAGAAACCCTAAAACATAGCCAATAGCTAGAAAAACTATAAATATAAGGAGACGGTCAACAGTTAGGGTACCAACCTACAAACGCCTACAACCACTTACAAAAGTTTACGAAAGCATTATAGAGTTGAAGAGTTGAAATTTTACTGTTCGTAGTACTAAATCATTGTTGAGGGAGGAAGATGATCAAGAGGAGTCAGCAATAAAAGTAGATGAAAAATTCAAAGAGTCAAAAGGGGAAGACACGTCGATATCTCACAAACACAACACCAAGCGACATGCAATGAGAACATAATTTCTAGGAGAGTCCTCTGTTTTTAGTTCTTTTTCATTTTCCTCGTTGTTAAATGGGGTCATTGAACACTTTGAGTTTCAGGGGGGGTGGGGGGGGAGGGGTGGGGGTGGTGTGTGTGTTTTGAATAGCTTCGCTATCTAAGTTAGTTTTACTCTATGTTTTTTGTTTTCAGAGTGTTAATAGTTTTTTTAGAGCACATCTGTTATAGTCAGATTTGAAGTAAAAAAAGCATGCAAAAGTTAGGATCTATTATGATATATGCCTAACATAGGAGGACTTGGAAAGAAATGGATTATCTTTGGATGATAGGAGCACACTTTGTTTAATTTTGTTGAAAATATGTTTATTCATATACACCATTCACGATGAGCATGAGTAGAAAATAATGAGACAATTGTATGGTATTTATGAGAAAAAGGGGGGTGTTACATAGAAATTATGAATCTCAAGTAAGTTACTCTATTACTATTTGAAATAAATGTGAATTTGAAGTGTTGAGGAAATGAAATAGACCATCTTTTCTATATTTGAATTTTAGCCTTTCAAGCCAAGAACCCTTCATGAATAATGAATATCCAATGAACACCACTGAAATCTTTTCTATAAGCCAAAAGAAAAAATTTATCTTACCCATTTCTAGAGATGGATGTAGTGGTTCAAAGAGGGATAAGGTAGAAGCTCAAAACAAAAGCATGAGCTGAAAAAGAATATAAAAAAGAAAAAGAGGATGGGCATAAGAGAGAGCACAAATAACCCATTGCAAAAACTTTAAGTTTGGGGATGTATCTCAAAGATCTATGAAGTATTATAGGGTGGTTCGATTCTTGTTCAAATGAAAAGATGCCATAAATAGCCTAAAATGTATGGCTAATGAAGAAGGCACAAATAAGGGAGGAAAATGAAACATTAATGAGTTGATTCACTATGTACATCTCTTGAAATTCATAAATATGTTTTCTATTTATATAGCCCATACCCAATCCTATCATTATAAGTTAATAAAGCCCTAATGATCCTGAACAAGAAAAACTTGCATGTATGGAGAATAGTGAGAAAAGTAGAAAGCAAGAAGAAAGTAACTATATGTGAAACTCATGATCTTGTGAATTGGGATTATTCCATCAAACCCCCTGAACCATGACAACTTTATGGGTTCAGGGTCACATCTTTATTTTTAGACCCAGTGAGGTTTAAACTTTGGTAGTTTGTGCGAATTGCCCCATTTCCCAAATTTTTGGCAATTTCTCGACCAAAAATCATCGAAAAAATTATTTAAATTTTGACTAAAACCTTCCCCTCATTGAGACGGTTCTGATGGTGGTGACAGTGTCGCAAAATTCACAGTCAATACATGAAAAATTTGATTTAAGTGTATTGAACTTAAATTAGAATTTCCGTGTTATAACTTTGAATTTTGCAACACCGTTACCACCATCGAAACCGTCTTATCGATGGAAAGATTCTAGTCAAACTTTAAATAATTTTTTCGGTGATTTTTGGTTGAAAATCACCAAAAAGTGAAAAATGGGGCAATTTGCATAAACTACCAAAGTTTAGACCTCATTGGGTCTAAAAACAAAGATCTGGTATTGTTTGCATAAAGTACCCATAGTTTAAGGGGTTTAGTTAGTAGAATAATACCTTGTGAATTTTATATGAAAGTCTTGTATTCTATACTTATGATACATGAGCACACCACGAAGCACAATGAATTATTTTATGATGACAACCAGATTAACCTTAGTGTGCAATGACTTGACATCCATACAACAACAACAACCAAGCCTGTAATTCCAATTAAATTGGGGTAGGTTATATGAACTATGAATGAATCACGTCGAGTCGTGAACATGAATCATCTGCCTCTATATGTTTCGGTTGACAAGCATGTTTTTATTTAGTAGTTTTAGCTTCATGTCGTTCTGTATGACCTCCATCCACGTCCTTTTCGGTCTCCCACGAGCTCTAGCCGTCTGTCCTAAGTCGAGATCTTCAACTCATCGTACTGGTGCATCTATGGGTGTGCGTTTAACATGCCCAAACTATCTTAAACGATTTTCTCGCATTTTCTCGTCGATGGCCGCCACACCCAATTTATGCCGAATATTTTCATTGCGCACCTTATCTCTCATGGTGTTGCCGCACATCCACCGAAGCATGCGCATCTCTGTAACGTTCATTTTCTGTGCATGACTTTGCTTAATAGCCCATCACTCGGAGCCATAAAGCAAAACAGGTCTAATAGCCGTACGATAGAACATTCTTTTAAGCTTTAAAGGAAAGTTACGGTCGCACATGATCCCTGTTGCACTCTTCCACTTTGTCCATCCAACTTGGATGCGGTGGTTGACATCTCCGTCTAACTCTTCATCCATCTGTAGTATGGAGCCTAAATACCAAAAATGTGTACTTCTCGATATCCCTTAGCCATCCAACTGAACCCTGCCATCGTTATTTATTCATTATTTGCTAAACTTGCATTCAAGGTACTCTATTTTTGTTCGACTTAGTCAAAATCCTCTTGCTTTTATTGTTTGTCTCCATAGTTCTAATTTAGCGTTAACTCCCATTCTTGTAAGGCGCGATAGTCAGGCACGACCAACATAAAAACATAATGTAAGCTGGGATGCCAGAAACCCTACACAGAGCCTAGAGCTGAAAAACTATTGAAATAAGAAGACGCTCAACAGTTAGGGTACCAACTTACAAACACCTACAAACACTTACAAAGGTTTACAAAAGCATTCTAGAGTTGAAGAGCGAAAATTCTACCGTTCGGAGTACAACAATCATTCTTGAGGTAGAAAGGTGATCAAGAGGAGTTACCAATAAAGTAGAGGAAAGCAGCAAAGAGTCAAATGGGGAAGACACGTCAAAATCTCACCGAGATCAAGACTTTAATCTTTTATTTTATTTTATGCATAAATCTATGATGAATTGTTGTGATATTAACATGAGTATGAGTAGCTAATTCTCTAAGTGTCTGAGTGAGGATGTAGTTAATTCCAAATGGATGCACCTTGAACCTATGTTTTGATTAAGTTTATTGATGACTTTGTTTTGTTGGATATTATTTGTTGCTTATGCTACTTGTTAATTTTGATACACATGTTTGTAAGAATCAGAGTAGTGATGTTGAGCAACCTTGTATTATATTGAAATATGCATAGGAGATTGTTAACGCAACACTAGCATAGTATATCAGACAGATAAATCTCTAGACCTTCGACCTTAACGTGTATTGTGGTATCTATATCGTAGTTGATAACTCTAATTCCCTTCTAAAATGTTGTATGGATCCTATGACATGGTGAACTTTTGGCGAGGGAAAAGTGCTTAACGACCTGACATCATTAGGAGTTAGAGAGTTCTTTAGTACATATGGAAGGATATTAATTTATCACGTCAATATGAAAGCAAAACAATCATCAATAGAAAGAGGCTGGCATAGGGATTATTGGTATTTTATCGATGAAATACACACATCCGAGATTAATGAAATCCATCTCTTAGATACATTTTACTTAATTTATTTTACAACCTTAGATAGAAACCAATGAATCAATTCAATTATGTCTTAGTTAGTATAGCTTTAGTTTATTAATATCTTTAACTGCACTCTTTAGTATTCTATAATTAATCTTAATTCCCTATTTTAGTTTAGATCATTAGAGTAATAAATGTTAAGTAATCTTTCTATTTCCTTATTAATAAACCAAAGCAATATTCATTCATTGTTCAACAATATAATTGCTAAAGTTTAAATACATACACTCAGGGGATTCAATACTTGGTTAGTTACACTTACTTACCATTTTATTATTACTTGACTCGTATACTTGCGATTTGTGTGCATTAATCCAATTGATAACTCATAAGAGTAGCGTACGCATGCATCAAATTTTTGGCGCTGTTGTCAGAGAGTAACAATATATTGGTTAGCAATTTTTACTATTCTTGATATGTAAGAAACATTTACTGCTTTATACGTATTTCAAGTACTAGTAGTGCATGACATGCAGAGACCCCCTGACACCATTACTATTTGACCCAGAGATAGAAAGAACCTGCAGACATAAGTTAAAAGAAAAAATCAACATTTCAAACACCAAAGACGGAGCAATTCCACCAAGAGGAACACAACATGAACCACCAACAACAGAAGAAACAAACAATCAAAATATTGGAGGAGGATATTTTCTTTGACCCGCAAGACAAGAAGTCTTACCAACACTGGAAGGCACTGGATCATGTATTGTAATAATTGATGATCATGAACCAATCAAGTCAACAATATTCTCTATAGTCAGCCAAAATCAATTCGGGAGAGAAATTATTGAAGATCCAAAGACACATCTCAAAGACTTTATAGGGACGTGTAAAGTATTTCAACTCAGTTCTGACTCAGCAAAATTGAAGTTATTTCCATTTTCTTTGAATGAGGGGCTAAAAGTGGCTAAAAGAATTTCCAGACAATAGCATCACGATGTCACAACTATTCTTACAACAATTTCGCCCATCAACAAAGACAACAAAGATGAGAGTTAAGATAGTTAATTTCTTACCGATGGCTGGAGAATTATTGTCAGAAGCATGTGAGCGATTCAAAAGCATGACAAATAGGTGCCCACAACACAGCTTCATTAACGAGGTACTACTCCAACAATTTACTATGGACTGAACACAAGGTGCAAGAATACACTCAATGTTAGTTCTCGTGGGGGATTCATGCAAAGAACCGATGATGATGCATTCACATTATTGGGGACAATTGCATCAACTATATCCAAGTAGAGTATTGATCGAGCTCCAACTAAGAGTACGATGAGAGTTCACGAGATATACACTATTGCTCAATTATCTGCACAAGTGGATGCCATCAATACTAAATTGAAGCATATGAATGGACACTCACCACTAATGTTATACAAAAATTGTGGAGGAAATCACCCAACCGATGAATGCAAAGGAGTAATCGCAATCATGCAAGAAGAAATCAACCACGCTGGTAATTACTCAAGGCAAAACAATCCATACTCGAACACTTACAATCCAGGATGGAGAAATCACTCAAATTTTTCTTGGGGAGGGCAACAAACTCAGCAACAACAAGGAGGAGTTTAGAAGCCGACATGATTTCAACTAGATGGCAAGAAGTCAAATCTTGAAGAAATGTTATATAACTATATGGCAAAGACTAATGCAAGAACGAGACAAATTGAAGCAAGATGTCAAAATACAGACGCTTCATTAAGCACTCGACTTATTGGAACACTGCCTAGAAATACAGAGACCAATCCACTAGAGCAAGTGATGTGATCTCAACTGTGGAAAATGTTTTGAGCAAAGTTTCAGAACCACTGGTGAAGGTGTATTAACCATCAATTCCTACTCACCAATTCCATATCCTTCAAGAATCCATCACGTGGAACAATTTGTTGTGGTTTTGGAAAATCCACCAGGATCAATGACACTTAAGGATGCAGTGAGACAAGTACCAGAGTATGCTACACACTTAGGAGACACGAGTATAGTTAAGTGGAGTATGGATGAGACCGGGATTCACAAAGTCTTTGCATTTCAAGCAATTGAAGGAATGTCAAAAAGCTAAAGGATCCAAGGAGTTTTACTATACCTTGCACTGTGAATAATGCTTTACTTGAACATTCATTATGTGATTTAGGCGCTAGCATTAATCTCATACCATACACTATATATGAACGTTTGAAATTGCCTACTTTATGAGAATCTGATTTAACAATTCAACTTGCTGATAGGAGTATTAATTATCTTAAGGGAATAATTGAGGATGTTATTGTTAAGATTGGTAAATTTACTTTTTCAACTGATTTTGTGGTAATTAATATGAGTGAAAAGTATAATTTTCCATTGATTCTTGGAAGACCATTCTCAGTAACTGCTAATGAATTGATTGATGTAGGGGAAACAACTATTACTTTGAAAGTCAACAATGAGCATGGTAGTTTTAAAGTAGAGAGAAGGGTTTCAGCTAATCCTTTTATCCTTTATAATAAAATTGTACCAGAATATAAGGCTTGGTATAATTTCATTATTTCTCGTGTTGCGCCCACTAACCACATGACAAATGCACACTGGGATAAAGTGAAATATTTAACATGGATCCACGATGGAGTCCATATAGATGTGGGCCAAGAAATTATGAAATCTATTAACACTTTTGCTACAAAGTAAACATCAAGAGCTATCCCACATGGAGGACTGGTCACAAAACTTTGTAGAGCAGCGGGAGTTTCAGTTAAGTAATCCAACAAGAGGGAATTCATTGAAGAGGTCATTACTAAGAAGCAAATCGATGGATATGCAAAAGCAAAGGTACTATACCACAAAGGTCGATGATTTTAGAGGAGTTGGTAAAGGATGCAATAGAAGAGCATACGAAGCAAATCAAGGATTTCATCAGATTGGAGGTCACACAACTTTGTAACGATCTTTATAATCCATGGGATTAGGTTATGGACAAGATGGATAAAATGAACGGGAAAGTATTCGACACAGCACCAACCGAAACGCAAGAAGAATAAAATTTTCAGGAGAGTCCTCTATTTTTAATTCTTTTTCTTTTTTTTGCGTCGTTCAATGGGGGCATTGAAAAATTTGAGTTTGGGGGGGGGGGGGGGGGGGGGAGGGATGGGGGGAGGATGTATTTGCATTGTATGGAGAATAGTGAGAAAAACAAAAAGCAAGAGGAAAGTAACAATATGTGAAACTTCACGATCTTGTGAGTTTTATGTGAAAGTCTTGTATTCTATACTTATGAATTATGATACATGAGCACACCATGATGCACAATGAAATATTTTATGATGACAACCCGATTACCTTGGTGTGCAATGACTTGACATCCGTGATTTTTATTATTTCAATTTCTAAACATAATTGGAATTCTAAGACAAAATCCCGATTTGAGTATGTTGTTATTAGAATTTGAATTCTTTTGTTTAGAGTCTTACTCCAGGACGAGCAATGGCTTAAGTTTGGGGGTATTTGATGAGTGACTTATTATAGCATTTGAGTACCTAATTTCTTATACTTTTGCATAATCTTTGTGGCATTTTTACTTGTTTTAGTATAGTTTTATTACTCTTGTAGTTTTAGTCAAGTCAAAGCAAAACGATGCGTACTTGGAGGATCTCAACACTATTTAGTGATACGAGGGAGTGGGGCTATAACACAACTATTGAAATAAGAAGACTCTCAAAAGTTAGGGTACCAACTTACAAACGCCTACAAACACTTACAAAGGTTTACAAAAGCATTCTAGATTTGAAGAGCGAAAATTCTACCGTTCGGAGTGCAACAATAGGGAGAAAGGTGATCAAGAGGAGTCAACAATCAATATAGAGAAAAGCAACAAAGAGTCAAAAGGGGAAGACACGTCGAAATCTCACCGTTGTTAATCTTTTCTTTTATTTTTTTACATAAATCTATGATGAATTGATGTGATATTAACAAGTGTATGAGTAGCTAATTCTCTCAGTTAATCTCATATGGATGCACCTTGAACCTATGTTTTGATTAAGTTTATTGAAAACTTTGTTTGTTGGATATTATTTATTGCTTATGCTACTTGTTATGTTTGACACATGTGTTTCTACGAATCAGAGTAGTGATGTTGATAAACCTTGTATTATATTAAAATATGCGTATGAGATTGTTAATGCAACACTTGCATATCATGCAGACAAATCTCTAGACCTTCGATATTAACGTGTATCGTGGAATCTAGATCGTAGTTGATAACTCTAATTCTCTTCTAAAACGCTGTATGGATCCTACGACATGGTAAACTTCTAGCGATGGGAAGGTGTTTAACGACCTGACATCATTAGAGAGTTAGAGGGTTCTTTAGTACATACGAAAGGATGCTAATTTATCACGTCAATTTGAAAGCAAAACAATCATCAACAGAAAGAGGCTTGCATAGGGATTATTGATATTTTATCTATGAAATACACGAATCCGAGATTAATGAAATCCATCTCTTAGATACATTTCAGTTAATCTGTTTGCAATCTATAGTTAATCAATCGTTAATCTTAGTTTTGCATTTTAGTTTAGATCATTAGATTAATAGTTAGTTAAGTAACCTTTCTAGTTCCTTATTTATAAACAAAAGCAAAAATTATTCATTGTCCAACAATATAATTGCTAAAGTTCAAATATGTACTCACATGGGATTCGATACTTGGTATGTTATACTTACTTACTATTTTACTATTACTTGACTTGTATACTTGCGATTTGTGTGCATTAATCCAATTAATAACACACACGAGTAGCATACTAATGCATCAATAGTGAAAGCAAATTTGCTAACTAGGGATGAGATCGACAAAGCCCATCTGATGCACTACTACAAAGTGTATGGAATGATGTGAGATAATTTTGCCTTCTTACTAATTACTCCATGCCAAACTAATCTAAGCTTCTTATTAATCTTGTGCTAGCTTTGAATTCAAGAAACCTGCTATGAAAAAGATGGCACGTGAACTAGGTTGGACCGGCTCAGCGAAGGAACTATCGGTTGGTACCCATTGAAGGGTGAGACTTTAAGCAAGGATAACTCAAAATAGTACACAAAGCAATCAGTTCGATTATATAGGCCAGTTCAAGTATCTCAAATATGTTTGGTCGAGGGCTTAATTTGGTCATAGACTAGTTTAGGTGTTGACCACTCAATAGGTAAAGTGGAGATAACCGTTTTAAAATGCTTAAACTTCTGCGAGAGTTTTTAATGATGATTAATAGGGTATGTATAGACTGATTACTTTCTTAATTATAAAAGTTTACTAGTTAGGCTTTGCACGTGATGGGCCTCCAATTCGGCCCAATTAATTCTATTATGGGCTAGCCAGTTTGGTCATGGGCTTACCAGACCGAACTGGGATGGCCGATTTGGCTGAAAACCCCCTTTCTTTGCCACGCTGAGGGCATTTGTAGCTCATCTCTCGAGTTGCGGTCGTTCCACGTTGGCCTCTCATGCGTGGCAAATTATATATTTTTATTATATGTATGCAATGAATGCTATGCCTACGTGTTCACACGTTCAAGTAATAATAAACTTGAAAGTATTACCCAAATGAACCACCAATCAAGAAAATATCAAGGGAAAAAATATGGCGCATCGATATAACCATGATGGAGCGATTGATACACCTTAGAATAAGTAGTGCCGGGCTAGACAACGTAAAAACTAAGCGCTCTTTGGGAGGCAATCCAAAATTTTATAGTTTTTGAGTCATTTTTCTTTTTACCATTTTTATTTATTTGATTTTTCTATTTTGATTGTTTTGTAGGGCGAAATTGTGAAAGAGCACATGAATAAGTTTGAAATTTTATGAGGAAAGGAGTTCTTATTTTTAAACAAAATTTTGACAGCAACGATTTTTCACGCCAGGGGCAGGCGCGATATGGTGCAGTTGTGCGTGGTGGTCGTGCCTCCCTCTAAATTTTTTTGACGATGCAGATTTTTTGCACTTTCATAGCGATACACTGATTTTTTTTTGTTTTCCAACGACAACACAAGCCGCGCCTAGCAGGCGCGACTTATGGTGTGCGACGAGCCGGTCACGCGCGATCAAAATGCGTTTTTGTGTCACTACTAATTCCAGAATAAGTGTCTTTATTTACTCTCAATTTGTTTTTATATTTCCGGATTTAATACATTAGCATGTTTCCTAGTTGTATTCACTTTGTGTAGGATTGTTTCATTAGTTCTAAATTTACCTATATGGTGGAATCCTACTCCATCTATAACTACATGTATTACTATACTATCTATATGGGTGAATACAAAATTTATGTCATTATTCCACTACACAAGTTAAATCTCTAGTTGCTCTTCTTCATTATTATTTTCTTCTATTTCTCTCCTACACTTGTTCTACTTGTCCAAAGATAACATGACTTTGCAGAAAAATACCAACAAACGCCTTAGGGACGTTTTGAGTTTCAATGAGGAGGATTCACCACCATCATCTCCACATGCCCAACCATGCAAGGAAAAGACAAAGGATGATTCACCAACAAGAAATCAAAAACTCATGAAGAAGTCTTTCATCCTTGAATGAGGTCTTGGCACTTTCACGATAAAATCAATGACATGGGGTGGACGACGTTTGCCAAACAACCAAGAGAGGTCAACATAACTATGGTTTTAGATTTTTTCACGAACGTAACTATGCTTGTGACATAACCAATTTTACTAAAGGGGAAAAAAAGGTGTAGATTTCCGCATAACTTATCAACAAAATCTACAAGCTAGACCTGAAAAAGAATTCCCAAGGGGGGCTTCAGAAACGGGAAACTGTCCTATCACATAGAGCATTGAGGAACGTGGTTCTTCCAGAAACCATTCTCCAAGAGCCAAGTTCTAACGAATGAGGAGGTGAATGCAAGATTACTCAAATGAATGCAAAACGATGTTAACTAATGAATCCAATGCAAACTTATGCTAAAGAACATAATTGAAGAACCGGTTGGATGATTGTTTTGGTTGTAAGATATATGATGGATGAATGTTATCAGAGTTCAATTTTCACAATTGATTCACTTAGTAATTCTAGACAAATTACCTATACTTCTTTGATCTATTGAGCATTGTTTGAGTTATTTAGTGTCCAATGGATTAGTGATCTATAGCCAGCCATATCCTGAACTATAAATCCGTAATTTTTTAAAGACTTATCGCACTAGCATAATCATTCCGATTGTCAATCATTTTAGAAGTGAAATTAAGTCTGCAATCCAATTAACTCATCTACATGTGCTAACAAAGTGTACTTAGCAATTATTGTACTCGCCCGATCTAAAGATGTGTTTGATTACATTAGTATATCAATGTCACAAATCACGGTTGTACATGAATAGTTTAACATCTATACTCTAGCGATCCCTTTGTAGTGATTCTGTTATTACAGGGTGAGTTAATCCTAACACGCAATATATATAACCAATCAATCTAGACACATGTATGCTCAAATAATACTTAAGTAAATCAAATGGATATATTCATAATTCAAAGCTACCTACCTACTCCAAACACGGCGCATTTTAGCTACTCATAATCTCAAATTCCATAGCAAATAAAAAGTTAAACAACACAATTGAAGAACATAGATTAGGAAAACTTCACAGATCTTGTGGACCGTTGTTGCTTTCAATCTTCTGGACTCCTCAGTTGTCTCATTTTCAAAACTCTTGACTCTTTGACTCTAAGACTACAAGTATGGAAGATTGTGTTTTAACGTTTTTTCCTCAAACTCTCTTCACGTTTTTCTCTCAATTCACTCTTTTACAACTTCCCTCAATGTAGTATCAAAAAGTAGTAGAAAGTGGTGTAAAAGCTATGTGTTTTCGACCTAGACATGCCCTCATTTTATAGATATTTTATGTTGCCCTAGGTTGGATCTTGAGCCCCACTTAAATTCTAGAATTGAGGGTTTTGCCCTATGTCACGCTGCATGTCGCGCGTTCTTGATGACGTCGCGCGGGTCTTTGATGACGCACTATATGACTTGATATTTACATTTTTTTATTATAGGCTTTTTTGATATTTTCTTGCGTTCTCATTTGCTTAAGTTCAATTTACACCCTATACTTCTTGATTTTGTGAATGCACCCCCAAACTTATAGTTTTTCTAGGGTCACTTTGTGCTCTCTATTATGCTCATCCTCCTTTTAGTTTTTCAGCCTTTGTCATTTTCTTTTCTTTTTAGGCTTACCATTTTTATTTTTCACATCTCCTCCTTATCTATCCTTTTATTTCCTCATATAGGATTTAATCATTTCATCCCTAGGAAAGGGTAAGATAAAACACCCATAAGCTCAAATGGCAGGTAGATGTGGCTAATTCAGTAAAAAGGCTTACATAGAAAAAGCTCCAGAGGGGTTATGAGGACTACTTTATTTGTAAAGAGTTTTGGGCTTGAAAAGGATCAAACACAATTAGAAAAGATGGCTTAATTCATTTTCTTGACATATAAAAGTTTAAGATCCTATAAAATAACAATCAAGTAAATAATTTAAAATTTATAAAATCCCATGTAATTCCCTAGTTTCTCATGAACTAGCAACATTTGTCTCAAAATATTCTAAACATGCAACATAACTGAATGTGTATGTGAAATAAGCACACTTTTGACAATATTATGGTACCCAAGTATATTCTTTGCATCTCAACTTAGTATCATATTATGCATATATCATCATTGATCCCTACTTATTCATGCTTTCATAACTCAAAACTTTAATCTAATAACTCTAAAAATAAAAATAAAAACCAAGCCTGAAAACTAAACTCTAGAAATAACTAATGTATATCATAGATGATAAAATATAGGAATTACTAAAGCATAGATAAGAGGACTCCCTTGATCGAGCCCTTGGCTTAGAGAATGCTCGTTGGGTTGTTGGTATAAGCTTTCTATTCGTTTGTCATCCTTTGTAAAATCTCCCTCAACTCTAGTCATTGATTGGCTTTGCTATTCCATAGTTGCTCCTTGATCTCTTCCATCTTGTTCACCATCTCGGCATAGTCTTTTATCATCCTCTCCTTGACCTCTTTGACTTGCTCATGAAATGTTTAATCTTTGTTCTTCACATATGTTGTTTAACTCTTTATTTGCTGTTGAACTTGGGATTATGAGTAGCTAAAATACTTTTTGTTTGGAGTAACGAGGTAGCTCTGATTTATGAAAATATTTATTTGATTTACTTGAGTATTTTTTGAGTGTTCATGTGTCTAAATTGATTGGTTATATATGCTGCATTTTAGGATTAACTCTCGCTGGAATAACCAAAGCACCAAGAGGCCCCTGTCAGAGTGTAGATGTTAACCTATTCATTATAGACTTAATTTGTGACATTGATATACAAACAAAATTAGAAAAATCTTTGGATCACATAAACACAATTTTTGCTAAGTACACTTTATTAGTACGAGTAGATGAGAGATTGGATTGTAGACTTATTGTTTTTTCTAAAACGATTTACAACTGACTTGATTATGCTAGCAGATAGGTTATTAGAGAGTTAAGGATTGGTGGTACATGATAGGTCTGTTGGATTAAATACTTTATGATGAATATCATATCATCAATCCAAGACCGCCACATGTTAAACCATAGAGAAATTCATAATCAATAAATCGAAAGCATACCTTGATCCATACAAATTAGCTTATACGAGAGAATGGTGAGGACTTTGGTCTTCCAAAGACTAATTCTTCTCTCGATGGGATCTCACTTAAATGATGAGAAAAGAGGAGGAGAGTGTTTCAAGAATTGTCTTGGGGACCAAAACCCGAGCCTTATATAATGATCTAATTAGAACCCCATAAATCCAAATTAGACTCCTATTTGGTATTACACATTACAAAACCCATACTTAATTAGACGGTTATTGGGCTCCTCAATTAAGATCACTTAATTAACACAATATATTTATTAGCTTAAATATAATTATCTCAATTTATTGTCCACTAAATAGATTATTAGAAGTAATCTAACAATCTCCCACTAGGATTATAAATTGAATCCAAATGACATTTACATTAATAACCATAGGTGCACACCAAATTTGCTGATACTAAAGCATCTTCTTGAATCAATCTGGTCCATCTCTTATACCAACATGGAACCAAAGAGGCCTTTGTTACATTTATCGTCACTCGACCCTCAATGATTACACATGCCAAATATATTCAATGACATAGATCAAGCATGGATGTGTAACAGGAAATTACATGCAATGTGATCCGAATCATTCCTATTTTCAATCGGTTCTAGATCTTTATTGAGATCAACCTTAGTCGTTCAAACCTTATGTCAAACCACAATTGAAAGATAAATAATAAAATATTCACAGCTATAATAAGAAACCATCAACCTTTTCTGCAAAAAACTGAACATACATAAACCAATGTATTGTGTTAATAAATGAGCCAAACACATGAAACAAACTCCCACTAAAACATCATATCATAAGATAAGACAACACTCGTGTAAGCAATATGCTCATGAAAGACCTTGAGTGTCAAATCTTTATAAGTGGGCCTCCTAGCATTACGTTTGTTTCTTTACGCTCATAAAACACTAACTGACTCTGAATTCGCTGATAACAATTGGATACTTCGATGTCTATGTGGCTAGACTTTGAAGAACTTCTATTGTTTAAATATATAACTGTAATATGTTGTCACCAATATTCTTGAATGGTCTTTCAAGCTTATCCACAAGTCGCAGCCCAATGACAAATTTCACAATCATATCACAAAATTGGTTACCTCAAAACAAGTTATGAACTATAATGCTATCTTGAAAGAACCTATAAGTGTCTGCTAAACACTTTCCCATAATATAGCTTCATTTGATAGCATATAGAAATAACAAGAATTGGATCATTTAGCAACCCCATATTGTAGTCAGAATACCAAATTGCTGAGCATGTAATCTTTTATCCTATTACGTACCTTAAACCCATTTGGCTGCAATCTAACGATCCATACGGGTTCACTTGAGTAATTGCCCAACATATCAATTATGTACGCTAAATCTAGATGCATACAAGCTTGAGCATACAATAGTTTCAGTTTCCAAAGAAAAATGAATATTTTGTATCTTCTTTATTTGGAAAAGTATTACATCAACACGAAGCATTAAGAGTATAAATTACTCCCGATGAACTAATGATATACACAAGTATCAAGTGTATTAAACTTTAAATTGCACGAGACAATGACTTGATGATACTTGTGATATCATTGACATGAATACTTATTTGTATCACATAAGTGACACTTCCTCTTGAGGTTGTTGTGTTTGCTCTTTTGAAGCAAGCTCTTAATATTGAGCAGGGATTTCCACAGGCGAGTCCTCATTGTTGTGTTGAAAAGACAACACTATCTCCCCCTTCAAATACAACATCGTCAAGATATCTCCGATTTTCTGTCACAAAGAAGGACTCATATTTTAAATTCAGAGTATGTATACTATAGACCTTTAGTGCCTCTTGATTTTATTTGCATGGTTTTATTAGTTGGAGCAAATGTTTTAGCATACATAGTTTATCAATCAAGGTACTAGTCATAACAGAAATAGAATTAAGTAAAATACTAAGTTTATTATTTCTAAATGAACAAGAATTACCAAATTTGTCCAAAAGAAATAAAACCATACCCGTCTAAATGACGGTACTACACAAGTCTTTCTTAATTCAACTAAATGACTAATAATCTAAGTATGCTCCAATATCTTCAACTGAAAACTGTTTTGTCATCGCCCCCATATAGATGATTCTTTCAGCATCACTTGACGATTGACTCTGAATGCAACCCTTTCTTTGCACGCCATAAGAAGTATTTGACATATTTGGAACAATCCTTCTTCACATGCCCAAGTGTCTCGCAAAAGAAACAAACAAGTTCTTTTTCTTGAGTCTTGGCTTGTGAAATTCCCACTGTAGTAACCTTATTTTTAGTTCTCTTTTTCTTGGAGGTAATTGCAACTCGAGCACCTTTAGTCTTTTCACACTTCAATCTATCCTCTTCTTGCACACAATGTGAAAAGAGCTCATTAAGAGTCCATTTATCCTTATATAGTTAACTATAAACTGACCATAGTGTGCAGGAAGAGATAACCAAATGCACAAGCAAGTCATCAGATAGATCAAGCTTTAGTGCCTTAAGTTTTGAAGAAATGTTAGACATCTCTAGAATGTTCTCCCTCACGTTTCCTTCACTTTTATACCTCATTTGGACAAGGTTAGCTAAAAGCTTGCTTGTCTTAGCCTTTTCGTTCTTTACAAAGCGATTTTCAATTTCTTGAAGGAAACCTTTCACAGATACCTCGTCGGACATACCGTCCCTGAATACTCCTGGAATGTTACGCGTTAGTATCATCAGACTTAGACGATTTGAATGTTCCCACTTCTCAAAGTTCCCTTTCTCCTCAGTGGAACTTGTCTCCGTAAGAGAAGTAGGCCGTTCTTTCCTTAACGCATAATCCAAATCCATGCAGCCGAGAAATGGCTGAATGCTCTCTTTCCAGCTCTAAAAGTTTGTGCCATTAAGCACCAAAATCGAGTTAATGTTGGCAATAATATTGACATCAGAAGTAGTAACTAACAAAAGACAAACAGATTACATAAGCTCACTTAATAGAAAATCATGTCATAACATGCAAGGTTTACTAAAATAATCATGTAAGACATAAATCTCAATCAACCGAAGTAAGGTGGACCCACTGAAACAATATACCTAGCACAACATTGAGGTTTAGTCGTTGGACAGAAAGCTCAATTTGAAAGTGGTACTCTCCGTGCAGAAATCAAGTGCTAATAATAAATCCTGTCAAACAACAACCTTCTGTTGGGCTGATATGTCGTCCACATGTTATAATCATTACACAACATTCCAACAAGTGCATCCCTTGTTTTGCCAATCAAAGACCTTCAGTAGGCCGATCATCAGCCGCATAAACAAGAAACACACACATCATATTATCTCAAAATAAATAAATTAAAACACAAGAGGCTACGTTGACAACATTCGATTTCAACCCATCTATTTCAAAATAAAGGACACATGGTTTTAAAGCAAGTGCACAATCCAAAAATTTACCATATTATGACCATATATAAATATAGTCATGCACCAAAAATCATACAATATATCTTCATACATAAATGAACGAGGTAATTCATATACTAATAAAAGCACGCACTATGACAAAACACCTAATGAACATTATATATGCATCATCATGAAATTTGGTAGATACACCAAATACATTAATTATAAGTTAAAACAAGTCACATGCTTTTATACACGTAAAAGGACACTTCATACAAGGGAATATAAATTAACTTTATTTTATGAAATCTCACAATGATAACGCCGATTATTTAAATTATGTGATGAACTTAAGTTAGATGAATCCTCATAAGGTACCGAACACAACACTGAAATTTCGTCTTAAACAAAAATAACAGTTGTAAGTAGTACCCTCAAACAAGAATAATGAATATTGATAATAAACTTCTGCCACCAATACATCTTCTGTTGGACCGATATACTATATGCATGAATACCTTAATTACCACATATTTATTATTTATCGTTAATAATTATTCGACAACAAAATTCTGCCAATAATATAACTTCATTTATGACGAAATATTATATGCACGGATAAATTCTAACTCGTCAAATATTTATTAACTTATGTATAATATATGGCCAAAAATTAACCTTCCATTGGACTAATTAATCTCTGCATAAATATTAGACATAAAATCACATAATTAAATCAACGAAATCCCAAATTAAACTGAGTAAAATCCAAACAACAAAAATTGGGCTCCTGAATCACTGAACTTGGGCCTATATATATATATATTATGGCTAATTACATAAATAACCTTCAAAATACAAGTTTGATTTCTCGGTCAAACCCAATAACCTTTCAAGAACAAGCCTTGAAAAAAATCTTTAAAAGAAGATACGTACCTTATATTAATCACTGAAAAAGATTTTCGTTTCCTTCTGTTAAAATTTGATCTGAATCCCTTATGCAACCATGCACTATAGTAGCAAAAGAAAAAAAATTCAACTTATTTGATGATATCAACAGTGACCAATCCGGCTTCAATTTCCCCTTTTCACCAAATTTCATGAATGGAATTTTGGAATTAAAATTCACTTTCCAGTTAAAATATATCACTTTAAAGGAAACATATATGCGTACAATCTCCTTTAACAAGTAATTTTCCGGAATTACAAAATTGCAATTGTAAAAGAGAATCTATCTTCCAAAATATATATGATTCACAATCCTTTTGTATAAGGCACGAAGCTTGCAAGGAAAACATAATTTTACTTATCCTTACTTTATGATAAGTGGCCACAAATTATGAATCAGCAACTTAATGGAACGTGAAAAAATCAAAATTCTTTCCAATTCTGATCATTAATCCTAGAGCAGTCACACAAAATTAACAAAACAACAATTTCCGCTCTCATGCCATATCAATTGATCATCTACACTTGTAATTAACGCTTGATCCATATGGAATAAAAAATCATGAGATATATCCCAAGAAGACGGGGTTACTTTTAGACCGAAAACAAAATCCTTTGCCAAAATATGAATCAACTTTCGCACGTTCATAACTAGTTCAAATGGTTACGAAGCATAATACAAATAATTCTTTAACTATTCAAGCATCAAAACTACCCAACATGAATAATTACGTACACAGAAAAAGAATAATTATCCATGACATAAATTAAAAGAATCGTTCATCTAGAATTCTGATATGATTTAACATGGTGGCTCTGATACTACTTGTTGGATTAAATACTTTATGATGAATATTATATCATCAATCCAAGACCGTCACATGTTAAACTATAACGAAATTCATAAGCAATAAATCGAAAGCGTACCTTGATCCATACAGATTAGCTTCTACAAGAGAACGGTGAGAACTTCGGTCTTCCACAAACTAATTCTTCTCTCGATGGGATCTCGCTCAATTGATGAGAAAATAGTGTTTCAAGAATCGTCTTGGGGACCAAAACCCGAGCCTTATATAGTAATCTAATTAGAGCCCATAAACCTAATTAGACTCCTATTTGGTATTACACATTACAAAGCTCATACTTAATTAGATGCTTATTGGGCTCATCAATTTAGATCACTTAATTAGCCAATATATTTATTAGCTTAAATATAATTGTCTCAATTTATTAGTTCACTAAATAGATTATTAGAAATAATCTAACAAGGTCTGACTATAGATCACGGATCCATTGGATACAAAAGAACTTAAACAAGGCTCAATAGATCAAAGAAGCATAGATAACTTGTCTATGAATTAAAAAGTAAATCATTAGAGAAACCCAAAATCTGAACACATTCATCACCCATCTGTTATACAACCAGAACAATCATCTTCAATTTTGTTCTTTAGTTTAGATTCGTATTCTCATTCATTAGTTAATATCTTTCTGCGGTCATTAGAATACATTCATATTCTCATTCATTAGATAGATTTTCTCTCAACACAATCAAACATAGTAAAATCGTGACAACCACCATTATATTTGCATTTAACTAATTCTAGAAGATTAATCAACAACTTGCTTGAGATTCGATACTTGAGGCGTAATTATATTTTTTATTTATTATTGCTTGACTGTGCACTTATGAACACGTAGGTGTAGCATTTATTGCATACATTATCATAAAAACTACATGCTTTGCCACGCATCAACCAACCACCACAAAATGAGTCGCAAAAATACATTCCAGAGCACAAATCTACATCATAATTAATTCACCCATCAATTCATAACAATCATAGTTTAAGAGAAAGGTGATTAAAGAAAGATTATAATCATCTGGACTAGAGCACATAAGAATCAAGGAGAAGACAACTAACATCTCACCGAGATCAAGAGTTTAGTTTTTTCGTTGTCTTAATTGTTATGTTCATGATAAGTTATTGTTTTGAATCTTTGATCATGAGTAGCTAATTTACGGAGTGTCTGGGGTAGGTTGTAGTTATCTCATGATATACCTTGAACCTATGTTTGATTATCTTTATTGAAGTATAGTTTTGTTGGATCTTGATTGTTGCATATGCTACTCGATAGGATTAACGCGTAAGTATTTTTGGGAAGACATCGTAGTGACACTGAACTGCTTGTATTATCAGAATTATGCATAGGATGATTGGTAAAACAACACTTGCATTGTAAATCACACAAACAAATCTCTAAACCTTCGTCACTAGCATAACACAACGAATTAAGATTAAGTTACGAACTCCAGTTCTTTCCTACAACTCTGTATGGATCCTTAACACGGTGAACTTCGGGATGATGGATCAATTTAACGGCTTTAAGAAATTCAAGAGCTAGAGAATTCTTTAGGTATTGGGAAAGAGAGCTTGATTCATGACTGTAATTAAGAACAAAACAAGAACTTAATAAAAAGAAGCATAACATAGTAACATTGGTATTTTTTCTATGAGGTACCCGCATCAGAATAATGAATTCTACATCCAATATACGCTTTACTCTCATATGCATTACAACCAAATAAATTAATTCAATTAGTTGTTTAATTAGTTCTTTAGTTAATCAGTTCTCCCCGTTCAACCAATATAGTTTTCATTATTATTTGCATTTTACATAGCTAAATCAGACATAACACAGTGACGGTCGCGCCCTATAAGTAGTGTTTCGATCTGAGTTGGTTCGGTGCTGGCCAGACACTTTACCCAGCTCAGACTAAAACACGACTCGTAGGAAGGGATGTCATTGTCCAGGATCAACCATACACATTATGCTAAAAAACAACTTTTAATATACACATCGAAAGTCTTAAAAATACAAATATGCTGATGACTTTGATAATTACCCCATGTTGATAAATATTTTTAATTATACGGACATTCCAAAAGGCAAAATTGGCAAGAATATTCACATGATCAATGCTGCCACGTTGGTCTTATCCCGAGGAATGGACAGACAGAAAAAATGAGGAATAAGTCTTTGATGACATAGTGAGATTCATACAAAACAAGTGGCAATGCAAGAATTAACAGTGATTCAATTGATATATTTCTAGGAGTGATCTTACCGATAGAAAAAGTTTAACAAGATAATTTTATGTAGCAATGGTACCAGAATATTCTGAAAATAGTTTATGAACATGTGCGTTAATAGTAAGCCAATCCAACCTTATACTTCCAAATGCTACCTTATACCTCCCGATGATGAGCGACCTTGCAAACAAAATATGCGATATGCTCGAGTACATGCCGATCCAACACGGGTGTTACAGCCAACTCCTGACTGCAAGCGGGGCCAAAATCAATGGGTATCAAGCGAAATTACTTAAACCGACAGTCCTTACTATCCGACACTAGATCGACTCAATCCATGGGCCCAACTTCCCAAAGGTGTCCCAATGGGTGATAAACAAATAAGCTAGTAAACCGGATAATATCCGTTGCTCCTTGAGCTACATGTCCCGAACATAGTTCGTTGCTCTTTGCACAATTCAAGAACCAGCAGATGAGATAATGTTATTGACGAATTACCATGATTATGAATTAATATATGATAAATAATTAATGGTTGAGTAAGATCTCACGATAAGTAAGAAAATCATGTTATGAGACGAGATGAGATGCAAAAATAGGAATACGGTGAATAATAGATTTTTTGTGATTTGGTAACGGGGTAATGTTTTTTCTGTCCAAGTTCCTCGAGGTCGGATGCCAAACTGGGCTAGAACAAAATCAAAAACCGAACCTCACCTTTATTTGTGCGGGTAATCGTGCTCGTCGTTGATTAATTTGTCAAACCTTAAATAAAATTAAGATGATATCAAATAATCATAGCTAAACATATGTACTATTCAACTTTCGTGTTGATGAAATTTGAGAAAGTTCTTGTTAAAAAAATGTAGCTAATACTAATTTAAGTAAGTAACACATATCATTAATGAAAATCTTATGCGATAAACTTTGATGTCGCTAAGTTAAACATCAAATATACTTTGTATACGTAATCGATATCTCAAGATTTATCTTAAGCAAACATATATTTATATTTATAATTGTGTTTATACTTTTTCTAATGTTAGAAAATCATTTCAAATGGTAAGTATACAATAATGGTAAGTACAGTATGATAAACTATTTAATTTGATGCATAATAAATCTTCAAAATATATTACTTAACTGATTTATGGAAAATCGTTCTTTAAGTCTCTAGTACATCCAAAACTTTTAGAATTCATGACATCAAACAACTATCTTATTAAGCAATCCAGTAAATTTGTATAACTTAGTTAATATTATTTTGTTTCAAGATTATCTAAAATTACATAACAATGTATTTATAACTTATAAAAAAAATATTAATACGTAAACCTAATGAAGCTAAATGATCAAATAATGTTTAATTTATGATACATAATCATATAACATGATTAAACCACGAAAGTATATATGACAATCTTATTAAACTTATGTAAGGATATGTTAAACATGATAAATATACTATTTATATACTATTGAAAAATCTAAAAAATATTAATCTGTGGCTACAAATTATATTAAAGTGATTATAACCATTGTTATATCTTATAAGAGTCATGTGTGAGTGATCAATCATGTAATCATGATGATTATTTTCAATCATAAGCTAAGAACATAAAGTACGCAAAATAAGCTGAAAATCATCGCAATACACTTTGTATCCAAATATTTTGTGTTTTCTGGTCCCTAATGTCATGAGGAACACGTGTACCCAAATTGGAAGGAAAATCCAAAGGTATGCTATGCTAAATAATTCTTGAAAACATAGAACCTATTTTCGGATTTTTCAGATAGCAATCTGCGGTTTAGGCATTTCGACCCTCTAAATCACATTATTTGAAAAACATTTCTTCATATAAAAGTTAGAGGACATCATGAGGAGTATTTGAATGTTGCCTTTGATCAAAAATGATTTTTCTATAATTAGTTATGATGTTTTGAAGGTGCAGGGCCGAATGGATAATTTTTGCACAATAAATGTCTTGGGGTATTTTCGGGTAGAAAATGATGTAATAAAAACTTGGGATGAATTTTTCCTGAAAGTAGACTCACTAACTTAGAGATCCATAGAAACAAAGAAGAAAAAACCAAAATGATTTAGGTGCGAAAATTGTTGGAAGAAAGCCTTCTATTTATATTCAAAAAATCATGTTAAAATACTTTTAATTAAGGTCCCACTTTAATATCTTTATCCTTGGCCACGTAATGAAGATTCTAATATGATAATAGGGAGATGTGGCTGATTTTTGTTCCACAACTTATAATAAGATATGTCTAATTAAAACAAAATACATATAAATAGATACGTATTTAGTTTTTATACATGTTAAAACAATTTTGGTTAATGTCCTACTTTAATTTTTTTAACAACTGATTCCAATTGTCACAAGAATGATGTGGCGGATTTCAAAACCATTCTCATATGATGTGATATTATTCTTGTTGTTTATAATAAAATCAAATATGAATAAATAGATATTTTTACACATATTTACTTATGTAAGTTTTTCTAGGTAAAACAAATTCCAAGATCAATATGTACATGTAAAAAATATTTTGTAAAGATATTTGAAGCATATAAGTTAATAAGAAATGGTTAATTTTCGTTCAAGGACTAAAATATAATTTCTCTCAAACGTTTGGGGGTCAAAAATGCTATTTTTAAAAAAATTGAGGACTAAATTATAAATTTATATTTTAGTTCAAATTTTAGGGGCGTTACAAACACTCTATTGAGATGCGATACTTGGGACATAATATACTTTTTATGTTATTATTACTTGACCGTGAACTTGCGAACACATATGCCTTGCTCTTATTGCATACATCATTATAAACTACATCATGCATGCTGCACATCTAAAGCTCAAGAGTTGTAGCAAAATGTTTCGTATGAACCCAACAAATTTTGTTGGACATGAGGAGTCGCAAAATAAAAAAATGGTGAAAATTGAAAGTTAATGTTGCATTGGAATTTGAAGAAATCATTTATCCGATCCTTGGAGAATGTCAAAATTATTGTAGACACAATTGGGGTAGCATTGGTTGCCCAAAGTTTTTGATAAACATTATCTCACTAGTGCTTATATGCCAATTTTTGGTTTATGTGATATTCTTACAAAGTTATTTTGATTACTTCTGTAGTTGATTTTGTAGAATTTGGTTGATGAAGCAGGGTACAAAGCTCTTCTTGAAGCACATTTAGTTGAATTGTGTAATTTCTTTTTCGTTGACCATCTTTGATTTTTATAGACTAAAAGAAATGCGCTATTGTGTAACTTTTGAACAACTTGTCACTCGTTTATAGCTCTTGAAATTGACTTGATGGTAATATTGTAATGGATACTTTAACTGATTGATTAAGAGAAGTTATTGACCATTAAAAGTGTTACAATTAGTTATTTGCGTTTAGTTATGATCTTAATATTTTTGTTTTACTTGTATTGTTAAAAATCATTACAAGAACACTTCTTCATAGTAAATATTTCGAAAGCAACACCAATTTAGACAAGATAACACTTTTAAGTGGTCTATAGTAATGTTAAATAGTCTTTTCACATTGAAAATTGTTACTGTAGACAAATTAATTTTGTCTCTTCCAATTAAATATTGGCAAATGGTAAATTAAATTATTAAAAATTAAATTAATTATTTCTATTTCTAATTTGAGATTTTATTAAATTAAATTCTAATTATTGATACATTAGTTGATTGATTTTCTAATATCTATTTGATTGGCCAATCAAATAAAGACACATGGAAAAGATGGAGAGTTGCAACCAATCAAATAAAGCCACGTGAAAAAAATGATGATGTGATTCAACCAATCAAACAAGGCCATGTGGAAAATATGATATATTTCAACCAATCACATTATTACACGTGGAAAAATGATGTGTTCTAGATATTTTTTGATAAGTAAGCTAAATTAAATCCATGCTTATCTATAAAATAAAATCGACCAATCACAAGCAAGGAGCTCTAGGTTTTTTACAACTATAAATAGGGGCCCTCTCATAAAGAAAAAAAAAGACACACAAATATTCACAAGTTGAAGAGGGAAAAACTCTAAGTTTTTCGCTCCACCAAGTTCATCCACCTTCAAGCGCTCTTTGCGGGATTCAAGGAGTTATTCGCGAAAACCTTTGTTTGATCAATCGTCAAGCCTCAAGTCCACCAAATAACCATTTTTGAAGATCATACTTCTGCCAAGGAAGATCGAGCTTCAACAAATTCAGTATATTCGACATCAAGTTCATACCGTTTTCAACGATCTTCAAGCCCAAAGTCCGTTTGATTCGAGAATAAGCTGCAAGGCCCTTGAAAAACTGTTTTTGAAGATCAAAGTCCCTTTCAAAGAAGATCAAAGTCCACATATCCGAAGAACTGAAGACGAAGATCATATCGTTCTTCAACAATCTTCAAATCAAATTGGAAGTTAAAAGTCTATTTGATCCGAGATCAAGCTGCCAAGCCCTCGCATCGACGTTTGTCAAATATTCAAGTACCTTGAAGAAGATCGAAGTGAAGATTTCCTTCAAGATTTGTTTAAAGTTCAAGTCATTGTCCTTGTAAAATCGAATGAGAGGATCAAAGAGATTGTTACTCTATAAATTCATCAAATTCACAAGTTTTATTTGTTCAACTATTTTTTCGTCTTTTATTTTAAAGACTTAGAAAAATTTGTTGCTATAAATTTTTGGCACGCCCAGTGGGACTATCTCTACCTCTCATCTCTTTTCATCAAGGACGAGAAGACCCATATACATGAATTCAATAAAGACACGTTCAATGACTCAATCAAAGGAAGACCAAAAGGCAAAGATGACGGATGAGTTTGCATGCGACGAAGTTGCTTTTCTGGAAGAGTCCCACAAGGATGAACAATCTCCTCCAACATATCCACGCTCTAAGTCAAAAGCTCCTACCTCGGCAGATGTAGCACCTACCATGACAACAAATGCTACAACTTTGGAGGAACAACTCGCTGCAATAACAAAGTCAATGGAGTGGCTTACGAGGCGTACTGTTTAGCAAGATGCAAAGATTGATAAACTTCTAAGCAAATGAGAAGTTGTTGAGACAACTGACGTAGCACAAAAGTGCCCACAACATCTCGAGGAACTTCTATCAGGCGTAGTACAATTGAAAAGGATAAGTCCACAAGTAAAGAGCTCCAAGTCTTTCCCGGCGACATGATTCATGCTGCGCAGTTAAAAGAGTTCATCATGGGAGCAATCAAGGAAAACATTGGAGGATGTTCTAAGTCTTCATTCACATACTCAAAGTCGTATACTAGAAGGATTGACATTCTGAAGTTGCCAAGAGGATATCAACCCCCAAAGTTTCAATAGTTTGATGGCAAAGGCAGCCCTAAGCAACACGTTGCTCACTTTGTAGAGACATGCAACTATGCGGGGACTTACGGGGATCAATTGGTGAAACAATTCATCCGATCACTCAAAGGGAATGCATTCGACCGATACATTGAATTAGAGGCAGAGTCCATTGATTGTTGAGATCAATTAGAGCAAGAATTCCTCATCCGTTTCTACAACAATCGAAGAACTGTCAGCATGGTTGAACTCACAAGCACTCGTCAATGGAAGGAAGAACTCATCGTTGACTACATCGACCGTTGGAGAAACTGAGCCTTAATTGCAAAGACCAATTATCCGAGACCTCGACCATTGAGATGTGCATCTAAGGAATGCATTGGGGACTTCAGTATATACTTCAAGGTATTCAACCTAGATCATTTGAAGAGTTGGCAACTATAGCACATGATATGGAGTTAAGCATGACTGCAAGTGCAGCTGATGGGCCGCTTATAGGTGACCGTACAAAAGCACAAAGTATATCAGAGCCAACGAAGGGGGGAAAGTTCTTTGCTAAGGCACCATCCAAAGACTCCATGGCCGTGACTACCGCACCTCTTAAGATTTCAACTAGGGCAAATGAAGGGAAGAAGTTATATGTGACATTCAAAAAGTAGAATTCCTCTCAAGACAAGGAGCAAATGAAGTTGACTCTGAAAGAGAGGCAAGGAAAAGAGTATCCATTCCTTAACTCCGATGTTCCTGGAATTCTTGACAACTTACTTGGGTCTGGTCTTATTAAATTACCAGAAATGAAGAGACCCAAAGAAGCCGGACGTTCAGGTGATCCAAAGTATTGCAGATATCATCGCCTTCTTGGAAACTCGATTGAAGACTACTTCGTGTTCAAGGATAAAGTTATGCGATTGGCTCGTGAAGGCAAGATAACACTAGAGGAAGATAAGGTGACCGCAAATCTTACAACAATCTCTCTCGAGACTTTGGAGGATGAAGCAAGCAAAGAGAAGGAACTAAGTTGGTTTTGTGAAGAAGACATTGGCAAGTCATGCAATGTGACTCACGTACAAGATTCCTATTCAAATGAATCATGCCTAAAGACTTCCATAAACACCAACCAATGTGCGGCAACAATTTTCTTTGGAGATGAAGATCTTTTACTTGGTTCGAAGCTTCATAATAGGCCACTTTTTGTAGCTGGATTCAGTCGTGAGCAAAGGGTTAGTCGAATCTTGATCGATGGAGGTTCAACCGTCAACATATTACCCTTGCGTGTGGTAAAAGAAATGGGAATACCAAATGAAGAGCTCACAAGTAGTCACTTAATGATACAAAGGCTTCAACCAAGGGGGGGGGGGGGGGGCAAAGGGCCATATGCATCATACGACTTGAACTGTTAATGGGAGTTATGTCATCAAGCTTATTATTCTACGTCATAGATGCCAAAACTTCATATAATATGCTTCTTGGACGACCTTAGATACATTAGAACGGTGTTGTCCTTTCAACTCTACATCAATGCTTTCAATATCGCCAACCGGGACTACAAAGAAGGCGCTCGCGGATGACAAGCCGTTCACTGAAACCGAATCTCACTTTGCTGATGCTAAATACTATCTTTCACAAATGAATGTGCCAAAAGGTTGAAGCAAGATCATTTCATGAGGAGTCCAAGGAGACAGACGATCTGGAAAGTGAAAAGAGCAATGATGAAACTCATTCGTTAGACAGAAGCCCCGCGCAAGGCGACGTGTCCTCTCATAAAGATGTCTCATTGGAAGATTTGATTGTGCCTTTAACAAAGCTTGACATAAAGACACCATCTTCTCCTCCTCTTCTTAAAGGTTTTGTCCGCCCAACAAAAGGCCCTCAAGTCGAAATTGATCCTTCAATCGGGAAACAAGTGGAAATATGCTATGATGCAAAATCATTTAAACTCTTGATCAAGGCTGGCTCTATAATCCTCAAGAAAGATCACACATGGAAAAAAACATCTTCCTAAAGCTGTTATTCCAAATCCTCGAGCAGGTCTAGGTTTTCCTCCGCGAGAGCCTATACGCATCACCATCAAAAGAGCCAATGCCAATTACATCGGTGAAGAAGAGAATTTGTCAATAATTGAAGGAAAATTGTCGCAAGTATCAGTCTTTGATAGACTTGGCCCATTTTGTAAGACATTATCTCGAACTTCGGTCTTTAAGAGACTTGGTCCTCGCAAAAGACCCATTCATCAAAGGTTGGGACCCTCATGTTCATCAAGGCATCGAAAGGGCAATCGTAATCCATGTTTTTCTGAAAGACCCCAAAGTGCAATTTCTTCTCGCATGAGGCGCCATGATGAATTGATTATATCACACAATAAATGCATGAAAGTTAAGTGCCAAACAAGTGTACTTACGCAAGCTCAACGCTAGAAATAAGACGATGAGGAGAGTGTATGATCATCACACCATATAACTCTGAAAGATGGGAACATCGAAGAGGAAGATGCCGAAGAAGCACCCCCAGAGCTTGAGGAAGGCATCAATCAAGAACACAGTTGACGAAATGAAGGAAGTCAGCCTTGGCGATGAGAATGATCCTCGACCAATATATGTCAGCGCATTGGTTAAAAGGGAGGAAGAACAAGCATATGTTGCCATGTTGAGAGAATTTAAAGATGTATTTACTTGGTCTTATAAGGAAATGTCGGGTCTAAACCCAAAAGTTGTCGTCCATCAACTAGCTGTAAAAAAGACGACACGTCCAATCAAGCAAGCTCAACGAAGTTCTGCCCCGAGTTGGTCCCTTCGATTGAAGCTGAGGTGAATAAACTCATTGAAGCCAGATTTATTCGAGAAGTTAGATACCCGACATGGATATCAAGTATAGTCCAAGTGAGGAAGAAGAATAGGCAAATTCAGGTTTGCGTCGACTTTAGGGACCTTAATGCCGCATGCCCCAAAGATGACTTTCCATTACCAATCCCAGAATTGATGATTGATGCCACCAGGGGTCACGAAGCCTTGTCTTTCATGGATGGCTCCTCCGGCTATAACCAAATTTGCATGGCCCCAAAGGATGAAGAATTGACAGCATTTCGAACTCCAAAAGGGATATATTGTTACAAGGTGATGCCGTTTAGACTAAAGAACGTCGACGCTACCTATCAAAGAGCCATGCAGAAGATTTTCGATGACATGCTACACAAGCATATCGAGTGTTATGTCGATGATTTGGTCGTGAAGTCGAAGAAAATAGAAGACCATCTCAATGATTTGAGAAAAGTGTTTGAGCGGTTGCGAAAATATCAGTTGAAGATGAATCATTTGAAGTGTGCCTTTGGCGTGAAATCTAGAAAATGTCTTGGCTTTGTTGTTCGTCACCAAGGAATTGAGACCGAGCAAGCTAAGATTGATGCAATCCTCAAGATGCCAGAGCCACAAAACATACGTGAACTCAAAAGTCTCCAAGGAAAACTAGCATACATTCGACGATTCATCTCAAATTTAGCAGGTCAATGTCAACCGTTTAGTCGTCTCACGAAGAAAGACGTTCTGTTCAAGTGGGATGAGGTCTGCACTGATGCCTTTGAGCGTATAAAGTCATATCTGATGAAGCCACCCGTGTTGGTTGCACCAGTGTCCAGACGCCCATTAATTCTATACATTGCCGCCCAAGAAAGTTCCGTAGGGGCATTGCTAGCCCAAGAGAATGATAGCAGGAAAGAAAGTGCATTGTACTACTTAAGTCGAAGGATGACGCCAAATGAGTTAAGCTATTCCCCAATCGAGAAGTTGTGTTTGACTCTTATCTTTGCAATTCAAAAGTTGAAGCACTACTTTCAAGCTCACACTATTCGTTTAGTCTCTAAAGCTAATCCACTGAAGTACACCATGTCAAGGTCGATACTCTCTGACCGACTTGCTAGGTGGTACTTGCAACTGCAACAGTTCGAGATAGCATACATCCCTCAAAAGGCCACAAAGGGACAAGGGTTGGCCGACTTCTTAGCTGACCACCCAATTCCTGCTGAGTGAGAACTAGTTGATGATTTGCCCGATGAAGATGTGCTCCTAGTTGAAGTTACTCCACCATGGAAGATGTACTTTGACGGAGCCGCTCATCGAGGAGGCGTCAATACGGGGATTGTCTTTCTTACGCCTGATGGAGAAGTGATGCCCTATTCTTTCACCCTTACACAAAAGTGTTCCAACAATGTTGCAGAATATCAAGCCATCATATTGGGATTATAATTAGCAATTGGAATGTAGCATTTGAATCTTGAGGCATATGGAGACTCGAAGTTGGTGATTAGTCAAGTACTTGGTGATTATGAAGTGAAGAAGCCTGAATTGCTTCCATATCGTGACTACGCTCGAAAGTTGGTTGAACAACTTGGGGGCATATCAATTAAACATGTACCAATGAGAGAGAACGGATAAGCAGATGCATTAGCGAAACTTGCTTCGACCCTTGTTATGACTGAAAACAAGTTCAACGTTCCTATATCCCAAAGTTGGGTGATACCATCCGCAATGAATGAAGAAGAAAGAAGTATTGAAGAAAACCATGTTGTGGAAGTCTATGAGATTGAGAATGAAGACTGGAGGCAATCTTTTGTCGATTACTTGAAGTACAAGAAGCTTCTTGATGACCCACGTAGAAGAGTCGATATTAGGCGTCGTGCTAGTCGCTTCTTCTATTACAAAGGTACTCTTTATAGACGTTCATTCAAAGGGATCTTTTTGCGTTGCCTAGTGATGACGAAGCTACTCAAGCCATGGAAGAAGCTCATTCCGAAGTTTGTGGTGCTCACCAGTCTGGACCTAAATTACATTTTCGAATTAAGAGGATGGGATATTACTAGCCCACGATGGTCATTGACTGCATGGAATACACGCGCAAATGTCAACCTTGCCAATTTCACGCAAATTTCATTCATCAACCACCAGAACATGTGCATCCAACTGTAGCTTCTTGGACTTTCAATGCACGGGGATTAGATGTCGTCGGTCCTATGACTAAGTCTTTCGGTGGACATTTGTACATCTTGGATGCCACTGACTACTTCTCTAAGTGGGCTGAAGCAATACCTCTCAAGCAAGTAAAGAAAGAAAATGTTGCTCACTTTATCTGCAATAATATCATATATCGCTATAGAGTTCCACGATACATCATCACCTATAATGGGACACCGTTTTGCAATAGCGTCATCAACAAGCTTTGTGAAAAGTTTGAGTTCAATCAAAGAAACTCTTCGGCCTACTACGCTGCTGCTAACGACCTCACTAAAGCTTTTAATAAAACTTTGTGCAATTTGTTGAAGAAGGTGGTCGCAAAGTCGAAAAAGGACTGACACGAAAGAATTGGAGAAGATTTGTGGGCTTATAGAACAACTTATAGGACACCGACTCAAGTAACTCCCTATGCCTTGGTATATGGAGTTGAGGCGGTACTCCCTCTTGAGCGACAAATCCCATATCTCAGAAAAGCGATACAAGAAGGCCTTATTGAAGAAGAAAATGCATGTTTGCGATTGGGAGAATTGGAAGCTCTAGATGAGAGAAGATTTGAGGCGCAACAAAGACTGGAGTATCAAGCCCGCATCTCAAGAGCATTTAATAAGAAGGTTCGCTTGCGATCATTTCAAGTTGGTGACTTGGTGCTCGCTATGAGAAGGCCTATCATCATCACCCATCGCACTAGGAACAAATTCACATCAAAATGGGATGGTTCTTATGTGGTTCAAGAAGTCTACACAAATGGCGTATATAAGTTGATTGCTGAAGATGGTTTAAGAATTGGCTCGATAAATGGGAAATTCTTGAAGAAGTACTACCCTTGATGATTGAAGCATGCTCCATGACGTACAAGCTTAAACTGCATGTTACTCCTGGCCCACATTAGTATAAAATGTGAATGACACTCACTTTGTCCGAAGTGATTAATAAATGGATACTCCTGGCCCGCATGAGTATAAACTGTGCACGGCACCCACCAATGGTAAATTATGTGGTTAAAATGATAACTTACCCCATTAACGGTATTTTTTGTGGTTAAATTTTAAATACTCCACTTTGTTCAAAGTGGTTAAAGAATGAATACTCCTGGCCCGCATGAGTATAAACTGTACACGGCACCCCCCCAAATCAATCTTGATTTCTTTTGAACTATGTTATGACTTGATCCTTTTATTAAGGTACGTAGGCAGCTTAGAAGTTTTCTAAGTTCAGTCATGAAATTTGCTTAAGTTTGTCTTGTTGCATTATGCTACATTGCTCATGGAAAATAAAGATGATGCAAAATACGAAAGAATAACTCAAAGCGAGATAAATAAAGGCAAATCTCTTATTAAATCTCAAAGTTCAGTGATACTACGAGTCCAAAGCAAAAGCAAAACAAAATAAAGCAAACAAATAAAGAAAAGAACAAAAGACTCAAGCAAAAGGTCTCGCATCCCTCAACTCGCGTTGTGCGGCTTCCAGCTCCGCTCTCAAAGTGACCAAGTCTTCATTGTTAATATGGTCCTTAAGTACCATCGGTTCTTCTTCAAAGGTGGAGATGTCACCCTCGGCAGCACTAAACAATTCTTCTTGGCATTTTAAGCAAGAGTTGAGCTTCTTTTGCTTCTTCTTCAAGCCGTGCAACCTCTTCGTGATGCTTTGAAGCTAATCTTTGGTAGATTGGATGTTGATTTCTTCTTTGTCCTTCCTTTCCGTGGCTCCTCGGATACGGTCTTCAACTTCACCACGTCACACCTCGACTCACTCAATGGATGTGGAGTTCGCCTTGTCAAAAGCAACAGCTTTCTCAACTAAAGGTTCCAATAAAGCTTCCAAATGAGAGATGTTTATGCCCTTCGTCTTAAGTGAGTCAAGAAGAACTTGAAATTCACCCTTCATAGAAGAAATAGCTTCAATGGGGGTATGCGAGTTCCTCTCGCTTAGTCGCTCCCACAAACCAGTGGCGTACTCCTTGTCATAGTCGCTTAAAAAACTTCTACCATCAAAAACCAAAATAGTGGGAAAGGAGGCGTGTGTTTCCTCGTCGGGACATATTGTTCATCACCAATGGAGATAGTTTCTTCCTCCAGCTGCAACAGATAAGCACGAGAACTTAGAAAGAGAAGCAAAATGAAAATCAAGCAAAGTTCAACCAAATACATTTTCAGTGGATGTTGCATTTGGAGTACGAATGGTCTTACTAGAGGCATCATTCTTCTCTTGCTTTGATGAACTTAAGTCCCTCTTGGATCTTTTCCAATGGCGATCAACATTGCTGCTACCACTCTCTTCGGGGGTACTTTTCTCTTCGAGGAGTCTTCCACCTCAATATGTGATGAGTCTCGCGTGCTCTTCTTGGTAGGAATGGCTTGCTTGTCAACACTTGCTGCAACTTCTTCAACCCCACCAAGTATCATGGGATTTCGTGGAGAAAACAAAGAAATAATGTTGTCCTCGACGTAGCTCGCATGAATCTTGACCAGCCATGTCTTGTAATCCTCTGTGCAAGACCTTTTGGAACTAATAGGAATGCCCGGAATAAAAGCTTTTGAGCAAGACTTAGACGAAGTACTCATCCTCCAATAACGAATTCCCTCCGCTAGAGTAGCCTCGCGTTGGTCATGCTTAAGTACGCCTAGGACTTCTTGAATTGTCAACTAAATCGATGTGGATTGTATGGCTCAATGTCAAAAGTCTCGCCTCACCTCAAAGTAAGGTAGCACGAACGAAAGTTGATAAAGTAGTCGCGCTCCGTCTCGTTAATGCTTCTATTCTCTACAAGTGTAACGTTTTTGATATGCGAAGAGACGTTGCATAGCCAATTGGCATAGTCTGCTAGATGAATCCTCTTGCGGGCTTCCCTGGGATCAAAACCCTTTGCGCTACCTTCTCCTATGGAGTCATTCCAGGCCTGCTCAACCCTTGATATGTAGTAAAATGAGTCTTGAAGTATTGCGCCATCCAACCATAGACGAAGTGGATTGGAAAAGGGATGTGATCACAAGAAGGTTGTGTAGATCTTGATATTGCATTGAGCCCTTTGTAGATGGATGCTAAAATCAGAATTGCGAGGCCCACATGTTCATTATTTGCCATGAAACTCGCCATCTTGAATACGCCAGGATGGATAAAGCCTACATCTTTGACAAGGAGAGCGAACATGCACAACCAGCATGCTAAGTGCGTGGCTAAATATGTCTCTTCCTTGAAGCTCTCTTTGACGTCAAGCCGTGAAAATAACGTTTCTTCTTGTGACGACCATTTGTCATAGGATCCAAGGTTGCCAAGAGGGTTGTGCGTTGACATGGGCCGACGCACATTCTTCGTTATCTTTCTCTCTCTGCGGGATAGAGGTTGTTTGTATTTGACATCCTTCTTTGACCACAAGTTGATCCACTCCTTGATTGACACTCGAGAATCATCACCACCGGCATCTGCTCGAAGCAAGTGGAATGCGTGGAACAAGGCTTTGCATGATCGTGGAATGTAGAGATCTCCTTTTTGCATCTCTTTCGCATATCTTCCTCTCGCTGGGCACAACCTCATCGTACATGAACCCGCACAATGTTAGACCGCTAAGGAATTCCAAGTCCCATAATGAGATTGACAGCTCGCCAAGTGAGGTGAGGAGAGTGTTTGTTGAACGCGACCATGTTTCGTGTAAGGCTTTAATGATTTCTGAGTTGCACTCGTTCGTGAAGAGAGATGCGTAGATCGAGTTGTATATCTTTATGGATTGAAGTGTTGTCCTGCACCAAACAAAGATGTCTTCTATCCCCTCCCAATATCCAGGAAAGAAGTGAACATCGCCGGGGATGTTGAGAGAGGCGTTTGTCCACGCGGTGTCGCCTTACATGATGCACCGTCCCAACGTTGAAAGAGGCGTATAGACGGTTGATGGTTGGTGATGCGCGGCACAGAGCCCCAATAGTTGGGAGGATCTACTCGAAGACCGGGGATATTCTTCAATCCACTCCTTCAATTGACCGTTGTTCGTCAATGGTGGCCTCAGGCTCGCATAATATCCATCAATCGGAGTGCCCACCTTCAAGATTGTGTCTCGCCTAGTTGATCGGCTGTCGTCATCGATGATGATCAAATTCTATGCGCCAGATGAGGAAGAGCCTTTCTTTAATAAAACCATTGTAGCAATTCTAAAACGACAAGAGAGACAAGTTAGCAATTGACGGGGAATAATAGAGCAAATAATCAAAAAAGGAGAATGCAAAGAAAAGAAGAATAAAAAAAAAATATACCCAAAGAATATGTCTCTTTCACGTTGAACAAAGCAAGTCTTCCTCTTTCAGTAAAAAAAAAAAAACCTGCTGCGAAAAAAAAAAGTGATCAGCGAAAGAAAAAAGAGAAAGAAAGAAGAAGAAAAAAGAAGAGAAAGAAAAAAAAAGCGTAAGAAAGAGGACAAAAAGAAAGAAGAAGAAAAAGAAAGAAGAAGAAGAAGAAGAAAGATGGAGGGACGAACAGAAAAAAAGAAAGAAGAAAAGGATAAAAAGAAGGAAAAAGATAGAGAAAGAAATCAAGAAAGAAGCTTACAATTTGTTGCTGACTCCTGAAGATTCACAAGCCCGTTGCCCGATATCCCGTACTTTGTTCGCGCGATTGAACGAGTTTGGAACGAAGTAAAGAAAAAAGAGGATGAAGAAAAGTGGCGGTCTTAGTGTCTTTATATAGAATTTCAAGGGGAAGTTTCAATCCTATTGAAACTATAAGTCTTGTAGTTATAGTGGGATTAGAATTCTTGATTTAAGGAGAAATTAAGTTAAAAAAAAGGTGTTGTGCGTGCGCGTGAAGTCTAGGCGGAGAAGAAGACTTGAAGAAGTTATTGCATGTTTTGGTCTACATAGACCAAGTCTCCAAACAAAAAAAAAAGAGAGAGAAAAAGGAGGAACTATATTCCACGTGTGTGCATGAAAAAATGGGCTTGGTATTTAAATTGCATTATTGCCCCATCAAGAAATTGAGATGGAAGTCCTTAAATGTCTTTCTTATTCATATGAAGTACACAATGTTCTGTCAATCTCATTGATGGCATGGAAACAGAGAAGGTTGCGACGTATTCACTTCAAGACGCATTTTACAAAGCTATTCGTGACAAGTCGCAAGGGGGCATTTGTAGACAAATTAATTTTGTCTCCTCCAATTAAATATTAACAAATGTCAAATTAAATTAATTATTTCTATTTACTAAATTAAATTCTAATTATTAATTGATTAATTGATTGATTTTCTAATATCTATTTGATTGGTCAATCAAGTAAAACCACATGGAAAAATGGAGAATAGCTACCAATCAAATAAAGCCACGTGAAAACAAATGATGATGCGATGCAACAAATCAAACAAGGCCATGTGGAAAAGATGATATATTTCAACCAATCACATTATTATACGTGGAAATATGATGTGTTCTAGATATTTCTTGATAAGAAAGCTAAACTAAATCCATGCTTATCTTGAAAATAAAATCGACCAATCACAAGTAAGGAGCTCTAGGTTTTTTACAACTATAAATAGGGGCCCTCTCATAAAGGAAAAAAAGACACACAAATATTCACAAGTTGAAGAGGGAAAAGCTCAAAGTTTTTTGCTCCACCACGTTCATCCATCTTCAAGCGTTATTCGCGGGATTCAAGGCGTTATTTGCGAAAACCTTTGTTTGATCCATCATCAAGCCTCAAGTCCACCAAATAACCATTTTTGAAGATCGTACTTCTGCCATGGATAATCGAGCTTCAACAAATTCAGCATATTCGACATCAAGTTCATACCGTTCTTCAACGATCTTCAAGCCCAAAGTCCGTTTGATTTGAGAACAAGGTGCAAGGCCCTCGAAAAACTATTTTTGAAGATCAAAGTCCCCTTCAAAGAAGATCAAAGTCCACATATCAGAAGAACTGAAGACGAAGATCTTGTCGTTCTTCAATAATCTTCAAATCAAATTCAAAGGCAAACGTCCGTTCGATCTGAGATCAAGCTGTCAAACCCTCGCATCGACGTTTGTCAAATATTCAAGTACCTTGAAGAAGATCGAAGTGAAGATTTCTCTCAAGATTTGTTTAAAGTTCAAGTCATTGTCCTAGTAAAATCGAATCAGAGGATCAAAGAGATTGTTACTCTATAAATTCATCAAGTTTACAAGTTTTATTTGATCAACTATTTTTCCATCTTTTATTTTAAAGACTTAGAAAAATTTGTTGCTACAGTTACGATTTTCATTGTCTCAACTATTCAGTACTTAAAGTGGTTAGAAAAATTTATATGCCATCAAAAAGTGTCACAACTTAGATATAAGCTATAATGTGCTGTAAATAGGTATTAAAATACATTGTAAAATTTCAAAATAACTTATAACTACGCTTACCTATGAGGTGCCATAAGCTAGCGTCGCTATATGATGCTTTAAGGAAACATTTGTGCCTCACCAAAATTATTTCGTAGTATATGTTCGAAAAAATTGTAGGTGTTTATTTCGGTCAGACTCTAATAGTAATGAAGAATTTGAGTAGTTTAAAATTTGCCTTAGAAATTAGAACAGTTCAACTACTTCAATTTAGTTAGTATATAAACTTGTCATGAAGAAAAATAATATTAGTCTATTAACTTGATATCTATTCGATTTTAATTCATTAAGTAGGTAGACCTCAATTTTAATCACTCAAGTTGTTAACTCTGTTCAATTTTGGTCCCTTTTTGAGTAATTGTCAAGTAAGCGCCAAGAAAAGCTTAAGTCGCCGCTCTTGACCAGTTACTAGCTTATTTTGACCAACTTGACTAGTTACTAGCCTATTTTAACCAACTTTTTTGTCTCCTTGGTGTACACCTACAGCTCGTTTGGTTGATGTTTATAGGGCTGTTTATGGGCTCCAATGTGGGTTGAACAGTTTTTCAAATAGCTTTGGTGTGTCAGGCCCAATCTTGGGTCGACCCGCGCAAATCCGTCCAACCCGGGAATAGCCCAGCATATGAATTCGCTCCTCAAGGTACGTTTTATTAATATGGGCTCAACAGTTATTTTTTTGGCGGCGCGAAATGTTAATTATAACCCTGTTTTTTGATAGTTACTACCATGGATACCCCTCTCCTCTTTACTCAGTCGGGAAACTCATTTCTCCAAATGAGTGTGCCTTCTACAACCCTAATCCTCTGCCAGAGCTCAACAAGGTAAAACAATTTCTTCCTTATAGTTGGCAAATTAAAACAACTTTGGGTTTCATTATTGTTAATTCGTTTACATACCCTAACATCGATCTCTTTTTCGTCTATTAATTTTGGGTCGC